>JAMGYY010000025.1:0-1234566 GCA_024713755.1 Morchella sp. 2018-W16 | reverse complement strand
TAACCCTAACTAACCCTAACTAACCCTAACTAACCCTAACTAACCCTAACTAACCCTAACTAACCCTAACTAACCCTAACTAACCCTAACTAACCCATATGGATTTGAGAACTTGTTCATCAATTGGTGGAAATAGTATCTCCTTTTGTCTTTCCACCTCCTCCTGATACCTCTCTGACTCCTCCCTCTGTCTTAGTCTCTTAGAACGAAGCCTATCCATTGCAGCTTCTATGGTATTTACACTGTGTTTCAGGCGCTTTACTTTGCTGCCTTCTGGCTCCTCTAACCTACGTTTCTTGACAAGGTGTTCTCCTGTATGCTTTGTACCATGCGAGTGTAGATATCTTTTCTCACATCTGGTACACTGCCAGTAGCTAGTACAAGCGGAAAAGTTAGGCCCAATTCCCAAATTATAGAATGTGAATTATACCTAACACCATTCACTGAAATCTTTATCCCATTTGGTTCTTCCTCTGTACCCCACACCCAAGATGTCTGTGGTGGCATGCGCTTCTTGTTGGTAGATGAGGGGGCATCTTGGGCCGCTGGACTGCTAGAACAATATTCATGATTGAGATCGTCCTCCATGGCTGTTTCAATCTAGTATGTGGTGATGGTTGAGTGGTGTAAGTAGTTGAAATGGAATGAGGATCTTGGGTGGAAATCTTCGGTATGACTCATCCTTAATGTCAAATGGCCCAGGCCTCAGGGAATATAAGGCCTGGCCCGGCACAGGCCTCAAAACACTGGGCCCGGCCCGGCCCGCCCGATAGAGGCCCGGGCCGCCCATCTCAAACACAGGCCCATCTCCGTCCTTGGTTTAGGGCCTCCAAAACCTACGGTTGGTTAGGGTTAGTGCTATCGCTATGTGTGAGATGATGGTTTATTCGGGGGTGGGCCGAGGGACTTCGATTAAAGTACATGCTTACTAGGGATGGGCCACCTCGCGACTGCGAGTTGTTTCCGCTGGATTAAGAATATCTAATATCAAGAAGCCCTTGATAGAGGGAACCTCTTCCACCCCCTCCCACCAACCCCTTTCCACCCCCTCCACCACCCCCATCCTGTCCGCCGCTCCTCTACCTTCCCCTCCACTCCCCTCCATCGCTCCTCCGCCTCCTCACCTTTCTACCATATCCCCCCCTCCCATCCACTGCCCCACACGCATATCCACTACCCTCCACTGCCTTCCAACCCCCAGTGCTCTTAGTGCGGTTATTGGAGTAAATTCATTATACTCGCCCGTTAATTAAGTAGTCGGAAAACCACGTGGGGTTACAACCATTGCTACCTCGCAAACCTGATCAATTATCCACCAGTCCCAATGGTCCATACCCGTAGGCAAGTAAGCGGGCAAGGAAAGGACAACTCAATACATACTGCCAAACCGCCCAGCCCAACAGCCGCCACCTGCAGTCCAATATCCCTGGTCAGCCCATTGACTGATTGGTGGACTGCGTGATAAGGGCGTCATGGAAGGTCTTGGCAGTCCGTCTAAGCAGTCGAGCGATGGACTGATGGAAGTCTTAAGACTATTAGTCTCCATAATTGACAAAAAGGGTATAGTAAGATTCTAAAAATGGAAATCAGCCATGATAACTCAGAGATATAGGAACGGTATCGTACTTTAAAAATCCGAAGCATATTTTCCAGTCTTATTCCCTTTGACGATGCTATTAGTAGAGTTAGCTACAACAAACCCTATAGTTACGTCAACTCCGCGCCTGATCTATGTCAGTCACCAAATATGCGAGTAGAAAGAAATTCCGACAAAACCCTAACTATAATTTATTGAGAAAGAGTTAGTTGTGTTTGGAAACATGGTACTATTTATCAAGCAGCAGATAGAAAATGAAAGTCGGCCGAATGTGGAGGTGCATCCAGCAGGTAAAACCAAAGACAAGTACCAAATTAGCTAATGAATTATTACCGCAAAACTTATAACGGATAGCAGGGGCAAATTAGATTAGATGAGGATACGGTGGAGGCTGCGGAATGTCAGAAGACAACTTGGCGAAGTCGGTTAGCAGAGTCACTTGGTGGTTTCGGATCAATGACTAGGGAAATTATTTAGCTAAATGACCATTTTTCGGGCGCAGTTTATACTAGTGAAAAAATGTTTTTTAAAGTTTACATAACCCACCAGGACCCCCTTCGCCCTCTTCCCCACCCAGGACCGCTTTGATCACCGCGACAACCAGTAGGTACACTTATCAAGTCATTAGTAGGTCAGTCATGCCCATTAATTGACCTTATCACTTTCACTAAACGACTCCCACTCAATGATACCGCAAAATCTCGGCTTATTCGTTGCGCCTCAGCAGGGATATTGGCCAACCAGAGGCAGTATTTGCACGTTAATATGTAGATTTTGGTGAAGAGTATCCCTGTTGCAGCGCAACGAATAACTCAAGATTTTGCGGTATAGTTAGTCGGATATAATTTGCTCCTAGAGGTACAAAGAATAATATGCCTGGATAGGAAGTACTACGCAGGTTGGGGTAAGTCTGTTGACACTGGGGCCCGTGGTTGCAATGAGCTTGGCGTATTTTTGTATGGCATATATCAGTCACAAACGTCGTACACGCGTAGTACTTTAGGCTGCATGCTTGGCAGCTCAGTCCATGATGGACTTTCTCGAAAGCTGATTGGCCGGAGTGAGAAACCCTAGCCCAGCACGGCAACCAGCCATTCGGTGGTTTCGTACCCACGGGAATTGATTTCCGGGCAAGGTGATATGAGTGTGTCGTAGATGCTCTTTATCAACTATATACTTATCCCTTAGGCATGGTAGAGAGGTTCTACACGATTGTGTTGTATTAGGTAGGGTATTCGTAGTTTAGTCAAAGTGTGAGTCCTTAAGGTAGAGTACAATGCCACCCAGGGCCAGGGTAGAAATGATACCAAAGTACAGAACCTAGCTACGTCTAGGGGTAGTACTGCTCGAGCAAAACATAGGTTAAGCTGGGTAGGGTTGTGGGGGTGAAAGGTCTAACTCGGGAACAAGTGGGGGGGGTTGGAGTGTAGGGGGGGTGGACTGGGGTTAGGGGAGGGGGCAGGTGGAGGGAGTGGAGGGCGGGGGAGGAGAGAGAGCTTCACGCTCATATGTCCGCGCTACAGCCTGTTATTCTCCAGTCCCATATATACCGCCATCCCATCCAGTCCATATCAACTAAAGCTGGAAGAGAGGAACATATATACATACATGCAACTTTACAACCTGATATTAGATAGCACCAATTTCAACCCGCGGCCGCGAGGCGGCTACTGTTAGTTACATGGGGCATACTACCGCAGTTTTGACGGCGTGCGCATGTGGGGTGACCACGAACTAATCTACTAACAAACGTCCCAATGCCTTTATGGTCTCTAGTACGTAACCGATATACATTAACACCAAATTCCGACATCTGTTCTATCGCCAGTCCACATTTACTTATCTCCTTTGCTGGTGGAGCTACCAACACCTTAGGAGGCCGCATAGTGCGCCGTGCACCCGCAAATTCCCTCAGAAGTACGCCGTCTGTATTTCTGAGAGCTTGTTTATGGTTGTCAGGGTGGCGGAGGTGGCCCCTCAAAGGTTGGCAGCATTTAATCACCAGCGGAAGTGGTAAGCCTTGTTGGACTCCCAACATCTCTAGAAATATGTACTGTATCGCCCGTCCGCATATCCAAACAACGCCGGTTTCATGCCGCGGAGCCTAAAAAAAGCCTGCTATAACCCTTTTATCAAAATAGGGCTTAATTGAGCCTGGTGTGGAGATTATACTGATACTTGGTTAGGGCCGAACAGGGCTCAATTAATATTCTTTTGGATAGAGGCATGTATGTAGAAATAGGCATTCGGAAAGTCCGTAAGCTTTTGAGGGTTAGGGTTAGGATTTAGTATATATCAAACACGCACGCCTTCCGCCCCTACACCTCCTACACCTCCAAGGTAAGGTTGTCTTTTCCCTGTTTACCACATGACTGCTGAGGCCTGCTCGGATGTAGTCTTGAGCTCCACCTTGCATGGCTGCTAGGATAGAGTAAGGGAGAGAGTTGGTTTAAGATAGGGGAATCACCTCCATGTTAAGTTATAGCTAGCGCGGTTTTGTTCCTGTGTTTCATATACTTTATACATGTTCTAGAGCTGGCTTCTTGTCGCGGGAACCGGGGGGGGATCCTGGTCTTGGTAAGCGTTAAAGTTCCCTAACGCCCAAACCGTCAGGCCAAATTATTATAATAAGCGCGAGGAATGAAAACCTGTGACGACCATCCCGTACTACAGGCGCTGATTCCACCACGCTTTCCGAGAAGGGTGCCGCTGATTTCTGATGCTTTACATAATAGCTATGTGGTTAGTTACATGTATCTTGGATATGCCCTCGAGTCTCTCTATAACGTAGATTCACTAGCGCCGCTCGCACCAAGAGGTGCTCAGGGTATGCGCGTCTACCCCATTACATGTCCCCATACATTGGCAGTATCAAACTGTTCCATCCCTACCCAGCAAATAATGGAACACTTGTCTCTCGCCGGTGCTCCACTCTCTAGGAGAACAACCCTAGTACATGCATTGGGAGAAAGTATTCATACACCTATCTCTACTAACTGTCTACCGCATTTTAACCATGAGAGAAAGTCATCTGCTCAGCAGAGTGTTGATTTTAAATAGACGAACGAATATAGCTAACAAGTAATACATCAACGAATATAGCAATCAAGAAATACATAAATGAATATATCTAGCAATTTCCCATCATAAATGATTTTGCCACATACAAAGCCTGTCCTCCGATCTGCAGGCACCCGGTTTCTCATTGGACTGGGACGTGCCTAGTGGTAATATGTTTGCCTGCAGCGTTTGTGTAATCGACTGTGAGGTGGGGTGTATGATCGCGTTGACTAGTGTGGGCACCGGAGTCCCTGATGTACGTAAAAATGTGTTAATATCGTGGTCTTTCAAAGTAGAGCCGGTGGCGTACCGTATGGTTGCAGAGGTTGCACCAGGTGGTG
This sequence comes from Morchella sp. 2018-W16, assembly GCA_024713755.1. Lineage (NCBI taxonomy): Eukaryota > Fungi > Ascomycota > Pezizomycetes > Pezizales > Morchellaceae > Morchella > Morchella sp. 2018-W16. The sequence continues at coordinate 1,229,568 of JAMGYY010000025.1, read as the reverse complement.
CAGGAGCGGCTTGGACGGCTGCTACATAAACAGCCTGTTCCCACCTTGTTGGCTGCCCTTGAACGTAAATGGCGTCTAGGTAGCTCATATTGAGCTTTAGAGGCCGCGGGATTACTGGTGAATATCTTAAAGGGTCCTGTTGGTTTGCAGACTTCGGATTGAACTCTAGTGTGCAGTACTAGTAGTGGCCTGTGAAGAGAAATAGTAAATACACTACGGGCCCTTTATATGAACTGTCACCAAGACCAGCCACACGGTCGGGATGTAAGGCCTTTGGCATGAGACCCCGCAATTTCACGTCAGGTCAACGTCATTCAATGGGCCTGTGAATAAGCTTGAACACACGCGGAGGTAGGCTAGCTTGAGAACGTGCCAGTCCACTATTATATGGCATGCAATAGTAGCCCATTTCTCAAAACTCCAGTATTATCCCTTGGACGGATGAAAGTTGTCAAATTCGCGACCTGGACCGTGCACCACTTAGTAGGGGAATTATATTGCTTGTTACGGTAAATAGCAACCAGAGAAGCAAACAAGAATTTCGAATAGTTTACCACACTAAGTTAATATTAGCTGAAAGAGGGAGGTCGCGAATTTGACAACTTCCATCCGTCCATGTACCTCCATGTACCTCATACCTGATTGTTTAATTGGTTGGCCCGGCCAATAAGACTCCTACAATACTTCTAGAGTACAATAACCCCGCTGTAGATGACGTAGGGGCGGGGTTGGTTCATTCTGAAACATATCAGATGATAAATTATTTCGCCCTGTGGCATCACGCCAGCCTTATTTGTGACCTGTCATCTTTTACTAGAGGTATATTTGGGACACCTATATCCGGGGTGTCAAAGTGACCCGACTTTGAGACTTATCTACTCTACCACCACAACCCCTGAATTAATTCCCTCTCTATAGAACGCTTCTATTCCTGCTGCTCTATAATCTTATAGAAAGATAATTAATTTAGCTTTATTGGTAGTGGAGTAGATGAGACTCAAGGTTGTTAAGTTTTTAGTGTGAGGCCCAACAAATGTCGCCGATTGGGCTAGCAAGTAGTGTTGAGCTAGTGCCAAAGGATCCAATGAATATATGTTGGCAGCAATTACAATTAAATATATCCTGGATAGGTAATTGAATTAATACCTTGACCAATATTGGTCATTTGTTGTTACCCGATACAGTAATAAATTGAACCTGAAAGTGAATGTCGCGATACACCGGGTACATGCATCCCCAACTGTGCTAGTACTCCATTTCCCTGCTCAGTGAGATCCTTACTTAGTGAGATTTATATCGCTCTCACGGATGAAATTGTCAAATTCGCGACATAGCTTGTATCACCGGGTTTAGCTATTTTGGGAGGTCACACGATATCAGATTCCAAGTACAGTACTGAAGTAGATAGAAATTCATTCATGATAATTTACAAAGCATTGACGGCATAGGACAAAGTTGCAACTACTACATGCGAACAATGAAGTAGGAGCCCGTTTTCCTTTTTTTCCCTCTCTTCTTAATTTTAACCGGCATCTATCACATTCTCTTCTTTTTACCCGAACTTTGACATGATTTCCTGGAATAGGAGGGGGAAGGTCTAATACTCCGTATGTTTTACTATAGCGAAGTGCTGTAGTCTTCCTTCTATACCAGTGCTGTTGCCGGTAACCAGTAGGTGTCTTCGCATAACAGTGAAGCAATTGCTCTGCAAGTAGAAGCCGGAAATCTCTATGAGGAGATGAATTTCTCCCCAATAAAGCCGTTCCTGACTCTAATAACCTGTATAAGACAAATGAATTCACAACCATGGAATCCAATATCCAAAAGAAAAAAGGTAACCAGTTGCGACGTGATATAAGCTGTGTAAAGAAATAACTACGGTATTGATCTGCTAGATCTACGCCACCTTTATAATAATTGTAATCATCAATTATACTAGGTATAAGCACATTCATGCTACTGTTGTTACCAAACGCAGGTCTAACGAGATGCCCGCTAGTGCTGGTTATCCTCGGACGCTTTCGTCTCCGTAGTGTTCGTTCTTCAAGGGTGTGAATAGTTGATAGCATATGAACGTGATTATTATCCTGCCACTGCATAGCTAAAACTAATCCTCCGCTATCTTTGACAGTTCCTCCAGACACTGTGTTCCACGGTATGTTATTTGCGGTGATATTATATTCTTTAGGGAACCGTCCAGCTTGAACTCTTGCCGTACCACATGCTCCAATACCAATCTCTCGTAGTTTGATGCATAACGAAACAGTTGTAAAGAGATTATCCATATAAACCACAAAGTTATGTAACAGGTAGGGTAGAGTGGATTCTGCCAACTGATATACGACGGCGGTTGTAGGTGCGGTAATCCCTATCGAGTCTCGGTACTGTGAAGGAAGCTCTGCGATGCTCTTGATTCTTGAATGAAACCGCCAGCTCAATAGGTAGCCATGGTCGCATATTGCAAAGATTTTGTACCCTTCCTTGATAGGTTTATTAGGCATACGGACTATATGTTTGCTTCTGCCTCTAAAATGTATCATCATTTCATCAACTGTAACGTTGGTTGATGGTAGGTAATATCTCTTGCAACCTTCGCATAACATACTGTTGATCGGCTCCATCTTTTCCCACCAGTTCGGGTTGTCCATCATTACCGCTTGGTTGAGGCCTGGGGACGACACATGAAGATACCGTTTAATTTGAAAAAAGCGATTATTGGACATTGATTTTGAAATAGAATCCTTCAACCGCCCTAACTATATCCGTATTCCACCTCGTCCTTTTCACAAATCAGTAAGTGATTTGCACCTATATACATAATCAGTATACTGCTCCGTACTACCAAAGGGGATCCTCACCTGCATGCGCCCATCGCAATCAAAATTGCTAGAAAAACCCGTATCTCTGAAGTAGTAGTTGGCTTCCACCTTCTTCTATTGAAAAAGTGGTGATTCTGCTCTGCTCTTTGCAATCTCGCATATTCATTGGTGTTTGCTGACAGGACTTTCAGAACCTCTTTGGTCCAAAAGAGTTCAAAAATATCCAAAGGCATTAAATTTATATCCTCCTAGATTTTATTAGAACCTTTGCTACTATATCAGTGCATATCAAAAACTCACCATTCCTTCCGGTAATATTGGCATCGCATCATGGTTTTGCAAAAGGAGTGGATGATATTGTACCTCCTTGGCAAGATTATTGATTTCAACAGGACCATTTTGGACTATATTTTTGCCCCTATACCGCCTCCTCCTATCCTGCCCTCTAACTGGAGCCTGTCGCAACTCTCCCAAAGGTGTCTGGTTATCCATTTTCATCGAAGAGTGATGAAGCTGTTGACAACTTGCGAATGAACCTCAACCCGGGCTCAGCTGAGGTTGGCCAGACAGGGTTGGCACGGACCAGGCAGGCGCATGTCGCGAATTTGACAATTTCATCCGTGAGAGCGATACAAATATTTCTTGGCTGTAGGCTCGGCGGCCTCAATGGGACCCCGCTGAGCAGGGAAACGGAGTATTTCTTGGCCGTCAGGGCAACTCTCAGCTCATACATAGGCCTAACCTGATACAGCGATGGGGAAAATTATTTTAGAAGTATGGTAAGAGTCCTATTGGCCGGGGCAGTCATCTAAATCCTGTTTTTAGACCCCTGTTTCTACATTAATTTTCCCCATCGCTGTAAAACCTCAGCAACCCTGGCACAGACCATCACCACGTTCTGCACCCCCCAACCCAGCTCGCACCCGGGACTGAATAATATAGGTTGGGGTGAAATGTCTGTGCACAACTGTAAAGTATGCATGTATGTAAGCAATTCCGGCGCCTGGGATTGGTGTGGCGTACTACGACCACTGTCTAAGACTGCTGACTTACGCCTAGGCCCGTAGTTACAACAGTTCTTACTGTCGCCAGACTTACCCTACGTATACACCTCTTCACGGGGGTATGGTGCACCCGGGGGTATGGTGCAACAACCAAGAACGTCAAAATGAGCATAGAGAATTAAAGGAAATCAGCAAAAATACTTATTTTTCACAGAGAATTCTATCCATACATTGTTTTTATCAATTTACTTTGTACTCTCTGTGGTCAATCTTGATGTTCTGAGGCGTTGCACCACACCCAGTGTGCACCTACCCCCGTGAAGAGGTCTACTCTACATTGAATCGTTCAGTGTGGTGCTACTTTGTGTGTGTGTGGCGCGGACTGCACAAATATACCCCCAATTATTCCCCGCCCTGTTATAATCTGCAATTTGATCATATTAGAGCGTATTGGCTAACAACTTCTGGGTCTAAATATTTAGTTCTTGGCGGCTGGTTTTTGGTGTGGATAGCCCGCCAAGAGCTCAAAATTTGAACTCAGAAATTGAAAATATGAGTGTGGCCAACACGTTCTATTACCATGCTTTGTATCGTATATGTGAGTTCCGATCGATCCTTTGGTTGAGGTCAGCCTCACTCATCCCATACCAACAGCTCAGCAGGATCGTCTATGTAGGGCTTAGGCTAGGTCGGGATCCGATTTGTGAGAGTGGGTAACAGCTCAGGTATAGTTGCAGGTCGGATTTCTTGGGCCGGAGCTAGGGATCAAAGTCCCCGACCGCAGCGGTATTCCCAAACCCTTGCTTTTTTCATGGGTTATAATTGAGTCCCCGACTACAACGCGGGCCTTACTTTGACCTTACGACTTATGGCAATTGGCAATTGCACGTCCCTAATAACGGAAGAACGTACACTCGTTTTTCATAATCAAGTCAGTGAGGCTGATCATCTTCCTAATAAACGCGTCACCCACCTCACAGGCCATGATCGAAATGACGATGTCTTTTTCAAATGTTCAACATCGCGGCGGCGCGGACAGCTAGTCGCGAAGGCTACAGCAAGAATACATCTAAGTGGGTGTATTGTAAAACGACGTGAACAATAGCAAGTATACGGCTTGCAGACGGCAAAGTTCTTGAGTATGCCCTTGCCAGACGCAGTCCACACACTGGAAACTTCATGGGGGTAGCGTGAGCTTCCTTTAGTTCCAGATTCGAAGCACCAATACTATCGGTCTTATATTGCTTCATGTACGGTTGTTTTGAAACTATTCACGGGAAGTGGCGAATGTACAGCGGTGGGTAGTAGGTCATTCGACGACCTCGCCACAATTTTGCCCACAAACATGTATTCTGGTGTATTCCGTCTAATGACTACCCACCACTATGGCTAAGCCCTTTATTAACATACATTCCGGCGCTTGAACTAACAAAACCCTCACTTGTAGGAGGTCATATCTGCAGTCTCTAAGGGGCGCCAATAGGCGCGGCCTCAACGGTGAAGCCAGGCTCACTTCGGGTTATTTGGGCTGGGCCTTGGGATAGATCACATGGGCCTGGCTTGGCCTCGTGGTAACCAAGGCCCTGGCTATTTTGCCTCACATTGGGCCCACGAGGAATTAATATTTTCCGCCTGAATATTGTAAATCATGTCATACTCTGTCATGACCTGCCTGGCCTCCATATCTAGGTGTTCCCGGTCGTGTATAGGGCAGATATAACATCGGGCCCTTCAGGCCCAAAGCCTGAGCATACCTGGGCTTAAGAGCTCGGGCCGGGCAATTGGAGATGTTTCTCTTTATGTCTTACAGCAGCATGAGGTATTTGACGCAATTGTATCGGCCCACTGTACCAATCAGCAGTCTGGAACCGACAAACCGTTCAAGGAGCTTAAACCAAAATATTATGGTATCAACCACACAGAGATTATGGTCCTCCTGCAACACTGCCAAACCTGCGCAAACAAAATTGTATCCAAGAATAAGGCACTACTACAACCAATCGTAGTCGGGTATCTCTTTGAAAGTTCAGTTTGATTTGATTGAAATGAGAGGTCGCCCAAATGGAAACTATAAGTGGATTTGCCATTTACGAGATCACCTCAGCAAGTATTCAACGGCATACGAGCTAGTTAACAAATCTAGTGAAGACGTAACGAAATCCCCTATAAACTGAATTATTCATTTTGGACCTCCGAGGATACTGCAATGTGACAATGGCAATGAATTCAAAGGTTGCCTATTAGCCTTAGCCGAGTCACACAAAATGAAAGTGATTAACGGCTGTCCTTATCATCCATAAACATAAGGACTCATAGAACAGGCAAACAGAATTCTAAAACAGCAAATTAGGCTTTGGCAACATCATCAATCCTCTTCTTGGGTTGACGCTCTACCGGAGTGTTGTTTAGATATTAACAATCAATATTATAGTACGACCAAACGAATACCATATGAAGTTGTCTCCGGGCATTTATCTATTTATAATTCATACTCGTATGCAACTTGTCTTCAAGCAAAGAATGATCGGAATTTACCGATTGACATTTTGGGAGCGTCACGGTATAATTATATCAGATGAATCAGTATACCATGATGGTATCACCCCTCAATCAACAATTAAGCCGGAGAATAGCGATATGGTTGCTAATTCTGAACGTGCTGAATCAGTTGCTATATCCTCTGTAGTTGAGAGAGATGATATTATTAGTGACGGTGACTCTCTAACAACTATTTTGAGACATACTCCTGATAGTCAACAAATGTTATCGGAAGTACGAGAGAGTACGGGGGTAACTAGGAACAGAATGGCGAAAAGGTATAACAAGCAAAATGTTTCAGCAACCTTTACAGTTGGTGATCACGTCAGCGTGGCAATACCAAAAAACTGTGGAAAGTAAGAGACCCCCGAAGACTCTTTGGTGTATATATGAGTAACCACATCTTAGCCTATATATAATTTGATGTAAGGATGGTGTTGTTGTCCGTGCATTTGGGACCAAGGATGTCGAGCGGCTTCCATTGTCTATAAGTACTGGTGTCGACAATCACTCTCCTATGTTTGAAATTTCTCTGGCTATGCCAGTCAAAGGACTGATATCAGTTGAGTGTATTGAGGTAAGAGCACCAAAATTTGCCGTTTCCTATAGCTCTAACATACCAATAGATAGTATCATGTGAATGTCGGTCTCGATGTGATTCACAGCGGGTAAATGTATACGTGGTGGATCGTTCTGCAATGAGGTGTCATGCTTCAAAGACTTCGGGTAAAGCAGTTTCTATCAACAGTGTTGAAGATTGGGAAACCAAAAACTCTGAGTCAACAGAAAACCATACACCATTTCTTCCCCCCTCGAATACAACTTCATTGAGTCAAACCAACCGCAACAAGTGAATGGTAATACATCTATCAAGGATACAATTTACGTACAACATATAACGCGGTTGCTATAGCAGAAAATGTGGACCGAGTAAGAGAAGAAAAGAAGATGAATGTTGTAACTCTGGCGGGGTTTTGTTAAATCTAATCTTAATAGCACAACCGCTTGTAAAAGCTCAAAGGGAGAGATGGATGGAAGAATCCTAGATGAATATTCTAAAGAGAGCTGTATCAGGGGGATGGCCATCTCTAGACCTGCTCGATCAGAAAACCATTGAACGCAATGTACGGGCAAGAATTAAGAGCACCAAATACAGAGAGATTATAGCATACTTGGCAGCTCACATCACTGACAATCAATTACTTAAAGATTGGCGAAGTCGAAGAATTGCTGGAAGGTCTGGACGGCGTGTGAATGTAGTACGAAAGGAAATGAATCGGCAGATTGATTTTGTTCCGACAGGTTATTACTCAGAGGGTGAGACCGCTTCTATTATTATTTGAGAAACCTCTCTAACCCTTGATATCTATTAGCGAACGCTTCCCCTGCGACTCTGGCTCTTGAAGACTTTAAAATAAGTCACAGAAGAAATCTTCAAGAGGCGATGCACGAGGCAGGGGAGGGCAAACGTTTATCCTATTCTGTTGGTGTGGAGATTCTTGCTCCGGCAATAATAGTTTATTTCATGATGGAGTGTGTTTGGGAGAAGGGAGTGCATGGCTTCTTCTTTCTGATAAAGATGCAAATGAATATGGTCGTTGGGTAGCATATAAAACGATCATGTTACGCGATACTTAAAGAAAAGCAGATCGTATTGCAGGCAGGACGAAAGTTAGCAGGAGAGGGGGCTAGTGTATTTGATTGTTCTTTAGAACTCCGCAATGCTTGATGTCATTAGCTAGCAGTCACTCGTACTATACGCCTTCGCAAACTGACGGTTCTGGTTGCCAGGTTTTTTGGGATAGGGTATGTGTAGCGAATGGAGCGATCGATCCGATTTTCTATGGACTTGTTGAACAGGTCGCTCCCCCGGCAAACTTGGTGGATAAGGTGCTCCACCGGCCAGTAGGGCGATCCGGCCGCCGGGGCAGAAAATCCCGCCAACTATGTATAAAGCCATTCATATTCCCTGGTCTACTCTACTAAACTAAAGAAATCCCCCGCACCATTCAGACCCGAATCCAGTGATCTACTAGATTCATCACCCCATACATCAAGACCTAGGTATAGAACGTGAACTCCCACTACTTTGCCTTATCCGGCACAGTCTTTGCCTCTACATTCACCTTGATTATAACATTGTTTCCGCATCCCCCACATACACACCTCATAGCACCGGCCTTTAAAGACGGGTCCGACACACTCTTGATATCGAGTTTCCTATTCCTTTAGTAACCCACCGCTCCAGCACACCCTCATCGCAGGAGAAGATACATACCCAGGCCTCACCTCCTCTTAGGTCCACCTCTAGTTAGGCCCGCCATGCCTTTGCCAGAGGAGTACCTGATTGCTCTTCCTCTCGCGATCCACAACAAGGCCACTGTTAGCGTGCGTGATTATATACGAGTCACCAAAGAGCTCTAAAACCCAGAGGCAGTGCGCGCCGAACATTATAGCGGCGTTGCCATCGACGGAGATATGTTCGTGGTTGCCGTGGAGGACGTTTTTGATAAGGTACGTTACTGTTCTAACGGGTGGATTAGCCATGGCTGGGATTGTTAGTGGGGGTTTGTCCAATAGGTACGTGGAGGGGGGGGGGGGGGGGCTACCTTGATTTGGTAATTGTTTGTTGCTGGCTGTAGTTTGAGGTGTTTCTGGTATTCTTATTGTGTGTTGAGCGCTTGGCGATTGTAGATATAGGGGATAAAGGGGATACTTTATAGTTTACTTCAAGGAACTTCCTAGCTAGGCCATTAGTATACAAACCCTCCACATCACCTACACGGAATGGGTTTCTCGTCTGCGGGATAATGCATCGGGAAACAAATAGCATTAGCTGGACGTATGTAGGACGGCCCTCGAGTAACCTACTTTCACCACAGTAATATCAACCCAGCACCTACCAATGGAATATCTTTAAGCCTTTGTGTCGACTGGAACTCCTGGGGCGGTTTCACCTATCGGTCACCTTGCTTGTGGCTGCCAATGAAGCGGCCGTCATTGATAGGGGGGCGTCAAGCAAGAGGTTTTGGATGAGCTTCAGCATGACAGGGAATCACAAGGAGTGAGAACACCATTCATGGAGTGTATTGTTCAGGTTATCTCTGGGCCTGGGACCTGGTAACTTCTTATAAGAGGTGAAAAGGTGACTTAAGACCAAACGACGTTTAGACCATATATACTATTTAATACGGCAACTACAGAACACTTCACTCCATAATCACTACTACTACCTAGGCCTGCCGTCGTCTCTACTATATTTAAGGTGAAATAAACCAAATAATCAATTTCCCAGCAATTTCAAACTGGGCCCTGGTTATCGTAATTACCTAACCTGCATCTTACCACCTATAGTAATGGGTAATATCTTAAACTGCCAAACAGGAGGAGCACCATAAAGGTTGCGGGGAGAAGAATACATAGGCACCATACCGAAGGGATCACTGACACCTATAGAAAATCATAATGGAAAGGCATCATGCAAAAGACAAGACATCATTTGGGGAAATTTCCCAAAACCCGTTTCGTGGGGAAAGAATCAAATGATTGATTTCTATGGCTAGTAGAGTTGGCGGTAATATCTGTGTGATGGGGATGTTATTGTTATGTGGTATGTAAGGGAAGAGAAGAGGGGGTGCTTATGGTAATGACTTGCTAGGGCGAGAAGTAGTGTTTCACTAGCGTGATGTCTCAAACGTTTCATCCAGACGCCGGACTACTCATCTAGCCAAACGACACGCTAGTTAACTAAACCACCCATCGTTGTTCTCTAGAGCTATGTACTCATCATCGTGGAGGTAGTTGGGTAGCCGGCAATCCCCCCCGCCGAAAAGATGCTTGGTTTATCCTTTACTGGTAGAGCATTTGGTGTTCCTGGAGCTGCTCCGGTCCATCAAGGAATCTTATCTAGGAACGCTCCAATATGGCGGCCGCCAACTGTACACAGTTGCATTTAACGGAATATATGTTCCTAGAATTGCTTTCTACCGCTTCTTAAGAACGCTATTCTATTTTTGAGTGTCTCCTACGTCTTTAGCCCAGTTCAGCATGATGAATGACAGTTGCCAGAGCGTATATGCATTTCAGGAAGGGATGGACAGAGTACGGCTGTCCAATAAGAACCACGCTCCACCAACACCAACCAGAGTTAAGTTATCCCATAAGAAAGAGTTGCGGCCTGACCTACCTGCACGTATCTGGGGCGGAAAGATACCCCAATATAATCAGGTGCTACTGGCTCGCGCTCCATGTATCAGAGCGTTCCTGGGTCAGAGGCGCTCGCGTATGGACAAGGAACTATCCAAAAGAGTACACTTTATCAGAGAATCACCCATGTTTTACAACGATCATACAGGCGTGTGAGCCCCAATCCGGTATACGGTGCGAAAGGCTACTGATTGCTACCCGAACTTGACGCACAACTACAGCAGGCCCCATGATAGAGGACTTATCTGAAGGGGCGAAACCACATCTTAGCCGCAACTCTGTAATGAAGGGGTATAAATGGGTATAATACTGTTCCACTTCACCAGGTCTTGGCGATTTTTACATACAAAAATAGGTAAATGGCATCGCTAATAACTTTTCAGCAAGACAAGATATCAGGGATCTGTCTGATGGAAGTATTTACTATCACTAGACCTACACTTCTATCAGACAGATTTCTAACATCTTATCTTGTTAAAAAGTTATTCGCCTTGCAATTTATGTCACCTTTAAGGCGCGCCGCACCATATAATTCTTACATCGTGGGACCTTGCGAAACGGTAAATCAATGTTCAATCCTCTTTCTGTTTACATTTATCGCGCCGGCTCAGCCAAGTCCTTTGTAACCTACTGTAATTAAAAAAAGAGGGAGGGAAGAGGAAAATGACGTAAACCGCCACCACTGGAACGTAGATGTCACTGATACTATACAGGGCAAGAGGAATGGCTTACTTTACGTGAGACGTAATTTTAGGTGTGTCGATTTAGGAATTGGGTAATCAGAGGGACGGGGGACCTCTCGGCCGCTAGGACCCGAACCTTATTATAAGACAGATTCAATCTGTGGTCTCCAGATCCTACCATATCCGTCACCATCCACCCATTATAATTTTGAGATCCGGATTTAATATTTATGACAGGTATCTGTAAGGCATAGAACTAAATAGTTTCATCTTTCACTGCGTGAGAGGTTGTAGGAAGCCTGACAAGTCGCCACAACTTGATGAAACGACCTCACTGTTCTTCACTGAGATTATTGAGTTTTACTCATGTCCAATTATAGCCTACTACCTATATACACAAAACTGCTGACGATTCATGATACTACAGAAGGGCCGCGGGTGGCTGTGGGAGACTAGTGTAGTGTTCTAGGCTGTTCGCTCGATCCTCTTCAACGGATCTAGATTTTTTATTGCCCTCTGACATAGCGAATGAGATGCTGGTGTAGTGCACGACTACTAAACTGATCAAGTCCGGCACCGAGAATAAATCCTGGACACCATGCCGAAGTAGGCGGGACAAATAAAGCCCCTAGAATTCAAATTATTGGCTGAGAGTACCGATGTAATTCTTATTATCTCCCGGGCGTATGAGACTTTTGCGAAATCTGCATGAAAGCCATGTGATCTTCATTGTGTGCTGCAAAATATGTCCAAATAGGCTGTCTGCTGCATTATCGGTCTTGAAATTACTTGTGAAATCCCATAGGCTTCGCTGAAGGATGTTTTATTCAGTCAATCACTTCCTACATAGCGCTAATGCATGAGAGAGATTTTGCGAATGCCTCATACGCCCTGGAGATAACGAAGATTCCCTCTTGTGTGCCTCCACTTTAGCCGTATCGTGTAGGTCTGGTGATTTCTTATACCAGCTATTTGATATTTATAAGACCCTTCCCTAAGGCCACCACAGTGTTAAATCAGATTTGGAGGAACAAACGACACCGTCATTGAAAGATGACAATGTGCATGTTATTACCTCTATAACATGCTCACCCCATCCTGCCTGTTATCGTGGCTTGAGTACCTAGGGTGGCGGACAGCTAGCTAATTATCGTAATAGAGCTTAGGTAAGAAGGTTTCAACCAACTAGTATTACGTTGCTTATGATATCCACAGCTGCAGGGTCAGGAGGAACTCGGAGTATTCCTGCAATATCTTGGCACAGATACTTGGTAAGTATAAGGGGTAACGTTACTCTAGAAATTACGGTTTCTGGGGAAGGGTCCCTTCCTCCCTCGCATTGGTTTCCCTCCCTTTTATTCCCTCAATACTAATCCGGAAAGGCGGTGTGGGGTGGAGCCATTCGGGTGCGAGGTAACACGCAGTCATGGGCACGCACTCGTTTTGTTACATTAGCCGCTTTTAAGTTTTGCCTGTGAATGTAGACTCAGTTGATCGGTCGCTTGACTGGCTATACACATATCAGAGAGCCAGATAATATGCCTATGTATTGGATAAATAGTCCTAGGGGCTTAGGGTAATCTTACTTTTTGTTTGGTAGATGCAGGATTAAGGGTGCGAATCAATCACCTTAGTGTCTCATTAGACTTCTTCCATAGTTTAGGGTACTATAAATAGATATAATGCTTTCTCACCTGGACCTAGCCTGGCATATTTTGCATGCTCCTGCTAGGTTTGTAACCAGGCAAGATATTATGAAGGACAATCTTTCTAGACAGCCTCTTGATATCCAGTCAAGTTAAAGGGTTATGGATGGTTGAGATGTTCTCACTTTTAAGATTAGGCGCCATAACCCTCGGGTTGCATGCGTGTATTAAGTAAAGTAAATAAATATGCCGGGGTGGGGGATGGGGGATGGGGATTGAGAGAGCTCTCCCGGGGGTTTTCTCATAGATCATCCTAGTGACGCAGGGTTGGTGGGTATGTATGGAGGAAGCAACTATATCCTATCCAATCTTCGTAAATGAATCGCGGGGTAGGCAGTGTAAGCCGGGAATAATGGTGGGCATGAGATGAGAAAAGGCTGTATTCACGGTGGTATCGTTTGGGTTGTATGTAATTATGGGAACCATGTTTTGCCAGACTCGAGACAGAGCGGCGCCTTACTTGTACACGCCTGGCTAACAGCCTGGAGTCTAATCTCATAGCTGGCCCCTGTAAACGATAACTACGAGCATCGGGGGGTAGTCAGATAGAGAATTGAGCTGGGCAGCTCAAACCCACGAATCAGGTGAGGGCACAGGTGATAGTTCAATGCCGCAAATTTGCACTGTAGGTTATATTCTCCGAGGCTTATTTTGGAGGTGTTAGAAATTGAGTAGCGTAGCCTCATAGCTTGCTTATACAGATGTATGGTTACTAGTAATGTGTGATTTGGCGGGGGGTGGTTTGATGGTAAATACGTTATCACACAGGGACAGTGGTCGCCAACAAATGCTCGTAAGTGATAAGGGCAGTGAACGCATGTCCGGGGCCAGTAAAGATTTGAGTCTCTCATTATTACCTTATTCAACTTTCCTTACTTAGCTATAATCATCATTGTCTTCCTGGAGTTGGGACGTAACCTTTACATTGACCGGCTTTCACAACCACACCCAACGCACCGAGACTGGGCTTATGACTCGGTTTGTGAAGAGGGGGACTCTACAAGATGTAAATGTTGGGTAGGGCGGGCTTAGTCCATGGTGGTGGGTGGAAGCGGGGGAGCGATAAAGTCATCTGCTTTTAGAACGACCACTGAGGCATTGTGTGGCTGGTTGTAGCACCATGAAGTCAAGCCCCACTCGTATGGTGCCCAGAGTTTAAGATATTAATCTAGGCATAGGTGAATACAGTTTCTTCCTCCAAAAACACGCATTCCCACCGAGGAGCAGGCAGCTTTATGGATTTATGGATTAGATGCTGGGCGCCATACCTCACACCCTATAGTAGTCGGACGCGGGTGAAACCTACAGATAACGGCCTCCGGTTTTAAAAACCCCCGGAGTGGGCTTTAACTTGGAAATGAACAATGTGGACTGGTGCCTCGAGCTTCCTAGATAAAGGACCTAACAAATCACACCTAGAACCAAAACTGATAAGGGATGCTAGATTCACTAAGGCCGCGATATGGGCAATGCAATCATTCTTATATATGTATAAATATAATTGCACCTGGCTAGGCGCTTAAGCAAGGAGTCCCCTCCTTTAATATTGGTTGCAAGGTCGAAAACTAGGTCGCAGTCAACTCTTCTACCAATTTATTCAGCCTTTATATATACGACAACATATAATTGACCCCTAAATGTGACCTCTGCATGCGACACCTAGATGCGGCCCCAGAATTCTGGTCGAAAGATAAGTTCCCCCACTCTCCTGACGTGTCCTCACACCCTCCATAGAGCAAGGCGGTTGCTAAGATGAGTATTACTGTGTGCACGGCCCATTAGGTCAAGCAATTTATGGCGGTTGAAGTCAAGATTCAGGTGGGATTGGATGATATGGCGGGGTAGTGATGTAAGCAGCTCCTAGTCGATTCTTTACATCCCTTATCATATATCACCTTGTCCGATCTCGAAACCGACCTTTACCTCGACCTCAGAGGAACCCAGTCGGGATCCTCTTTTATATAAGGTTTAGTTAGGGTTTGACAATCTCAAGTTAATCAGGTTTATTTCGAGGAGTGACAGATACGTATAGAGAGATCGCAGCCATAGAGCGGGGGGAGCTCTATGACGTGGTATATTACCAAGAGGACCTATGCGGACTATTGGTAGGGGACAGTGTTGGAAACTCTAGTGGAGCTGGCAAGGTATCAGGGGCTGACGACGAGGGATATTTGAAGGCGGCCTAATTCGTGGAGGGTCGGATTGGTGTATAATGTATCATAAATTATATCATTCATTCATTCGTGTATATACATGTAGCTATATAGGAGTCTACAGTGACCAGTACAGAACAGATGATAAAACAAAAGAAAATAAATAAAAACTATAATGAGTCGAGTAGCTCTGCTGTTTGTTCTATCTCGTGCTACCATCGGATGTGCGTGGAGCAGGCGCATAGAAAGAAAATGGAAACAAGGTATCCAATGATGACATCTCACGATCTAACCTTCAGTTAGGGTTTGATCAACCACCGCCCAGAGTACTGAGGCCTATCCCAGCTACCTCTCTCCGAGTGCAAATCCGACTCCAATAGTATTCAACTAAATGCCCACACCGCCCCAGCTACATGTAACTACACAACTTACTCGCAAAATTCACACTTTCCCTCCCTTCCAATGCTGACAAACTGTCTATTGATTATTTCGTCACCTGTATGCAACCCGGAGGTTATGACGAGGCAAACACTTATATCAGATAATGCTAACTATATTATAAAAACAAAACAAACAGAATAACTATTGTAATCCGGCGCAGAAGAGACTATTGTACGCCAGCCCCTAGAAAATTACTGTCCACTTCTTCAATCAATTTCTTTGTTCCCTTGAGTCTCTCTACCCCATTTCCAGTTCTCGACCCCCACTTTGCCAATACTTCCCCTTGTGATCCTGTTTTTCCATCCGAGTGATTAGTCGCGATAGAATAAGTTACGGTATTCTACTAGGAACTATATAAAGATGTAAGAGAGTACGAAGACTTGTCATTCCTAACTGTCGGGGAGAAAGCTCCCTATTTATACAAAACTATGGTAGTATAAAAGAAATCTCATGAGCGTAGATATACCCATACAATATTGTGACTCATCATTGTCTATGACTAATTTGAGGAATACAATAACATCATAACCCTCATACTATTGCTCATTCGCGAGCGCAGAGTATCCAAGACTATATAGCCTTGATTGGTTGAAGTAGGTACGTCAGTGGCCCCATATTGACTATAACTTTGCAATTTGAGTGTATATCCACTCAGGGCGCGGTGATGGCGGTTGTAGTGCAAGTGATACCGTATGACTTACCACCCGACTTCGGGTGCAACAAATTCTATCTTCTAGAGAGCCTAAGAAAATACTCAATGACATAGAGTGGCGTTAATGGCAGACTGTACACTAATGGGGTGTTGGTACAACAGCATATCTTTGTATCTGGTAATGTAAGTATTATACAATGAACTTCCAGAAGATCGACCTCGATTGACTGATTGATTACTCCATTACTGATATATAGAAGATCAATTTAAGTGTATGAGACCTCTGCCTAGTCTGTGGTGATATCGTTTATTTAATAGGGGAAAAGGGCAAATCCGAATCAATGTATGTACCTAGGGTGTTAGAAGGTGATGCGCGTCCTGGCTCGGCCACGCCCAAATACTCTATCACAATACAACAAAATCGTACAGAAACTCGACCATACCCAAGTACTAAGCATAAACTTGATGAAGAGTATCTGAGTATCTGCACACTCATATTTATCTTGAAATAGCCTGGTGTAGAAATTAATTCCCGTGTAGCTATAAAACCACCAAACGTGCATCACTTTCCGACACCCTGGGTACATCGATCTGAGTCCACCAGACTCTTGGTCTCTTCGCATTCCGACCTCATATAGACAGTGTTGTAGTGAAATATTTTCAACTTTCATCCCCGGAAATTAAAAGCACGAGATAGTTGATAGATAACCACTTGTAATCTCCTTTTTTGCCTCAGATTCCATCACTCTCAGTGCCTAGCAGCAACCTTTTCGCTGGGGTGTCTTCCTAACAACTGTCAACTCGAATATCACATTCGCAGCCTGGACCATACCCAAAGTCAGATTACCTCCTCCCTCCTACCTTTTATATGCGGAATGGTAAGACCCCAAAGAACAAATGCGCATAGGTTAAAATATAGAACTAGAGAGATCCACGGTATGGGGGTGGGGTGAGGGCGGGGGTGGGGGCGACGGTGGAAGACCATTAAGACATGGAAATCACGGAAAGACAGACATCTCACTTAGTGACGCCAAGTTCAATTACAGTGCAGAGCACAAACAAACCGGATCCGCCTTTAGGCCATGAGCGACTGTAATCGAATCGTAACTCTACACTTTGATTTAATAGAGTGTATTTGCCAACAACCTTTGTGTCTAAATATTTAGTTCTTGGCCACCGGTTTTTGGTGTTGATAGCCCGCCAAGAGCTCTCAAAGTTTGAAATTATGGGTATGGGCAGTACACTCCTATAGTTCAGAGTTGCCCCTTCCTAAAACTGCTTTATTTCCCATCTCAACGTTGATTCAAGGGATTGGACAGGTTGCGAGTGATGATCCGATCTTATTTATCATGTATCATATAGTCTTTAGTGAGATGTTACCTACAAATAGGCCAGGTTTCTTAGGCTATATAACCTAGCAACCTTTTCTCCCTTTGGAGGAGCCTTTGCGCGGGGTGCTGTTGAGCTAACGCTAATTTTCTAGAGGGGGCGTCAGGCGTGCCCCATCGCTTAGGGGAGCATGGGAATTACGGTTCCGTATAAATCTGAGCCGGTTATGTATTTGATGGCTCATCTGGCTGTTTGTGCAGGCGGGGATGACATTTCATGGGATGATTCTTGCGAGCCTGGGAAAATATATCCTGACTGTAATAAGTGTGGCAAGGTCTAGACCACTCCTGTGTGATGTCATTACTACTTCTCGCCAAGGCAACTATTGTTACTAAATTCCCTCCTATATTGGAAACTAACATGGCAAGAACTATATATATCCTCTACTAGGGAGCCAATACCCATAACAGATTTATTGCAATTTGTGTTGCTTCCGAGCACAGTCAACGACTGTGCCTAGGACTCCATATCCGGTACACATACTTATATGTGACTGTCTTATATACATCCAACATCAAAGAAGTAACGAAGTCTAGTATATCTTGACTATATATTCCCCCCCCCCTATATTTTATTCATAGGGTAGTGAGGTCGAGTGCTACATGGTGACCAGAGGTCGAGTAATACACGTCGAGTGCTACATGATGATCGGATTTCAGGTACACTGATGGATTTATTGATACTTCATACATGCGTGCAGCCCGTAGGCTATGACAAAACCTCTCCCCCCACTTTACCGGAGGCAGGGTAAATCTTCCTCGTCAGAACAGAAAAACACAAAAGAAAAAACAAAAGAAAATATAAGGAACCTAGCAGATTCCACAATTTATTCTTCTCCGTCACTTTCTCTTCTATTCCTCCTGTCTCTCCAGCTCCCGTCAACCGTATTGCATCTCCCTCTCCTCTTCTCTCCTTCCTCCTTCTCCCTGTTCGTGTTGGTGTTTCATTTACTCACTCCATATCTTTAGGCTGGTTTCTATGCCTTCTGTGCTCCACAGCAGGTGCTCCAGGTTGTTCTTTCTGGTGATGGTCTCGTATTTCTGGTATATTCGCACTCTCTTAATATATGGATTTCAGGTACATATATGTAGGGACGAATTACAAAGTACACAACATGATGAATAATTCTATGAGGCCAAGAAACCAGGTAGGTCTCTTAAGGAGCTAGAGCCTAGTGCGAACTGAGGTGTGTGTAAGGCGAGTCCGGTTAATATGTTGCATAGGGGTGGGGGGAGAACAGGAAATGAGCGGTAATCCGATCTCGCCTATCTAATATTACATACCGAAGAAACCCATGATGATACAGAAGCTGGCTCCATCTGTCTCTGCGGCGGAGGGGACCGGGGCAGCATACCTTTGCTGTCAGAACACCACCCCACTTCTACACGTCGATTGACGATTGCCTCCCGTCGCATACGCCTACCTGCAGGCCTGGCACTCCAGGAGCTCAAAAGATTGGCTATCTCCGGCTAGGGATTACCGTTAGTTCTCAAAAGAACAGTCGGTCTTCAAATCTTAAATATCGGCCGGCCTGATTGGTTGCTTTACGTCTTGCCACCACCTACTGCACTATTTCTCCGCCTTAGACCCTGGCCCCTATTTCGAGACTTGAAGGTGCCTGCTTAACGGTCGGTTGAGCGGTGTAGACCACTAATCCATCGACCTATGGTGGTAATATCCAGCCACGATAGGCAGATGGTAGTATTTGGCACGGACATACTGAATTCATAACGTATTCGTGGGCGGTTTATAGTTTTCTTTATCGCCCTACGTTGGGGGCGGAGCCAACTCACCTCCGAATAGAATACAGGTGTGAGTAGGGCAGTAGGTGTGAGTAGCATAGACGTATGAAGAACAGATATATATAACACGTGCCAGTGTGTTGGGGTTGGAATTTTTTGAGTAGGCGGGGAGGGTGGCTTTGTTCGTAGTGTGGATGTTCGCACTCTAACTGTCCCAGGTTGTCTGGACTAGCAGACGACGAGAGGGACGTCTCGCTTCAGTGCGGGCCGGGGGCGGCGTGTAGGGTAAGTGCGGCAGGTAGAAAGGGGTGACACGAACCCCACACCTCAAAGAATCCTGTTTAAAATGTGGGTCGATTCTCGCGGGGCTGCATTCAAAGGGAGTAGGCCCAAAGTCAAGTATTGGGGTGCAGTACTTGGGTGGGGGCGCATTCATGGAAGATGTGGCGTTATATTGGACGCTTGGATGCGCCCAAAACGGGTCCAGGCTACGGTCCTGTAACCGGCACTGGATTATAGTCAGCGAGTCTGGCGGGAAACCTGGTTAAACAGGAAAGCCATGAAATATTGGAAGTGCGGACAAATTCCTGGGATGTGCTCAATCACTTGGTGGACACCTCTGTTTGGTAGGGAAAAGGGTCGCATGAGTCGCATATATTGGTGTCATTTATGGAGTCGCATGTGTGGAGGCCGCACAAATAATTTCCGGGCCAGGAATTATCCGCCCACCATGCCGGGCGTCCTTATCGGACTGGGGTTCCCTACCAACCGAAGGAGAACGCTTGCTAGCTCTTGAGCGCAGTGCTTGTGGTGGACGGAGCGTCTGTTCCTCTGCCCTACTCATCCGCATCCGTCCTTTGAAACGTTTGTTTACTGGCCTTTCCCGGAGATGGAGTGCTGGATACTGCCATAGCCCGTGTGCTGCATAC
Source organism: Morchella sp. 2018-W16 (assembly GCA_024713755.1). Classification (NCBI taxonomy): domain Eukaryota; kingdom Fungi; phylum Ascomycota; class Pezizomycetes; order Pezizales; family Morchellaceae; genus Morchella; species Morchella sp. 2018-W16. The sequence continues at coordinate 1,209,306 of JAMGYY010000025.1, read as the reverse complement.
AATAAACAGCCTGACGACTTCAATCGATCACGAGCTCTTAACGATTAATTGATCAATCAACCGATCATTCTCCTAAGTGCATTACACGAAATCAATGAACTAATAATAGGCGGCAAAGCTTTTGAAAATTAATGAATCAAACGAGTAGCAAAAAAGCCAAAATATCTCAACAACCAGCAAGAAAGTCATCAAGAGAAACACATTCCCATCATCAGCAGGCCTTTGGCTACCCATCCATCCCATTTTATCCCCAACATTCCCACTTTTGCAAAAAGTCACTGTTTTCAACCCGGATTTTTTCAAAAGGCGGTCGCCATATGGAAACAGTGGACGGAAGATAGAAGAAGGAGAGGCGAGACAAGCGAAGAAGACAGGGAAGGAAGAAAAGAGTTGGAACAAGGATGGGGGGAACTAGAGAAAGAGTAGCCAGGTTACGGTTCGGACATGAGGAAGCAGTGAAGGAGAAGAGAAAAAGGAGGGATGCTTGTATAGTGAATGATGAGGCTCGAGATAGTGAGCGCGCTATGCCGGCTAGAGTTGAGGAGGATGGCAGAAGATGTCTTTTCTTTCCTTTGGGGGCCTGCGCAGTGAATGATAAGGCTCAAGAAAGTGAGCGCACTGGGCTTGGCGCGTAGTGTGGAGGCAGGGTGATGTTTTCCTTTTTCTGTTCCTTTGTTACCTGTCCTATATATATATTTTTTTTTTTTTTTTGTTTTTGTTGGCGGCGGTTGGAGGGACGTTGTGGTGATAAAATAGTGTGATATTGCCATAGCCTTAGGGCTGCATGCAATTACTGATGTAAACAAAAAAAAAAACCCCGGATTTTTTCAGTTACACAGGGCCAAAACCCAGAACTTCCCCTCTTTTGAGGGCGGGTTTAGGCTCCTATCAGCACAACTCAACAACCACATCAGCTAGGAACAAGAGAAAACAAGGAGCAGGATACTCAGACCAGTATCCTCACAGCTAGGCACTAACATTATTGAGTTTGTAGGGATAAACACCCCCCTACTTACCATTCCTCTAGACCATACTCCCCTAGAGGGTATCACGGCATACCATGAGCTACTGCGGAGGAAAGGATATTGTGGAATAAGGGTCTCGGGTCTCGGATTTCTCTTTGGCGTTCTATGTGTTTCCGTTACACAGGTTATGAGTCATCCCTGGACAGGGGTTAGGAATTGTATATATAGTCGGCTATGAACCTTCCCTTTGTCTTTTCTCTTCCTTCCTTTCCTACGCAACCTTCCTGTTATCAACTCTACGTTTCTAGTTTCTTTAGAAGTTAGTTGTTCTCGTCTCTTGGAATATAATACGTCATCACTCTTAGTCATCCTCGTTTTAGTAGTACTTCGTCCTCGCTTAGCCATAGTCCTCGCCCATGACCGTTGTCCGTGTCATCTATTGGTATCTCCGCCTACATCACTTCGTCCATACCGCCATCTGGACTCTCTGTCCCACGACCTTGCTCCTCGGTTAGATCACTTCGTCTTCGTCTCTCGTCCTCGCCCTCGTCCTCGCCTCGGTTGTGAACCTTGGCTAGTTTAGTCATAGCCTCCGCCTCGCCCCGTAACAGAGGGGGACAGGGGTGCCAGCGCATTTATGTCTTGGCGGTTCCTTGGCAGGCTTGGCGTTGAGGGGCTTAGGATACACAAAGCTCGCTGGGAGCCAATGCCGTGGTAACACGGCTGCGGAACACAGGAAGACTTCCTGGAGAGTATCCTGAAAACCAACCATTTGTATTTCCAACGGTCTTCGAGGGCCGAACTATGAGGGGTGTATAAACACCATAGGTGGGGTAGTACCGTCTCTGGAAGCTGAACCCAGAACAGGGGAAGAATGTCAGGTCTTGGAGTCGGAAGGCTCTTTAAAAGGCAATGCGGTCAGTCAAAGCTACACACCCAGTTCCTCTGAGTCGTAGTGACTGGGATGCATGAGGTCACCTGTGGGAACAGGACTCCCTTCGCATGTTGCTTAGGGTCAATGTTCTTGGTGAGTATCTGACGGGCCCGCATAAGGCGGGGGCGGATGCAAGACAGCGAAGGGCATAGATCACCGGTCTTAGCAACGGTGATTGTTGCTAACGGGAAGCAAGGGAGTTAACAAACCCTCGTGAGCCATAGTATTCTAATAGGATTACCAATTGTGCAGAACTATTGGAGTGGCTTGAGAGGACGGATGCTGCTGTCGGTCACGCTGCAGTCGAAAGACATGCTTTCATGGATGTACTAGGTTCGGAGGGCTGGAAGGATTATCACGGGTGGGGTTATGATGCAACACATGGGAAGGATGAGTCAAGATAGTTTCTACGGGTTTCTGTTACACGGAGGAGTGAGTCATAAGAGGGGTTACGTGGACAAATGAGTCAGGCTTGGCGGAGGAGTGGTGGCTATATAAGGAAGGCAATGACGCCTACTCTTGTACTTTCTTTCTTTTCCTTTTCTCTTCACGCAACGTCTTCTGTCTTTAGTATTTCAATACATTATAGTTTCTCTGTTAAATCAGTGACTATCGCTGCCACTCCACTTCGTCGCCTCTATATACTTCCTCCTTAGAAGTATCGCCGCCACTACTACGTACCCTGCAGAACGAGCCATACTCCACGTCGCCCCCTTGAGATTACGTTGCATCGTCATCTGCACCGTACGCCTTTACCAATGTCTACTCCAGCTCCGCCTCCACCTCCCCCAGCCCGCATAGTGGACGGAGTTACCCTGGATGGAGACTACCGGATCCCTCCAACCTTCGCAGAGTTTGAGGCCGTCGAAGATAAACACTACCACTACATACACCTCCTCACCCTATTACAGGAAGGGGACCGCTGGAAAGCAGAAAGGAACGCCAGCAGAGCCCTACACACACAAACCAGACAGGAACTATCAGCGGCTCAAGAACAACTCGTCGCCTCCCACAACCACACCGATGCACTAGAAGCCCGGGTCCGTACCTTGGAATTCCAACTGACCGCAGCTCGAGCCGCACCACCACCACCGCCACCGCCACCTCCACCACCTCCACCACCCCCACCACCCGTGAACCCTCCACCCCCCACCTTCCGCTCAGAAAAGTTCCCCGATCCTCCAAAGTTCAACGGGATCCGGAAAGAGCTACCCGGATTCCTGAGCCTCCTCCGCACCAAACTCAGGGTCAACCACGACAGATTCCTGAATGAGGAGGCCAAGGTCTTCTACGCAGTCAGTCGGTTGGAGGGGAAGGCACTGGACCAGGTTATCCCCATGGCCACCGGAGACGCTGCCCCTTTCGCATCGGTCGCCGCCTTCGTCGCATTTCTGGAAGCCTCCTTTGGAGATCCAGACCCTCGAGGCACAGCTAGGAGGGAACTCCAAAGCCTCCGCCAGGGCAAGGGAGACTTCGCGACCTACCTTACACATTTCCTACGCATCATGGGCCAACTCGACTATAACGAAGAGGCAAAGAAGGACGCTCTGGAGACAGGGCTGTCTGACGACCTGAAGGACGCGATGATATACCAAGACATAACTACGGAAGGCTTCGATGCCTATGTCAGGAGACTGATGACAATGGACAACAAAATCAGGGCTAGGAAAGATGCCCATAAGGCCAATCGGAACCCCATGGGGCAATTTGCTTCCCCCCACACACCACCACACCCCTCACACACACCAGGAGGCCTCGCCCCCATGGACCTCTCCGCTCTCCAAGCTCGCCCAACTGCCCGCCCCCCACCCGAGGGAAGGTACACCTTTGCCAACGGCCGCCGACAAACCACCGCTGCCGAGAAAAAATGGAGGATGGAGAACGGCCGCTGTGCCTACTGTGCTGCCCCCGACCACGTATTCGCCAACTGCCCACAAGGCACCCGCCCACGGGGCCCTCCTCCATTGAGGGGCGCTGCTGTATCCGCTCCCCCTGCCGCCCCGATCGAAGCCCCTCCTCCTATTTCTTCTTCTTTTCCTTCTTCTTCTTCTTCAACGGACGTTATTCTCTCTTCTGGTAATTCGGGTTTTCAGTAGTCCCTGGTCAGTATCATGGCCCTCGCCAGGGACCTTCAAAGGAATTTTCTTTATCTGCGTTTTCTATCTCTGGGTTTTCGGTTTCGGTTATGGCAGAAGAGGAATTAAATGGAGACCACTTAGTTGTAGCTTGTAAAATTGCCCACAATAAGAACTCTATTTCCACCTATGCTATGATTGATACGGGAGCCTCAGGATTCGCATTTATCGACGAAACCTTTGCGCGCCATCATCAACTTCCTACCTTTCCCTTAAAAACTCCCCGAACGCTCGAGGTCATCGATGGAAGACCTATAGCCTCCGGACAAATCACATCCATATGCCGCATCCCCCTAATAATTGGGTCCCACCAGGAGCAAATTCCACTCTTCGTAACCAAACTAGGGCAGTACCCCCTGGTCCTTGGCATACCTTGGCTACGACATCATGACGCCACCCTCCAATTCAAGAACAATACAGTGGCATTCAACTCAAAATTCTGCAAGGAAAACTGCAACACCACACCCGCCGCCGGTATTGTCCCAGGTATCAAACCCCCAACATATATGATAGGACCCGTTCCCTTCAGCCGTCTTGCCCGCCGAAAGAAACTACAAATCTGCAGTATAACACTCCACGAGATCGACAAAGCTCTTCTGAAAACCCCAAAGGACGAGTGGAAACAAAGGATCCCGGAACGCTATCACAATCGACTCAATATGTTCGATGAAGCTTTGGCCCAAGATCTACCACCACGCCGCCCCTACGATCATAAAATCCCCCTCAAAGAAGGAAAGGAACCACCATTCGGCCCCCTCTACGGCATGTCCAGAGACGAACTATTGGCGCTTAGCGACTACATCCGCGAGAACCTCTCCAAGGGCTTCATCCGCGCGAGCTCATCTCCTGCTGGTGCACCGGTACTGTTTGTCAAAAAGGCTGATGGGTCCCTTCGCCTATGTGTGGACTACCGTGGATTGAATGAGCTGACGGTTAAGAACCGATACCCACTACCTCTAATCCGGGAAACACTGGACAGACTATCAAAGGCTAAATGGTACACCAAATTAGACCTGCGACAAGGATACAACCAGATTCGAATGGCCGAAGGGGAAGAATGGAAAACGGCATTCAGAACGCGCTATGGTTATTTTGAGTACACTGTTATGCCTTTCGGCCTTACCAACGCCTCATAGAACGCTTCAACACTTCATCAACGATTGCCTCCGGTACACTCGACCAATTCTCTGCACTGCATACTTGGACGACATCCTAATATACAGCGACTCCCTCAAAGAACATGAGCAACACGTCGAAATAATACTGGAAGCATTACAGAAGAATGGGATCCTATTGAAGCCAGAGAAGTGCGAATTTCACACCCAAAGCACCACATACCTCGGGCTGATTATCGAACCAAACGGCATCCGTATGGACCCTCACAAAGTATCGGCAGTACAGGAATAGACCACCCCTAAGACGGTTAAGGATGTACAGGCCTTTCTGGGTTTCGCCAACTTTTACCGCCGCTTCATATTCGGATTTTCGAAACTCGTAGCCCCCCTAACCAGGTTGACTAAAAAGAATGTCCCTTTCTCATGGCCCCCGGAAGCCGAACTCGCGTTCCAGTCCCTGAAAGAGGCTTTCACCACCGCACCGATCCTAATGCACTTCGACCCCGAAAAACCAGTCACGGTAGAAACAGACGCATCCGACTACATCGCCGGTGGCGTACTCTCCCAGCACGACGAGCAAGGCAAACTCTACCCCGTCGCCTTCTTCTCCAAGAAACATACGCCGGCGGAATGCAACTACGAGATATACGACAAGGAACTACTAGCTATCATCAGGTGTTTCGAGGAATGGTGGCCAGAACTGGAAGGGGCGAAGCACCCTATCGAGGTTATCTCCGACCACAAAAACCTCGAATATTTCATGTCCACCAAACAACTAAACAGAAGACAAGTGAGATGGGCCGAATACTTATCGCGCTTTAATTTCACGATCAAGTACAGACCCGGGAAGCAGAGTGGGAAACCGGATGCATTGACTAGGAGATCAGGAGATCTCCCCTGAGGAAGGATGAAAGATTGTTGCACCAGAGCCGCACAGTCTTGAAGAGGGAGCATTTGGATCCTAAGCTGAGTTTGTTAGCGGGTTCTTTGTCAAATGAATCCGCTGAAAAGAACGCCCCCCTGGAAAAACTACTAAATGAAGGATACCTGGCTGACCCATTTCCACAAAGAATACTGGACCTACGGCAGACAGACACAAAGCACTGCAAGGAAATATCGCTGGCGGAATGCACTGAGGCGAACGGACGCCTACTCTATTGGGGAAGCATCTACATCCCCGACTACCCACCACTAAAGCTGGAAATCATGAAGCAATACCACGATGCCCCCTCAGCAGGACACCCAGGCAGGGAAAAAACCTTCGAACTGATCAGCAGAGACTACTACTGGCCAAATATGCGCGACTATATTGGTCAATACATCCGGAACTGCCACACCTGCCAGCGAAGTAAGCCAGCAACACATGGGAAGTTGGGAGTTCTTCGACCACTACCCATCCCGGAACAACCCTGGAGAGAGATCTCTATGGACTTCGTCACGGGTCTGCCAGAGAGTCAGGGATACGATGCCATACTAGTAATTGTGGACCGGCTAACGAAGATACGTCACTTCCTACCCTGCAACACCACCGTCAATGCAGAGGACCTAGCCGACCTCTACCTACAACACGTCTGGAAACTACACGGCCTTCCCTCGCACATCACCTCCGACAGGGGCACCCAGTTCACCGCAAAGTTCTGGAAGTCTCTCTGTAAACAACTCCAGATAGAAGCAAGAATGTCGACCGCTTTTCACCCAGAAACAGATGGCCAAACGGAAAGAATGAATGCAGTAATGGAGCAGTACCTCCGGGGATACGTGTCATACCAACAAGACGACTGGGTTAAGTGGTTGCCAATGGCGGAGTTTGCAGCAAATAATCAAGTCTCAGCCTCTACTAAAGCCACCCCTTTTTTCGCCAACTATGGATACCACCCTCGATTCACGGTAAACCTACAAAAGCCAGACAGAACCCCCCCGAGCCTGGACTCCCACAACTTTGCAGAGAGGATGAAGGAGTTACACAACCACCTACGAACACAGATAAGGACAGCTCAGGACCAACAAGAAAGCTCGGTTAACGCATAAGATCCTCGCCGCGATATGAAATCGGAGACATGGTATTCGTGTCCGCAGAACATTCTGCAGACAAACCGAACTCGAGGAAGCTCGATTGGAAAAAGCTGGGACCCTTCCCCATCCAAGAGATCATCTCCCCCTATGCCTACCGCTTGAACCTCCCCGTTCGATGAAAATGCACCCGTTTTCCACGCCTCCTCATTTCTGACATCGCCAGCACTGTACCCGGACAAAGATTAATACCACCCCCACGCGTTATAGTGGACCAGGAAGAAGAGTACGAAGTTGAGGAGATTCTGGACTCAAGGTACCATGGAAAGCAAGGACTACAGTACTACGTCAAGTGGACGGGATATACCGACCCTACCTGGGAACCCGCCGATTATCACGAACACACGGCTGCTGTCGAGGCCTTCCACACACAATACCCGAATAAACCGGGGCCCGAGGAAGTCAAGGCTCGCAGGAGCTCGCGCTTGAAGGGGGGGGCTACTTTCATGGATGTACTAGGTTCGGAGGGCTGGAAGGATTATCACGGGTGGGGTTATGACGCAATGCATGGGAAGGATGAGTCAAGATAGTTTCTACGAGTTTCTGTTACACGGAGGAGTGAGTCATAAGAGGGGTTACGCGGATGAATGAGTCAGGCTTGGCGAAGGAGTGGTGGCTATATAAGGGAGGCAATGACGCCTACTCTTGTACTTTCTTTCTTTTCCTTTTCTCTTCACGCAACGTCTTCTGTCTTTAGTATTTCAATACATTATAGTTTCTCTGTTAAATCAGTGACTATCGCTGCCACTCCACTTCGTCGCCTCTATATACTTCCTCCTTGGAAGTATCGCCGCCACTACTACGTACCCTGCAGAACGAGCCATACTCCACGTCGCCCCCTTGAGACATGCGTTAAGGCCTGCACGGCTGAGTGGGTTAAGGTGCAAACATGGTGAGTCTGGAGCTTGTGTTGCGATAGGAGGCAAACCTGAGGGAAGCTGGGTTACAATGGTTTAAGTCAAGGGAGCGAGCTACCGCTGCCCACGGAGAGTGCCTTTAACTGACGAGTACTCCTACGACAGGCACAGCGTGAGATCAGTATTTGCTGACCAGGCGGCTTAGAGGATGGAAACCAGAAAGGTGCCCGGGGTGGATTGGAAAGTGTCTCTTGACGCTGTCGTGATACTGGTGGCGCTACGGAGCGTACTCTTTATCGTGATGCTTCATGTGATAGGCTTGGTACACCGACATGGAGTCTTCAGACCGTTTGGGAGATCTTTAATTAGATCACTTTACCAATGGGTGTGCCCAGAAATGGGTTAGTGGCCGCGCAAGCCCAAGTCTCTCTAAGAAGCGCTATAAGATACCAATGCTGCATCCAAGACGTGAGGCGGCACTGGAAGGACACCTCACTATGGATAATGAACATGGAGATGATTGCAATCAGGAAGGCGATCAAGATCGGAATCAAGGAAGCAGTGAAGGAAAGAAAGAAAATAATAACAGTGGCGTTGGACAATCAAGTGGCAATGGAGCGAGTCAAGAAAAGGGAGGCAAGACCGGGCGAACAGAAAGCGCATGAAATACCGTAGCTATATGACGCAGCGAGAACCAATGGCGTGATGGTGCGCCTTGGGTGGGTAAAAGGATACGACGGGGTTGTGGGAAACGAGGCGGCGGACAGATAGGCGAAGGAATCGTGCCAGAAGGGAGTAATAGACGCGGACAGATTCATATTGTTTGCATACCTGGAAAGAGAATCCAAGGAGAGAGCCATAAAGGAGTGGGGGAAAGAGTGGAGCACAAGGAGAAACCCAGAAAAAGCGAAGATAACCCCAACGGAGAGGAACAAGATCAGGTTCAAGGACTCGGATAGAAAAGATAGAGTAATGGTATCAAGAATGAGGACGGGCCATATCATCAATAACGAATACCTCCACAGAATCAAAAGAAGGGATAGGCCAGATTGCGAATGTCGCGCATCAGCAAAAAATGGGGCTGCGTCTTGTGGCGCTTGGGCACCACAATTGGCACAAGACGTCAAAGACGTCAAAGACGCCCAAATATCAATTGCTTACCTGCATCCCCGCGCCCCGGCGCCACAAGATAGTCTTGGACTCCCAAGATGACTTTTTCGTCATTAGCCTCCAAAACCTCGTCTTGTGCCTTTTGCCATGCTAGCAGTCATGGCAGAACCTTGACGCTAATTTTCGCTGGAAATTGACGTCACATTGACGATTGGACAGTTCAGGTGATTAACGGTACATCGTTTAGTTAATTCTATGTAATTCTATATGATTCTATATACAAATATACGCCTGCGCGACTACCTGCCCGTGCGCCTGCCCGTGCACCCACCTCAGTACCTTTAGAAGTCGTTGATTTGAGGGTGTCCATGGCGTCTATTTGGGTGTGTCCTAGGCGTCACTATGGGCGTGTCCATGGCGTCGATTTGGGTGTCTCTATGGGCGTCTCCATGGCGTCAATTTGGGTGTGTCCTAGGTGTCGATTTGGGCGTCGATTTGGGCCTGTCCATGGTGTCGTTTCTGGCGTGTCCATGGCGTCTATTTGGGCGTGTCCATGGTGTTGATTTGGACGTGTCCATGGCGTCTATTTGAGCGTGTCCATGGTGTTGATTTCGGCGTGTCCATGACGTTGATTTGGGCATGTCCAGGTGTCGATTTGGGCATGTCCTAGGCGTCACTATGGGCGTATCCATGGCGTCGATTTGGGCGTGTCCATGGCGTCTATTTGGGCGTGTCCTAGGCGTCAATTTGGGCGTGTCCATGATGTTGATTTTGGCGTGTCCATGACGTTGATTTGGGCATGTCCTAGGTGTCGATTTGGGCGTCACTATGGGCTTCTCCATGGCGTCGATTTGGGCGTCTCCATAGCGTCGATTTGGGCGTCACTATGGGCGTCTCCATGGCATCGATTTGGGTGTGTCCTAGGTGTCGATTTGGGCGTCACTATGGGTGTGTCCATAGCGTCGATTTGGGCGTGTCCTAGGCATCTATTTGGGCGTGGAGGACTCTATATAGACATTAGCATAGGTGTCGGAATATGAGGTAGGGAGATACTCGAGATAGAGATGGAGGTGCAGGTGAAGATGAAGATGGAGGTGGAGGTGAAGGTGAAGGTGAAGGTGGAGGTGAAGGTGGAGGTGAAGGTGGAGATGGAGGCGGAGGCGGCGGTGGGGGTGCTTAAGACCTGGAAGCTGCGCCAAAAATGACGTTGATGGCAGGAGCTAGTCCCGATCGGGCTTAGTCTCTGTCAACATATCACTTTCTGCCAATATATCACATTTTGGAGACGAAATTAGGCGTCAAAAGACGACCTGTCACTTTTAGACGAGATTAGATGAGCTAAGTTGAGCTTAGACGAGCCAAAGATGACATATCACTTTTGGACGAGTTTAGACGAGCCAAATGTGACCTATCACTTTTTGGAAGCACAAGACGGCACCCGATGCATCCAGACGACGACTTTGGGTATTCTGCGTCTTGGGAGACAAGATGCGTCTTGGCGAAACCTATTTTTTCCTGATGCGCTATGAAGCAAACGGTGGAGCACATACTCACAGACTGCGAGTACACCAAAGAAACCCAAGAAAAATACCCAGACAGAAAAGATGTACAATTGCTACTGTGGAAAGAAAAGGGCATTGAGGCGGCGATAGAAATATGGAAGGAATTCCAACGAAAGAGAAAACTACGAGGAGGGAGAGACGAGGACGAGGATGAAGACAAGAGGGAGGAATTGTTACGGGGCGATGCGGGGACTATAACTAAACTAGCCAAGGTTCACAACCGAGGCGAGGATGAAGGCGAAGACGAGGGACGAAGACGGAGTAGTCTAACCGAGGAGCAAGGTCGTAGGGCAGAGGGTCCAAATGGCTGTACGTACGAAGTGATGAAGACGAAGATACCAGTCAATAACAACGGCGTTGGTGACCAGACTATGGCTAAGCGAGGACGAGGTAATACTAAGACGAGGATGACTAAGAGTGATGACGTATTATATTCCAAGAGACGAGAACTGAGAAACAAGTAACAACTAAAGAAACTAGAAACGTAGAGTTGATAACAGGAAGGTTGCGTAGGAAAGGAAAGAAGAGAAAGAGACAAAGGAAAAGCTCGTAGCCGACTATATATACAGTTCCCAATCCCTGTCCAGGGATGACTCATAACCCGTGTAACGGAAACCCCTAGAAACCCAAAGAGAAAACCCGAACCCTGGACCCAGTTCCATCATATCCTTGCAGTACGCCGTGATAGATTAGGTCCTCCTTCAGGCCTAACTCCTGGTAGGCCTAGGTTTGCATGGAAACCTGTCGTGGAAGTCTTGCACCAGCTCGGGGGCATGTTCCAAGTCCGAGGGAGGTTGCCATGATGGTTCGTCGTAACCCGCAGATTCAACCAAGATTCTGATTCTAAGTCGCCGCTGTCGGTTAATCCAGTATTGCATCGACCTCCCATTCCTGTTCGCTTTCGATTTCTACCGGGGCGGCGGGTGTGTCGCTGGCTCAGGACGGGTTATTTATGGCGAGGACAGTAGCGAGACATGGAAGACCGGATGTATTTTCATAGAGGTGGGAGGCGTTCATAGGCAGAAGGGCTAACCATTCTCCTGACGGTATATGGGCCGACGCTGCTTCCAGTCGAAGTTTCTTCGAGGGTCGCTGGTCTGCAGGTTCAGTTGAGAGAAATACCTTGTCTCCTACCGCATATCTGGGGCGGAGTCCTTTTCTCGCTCAGTCTTCCTGGATCTTCTGGGCTCTAAACATTTCGTCACAGAGAATTCAAAAAATCTGTGCCATATCTCTAGCGCTTTATTTCTTCTTTGGTGGTGGTGCCATGCTGTAGTGCGAACGACATTCGTGGGTTCCTTCCGTAATTTGCCTGAAATGGAGAGCTTATGGTTTCGGAGACATGGTTGTTGGTCGCGAACCTGCCATGAGTAGGTATTTAGCCCAATCATCCTGTTGGTAAGAGACATACGCAAGGTACTGTTCCATAACCGCTGCTGATCCTTTCTGTTTGGCCATCCGCCTGGGGGTGAAAGGCTGTAGCGGGGGCAATTTCCAAGCGGTCGCATAAGGTCTTCCAGAATTCTGCTGTAAACTGGGTTCCGCGGTCTGAGACTATGGTTTCCGGTAGTCCATGTAGTTTCCATACTGATCCTAGGTACATATTGGCCACGTCGACAGCGTTAGACTCTTCCGTGCAGGGTATGAAGTGGCGCATTTTGGTCAGTCGGTCGACGACCACTAAGATGGCATCAAATCCTTGGGACGTTGGGAGTCCCGCGACGAATCCATTGACACATCAGTCCATGGGCCTTTTGGTACGGATAGTGGGCGGAGGACACCTGATAGGGCATTGCGCGAGGCTTTACTGCAACAGGTGTTGCAGTTCAGGACGAGCGACGACATATTTCCTCATGTTGGGCCAGTAGTAGTTGCGGCTAATGAGTTCGAGAGTCTTGGCCCGCCCGGATGTCCGCGGAGGGTTTATCGTGTGTTCTTGCAGCAGGCGTAGCTGGAGTTCGGCTAAGGTCGGGACATAAATTGCATTCCTGTAAAGCAGGAAGCCTTCTTCTGTTTCCGCATTCCGCTAGCGAGATCTTCTTGGAGTATTTTGTGCCGCTATGAAGCATGGTGAGGACTTGGGGGAAACTGTCAACTTGGTAGTTGGGTCAATAATTCTTTCACAGTGATGTTCCTTCAGCGGATTCATTTAACAAAGAACCCGCGAACAAACTTAGCTTGACTCCTGCGCCTAAATTCTCCTTCTTCAACACGACCGCGACTGCGCGCGTGAGACGCTCATCCCTTCGGTGAGGTCTCCTGACCTCCTGGTGAGTGCGTCCGGTTTTCCGCTTTGTTTTCCTGGTCTAAACGCTGATGACAAAGTTGAAACGAGATAGAACTCGCCCATCGGGTCTGGCGACGGTTGAGGAGCTTGGTGGACATGAAGTACTCCAGATTCCGTGATCACTAAGGACTTTGATTGAACTTGGATCCTCTAGGTTTGAGCGCCATTCCTCAAGCATCTGATGACCGCTAGTAGTTCCTTGTCATAGATCTCATAATTGCATTCCGCTGGTGAGTGCTTTGGAGAAGAAAGCTACTGGGTGCAGGATTCCTTTGGTTGTCATATTGGGACATGATTCATGAGACATAGTCGGAGGCGTCGGTTTCTATTATAGTTTTCTTTTCGTAGTCAAAGTGCGCCAGTATTGGGGCCGAGGTGAATGCGTCCTTAAGTTTCTGGAACGCCTCTTCTGCCTTTGGGGACCATTGGAACCTTACATCCTTCTTGGTTAGTGCCGTGAGCGGGGAGACAACCCTGGAGTATGCCGCCAGATATGAATCGCCGGTAGAAATTGCAAAACCCTAAGAACTCCTGGACTTCCCTAAGCTTAGTGGGCGCTTTCCCATCCTGGGACTGCTGAGACTTTGCTAGGATCCATCTTGATGCCTCCCGGAGGGATGATTAGACCGAGGTATTTGGTCTCTTGTACATAGAACTCGCACTTCTCTGGCTTGAGGTGGACGTCATGAACCTGTAGGACCTTGAGGACTTGTTGGACGTGCTGTTTGTGTTCCTCCAAGGTCTCTGAGTATATCAATATATCGTCGAGGTACGCCGTGGCGAAGTGATCTAGATACGGGCGGAGGAGATCGTTGACCCAGTGTTGGAACGTGGCAGGCGCATTGGTCAGTCCAAAAGGCATGACATTGTATTCAAAATGTCCATAGCGAGTCCTAAAGGCTGTCTTCCATTCATCCCCCTCCTGATCCTAATCTGGTGGTATCCCCATCGGAGATCCAACTTGGTGTAGTATTTCGGGATAGACGCGACAAGGTTTCCGGGATGAGTGGTAAGGTGGCGGTTCTTCACGGTTATTTCATTTAGCTTCCTGTAGTCCACGCCGGAGAGATCCATCGCTTTCTTGACGAACAGAACAGGGGCACCAGTTGGGGACTCGAGTAACGGATTTAAACCTTTTCCTAGGTTCTCCAGAATGTAGTCTCGCAAAGCCTGTAGCTCTGGTCGCGACATTCCATATAGCGGTCAAGGGGGTTGTTTTCCGTCCTGAGTACAATTTTAAGGTCGTGGGGGCGGTGGAGGCGGTAGGGACGTATGTTGATTCCAGAAACAGCGATTTGAACTCGATAGCTTTGACGCAGAGGGTCGGTGCCGGGATTCCTGACGAGGGCTTCATCTATGGCGCGGAGGGAGGAACAGAAGAGGTGGTTCTGGCGGCGGCGGGCGAGTCCTACAAACGGGGCTGCCCCGATAGCCAATGAATGAGTGGGCTGTCGCATGAGATCGAGATTCCTCACGCGACGAGGAGCGGGAGGCCGAGCAGTTCTGGACGCAGAAATCAGAGTCGAAGATGACCTGATTTGTCTTAGGGCGGAGGGCGAGGTCATGATGGCGCATCCAGGGATACCCACGACAATTGGGTAGTGTCCCAGCTGGCGACGAAGAACGGCGGTTTCCTGGTGTCCGTGGATATCCAACGAGAGCTTGGCGATGTGGGTGATCCTTCCTGACTCTATTAACCTACCGTCGATTACTTCGAGCAGGCGTGATTTCCTCAGGGGTGTCAAGACGAGGCCATGTTTGGTTGCGAAATCCTGGTCGATGAATGCATATCCTGACGCCCCAGATCAATGGCGGCGAGGTAGGCACGAAGGAGGCAGAGTTCTGGGCGACGGAGCATGCGACGACGAGCTTGGTCCTCAGACATCTTGTCCTCGGACACGGCTGCAGCGAGACGAAGGCGGGTGGTGGCGGGACTAGCCCCTTTGGTTTGCCATTTTCTACCAAAGGGGCCGACCTTTTAGCGCCGGCTTGGTTGACACTTGTTCAACTGGCCCATTGCGCCAGTTGTTGAGGGTGCGGGGGTCCTGGGAGCGGGGAGCGAGGTAGCGGGGTTGTGGGGTCACGGTGGTAGTGGGGGCGGAGGTAAGGCGGCGGCGGAGGTCAGCGATGGTGGCGTTAGCCTGGGATTCCCAAGCTCTCGCAGCGGAGGTGATGTGGCGGATGTCTTCTTCCGCGGCGGCGAGGTCGGAGTCAGCGGTGGCCAGGGCGTCTTGGTGGAGCGCCAGGCGGTACCGAAGTTGTTCTTCTTCGGCCAGGGATTCTTCAACCTCGAGCTTGAGGTCGACAATTTCTTAGTTGAGGTCGAAAATGACCTCTTCGTGGGCCATACATACGGCCGGTTCGGGCATGGCGGGAGTGTCGGGGAGGTTGGTCAGTACGACCAGGCATTCTGAGATGAGGCTGTGGGCCTCCGTGAGCTCAGGACCGCAGTCCTCATCGGTGGGTAGTGGGCCATATGTGCCCAGGAATTCAGCAAGGCGCTCGAGGAGCGCGACGGGAACGATAGCTTCGGCTGCGGGGCGGCCGACGGTGTGGTTGGTGAGGGCGGGGTCTCGAAGGCCACGAATGATAGCTTCGGTGTCGTGTGCTAGGTCGGGGCCGTCGGTGGTGGGTGCCCCGATATGGAGCTGCCCGACAAGAGGTTGGGTGAAGGTGGCTTTGGCCCAGTGGGCTTCGGCGCGCTTGAGCTTGTATTTCAAAGCGTATTGGCGAAGGACGGAGACGGAGGGGTCGGGACCGATGCGGTGGCCCATGTTGAACCAATGGGCTTGGGGGACGAGGCCGAGGTAGCAGAATCCTTTCCGTTCAGGAAAGAAACATTCGAGGGGGCCAGGGGAGAAGACGAGAGGGTGGCGACAGTCCTCATTGGGGACGTCCCAACTGAGGTCGCACTATGATGCCGACCGAGCTAAGCGAGGCGGATTGGTGTTGTGAAGGTTGGCGGATGACGCAACCTTAGTGTTACGCCGACGCGACTATAACTAAACTCCAAGGTTCACAACCGAGGCGAGGACGAAGGCGAAGACGAGGGACGGAGACGGAGTAGTCTAACCGAGGAGCAAGGTCGTAGGGCAGAGGGTCCAAATGGCTGTACGTACGAAGTGATGAAGACGAAGATACCAGTAGAGGACTTGCACAACGGTCATGGACTAGGACTATGGCTAAGCGAGGACGAGGTAATACTAAGACGAGGATGACTAAGAGTGATGACGTATTATATTCCAAGAGACGAGAACTGAGAAACAAGTAACAACTAAAGAAACAGGAATGAGAAAGGAAAGAAGAGAAAGAGACAAAGGAAAAGCTCAGAATGACTATATATACAGTTCCCAATCCCTGTCCAGGGATGACTCATAACCCGTGTAACGGAAACCCCTAGAAACCCAAAGAGAAAACCCGAACCCTGGACCCAGTTCCATCATATCCTTTCCTCCGCAGTAGCTCGTGGT
This sequence comes from Morchella sp. 2018-W16, assembly GCA_024713755.1. Classification (NCBI taxonomy): domain Eukaryota; kingdom Fungi; phylum Ascomycota; class Pezizomycetes; order Pezizales; family Morchellaceae; genus Morchella; species Morchella sp. 2018-W16. Next base: position 1,192,801 of record JAMGYY010000025.1, on the reverse strand, counting down.
ACGCCGTGATAGGAATAATACGAATGAGGGGGGCTGGAGAGGGAGAAACAACCTGGTGAATGATGAGTCTCGAGATAATAAGCGCGCCAGGGGGAGTGACAGGATGAGAAGGGTGGCGACAGGGGTACTGTGGAGGAGCTTTCAGTTGACGTTTCATTTCTACTTTCCTTTCTTTCCTTTGTACTTTCTTTCTGCAACTGAGGTGGCGGTGCTGATAGCGGGGAGGAAAATACGTCACAACCGGGAAGAGGGGAGTGATGGTTTCCATAGTCCATGGGCTGCACGCATGTATGAAGTATAAATAAATAAATAAATAAGTAGCAAAAAAGCCTCCAACCAGTTCGGGTGATATTATATGACCGAGTGAGTATGCATGATTTCAAGTCAATTCAACCACCTTGTCTCCCGTAACCCCTCAACCCCAAACGTATGATAAGTCAACTCACGCTCTAGTCTGTTTACAACACTGAGCTGTGCAATATGTTTGTATATCTTCCTTAATAAGGGACCTCAGCAAGGACGCAACGTATTGTATTGGTTAATTAGGTCCGCCAAGGTGAGTTTAGGATTAGTCCGATAGAACTTACAAACCTAGGCACACCCCAAAAGTTCATGATCAGGGCAGCCAAGGGTAAACGGCGCGTAAATTACTAATATACATACATTCCATTATAATAGGGAAACATGCTACGGGTATATACATAAAAACTATCGAGTGATGGTTGCAGGTACAGGGATCTACATGTAGTGCGTAGGTCAGAGGGACTAAACAGTAGGGAGCTATGTAGGTGCCTTTGGGTTGTAGGTATCTAACTATTGTCTAATCCATTTTCTGGGATTCTTTTGTTATCAGTGGGGTTTTATACGACTTTAACCATTATTACAAAGTAATAATACCCCTCCTCTGCTGCTGTTGATCATCTGGGGTCACTGGGATACGTACAGCGGGTAATAAGTCATCGGACGGAACGCCGCCAGAATGCGCGTTTGCAGGCTCAGTTGTGGCTAGGATGACCTATTACCCACCGCTATACTTACTTCATTGAATGGACCATAATGTCAAAATTAAGGATTATATATAATAAATATCGAGGGCTGAAACCATCATCCTTTTAGGGTTTCTATGGCGGACAAATGTTAGATGAGCGAAAATGTTTCTAATCTCAGGGGATATTGCATTTAACCTACCGTTATCATCATCTAAAATCTCTCTTAAACGACACACAACACCATGACCATATTCCTGAAACCCTTCCGTTTAGTATTATCTACAAGGAAAATGTTAGTCTGCAGGGACATAGCAAAATTGAAAATACTCCTCGTGACTCATTGTGTAGGGAGCTACTTCTAATTAAAAGTCTACTCATCCGATACAGCTAGTAGAACACATATACGAACTATAGAAACAATACCAAGCCATGGGCAAATCAATAAAATCCGCCCTCTATCATTGAAATTCATCAATCTAGTTACATATGGATGTCGACTTGGTAAAAGGGCCCCCTACATAACTATTTAACCACGCAGCGAGGCTTAATTACCAGTTCGCTACATCACTCTATAGCCCCTAATATAGCTAATCAAGGGAGCAAATTGCCGAAGAATTAATTCCGAGCCCTCCCTAGCTGGGCTGGGTTATCTGGGCTTTGTGGGGATTTAGAGTTTGTTGTCTGTACTGCGGCTTCCCGACTGCCCACTACTAGAGTACCTACACGCAGAGGCCGCTAGTAGCTACATGTAGGCATGAAAGTGTCAGTATAGAGCTATAGATAGAGATCATCGGCCAAGCTGGGAACCGCGCCAGGAATGGTGCGGTTGGCGCGCACTAGTGCTAATCACACCGATGTACATATATATATATGTCACTTTTTTTTTACGGGCTAAAGACGACCTATTGCTTTTTAGAAATGCAAGACATAGCCTCGGGTTGCTCTAAACATGGTGAGCAATACTAGTTGGTAATTAATGGGAGATGAGAGGGTTATATATGGTGCGGAGGCCTAGGTGAAATACCCTTATTGTATATGTGTACTCTAATATCTCAAGCTTTTGAACATGTTGAGACTCCTGGTTCAACTACATGTAGTTATTTTCCGCCATCGATAGAAACATGAACCATACCAGGTAGTATGTTCCTCGACTGAATCTTCCGTCTAGGAATCAGCAAACCTTCTCCATATGTGTCCATACATCTGGGCAATGTCAAAAGTAGACAGTGACATTCACAACACATGTCGGATCTATCCAGTGGAGGTTAGCGCAGGGCAAACGCCCTTTATCAGGTAGGATATACCACTTAAGATGGGGTATCACTGGGGAGATTGAGTATTTTATTGCCCACAATGCGTATGTTTTACTACAATTATTGTTACCTATATATCCAACATGAGCCATGGTTACGTAAATCTATAAATTTTGGCCTTCTCTGGGTTCTAGTCAAAATTCCATGGCACGATTCTAGGACCCTTTACGTAAATTGTATCTACTGATTCTTTACTACTTAATTTGTTCTATTGAGTATGAGGCTCTGCATATGGCATTTAAATTTACTGACTGTGATGAGAGGGCACAACTAGTGTCGTTTAGGTAAGCACTTATCAGACACTTCCCCGTTGGCTGCATTGGCAATATGAGGCTAGCTCGGGGTGGGTTTCGTCTGAGCAGTTGATGTAAAAGCACTCTGATCGAAATTAGCCGCAATTTAGATCCAGATCACACAATTTTTGCTGAGCCCGGTGACCACCAGTCACCTTTGGCGGACTTCACTACATTTGAATCTCTCCTATGAGAAGAAGAGGAGCTCCAAGGTGCCCCCTACATCATGTGAGCATGGCACTTAGCAACTAGAAGTTTAGATTCAAGAGCAGTCCTAAGATCTATGACCAAAATCAATACAACGGAGACTCGACACTATCGAACTAATCCAACCTAAGACCACAGGTGTTTCTTCTTCTCCGGTTTGTCAAATCGGCGTTGAGTCTCAATCACGGCTGCTGAAAGAGCACTCTATATTTCATGGTCTTAACCAACGAGAGTGTAGTAATGCAGTGCAGCCCCGTCTGTTATTATCAGTTGTGTGTTATCTAGAATTCAAATTTTGATCTTGAAGTTTTATTAGCCTTCCTTGGGAGGGGCTGCATCGAGCTGAAACAGACTTGAGCATGAAAGACCTAGTAAAGGTGGGCTTTGTTCGGGCTACAGAACCTTCCTGCTAGACTATCCGGGGCTTAGATTGTACCGTAGAGGTTTCGATTGGCCATGATCACTTCCTCCGATGTGACCATCTCAAGCGGAGGGACTGGTATTGTTTTGGTTCTGTGCGGTCCGGTAAGGCCTAGATATGTAGTCTAATATGCCTCCTTGGTTAGGAAAAGGCTATGTTAAACTAATCTAATATTAATCCCAGGCTTATCTCGTTATACTCGGCACCACAAATCTCACATTAGGTTTCTTTATCTCGTATACAAATTGCAAAATGGTTATCACAGGGCGCTTTGGGGTGTTGGGCGCGTTTTCTTCAGGGCATCCCCGATCCATAATTGTACCTACATAGTCTTGTATTACTAAAATCTACGTGAACGAGGTTGCTAGTTGTTATGATGATCACAATCTGATAATAATTCAGGCGCCAGACCAGGCTGGTGTCTCGATTTTCATCTGAATGAATACGGGCATTAACTAAGGCCGATGGCACCTTGAGATCTTCACAAGGTCCTGCGCACTATTACATGCGATATGGGATCAGCTAAGTACTTGAGCGCAAAAAAGCACTTTATTCTTTTTAAGCGAACCAATATAAGCCTACCAGCCCGCTTGTTCAAGAAGAAGATATCTCTTTTTTTTCTCCCCCCCACTAACTGTGAACCCCGGCTACGGCATGACGCGAGGGTAATGGACCAACATATGATCAGGGCCATGGCCACTAAAGTACCCTTGCATTATGATATTGCTACTCGGGAGTAGGGAAAAGAACCAGACAATGCAATAGGGTTATTTGTATGGCAGAGCTCCGCCACCCCATACAAATAATCTCTGTATTGTTACTTGCATTTTCTGGTTCTTATTCCTGTACGCGAGCTCGAGCCTCCCAGGTGATACAATCAATAATCTGCCCTTCGCCTACCTCAGGCTCTGGTAGGAATATGGAGACGGACGGTCGAGTCCAATACGATACGTATCCGTAAATCCTGCCCCCCCCACCCCGAAAAAACCAACGCAGATGGCTTGTTGATGTTCCATAGGTCCCCTATCATATGATTGGCTTCTCTTCAAAACTTTCACCCTCTTTCATAGGATATATACGTATTATGCAAGTAATTCCAATGGCGTAACCACGCAATACACTATCCCCCGGCACTGGCTAGATCTGTTGAGCATGTTCCTTACTCCTTCGGTACGAATAGCGATACCTAGCCTATGTCGAGTAGAATCATGAAAGCACAATTATGATTGGCCTATGTGAGTGAGTTCTTTCATGCTCATTATCAGCTTTTGCTAAGAGCGGGGCATGTTCGACTGTAGCTATGAAACAGTTGCAGCTCACAACGTGGCGAAAGATTTAGCCACAAAATGTCTCATATGTTGTCTTATCTGAAAAGTTCGCCGCTGTATGAGGAACTAGATTAAAAAGTTTTGTGTAGAACATCCCTTCTGCACTCTTAGATCCTGCAGTAATAATATATATATTTCAAAAGAAAGCTTAGAAATTAGGTTTAAAGCTATAATGCCTATCTAGTCTAACAATGTTATGGCCGTAATCTGACGGAAAGAATCTCTATCCTGTGTCACACATCTCTAATCTTCAAGCGCACAATTGGTGAGTTGGTGCCTCTTTTTCATTGGAGGGTTGTAGATATTAATATAAATCATGTGCTCCAACCACCAAATATAGCTCTACTTAATTTTCGAGGGTGGATATACAGAATCTACTCTAGTCATACTTAGGTATATGAGAAAAAGGATCAGACACCTACGGCCCAAGAAGGCCTAGAGGGCAGATGTCAACTTCACGGGAATTTCTTTTGTACAAGGCATTAATTAAGTGCTTGCATATGGGGCGTTGACAGGTGAGAATCCGTTCACCCACTCAATGCCAAAGCCATGTACGTAAATCGGAGGAAATACCAGGGATGGTCTATATAGCTAGGCGCTGGTACAAGCCGGTACGTACGCGGTACGATTATGGAACAGGTCTCCCAATCTCTATCCCTTAGGAGGATAAAATGGTCAACTTCGTGACCTAGTCCGTGTTTCCGCTAAGACTAGCAGCTTTCCTACCCGGCCCTCGGGAGCTGAGAAGCTGATCCATATGTTGTCAATTATTAGAATGGATACGATATAACATTTTGGGTAGGTCGCGAATCTGACCATTTATCCTACCATGGATAGATCTGTACATGCAAGTCACATATGCACTTGTACTACGTAGTGTCCTGACGTTCCTGAACTGGGACGCTATTGCATACACCAAAATCAGGAGCTTGGCGTATTCCTCGCAGCATGCATACCTTCCGTACCTATGTTCTAGATTGACCTTTAATTTATGTCCTTTTTGAAGTCACTATTATATAGCCCTAGACGCTCGGGTACATTTCAATAGGCCCATTCGGAGTTTGAGTAAACTTCAGGAGATTACACATAGGTCCAGAATTTACCTGCGTACTTGAACAGGCTCTCACCTCGCCGATTTCTTATATCAATCACTTCCTCGCATTAACTTATATCTACGCGTGACAACAATCAGCTCTTCAACCCCCACTATCCAAAATAATCCTCTTCTGTTCTTCCTGACGATATCTCAGCTCCTGGTAAAAATCAAAAAGGCGCCGCCAGATTTTATCATTCCTACAACTCGTTTTCATCACTTTAATTTGATTGAATCGAACCAAACTGTGAGACGTCAAAATCATTCCTATTAACCTATACAGTTAACAATTCGGTCAGCTAATTTGAATTAACCATTTCCAGCTCAGTACTTCCAATGCTCCCAGACTCGGGCCAGGCGCCAACCACCCCTCCACACTCTGTGGACCCTGCCCCCCCGGATAGCTCCTCCCCCCAGGAAGGGGCAGACCAGAACCAAAATCCTACAATCTACAGAACATTTCGCCACAATATCATATGGCATACATGGACAATCATTTCCGTTGCAGTCGCAACAATCCTCGTTTACCTCAACCTCACTGAGTATGTAATCGGTCCAGAGCTTGGTCGGACAAAGGCAGACACCAAGGCAGTGCTCAACATTCTTCAATTTGTTGCAAAGGCCCATGAGATAACCATGGTTTTGAGTCTTGCCAACCTAGCCCGTCACTTGATTCAGAGCGCACTCATCAGTAAAAAAGGAACGATACTGGCACTTGTCGGTGCGGAGCAAGTCACTGCCTCCCCAAGTATTCTAGTCTCCAACGGCTACACAGCCGCCATAAAGTATGGCTTGCGTTACTTCAGTCGCTCCAGTAAAACTGAGAATGAGATAGTTAGGGGTAGGAGGTTGGCAGTTTTGACTACATCATCATTTCTTCTCGTCGCAGGCCTCCTTTGCGCAACAGTTGGTCCTTCAAGTGCGGTACTATTGATTCCGGCTCAGCACTGGAGCAGGCGTCAGGAGTTAACGCAGAGAGAAATAAACAACCTTTATTCTGATCCTAGCAGCGTCGACACAACGTACGACTATCGCCCGGGGCATCCATACATTTTCATCAGCCCCTTGCAATTGAATATCGACGGTGTCGATGACCTCAATACTACCTCTACTATGTACTGGAACGCTACCAGCTACTGGTACCAGTTAAGGACATTCGAACAAAAACAAAGCAGTGGGAATTCGAACTCGCTCCCACCCGCCCCTGTTAACAGAACTCACGTTTTCGAAGTATTTTCGCATCGGGTGACCGTGAATAGCACCACCATGAAAGAAAGGCCACTGGTTATAGATGATCGTCCTGAACCGACGGACGGTACAACATTTACAACCCTCATGTATGATGATGTTACTTACGTAGGGCAAGGAAACATGACCTATAAGCCCAAGCCTTCGTACAGCCAGATACCGACACGTTTTATATCAAAACTGACGGCCCTAACATCAGCAACTGTTTGTAGACGCAGGCGTCGGGTATCCTGCGTAGACCGCCGTCAACTCACAAGCTCAAGTAACACCACCGAGTGGTGTTTTCAAGCCGTCCATAGAGCCAAAGAACCCAGCGATGAGCTTCTTAGAAACCGGGATCTTTTACTTCTCCTCGACAGCAAAACGTCAAACAGGTCCAATGATTCAGATACATCAGAGGATACTGATATCCCTCTCCCCAAGTTTTATATCACCGAAGGTCACCGTCTCCCATCGAACAGAAACTTTACCGATTCCATTGTATTTTTATTTGAGTTCGAAGAGGACCTTATCGTCTGTACCAATACTGCTGCACTCATATCGGCAGCTGCAACGCTCTCTGGTGCTCTTTATGATGTCTATGAAGTCGATTATGACACCGAACTATATTATATCAATAACAGAACTCGGAAGGCCGAACCTGCACCATTGTCTACAGATTTTGTCTTCCGTGGTGGTTGGTTGGATTATGAGCATTTATTTGGGGGCTGGCTGAACGAGTCGGAAACTAAGTATTCATATACGTATAACCCGACGATGTATGAAAACTACACCCGGACCACTCTCAACAAATCTCGTAGCGCGCGTGGCGAGACGAGAAACAAGGATTTACAAAACTGGGCCAGGAACATTGTGGAGTCCAAAAATATCGACGATAACTCAATATGGAGCGTCCCCGAGGCCCATTCGTCGGCGGCCATGGAAGGAAAGATTGAAGCCTCAAGGGTTGAGAATGTAGTCGGAGGGCCCTGGGTCACACTCTTGTCGTTGATGGACCGCACTAAAAGCCAGTACATGATCAAAGATACGATGGTCCTACCAGAAGCGGCATCATTCGATCCAAACTCACTTATTCAACCCATCCAGGACTACCGTTATAATGTCTATCCGTCCGTTTTGGTCTACCACTTCATTTATCGGTATTCGATTAGCGTGACAGTGATACTCGCCATGATAGTGATAATTATTTATATGTTTGTCGCGTGCTGTGGGTCCCTTTGGCAGCTTTGCAGGGGTGGTAGAGTTATATTAGCCTGGGCATCTGTCCCTGAGTATCTCTTATTAGGAGAAAGCACCGCTACTGAGCTAAGGGATCTGGGGTATACAGAAAATGGAGAAGACAGGAAGCAATTTCATTGTGGTGTTAGGGTTAACTGTTTGGATGACGGAAGTCGTTTTGGTGGTATAAAGTTGGGAGATCCGGATGGTGGAGCGGTTCATGTCAATGAGCAACATACGCCGAAATAGTGGCGAATCTTTCCTTTTTTTCTATAGTAAGATAATCAATTGAGATCTCCTTTCCTGATAGTCGAGAAGCGAAACAACCACATATATAAAGCCCACCGGGAAAACAAAAGGTACATGTATTTATACAAGACTTGCCAGCTCTCTAAAACCCGCTTGACTAGAGGAACAATCAAGATCAGATAAAGTCCCTAAGGCTACACATGGGTCTACTTGCAGGTTAATTAGCCCACCCTTTAAACCAATTTAACGAGCAAATAGTTGTCTCGGTCGATCTACCGGCTATCCAAGTAGGTTGGGATATAATTGGTTTAGATTATATATCTAAATAACAAGCCTAGATATCTTCCTAGGTGACGCAAAACGAAGAGGGAAAGCCGCGTTTGTTACTACGGACGCACGCATGTATAGGCGTAGAGAATAAAAAGCAAGCTATTGTGGTATATCGCAAAAGCTCGAAGAATTGGCTATCTCCAGCATGGAGTACCTGCTTAACGATTGGCTCATGAACGGTGTACACCATGTCTGCTAAGTGTAATTTCAATCTCCTATGCAAGCCAGCTTTGTAATTAGGTTATGGCGGTCCTGATTGCTACTCCAAAACCGGAGACAAAGCGGTGAGAGACAAAAGGAGACACACTGAATACACTCTAATAGTCCGATAAATGTCTTCTCCCATGCATACAAAATGAACCAGTAAATGAACCATCTACAGCGAAAGCTTGCTATAACAGTACCTTCTATAAGGGTATTCTCTCAATAATGGTAGCACTTCCCGGTCCTCTTTGCCCGGCCCTCAGCACTAGTACGTTTTATATAAGGATAACCTCTCTATAACGGTACCAAATTCTGGCCCTGAGCGTACCACTATAACAAGCTTTCGCTGTACAGCCGCAGGTAATATAATGAACGATGTAACACCTTAAGAGTACAAACACCAAATGTCGGTAGCGTTTTACCAAAACGGGCACCACTGCGTTCCATCACTTATTACCTGCCCGCTGTACATGCAATGTCTGCCGTAAACGCATTTACTTATATAAAGCGGTAAAAAGGTGTCAATCTTTCCCAAATATATGTCCAGAGTTAAACTAAATTGCGGTATAGCAAATAGTATAAGCTCAACTCCCCATAGATACCATAGCCTAAGGGCTGCATGCAATTAATGATGTAAACAAAAAAAAAAACTCCCCATAGATAAAGTTTTCCCTCACAGGGTTAGGGTTTTCTTAACGTGTATATGTTCTACTCCGTTCAGTGGCCGGTACCGCTCCGGGACATCCTTGAACTGTATATTCCAGTCCTGGATGACATTTAATGGAATAGGCCATTCATTAAATATATGCCGCAGCGAAAGGAATGGCCATATCATACTAGTGGGATATACTATGAATGGTATATAGGCAGGACTAGTGGATGCGGGTAGTAGATAGGCGACTTTCTTGTATGATAGAGTCGGACCAAAATTAAGGTTGGGGCATTGGCAGGCATTACGCAAAACTCAGGAATTTGTATGTGCAATCGCTACCTAGTGTAGTGGTAAACATCTGACCTATATCTGAGTGGGTCTGGGGTTCAACTCCGGCCTAAGCTATTAAATCCTGGGATGGATTTTAGTGATCAGTATAGAATTGAGGGCCTTAGTTGGTGCCGCTTAGAGGGAAGTCTTTATGGCTACCTAAGAGAAGGCCGATTAGGGAAGAGGTTCGTCCGCTTGGGGAGTGAATTTATTCACGGCGATCCAAGAGTGTAAGGACCCGGTTGTTTATCTTGCCCAGCCATACATTGTACATGAGTGAGGCCGCAAGGTAAATAGCCGGACCCGATAGGCACCTTTTTATACTTATTGTACTATTAAGAGGTACTTTATACATTGAAGGCTACGATCTATACCAATCCCTACTCCTAAAGTATTGGAGATACTTCGCAATAGATAGTAGTGATTGCATATTTTCCTATTACTATCACGGCGTACCACGAGCTACTGCGGAGGAAAGGATATCATGGAACTGGGTCTAGGGTTCGGGTTTTCTCTTTGGGTTTCTAAGGGTTTCCGTTACACGGGTTATGAGTCATCCCTGGACAGGGATTGGGAACTGTATATATAGTTACTTAGTCTTTCCTTCTCTTCTCTTCTTTCCTTTCCTACGCAACCTTCCTGTTATCAACTCTCGTTTCTAGTTTCTTTAGTTGTTACTTGTTTTCAGTTCTCGTCTCTTGGAATATAATCGTCATCCTCTTAGTCATCTTCGCCTTAAGTAACACCTCGCTCGCTTAAATAGTCCCAGTCCATGACCGTCGCAAGTCCTCTACTGGTATCTTCGCTCACATCACTTCGAGCAGCCATCTGGACCCTTTGTCCTACAACCCTACTCCTCGGTTAAGTTACCTTGGCGTCTCGTCCTCGCCCTGTCTCACCTCGTCTCGCGCCACCTTCGCCTTTGGTTGTGAACTTGGCTAGCGGCTTGTCTCGTCTTATAATAACAATGAAATCCTCCAGCGATTCAAAGGATGCTTCAAGTATTTATAAATAATTTTGAAATATATTACTAGTGAATAATAGCTAAAGACTGACTCAATGCCTAGAACTATACTCAATGATATGAATATCAACCCAAACCTGAATGGCAAAAACCATATATATCTCCGGTACAATTTGCTCCAATAACTAGATGAGTTTGATACAACTCACAGTGGAATAAATTACATTCAATAATTAATTAATAGAAAATATTTCATACCAACATTACGTACCTAATAAATAAGAATAATAAATAGGTATACTAAGCATTCTTTCGTATCTTTTAACAGCTGATCCTCCTTATTGACCTGGTGTAAGACTTCCTGTGTTGCCTATCTGTAACTCCGGTAACATACCCTCCTCATGATTTTGATCCTGTTGGCTCGAGTTTGAAGTAAATACATAGTTCTGCGAGACAAGGTTACCATACTGCATAACCTTTGGGTCTCGGAGGATCTTATCTGCATCTAGCATTGAAATACTCATATCTTGAGAAATAAATCTTTGTAAAATAAATAACCGGCGCTACTACCTCAAGAATTAGGTTATATGTCTCATTATATACTTCTTCTAACTCCAACATCCTTCGAGTTAAGTCTCCTTCATAATCCTTACCATCTAAATGAAATAGTAAACTAGCAATTGCATGATGACGATAGGAATAATAGCCACTGCAAACATCTTTCATTGGATACCACCCAACTCCCGTCTCTCTTACAACTGTATACCTATTATAATCAGGGAGATTTTTATAGTTAGAGATAAGATTATCAATAAACTCTGTATCCGCTTCCAATCTAAAAACAAAAGAATCGTCAGATGAAGCGTCAGTAATCCAGTCGATCTGAGGCAAATGCAAGCTATGTGCGTAATCTTCTAAAGATTGCTGAAGTACTTCTTCTCTAGCTTGGCTGCCAAGGTTACTGTTTAGAGTAATTACCTCTCCAGTTGGGTCTCCGGAGGTAAAGTTTTGATTATCAACTTCTGGTTCGTGCTGGCTAGTTTTGTCGATATTATTACATGCTTTCTGTTTGCCCTTCCCAGTAGAATGACAACGTTCTGTGCAGGATTGCTGTTGTCTAAAGCATGGACAGCGAGTAGTTGTACATTTGCTAGCGCAATTACAGAATAAATTCCCCTCCTGTACCCGTTGACTTTGAAGCTGAGCTGCCCGTCTAATCGAGATTATTTTATCTTTGGAATTTGTTGTGGGATTAAAAGAGATACTACTTGGAACCTTTTGGATTTCACCGATATAACAAGACCGGTTGATTCTGCCGTTCTCGGATATTAATGTATATCTGTTATTATTCTGGATTTCGACGATTCGGCAAATGAGACGTTTATTTGCAATTGATGAACGGTCTGAACGGGGGATTCTGAGAGATACAAGATTGTTGATAGCCAACTGTGTCGGTTGTAATCTCTCACTATTACGCCTAACCATCACCGCTCGAGCTTTTGTAGATGCTAGTAGTGCTTCATTTCGGATTTCATTCCTTCGAATATCAATATCCATCTCGGTATTATCGTAGTTTGTATTCGTATTATCAAGGTTTGGGTCAATGCTGATGTTTTTGTTTGAAGTGTTTGGCTGTGGCAGTTGTAGATGGGTTTCCAGTTGTTCTTGATCAATAATCTCATCGTGTACCAACTCTTGATTACGATCCATAAAGGGTATACGACTACCAAAGATTTGCTGTCCATAAACTAATTCGTAGGGTGTTCTCTGTACAGTGGAGTGTTTTTGACTATTCATCGCGAGAAGACATTCCGGTAGAGCTTTAGCCCAACAGGCAGATTGATGATCTGAGCCCCATGCAGATAGTTTCTGTTACGGAGCGAAGCGGAGACTATATCTAAACTAGCCAAGGTTCACAACCGAGGCGGGGACAGGGCGAGGACGAGAGACGAAGGCGAAGGGTTCTTAACCGAGGAGCAGGGTAGTGGGACACAGAGTCCAGATGGCAGTGCGAACGAAGTAATGTAAACGAAGATACCAGTAGAGGGCACGTACGGCTGTATCGTACATGAACGAGGACTATGGCTAAGCGAGGACGAAGTACGGTTAGGACGAGGATGACTAAGAGTGATGACGTATTGTATTCAGAAGAACGGAACAAGTAACGACTAAAGAAACTAGAGACGTAGAGTTGATAACAGGAAGGTTGCGTAGGAAAGGAAAGAAGAGAAAAGACAAAGGGAAGGTTCATAGCCGACTATATATACAACTTCTAATCCCTGTCCAGGGATGACTCATAACCCGTATAACGGAAACCCATAGAACACCAAAGAGAAATCCTAGACCCGAGACCCGATTCCACAATATCCTTTCCCCCGCAGTAGCTCATGGTACGCCGTGATAGTTTCTCTTTCAAGACGCTGTTTGCTTGTTCGATTAAACCTTGGCTTTGTGGATGTCTTGCTCGTCCGTTTATTATCTAATTAAAATAGGTTAATCAATCTTCCAATAATTTGAGTTTTTTTAGATTTAATACCTTAATACCCATACTTCTAGCTAGAATCAATAAAGTGCCTTTAAATTCTGAACCGTTATCACATTGAAGAATTTTTGGAGGGCCGAAATGAACTATCCAAATACTAATCGCTTTTGCTACCGTACTACTCTGTTTGTTGGTCAAGGGGTAAGCCGCTGAATATTTACTGAAATGATCGCGCATGTGACATATCCATTTGAAATTGCCTTCAGGATCTGGTGTTGCAGACATATCGATTAGGTCAACTTGTACTCGTTCCCATAGACCTTTAGCAATTATCGGACGTAAGGGCGCAGTCTGCTTTTGTTGTGTTTTCTTTGCACATGTAGAACAGTGCTTGAGGATCCAGATTACTTCATGCCTTGAAATTCCGTAGTAATCTTTGTCGATTTCGTCATATGTTTTCTGAATTCCAGCATGAGCTAAATTGAGATGTGCAGCTACAATGACATCAAATACATCTCTATCAGAGACGGTATATCTAAATGGTAACTCTTCTGCCAACCGGTACTGAAGACGTTCATCATCTCCAAGTCTATACTTTTGTTTGACTGTATATCTTAATCGCCTTCCCCGTTCACCATCAGGAGCCTGACCACCTCTTAAAATCTGATGAATCTCGGTTAAAGTTTCTACCGCTGGTCGAAACCTATTTCTGTGGTTGGGGCTCAAAAGATAGGCCTCCCAAGCAAGCCGTGATTGTTGACTGAAAGGCGATACCATGTCTTCAATACTATTAGGATGCGAAAGCTTGATAGTGGATTGAGAGTTTCCGTTGCTATTGAGTAGGCTTTACTTCCCTTATACACACTAGTAGAAGAGTCATTATACTATGATCCACAATCTCTACTACTTCATTTCCTGGATCCTCTTAGCGATAACCAATAAGACTCATCAATACATGAGTCAATTGCTACTATATCTTTCACATATTGACTCGTCATATTACTGTTTAAGATCCAAGTGCTAGTAGTGTACAGAACCCAGATTCCTTGGAGCCATATTGCATTAAATTATCAACATTTAGAGCCAGCTGGTGTCGGAAATCATTCTGTTCCATTCAAAAATGTCCTTGATTTGTTCAATATCACCATACCTTTCACAACACGATACCTCTCATGAATTGGACACTCCACTGATGGTTGTCCATGAACTGAATGATCCATCCGTGGCGGGTACTGGGTGGAATATTCTGTTGATTCACATCCCTGAATAGATGTCTGCTGCCAACGGAATGGAACATATATAAAGTCGTCTAATTTCTTCAACGTACTACATGTTTCCAGATTCATTTGCAACGATCCATATATTGACGAGTTTTACACCCTTTGCCCCCCGGACAACTACAACTAGTAGTATAGAGCAAAAGACGAAAACCAAGAGCACTAGCAACCCGGAGAAATACTACAAGTACTACCAACATAGAAGGAAAGACTTCAGATTTATAGGGAGGACTAGAGACATAATTTGGTCCCAATCTCCAGCTATTTAGGAAATCCGTACAGATTGAAAGAGTTATACTTTCACTTCAATTGACTACCTGGGTTTACTATTTTTCCATAACTCCTCATATACGTATTTATGGAGAAACAATGATATATAACAACGTCAACGATTATGTTATCTACACTGCACCAAACAAAACCTCAAGCCCCCGTATGAATAAACGGCGCCCACGTAAGCGGTCTATCAATACAACCCGCCCTCGCCTTCCTCACTGCCTCATGCAGCGCCAAGCTAACCGCCAAATGTCCGTCCTCTACGTGACTCCCATCCTCACCACTGTCATAAAGCTTAGTATAAAAGTCCCTTGCCACAGCTTTACACGCCTCATCTTTCGACTGCCACAGCGTAGCAACCACATGGTTGAACCCCGCAAGCTGGAAAGCACTCGCCAGATGAATTGTCTCGTCCGCCAGCTCAAACGCGGCATTGTCGGCGGTGCTGCAGGCCGAGAGATATGCCAGTTGGGCCTTTGAAGACATGGCTGTCGATATCTGCCGCACCGTCAACCTGTCGATGCCATCTTGCTTGCCAGGCCCGCTAGACCGGTTCAGAAGCAGCAGGCTGCTGTTAGAGGGGTCTTTGGCGTCGGAAACGCCGTGGCAGGCGAAATGGACTGCATCAAACTCCGGAAGCTCCTTCATGACAGTTTTGGCGGGTCCAGTGCTCTCGGCGCCGTCTTTGCCTGCAGCAATACTCACGAGGGCGGTGATCTCTTCTTGTACCCCGGGTAAGGCGGGATGCTCCGGCGTCAAGGGCATAGTAACTAATAGGAGGCGAGTGCCAGCCATTGAGGTCATGTTCAACTTCCGCTGCCGGGCATACATGAGGGACTTGACTGTGGGGATGTAGGAAGAGATGACCTTGCTCATTGTATATCTTGCAGACCCCTTCTTGTGATGCCCGGCTGCATGGAACGGCGCCCTACTCAGCTCCCCAATCCCGATCCACCATATCCTCGATGTTTTCGACTTTGGCTTCACCTTGTCCAATACTGGCTTTACAGCCTCGTCCCAAAGCCACGCAAGATGCTTGACCATTGTCTTGTTTCTTTTATCTCGGGTTTTGAGGCTACCCTTGACTAGGTTTAGAGACATATCCCGCATCTTTGCCTTGGCATCCTTATACAGCAGTGTTTTGAGTTCAATAGACTCTATCGCGGACCTTGTGACGATGATGGCATCGCTCCGGAGCGAAGTAGTACACATAATCACAATTGCATCGTCCTGCGCCATATCCATGAGGGACTCCCCGCTCGGCGGCAGAAGAAAGCTAGCGTACTGAGGTATTTCACGGATCTTTTGCAGAAGCTCCTCCATTTCATCCAGTGCCAACCTCCGCTTTGCTGCCGGGGAATTCAGATGGTCCACCGGGATCCCCGGGCTCTTCTCTGGTAGTTGTGTGTTGGCCTCCGTCCGTAGGGTGATCAATGTTTCGTATAGAGTCGGATGTGTTGTTTTTAGATCCGACATCTCGCTGCGACTGTCGATTGCAAAGCCCGTGATGATTCCTCGCCCAAGCTCAAGGAGCTTCAGAGCCGTATATGCACCTCGGCCTGCCTCGAGGGCAAAGGAAGCCGCCAATGAGGAGAGACCATATAGATGTGACAGTAGCTGCTGCTGGTCATCCCGCTCCAGGGACCGCAGACTAATCTTTGGTAGCATCTCGACCGCCTTCTCGAGCAATATGCTAGACTCCTCCAGCGAGACGAGCCCATGCGAACCAAAGAACCCGACTGCGCGCCAGACCGCCTGCACACGGACGTTGGGGGGCGCGGCCTGGCAGTTCCATGCGTCTATGAAAGCATTGAAGGCTCTCGTTCGATCATCGTCCGCATTAAGTCCGTCTTTAGACTTCAGTTTGTGCCTCAATCTCAGATTAGTCCCAAGGCAAACAAGTCTGTGTGCGCGAGACGGCATGTCCAGAGGTGTGGCTAGCACAGCCTTCTGTTCACAGTCGATTGCTGCATCGAGGTCATTCATGTTCTTGTCAACGGTATTCGAATTCTCGAACCGGACATGGTAGCATTTCCCTAGTGTCAACAATCTGCCCGGACGATCGGGATCGTCCTCCGCAGTTATTTCTAGGGCCTTTTCGATATACTGAATAGCCTCGTCAAGATCGCAGGGGGTGCGCTGTTTCATGTATAGAGTTGTCAAGTTGTCTGCCACGGATTCGAGTTTATCAGCGAGGGAAGGGTCACCGGGCTTTGTTGCCTCAAGGCGGGCCCGGCTATGCTGGATTGCGGCCTCGAGGTCGGCCGAGTCCCCCAACCGGGAATAACGAGATCCCAGGAACGGCCCCAGGCTATTGACTATCCGCTCCCTGTCTGGATGATCCGTCGGTGTCTCCTGTACGGCCACCTTGACGTATTCAATTCCTGCCTCCAGGTCCGAAAGAGCTCCAAACCGACGATATTTGCATCTGAGCAGCCCACCCAGATCAACAAGGCTTCTTGTACGCTCGGGGCTTCCCGGCACGGTATCCTCGAGACAGGTCACTGTATGGCGGATCGCCGTTTCAAGATCCTCCAAATCCCCGAACCTATCGAAGCGGGCGTGAAGAGCGGCACTCAAATCGCCGAGCCTGCTCTTGTAATCAGGATGCTCCACAGGAGTGGCTTTCACAGCTGCTTCTGCACACTTTACAGCAACGTTGAGGGAGCCCACGGCGTCCAGTCGTCTATGCTGCCAGCGGAGCAGAGCGCTCAAGTACATCAAGTTCTCGGCACGCTTCGGGTCATCCTCAGACGTCAATCTCAATATCTCCTCGACATGTTTAATGCCCTCCTCGAGGTCTTCCGGTGCACTGCGTCGACTGTAGCGGGAAACCAAGATAACTGCAAACTGATTCAACCTGCTCACGCGGTCAGGGCCGCCCTCGGGGGTCTCGTTCAGGCATTCCTTCATGTGATCTGTAGCTGCATCGAGGTCGTTCAACGACTGCTGTCTGTTGTACCGAGTGATGAGGAATCCGCTTAGATCATGGAGGAGCTTTGGGTGGTCAGGGTGGCTATGCGGCAGCTCTTTGAGTGTTGTTTCCGCATACAGAATGGCAGAATCAAGGTCCCTAGAGGAGTTGAGTCTTTGGCTACGGGTGTGGAGCAGATGGCAGAGTGTGAGAGCAGCGTCAACAAGGGCGTGAAGACCTCCGGCTCTTGTCCTCGTAAAGTTTCGGCTTGCTTCTAAAGCTTCCCCGGCGTACTTGATGGCATCGTTGAGGTCTTCTACCGCTTTGAGCTCTCTGTAACGGCTGTTTAGGAGGGACACCATATTTCCTAGAATGTTGGGGCGGTCTGGGTCCGCTTCATGAACCTTTGGTATCACATCACTGAGGTTCTGGACCCCCTCGTCTAGATCGCCCACCTCACCGAGCAGTTGAAAGCGAGAAATGAGGCACGCTGCTAGATTGCCCAAGATACTGGGTCGGTCCGGGTGATCAAGGTTTTCTACCCCAATGCTTTCAATAGCAGACCTACTGGCACCGACAGCCTTCTCGAGGTCGTCGGCATTGTGAAGAATCTTATACCGCGCATGGTAGAATATGCATTGATTTGTGAGCATACTGGAGAGATTTTCTGTCTCTCCGGAAAGTTTAAGTGTTTCGATAGCCTTTGTTACATTCTCGATGGCCTCATTCAGATCGGACTCTGAGGGCCGTTCCTGGTGCCTGGCCATAAAAAGTGTGCTCAGATTGCTCAGTCGTCCAGATCGGCCAAAGTTATCTTCGGCTCTGCTATGCTCGACGGCCCTTTGACTGTACTGGATGGCCGTATCGATATCGGCGAGATCCTCTTTCAGGTTGTACCTGGTTTCGAGCGCGGTGCTCATGTTCTCGGAGAGCGTCACCACCAGCGGATGGCCCGCTGGTATAACCTCCAACGCCGTCAGCGTATGTTTCATGGCCGTCTCAAGATCATGGAGATCATGTAACCTTTCCCATCTCTGCATCACAGAACAGCTCAGGTTATAGAGCAACGGTCCCAGGAACGGATCGCCCGCCGGTGTCACCGCGACGGTAGCCTCCATGAACTTTATGGCCGACTCTAGATCCTCCAACGCCCCGAGACGTTCATACCGGATATCAAAGAACATTGCCAGGTTCCCCAGCATCACCGGGCGGTTCGGGTCATCCATCGGCGTGTTGATCCTCCCCGCGGCCTCCTGTAGATGCTCGATAGCTCCGCTCAAGTCCTCTATCTCCTGTGAGTGTCTGTACCGCTGGTGCAAGACCCCGCTGAGCCTTTCCAGGAACTCTACTCGCCGGGGGTGATCTTCGGCCGCCACCGCCGACAGAGCGGAAGTCATACTCTCGGCGGCCGCATCGAGGTCGGCAGGGTCCTGAGCACGTTGAAAGCGCTCCCGTAATCTGTCGCTGAGAGTAGCGTAGACCTGTGCACGCATGGAGCCATCCAGCACCGTCATCTCGAGCGCAGCTTGCAGGTGAGTGATGGAGAGCCGAAGACACTCCAGATCTCCCTCCCGGCGGTAGCGCTGGGCCAGGCAAGCGCTGAGCTGGCTTAGAAGCTGGGCGCGATGTGGCCTGTGCAGTGGGGTGACGGCCAAGGTGGCCTCGATGCGCTGAATGTCCTCCAAGAGAGCAGCGGCGCTGGGATCCGGGGGATCCTTGGGCTTTGCTCCCATAATCCGGGAGAACCAAGCGTTGAGCTTTCGCGGGGAAAGAAACCGTAGTATTGAGAGAATATTTCCCATTTCGGATGCAGGAAGTAGTATAGTCAATCGATTTCTGTAGTTTTTGTCGCAAATAGGTTTGATATTGTGGAATCTCTGCAAATGTTACTCTACCAGCAATGCCTAGGTAGCTCCCTTGAGGGTATTTGATAATTAACCCCCCAGGTACGTACCTGTAGCCCTCCCTAGACTCAAGAAAGGAATTAAGGCTCCACTGCAAGAAATGCACTGCATAGGATAAGAATGGTCAGGGATACGACACACATGCACATGAGCTGTACCCAGAAAGTGATGCAACCTTTGGCCTAGAAACGCGGAAGACACTCAGGATCTAGATTTTTGACACGACACAGTGCTTGCATTTAGGTACAGGGTGGGTATGAGTCTCTGGGATAGAGTTTGTGTTTCTCCAGGTCATTAAAAGGACAACTTAATAGATACAAGAGATAGCTAACATTTACATTAACCCCTGCCATAGCTCTACTCCCAGCTTCCTAAGCTGCCATGTGATGGCCACATGTAGTTGGGGAGTCACTTTCCAGCACCCACGGACCGTACATGTACTCAGGATGTCGCAAGGTTATGAGCATTTAGATTCTTTTTGTGGCCGGCCAGGGACTAAAACAAAGAGTGTGTTATCAACTCTTTTCTGTGACATTTACCATTCATTTACTACCTTGAAGTGACTTCTCCCCTATGAAGCAAGCATTTAGGGCCCGCCCAAAACGGAGCTACGGGGGAGCTTAAAACTACAAACTCCGTTGTGGGAAAATTGATTGTGTTAATTTGGCGACCCGTTTTGTGGCCCAGGAAATAACGTCAACTGATTGAAATGGGGCTTTAATCCCAATAATCACTTTCGCTAAAAAAAAAAACCCCAGCTCCCAAACAGGCCCCTAGATATCTTTATATATGTACATACTAGGCAGTAGAGGGAGTATGTACTCGAGACGTTGGGGTATTTGGGTACATTTAGGCACCTCAAGTAGTACGTCTTAGCAGTAATAAACCCATAAACAAGTATTTTTTCAGAGAAACAAGGTTATGTTCACCTAGGCCTAGGTTTTCTTTATGAGGATACAATTCCTTTCATGCTATGATGAAAATCCCTTAAGATCCGAAACGAGGTGTGGTTTTAGACCTGGGCGCCATACAGTCACCTTGTAGTCGGTCCCAGGATACGCCAATCACACAACGAGGTGCGACTGTAAAGACCTAGCACCCCGTCCCAAACCACGAGGAGACCATAGTCAAAGAAGACTGTAATATCGCTATTACGGTCTCATGCCTGTCAATCTTCAAGGATGGCAGGATGGTCGCAGAACCAAGTAATCACGTAAAGCAGAGCACACCCCACCCCCGGCAAAGATCCGAGCCTGGATAACAGGTACAGCACTGCCCGACCACCAGGGCAGGCGTGTACCAGGTAATAGGTTCATGTATTATGGTGGCGGACTCGATCACACAAAGCTCTGGGCCTTACTCTACTTGGGTACCAAACGAGTGATATCTGGTGATCCTGCTCTTTCTGGCCGTATTTCAAACCGGCCTTGACAAACTCTTTGAAGACTGCGCACCAGCAGGCGGGGGTGATATCGGAGACCAGTGAATCTCTTCATCCCATGATGATGATGATGATGATGATGCCAATTGGAGATCTCGATTTCACTTCACTCCGCACTTCGCACAGCCAACACCACCATCAAAATACGATGATAATAATACAGATCTGTGTGTTTGTAGATCATCGACAAGCTTCTCAGACCCAGCCCAGGTCGGCTAGATCCGTTAATAACAATACTCCAGAGTCTTTTAGCCAACGACCGTAGAGAAGTCCTAACGGAAAGTCCCATGAAATGAGAAGTCTACATTTAGGTTGTATATGATATGTCATTTTTAATCACAAGACTTAGAAATACGCTTCAAGACATTTCGAGTCCCCAATATTGAGGATTGCGCTGTCAAGGTATTCCTAATTCCATGTTGGCCAAGTAAGTCCCTCTAATGCATGCACAATTGACTTTTTCTACCCCCCACCTTTCTGAGACATGCAGACAGTAACACGGGCCCTGTTCATCGGCCCATCAGTGGTGGTTTTGTAGCTCCGGCACATGCGGGCCCTTCTCTTTTCGATCAGCTCTGCGTAGAAGTGAGACATGCGTAGTGCGCATATTTCATTGGAAGACTGCGCATTGAAAACAGAACCATCACCACCTCGATCGAGAAACACACATTCTGATCGGTGAGGTTACTACTCTACATACCCGGATAACCATCCTATTCGTGATATATCGGGGCTGGGCCTTTATCTACATTTACACCTACATTGATATCCCACTGAGACATCCCCCCCATCCGAAACCATGGTGAAGAGCATCCTCCCCACCACCCCGCTTCCCCTCACCGCCATCAAACTCGGCCGACTCGTGACCAACACCCGCTACCCGCACCAAGAATACACTGACCCACCCACCCCCTCCCCCGCGCCGGAGAGCACCCGCACGGCGCTGCACGACTTCGAGGAGCTCCGGAGCTCGACGCGGGCCTCGGGCCTGCGCACCCGCCTCGCCAGTTTCCTCTCTCTGACGCTCGCAACCCACGGCGAGACCCACCTCGACCTCTCCGCCGCCCAGTCGTACACCTACACGCTCACCAACTCGGGGGCGTGGTTCGGCGCAGCGTGCCGCTCGCCCGATGCGCGCGCGTGGCTCGAGGCCGCGATCGAGGCTAGCAGCACGGTGTACCTAGTTGTGGGGTACCACACGCTTGTTGATGCGCGGGTGACGGAGCGGGCGGCGGTGGCAGGGGCGGCGGGGGTGGGTGCGGAGATTCGTGTCACGGGGGTGGTGGGCATGCCGGGGGTTGGGGGGGTCGAGGTGACGACTGAGGCCGTCGCGCGTGTCGGGGGTGGGACGGTGTATCAGAGGGTTTTTGCGACCCGGGGGGAGTGTGTCTTTGCGATACAGTATCGGAAGGTGAGGTTTCATTGGTACTCGAGTCGGTGTGTCGAGACGGCGTTTTTGGAGAGGGGTAATCGGTGGAAGCCGTGCATGGGGGTTAGGGGGCAGGATGACGACGGCGTGGACGATATAGTCGAGGCCGAGATCTCGGAGGATTGGGGTGACGGTGATGACGAGGAGGAAGAGGATGAGGAGGAAGAGGAGGAGGAGGAGGAGGAGGAGGAGGAGGAGGAGGAGAGGGAGGTAGGGACCAAGAGTCCTCATGTAACAGAGACATATGTTACAGAGAGCGGCGAGACAGAATTTGTTTTCTGAACTTGGCTTTCATTATATAGACCTCCGTAGATAGTAGACTTTGAAATAAAAGTGCAATCTGTGAAGCCGCACCGAATACCATCACACTGTCTATATGAGTGACATATATGTTCTGCCAGCAGCAGCAGATATCTTGTAACCGTAGACAGCCCGTACCATCTATCCGCATACAGCAGACTCCAAACATATGATATTCGTATAGTGATATTCGTATAGTGATATTCGTATAGTGGTATTCGTATAGTGATATTAGTATAGTAATGTTCGTGTGGTGATATTCGATATAGTGGTGATATTCGATATACTGACATTCTCGTCACAAGGCTACATTCACCAATCCGCAAGTCCCATTTTTCTGGTATCCCTACTCCGTATAAGAATACAATCCGGCCCCGACAGCGAGAACATACTGCACTACCACAATGTCCGCAGCAAAAATTAAACCCAGCAGACCATGTACCTGCCGCCTCAAATGAAGGCCCCACATACCGCATGGGGGTAGGTATATATATGTTTGTAGTGGCAGTACAGGAATAAAACCTATATATTTGATTTTGGCACTCATATATCCCGATATTATACCGGTAAGTACGTGGAACGGTCATAAATACACCGACCACTCTTTTTACGGCTGTGAGGGTCACCCATGACCAAAGCAGTTAACCTCCGGAAATAAAACTAGCCATGTCTTTTGTAAACGAAAGCGGCGGTCACTAACATAGCTCTGGTCGGTTGGAGATCATTTATAATTATCTAAATGATTACATTTTGGACTTTGAGCTGGTGGAACAACATTATTTTTGATTTACCAGAATTGGAATTATAAAGGACCTCTCGGCCATCTTCTATCCTTCCCCCTTTCTCCCGCAGCAGGGCATTACCATCGCCGCCGCCGCCATCACCCCATTATCAAGGTAGATTGGATCCACCGTGGTGAGATAGAGCCATCACCAGTAGCTCTAATGGTGGTAGTAACAGTGTGTAGCAACGAGGTAAGAATATCAATACGGCATTGGTACAATATACTCTTCCCCCCAATGCCGGTTTTATTCGGTATTGGTCACTAAATTCCATAGTCATAATACGGCAGCGGCCCCACCCCCGTTTCCCCAAACCTTATATAAGAGTTTCCCCGCCAAATTCCCCTATGGGTGTACCTAGAGTAATAATCGAAGCCGCGTTCCCATACAAATTGTTTTCCTATGACCAATAACCAGTCTATTTTGGTTCAAGTACTAGTACGCACGGATCCTAATACATTACAGTCACTTGCGAAAACCTGTGGATTAAGGCAGGGTTGGTCAGGGTAGTGTGTAAAAATGGCCTATTGCAACGGACTATCAATAGGGTACAAATTGTCAAATTCGCGACAAGCCAGGCGATAGTCTTGTACCCTACCGATAGTTCGTTGCAACAGACTGCCCTAGCTTATTCCACAGCTTTTCGAAAGCGGCTGTATTTTTGGTAGTCGATCCTCAGGTGCAGGATAAGGTTATACCGTTAAATTAATCTCAAGTAATCCAATATCCCCGTATATCTAAAATTGAACTCTCACTAGTGGGCCGGTGGTGACGGCATCATGAGAGCTCGAGGGTCCAAGACTCGGTAAGACAGATCGTCTAACACGGGTTACTGTCTATCCCTCATACGCCCTCAGCGTTCCACCTGGCGATGAAGGGGATCCTTTTGGGTTGTTTGCAATTGGCCCCAGCCAACCCACCACCCTATTTCCCTACATCCACAGGCCAAGTGCACAAAACGGGCTATTTGCTACTGGCGAGTTAACCAGCATTTACCATGGCTGGATAGTTGCGGCTTTGAATGGTGCGTTCAGGGGCGCGGGCAGTTCACCAAGTGATCGCTATGGGCTCTTGGCGGGGTTATCACACACCAAAAACCATCGCCAAGAAGTTAAATCACACACTATCACTCGCTTCTGAGGTTAGGGCTATGCAGTTATCTACCTACCCTGTCGGTCTTTAATTGGGTACGGATTGTCAATCTTCGTTACGTTTTCAAACACGAGCAGGGGAACGATGAATGAGACAAAGAAAAGAGAGAAACGCGAGCGGCGGTCGTGCTCGTTACTCCATCGATCCAAGCCCCTTGGCTACAGCAAGCCACTAGAGTTACCTATGAATTGAGCTCGGAATTGCCAGTACCGAAGCCATATATTATGCATGTAGTATGCCGTAGTATATGACTACACGCAACATCTTGTAACAATTAAAATGACATGAGTTTAAAAAAAATGCATTTCCAGTGTTTGTTAGGGTTAGGGTTGTATGGTTGGACCCTGTTCATCAACTGCAGTATTCCTCAAGCGACAACGAGATAAGAAGCGGGCGTTAGACGTAGTCGATCAAGATTGCAACTTTTCTGTGGACATATCATTGGTCCTGGACCAACTTCCATAGATATTGCCATTAGGAGGGGCAGAGTTGAAGGCAAAATCCAGCCCAGTATATATCTAATAGCCGAATTTCTCAGGACTGGAAATTCTTAGATATTATCATGACTCTCAAACAACCCACAGGTTGTCTTTCATGGTTGGATTGCGTTATCGAATATATATATATATACTTTTAGCCAAGTGGTCTTTAAATCATGCCCGCGTACTCTCAAGTGATGATGACCTTTGATCATGGCTCGAGCGATTGCCCTGGGAAAGTATGGGCCCATAGCAGCAAGAATTAACAAGCGAAGTGAATTTCCCACCCTTCTCTAACGAGGACTAACCCTAGCCAAGTGTATGGAATAAACTGCCATACCCATTTCCTGCATGATTATACCAGGTGCGATAGAAGGACTAAAAGATTTAATAGCCACTCGGTGGGTTTTCCGGGACTTTATCGCGAGCAATTTGCAGTACCTTGAAAATGACAGGGAGGGTGAAACTGATCAATTCAGGTAACATGGGGAGGCTTCTCGACTAGTTTTATTTAAAAAGTGTAATAACATGAGAGATACCGGCGGTTGCGGTCGGTGAAATAGATACAAGAATAAACAGAAAAAAAAAAGATTCGTAAGTCATTTGGCCTAATGATCTCATAGAACTACAAGGTAAGGAAATTATAGCGGAGTAGTCTGATTTCTTTAAGAATGGTCACAGGTTAGCTGGAAACCAGATTGAATAAAGGATGTTAATAGTGGAATAGAACTAACTTCAGTAACTATGAGTATATTTCCTGATTAATAGCTGTTGTCGTAGTCGTAATCATCGTAGCCGCCGTCATCATAGCCTCCTTCATAGTCATGATCACCACCTTCGTCGTATCCGCCTTCGTGGTCCCCTGAGTACTGGTAGTTTGAACCCCAAGAGTTAGAATTGAATATGGAAATTTAATTAATCATTGTAGGGGAAGTGGAGGGAGAGAAAGGGAGGGGGTGGGGGATAAAATACATTTCCTTCTACAGGTTCAGGTGACATGCCGCGTGGAGGTGATGTCCACCCAAGATCTTGCACTACGCCGTCGTCGTCGCCGTTACCGCCGTCATAAGTTACCCCTTGCAGTCCATGTCCCGGGTCCTTGTAGTGCCGCGCCGTTAGCTACCTAGAAGTGAACAAACGGAGCATGGTATATATGAGAAATGTAGGGCATACATCAAGATTCATGGCTAAAGGTGCTAGAGCACCTGGATCGTCCGATGGTGATGCGCTAGAGAGATGTGATAGTTGCGTGGTTAGTTTCACAGGGGTTCCATCTTCTGGCAGTGCAAAATCTCCAAGTAGGGGTTGTGCTTGAAGTTTGGTTTGTGCAGACTCTGGTCGGTGGATATTATCATCGGTCGGTGCAATATCCTCAGGAGTGTGTGTGTGTAATTTTGAACGAGTACCATCCTCCAGTATTACACATAAGTTGATATCATCATTGGGTGGTGCAATATCCTCATGAGTTTGTGCGTATACTTGTAGTTGTGAGTTTGTGCTGCCCCCCAGTATATTTACACTACCGCCATGTGGTGATTTTGTAAATAGACCGAGCCCATCCCCCGACATCACCTCACGAGATGTTTCATTGACGTTATACGACTCGATGCGCGCTTCTGAGGGTACATAATCCTTTGTTTGTGGAGTATACGGTGGACTTTCGAGACCTAGCCGGTGGGTCCGGAGACCCGGAATCCCTGCCCCCTATATCATATCATGATTAGCCGTGTGAATTGTGAGGGTACGAGTTGAACAGGAGTGGGTAGTATATATATTAATACCTGGTAAGTATCGTTATCGTGAGTTTGACCGCGTGAGCTCGAGAGTGATACAGCTCCCTTTGACTGTGATGTTATCTGGAACTGCGAAGTCCTTCGTGTTTCGATGGCCCTAGGAGAACTATCGTACCCCATTAATCGATGCTGCCAGTCGATTTCGCCATGGCTGGCACCACGTGCTATCAGGAGTGCCATAAATTCCTCATATCCCATTCGTTTTGCTATATCGGCCAGTGTTATCCAGGTGTAGAACCTTCCTTCGACCTCAGCACCGCTCTCAAGTAACAATTTAAAAACACCAATATCCCCACCGAAGATTGCCGCATGCAATGGCAGAAGCCCTTGATCGTCCCTCCCATTAACGTTGTTGCCATGTCTACCCAAAAGTTCCGTGCACCTCTTTTCGACGTCCTCATCTGGTTGGCTACCTGGATATGTAAATGTTGTGGTCATCGTTTGGGTTACGCATTGGGTGTATCCCGGAGATGGACCATCCCCGGGGACACTTGGTGTGCACGGTGATGGGGGGTTAGTGGTAAGGCCGGTCGCTCCAGAAGTGCTGTCTCCGGAATCATCCCCCTCACCAGTGCCATGAGGGTGGATACCGACACTTCCACCACCGCTTGTAATATGTCCCCCGAGGCCCGCCCCCACTCCGAGACCCGCACCCCCCCCGCTTGTAAAATGTCCTCCGAGACCCGCACCCCCGCCGAGGCCCGCACCCCCCTGCCTGTAATATGTCCCCTGAGGCCCGTCCCCACCCTGAGGCCCGCCCCCACCTGAGACCTGCACCCCCCGCCGAGGCCCGCACCCCCTGCCTGTAATATGTCCCCAGGCCCGCCCCCACCTGAGACCCACACCCCCCTGCTTGTAAATGTCCTCCGAGACCTGCACCCCGCCGAGGCCCGCACCCCCTGCCTGTAATATGTCCCCAGGCCCGTCCCCACCCTGAGACCCCCTCCGCTTGTAATATGCCCCCAGGCCCGCCCCCTCCGAAACCTGCACCCCCTCCGAGACCCACACCCCCCCGCTTGTAATATGTCCCCAGGCCCGTCCCCACCCCTGAGACCCCTCCGCTTGTAATATGCCCCCAGGCCCGCCCCCCTCCGAAACCCACACCCCTCCGAAACCCACACCCCCCGCTTGTAATATGTCCCCAGGCCCGTCCCCACCCGAGACCCCCGCCGCTTGTAATATGCCCCCAGGCCCGCCCCCCTCCGAGACCCACCCCCCCGCCTGTAATATGTCCCCAGGCCCGCCCCCTCCGAGACCCGCACCCCCCCCCCTTGTAATATGTCCCCCGAAACCCGCCCCCCCGATTAATGTAACGACCGAAGGCCCACTTGGGTTATCAGGTTTAACAGGGGTTGCGGCTTCTGGGTGACCTGACGCACCCCATTTGATCAAGAGTCGGACAGTTGATTGATGGTCATTTTGCGACGCAAGATCCACTGCTGCATGCCCGTTTGTGTTTTTGGCCTGTAGATCTATTCCGTTCTCCAAAAGCACGGCGACCGTCCCGTTGTGGCCTCCTCTGGCTGCATAGTGTAACGCCGTAAAGCCGTCCTTGGTTGCTGCATTGATATCGAAATATTTCGTCTTCACGAGTAGAGTCACTATTTCCATATAACCACCCCCAGCTGCCATATGTAATGCCGTTTCCCTGTATTTGTTCGTAACGATTGGACCGGTGAGGACCATGTTTTTGAGGAGAACCCGCACAAGAGCCAGGTTACCATTCCGTGATGGACTAAATAAGGCTTCTTGGGGGAATAAAGTTTTGCCTTGGGAGTTTGTTGTAAGGGTGAGAAGTCGTAGAAGTGCATTATCAGGGTCGTACTCGTCCATCTCGAACATGTTTTTGTAGAAAAGGGCTGGGATAACATCGTTGTCCTCCCAAAGTGCTTCGTGATACGCTACATCGAATCCTGTCTGGCCACCCTTGGACTTGACACTGACATCCAGTCCCGGTAGTGAGAGACAAAACTCTGTGAGATCCGCCAATCCATTTTTACAAGCCCAGTGTAGTGCCGTCATACCTTGGTTGTCTGTGGCGTTTACGTCGGTCTCTTCGTATTCTGCTAGGGTCTCGGCGAGCTTGAGATTGCCATCTATGACAGCTCTAAGGAACGCGGTTCTCCCTTCGTCATCTTTCGTCTCCAGATCAATGCCCTTCCAGATTGTCCCTAGCCTTGTCTTCTTCGGGAAGCCATAGGGGTCGTAATCGCGGCTCTTGAACCACCTTGGGGTATCTTTGAACTTTATGATCGCAACACTAAGCTCATCATCAAGCCGGGAATCTTTTACAGTTACGCTCTTTACGAGCCCCTCGAAATCACCAAACTCCCCTGAGGACTGGCTCCTTGGATTGGCCCCGATATAGTGGGTAACATCAAAATCAGCCGTTAAAGTGCCATTCGCGAGAGATGCGAGGAAGGAAACAAGCCCATCCCCCAAAACCCCACGTGGGATATCGTTCACGAAGTAGTTCAAAGATTTGGTCATCGTGGCGACCTTTGTGATTTCTTTTCGCAGGTGAACTGAATGCGTATGGAAAAAGCTACCTGACAGCGGAGTGCCAGAGGATCATGCCTTGATAGTTATATGAACGACGTTGGGTTAGGTTGAAACTATCTAACGACGTAAGAAGAGGATACTCAGGATAGTTTGCATGATTAGCATGCGTACGCGCATGGAGAATCACATCCTGGTATGTCAATATGAACGCACACGTTTGCACGAATCTAAGGACAGCATTGAGTTTTGGTGCGAAGAATCACATGAGACATGCAGCATTAATAGGCAGCGCATTATATACATACAATATGTAGGTACCTACATATATTACCAACCATGATTGTCTCTACGTGCAGGAGTTTTGAGCTATGGGTCGACATGATCAGCCAGCTCGACGATATTTCCTCTCGTAGCTAGTTTCTGTGGGAGTCTACCCGCATCTCCAAATAGAAACTAGGTCGACTTCAACCCACACACCACCACATTCCAACTTACAACACAGGACGTACGTTCGATAGCTAGCTCGCCACATGTATAAAATATATCACTTAACATTTCGTAAAGTGAATGTCTTGAACAATTGTAGATATCGATCGATGGAACTGCTAAATTTATTACCTCCCTATAAGCTAAAAGTTTCCTTATTAAATTAGCAATTTATCATTAGCCCTATAGTCAAATATGTAAGAAACCTACCTGATTATATACGCATGTAGGTTAATGTGTGGACCAAGATGCGTGGCCGAGAGCTTCATCCATCCAAGGGATAGAATCAATAGATTGTTATTGAGGTGTATCAGTATCCCTCCCCTATGGCAACAACAGAGAGTCATATCCCCTATTGGAGACCGAGACCAATCGAGTAAAATAGACAGCAAGATCTGCGAGAAAAAGCTACTAGTTCTTTTACTAGTCAGCAGCTTGGGAATACAGTCGCACCTCGCTATCTCGTATCTCGCTATCTCGGATCTCTTGCTGTCTCGTACGGATCTGAGGGACAGGTACTGCCCTCCTCCACCAAAAACTATTTGCTGTCTCGTATATTTGCTATCTCGTAGGAGTCTGGCCCCCAGAATACGCTAACGACATAACGAGGTGCGACTGTACCAACGTAACGAGCGGGACCACTATATGACAATGACATAACTGCTCGGAAAGGCCGGGCATCTGTATCAAAGATCCAATTACGTTTGTTGGCCAATTGACTTGCTAATTGGGTACTGTTCCGGCGATCTCCCCACAAGCTTGGAGGGTAGGCTAGCGCATGGTATGTGCAGCCCCATCCCGGAAGTTTTAAATATTCAGCCGCGAAAAACTTTTAAGCAAATGGTATCTAGATCAACCCATCTAAGAGGCACTTCCATCACCCCTTGCTCAGCGAGCCTTAGTTCCTCCTCCATCGCATCTCCACATCTACCAGAGGGATTTTGAGATATCCTTGCCTATGGTTAGCGATTGAATTGTACTTTGTTGTCACTCTTAATTAATTAAGGCCGATTGTGATTTAATACTGATCTAATGGTACGTTACTATTAATTGATAACACGAAAGGAAATATATCAATATTCACCAGCACATAAGGCTAGGTATCATTTTTCACCCCCATCGATCAGAATGAAGCTCGATGACTACAGATGGCGCAGTATACGCAATATCAAATGGATGAAAGATGAAACGAACATTCGATAGCGCTGACAGTCGACATTGAGTCCATCTCCTTCCAAAAGGAACCAACTTTGCATATATATATCCAATTACAAGTCCTGTAGGGTAGGATATACTCGTCTACCAGCATAAGAACTAGAAAATGCATGTGACGGAAACAGGAATGATTTGTAGGAGAGATCATCGCTACTCCATACAAATTATCCTTGCCCTGAATAATTGGTTCTTATGCTGGTAGACGAGTATGTCTACATGTAGTCCTTATCCGAAAGCCTTGTGAGGCTGTTAACATATTAGACCGAGTTCATAGCACGGTTTTTTCTTTGAATTCTATATTGTATGTAGCTACCTAGCGCTGCAGTCTTCGCTGTATGGGAATTTTCTGCGCGTGACCATTGATTCGAATTCACACACGTACATAGCTTTCTCCAATATTTTATTCGGAATATTGGGTGGGGTGTGCAGCGCAATGTTTTTTTGATCAACTCTTCATACGTTGTTGTTGTAATATGTACGCTAACGTATGTACGCTAATGTATGTACGTACATGTATGCGGGCGTATTCTCAGCTGTTTTCATAACAGGTACCAGTCGAACAACTCATAGAACGATCCTTGCAATAAGCAAAGTTACTCCTATATCATTGGCTATCTCTTCTGATGTCTCAAAATAAGTTTCCGGCAAGATTATCTGATAAGTGCGAATTTTCTAAAGGCGTAGTCAGAGCGCTTGACAACATGTTGGTTTGCCCAATTGATCAGCAACCACTAGTAGTAGCCATTGAGTACCTACCATCCTAACGCCAGGTTGAATCTTCAGACCCACCAGCCTAATATCCATAATGTTAGAATATTAATCATACATTAGGCTCTTAGTTACTTGAATTACAGCCACCAATTCAATTATCCGAAACCCCCCCCTCAACTGGTTGTTAGAACTCGATAATCTACTCGGCCGGTATAAGGGGCGGGCAATTCATGTTTTTGATTCACCAATTGCAATTAAGGGTGCGTGCTTGGTGGCTGTACTAGTACTCTACATGTAGTTTCCTGACGTTTGGAAAGTGGACCACAATTGCATATATACCATACTAAATTTTGGACTTGGCGCATATGGCATGCAATAGCGGTCATTTTTCCAAACGCCAGAAAAGTACGAGTACTCTGCGTAAAACAATTATCCCAGGGACAAGATTTCCGTTGTCCAGTACTATGTATTTACCTGCCACGAATAAGTCATGCATGTATAAGGCGGCGGGAATACGGTGGGAAAAAGAAAGTAGAACTTCGGCAACCTAGCAGGCTCGATCGTGGAGGCTCATGGATACAGACTAACTAGGGGTTACCACCTCGCGACCGCGAGTTGTAGGTGCTTCTCTACTTTGAAGTATGGTGCGAGAGGGAGTAGAGGGCGACTTTGACAACCTGTACCTACACACCACTTCAACCAATTCTTTCATTGGCTCTAGGAAGCAAACATTGAAGAGCCTCACCTTGAACTGGTGAGGACAGGGTTGACAATGTCGCCCTCCAAGCCTTCTCGCACCATATCAAGTTCTCCTGGGCTTCTAGTATAGCTGTTATCGGGGGCTAAGCACCCCCCGGTCTGCATTCTTCCTCTATGTTCCCCCAGTTATACCTTTCTGCTCAATTATGGGACCTTCTGGGCAGAGTTTCGGTATTCTAGCTCCCCCTCCCCCCAACCTCGCTCTAACTCCCCCCTTATATCAGTAGTTCTAGTTAGCAGTTGAGTTAACCCAACTCCGGTACTAGGAGCATTTGGCTTGGGTGGGCTGGTTGTCATGTTGGGTTAGGGTTTCTCACTCCCGGCCAATCAGCTTTCGAGAAAGTATATGTACTAGTACAATCTGGCTTCATTCGGACGATTGCCAAGATTAAACTAAAAACCACCCTTTTCGCCCCGCTATTAAGTACTACACAAGAATTGGCATTCTGCGGATTCACTACCCAGAAAGCACCTCAAAAACAAAGTACCCAATTTGTACGTATGGGCTTTGCAAATTCACCCTATTGCAAAAATTAGAAACAGCTGCAGGGGTCTAAAAACTGGGCCTGGACCGTGGGCAAACCAGTAGGCCTTTCCCAGCTGTAAATAAATTTCGGGTCCCACCGGTACCCCTGTGAGCACAGCTTACAATATTCCTTTACAATATCTTTATTTCAGCCCCACAAGAACTATCATATTCAGGGATTAATTAATCAAAAAAATTTAATTTCATAAGAGGTGTGTGCTTATGTCCATGTGGGTTGTACAATCATGTACGTACAATGTAGTTTAAACTTCTTGATCCTTAATGCGCCTACAAAACTAAATTTTGCTCGACTTGACCACTATCTTTTGTCCCCTGCCGTTAAGAATTTCTATGAATCTGGCTTGTCGACTCCGGATTTCAATTGCTAGTAAGATGCAAATCTTTTGGTTGCTATGCAACTTGGACCCCTTGTATCGTCCCCAAGCACGCTGTCCTATTCCATGAGTTAGTGACCTAGCTGCGTAATTAAATAATGCCAAGCCTCTTGTACCTTCGTGTCTAATCTCGCTATTGGTGAACTTTGTCTGTGATCCAATCTTGTCCAAGATGTACCATAAGACACCCCCAGTTTTCTCGTATATGGGCTCGGCGAGACCAATGGTAATTTGTTTACTTGACTTCAACCTGTACCCCTTATTATCTGGCCTGGGGCGGGAGACATCGTCTTCCTCGTCATCGCTGCTGTCATATCGATCATCCCTATCGGAATCTTCATCATCCGGCGACGAGTCGCTGCTTAGTCCAAAGTAGCGCTGGCTCTGTTTCTCGTTTGGCTGCAATATTTAAGTTTCATGCCGGATTACAAATAGATTTACTAGGTTCTTACATCTGTGTGAACTGCGAGGGTGCAGTGAGTGATTTTCTATTATATATTCCAATTAGCTCATGATCATGAAAAGATGGAAACTTTGGAAGTAGACAAATATTACCTTGTCAAAGAATTGAGTCACCTCATTTATCAAGGGGTTCACTTTTATTTTTGAATGTTCTTTCCGCTGTTCGGGTGTCATATACCTTCTCGTATATTTCCTTTTTGGCTGTGATATGGTGAGTGTCCGTCAAATCAAACCACCGGCCCAGCTATTGTACATACCGGAGCTCTCCCAACCGGCTCACTAGGTGCTGACTGGATCCGTATGTCAAACTTTCTTTTGACTCTTTTCGATTCCATCGCCATAGAGAAATTGCTAAGTGGGAATAAAGAAAATTGTTCAGAAAGCGGGTACCGTAGCTAGCTGAGGACTGCACCGGGATATTATGATGCCAGAGGACTAAAATATAGGAAGGAAGACTTGAGAGAGTGCTGTTGTAATCCCAGTGCAGCTTAGCCTATGGGCAGGAGAGACGTATTATCTCTCAGGGATAAGGTTTGCAGATATCCATAATTTAAGGTCAGTGGCCATTAATTACGTCTTATGATTATACATCGAGGGCAAGATTGTCCAGATCCAGTAGCCCAGCCCAGCTGGGCCACCCAACCTCTGAAAATAAATTAGAGTTGGACCTATGATCAATTGTATTAGTGTAGTAATTATTCTTAACTCCTCCAAATTAGTGCGCATATCAATGATATAAATGCACGTGCAAGCAAACACTAGCCTACTCGTTTACATGGTTGATTGTAGGGGTCCAGTCCACAAACGTCACGTCAGGAATCATATCTTGTCCCTCTAATTAATTCACCTCAGTGATCTGTATAAGGCGATTATCCATCTCGTAAGCGGGCCATGTCCAGCTACAGCTTGTGGTAAAGTACAAGGTATTGTATGTATTGTAGAAATCCTATTGGTTTGAGTACATAGCTGTTAGCCAAAGAAGTAATAACTAGGCATTTCTTTTTCGATATAAGTTAAGACACGGGATATATATCTTTCAATAACTTTACCTTCCATGTATCCCTTAAATGGGCTAATGCACGTATACCAACATTATCTTAAGCAAAAGGTGGAGGAGGAAAAAAAAAATAGCCCTCCACAAGGCATCGAATTTTACACGGGATCGTTCCTCGTCGTGGGGCCTTTCACAATCAGCTGAACCTGGGGCCACATCGCCCAATTGGCCAACCGGAGGGATGACTTGAAAGTATTTTTAATTTACTCGTAGAATTCGATCCGAGAACTCAATTGACAACTTGCTCTTAAGATTCTCCTCGAGTAGAATGGGATGAGCATAAATCTCTTTATCTATGACCATTAGGACCGAAGGATGTATGTATCACGCAAATGTGATGATGGTGTTGATGCGGACACATAGCCTAATAAAGATGTGGGGTAATGATGCGACGTATATTTTGCAATTGATGATGAATATGCAAGTACATGTACTAATGCAATTGCTATTGGATTTAAAAGTGGGAAAACTCACCCTAAAACCTGCACAAACATACATGTATGCACGAAGGTACGTCTCGCGGCGCATTAATGTGTTGGTTGGTAGGTGTAAGCGAGTGCGCAGTATTCGTAAGTGGTTAAAAGCAGGGTAAATTTCTTTAACCTCACGGCATGCAGCGACACATCAGACGTTTAAGCCTCATCAACATCCATGATGACAGGTACGTGTTTTCTATCTTCCAATAACTGTGTTTTTCCCAGAGAGATTCAGATTCGGTGACGCCCCAAACATTATCCCAGTGGTTCTGATAGGTTTGTTGTATTCACATATGATATGCATTTACGTGCGTATGTAGTTAGCTAGTAGCAGTACGTATATGCCAATTATCAATTGATCAACTTGCACTGCGCATGTGTACAAAGCATATGGTGAATCTAATGAAGAACCATGGTATCCATGCGTTGCTCAGCCTTTCAGACGCGATTGAAATTCACTAGATTTCACCAACTTGTAGAGGGCTGACATGCATATATCAAATATCTAAGTTTACAAATGAGGTTGAAGAATAGGTTTGAATGACACACGAGCATCGACCGATGGTTAGGCTCGATGATGATAAATTTGTTGTATAGAGCTTCTTTAGCATACATACATGATCCAGCCGCCGAGAGAGCGGCTGGGAACGAGCCTACGATACACGTATCACTGCCAGCAACATCACAAGTTTTGTTCGCCGGTTGTGTCATGGGATGTCCTGATGAGTGGTACCAATCGAAGCGGAGATAGATACCTAGATGCTTCACTAAGCATATTGCGACCAGCATACTGCTGAACTAACATTTTTGAGGCCAAACTACAATACTAATAACAATCTTTCAACGTTATAACACAAGGTGTAATCATTAGGCTCTATTATACTCTACACCGATCTTCTATAGCTAGTCTAGGTCTACTGGGATATATAAGAGATTAAGCCATTGATCAGATAGTACAAGTCTAGCAATATAAAGGTTCGGATTTCATGGAGCTCTTAATATGACCACGTACCACGGAAACATTCCCATCGACCTTCTGGGGGATCTCATGGCATCACATAAAGTGAGTAGCTAGGTCAGAATTCTTCTCATCTCCCTCCGCACTTCAATTGGTGCTATGGGCATGCATATCATGTAGAGTAGCCTTTGATATGTCACGGTAGCTAAGTTTATTAATACCACGCGAGTGCGCACGGAATACGCATTAGAGTATTCAATTCAAGCCTAAACGAAAGCCTAAGACCTTTGTGCATATAAATTGCAAATGACATATCACTTTTCGACATTAGACCAAGGAAATATCTTAGGTCCTGATACTTAGGACTGCTCTTCAAAGGTATTTCTGATACTATGCAGCCAAGTCCTACTAAGAAATGCACATTTCATTTGGCGGTTGGCAGCTAGAAGGCGCTACTAGATATTCTGCTCACTTTACCGCAGAATCTCAGGAATAACGAATCTAACTGAGCTGGAATACCGCTTACCTATTGGTCAAGAAGACTAAAAGTTAGCTTTGGCTTTGTCGGATTGAGGCTCAACAGGCATTTGACCAATCCGATTCCAGTCCAGTTCGATTCGTTATTCCTGAGATTCTGCGGTACTTCATGCGAGATCATCGTATACGCGTAGTAATTTCTCGTGCGAATACATGCAAGCTATTATTTCATACTATATGCTGTGCTGCACACTAGCGCATGATCTATACATGTATGGAGTGAACAAGGCCCCCATATTCCTGCAGGCCCAGGATAACACTAAAGAGCTCATCTATTCAGTTGAAGTAAACCACGGTAAAGAGAAACCGCCAGTTCCTCGATCCTATTAAATTAACAGTGTTTGTATTAATGATTCTAGAGATGGGATATACTATCCCTTCTACGGGAATATAAAGATTGTCAAATCCGTGATCTAGCCCTGTCGTTACCAAATCGGCAACTTTTCCGGTCTCAAATTATAAACTATTCCCCAAAGCAGCTATTTGACAAAATTTTAGGTAGGCCGGGAATTTGACAATATTCATGCGTGGAAAGGATAATCGATGGATCTACTTAGATCTAGAAAATAAATGTAGCCTTGTAATACTTTTGTATGGTATGATTACTGGTGAGACGATATTGTGGATATAAAAAGCGTCAGGTCCTACGCTCACTTTTACATAAAGGCGCCAGGGGAATGAACTCGAAACATAGATTGCATTACCTCTTTTGACCTATCACAACCGATCCCGAGCCCCAGCTAGATCTCTATTCACAACTTTGAGAAATCTCTTCACCAGTGACCTAAACTAGGTTGCAGGATCTCCTCATCTCCTTGAGTGGATACTTGCTCCAACACAAATACCCATATCCACTCATCCCCGACAGTCTCAACCTTCCAAAAAGCGCCTCCTCAAGAACATTGTTTGTAGGCTCCCCCGTTTCTCGAGCTCAAATATATATATTATATATATATACTGATAGTAACCGCTCGTAACTGTCTAGCCCATCGTATATTAAATCGCTCGCCGACAAGCATGTGGAATAGTTCATCCAGAAAGCAGTACGAGAAGTTCCGACGTCTTGTCCGATTGTCGAAAGGTGCAGATGAGTCAAACGAACTTGCGCGAGGATTTCATCCAAGTTACGCCACAACTTTATCGAAAGATGGCTTTACTTCTCCCATCTCAATTCTAGCTCTACCACTACCTACTTTTGTTTCTCGTGTCCAGCATGGCATTCCCGAGAAGGACGCAACGGCCATTTACGACCGTGCAGCTAGCATCTATGAGACCAGGGCTGCCACATCATATGAAGCTGTCCAAGGAACCGGATTGGCTGCAATCGAAGGTCCTATCTCGGCAAGAGAAAGAGTAGAAATGGTGAAGGAGGCTGGAGAGACCCTGGCCGAATTTGGCCTAGAAAATCTCTTCGGTGATATGGATCGCGACCTTTGTGATGAGTGCAACTCATTTACCTCTCCGGCCGCGTACCTTGTAGAAATATTGCAATTCCTTCGAAGCAGGGCTGCGGACTCTGGTCTTAAACAAGAAGGACAAGAGCTTGTCCATGGCACTGCACTCGCTTGCCTTTTTGCCCGCCGTCCTGACCTGAGGAAACTCGAATTGACCTGCACAAACACCAAAACAGTCATACCCTATCTGGATCTCGTTAATGAGACTATGGAGTCGTTTATAGTCTATTTATGGGATCACGCGCACCCCCAATTAAAAGGTTCGAAAAGCGGTAAAATCCAGCCATACCATAACCCAAGTCCCATTTGCCGTGAGATCTCAACGCCGCCAATCCAGGTAAGCCTTACCAACCTCTCTTTTTAATGTTTCTGGGACCGATTTCTATCTAACACTATACCCAGGAGATAAACGATGATGCATACTCTATTCTTGCTGAGGCAATGTGCCCTTTCAACAAGCTCTCTTATCATCAGCCGCTCGATGAGATCCGGGCATTTCTCAAACATCTCCAAACCTCACGCTATGAGCTTCTTGACATTTGCCGCCGAGCATTCCAGTCTGGAACAGTTGTGACTAGGGGCAAGGAGATTTCAAGCTCAAAGGAGACATTCGTCGCTGGACAAGCCAGAGCTGTCACCGCTGAATACCTGAGCCTCACCGAGTCGGAATACATCTGTCTTACGGGAGAGGACTACCTAGCCAACAAGTATGATGCTATTAAGGACGACGGATCTACTACCCACCTGGAATTGGGAATGCCTGCCCGGCTCCAAGCGTGGTGGCAATACTGGGGCTACAAGAAAGAAAGCGATGCTCGCCAGGTGAAAACTGGGCCCGAGATCATCAAAACTGAGTTCCTTAGAAGGACTGGGCTTAAATCCTCAGACCTCGTTGAACTGCTGAAGACTGAGTTTGTAAACCCACATGCACCCCGAGGAACCGGGCTCTCTATACTCGAGAGTAATCAGTTCGGATTTGTTTCACTCGGCAGTCTTAAACCCAAGGAAGGTAGTATTGAAGAACCCGTATTTCGTTATAAGGCTCTCATCAACTTTATGGCCGCTCAACAAACCAAATCCACCTCAATCACTAAAACTGGCGAGTTTAGTCGGAAGCAGATTGAAGAGTGGGTCAAAGCCAATCACGCGGCTTTTGACAAGATCATTGTACTAGATAATCCCCACATGTCAGAAGGGTGGCATGTAGGTGACGCCCGCCTCACTCACCTAAACGAATCAAGATTAAATCCAACAGAGCTTATGCGAATTCAACAATTTTTGCGGCTGCGGGCAAAGTTGGGGTGGACTATCGACGAGCTTGATAGAGCAATATCTGCGCTATCGACGCACCAAGCAGAAAAACCACAGTCCGATGCCCCCACCACTATCCCAGTAATTACAACAAAGGTCCTTGATCAGTTGGTCTGTGTGTCCAAACTAATATCTATGACCGGCTTGGAGCTACCGAAGCTTCTAACCTTTTGGTCCGCAATAAGCACTCGGGGAGAACCCAGCCTTTACACTCAATTATTTCTTAAACACAGTTTCCTCTTCACCGATCCAGTCTTCAAACCCGATGAACAAGGTCATTACTTCAAAAACCCAGAAAAGCTCACAGCTCATGCGTCTATCATTATGGCCTCGCTTGGCCTTACAAAGGATGGTTTGGATGCTTTGTTGAACGCAGATCTCTACTCAAAAGGCAGCATGGCCCAGCAAGACATCTCGATTGAAAATTTGAGTTTTCTCTACCGCCATAACCTGATGTCAAAGATCCTAAAAATCACACCATCCAGTTTCTGTCAAGTAATTGGAGTCTTCGGTAATATTTTTGAGAGCCCCTCTCAAACACTCGACTTTTTTGTGCAATGGAAACGGATGGCAGATGCAGGAATATCCTTCGAGCAACTGAACTATCTGATCAAAGGTGTTGAAGACCCACTCAATCCGGTAGGGCTGTCAAAACCAAAGATACTATTGGCAATAAAGTCCCTTCTTGACGGAATTGATGTTATTCATACTACCCATCCCATCATAAAAGATGAGGAAGAGGACGCTTTGACAAAAGAATCCATCACAGAGAAGCTCTCCTTACTCTATGATAGTTCTCAGGTCATTGAAATTCACCAATTCCTAGAGGGAAAAACAGCTGAGTGGGTTAAGGGGAAATTGCCCAGTTGGTTTGAGCTTACGCTCAAGTTCATCAAGGAAGACGATAAAAAGATCTTATATGCAGCAGAGTCGACATTGGCAAAGAAACGATTCTACTTCCTGAGATCATTCGTTCCGCATTTGCGGCAACAACTCGTTGAACGGCTGGTGATCTCTATTATGTCAACAGAGTTTAGTATACCGTTTGAGATGACGCGAATGCTCCTGACTGATGTTTTACGTGTCAAACCTGAAACCGGGGGCGGGGACGGGAAAGTGGAGGTTTCCGCACTCGATGCTCTTAGCAGTATCTGGTTACTAGGAGAGAAAAAAGACAAAACAGATTTCGACGGGTACCTAGTGCCGAAATCCGATGATCTATACACATTTGCCAATCCCCCTGAAGCGAAGTCTACCGTCCTTATTAATGACCTCAAACTTGCATTTTCCAATCCAGAACTACCTTCAGCTGAACAGATACACCTTGAGGGCGGGCGCACATATCCACTTAAGGTTACCAACCATGCCAATCAGAAGTTTCAATGGAAAACACATGCCTCGCCGCTTCATC
This sequence comes from Morchella sp. 2018-W16, assembly GCA_024713755.1. Lineage (NCBI taxonomy): Eukaryota > Fungi > Ascomycota > Pezizomycetes > Pezizales > Morchellaceae > Morchella > Morchella sp. 2018-W16. The sequence goes on along the minus strand of JAMGYY010000025.1, from coordinate 1,151,476 downwards.
CACTGCCAGATAACGCCCTTCTCCCCTGGTATGCCGAAGAGCGGTTGGCCCCTATATTTATTCAACTGTCTAAGATAGCATTGATTGTCAACAACTGCAAGCTTTCTACAGATGAAGTCAAGTTTATAGCAACCTATCCGCATGGAGCTCCAATTATTCACTCTGGTTCCTTGTCTTTAGAGGGATGGAGACAGCTATTAAACTACCTTGGACTTCGGGACGGGTTACCTAATAAGCCTAGTCGAGAGCTAATCAATCTTTTTAGGTGGGCCTCAAACCCTGAAGATGTTGAGGCGGATCCACGAGATAGGACACTTTCAGAAAGACTAGCGAGCCTGATGCACGTTAAAGAGAGCACAGTTAAAAGTCTTCTTGCACATTTCTCATGGAATCAGCGCGGGTCTTTCAAAGGTTGGGCAAATTTTACAAAGTTGAAAAAGGCATGTGATCTTTCGCAGAAGGTCGATATTGATGTGGATACTCTGTTCTCATGGGCCGAGCCGTTCAGGGAGTTTGAGAAAGCTCGTAAGCTGGCTCATGAGATTCAAGGGACCATCAAGGCACGCTACTCGGCAAAGGATTGGGAGAAGGTAGTCAAGCCAATAAGATGCCAACTCCGCTCCAATCAACAGGACGCACTTGTGGGATACCTTCTCAACCAGCCAGAAATAATCAAGTGGAAAATTTCTGATGCCCGCTCACTCTTTGGATTCTTCCTGATCGATCCGCAGATGGGACCATGTCTTGATACGTCAAGGATCAAGCAAGCAATTTCTACAGTGCAATTGTTTATTCAGCGGTGCTTATGTGGACAGGAGGAGAAATTTGGGGTCCCAATTCGGACGTTGGATAGGAGAAGATGGGAGTGGATAAAATCTTACCATACCTGGGAGACAAATCGGAACATATTCATGTATCCGGAGAATTGGATTGAGCCTTCTCTACGTGACGATAAGTCACCCGTGTTCCAGGCGTTCGAAACAGGTAAGTTGATCTTATTTGAGTCCTTTGAGAACAGAAGCTGATTATCAACAGATATTATTCAAGGTGATATGGACCCAAGAAGTGTCCAAGACGCAGTAAAAAGATACCTTTCAAGGCTAGACGAAGTGGCGAACCTCCACACCGTATCAATGTGCTCAGATACAGAGAAGAATGTTGTACACATCTTTGCCCGGACACGCGGGACACCCTACTTCTATTACTATCGATCCTACAACTCAATGGAGGGGGCGTGGAAGCCATGGGAGAAAATGCAGCTTGATATTCCCCATTACGAAGATAACGACATAAGCTCAGCAAACAATGGAGGGACGTTTCTGAAACCTGTTGTCTGGATGGGACGCTTGATTGTTTTTATTCCACGATTCGTTAAACAGGTTGGAGGAGGGAGGCTTGCTGGGCTGGACAGAGACAATGAGCTTAAGACAAAGTCCTCACAAGATGGTACAAATTATGAGTATTGGGAGCTCAAGGTTGGGTGGACTGAATATCAAAACGGCAAGTGGACAACGAAGCAAACGACATCCAAGGCCTTTCGTACGGAATCAGGCCCGAGGGGTGTAGGAACATTGAGGGAAAGCGTTTTTACCACTACATTCTGCAATGACGACCTCTATCTGTCTGCCCAGATTGAAGAGCGACGTACTGCTTGGTTCCGGCTGAGTAAAGGGCAATTCGATTGTGTTGAGGCAACGGACCTTCTCACCCAAGAATATGCGGTAGCTGTGCCCCGCCTTACTCCCCCCAAACCCGGAATTCATCACGAATTCGGCACGATAGTGGACAAGGACATCGTTTTTGTTTCAACTGTGGATCCCACGGCCAGCGATGCACACCCTTCTACCTCTAACAATATGCACCAGTGCACGTGTTCGAACAACGCCCACCCGTCCGGTCACTCCCCTGGCGGAGGCCCTACTAAGATTGAGTACAACCGCCGTAATCCCACATCTGCTGTTTTCTCAACCTCCCCAAATTACCAAGCGCCATTTTACCATGAGTTCTCCGGTCATCTTCTCCGTCATACAAACACATACAGCACACTAGACGATCTTTATTGTGACCTTTCCTCGGAAATTTCCAAATTCAAAGAAAATGCGCTCGGGCATGCTGGGACACCCTCCGGCGTTGACACCTCCATGACACAACTCAGTTATCACGAGCTCAAATCTCCATACGGCATTTATAACTGGGAGCTTGGCGTCCATATACCAATGCTCTTGATGGATAAATTCAGAAGCTGTCACCAGTACGAGCAGGCTCTCAAGATTGCTCATTATGTCTTTGACCCCATGAGTCATCACTCGAAAGAATATGGCAATGGCTATTATACAAAAGACGATGGCGGGCACTCCGAGGTTGATTACCCGAAAAGAAGTTGCGTCTGGAAGTGGGCTCCGTTCAAAGAAATATCCGCACAAAATGTCCTTGGAAGGCTTCTAAACAGTCTCAAGGCTAGCCCTGCTGAGAGAGTTGGCGGGCACGGGCAGATAGATGGCTCGAGGGACGCTCCCCTTCATCCTCATGTACTTTCACGGTCCCGACCGGTGGCGTATATGAAGTGGTTTGTGATGAGCTATATCAACATTCTCCTCGACTATGGTGACCATTACTTCCGTCAGAACACGCCTGAGTCTGTACCCCAGGCGTTCCAGTGCTATACCTTAGCTGCACACCTATACGGATCCCCAAAAGAGAAACTTCAAAAAAGAGGAAAGAGGCATCCAGGGACATATGAGACTCTTGTGCGATATTCCCCTGCGGTATTAAGCGGCGAGGTGACCTGCCAGACTACATTTCCATTCACTCACTCCACAGCCACCATCCAGATCAATCGCACTGTTACCGCCCCCACCTTACTTGATGGTGACGTCTCTTTATACTTCTACGTCCCGGAAAATGATAAACTCAAAAGCCTTCGTGCAAAGATTGACGACCGATTATACCAGATACAGTATTGCCAGCATAACAGAGGGCTTTCCATTTGCAAATTTGACCTCCCACCGCCAGTTGATGCATTGACTTTGGCGCAAGCGTCCATTGAAGGGCCCAATATCCACAGCATTCTTCAAGGCCTAAACTCCCCAATGCCCAATTACCGATTCAATTACATCCTCCAAAAGGCGTTTGAAATGGTTCAGGAGCTAAAGTCATTGGGAAACGCGTTCCTCGAGGCAATGGTACGAAAGGACTCTGAGAGGTATAATCTCATTAGGGCCGGGTATGAGACCAGCATAAATGCTATGATACTTGGAATGAAAAAATTGAGCCTCGAAGAGGCAAACAAAGCTTTAGGTAAGTTGTCGGTCGTTATTCTCCTTGGGGTGCCATTGATGTAACTGGATATTCTATAGTTTCGCTCCAAGAGGCGCGTAAAGGCCCAGCTTCGGAACTCGAACACCTCTACCGCCTTCTGGGAGAGAGCGAGAAGCGCTGCCCATCTGAGGGCGAGGAATTTAAGGGGCTCATTGCACCCATTGTGAGGGTCAATCGACATAGTGGCTACCGGCTTACCGCGTCTGAGGCATCAGAGATTGAAAAAGCTGGAGAGGCGACCGAGTTCATCGAAAAGCGTAACGCTGCCGAAACAGCCGCTGCTCTATTACTCGGACATCCAGCTATTTCAACCTCCGCAATGCAAACCTCAAACTGCATGGGCAACCAGATTAGATTTGATTCTCTCAACCTAGGCGAAGCGGCTTCTGCATACGCACGCGCTATGGCAGCACAGATGGAGCTCCTTCAATCACAATCCATGGGTGCCGCTAGGAAAAGCTCCCTGTTGTGTCAGTACCAAGATCGCATCCAAAAAGCAAACTCCGTGGGGAGCGAGATCAAGCATATCGACAGTCAGATCGAGGAACAGAAAATTCGCATCAAGATCACTACCCGAGATATTGAGTTACAACAGAAACGGTTCGAGTTCACAGCACGCTCGGAACAATTTCTCAAAACGAAATACCATAATCAGGATCTATGCATATGGCGAGAGAAACAGCTCCGTAGTCTATACCACCAAACATATATTCTTGCATACGACCTAGCTAAAAAGGCTGAAAATTCATTTCATTTCGAGCGTGGCCCAGCAAACTCTTTCGAGTTCGACCATGGTCCTGCAACCACAAATTTCATCCAAGGAACATGGGATACCAACAAAGATGGGCTATTCTCAGGGGAACAACTCCATCTAGGCCTAAAAAGACTTGAGATGGCCTATAACGAGAACCGCGGGTATGATTACGAGATCACAAAGCACATCTCACTTAAGCAGCTTTACCCACGAGCTTTACTTGAACTGAGGGAGCTTGGAACTTGCGAATTTGATATTCCCGAAGCCATCTTCGATCTTGATTACCCTGGTCATTATAAACGAAGAATTAAAGCTGTTTCTTTTACATTCCAGCCACCACCGCCGCCCCCCAAGGCTGGACCGTCACAGGCAAAGCCGCCGGGATCGCCTGGGCCGCCACCGGGACCCAGGCCGGGAGGACCAGGACAAAGGCCACCGCCACCTCCACCGCTACAAGGTGTGAGTTGCACAATGCGGCTCGTTAAGCATAGTTACCGAGCCAAGATTCCTACAGACAAACTGGCATACGAGAAGGGGTCTTCGGGTGAAGACAGAAATGGCTTTCATACAGACGTCATCCCGATCGATCATTTTGCTACCACTCACGGTATAATGGACGGAGGAGTATCCGGGTGTGGCATCAGCGTTGATGAGAGATACTTGCCATTTGAGGGTGCCGGCGTAATTAGCAGATGGAAACTTGAGCTTCCTCCCCATTATCGAGCCTTTGACTACCGTAAAGTACCGGACGCGACCGTGCATATTCGATACACCTCCGTCTATGGAGGTGACACATTGAAACGCATTGCGAATGAGTACGTCGATATATATCTATCGACTATCAAGGCCGCCAGAGGAGGAGTCTTTGCTCTCTTTGATCTCAGATCGGACTTTGGCCAGACCGAGTGGGGTAACTTCGCCAACGGAGGTGTCCTGGCTATGAACAATCTAACAACCTTCCTCCCATTTTTCACAAATAGAAAAGCTCTTGTGGTAAAGGAGATTCAAATTTTCACGAACTCTGGCCTCCACGAGGCTAAGCATTGGAAATTTAAGGCTACTAAAGCAAGTGACAACTCCGAGCAGTCGATTGAATTCCGGGAAGTTACAAATCAACCCTTAAGATACCTTACCTCAGGGCCGGTCGAATTGGGGTTTTCGAGCTGGTCCGTTGGCCTAGTAGACAAGCCTAATAAAGATAACCTCCGAGATTTCTGGGTTATAGCGCATTATACGGTCAAAAGAAAACCATCATAACTTTTGCAAATATTACGGTTTGTATGTACCTCCAACTGCTAAGCTACCATATGTTTTCACGTGCTGATATCATACCCACAGACAAGAAATTTTCCATCAAGTTCTAAGGCTTTCTTTATCGATATTTTTTTTTCTTTATGTATTTGGCTATGATCGGAGTGATCGGTTATGGGTGGAGTGATTTATTCTATCTTTAAGGTTTCTAACATTTACCCGCATTGCGCATTAATTTCCTTTTTCTTTTTTTTTTTTTTTTTTTGGACTGAAATCAATCCTTTGATCAGTAGGTTGGGTTGGACTCGAACGCATTGTATTCTCTTAGGGAAATATAACTACATTCTACATGTATACTTGTGAAGAAGCTTGCATTGGACTGATATTTAACCCCACCTTCCCTTTCCGGACTAGCTTGTAATTATACCCCACCATGAGAAATGTTCCTGCATAAGCGAGTCTCGTTCCTGCATTACATGTAGCCCAAGATAAGAACGATAAGAACAGGGTGAGGCTCAACTTGAGTATGTAGATGTACAGCAAGGTGCTGGGAGGGGATCCTTATTTTACCTGTCAAGTCAAGTACAAAGTACCTGTATTTACATATTCTCTTACCGGTTCTCCTTCCCCTTTGTGAATGAAATGTCCATGAACAGCTTACTAAGACCTGCACATACATCTACATAGTGTAGTGTACAAACTACAATTCGTCTCAAGTGATGGAAGGTTTATCTCTTTAATCTCATCTTTTTGGACAGTTTTCTGTCGATATGATCTCTTTCATGTTCCTGAGAAAGAGTCTTGGCGCACACTTTGTCACTCGTTTGAGCCCCGCGTTGCCCTGGGCCTCACGCAAAGTAACCGTTACGGAGAACCCTTAAGTCATGATCAAAGCTCGATGATCTACATGCAAGCGCCCTAAAAAGCTTTTTCCTCCACCCCCTTAAATGAAAACTAAAATGTTGAAGATCGTTCACATATATACCCAAACCTCTCTCAGCCTAATATGCAGTTACATAGCCTGACAAAGCTACTTTTAGGACATTACATGTACAAGTCTGGACAGTATAAGCTTGTCCATCGTCATCAGGAAGCATTTCTTTTGGTCAAGATGGTTTGCATGTTAGTGATATACTAGAAGCATACATGCACTGACAAAAGATTTCTCCCGTGATTGGAAGGGGAGCTACATTAGGAGGGATTATTGTACACCATCACTATACTATACCAAACGGCATGAGCAAACACTGATACTTAAGTATGTCTATAATCCTTTATATATATATCATCTCTAGATTCCTGATTCCCCCAAGCTTTCACAAACAGACTCAACTCAATGGACAAAACAGTGCTATTAAAGGATTATATCGGCCGGTCATGGGCAGAGACGAATCATTACGGCCTAGAATACACACAACTATATATATATGCGGCTATTCCACTTGTACTAAGTAGGTACATGTTGCGATATTTTGCAACTGCATAGTAGGTCACGGGGCCATGGAACCGGCTGATTAGCTGGCTCGCCTTATTGGTCGTATGCAGGCCAGCAGAGCTACCCCGCTCCTCTCCGTTAACATCGCCTGAACATAGCTCGCTACCTCCACAAACTATACTCAAGACACTTGCATTTTATACTTTACAATCTGTTTTCAATACCATCTTCAAAAACATGTCTTTTTCCGTCGGGGATTTTATTGCCGTTTCTCAGCTTGCCTGGAACCTCTACCACTACTGTTACAAGGTCGCACGGGGTGCCCCACAGGAGTTTCAGCTACTCCTCCAAGAGATTACTTCATTGTCTTCATCCATTAGACTGCTCCAACTCGAGGCAGAGGATCCGGATTCAATTCTATCCCGCTCCGGCGAGGACCGTGTTCAGTTGGTGAAGGATATGATGAGTCGTGTGGAGGTAACGCTGAAGGAGCTGGAGAAACACGCCAAGAAGTATAAGAAGCTGGGGGAGTCCTCTCAGTCGAAATTCAGAAAACAGCTATGGTCAAGGTTTAAGTGGTCCACTGATGCCTCGGAACTGGATTCGTTACGTAACAAGGTGCCTGATATGTGACCGCGCTTCCCTCATCATTGCTAACTCGTTGCAGTTGGTCTATCATAATGGGATTATAAACTTGTTGTTGACATCCTGTGCAAAGTACGTCTAGAATCACTTGCCTCGATTTTACGCGGTTAGGCATTACTAACATGTTTTTGTGAAGTTCCTCGTTGCAGCGCATTGAGTCATCAAACCAGAGGCTCGAAAGGAGATTCAGCGAGATTGGAGAACTGATTGAGAAAATTGGAAGTCCGGCCGAAACTCCGGAAATATCTGCTGTCAACAACCGATTACTGAAAACAAAGCTTCTCAGCCCAAAGTTAATGGAGAACGCTGGAGTTGGACGGAGAAGATGGTCGGCCATTGGGGTGGACGAGTGGATTCAAGCTGGCCGATGGTGGCTCTTGAAGGTTGGTTGACTATTGGCTCACCTCCATTAGCCAGTTCGTTTGGTTAATTTTTTTATTTCGCAGTCTCAAAGCGACAGCTCTGGGGTTTCGGCAGATGGACATGTTTCGCACCAAGCTTATACAAACCTGATAAAGGCCTCTTGGATACTAATAGACGTCATTGCAAAACACCCGCAGTTTAATCTTCTTGACCCAACTATCCGGTATGATGCCGAAGTACTTGCAGATGTTAGCCCCCCCGCCTACCCCCACTTGCAAAGCTTATATCTTGGAGGCTACATCTAAAAGGTCCCATTAGGCTATCAAAGACCAACTTAAAAGTATGGAGAGCTCAGGATCTCAAAATCCCACCTTCGAGGATGTTTTAGTCTGTGACCTTAGTATTTGGGAGACCCAAGCGAAGGGAGCTTCGTTACATCCTTCCAAGCGATACTCCAAGTCAGACCTAGATCAAAGACACCACTCATGGGAGACTGAAGAGGAGGAGGTTCTATTTCAGCGGTAATGCCCATAGTTCTTGGATGTATGTCAATCTATCCTCACATGAACTCTAGTTTCGCACACTACCAGGCCAACAAGTCCTCAGTATCAACGTCCTGCATTCTTCTTTTTGTTGCACAGAAGGCCTCAAACCGCGCCAGTATCATTATCAGGGATCAGAGCTGGACGACGCTAGCAACGTTTGAAGGTACAATTCCTTCCCTTTCTCCAAACTGCATTGGCGGTCGAGTTTTCTTTCCCTGACGTGTCTATAGTGGGAAACACATTCCCGGAGCCTGATGGGAAAGTGATCGCAATTGGAGATCAGGAGATTATGTCACCCACCCATCAAGGTAAGAAACCATGGGATCCTCGGCCTCGCCAATTCTTACAAGTGCTGACCGGCTTCAACCCAATGTAGATGCACAATATTTGAGTGTTCTATGGGAAGCGATTGAGGAATATGTTCTTCACTGTACCAGAGTTGAATATGAGCCTGGAATTTTGAGGACTATTGTTTTTCTCTGTGCAATTCGAAGAGGTTATAGTACGCTTGTCGCGTCGCTTCTTACGGACATGCGCCGCCAGGATAAGGAAAACGAACACTCAACGGTCACCTCATCTGTGGGCTTAGGACGACCAGCCACTGGATTGGCGGCGTTTGGCGAACGGGTTTCACCGACCCCTCCGGGGCTCAGCATGGATCGTTCGCTTTTATTGTGGGCTGTAAAAAATGGACACGACGAAATAGCATCATACCTCCTGGGACGAAAGGGCATATCGAAGACCCAGCACCCATTTCCTATGCCCGCCTCAATTCATGAGTTTATCCGCCAAGGATATGAGGATATTGCTGCGATACTCTGTTCCGAACGAGGATTTACCCTTGATGAACGGGGGGATCGGCCCACCGAATTGCAAGAGGCGGCCGGAGGCGGGTACTGGGTGCTAGTCGAAAAGTTACTTGAGTTCGGTGCCAATGTCAATGCACCAGCTCGTGGTAAACAATTTACCGCATTGCAGGCAGCGGCTAAGGGGGGCCACGAGGCAGTGTTCGACAAGCTTCTTCAAGCTGGGGCTGATGTCAACGCAGACCCAGCAATTGATGAAGGGCTTACAGCATTGCAAGCAGCAGCTCAGGGAGGCCATGAGCTTATAATTGAAAAGCTACTCCAGGCTGGTGCTAATCTCAACGCGCCAGCTAGCAACGGAGGATTCACGGCGCTACAAGCGGCAGCTCAAGGAGGCCATCAGACGGTTGTTGACAGGCTACTTCACTTTGGAGCTGATGTCAACGCAAGCCCAGCCAGAGTCAGAGGGCGTACAGCATTGCAGGCGGCGGCTCTAGGAGGCCATGGGGTTGTAGTGGATAGTCTTCTTGAAGCTGGGGCCGATATCAACGCACCAGCTAGCGACGAAGGATTTACAGCATTACAGGGTGCAGCTGCAGGTGGTAAGGAGGCAGTGGTCGACAGGCTACTTCAGTCTGGCGCTGATGTCAACGCAAGCCCGGCCGGAGTCAGAGGGCGTACAGCATTGCAGGCGGCGGCTCTAGGAGGCCATGCGGTGGTCGTCGATAAACTTCTTAAAGCTGGGGCCGATGTCAACGCACCAGTAAGTGATGGAGTGCTTACAGCACTGCAAGCAGCAGCCCAGGGGGGGGCATGAGCTTATAATAGAAAAGCTGCTCCAGGCTGGGGCTGATCTCAACGCACCAGCTGGTAACGGAGGATTCACCGCGTTGCAAGCGGCAGCTCAAGGAGGCCATGAGGCGGTGGTTGACCGGCTACTCCAGGCCGGTGCTAATCTCCACGCACCAGCTAGTGACGGGGGATTCACAGCGCTACAAGCGGCAGCCCAAGGTGGCCATGAGGGAGTGGTCGACAGGCTACTTCGAGCTGGTGCTAATATCAACGCACCAGCTAGTGGCAGAGGATTTACAGCGTTACAAGCAGCAGCTCGAGGAGGCCATGAGACTGTGGTTGATAAGCTGCTAAAAGCTGGAGCTGACGTCAACGCAAGCCCAGCTAGTCGCGGGGGGCTTACAGCATTGCAAGCGGCGGTTGTAAGTGGTCATGAAGCGGTGGTGGACAAGCTGCTACGGGCTGGAGCCAAAGTCAACGCACCAGCTAGTCGTGGAGGATTTACAGCATTGCAAGCAGCAGCCCAAGGAGGCTTTGAGGCAATTATTGATAAGTTGCTACAGGCCGGGGATGATGTTAATGCGCCAGTCGGTTTTGGAGGACTTACAGCATTGTATATAGCAGTTTTGAGAGTGGTCACGAGGCGGTGGTGGACAAGCTGCTACGGGCTGGAGCTAAAGCAAACCCACCAAATAGGCGTGGTGGGTATACAGTCTTGCAGGTGGCAGTCAAAAGGGGTCATAAAGCGATCGTTGATAAGCTGCTCCTTGCTGGAGCTGATGTCAACGCAGAAAGGGGGGATCTCGGATCCGGGCGCACAGCACTGCAGACGGCGGTTGAAGGAGGTAATGAGGCGATCATCGATAGGCTGCTAAAGGCTGGAGCTGATGTTAATGCACCACCCGCGCGAGGAAGGCTTAGACCACTACCGTTGGCTGTTCTGCGCGGTAATGAGGCGGTGGTTGAGAAGCTGCTCAAGGCTGGAGCGGATGCCAACGCAGAACGAAAGAATCGCGAACTTGTACGGACAGCATTACAAACGGCGGTCGAGGGAGGCCATGAGGGGATCATAGATAAGCTACTACAGGCCGGAGCTAATGTCAACACAGCACCCGTGAGAGGAAAGTTGAGAGCATTACATTTGGCGGTTGCAGGTGGCCATGAGGCAGTGGTCGACAAGCTACTCGAGGCTAGAGCCAAAGTCAATGCGAGGGTGATGAGCGGCAGGCTTATGGCGTTGCATATCGCAGTTGAAAAGGGCCATGAGGCGATAGTCGATAAGCTCCTCCAAGCTGGAGCTCATGTGAACGCAGAACGAAAAGATCAAGATGATAGACCTATGCTATTGCAAGCAGCAGCCGCCGCAGGGCATGAGGGGATCATCGATAAGCTACTCCGGGCTGGAGCCAAAGTCAATGCACCAGCTGTCTGGAGAAATAGATTCACAGCGCTACAGACGGCAGCCAAAAAGGGCCATGAGGCGATAGTCGACAAGCTACTTCAAGCTGGGGCCGATGTCAACGCACCGGCCAGGTGTGGAGGACTCACCGCATTGCAGGCGGCAGCTGGAAGGGGCCACAAGGCAGTTCTCAACAAGCTGTTGCAGGCCGGCGCTGATGTCAATGCACTACCAGGCCTGGCAAACGGACGTACAGCACTACAAGCGTGGGTTGACAGCACTGCAAGCGGCATCCCAGGGGGGGCACGAGGCAGTGGCCGATATGTTGCTAGATGCCGGGGCAAGAGTCGACGCAAAACCGTCCCTTTTCGGCGGGGTTACAGCAGCGGAAGCGGCACAAAAAGGAGGTCATGAAAAGTTGTATAAAAAGCTGAACAGATAAGCCCAATATCAAACACTTCAATAGGGCTGGCAAGATTGAGTGGCTTTCAAGTTGTAGGGCTTGGAACGAATACGCTGGTTAGCCTATTTATGTGCGGTTTCAGGGTGCGTGTATCTAGTGTACCTGTAAATATTTATGTATGTGTCACTTTAAGATAAACTTAAAGCTCCTGCGAGTTCTGGGTTACTGTACTTTTACACATGTGTCTCCCCCACATTAGGACCCCTCCACACCAAGCCATTCACACCAGCACCAGCACTGCACAGAAGAGAACCCCCGTTTAATCCTTAGACACTGCCCCCACCGGAACAAATAAGAAAACTATTGGAACCCTAACCCTGAGTGAGTGAATCATGATGTATCACTCGGTGCTGTGTTTGTTCTGGGGCGCTGCGGTGGTGGCGGAAGTGGCTTAACCAGAATAGCGGGACCGGGTTGTTGGTGGATGGTATGATCTGGGATGTGTCTCGCATACATAGAGGGTATACCCCACCCGGAAACGAGGCTGGAATCAAGCTTTATTGGCGCACGCTTTATTAAGGGCATCAACATGGCCTGAAGGGCAGTGTTGAAAGCCCGACCCGTATCTCCCAGAGGGAGTAGTAAACTTTCGCGGGCTTCACCACATATTACCAGCATTCAGTGAACTAGAATCATCATGTGTCGGCGCCACATCAGCCCCGCAGTCTGCATCAGGACAATTCTGTGAGGCCAAGACCGCGTGTGATATGACGAAATGTTTTCTGATCTTACCGCTCCTGATATGAGTGCTTCCAACATTGCAGTAACCCCAGGCAGTGGCCAGTGGAGAAATTAATGGTAATATCTCGGAGGCAGGCCTCCGACTACACTGCAACACCCACGAATTTCTCGCTGAGCTCTGACACTGCCAGTAGAAGGCAGGGCTATTCAGAACTTTACTTACTCTGAACTACGACAAAGGATTGTAATTGGTTAGTACACACGATACAACCACTCCACAGGGTGCATGAGGCTAAAGTTTGGCAGATCTCGCACTCTTCCCACCTTCACCATCAACCACAAATACCTCTTTCTGTACTCCCAATGCCCCCTACCAAGAGCTCCAAAAAGTATCAATTGCCTGACGTTAAGCTGCCTTGCTGTACAGCACCAGTAAGGAATAATCATCGGCTCGCATACGTTATTGTCGATTGTACTGCGGGGTGTAACCAATTCTTTCCCATATATAGGATGTTGGCTGGTGCTGGAGGATAACTCATACGTAACCTTTCTATCTACAAGAAGGTGGTTGGCAAGAGAATGTGGTGTTTGCGTACAACTTGCTTGTTTATTCTAGGCGCAAAAATTAGGACTGTGGGTGTGTGGGGGACTTCTTTTCAGTAACCCTGACCATGATCCTCCCACATCCTCCGCCGCCAAGACGAAGAGATAAATGTCCATTTTCTGGGCGCTCTTTCCCATCCATCAACCATCGTCCATCAACCACCATCCATCAACCATCATCCATCAACCACCATAACCATCATCCATCATCCATCATCCATCATCCATCATCCGTCATTCATCAACCACCACCCACTCAATCATCCCTGTCGCCACCATGCCAATACCTAACCCTTTCGTGTCACCCAGTAGCGACACTTCCAGCGTGTCCACCCCCACTTCCTTGCCAGAGGTAGCAGTCCCTATGGCGGTGGCTCCGGTCCCATCGGAACAGAGGTTTCAGTTGTAGTATCACAGAGCTAAGCAATGCGAAGGGCGAAATAGGCTAAGGTACACAACCAAGGCGAATCGACTAAACAAAGAGGATAGGCAAAGGTGAGGTACTAGTTGCATGATCCACACAGACATTAATGTCCAAGTGGACCAGGCTCGGCGATCACTAACAGCTTCTAAAGTCTTGTACTACTAAAGGGACAAGGCTGCGTGGAGAGTTGAGAAAAAGAAAACCTATACAAGCGGGGGAGATAGCTCCTATATATGGCCCTTGAATCCCTTCCCCTTCACTGACTAACCTTATTACCAGTCCCATGGAATCCATAAAACCTAGCGGAACCATATTAGGAGTACAAATCATAACCCCGAAAATACTAACTGAAATCCAAGCATCATAGAAATCCCTTAATAAAGAAACACCCATGACTCATCCTTTCTTCACGCAACATAGCCTAAGGTCGCAGCACTGTGTGATGGGGGGTTAGTAATTGCAGCCCTGTTCTAACGCGGCGGAGTAGGCTCGGGAGCGGCTCAGGATACGCCAGAGTACATACTGTACGCTGAATGGGTATTTTACCCACCAGTTAAATTGTTTACTTGTCAGAAATTATTATATAATATGGTTTTTCATCGATTTTTTAAGGTATTTGTACCATTTTATTTGCACACTATCAGATACAGATCTTGTTTTCCAAATTCATAAAACTAAAAAAATTGAAACATTTTAACCTCTGTTAGCGTACCCACTAGCAAAGACTACGCCAGAGTTGGGACAGGTTCAGGTTTAGGGATGGAATCAGAGACGAACTCCAAATGAGACAATTCACACACAGAGGCCAGAGGCAATATATTTACTAACAGATAGAAGATGCTACAGAGAACTAAAATCGAAGGAAAATAGAGGACCTTATATAGATAATCATCACCGCTGCTAGCAGCCCATACCACAAATACCAGAGAAAGAAATCCGACAACGCTATCCCGAAACCGAATATTTTTCCTGTCACCATCCCAAAACCATACTAACACTCAAGTACATCCCAGCCCCGAACCTATTCCCAACCGAGCATCATACTTCCAACGACCGATCTGAATCAACAATACCATTCTGAAGCTACCCTAGCGAGAGGCGGGATGTGCGGAGCTAAGCCATGATGGTAGAGAACTTGAATAATTATAACCCCTTCCTTCCTCAACCCTCAACCCTATCTGTAACACAAATAGTAACCACCCCATAAAATACAAATGATGTATCCAGTATTCAAGTTTCCCCAACTAGCCAGCCAAGGCCTGCCCAAGAGCCACTGAACCCATCCCCCAAAAAGGACCTGGAGACATTGGGATCCGACCTTAAAACCACTTCATCAACTCGGCCCTCGATATCACGGATTCCAAATTGCAGAAGCCAAAATTGATATCACCAAGCTGTAGCTGTATCGTCGGGTCCTCTCCCTTCTCTTGAAACATATTCCGCATATCCACTCATCAGCAAGGTTGTATCTGTCTCCTGATATCTCCTGGCTCATGAGACCAAGGCTGTCTGTGACCCGACCCGATACTTACCTATCTACCAGTACTCGGCGCCAACACAACCCACAACCAATTAGCTCCTAGCCCCCTCCCCAGCTTCTAGGACACCGAGTGCCGGCGGTCCATATGTATGCAAGGAAGGTGGTCTGTCGGCTATCTCTGTTCGGGCATCTTGAAACATTTGTAGTGTGTCCCTCCCATCCCCGTAGCTTGGTCACTTGGGCTACAGCTATCAATGCTCTCTGTCCGTACTGCTGTTCTTGCGGCCTAAACTGCTGGATGGCTCCCACCGGTATCAGAACCACGGATGGACCATATAGTAAAACACAAATATCTAGCCTTAGAGTACTCAGGCCTGTATTACACTCGAATACCTGATCGTGTGTGATCACTTGAATATATCATCAACTTATCCCCAGGCCACCTCCCAAGTCACCTTCTACTCCTGCCAAAGCTATAGTTCAAGTTCTTGGTGTTGTGTCGAGGTCTGTTAGTTTTTTTGTTCATGAGCCGGATCGAGTGTACAATTGCAATTGAAATAAGTATTGAGCTCTAATACAACCTAATATGCGCTTAGGCGTGCGTTTCATCCCCCTATTAATTGTATTTACTGCAAGCTTAAACCTGCTAGATACGTTTAGCTAACCTTGCCTGATACTACATGTAAATTAGCTACAATCGCAATGTAAGAAACTATTAAAAACTAAGAACAACAATCGTGTACCACCCTCTAAGTCCAGTCACTAGTAGACAGTAATCCAAGTGTTTTTCAACACCCCCGATATTCCATCTAGATATCAATTAAACCCCCCGCACGCCTCAGTTCTGCTCTAAGGCTTATCCTACCCCGGGCCACTCCTCAGCCGATTCCTCATTGCGACATGCCCCACTTATCTCAATCTTTCCGGTGGATCTAAAACCGATCACATGGCATAGTCTCCACAGCATCTTCAATCCCTTCATCAGAGATTGACCCTTGAGCTCTCCCGGGACACCATCCTTCTTCATTTGCTTTGCTCTCTTGTAGACTTGAGTCCACAACTGAGCCATCACTCTACCATGCCACCCGCCCTCCGGTATCCTTGCCGAGCGCGTAAACCCAAACCAATGCTCAATTGCTGTCCACTCTGACCACATCTTGACTTTCTGGTTCCACTGCTTGTTACCCGCCCCAAGGCTGCCGTTGAGTAGTGTATAGTCCTTCTGGATGAACTGAGAAAGTAGAACAATGTAATACTTTAACACTGAAAGGTGCACAACATTATGTGGATCAAAGACGGGCTCGGCAAGAACCATCTGAGTAATGTTAATGAGGGAGATGTCGTCGGGCGGGAGCATGGGAGGGTGGATGAGTGTTGAGACGTAATCTCTGAGTTCAGCGATCTGGCGTGCTGTGGCGGAGTTATTACGGAGAGCGATAAGTCGCAGCGGTGCCTTTTGTAGAGCCTTTAGATGTGTGTAGCATGGTCCGTGATCCATCTTGATGAAGAAATCGAAAGTGCGGGGTAGGGCAGGTAGATTCTGAGCGTCGTAGGACGGATACTAGGAGGGTATATGGTAGAGGATATGATGATTGGCCTCGATTGGCCTAGATGGATATTATAACCAGCACCGTTCAGAATAGAAGGGAATATGAACCAGATTCTTGAGGATGGTAGTGGTGAGGAAGAAGAATGGTTCAATGACGTGGGTGTATGTAAGTAGTATTACCAAAGAAACACACATATGTATGTAGGATATATTTTAGGAAACGGTTGCCTGGCCAATCGCGACGTTTATTTCCATGTAGCGTGGTTCGGGGAAACGATGCGCGCGGGATCTGGAAAGATAACAAAAGAAACATGCGACTGAGCTTCGGAACTGCAGAGCCTCATCGAGGCAACCGATGGAACAGTCCAGAATGCGTTCACTTGTTATCACTCGGACACGGTATATCACTCGATGCCAAGAATTACCACCGGAATTAATTGTTTTGTTTATTGTACAGCCGCAAGCCGGTGAACACTATTACCATAAAGAAACATGAGCTATCAAGGGAAGGTAGGTCCCCTCCTAGCTGGAGGATATATCAACTTTAATTAACCTACAGTCCATGGAATGCTATACAATTGATCCCATAGCTATATGTTAACCCCAAACCAATGCAAACCTAGTTGGATATAATAATGTGCTCCCTATTCGTATACAACTATTCACGGGATAATATTATAACCTGCGACAGTAATTATCTGCTTCATCCCACCTTATGAATCTATTTTTCTTTCCGTTGAGATTATCCGCCGTCAATGCTACGGTAATAGGCAACCAGGAGCTAGACAGAGTGGCAATAATCTCCGAAACAGGAAACACACATATCTCTTCAGGTAGTATCTAAATTTTGGGCATGTTTCTACAACTTTATTTCCGGGTAGAAGATGTAAGCTAAGGTGTGGGAGTAGCTTTCTTCCTTCCCCGAGGCCCGTGTCCGAAGACAGCGTGTTAGATAACCGGACTAATATCTTTTTTCGATGTCGATTTTAAATATATCCGGATCCGCAAAACTGTCATCCTATATCCCCGTCGAGTAAGTTAAAAGATATGATGGCCACGAGTAGCTAGAATCCCTTCTCCGAATAAACATATTCTCTAAAATAACTTGGGCGCTTCGAGGGGTCCCCTCAATGCCTCCCGAGAGGTGTAATTATCGACCTCATTCGTCGTCTACTTTAGCTTCTATTAATGGTTGATCTGACGCCCCGAGCGAGAGGCCGTCCACAGAGCAGTGGCTAACCCTTCTCTCGAGCCTTACCAACTCGGAGGAGAAGTCTCATCAATCCATACGGCTCGCCATGACCAGAACCACACAATCAGTCTTCAATGGCATGCTATGGCTTGGTGTGGAGCCAAGCCCTCAGTCACAAATCAGGGCAACCATTTAGCTGTGCCCTACCCCCGCATTCCGTGTGTCCTTATAACCCACCTTACAATCGCGCCTTTCAAACGCCAAGCCAACCAAACCCTCATAGAAAAACGCTGGACTTCCCCCCACCATAGACCTCTGGAATATTTGGCCGTATCTTTGAAGCGCTGTAACCTTTGTGGCTGTGTGCATTCCCACCCGCAAACTGCGCTGCTCAGGAGTGCATACTAGGAGACGTGTGAGAGTTGCATACAAGTATGCATAACTCCACCTCTGAACCACGGGCGGAAGCAACCAAACATCGGGAGTTAGTATACCAATTCCGAGAGAGCAAGATCGTACCGGCCGTAGTGTGTCTCTTCCTAGCCTCTTGACCTTCTTCCGACTCTAGATTCACCCGTCTTCATCAGCCATCACTGTGCCAAACCGACCTACAGGGCTGTAGTAGACTACGGTCAAAGATTTTGGACTGTAGAGTGGTAGGGTCACCGGGCGGGGTCTTGATTAGTTGTTTAAATCTCCAAAGATCAAAGACATGTGTTGTGGTTGATGTGCTGTCTTGGGGAACTGCAGCCCATAGTCCACCAGTCCGTCCAAAAGTCTTGGCACATGGAAATTACAGTCGACTGCAGTTTGTTACATTTACCCCTCCTTATTAACAACACCTTTACTTGCACACTTTATACCCCATGCAGGGCCGCTGCTACTACGCAGTTCCGACGTTGCACCGGTAAAGCTGGCCGATGAGACCTGACCTGTCTCAACCCCCCACACGTACACACCCCCATGAACAAACTCACAGGCGGTCACTCGGCCCCCACTCCCCCACCACAGCCAAGCAGAGCGGAACATCTTCTACCACAAAGGTAGGGGTAGTAGCCCTTATATACATGTATACATGTAGCAATGGCAGTAACGGAATTACATAGGCACGATTAAACCATTACAGCTATGTAAGTACATACAACCTCCTAGGCACGAACAACTTCACCATGCAATGCTGCCAATACACTCTTCATTCTCCACAGAGATTTGTGGTGTACGAAATGCACTAGCATTATATTAGCAGATGAGCATGGGGAGTAATCTCTCAAGGAGGGTTATATGTTCCTACACAACCGCCCCAACATTCACTAGATCTGAAAACCCGCACAGCTACCCAACACACCACGCCACAAATCCGAAAGAGACCACCACCCTGAAAAAATAATAACATGGCAATCCCCCAACCGGCACAATTCACAAAAAAAATGTAGAGAAAAAAATATCAACTACATATGTACCCCACCATGACCAACATCACCTGCCAGCAGCAAGCAATGCTTCTTCCGGCCCACCAGGGAGCCTAGGCAGCGGTGAAAACACAACCGCCCCGTGGCCTTTTCCCTCATTTACCACAGCCACAAGCCCAACCTTCGTATCAGCAAGCGCCTTAGCCCTAAGTGCGCTACCCGGGGCCCCACAGAACTGTCGAGACGTATCCTAGAACATTGGGGCCGAAACACCTCCACCTGAGGTATATACCGATGACGGCCAAACAGCTCGCTGCCATGAGCTTTGTCACTGCCCAGACGGCTCGAACGTACCTGTGCTGAACACCAAGCCGAACCTAGCTATGAAAACGTCTCGGGAGAGCTCAGATATATCCGATCGTAGCCAACTAACGACCCTACCGTTGAGGGGCCATAGAGAACGTATTCAGTCAATGTACCATGCCAGGTACCGTGAGGGGTAGCGCCCTCGGGGCTGACCCCGCGATGAGTCAATTCTTTAGCAATGTCCCTCGTATGTCCATTGTTATCGAGAGGAGTATATTCCAGGGGGCCATGAGGCAGTCTGGATTTCCTAATTTCTATGGTCTAACACCGGATCAGCAATAGCTATCAAGCGGGGCCGATGTCTCCAGAAAGATGGGAGTGTAGAGAAAGCCACAGCAGCCCTTCATGATATCCCAGGACCAACCACCGAGGCATCCAAACAAAAGTAGCCTGTTTCCAAGCCGAAACACTTGTCCTGCTGCACCCCCCGACACATGCCTGCCACACAGATCGCCCGCACAGAACGCCCGGACAGCAAAACAGCAGCAGACACAGCGCAACCGGGGCTCCGCGGTGGCGGCGGCCCCCGGGACTGGTCGTGTTGGAGTCCGGGGCCATGCTATGGGGAGGGCGCGGTCAGATTACTTACATGTTTATACAGCGCCTCTATGCGGGCCCCAATAGCTCCGGCGCAAACATATCTGCTGCTTATCTAATCCCAGAACCCGAGTGCTAGCTTGTGATCCCGACTCGTCAAATTCCAACTGTATGTACCTCCTACATCTTACAATACCTTTAACCCTCTGAACACACCGCCCGTTACAACGGCAATAGGCTCCCTAAACAGGGCTAACACAAGCACAAGGGGACAAACAGCACCACAGCATCAGCCAAAAGAGCTAGCTACGTACCTCTACACGCTCATCCGTAGGAAGCAGGCGGCCGGCGGTCCCGCATTCTATGTGGGAGGTCGGTCCTTACCCGAGTATTACATACATAGAGTTAGACCTCCTAACGGTTGAACTGGTTGCAATGTGGATGGTTGTTCGTGGATCATTGACACCCGTGACTTAGGTCACTGAACTCTCAAGGGAGGGGAAACCTCCAAAGCTGGTCGAGCACGGATAAACTGAGGACTGGCCCCCAAAATATAGCATGTAGCTAGCAGCCAACCTTTTAGTCGGTAGTAAACCTAACCCTCACTCCAGGACCTTCATGGCATATTGGTGGCTCTAGTCTGTGGATAGCTACATTTCCTGGGCGAGCAAAGAGATGAGGTTCAAAACCCAGATGACATTAACACTATATGCCTCGTTCTACCTACATACATACAATACAATACAACTATATGTTTCGTCACGCTCTAATTCCCGGGCCACCACGTATAATTGCCCGTCTCCTCCGCCGAGTCCCACACGAGTGCATTGCTACTATTCGCCGGTCTCTCCGGCCACGCATTCTTCAGCCCTGTCCACACCTTTACGCCCTCGAACGTGACCTCCCCGCTTCCCTCGCCCGCCCACAATCCCACCTCCGTCGAGTCCAGCCGCGCCGGATACACCCTGGACGTGATTCCCACGCGCTCGTTCGCAAACACCTCGATCATCGAGTTGTCGACAAAGATGTCGAGCACCAGCTTCTCGCGCTTGCCGTTGGCATAGTCGAGGAGGAAGAGCGGCGCGACGTGAGGGTATGTGATGACGTAGCTGGCGTTCAGGCTGGACGAGCCCTCACGGACGACACGGATCTCCTTTGCGGCAGGGTCGTAGACGATGAGGGTTTCCTCCTCGCCGTCGGGTGAGCGCAGCACTGAGAAGCCGACGGGGGTGGTGGCGTTGGCGGGGATGCTGATCTCTGCGTGGATATTGGCAGAGATGTGGGCCGCAACTTTCTTGTATGTCCCCGGGGCCACGCGGGTGTCTTTGACTGAGGTCTTCTCTGCGCCCTTGCGGAGCGCCTCGACAACCTCAGCGGCGGGCTGCATACCCAGCGTCTTGATCTGCCAGGTGCCGTCTGCCTTGCGCTCAGAGGTCCACGAGCCCTTGGTGGTCAGGATGCCGGCGGTGTTCTTCAGGCCCTTGTAGACCTTGACGTAGAGGTGTCTGGGGAGGGTCATGACGCCCTGCCAGCCCTGAGCTGTCTTTGCCACGGTGAGGTCCTCCTCCTTGGCCCATCCCCAGGCGATACGGCGCTTGTTCGGGGCATCCCAAAAGGAGTTCCAGGCGTAGGAGAGACCCCAGTCGAGGACACCGGATGAGAGGAGCTCGCTGTGGGCGGAGCCGTTGGCGGCGCGGGTGAGCGCAATCTCAGACCAGAGGGCCCATTGCGGCGAGGGGTGCTTTGTGGTGTCGCCGCCCTCGGTCCCCATAATGGCAAAGTGGTGGGCGGTCTCGCCGTCACCGCCATTCTTTCCTGACTCGGTGAGCGAGAAGGCGCCGGCGACCTCGAAGTTGTAGCCGAAGGAGCCAGAGTAGGTCTCACTCCAGCTCTCGTTGCCGGAGCGGGCAAAGATGGGGCCGAGGTAGCGCCAGTCGGTGATGTCATCTGGAGGGGCGTAGTAGAGCGGGAGACGCCCACCGGCACCCTTGATTCCCGAGCCGAGGACGGTGTAGAAATTGCCGAGCGAGGCGTCACCAAACAGGATGTCGTCCATCTCCGGCCACTTCCCGTAGATGGGATCGCGGAAGCCGGTGATGTTCAAGTTCGGGGGCGGCTGCGGGATGACCGGGTTGACGCCCTCACCATCGAACTTTGTGAAGGTCATACCGCCGTCGGTGGAGACGGCAAGGCTTTGCGTCTCGGTGGAATTTACGTATGGGATCCTCCAGCCTGTGGGAAGGTGTTGCACGGAGGTGTAGAAGATGGCCATGATGGTTTTGTCTGTTGGCCCGCTGGCGAAGTCGAGACCGGGGAGGCCGTAAGACTGGTTCGCGGGAAGGAACTGGGCGGAGCCGGAGAAGATACCGAGGTGGTCGAGCGAGCCCTTGGGGCCGGTACCGAGGCTTTGAGCTTTGGCGTCTTGCCAGCCACGGACGTCGGTCCAAGTTACCATGTCCTTTGAGACGGCATGGCCCCAGGAGATGTTTCCCCAGTTGATGTGGTGGGGGTTCCATTGGTACATCTACGGGGGGGAGGTGCTGTTAGCTAGGTCTCTCTATATACATATATAAGAAAGAGGATCATTACCAAGTGGTATAATCCAGTAGCAGGATCGTAGGATGGAGCACAGGGGTCATTGAGCCACGAGTGAGGTCCCTAAAGAGCATCAAGTTAAAGTTAGCACCACAAGATCCGTAAACCCCCTCCTCTCCCTTTCTCCAGAGCGGCAGGACAGTACCAGAAAGTGTGAGGTCGGCCTCCACCTCGTAAACAGCGTATTGTTCCCCGCAGTGGTGATATCGACCTCCGCCAGATCATCAATCGTCGCAAAGTCCTGCGCGCTTGCCACACCGGCAAGCAACGAAGCTAGGGCAAAGGAGTATTTCATTTTGTCTCGTTTCTTCTCAATTATACTGCTGCTGCTGGTGCTGCTGCTGTGGTTTTTGAAAGTGGTAGAAACAGTGTGGTCTTTATACCCAGGGGGAGGGGGGGGGCCCTCCCTCACCCCCCGTCTGCCCACTTCTAGTGGTGTAACTGGTGAGGGAATTGTGGGGTGCAACTAATCTACTCTGGCTCTCCATAGTGCAGCGCCGCGCCGGGGATCATTGCGGAGGTTGTGCGGATTCTTCCGCCTTCACATACATATGTATGTAGGTACATGTACTACACACATGTAGTTTTTCCGGTGCAGGTGCTGGGTTAAAACCGGGAAAGGAATGAACGAGGGAGGGAGGAAAGATGGATGGATGGATATACCCATCACAACTACACCTCATATGGTTGTGGAGTGGTGAGTTTTCAAACTGAGTCTTTTTTTTTGTTAGTAACCCACATAGCAACCATACAAAGCTCAACAACTTTGGAAGTGCGTAACATCACAAATACACAAGGTATTAGTAAAATAACCATATATCCATAATTCCCGAGTTTGAGAGTTGTAGTACTCCTAGCATGAAATTTAGAGTGGAATTTGTAGAGAAGATGCCCTCAAAAAACGTTGTTTTTCCATATAAACTGAGGTGCGTAGTTATTTTTGTAACCCGGAAATACCACCACCACCACCACCACCACAGACAGGACAGATGTTGATGAACTGATGACGATGATGATGATGATGATGATGATGATGATGATGATGATTATGATTATGATGGTGGTGGTGGTGGTGGTGGTTGTGGCGGGGTCGATGTCTCATTACGATATCTAATCCACCAGGCAGGAACATGTTGTTAGTATTAATTGTAGTATAATGAGATAAGAGAGGGAGGTTGTACTTACCTGTAGCTCTTCAGGAACAGCAATTGTTCTGTAATCAAAGCATGGCCATATATTTTCTCTATCTTATCGCATCGATCAATAGCAAATCTCCCAGGCGGGCGGGTGTGACGTCGTCGCCGTCGCACCCTGGACGGACACAGAGCAAATGTTTTATCCCATCCCATTCTATTCACAGTTAGTACATACATAGCACAGAGCAACAACAACAACAACAACAACAACAACAACAACAACAACAACAACAACGGCGTGAAGACCGACCTGAACTGACCTGACCTGACCTGACTTGAGTGAGGGCGGGAAAAGAAAAAAGGAAAAGGAAAAAAGAAAAGAAACGGGACGGGTCGACTTTGCCAACCTCCTCCTCCTTCAAGAAAATACATCCACAACTCAGCAGTAAATGTACGCATACACCATATGTAGATAGTACAAGTATGTAGTATTGTATGATGTACCTACTTGACTTGGTCCCGGCCGGCCGGTTATTCGAGTCGGCTTTTGATCACACTATCCAAGATCACTAGACAGAAGGGTGGTTCTGAATGGGCTGATGGGCATACCTTTCTGCCTGTCTGTCTGTCTTTCTGAAAACCTCAATTCCAGAGGATGGATGGATGTCTCGGGTACGTACATACATACACACATGTACCTACATACTTGATGTATGTATGGCGGCTATCTGTATACGAGGTGGGGGGGGATTCCTGGGTGACGGAATTGCTGACAGCTGTACCTACCCACACACACACCCACGGGCACTGCTTCCTTCGGTCTACATACCGTGCAGACAGAGGATTCTTCGGCACCGGCCCAACTGTTGGTGGCTCTGCGGGACAACAACAATGCCGTGTGGCTTGGCGCTTAGTAACGGCCCGACGAACAGTTAAGGTACGGAAGTCGGGTAGGGATTACCCCCTCCACGATTGGTTGAAGGGCGTAGACCAGGTCATATCCATAGCCAATTTTTCGAGAAATGGCGGTATTCCGTACCATCTCTACTAGTATATATACTACATGCAGTATAGATATGTCGGCCATGATGTATGTATGTAGCACTACCATCTGATGTCAGCCACACAAGATATCAATGTTATGTTCCGCGTAGACTTCTACGGCGGGGGCGAGTGACCGTGTGTGAGTCGAGCAGCTACATGCCCTGTGTACAGCCAGCCACTCACCAAGAGTGTTCGTGACCCGGATGTCTGGCTCAAGTCAGTCATCAAACTGTGCATTGAGATGTTTGAAATCTCAAGCCACCAGCACGCACCCAACGGAGGCTAAAATCGATATTAGATGTTTGTTCTCTTCTATGACTCCGCAGACAGCCACATCCGAGTTCTTTGGCTCAACTCTGCAAGCCACATTGAGCACTGGCCACCCTATATGTGGATCGCAAACACCTTTGAAGGCTGGCTGGCTGTAGGTGCATGTGGGATGGATGGGATGGGATGGATGGGATGGGGTGGATGGGATTTTTCGGCGGGTAGGTATGTAGGTGCACATGTGGTTAGGGGTACATAGCAGGTACATGTAGGTTTTGTTCTTTTGTCTGTTAATTGGCCCCCCACCTCCCTCCCTCCCGGAAAGAGAAAGAAAGAAAGAAGAAGAAGAAAATATCTGTATACATATATCGTCGACGGATCATGAAGCCGTGACTCGTGAGAGCACGAAAAAAAGAAAGAAAAA
This sequence comes from Morchella sp. 2018-W16, assembly GCA_024713755.1. Taxonomy (NCBI): domain Eukaryota; kingdom Fungi; phylum Ascomycota; class Pezizomycetes; order Pezizales; family Morchellaceae; genus Morchella; species Morchella sp. 2018-W16. Next base: position 1,125,998 of record JAMGYY010000025.1, on the reverse strand, counting down.
GCACAGGAAGAAGAAAAAATGGAGGGGGAAAAAGAAAAGATATCAAACTGCCCCGTGAAAGAAAAGGAAAAAGGAAAAAAAATAGATTACTACAAGCACAATAAGCCAAGAGAGAGAGAGACCGTCACAGAACATAGATTCCTAAGCTACATGTATAACCTCCCGTCACAAAACGCATCGAAACCGTACACACGCAGAGCGAAGTGATAAAGATAAAGATAAACAAGGTACTCCCGAATAAACACAAAAATCTGAACCCAAAAGTAGCCACCCCGGGAGAGAGACAAATAAATAAAAAAGTAAATAAAAATAATAAAAAAAAAAAAAAAAAAAAGACAACTCATTCCGCCATCCCATACATCATAAACTTTTGGTTTTTTTCTTTTTCTCATTTTGGGTTTTTTTTTCGTTTTTTTTTTTTTTTCCGCCCACTTCAACCGTGCTCATTCCCAGTTCCCATACCCATCTAGCCCACCAAACGTACCCGGCCCGCTCGCTGCCTGCACATTCGGCGAACCCTCACCCTGCGTGACCTCAACGGGCTGTGGTGTTCCGCCAGCCCCGACAGCGGCGGTGGCAAGGCCCCAGTCCATCCCCATGCCCACGCCTAGCTCGCTCGCCAGCTCCGTCTGGTCTCGATACCACCAGTCCTGATTAAAGCCATCTGTATTCTCTGGTGTGCTTGCGCTTGCCGTGCTGGGTGATGGTGCGTTGAAGCTCATGTATGGCTGCTGGAGGGAGGTGAAGAAGGGTTGCTGCTGCTGCTGCTGCTGTTGCTGTGGAGGACCGAGGAATGAGGGTGAGGGGGCACTGGTCGGCACGGGTACGACGCCCGGCTGGGGGGCCTGCTGCTGTTGCTGTTGCTGCTGCTGAAAGTATGGCTGATATTGTGTCTGGGGTGCATGCGCGGGGGAGGAGGCGGCGGCGGGAGAGCCTGGGGAGACGGATGATGTGTTGTAAATGCTTATCATGCTCGGTGGTGGTGGGCTGCTTGCACCAGCGCTTGACGGTGACAATGCCAGGGGAGGGGAGCGCTTCTTGCTCTTACCGAGCTTCCGTCCAAGAACACGTTCTACCTCTACGCCTAGGCCGAACCGGCGTCCCTCTGGCCAGCAGCGGCTGAGAACGCCTTCGGCTTCCTCGGGCAGCTCAATACGCCATCTCTTTACCAGGATTCCAACAATTACTAGAGCTCGCTTTGCGACGAGCCAGAACTCGCCAATCTCTTCAAGTGATTTGAGGCCTTGTACTATGTCCCTCTTTGCAGTTTTCTGGCCCAGATTGAGGAGATGGATCGTGCACGCCGAGTGGATAAAGTAACCCGCAACGTTACAGATTTGCCGTAGTCCGTAACGACGCTTATAGAATCGGAGATATTTCGACATTGTGGTAGCCGCGCCTAGACATGCTTTCCGGGGGTCAAGATGAGATAGTGTCGATGTTGTGGCAGCAGAGAATTTCAAAAATGGCCGGAAGAGATGGATGTAGAGGGTTTGATGAAACATATGCATTAGAAGCACGCTGGGAAGACTGCCTTCCTTCGCTTCCAATTCTGGGGGCAACTTCTTGCGCCATTCTTCAAGACGCGTAAAGAGCTCACCGAGCTTTTTAAATTCACCTAGAGCGCTGTTCTTGCCTTGCTGCAAAACCTTAGCGATAGTGGCGGATGCATCGATAGAGGTTGCACTGCCAGTCGTGCTGCCGGGAGTGGGGTTGTAGAAGGAGAGAAGTATGTCATTACTGATTTCGCAGAGCATGGTTATGCGGAGCGCGACTGCGCGTATGCGGGAGGGCTGCGGATTAGCCATTGAGAGGCCAGTGTCGGTGTAGGGATGCCAATTGTCCGAATCTTCGCTGGGGAAAACATCAGGTTTGGGGACTGTTATCATCGAGGAAGGTAACTGTGGCATCCGACCCATATAATTGCTCCAGCACCTGTTTCTGTTAGTAGATTGGCATAGAGTCGGATGAAAGGTCGCCCTTACTTGTCGAATAGATAGCATCCCCAGAATGTCACTCGCCGAGCGTCCACTTCCTCATCACTAATCCCGCTAGAACCAGAACCGGTACCAACACCTTCTTTCAACGAACTGGGATCTAGATGTAGTCCTAGGTCCATTGCCATCCTAAAGCTCATTCCAGAATACACCCATCCCTTGGACTCCCGCCCGCATCCAGCTTCTCGTACACTCATCAACGCGAGCGCCTGTACTGTTGGCAGCCGTGGATTCTCGTGTTCATCGTTCTCATAAATTAGCCTTTTGGCCTCCTTGAAGAAATGGTCACCGGCTGTTGAGGAGTCGTTTGGATCCGCCCGTGAACCTTGTACGCAAGTAAAATGGCATCCTAGGGTCAGCATAGCATTGACTAGCAATGGCGTACAATATACCGTCCCCGAGTGTGAGGACCCCCGCATCCCATGCACAAACTCTTTGTAAAACAAATCTTTACTCAGTGTTGTAAAATAAGGATAGTGCCAAGCGAAATACATGGTGACCAAATGATTGATGAGCTCCGGATCATCCGTAACCTCTGTCCACGTCGTGATTGGGTTCTTCTCGTATATATCCACACCATTCTTTTTCCCGTCCTCTTCTTCGTCTTCATCCTCATCGCGCCCTGTCGGCACGAACATCAGATTGCTCGTGGCCCCGATGAACCTCACCTGCCCATCCTCGATCCGCAATTGCCCCATCTTTCCACTAAGCTCTGCCTCCAAACTCGCCGGATTTTCCCCTTCGCCACCTGCAGCTGCACCATCGAAGTTCGCGCTTTCCGGCGACTCCCCTTCTGCGTCGTTTGCTGCATCTGCGACGATGGCCTCTGCAAGGTCTTCGAGTGAGTCACAAGTTCGGATCTGCCGAACAAGCTCGTAAACACGATCCTCGGGGTAGTTCAATATCGCTTCAATCAACGTCTGCAACGTGCTATTCTGATTCTTGAGATTGTCGATGTCTGCTTTGTAGACTCCCTTGCGACGGTGGTCTGAATTAGGGTCATATACGCACTCGGTATGGTAGACAGAGGCGCACGCGGCGCACGCCGGGGTATTTCCATCGCACTATATAACACTTGTTAGGGCTGAAAAGGTGAGAAGAGAAAACGTAGAGTTGCAGCTCGTTATAATGACAAAGCAGGGGGGATTGCTTACCTTGGACTTTCTTCGCCGACACGCGATGCAGGCGTTACTGACACAACGACGTTTTAATGGCCGTGTAGAGCTGCTATCACCTGAAAGCTTCTTATCGCGGCGGGCATTGGTCGTCCCAGTACCAACGCCAGTGCTCGTAGCCGTGTTGCCCGTGCCCGTCGCATTTCCGGCGGCATGACCCATTCTCTAACGGTCTCTATCTATCTCTCTCTCTCTCTCTCTCTCTCTTTCTATCTTTGTTCACACTCGCAGTATCTCTTTCTTTCTCTCTCCTTTCGGCCTTCCTATTCCTGATAACTGCACTATCAGGCGAATTATCGTGGTCTGGTATGGATCTCCGGATACTCCGGGGAGTTTTTTTCGTGATTCGTGGGTTGGTAGTTGTTGTGGTGGGGCGACGGCGGGGAAAGAGTGGGTGGTGGAATGGTGGATGGAAGGGATGTGTTTGTGTTATCGCAGGATTCTGTGACGTTTTGGTTACTCACTCGCGTGGTTATCGCGTGGCCTTACTATACTCTTCTTCCTTTCCTTACTTCCTTCTTTATTTCTTTCTCCCTTTCTTTCTTTCTCTCTCTCTCTTTCACTCTTTTCCTCTCTCTCTTTCACTCTCTTCCCCTTTGGCTCTCTCTATCTTTCTCGTCGCTCTCTATCTCTCAATCGCTCAATCTCTTTTTTCTCTTACACAAATCTTTGGAAAAGAGTTAAAGGTGCAACGGACGACGACGACAACAACGTACAGAAAGAAATATTGGTAAAATATCTACCCGGCCCGCCTTATTATTGAAGGAGAAGAATTCCCCGGAGAAGTCAACTTGGAATCGCCCGACGGGTCGGGAAAAAAAAAAAAAAGGAAAAAAAAAAAAAAAAGGAAAGGTGGAGATGAAGAGGAAAGGAATATAAGGATCACGAAGAGGGGAGAGTCGACAGAAAAGAAAAAAGGGGAAGAGTGAACGGTTCCTTCCAGCTGGGAACTTCCTTCTCTTTCTTTCTTTCCTCTCCTACCTATGAAAAAGCATCAGAAAAATAGAGTATTACAAATTCCGCCGCCTCTCGGCCAACCTCTTTTTTGTTACACCTCTCACCTCTTACTTCTCACCAGATCTCCTGCAGCAAAAAAAAGAAAACGCCCCGAACACCAGGATTGGTTCTCTGCACCACTGTTTAAAAAAAAAAAAAAAAAGCCTTCAACCATACACACGTGAGACTGTCAACTGCAAGGGTGGACAACATCCAGAGCAAAACACCTCCCCATTTATAATTTCCTGCCCACATGCAAATATTTCGGTCTTGCACCCCCATGCCGTAACCCCCCCCCTCTCCCAAAAGCACGGTTCTGCGTTCCCAACTCATCGGTCCAGTAACGTCTACTATGTGGGGGTTGTCATACTATCGAACAATGTCTTTGTCGCGCCAAGAAAGGCCCCCAACTTATCAGTCGATTGCTCAATGTCTTGCTAGCAATACCCACATACCCCCAATATTAATATAGGTATAATACTAATAAATCGCGATTCTGAAATAACCCGGTTACAGACGTACTAAACCACTGAATCACTCGGTTATTGCTGCAGGGCACGGATATTAATGTGGGGCTTATCGCGGATGCCTTTGATATTGGTGGTACGGTGGGACGGGTGTCCATCTATCAGCACCCAGCCAAATAACAATGATCTTTGGGACGATAAGCAGCGATATTATGTCTCTATATACATATGATCACCGCACCAAGCGCACAAGAGGAAATTCTGTCAGGAAATAGTTGACGAGCACGCGACTCGGTAATAAAAACAGGTCTAAGGCACACATATGTGGGTTTGTCTCAGTCCAACTGAAACACCCATCAACATCATTCAACAGCAACCGTTGGCACAGCTGAATTATTACCCATACCCCTTACTTTATCGCACGTGAGCTCTCAGCGAACCATCATTCAGCCAGGGTTAGGGTTGCCATCAGGTTTAGGGTTCCTGCTCGCCACAACTCCTACCAGACACAATAACCTGAGGCCGGAGCACACGCTAATTGACCTGGCAGAGCCAATTGGGATGGTGAGAAAACGATATTGAGACACGTAACCAATAAATCTGACATTCTAATGTCTAAATCGAACTCGATTATACACGGATTCCAAAACCCGATCCTAGCATCACAAGTAGGCCTGAGCTGGGAGTGGCGAGCTAGCCATGTTTGTTAGATTTCGGGTAAACTGGTCCACTGGGTGACAGAATTTGAGTTCTAGGATTCCAGAGAGCACGGTGTAGGTTCTGGAGTGGGTGGTAGAGTGGATCATGGAGTCTCACTCGCATTTGGCTACCCTTTTAGTTTAGTCTTCCTTTTCCTATCTCATCCATTGGTCCCTATGTATGATGATTTACCAGATGATAGAGTTGAATGCAAGTTCAATTACAAGCAGATGGTCGTGAATCCAAGACATTAAAAAAACGTGGTATCATTGATGAAATAACTAAAATGAATCGGTCTAAAAAAAGGGGGGCGGGAAACTTTTGTAATGAAATGAAACATATGAAATAAATGACCCTACGAAATGACTGTCGAGTCTGTATATTCCCAACTCCTCAAACACCTCAACTTCCCAGAAACAGCAAAACCAAGAAAGAAAGAAGGAAAGACGACCCGAGTCCTGCTAGGGGTAATGTTTGAGCGTAACAGTGGTGAGAAGGGGGCTCCTCCCACAGATTCCTAGAATCAAATAATCTCACACCCTTATATCCCGCACATTATCGCCCGGATACCACTTCGCCCTCTCTTTGACGGTCTTAGACAGTGCCTCTGCGCACTCCTCCAGTTTGTTCGCTACCAAAGGGCCCTTCACCCACTTCTCAAACAGCGCGAACACCCTCTCTGGTTCATCCATGAGCTCGGCCTCATATTCAATATTCGGGAGTTGAATCTGGAAGACCTTATCCATCTTGGGCACCTTCTTTAGAAATCCGTCATGCTCTTTCTCTCCCGTCCTACCCAAGCTCGCGCTGTGGAGAGAGTTCAGATACTCGCCACCAATACGGACAACGACGCCGATCGGGCGGTGGGCGAAGATAGCGTTGGCTTCGTCGAGGATGTCGAGGATGGCGTTAGTGGCGGGGTGGGGTGAAGCATAACTACGTCCGTTAATAGTCTTGGGTGCGACGAGGTTGTCGTGTGTAAATGTTGCTTGCGCGACGTCGGAGATATAGACATTGGCACGGGAGAGTGTCGGATCGTAGGTGCGAAAACGCTCCTTGAGGGCATAAGAGCCGTCACCAGTGGTCACAGTCGGGTCGGTGATCTTTTCGGCGGAGAAGATCATGTTTGAATAGAATTTTCCTGCTTTGAGGCGTGAATAAAGTCTGTATATCTCCATGTTAACCTTTGCCAGAATTGTATCAGAATGAGTGAAGTTATATCATACTTCATAGGTATAATTTTAATAGCGCTCCTTATGCTCTCAGCCCAATCCTTGAGCTTTTTGGAAAACCTTTTCCCTTGCGGGGCTTGTTCCAACGAAGCAAGGACGCAAGTACGCACACTCTCCTTGTTGTAGTATACTTTTGAATCCTTGTCCTGCTCGTTCAACTTTTCAAAAGTTGGTTGGACACAATTCGCAATAAATGGCCTATTTCGGTGAATCCCCAAGGCATTACGCTTTGTTCCGCCCCATGGGCAAAACTTAGACATCATATCTCGCAGTATATCAGGTGCTGAAGCTCCACTAAGACCAAGACGACCAACGAGAAGCGCCACTATTCCACCACTTCCCTCTCCTCCGACCAGGTCAAAAACATGCCGGATCGGTGTACGCTGAGTGGTCTGTGTATGCCGAGCGACCCTGGCGATGAGGTCGTCCACCAGGAGTAGAGAGAGGAGACAGCGGAAACCGGAGTCTGGTTCAATGCAAAGGACGTTGACCGCGACTTCTGAAGTTGGATTATCCATCTTCTGAAGTATACTGTTTTAAAATTTCAAGTGTGGGTTGAGTTTCTTTATCCGAAGGTTGAATTTGTGTTTGTACTTGTGCTTCCTGTTTACCAAACTACCCGTAGTTCCTGTGGTATATATCAAACCCACAGCACCCTCGGTGCGCACTGAGCATCAATTCATGGTGCGCAAAGGCCTTATATATGAACCATTTCCAGAAGGAAAATTTTTCGTTAGTGTTTGTTTCCACCCAAGCGCACGATGAAATTGGGGCTCGACGGTGGCGAATCTTACATCTGCATTGCATGACATCTATGACATCTGCAGCTTAAACATGAAGTGTCTAAGCTTGAGGCCCTCCGCACAAGGGATTATTTGTATGGAGTGGCGGAGCTCTGCCATACAAATAACCTCATTGTATGATGATGGTTGGAGCACCGCCCGGAAACGCCCTGGAGAATGCCTTATTACATATGGTTGCGAGATTCCCACCAACCGGGTACAGCAGCCAATGGAAAAGCAGCTTGCTTCAGCCGCTACGGACAGCCCGGTTTAAAACCATTGGTATGCACATGTTTCAACTGGTGCGCAGTGTATGGCCTTTGAGAACAGGCCCATGTGCGAACATTGCTTGAAACAATGGGACGCGAGAGTAAGTAGGGGTACATACAGTGTAGAAAGCTTCTACATAGAAGCTCATCCGGGATCTCGAGGGGAGAGGATGGCTGTTCGAATACCAGGATACACCCCTACGTATCGGTCCCTCATCTTCCCTACACGTAGCGGCCAGCAGTAAAGCAAATGCATTGCGGCCCACACAGTCGGGAAACCGAGTGACGATAGATGATTCAAACTATGCGGAATCCAGTACCAGGATATAGAAGATAAAGTATGGTTGTTTGGGATTGTTTGCGCAGCCACGGCTCCAGGCTGTGCAAGATTCTTCCCCTCTGCAGGGTCGACCATATGATGCGCACCTAGAGTAGTATGCCAGCGATGCAGAAAAAAGAAAAGCCATCAATACATACATATGCAGAAGTGATTGTTGTTCGGGACGTGATCTATGCGGGGGTCGCTCACAATATTCAAAACAGATTAGAGGCTCGGCTCTGAGGTGGCTAATGCAATGGTGCGCAGACCACAGTGCATGTCGATACATGTATGTATCATAATGTATGTAACGTGTGTAGGGGTAGTCTGTTGACAGTGATCTGAACTATTGCAACCACGGCTGGCAGTGTCAACAGACTTACCCCTGCCCGCGTAGTACATGTATGTATGTGACACAAGCCACAGTGGCTCATTGGCTTTTTTTTCAGGATGTGACGCTGAAGCACATGTATGTTTTAGATACGTGTTGACACTAAGTGATCGAAGCTTGAGGATGGCAGATATCCTGGGGGCATAAGTGCCGGTAGCGAAGAATTCTGTTCCTGCGCATAACGTGTTTGAGATGCGCGTTACTTTTAATTAGAAGACTTAGCTATCAAAAATCCACGACTCATCAATGGGGGAAAGCAAGTTTGGACGAATACTTACACTGACATTGACATTGTCATTGGCTTTAGCTGTCTCCGTGCTGTATGTTTGCTGAACGGCTCCGGTTTTTGATACTGGATCCGGAGCTAAATTTTGGTAGGATGAAGTTTTGCGCCATGAGCTGTTTAGCTTGACCTGAGATGAGGTATGTCTAGTTTCGGGGCTGTGGTGTAGCATCGTCGGGTTTAGAAGGCATTTTCTCGCCATTATCTGATACATGTATGTTAGCTATAGGTCAGATTATCCACTAGAAGAGAGCAGAATTAAGAAACTTACACGTAGAGGTTGATGCATACATGTATGTAGCACGTTCTAACGGGCACTACCAAATGCACCCAAACGGTATAATGCGCAGTCCGGGGAATTTGCATTCTTGGAGTACCGGGTTAGGGGTCTGGGTGAAGTCCCTGTGATTTGCCTTTATCTCTCGGTACCGCACTACCGGGACGAATCCATTCCTGGTCTTAGGAGGCCACGAGTGCACTCGTTGAAAGTCAACTCGTGCATCTTGCATGAATTCCGGAAAACTTACCTCATAAACTACTTCCTCCTCCCCATCTGCCGTCTTCTTACTTTCAATCCTCATCATCATCATCATGGTATATATTCTCAGCTCTATATTCTTCTTCGCACTTGCCGCATCCACTGTCATAGCTTGAGCACTGACTAGCTCACTCGGACTCTAATCCCCATGATCCCCTTTTGACATCTATCGATCTAACCTAGCGCTGACTGCCATCCCGACTTCTCATAGATTTCACTCGCTATCTGAAAACCTGCGACTATTTGTCATATGATAACTCAGCCTCACCACTAGCTGGCTAGAAAGCACAACACTATGGGTGGGATATGAGTTAAGACTATCAAGGAAGTCGGGGGGAGATTTATGGGGCACTAACTTTCAGCAAAATCCCGTAGCCCAAGCCATCCCCATGGAGTCTAATCGCATCGAAAGACCACATTCAGTAACGGCCCGCAAGAAAGTCGATGGTGTGGAGGTATCCAGAGCGAAAGCTGCCTAGGAATCAGGAAACCCGGAGGATGATCATGACGGTGGGGGTGCTTGTGGAGAGGCCATGCCCTCTAGATATAGGTTACCAATATTTGACGCCTTGTAGAGAACTGAACTGAGTGTGTGGATTATTTAGGTGCTGCTACCTGAAGTTCTTATTGATGCAGTCGCGGGGCCTTGAGATCGGAAACTCAGGCGTTACGGAGATTGGAGCCTTGGCATGGGACCTGCTTGGTCCCTAAAGTGCATGCACTAATGTGTGAAATCAGACTCTTCCTCTCGCAGGAGCTAAAATGTTTGATTTGGCAACAAGTGCTATCACCCATGATTAGTCAATTATTGTTACCCAACAAGCAGATGTATTTTATCATTGGTCCGGACCCCGTCTACCAATAGTCGTATGGGTAGTCTATACAATAGTATCCACGCAGGGGGTTAGATCCACTTCGATCTGGGAACCATATTTGAGCTTCTCATAGTGTGAGCGATTAAATCCATTATTTTGTCCTAGAGTAGCACTCCTACGTATACATGCATACATATATGTACCTACATTGTGCAATATACCTACAAGAGAGGGGGCTAGCTTCTGTCAAAGTGCGCACAATTTTGGCCTATGGACAAAGATAAAGTGCTACGCACTTAAGCTGCAGAATTCATCACCATAATCATTACTAGTGGACTAATAGTTAGGACCCGCGATCCCAAACGAAACCACTACGTACAGCTATACAGCGCGATTTCATATATTCATCTGGCTTTATCACATAGCTCTATTGTAATCTCATGTTCAGAAATAACACGCGCGCAAACTTTATCAGAGATACCTACATAGTTAACTGAATGCATTTAGCTCCCTAATGATACACTATGTCTTGTGGTACTTTACTCGGCCAAGCACGGCAGAAAAGCTTTTAAAAACTTGAATACTGAACTCTAGTTGAAGGAGCGTTAGCCCTGTATACATTACCTAGAATTCAATTGCTAATATCCAATAAAAAAAAACTTAATCTACAGGTATGTACGTCGGTAGGTAGGGTACATATTCCCTCTCAGTTACAGTGCCATCGTACCAATGGGAATGTTTCTGTGGTTGTACTGCATACATACATGTAACAGCTGCACGGCCAGTTGAGACACCAATACCCTGCACAGCCCCAACTACATAAGTGTAGGTTCTAGCCTTAAGAGCCAGTACCAGTACTACAGCAAGTAGCAGTGGCTTTGCCGTGGTTGGCTGTGTGCCCGGCCAGTAGCTACAATTCTCTAGAGTAGTAACAAAAGTATCTAAAGTCGCACAGTGCAAGAAAAGGCAAGCCAGCTGCCTGGGTATCCCTAAATTCACATTATGTACTCCCACATAGGCCCTAGCATAGATACGATTACAATGCACCAGGAAACGCCACTAAGCCGTTGAGTGCATGTACTTACTGAGTTACTAAAGGTATGATATGATTAGATCCCGTCTGTATTTTAAATTCTTACATGGTATAAGACCCTTTTTGGTATTTTCCATTGTCATTATGTACTCTGCAGTGTTGCAATGACTTATAATAAATATAATTATGGTTAGTTAGAGACCTTCCGCTGCCGTCGATATCTCGGGCTGGTGTAATGGGGGTGAGAGTATTTGATAGATCCAGCCTGCCATCAAAAAACCTTTGAGTACTAGTCTGAAGGACTCTGTAACAAATCGCTCACCCATTGTGTCAATCCATTCATACATAACGAGACCGATGATTAACGCGGACATCGACCTTCACGTCGTGAGAACGATCGATGGGAAAAATTTAATATTGATGGGGTTCCCTGGCGTTTTCAGCTTAACAAACGGGGCCGATGCGCCAAAGTCGTTATTGTAACACCTGATTCCCTGCGTTCTCGGGTTTGGCCCATGTGAAAAGGACAAAACTTGATTGGCTGACTGGCTGTGGTACAAGAGAGATGTCTTGTCTTGTATACCAGGTACAGGTATATAAGATAGTTATATAAGTATGTGTGCATGTACCGGACAAGTAATCCTAGGCACAATGGTTTACTCCTAAACCTGGAAGCAACCATATTACAACACTGCACATTCGCAGGCCAGTTCGGCCGCTAGCTATAACACGGCCACGTAAGTACGCTGCTAGAAATAGTCCTACAAGCTAGCAACCTAAACGTTAGCGGCCCTATGATCGTTACGGGTATGACTTGATTGGACCAGCTCGCAAGACGGATGGAAAAGGGGAGAGGGCCCCAGAAATATTATGACTACTTTCGTTCAATTAAAGTACAAGGAAGACTTTGTTATAGCCCACGGGCCACACTCAATTGGTTAATCGAAGGAGGGTTTAGCTTAAGATTAACCCTAACCCTGACTACTAATGAGATCTATGGTGCGGCGCGTCTTAGAGGTGACATGCCGGTATCTCAGTTGGAACAATCTTGGCCACTCCAGTTGGTTATGAACCAATAAGAGCCTTAGATTCCAGCCATGCTATGGCTGAAAACTAAATCTTGGCTATAATTCTGTCATGTAGGGGTATAAATGGGTATAATACTGTTCCACCTCACCAAGTCTTGGCGCTTTTTACATACAAAAATAGGTAAATGGCATCTCTTATAACTTTTCCACCAGACAAGATATCAAAAATCTGTGAAATGAAACTCTCTATCATACCTATATCTACAATTTGATTTCACAGATTTTTGATATCTTGTCTGGTTAAAAAGTTATAAGCGATGCAATTTATGTCACCTTTAGCGTGCGCGGCACCATATTTTTTTTTTGTTTACATCAATAATTGCATGCAGCCCTAAGGCTATGGCAGTGTCGCACCATTTTATCCCCCTGAACGCCCCTCCCTCCCCCACCATCTCAACAAAAGAAAAGCACAAAAGAAAAGCACACGCTAGGAAAACATCTGATCCCTCTCCCTCACACTCTAGCCGACATGGCGCGCTCACTGTCTCGAGCCTCATCATTCACCGTGCAAGCGTCTCCCCTGGGGTTTTCTAGGCCCCTACATAGCCCTCTCCTCTGCTACTCCTTCTCTAGCTCTCCCCACCCTTGGTTGAGTTCCCTCTCCCTTTCCCTGTCTTCCTCGTTCTCCTCGCCTCTCTTTCTCCTGTTCTCTGTCCACGTCCTCCAGATAACTACTAATGAGATCCTAATACGGACAGCTAAGAATAGTTTGCACAATGCCAAAATACACCTACTTCAATTCACTAAAACAGTTCGAACGTGAATCCCAACCGGGCTAATCCCTCGGCGGATAGGCTATTCCCTTCATCTCAAGCGCCTTCTTGAACAGCGCTGTGTCTATGGGTACCTCCCGCCCTAGCCATGTGGCGCGCTGCGTGTGGTCGCGCAGTGGATTATTGGTGTTGGGGTGAAGCAGTACGGAAAGTGGGCCCCGGTTGATGACCAGCCAGGGGATAAAGGCGCCGAATTGTGCGGGTGTGAAGATGTTTACTTCGAACATGGCGAGCGAGTGGGGTCCGATAGGCTTATCCCAAACCTTGTAAATGCGCAGCTCGGGGACTAAGGGGCGTTAGTGGTGCCCGGGAGGGGATAATGTGCGGGGAGGGGAGGGGTTTACATTCGCGCCGAATGCGCTCCCAGAGCTCTTTGGCGAAAGTGACTTGTGCGGGATTATTCTAAAGAATGTTAGTAAAAGGTTGGGCACAAAGGGCCGAGGACTAGAGCGCACTTGGTTGAAGTAGATGTGGGCATCGAAACCACCGGGGGAGAGGGAGTTATTGATTGGTGCGGTGAACTTCTCGTAGGCGTCGCTTAGCTTCTCGGCCGGGGGATTGTAGAAAGACTTTCCATCCTCGTTGAGATCCCTAGGAGCTTGTCAGGTATGAAGAAATAGGAAGCGTAGAAGGAGAGGAGCCATACGTAGGTAGTGGGGGGAGGCCTTCATAGCCGGCGAGGGGCGAAGGGAAAGTGTAGAGTTCAGGGTCAGACATTGTGGGTTAATGTGGAGCTGTATATTGAGGCTTTTGAGCTTAGAGATGTGGCTTTATATAAGTACATAGCATATACTTACTTCCTATGTAATTGCTTATGTGCATAGATAGAATTCATTTCGGCCGATATAAAATTGGCTGAGGTTCGTTGGTTGGTTGCTTACCAAGTCACACGTCATAAGGTGCTATTAGCAATGGTAGCGTAATAAGGCTGCGGGGGGGGGGGGGGGGGCCGAACGGGTTTATAAGCGAGTGAGATGTCTCTGAGAGACGCCAACATCTAAGACAAAACAAGAACCACGAAGGGATCCGGGGTTACTTGGCTTTATTCAAAACTGCTGGGAAGGGGTTTTAGAGATGCGAATTTGGGGGGTGAGTATGTCATGTAGTATCACTCGTTTTGGTAGTTATTAAACTTGAGGTTTCGGCTAATTATAATTGATGATAGAACCAATTGTCACACTCTGGAAAAAAAAGCTACTTCTATAAAAAAAAATCAATTTTTACAAAAATTAAAAAAGGAGAATAAAGTTGCCTTAGGTTATAGGAGGGGCCCTAACACCCTCCAATTAAGCCAAAGATTCTTTGCAAGGCAAGGGCAATATGATACCACAGAGGATTTCAGGGCCTAATCGGACCATGTTGGAAGCTTCATGGCGCATGAAACTTAGTTTATTGTATTCGTGAACGGTGGGTTTAAGAAGGGGTCGATTAAGGTCAGTAGTTGCTGCTTGCGTCGAAAGATGATGGTTAATTCTACTAAACTTAATTAATACCTAAAAGTATATATCACTATATAAGGGCGAGTTTTAAGATAGATATCCCTGAATAGAGTGATTTGGCCAATTAATAATCCCTGTTTTTCAAATTTTGAGCTCAAATTTTGAGTTCTTGGCGGGATCCTCACACCAAAAACTATCGCCAAGAACTAAATATTTAGATTCAGAGGTTGTTGGCCAAATCGCTCTAATGCGGCGGTTTATTGTATTGTATTCCGGTTTTACTTGCGGAAAGAATTACATGTACTTGCAATGTATCTCTAGGCCCTCATTCAAAGTCGTGGGTGCACGCGCACATGGACATGATGCGGATGCCTTGAGGTGGACATAAAACTACTTGTAGCCATATAGACCAGCTTGCCCATCAACGAGCACGGCCCATCAGCGAGCCTGCTATTTTGCCCGTTGCAACGAATGCTACCCACCAAATTTTGGGTAGACACTCGTTGAGGGGCCGCGCTCTCTAATGGGCAAGCTGGTCTATGTACGCGTACGTAATACACAGGGCAGGGAAAGGTACGAAAAATTAGACAGTGTGAGCTGATGGCTATAGAGGCACCATACATGTATAAAGATCTAGAGGGCCAGGTCCCCCACCCCCCTTCATCAACAACGACATCTTCCTGGCGGGCCCTTATCGATCTCAATCCCCGGAGAATGTCATCAATCATAGGCCATATATTGAACAAGGACCGACCGACCCGACCGATCCGTTATTTCTCAGAGAACTTTGGGCGGTTATGGTCACTATTTCATTGGGGTCATGGTTACAGCAATCACCATGGGTAAGAGTTTCAGCAGTTGGGTTTATCAGATAAGATTAGATCATCAATATGCGTTCAAGCAGCGATACCAATGATTAGCTTGGTAGGTACAACGTGCTAAGGGTCATGGAGGCGTCTCAGATCTCTGCATCACAGCCTGCCTACATGTAACTTATGATATAGGAGTTAAGTACTTACTTGTCTTCGGTGTGCTGTATATTCTCGTGATCTACAAGATATATCTACCTAGCTAAGTTTTGTTATTAACGTTACTAACTCAAATTATACTAGGGTGCCCACATAGTCATGCAAAGAACATGACTGAATATTACTGGAACTTTTCCTTCGACTGAAATACATGTATATCAGTCCATGTACTACATGGATAGAAGAAAAGTGGGGGATGTGGTGTGTGAAATGACAGCCTTGTGAAGAATATATTCTGATAACGGAGCCCCGATCGAGAGCACTATCTCATCGCGAACTAAACTGGTTTCAGGCTACGCCTATTGGATCAACTATTGGTCGTTCATTCCCAGGAAATGGGAAATTACATTTCGATCTTCGTATTTCGTGACACATGTGTGTACGCGCCATGGTTCGTTGTTTCTTTTCCCCCCTCCTTACAACACATACACAGTAGCGAGGAGCCACATCTATTTATTAATTGATACAAGGACTTCTTCTCTTATAATACCTTTCGGTATCGATCTATCTTTTTCAACTACATCCTACGAGTGCGGATTAAGAAGAGAGCAGTCGATTCCATGGATCCGCTTTCTGTCTCAGCTTCAATCGCTGGATTAGCCACAACAGCCGCGCACATCACCACTACTCTTTGTGACCTAATTATGAACATGAAGAACACCCCGAATCTTGTAGGTCAGATAATAGCTGAGATAGCGTTGATCAACCCGGCGATGTGTAACCTTCAAATGTTCCTGGTTGGTGGGAAGCGGTCAACAGGGTCACAAGAATCAATGATACTTGTTGAACAGTTGGTTGCTATTCTAACAGGGTGTGTGTGTACATTTTCGGAACTGGAGAAGGAGGTTGATAGCCTAAGAGATGGTTTTGAGATGGTAACTCTAGACCGATCGAGATGGATATTGAGAGAGGACGGACTCAAGATACTTCTTGAGAGATTGAAGGATCATAAGTTATCAATCGTCTTGATACTGAATATACTTGAATGGTAAATATAAATTCTACTAGGACTATTATTATTTAGAGCTTTCTAACAACCAAATTAGTAAATCGGCCGAAGAAGCCGAAAGTAACATTCAAAAGCTCTCTGATATGGTTTTTAAGTTGATGGAGAATCAGAAGACTATATCGGACTTTATGCAAAGAATAGAGGCAACCCCAGAATCATCATTATTGACACCTAGCAGCACAACAACACCTCCCGGGGGTAAACTGAACAGCGAACATATCACACTGTCGAAGGGGGGAAAGAAGACACAAAAGTCCATGTATTTTACAGGCTTTGCGCTGCGCGGCCTTTTCACTCGCCGGTCTTTTATATCGTTTCTGGGCAGCAAAGAAGATTCTGGAATTTATAAAAGCGCGGCAGACCATGGAAACCAATCTAGACCTTTGCGCTCCACTACGAGTCAGAATAAAAGGCCTTCGACTACACGGCTACGACTGGTAGATATAGCGAATCCATCGTTTTTGTGTTTGCCGTTGTTTTCATCAGAGATAAGCAACAGTCAATGGTATGATTTTGGGTCTGGGAACTTGTTCTTAGACATGGGGAAATGGAGAAATATCAACGGTTTTCCCTCCTTAGGAAAAAAGATTACTACAGTAAGTCTTTGAAGACATGAAGTGTCACTATATTCTACCGTTCAACTAATATATCTATGCCAGGGGGTTCGAAGTGGAAAAATAATATCCGCATCTGTCGAATCCCTCTCTCTCGGAAATGAGCTAGTTTACTATTGGTTAAATGCTGTTACTGAATATAACACAACTTTACGCCTCTGTCGTCTCTATCAAGACTTTTACCAGCTCCATATTGGACTACTCAACCTATTTCCAAGCGAGGTCGGCCAGACAATCCCGTGGCTACCTTGTCCAACCCTCTGGTCCCTCGAATCAGCATCTTTTATGGCACCGGAAGATTGTCCTGATCAACTGCGACAGCAATTGGATAAATATATCATGACAGTTCTAGCGATATCGACAAAAATCTCGAGATCCCCGCCAGTGGAGGTATTCTTTTGGATGAGAAACGAGGCACACGATAAATATAAAGATTGTATGGACAGGCAGGACTTAGCCGAGAAACCAGTGCCTAAGGATGAAATCCACCTTAGGACCCCCGGCCCCATGGCCTCTAAAACAGCTGAGGAGGATTTCCCTGAGCTCATAGATGTGGATGCAGCCCCCTGCCAGGGCCTGGGTGTCGTTTTTAAACGAAGACCTCCAAGAGTGTTAGACGCTAGATCTAGTATACATTCTGAGAAGGGTAGATCCCCTTGCAGGCCTCCAGTCTACCTAGAGCACCTTTTCGATACCCCTGCCTGATAAATCAGGAAAGTGAAAATGATATGGTAGGAGGACTTGGCTCCGGATATTTTATGTGTGCGAGTAGATACCTTCATGGCGGGTACTTTCCTTGGCCTCTGGGGCTGCAAAATTCTCTTTAACCATCAGGGACGTAATATTTCTTGGTCGCTGTTAGAATTAGGCTGGTTCCGAAAAACTGTTGATCCGTACCTACTATACCCCTGTGTGGAATCATGCATATAAAGTTGTATATACCAAAAGCGGACGCTGTGCAGCAGCAAGCTTAAGAAACCAATATTAGTCGGGCACTGACCGTCCGAGGTCCTTCATTTCCGTTGCTCCGGCCCCTTGGCGGCCCGTAGTACCGTTTCAACCCTAACCCTGCCTCCGTCAGTAGTTACCCCGCTGGCCGAATGTTCGGTTGTTTCGAATATCGACCGAACATGGTATCGTGATACTTGAAAGACCATGAACTTACTATGATCGAGCCATGGTTCCGTCTATAGTATAAATTCTTCATATACAGTAGAGGAAATTATTAGAATATTGGTACACACACATCTACTCTAAACGAGGTTCGTACTATTAATAGTGACATCTAACTGATTCTAGAGCTGTTGGATGACATACTACATGCTACATGTAGCTACATAGATACATGTATATATTGTTTGGTTATATAACTTGGCCCATTCAGGTATTGAAAGCTATAAGATCCCGGAAGTGAAAAAGGGCTGCTTCGTGCAGGCTACTGCACCACCAGCGTTAATTGTATGATGTACCTTAATGATTTTCGTTAGGCTGGGTGTGGCTACATGTATGTACATGTAGCTATATACATGATCCAGCAGGGAAGAAGCCCGAGAGGCCTTTCCATCTACATAGAACAGCTGGATGGGCGGAAGTCTGTAGACCCCTTGTACCTTTAATCTGGCAGACTGTCAGCCCCACACAGTTCCTCCGGCAGAGCCCTGGGGAATCCATACATGCATGCATGTCGGGTATATAGAGTTACATAGGGCACCTACAGTGCACCAGTATATTGGGGGGTATCCTCATGCGGAAATGTTTACACCCTGATATTCCTTCCAAGAGATATGGGGAACTCGCGATGAATTGTGCCAAAAATCCGACTCAGCAGAATTCCTCTATACCAGGGATCTTCCCCCCATATATAAGAACCCCTTCTCAACCCTCACAAGAGCTGTCCTAAGCATTCCCTTCACAACCAGCCAACCAGCTGAGCCGTACACCTGCATACTCCCAAGAAATCCCGATATATCAAAAATGAAAGTCTCCTCATCCATCCTCAAAATGTCCGCCGCTGTTGCGGCCATTGCTATGGCACCAGCAACAGCCAAGATTCTCATGGCTGGTGACTCGACAATGGCACAATCCTCGACTAATATCCAGGGGTATGATATGGTTCCCATTGTTCCGGTTTCTTCTTTGAATGTGTGACTGATTTTCCCGCCTAGATGGGGTACCCCATTCGCAAACTACATGTCTCTCACTGTGGTCAACTTGGCCCGTGGTGGACGTTCCGCACGCTCATACACCCGTGAGGGCCTCTGGGACACTCTCGTTTCTCAGATCCAACCCGGCGACTATGTGATTATTGAATTTGGACACAACGACGGAGGCAGCGTAGCGACCTCGGACCGTGCAGCCCTCTTTGGCGACGACACCTCAACCACTACCGTGACATTGGCCGACGGTACTGTTGAGGTTGTCCAGACATTTGTCACCTACGAGAAGTGGATGGTGCAGGATGTCCTTGCAGCGGGCGGTATTCCCGTTGTGAGCTCAACCACGCCGAACGGTGACGCTTGGAACGCTGCTCACACGGAGGTCAGCGAGGGTAACCGCTTCGTGCCGTACTCGAAGTATGCGGCCGGAAACTACACTAGCCAGGGCGCAACCTGGATCGATCACTACGGCTGGGTGGCTGTTGCGTACGAGGATTTGGGTTACGACAATGTGTACCCGGCATTGTTCCCCAATGACCACACACACACAAGCCCTGAGGGAGCCGATGTTGTTGCAAAGGCGTTTGTGAATGGATTGAAGTGTACCGGCCACGCATTGGCAAATTATTTGACCGCTGCAGGAGCCGCAATCCCTGAAGTTTGCAGGTTGGTGTCGTCCTCATCTAGCACAGTTCCTTCAAGCACTACCGTTTCTCCCACTAGTACAAGAGCTACTACTACTACTGTGACACCTGCTGAATCAACCGGTACTGTAGCTAAATATGGACAATGCGGCGGTGTCAACTATACTGGATCAACTACTTGCGTGGCTGGGTCTACTTGCACTTTTTCGAATACCTACTACTCACAGTGTCTGTGATTAGGTGCTGATGGAGCAGGAGTTGATTAATGAGAAGGTGTATAGTTGGAATAGTTGGTTGGCCTGTGTTTGTAATTTTATTTGTAATCTTATAGGTGGAGGTGCCGTATATATACATGTATCAAGTACTTTTCTATCAATGTTATTTTGAGATATGGGAGCATGAAAATCTAAGCTTGTAACTCGGAACAAATCGTGTTGAGGGATCTTAGCTAATTATATGAGCCGATGTTTATACTATGAGCTTCGTTGGCGGATTACTTACTTGTCTCCTTCTGTGCCTATCCAGAGTTCTTGGTATAAATATTGAAATGAGCTTGGAGCTGAATAAAATCAAGCCCAACATCCCTAAAACCACTCCTGTGGGTTGAATGGAATGCTATTACTAGTGGTACGGTGTAAACACCCGGGCTATGTGATATTAGAGGATGAAGATTGAGTTGTATTGTGCTGGTGTACGTGCATGTGTCCCACGAAGTGTTCGGGAGATCACGTTAAGCTAATCCCGGTCGGTTTAGATGATCGTGGAGTCCATAGGCCCTGAAGGCCCGATGTGACCCCTTCCTATGATAGTGAGTTAATTAGCAAGGGATCCAGATATGAAGTTGCTCATAGCGTCTGTCTAGACAGGTACCTGTACGCAAAGTACAAAACGTCTTAGAGACACCGACTGGAGGTAAGCTTACTCTTGTGACAGACTTACCCGCTCGTCAAACCCACAGAACAACCCCGAAATAACTTTAGTCACAGCTGATCACTCGGTGGTCTAGCGTTGTCGTTTTTCAGGTATGAGTGTATTGAGGACGTGAGTTGACCGATGTGATGGACTACAGTATAAGAGAGATGTCTTATATACATACTTACTTGTACATAGGATCAAAAGTCATATTATATGTGTATCGGAAAATACAGTACCAAAAAGAGTAGTGGGATCACTACGGTATTCCCGCTGATATGCTAGCAATGCGTAAGAATCCGGTATTTCTACAGTATTCCCCCCCTAATGCTATTTTAATTCTCGTAGTCCTATGATAATGATTTCACCCATTCTTTCATACTATAGTCCTGGGCGCTTTGAACGTTGACTAAATTAAAGTACTAAGGGTGTAGGGGTAGTACTTTACATGCAGCGCTCAAATTTGTATTTCTTGTTTTAATTCAATTGTATTCATTGTTATGATAATCAATTGCTCCATCTTGTATGACCCGTGTAGGTGCAAGCCTACACGTCTAGACTGACAGTTCATGGGCAATTAGTGAGTGTGACCCCTGTCCTTAACATTTCTCAACCGAGACGCTCTAGCTTCGATTGCGGCTAAGCAGCTATAGGTGTCTTTAATTCGTTCGATCAGTATACTCTGAGTATATAAATTAAAGATGTACTTACATGTAGGTACGTGTTTTGAAGTTTAGATTGATAGTTGTACATAACTCTATAAAACGCCACTACCCCCCCCCCCCCCCGGTTGAAATTACCACCGTCCTTCTTTTTTTCTCCCTCTACATCAAATAATCAAACTCACTAAGTATCTGGAATCACTCGATCTCAAATAAATCAGCCAATTATAATCAGCAACAGCCCTAAGAGAGCAAGATCATGTCCCAAGCGCCCTATCTCCATAAGCTATCCGGGAGAAAATGCTGGGTCCGCATCCATCCAAGTGATGATTTATTTGGGCTTCATCCAGTTTATCTGACTGGTAAGATTCCGGTCAACTTTTGTTTCTCGGTCTGTTCAAGCTAACCTAGCAACTACCATCTTAGATCCGGAAACTTTCCAGCCGGATATCAATAGGCGCACAGGGCGAATCGAGACATGGGGTATTGATCATTTAAAGAAGGGTGAAGTTGGGAATAAAGACGATATACCAAGATACCTGAAGAGGGAGGCCAAAGTATCCCACCTCTACAAGTTTTTGGAAACCCCACAGACTCAGTTTATAACATATCTCATATTCAAAAAGGTATTTCCCGATATATGTTTTTATTCTTTTTTTTTTTAAAAAAAAGAAGTCTAACTCCGCATAGATGAGAGAGCTTCGACGTGCAGCACTTACTCATGGCAGAAACAGATGTGATTATATATTAGAAATCAAAATGCTGGGAATTAAGGATGAGAATGGGCTTGAATATATCACGCGCAGTATCAAGGTTTCCGGAGGACTGAAATTAAACTTGTTCCAGGATAAGATTTTACAACCGGTTATGGGATGGTAATTGTTCCGTTAGAATTCTGCTGTGAAGATCAGGACTAAATTTCGAGGAAGGTCTCGTAACTACCATGGATATTTATTCACCGACTACAGAGATGGTGCTTTGTTTGGGCCTAGGGACTCTAACGTAGGTTCTCGTTCCCAAAATTATGCAATTATGACGGCTGATTCATCAGCACGTCGATATGGTCAATATGTACAAAAAAGGCCATGAATACATTCCCGACGATATGTTTACAATTGGTGACGTCTTGGAAGGCCAGGATTCGACTCTTGGATATTTATACGATCTGGTGAGCGGATATTATTTATACAAGTATGGCTGGGAAATTTGTTAAGTATAGGATTTTCAGGGCGATGACTGGCTTCACCATATTACCGTTGAAGCAATTTTCGATCCACAAGATTCCGACGGCGCATTTGTTGTTCTTGATGGTATGGGGGCCTGCCCAGCCGAGGATATGGGAGGTGGCGATTGGCAGGATACCATGGAGTCACTACGAAAAAGACCTGCGGATAGGTATCTGCTACGTCAAATTAGTGGGGCTTTGAATAATCGAGATGCTAAATCTACGTATGCGAACAATCCTGATTATATCTTTGACCCACATGCGTTTAATATCGATGAAGCTACAAAGCGTGTTCGAGACGCACTCAAGTCCTACACATCGATACCATCTGGTGCTAAGACTAATGTTTTCCTGCCTGCCACTAAAGAAGGCCATTTCCGAGAAAGCGGAGACTGCCGTGGAAACTATCCAAGGAAAACAAGGACCATTTATACCGAACATACTATCCACGGGTATACAGGGTACATTATGGAAACTATCCGTGAAGGCCAAGAACCAAAAAAGAGCGCTCTCTGTGAGGAATGCGGGAAGCCGAGAGGTCTAAAGAATTGCAAAAAATGCGGCCGCACGTGGTATTGTTCGGAAAAGTATGTGAACAAGGATGAATTCTATAATAAAATGGAGCTAACATCTCATAGATGCCAGTTTAAAAGTAGGCCATCTCATAAGGCTTACTGCCTGCCCATCGAACTCAGTCCAGATGAACTATTAGCTTCGCAACTAAAGATGATTTCAATAAATAGCCCATGGCGGGTAACGAGCCATATTGGCTCATTCGGTGTGCAGACCTCGTCCGTTCGGGGGTCCTCTGCAAGGAGTTTCCCCGCAAAGAATTCCTCCGCAAGGGATTCCTCCGCAAAGGACTCCTCCGTAGAGGATTCTTCAGCAAAGGATTCCTCCACAGAGGATTCCTCCGCAAAGGATTTCTCCGAAGAGGGCGCAGAGGATTCCTCAGCAGAGGATTTCTCCGCACAGAATTTGTCCACATTATCTTTGTCAGAGTAACGAGCTGGATGGAAAGTCTAGTCCCAGGCTACTCCTATTTTTTGAAAACGGCCTGGAGAGTGGAACTGGCTGACATGAGAAACGAGACTTCGATCGCCAATGCTCTGCTCCCCTATGATACAGTATTTTATATCGTGGCTTTTGAATGGGAGCCTCTTATAATGTAAATTAGAAATAAAACGATACTCAAGTCTCTTCACGAATTGCAGTCCGACCAGTATCATAGCCACTTATCCCCACCCGGTGATATTCTAGCGTATTATGTTTGTAGTTAACTCACCACCATGCATGAGTATGAAAACGAGGCATCAATCTCTACCGAGAGGGAAAGAAGGTTCATGACCTAATGATTTATATGAATCTATTATATACATGAATGTTTAAACAAACGATCTATATAAACGAAGATTAATAGTTGAGAGATATCCAAACGCCGTAGAAACGCGAAATACTAATATGGGTATAAAAAGAGTTATATTTAATAACCCCCATAAACAAAACAAAGCAAGAAAAAAAAGAAAAAAAGAAAAAAAGAAAAAAAAACCCCAAGGCCTCAGAAAACAAATCATTCCCCTATGCCTTCCCACCCGTTACCGCCGCAGACGCCTTAGCCCACCTCCTCCAATTCCCCCACATGCCCCACGAGGCGGCGACCGGGAGCATCAACACGGCGACCGTCAAGTTGACCTTCAGATCGTTCGCCGCGCCATTCCCAAAGATGGTCATGAGGATGCCCCAGATGTGGTGGCTGGGGAGTAGGTACTCGACCCTGTAAAAGTTGCTGGCCAGCTCCATGGGCGACAGCACGGCCGTGACCTGCGTGATGATGGCGGTGATGATGAAGAAGGGCATCCAGCGAATCTCGAGCACGGCGCACATGCCGTCAATGACCCAGAAGTTGATGGAGGCGTATAGCCAGATTGTGAGCCAGCTCAGAAAGTACTGGCCGGGGCCCAGGTCGGCGCCGTCCTTCCACGTGTACACCCAGCCGGCCCAGGAGAGGCCGATGAAGCAGGGGTAGGCGGTGCCCAGGACGGCACGGATCAGGAGGTTGGATTTGAGCGACCAGTGGGCGTAGGCGCCGGCGCCGCCGAGGACCCCGTTGGCGGCCATCACGACGAAGAATTGGCTTAGGGGCGGGAAGACGAACATGACGGTGTTGAGGAGGACGCTGCTGGAGAAGCCGAAGGGGTTGATGTTGACGATTGTGTAGGAGATTGGTTGGAGGGCTGCGGCGATGGCGGAGGCGGGGGCGTTGGTGGGGAGGGAGGAGATGGTGGCGACCCCGTGGGCGCGCTGGTAGGTTGCGCCTGCTGCGCCGGCGGCGGAGAGGAGGTTGGAGTAGATTAGTGATAGCTCGACCGTGCGGAAGCGCGCTTCGTTGTAGATTACTGTTAGTGCTGAGGTGGGGTCGTAGGTTGTGCTGGTGCTGTTGGAGGAGGAGGATAGGGCGGCGGTGAGGTTGTTGGAGGCGGAGGGGTTCGCGATGATGGCCCCCCAGATGGGGCCGCCGGAGCGGACACGGTTGTAGATGGTGTCGAAGGTGTCGTCGGAGCTGGGGTCGTAGGGGGTGTTTACGTATGTGGGATGATCGGAGGTGCCACTGAGGAGGGCAGTGGTGGAGAGCAGGGAGGATCCGATAGGGCCGCCGTCGAGATCAACGGCGAGAATGTGCAGTCGGTGGGCATGTTCTGCTTGCTTATACTGTAGATTTCGTTTTTGAATTAGCTGATTGATTATCGTATGTATTTTAATTTTTGCATACGTACCATTTTCCCGTTTATCCATGAAGTGTTTGCCCAGAACAGCACCAGCAGCGTAACTGCAGCGCCCACAAGCTGTTTCAGCGCCACCGACTTTGGCAGCACCACGGGAGCTCCGGCAGCCCGAGGGCCAGCTTCGAGAGTGGCCGCCGCGACCCCATCAAGGCCTTGCTTCTGCGGCGTCGGCGTCGGCGTCGTTAATGTGTTGCTGTCACTGCTGGTGCGTTCAGGCCTTTGGCTGTTGAGGTCCTGTGTTGACTCTATGGTCTGGAGGGAGATTGTCTCTGCCATTGCTGTGCTGCTGCTGCTGCTGCTGTTGAATTAATCGATGGTCTTCAAGTACTAGTTGTCTGGATATATATTAGATTCTTGTGACTTGATGGGTTTGGGGGTGTAGGAGGATGGGAGGTGGGGCCTACTATTTGTATGATGGTTGTTTCGGCCGACAGCTTTTTTTTATGTAGCTAATTTCCGACAATAGAGTTTTAGCGAAACCTTCCAGAGGCCAGAAGCACCGATACGGCCGAGACATGCCCTTTTGTTTGTCTGTGGTCAAGCCACAGGTCGGCTACCGAAATACATGTATGCACTCACATGTAGTTTATCCGGGTGTACTGCCTCTACAATACATGGAAAATCAGCATCTGTAACGACAGCGAAAGTACATGTACTCACCATTGATGACGGGCCTACACTTGATTTCGACGGCAATACTAGTATAGCTGCTTTCCATCCCCTTTCCATCCCATCGAGAAGTCTATAGCTAGCTTATTACCCCGAGATGTACGTACCTACTACTCTAGCGGCGGCGGACCTTCCTATTCGAAGAGAGATAGTAGCAAGGTGTATGTGGCTGGTGGGGTAGTTAGGGGGAGGTGGTGGGGAAGGAGGAACAGGAACACCCCCCATCAGGCGAGGGAGGGGTTGGCGCGCTTAGCACTACCGGCCGTTACAATCCCGGTGCCGATATCCGTGATGGATGGGATGGCACGACACGCCGAGTGATCTCTGGTGAATGCATCGGATATATCTGCCTTGGACATACATGGCCGCCGTATCACCAGTCCCCCGTTAATTCCGTCAAGGACCTATGTAGATAAGCAGTTCCGGTGTAGTGTCACTGAGCTACCCTTGGAACTCGCTGCTGCCAGAGAACCCTCGGCCCTTGGAAGGCTAGCCAGCTTCTATCACCACCCCCTTGCTAGATACGAACATGGCACAGTTTAGTGCTAACTCGCTCGCCTTTTCATTAGCAGCCTCGGATCTGTCAGTTCTGGTGCTTGATGTGTCGGTACTAGGGGGCCTCTGATGGCAAAGCTAAAGACGAAGCACACTCATGCTACAAGAAATACTTGAGCTCGATAGTAAACATATTCGCATTCAGATATCCTGATCATCATGCATCTTAGTATTTACCAAGTAAATTCTATGCTGAGATTCGACTATATAATATTACTATAGATTTCCATTGCTATAAACACATCCATTTACCAAGAACGTAAAAACAGATCGCCAACCCCTCCCCGCACTTGCAGCTCCTACAGCATTTCGCCTACTTCCGCACAGGCTGGTACTGCGGCTTGACGTACGTTTGAGAGATTCTCCTATTCTGGCCCTGCCCTTGACCCTGCCCCTGCCCTTGGGGCGGCTGTCCCCACGACGCGGACATCTTCCGTGCCGGGTCCTCCCCAGGCGAGATGCTACCCGAGGACTGTGATGACCAGGTGTTGCTATGTACTGGATACCCGGGCTGGGGGTAGTTCTGCTGCTGCGGGGGGTTTTGTGGGGTTTGCGGGGTCGGGGTGGTGCGTGGGGGCTGTGGAGCGAGAGGGTTGTGGGTGTATTGAGGTGCTTGGGGGTTTGCAGGGTATTGAGGTGTCTGAGGGCTTTGAGGGTATTGGGGCGTTTGGGATGGGGTTCCCTGATATGGCGCGTATGACGGGGTAGTTGGGTTTGGTTGCTGCTGATGTTGCTGGTATTGCTGCTGGTGTTGCTGGTGTTGCTGCTGCTGCTGCTGCTGCTGCTGCTGTATTCCCACAAAGGCCGCCAGCTTTGACACTGCCTCATCAGCCCTCTTTACACTTTCCGCCAGCGCCGCCCGCAAACTCTCCAGCTCAGCGTCACGGCTTTTCAACTCCTCTCGGCTCTTCTCTAGTTCACTGCGGCACCCCTTCAGTTCCTGCTGAGTGCCCTCCAACTCCTCTCTGCACTCCTCGAGCTCTTCATCCTTCTCCTCGACCTCCGTCTGAGCTTTTTCCAACTCCCCCTTACTCTCCCACATCTTCTTCTTCCAAGACTCAATCTCGGCCTTCCACCCTTCTTCCTCTGCTACTTCCTCGTTAGCATTAGCGCTACCTAATGCTGTCTCTAGAGGACCTCGATATTTTTCTACAATCGATGCATCAGGCCCTCCTGGCAGTGCTTCGCGTGGAAACCCACTCGCAGGTATAACTCTGCCTTCATCGTCAACGACCACTCTACCTTTCTTTGACAAAAAGGCAGATATTCGCGCATGCTCTCCATCGGGGTTAATAAGCGCATTGATTAGTAGCCAATGCTCAAAGCCAGCAATTGTGAGTGCGGGTGAGTGCGGCTTCCGGCGTCCGTCGCCGGGCGGGGCTGGTATAAGGAGATACTCGGTCGAGAGGGCGTTATAGAGAGTTATGAGAGCGCTGGGGGCACGTTGGGCGCGCGCAAAGAACTCTAGATGTCGTTATATCAATACCTACAAGTTTCGAGTTTTCAGAGGTTGGGGGTAGGTGGCTACTTACGGGATTCGCGGGAGCTATATGAGAGGCTAACGCCGTAGTACATGCTCATTTTAGCGGGGGAGAGGACACATGTGGGTGTTGAGTCAACACTGCACTCTTTGTTCTATGAACAGTTTCAATCATCAAATTCCAACTGCTAACAGATTTATTACATCATACAAAGGGAGATACCTACCATACAACGCGCAATACCCCTGAATAGGCCACGAAGCTCGGGCCTCGGTGCAAGTGGAATTTTACCCTGTGACACTAATGTGGCCCAGTAGGCGCTGCTATCAGGCGCATTCTGGTGCGCAGGATGGCCGTAGGGCTGGCTAGGCTTTGTAATACCCGCAGGCGGCGGGCCAGTGTGCGGGGGACATGAGTTTGTGTTACTAGCGTTGTGAACTGGGCTTGAATTCTGATTGTATGCGGGATGTTGGTTCAATGGTGGAGCTGCACTATTTGCATGCGCAGGATGCTGCCCCGGATTCTGGTTATTATTATTATTGACCTGGTTATAGTTATTTCCTTGGCCTTGCGGCTTCTCTGGGGGCCATGTCTGCTGTTGTTGCTGCTGCGCTGATATTTTCTCGGGACCAGGTCCATTGCCGGCTCCTGGGTTGTAATTATTTCCTCCAACTGTTTGTGGTGGTTTTTCTTGCCACTGCTGCTGCGGTTTCTCAGCCCAGGCAGGCGAGTATGCGGGTGGAGATGCGACCCCATTGTCATTGTTTTGTTGATTATTGTACTGCTGCTGAGGCTTTTGCTGAGACTGTGGTTGATAGAGTGGTACCTGATTCTGCTGCTGCTGCGGGAACGTTGTTGTAGGCTGAATATATGCTGGCGACACAGGTACCGTCCCTTGTCCATTACTATAATTGCTAATTATCGACGGCTGTGGTTGCGGTTGCGGTACAGTATAAACCTGCTGTGGTACCACCGTTGCACCGCTGCTATAAGTCTGCCCACCAGTAACACCATAGGTTGTCCCCGTTGTCTGTCCCTGTACGGGTGTATAGAACTTGGGACTCGTCGGATTCGACAGACATCCTTCCCCCGTATTGATAGTCTGGTGATAACTCGGTTTACTACTAAAGAAGTTCAAAGTCTTTAGGACCCCCCCGCTCTGTTTCGGCGGCGGGGGCGGGGGCGGCGCAAACTGCGGGGCCTGATAAGCGGGCTGACCCGGAGCAGTAAGGGCCGCTGCATCGACGGCTGGCGTCGGGAGAACTCCAGGTGAGAAGGGTGGGGTGGGTGGGATCTGTGTATTAGCCCAGCTAGGAGGAGGGGCACCAGCGTGTTGGTAGTTGTATGCCATCGTAGAGAAATGGGTTTCTGAGTGAGTTTTTTTTTTTCCCCTCCTTTCCCTTCGACTTCTTTCTTTCCACTCGGGCCTTTAAAGATATACGAAGTGAGAATAAGAACGACAGAGAAAGAAGCTAGAGAAGGGGATGGGGGGGGGGGGGGAGTGAAGCGCCCTTTTAGAGTCTTTTTCCTTTCACTCATTTCATTCATTGTTGTTGCTGTTACACAACTCTTTTTCGCTTGTGCGACGCAGCACAACTCAGCCGCAGGTTGTCGAAAATAAACTACATGCACCCAAGTACTTTAATGTACCTCTACCCCGGGTACATCGGGGGGTGCTTAAGTCCCGATATGTGCATACATGTAGCTTAACTGCATGCATTCATTTGTCTAGATCGGATGGTCGAGGGAGGACGAGTGATGCTCCGTGATGTTCTTGATACGTGCACTTGCTTTCTGCTAGCTTCCTACAAGTACATGAAGTATCTATTCAAAGCCATCCGCACAAAGAAAGGGGGTGGGGTTCTGTCTAAGACTGTCCCAACGGCATTCTCCGCTTTTCTCCCCAGGATCCTCCTCCACACAGAGTTGAACTTGGCGTATTTGTCTTACCGTAAACCTAACCCCTTGCTCCTATTTCAGATTTCCATCTAGAACGGGAGTTTTTTTTTTTTTTTTTTTTTTTTTTTTTTTTGCTGTGCCTAGTACAAGTAGTACCTAGCTACTGATATATTAGAGATGGACAGATCGAATCGGGGCCCTTACATGGCAGTAGGGTAGAGTAGGCAAGTGCGAGGAGTTTATTTTACGAGGACCGCGCAGATTAAAAGTATTATGGTGCTTGAAAAAAAGCTTTTTTTATTGTAGGACCGAGAGCACATCTGCATCTCAACCCGTGACATATATCATGATTGCTTCTTCCACCAAGCTAGCTAGAGTGTGAATACAGATGTTCCGCAGCGAAAACATGACCTGGTTCTATATATATCCCCTCCCCCTCCAGCTGATCTGGCTCATAGAGTATGTGTTATATGGTTGAACCTATGAATCCGCATCTCGCTAAAACTCTTAAGCCTTTCTTGCCGTGATGGCGTGCATGTTGGCATAGCCGTTCTTGGGTGACACATGCGCCAAGGAATGGTAGTACAGATGTTTGTTGGCTTAAAGGTTCGCACTGCCACGGTACTACTACATGTAGGTACTTTGGGTATAATTCTATTTCCTCAGGGAGATAAGGGGTGTATCCCCATGAGCGTACCAGCCCATGCAAATATATGTACGTACACTGAAGGATCCTTAGCATGAGAAATCTCAGGTTGGTGCAACACAATACTTTGGAATTAAGAATTAACATTGACCATGCATGACAGGCCAACACTGTAAATAAGATACAAGAACAATAATAGCACCCTGATTGCAGGGCTTTGGCGGTGTAAAGAACTAGCCCTGTGTAACAAATACCACAACCCTAGTTGTTTAGGTATCGATTGATACCTCTGTCTCAAACGATAGCTCAAGCTTGGATCCTTCAGGCCGAGGCTCACTCCATATTTCCAAAAAGTTCTCGATAGCCATGCAATTTACGCTCTGCATAGGATCTTCTGATATAAATCCCTCCATGTCCAGGAAGGCCATGTGCTGGGCAGGATTCATAAACAAGCCAAATGAATACCAATGCATGAAGACACTCGCCTGCGCGCTGTCATACAACTCTTCCCAGTCCGGTATATCCTTCCAGAAAGCCGATCGGAGCGTCTCATCATTGTCGTAACAAGGCCCCTGCACACCATTTTGTTTGTATACCCTGAAGAACGATTCAATGGTTTTGGGGACCGCTACCATAAACGGATGGCGATAAAAGATTTCCCAACCCAGGATTGCAACAATACTGGTTGGAGTGGTTGTAGATAAAACAAGATTATGTGGCCCAAAATCGGAGTGCATCACCACCCACGGTATCTCTTCGACATCATCAGGAATATCCATTCCATCCTCAACAAACTTTTTTATCCGGGGGAGGTATTTCTCCTTGTATTCATCTAATTGAGGGTGTTTGGAAGCCTCCAGGCGCCTTAAATTCATTTCTATCCACTCTCGGAGATACTCAGCTACCGATGAAAAAGTACCACCCATGCCGAAATCTCGATAGGGATAGGTGGAGTAGCTAGGGATATCAACAGTGAAATATTCACTTTTAAAATACCCAGAAACGTCGAAATTCGATTCCATTTCCCACATAGCGCCGTAAGCTCTTCCAATCTCTTGGAGAACATGAACCTTTTCCTCAAAAGGCAGGGTATGGTAGTTCAAGGACCCTGCGATACCCGGAGACATTTTGTATATCTGAATGCACTGTTCAAAGTTTGACCGCCGCGTGTTGCTATAAGTTTCAAGAACAGGAAGGAGACCTGAATAGTAAGTCGCAAGGAAGTGCATAAATGGAGCTGTTGATTCGGTGTAACCATGGCTTTTGATCTGTACAGCCCATAGTCCATCGGCCTTGTTTTGTGCCTCGATCTTACAGGATAGATTGAGTGACCCGTCCAAGTGGGGCTCTGGCGGGCGCAGGTGCTCAGGGCTGATACCGATAGTTTCCGATACTCTTTCAGTTATCTCCAAAGGATCGGTTGAAAGCCAATTAGATGCACTTATATATCCAGATCTACGGTCAAGAACACACATTAAACGGCCGAGGTTTAGTGAGTAAACAGGGTTTTGAAATATTGCTATGACGACAACAGTGTTCCTTTCAGGGTAATCTTTGTATAGTGTGTAAACAACGTGAACCTTCTTGACAGGAAGAGCCCGGCCGACCACAACATATTCTACAGTT
Organism: Morchella sp. 2018-W16; assembly: GCA_024713755.1. Classification (NCBI taxonomy): domain Eukaryota; kingdom Fungi; phylum Ascomycota; class Pezizomycetes; order Pezizales; family Morchellaceae; genus Morchella; species Morchella sp. 2018-W16. Next base: position 1,093,793 of record JAMGYY010000025.1, on the reverse strand, counting down.
TTTTCGTAGAATAGTTGATAGTCTTTGAGTGTTAGGCATTGCGACTCTGTGGCTTCATCGCCGTCTGCTGATGGCGCCGTCGATACCTGCAGCCACCTAGCGTAATTACTAGATTTCAGCGTTAGAAAACAACGTTTTTTTTTGAGGGTGGAGGACTGGAAATTACTCAGTTGATGGTTCCATATATCTAGGAAAGCCTGTGGGAACAGCTAGAATAGTTTTGAAGATGGTGTGCTATCCTAGACGCGTGTATGTGTTAGAGATCCCGAGAATTGAGGGTAAACATTCGGTATTGGAGATAACTGAAGCCTTGGACGAGAGAGAAAAAGCCACAACCGTGGCAGGTTATACCGTGTCCAAGGAGATATACCTAGACAGAAGTTTAGCATGAATTTGTATATTTGTCATAGAGAATCTCATGCCAGTTAAGCATGAATTGATTAAGGATACCAGCCAACTAAGAACACATATATCATTTTGGCAGTAATAATGAGGGCATAAGTGCGTGAATCTTCTGAGCCTCTGGTGAACCTAGAGGCAGAGGCAACGTTGAGATTTGTAGCCTGTGCTTCATGGTAAGTGACTCCGTATCCACAACTACAATGTAGGCTCGTAGCCCCCACCACCAGCTTGCAGCAACCTGCTCGTAGCTATATATATATATAGGATGGTGGTGGGATTAGCTAGCGACCACATTGTATGGGAGATAATACTAGATGATGAGAGAAAGTCTGTGATCTTAATTGAATCCTTTAAAATTGTAAACACCCAGTTGAAAAATCGGCACTGCACCTTAGGTGATATGTAATCACTCTAGGCAGCCGCGTTAACATGATGATGTTAATCATAACACATCACTCGTTCCACCAAAGCCCCGTTTATAGCTCAACAAACCATCCATTAGGATTGATATATTTCATTTATATAGTAGGGCATTACGCGGCACTCGTATAACATATTCTGGGCCTTGTGATATATACATGTACTCACTGTATTTAAACCCTAACCCTGTCTAAGCCTCAACCTAGGAAAGTTTACATAGCCTCGAAGATACGCCATGGCGACCGCCAAGCCCTTGCGCCAACGTCACCGAGGCGGGCTTTGAGTTTGGTTTAACCAGAATCCGTGGGCTTAGTGAACAGAAGATACTCAAAGCTTATGATTTGCCTTTCTATGCTACAGATTATATATCTACTTGTATCTACCGGTGCCCGCTCTTCACACCTCTTATACTAAACAGCCAGCCAGTTAGTGAATCACTCTGAGTAATGGATCCCCCCCCACCATACACGCCACTTCCTACAGACTCTGAAGTTAGCCCTGACCCACAGCATCTACAATACCCGCCGCCACCCCCTCAAGCGTCTCTTCGGGCAACACCCCCACAGCTACCGCCTAGGCCACCTTCAAGTCGATTGTCAGCCGGGCCACAGGACAGCAAAAGCGGACACAGTCGGTCGGCGTCGCAAGTATCACTCGTGCCGCCAGTGGGTGATGTAAGCAAACGAACGTTATTGATCATTTATATCCATGGCTTTATGGGGAATGAGACAAGCTTTCAGAGCTTTCCCACACATCTACATAACCTTCTTTGTGTTACGTTAGATCCATTGGGATATCTGGTGCATACAAAGGTTTATCCAAAGTTCAAGACACGGCATAATATTGCTGTTGCTACTGAGAACTTCTCTCAATGGTATGCTTTTTTTTATTGTGGGTTCATACAAAAATGCGAAAAACCAGCCTGACTTTTGATAGGCTATCGAAATTCGAGAACGAAAATACAGATGTGATATTACTGGGACATTCAATGGGAGGTTTACTAGCTGCCGATGTTGCATTGCTCCAAGATTACACTGGGAGGAAGCGTCACAGAATTTTAGGGACTATTGCCTTCGATACTCCGTTCATCGGTATGCACCCCGGTGTCATTTCAGCTGGTCTAGGTAGCATCTTTCGCCCCGCTCCTAAAAGTTCAGGAGAGGATCCACAGGAGTTCTATGCCCATAGCGGAGAAGGCTCGAGCCAGAGCAACATGTCACTTCATACTATCAACTCTAGCGGCTCCCAGGTTGATGAATTCTATTCCAAGCGTCCAACGAGAAACTACACCGTGATTGTACCAAAGAAAGGTTAATTGATCCCATCAGATCGCTCAGCTTGTATCGATGTTTTCTAACAGAAACAGAGGGGACTTGGGACTCCACGCTTCATTTTATAAATAAGTACCATTCACGCCTTACACAGGCGACAGGCCAATACCTTATGTCACATCTTGAGTTTGGGGGGTGTCTCGCAGACATTGTGGGTCTGAAGAATCGATACAATGCAATCCGTACACTGGAGGACGGTGTTATAGGTGCCGACGGCCACACCGAGCGCATAAGATTTGTTAATTATTATACCTCTTCAACAGGAAGAATCAAAGAGACCGGGACAGTGGGTTCGCCTGGCTCTGACGCATCGAGGGCGTTTGATGGCGAACACGGTGCTCCGGGGGCAGAACTGGACCACGATCTTATTGGCCACGAAATATCAAGCCAATACATCGAAATTGGTGCTGTGGAAGCGGGTAAGCCCAGCAGTAGCTCCCTAAAGCATCAAGCAAATGCCAGTGTAAGCTCTTTTAATACTGAAAGTTCATTGGGGGACATGAAGCATGTTCCATCTGATCCGTTAACGGACGACGAGTTTGGAGGTGAACCGGTTGCACTCCATATCGTGGAAGTAGATGATTACTCGGTCGTGGATGGGAAACCGCCGACTGAGCTCTCCGTCCACGAGAACATCCAGTACTTGAATGATGAAAAGGGATGTTACGATGAGAACGAGGGGTACAAAGAGAAATCTGCATACTATGAGAATGGAGAATCTTCACCCCCATCTTCACTCAACGATTTAACCCCCCAGATTACCAGGGACACCATGGAAAGTCTGGAAGAGGAGAAATCACTGGATCTTACTCTCGATGAATACCAACTACCACCAATACCGCCACCTCCAGAAGAGCCCCCATCATTTGACTACTCCCAAATACCTGACGCCATGGTCCGGAAAGTGGCCGAAAAAGAAGCGGCAAGGGTAAGAAAGGTTTGGGAGAAAGCGGTCAAGGACTACGAAAAAGCGGTCCGTAATCGTGAGAAGAATCTAGAAAAGTTGAGAAAGAATAAGGGTAAAGGGGTAGATCGGGCTACCAAGGAGCAATATAAAAGAAAGGGGTGTGAGCTGAAGGGTAAGGAAAAGGAGATCGAACGTCGGGAACGAGATCGAAGGAGAGAGCTCAAAGAGTGGGATAAAGAGAAAGATCGAGAAGAAAAAGAAATTCAAAAGAGGCTGAAAGAAGAGGATAAAGAAAGAGAAGTTAGGGAGAGGGAGAGACTGAAGGCGATGCGAGGATGGGAGCGGGAGAAGGAGAGAGAAGAAAGAGAGATCCAGAGGGAGCTAGAAAAAAAGGAGCGTGAGCTTGTGAGGGAGCTGGAAAGGATGGAAAAAGAGGTACAGTTAGGGAAAGAGTGGAATAAAGGAGATATTGAGAATGAAAGAAAGAATAAAGAGCAAGAGATTGCAATAGAAAAAGAGAAGGAGGGGAGGGAGGAATCGGGGTTGGCCTCGCGAGGAAACGGGGAAGACACGCACGAGAAACGAGAACTGGAACGTCTTCGCAAGGAGCAAGAACGTATGGACGCCGAATATCGTCGCATGAACGGTATTCCGGAGCCTCCATTACAGCCACATTCGCCAAGATCCGCACCTCCGTCGACAGTCGTCCTATCAGCGTCTTCTTCACGTTCGGACCTACCTATCTCGTCCCCGTCCTTACCATCCGAAGCACCTAAGAGTAATTCTGCATCCCCGAAGCCCAAAGGAAGAGATAAGAAAAGAAGGGATCGCAGATTCTGTTGTTTGCCTAGCGATAAGAACGATAAATGTTGGATAAAGGTCGAGATGAGAGGTGTTGATGAAGTAGGAGCCCATTGTGGTCTGTTCTTTGTAGGGGCAGCTTACGAAAGACTGGTTGGAGATGTTGCAGTGAGGATAGAGGAATGGGTGGGAGAAGAGAGAACTATGGGAATTTTGGAGAGCTTGTAGTTCAAATAAGGAGGAACAGTTTGGTTGATGATATACCTAACTACATGTGCCCGCCCTTTTTTTTTCTTTCTTTTTTTTTGATCGATTGTAGTTTTCAACGATTACATCTTAGTTGTTTTTATGCGGATTGATCCTTGAGAGGTTCTTCTAATTTGCCTAGATCTCGTTAGAGTAAAGTATAGCACCCAAGACTGAGTGGATCCAGCACTACAATATAACTGCACATTATGAGACAGCTTTATATAATTTATTACTTTGCTATTACATGATTGATGCGTGTTCTGTTTTCGATTTCTACCGTGTCTAGCCTAAACGTTTCATCCTCTATTTTGGAATTGTACTCATTTACATATAGTCGATTATAGCTTGCGCTAATGCTAGATTCTTTTCATACAAGGGCCAGGTCTTAAAAGAATACTAGTGGAAGGTCCTGGGATAAGAAGATAAGTACATGTACATTGTACATGTAAGTAGGAGCGTTAAATTACGTGACCTAGACTGTTCCTTTAACCCGAGTAATATCGCCAGGCTAAAAGTAAACCTATTAGTATATATACTGTATTAAGAGCAAATGAAACGAAAGAAGATTCATGCATGATCTTATGGAAATCTTAGTGCTTTCATCTTGAAGGTTTGTTGGCTCGAGCATGTACCTACATGTAATGTACATATGTAGTGTTTTAGATTGGCCTTGGAGCAAGCGGATGTTACATAGAACGGTGTTCGCAAACTATAATCTCGTTAACACCAATTTTTCTCTCAACCAACGTTATCTCTCAACCATCATCAGTACAATAATTAGCAAAGACTATCAGGCCCGCTACCCTCATCACCGTGATCATCAAGAGCAGGTCTAACACTAAGAAAACGAATCGAGAACGAAACATCCGTTTATCTATCTACTACTCAAACCGCGGACAAATAACTTGATCGGCTATCCGCTGCCAACACTTTTTATCGACTTCCTTCAGGCTCTAGTCCAAGTGCTTAGATCTCTCAGGACCCCGTAATATTCCTGGCTTATGTCTGGTACTGATGGAGTTTTGGCAGCGCTTCTGCCCAGTTTTTCCTACATCAGATTGTATAAACGGACGCAGAACGGTAGCAGTGATCCCTATGTTCTTCCCGTGGCTGAAGTTGATACTTGGGAGGTACCTCGTCCCCCCCCGTGAGAATGACCGCATATATTCTCAGCTAACATTTTTGATAGAAACTCCTAAAATTCTCAAAGAGGATCTTCGACACTGACAGTCCGCCAAGAGTATTTACCGGAGATAACTGTCCTGTGCCCCCTGGTTTCTGGGCTGACATACTCCTTGGGGCTGGCCGATCTGGTCAATGCTTTTATCTTGAGATTCATCAGGAGCGATACACTGGATGCAAAAAAAAGCTTCACCCCGCAAAAGGAGCTCCCTCGTCCGCAAAGTCTCTCCCTCTGGAAGAAATAAACCTTGTAATTCTTCTCGAATATCCGGCGGACCTATTTTCTGAGCCTCCCGATGATTTAATAGTCGAACCTATATCGCCATATCTACATTTTGAAAAACTGGCTCAAAATATGAAGTTTTCACTCTTTCGAGATTTCGCTCCGAAAACCGACTTCTCCATTGTTTTCGAGAACGCAGCACGTGAACATCTTAACCCTAAACTCACTATTGCCCAATGCGGACTCTCTCATGGACAATTGGTCCACTGTAGGCTAGGGTACTCCTCCCCGCCCCAGGCCGAAATTGAATCTTCATCCCCGGATAACTGAAAATTCTGTACTCTGGGCCCAATATCAACGTGGGGCGGTGAAAGCTACAGATTTGTCGTGGCTGAACGAAAACGAGGTGAATTACTTGAGGGAACGAACGGAATTGCACTACCTTGATTGTTTGATTTGGACTGACTGTCGTCAGTACATTAGGATAGGAGCAGTAACCCGATACCAGGCGGCTAGAAACTTGTTACAATCGAATAGTATTTCTTTTGGCAATAAACAAGCATTCAGGGGGATTTATATTAAATCAAAGTTTTTTCTTTCTTTTTGAAGTGTTAAGTCTGAGAAAATCGGAGTGCTATTAGTAATCACTAGAGTTTTTGTCGATATAGCTCGTATGACCTGCCAAATAATAAACCGTCAAACCGGTATGTTGGGTCGTTTAGTTAACTTACACGAACTTGGGCGAGATACCTAGAGACCTTACCTACCTGAAACCCCTGCCCGCATCAGCACGGTGGGACCCCACCGTAAACAATTATTCTGATGGATAACGAAATTCTTCATACCAACCGACAACGATCACCCGAGCAAAGATCAAAAGGTTGTGGCTACCAAGACGGTTAAGCTTTAGCTTAAATACTGTGAGGGCGGCCCAGGTCAGGGTCGTTAGGAATGGTGGGTGAGATATTAATTTCAGAACGCCATGACAAATAAAAACTAAACCAAAGGAAGGCTTCTACTAAATGATAACCACTTCACGTGCAGTATTTATTGTTCTTCCTCGTGATGTGAAACATGGGGGTTTGGCTTATTAGGTGTTATTGTGAATCTTGGAACTTCTATGGTTCTCAAGGGAAGTATAGAAGGTTAATTGAGTTCAATGGGACGAAACTTACTTTTGTGGATGAAGCGGTGGAGTCTCGAAGCATTATCAAAAGCTTCTGTAGCACAAAGAAAACTTCAAAAATATGTTCTCTACACCGAACTATTAAGGCTCTATCAAAGACAATTGGGGAGCCTTAGATCTCGCTACCGGATACACAACGATCGCGACCCATGTGGTTCCTATACTTGGTTCATTTAAACCTTAACCCTGTATAAAAAAAAATATGTGGTAGTACGGCCCAGTACGGCTGAGTCGGTCGCCACGAGGCTGGGACGCAAAACGTTTTCATTTTCCGGCTTGTGCCTATTATTATTGTTATTACTATTGTCCTTAATATATGGCGAGGTTGTATCTTCGTTTTCCCCCACTGATCTTACCAGGGCCAGCACGATGCAAAAGCGAACCAACAGGGCGGCTCCGATAAAATTATCATGGGGGAACGCCATCTCAGCGAAGGAGGTCTTAATTCCGAGAACTCTGAGACCAATGAATCAAAACCGAACATTCATTAGCAAGGAGTAAAAGCCACGAGAAGCAGGAATGCGGGGTTGCAAAGGAATACTACTAACTTTTGGATGATAGAAATTCGATATCTGCTTGTATGGCCGCCTTAACTAGTGCAACAGTGAACCAAAAATAGACCGCAGCATGAAGATTATGATTAAGACTGCGTGATTGCAATTGGCCAGCGCCATGCACTTGCTAAAACGAGGAAGTAGTGTTGCCCAAGTAGGCCGACCGGTAATATTGAGTGGTATGTAAACCCCAACCTGGTCAGCTGTAGCTTCTGTCCGATGTTTCTCTCCGGGAAATTGTTTCGTGATGGTGTGACCACGTTTATTGTAGCATTAGGTTACCGAGCTCTCTAAAATGGCTTTTATGACCTAAGCCTACGGCGTAGAAGAATTACATCAATTGCGGGGAATATAGAAGGTTCTTTTCTTCAACTAGGCCGTTCTCCTCACCCACCCGCATTGGCTTCATAAATTCCGTGATCTCGCTCTACTTTGATCTCCTAGCTGGCTAGCACATATTCGTATGTCACAATAGCTCATTCAACCTGGTACGTACATTGATCACTAACACTTATTCACTGTAACTTTACATTACCATACTATAAGAAACCGCTAACAATTTCCAGCTATAAGATATATATGCCACTCCCTACACTCTGAAACCTCTGTGAAAGCAGACGAGGACCAAAAATCACACGACCGTTTTAGATATTTCTTCAAAACAGCAAACAGCATGTACGCCGACGGATATTATCAGAGCCCAGTGGGCCCAATACCTACGACATCAGATTCACCCAAACTATATTATAACAAGTTAGGACGGAATAAGACCCCCCCACTAGTCAATGGGTATTTCACTCCTCCACAGAGCCGTGAGAATTCTCCCTCGTTGCGTGCAACTTCTCCGAACCCTCAAAGCCGGAACCATTCCCCTCTCCCACAATCTGTGCGAGATGCTTCACCAGCCCCATCACATAATAGCATGCGGAGGTCCCGAACAAATTCTGGGTCAAGATTTTCTAGGGCTTCATCATCGGTGCAGAGAGAGGACCCATTTGGAAGTAGACGCTTTACACCTGAGCCCATTGAGATTGCTATTCCTCCGCCTATCCAGTTTGGTGGGGAGCAGGGAACATTTGGACGCGCCGACAGTCGTAAATATCAGAAGCCCCTCGCCCCACCTACTCCACCCGAATCGGTAGAGGGTGCAAACTCTCAAAGGAGCTGTTACAGGAGATCAGATGAATCTATAATAATTCCGCTAGAGCCGACAGTATATGTACCTGGAGTGGGGGATACAGTGAGCAGCGTGGGGTCTCTTGGGCTTGAACGCGATGATTACTACTCTCTTCAGCGAGAGCGTTCGATATCAGATCGTGTCATTCAATTTACACCATATCCTACACCACCAGAATCATTAGACTCACCCACAATCAAATCACCGTTTCTACCAGTAGAGCCGGGGGTTGAAAACACCAATACGAGGCCACGCTTTCCAACTCCTTATCAAAGATGTGGAATGGCGTCTACACAAGAAGAGCTTGTAGGCTTGTGGAAGTCAGCCCAAGGTAACAGAAGAGGTGTAGTAAAGCCTATCGGTAAAACCTACATCTTGAACATGTACCGGTTTGTCTCCTCGGACCCCTTTATTCATGCCAACTGTTACTAACTCAACGGCCAGGCAAGCATCACTTCCTGACCCGCACCAAGCAGAACACCCTCTCGCATTTCCAGAGCATTTCACTTTTGGTGAAAATTCCCACACGCCTTTCTACAGCATTCATGCAATGCGCGAGAATCCTAGCGATGATACCTTTAGCGAGCTGAGTCTTCTACGTCGAGATCCAGTGACTGGCCTGGACACCTCAGTTATAACTCTGGGACTTGAGCCTCCTTCCCGCCGTATTTCTCCAGCAGGAGATGGGTTGATCACTCTCATTTACCCCAAGGAAGCAGTCCTCTCTGCCATGTCCCCCAAAACCCCAACAATCCCGGATAAGGCCGAACAGCTACTTGGTCCTCGTAAGAAGCGAGGCGACGAGGAAAGGGCTAGGGAAGCTATTCAAAAGGCATACGCAACTGAGTGCTGCAGACTTAGCTGGAATGCAGCGCGAAGAAGATATTACTTATATCACCCTGGTATTGGCAATGGCGGCGATGCCTATCTCGTCCAGATTGAAGGCGAAGTTGGATTTGACAACCTGGGCGCCAAGGGTTGTATCAAGTTAATCAACGTTGATTCAAGTGAAACTCTTGTGGAATTGGACTTTACGCGCAAGATGTTGTTCATTGATACCAATGCGACCTCTAAGATCCCCTCAGACCATATAGTTGATGTTGCTGTGTCTACCGTCCTCACTGTTGCAACTGTTGAGGGTAGACGCATGAGGATGGTACGCCAGAGTCAATCATACTACTCGAATACTGTATCCGCACCACAGCACATAAGCAACCAATTCAGCGAAAAGCGTGTTCGTAAGCAACATGGCTTTTCAAACCTTCTTAGGAAGTTCTGCTTCTAAAAATATCTCTGCTTCTAGAAACCCTTATATTCATCAGTCTTTCCTTTCACTCCTATCTTTCTTCTTTTTAACTACATAAATTTCTTTTGTTCTTATATAGGTTGGGATAAACTGGGCGGTGTTATATTGATTATTATAAATGGGGGATACGGTGTTTGGGGGGCTCTGGGACTGTGTCCACCCTGGCGTATATTTGTCTTTCAGTTATTTTCTCTCTCTCTTTTTGACGACACCTCTACGGATCATGTTCTTTTCCTCTTGTCATTGTAGCTTGATTTTGTACGGACCCAGGTGGCCAAATTTTGATTCTTGATGTCTACATGTATTCTTTACGAGGCATGCATGGCAAGTCGAGCTTGCGCAGAAATGGAATATGTCTTTAGGAGAAGAACATAAGTACCTATTCGTGTTCACTTAATCTGACTATTTTGTCACCTAATATTTTGGGTCGATAAACATTAGAGATAGATACTATAGCTAGGCTTAATGGTTTATCCATTAGGGCAACAGCGATGCACATATATATATATATATATGCTTCCTAGTAATTAGCATCAAAAGTGTGCTAAGGGTTTAGACAAGATATTTCTCTATTTAAAATCCCTCAAAATATAACCACATGCGTGTGAGCATTTCAATAAGCTTTAGTCCACAGCGATTCATATACTATCACTCGGCCTTCTAGAGGCAGAAAAATTCAGTTATGTCCGCCGTCATAACACGGATACATGGCTCAAAGATTGGGCCAAAGGCGCCGAGTGTTCATCAGACACCTTCCCAACCAAGCTTCAACCCCATATTGCATCTATATCTGCTCACATACCCCCCCTTTACTTACGAAGTGCCTACATATGATACGGTTTTCTATCATGTAGTGCCTCACACCTTCAAAGCTTATCTGGATGTAGAAATTCGAACCTAAACCCCCCTTATGGTCACCTTCAAAGCCGTCTCTCGACTGAATCTTATAACCTTGTTGCAGGGATCCAATACTCACTCCGCTTTGGTGTTAAATATATCTGTCTTGGCACATAAATGCGGAGTTGACCGTTCTTGGCTAGCAACGAACTCTATGATTGTGACTCAAGAATTGACACCTGCCATAATAGGCTCGAAGAATGTGAGTACATGTAGACTGTTCAACCCGCCTAGCCAATCTTTAAAGCTTCAAGAGGGTTGCAACAAATATGATACCTTCCTATGGTTTATGACTCACAGTTGATTGTAAATATAAAAGCTTCCTGAGTGCCGTTACCTTTGGGAGTAGACCTTCACAAACCAAACCTCTTGAAGCCATAACTACAAGATAAAAAAAAACGTCAAACCCTTTCAATATTAATACATTGAATCAACCAAACCTAATCAAACCTACACACTTTTCTACACATAAAAATGTCCTCCACTAGCCCCCGCCTGTCAACTGACACCGCCTCCACGTCTAAACCCCTCATCGCCCCCACGCCGGCTGCCTCTTCAAACTCCCCAATCTCCTCAGTTCTCAAGTATTTGTTCAAGAAATCGAACAGTACCACGGAGCAGAAGCAAAAGCCAGCCCCAAAGAGCACAACCCAGGGAAACTTTGGCGGTGAATTCAGGATCCAGTAGAGGGCGCAAAGGAACATCGATCAATAAGTTAATCTAGTTAAAGCGGGCAAAAACCGCTTACTCCGACCGAAGTATGGCATCCCTAAAGAAACCAGCGTTGCACCCACGGGAGAGGGGTGTACGCTGGGACGTAGGGTGCCACCGACTAGACTGGCTGGGACCCTGAGCTTTGCTCCCGATCGAACGATTACGGTTGGATGAGGGATAGGTGGTGGAGCTCTTTTTCTCCTGTATAGTCATATAGGACCTGTGGTGTGGAGTTGTGTATTATTTACCGTACGAGCTTTTATCACTCATTAGTTGTTGCGCGCATGAGGAAGGATGTGTATGAAACTGAATTTAAGATGCATTAATCATGAAGTATCACTCGGTGTTCAACAAGAAATTCAATTGTTAAACTGGGGCTTGGGGGATACATGTATATACATACATGTATTGGGGTAAGCAGCGTATTCATCCCGCATAGTTGCACAACACCCCACGACACCATCGCTGGTGCACGTCAACTTCGTGCTACGTCTCTTCACTACCTTCATCGACCCATAACATCAGAAAATCTATTTCCCTCTCCGTTGGCAGCTGTACAAGACCCAATATATCTATATCCAGTGATCACAATTTACCACAATTAAGGGCCATTTACTCGAATAAGGGATATGGATAGAACCTCAGAAAATAGATACTTCGACATCCGTTCACTCGCAGCAGATATGGCTCCACTCAACTCTACATCAAGAGCTAGCTTATGCTGTGATATATAGGCAACAGGGACCTAACCCTCTACCGATGGGTGGGCATAGGTGGGGGGTTTTGCGGGGGAAACGTATACTCTTGATAATATTTACAGCCAACAGCGCCGGGAGCGAATCACACTACCTTGTGAACTGAACAAAACCAGCCCAGAGCAGAAGAGACTGGTTGCTACGAATTGTCGGCTTTGCCGAATGATCATCTTGGTGTAGGCGAAACCGGAAACACTCAAGCGCCTCGGATGAGGGTCTAACAAATCCATTATATGGATAAAAAGAAAAGTCAAACACAATGGAATGGGGACGGTATTTATCACTCTTGGCATGGCTCCCCCCTGCGAGTAAATCAAATAATAAGTCTTTAATGTATACAGTATTTCCTAAAACGCCAGACCAACTCCGCACCCAACTAAAAAACCACACCCCTCAACGCTGCCTCGGATAACTCAAGCAGTCCTTGCTGCATTTGAGAAAAGATATCAATTGCCTGTACCAGGCGGCAAACCCAGATAATCAGCATAGCCCCAACTTATTAATTCAAGCTCGATTAATACATACCTGCTTTAATTTGCCATCATCATCTGCCTCAATTAGTTTGGTAAATTTCTCCTCGTCCTCTAGTACATTCGCATAATCGCTCGCCTCAGGTACTGATACATCGGTCAGAACATCATACAGACTAGTATTTATAAAGCTCGTTGCATTATATTGTTCGGCTGCCAGAGCCTTCAAAAGCGTCGGCGGTACGGTGATGTGATGCGCTCCAGCTAGCTGCAATATTTCCGAAACGGAAGTCAAACTAAATATCATTTAGTAGGCGCCGCCACACCGTCCATAGGAGGGGAAGAACCTAGCAGGCAAGACCTGTGTCGAATAACCTTGTTGTTGGAAATACTTCTGCGAGACTACACACAACTTCAAACCCTTTGCCTTTGTGTGGTCTTCGAATCCAGGAGTGAAATGTACTTTTAATGCATTCACATAAGGTGCTATATAAGAGCATCCAACTGCACCCGAAGCGGCGGCCTGTACCATGGTGAACAAGGTTGTCGCCAAAGTTCTAATTCCCTCCTTCTCCAGCACTTCACATGCTTTCAGCCCGGCATACGTGGTTGGAATCTTAATGCAGATCCTGTCCTGCGGAGTCCCTGGGGCAAGGAGTTCCACCAATGTCATGTATCGACGGGCATTTGTAATAGTGTCAGCGGCTGAGTTCGCATACTTCGGGTTTGCCTGGATGTGGACGCGGGAGGTGGTATAGGCGAGGTATCGGAGAGAGAGCTTAGTCTCGATGATTTCAACAGTGAGCTCAGGGGCGGTGAGGGCACCTGCGTAAGGAGATTGTTTGATAAGGGTTGAAGCAAGTTTGGCGGACTCGGTAATTATGTGGGCATTTTCAGGCTTTTGGATCTCGAAATATGCAATTGCCTTATGACTGCCATTAGCACTTACCATTGAGCGATGAATACTAGAGCTAGGAGCAATGAGTACCTGATTAGACGTGCAGTCTACGAACGGACCAAGGTCTTTTCCTATCGATATATCAAGGGTATCGCAATCTACAAAGGACCGTGTTCGAAGGTAATCTAAGAGGGTTTGAGTTGCCATGACTACTTGTTCAAAAGTAAGAGCAAAAGGTTAATAAGAAAAAAGATATCAAACGAAGATAGGAAACTACAATTGGATTTGGGAGAATGGGTAATAATATACATAAGCGGGGGCGCACTTGCGGGGAAATGCGGGATTTGCCGTTTCCCCGATCTGCACATGCGGACTGATGCGATCCGGATTGGACCGTGGGGAGTTTCATAGGGCATCACTCGGTATACGACATAAGTGCCAATTATTAAATTCTCAGGGACCGGGGACAACCAACCACTCAAGAGAAGGTGACGATAGTGATATCCCGATTACAGAAGCTTTGTATCTTCAACGACTAAGATTTATGGGAACGCAGCCGGAACAAAGAATGCAGGTTAATCTCAAGGGATGATAAAAGATAAACACTGCGGGTTGTTCCCCGGAGATACGCAAGGCTATTTGCACTTTTCATAATTATTTTCGATCGTAGATTGCTCATTTTCTTGTGTCCGTACAGAATTATTTCAGACTGATATATTCGACAACAGGTTTCTCTTTTACTCGCTTAATTCTGTAGCGCCAAGACTCTGGGGTCTCCGGTAGGAGTAGGTAGTGGAAGACGTACAGCTCCGGATCCGGAATAATTTATTAGATATATATCGTCAGTTGATCGAATAAAGAACCAAGATATCATATCTTATTATTTTTATCGCATCATAGGAGAAATCTGTGTGATTCAAGTACGTCTCTGGAGGCCTCAATAGATATACATGTATGTATATACTCAGCACCTGGAACCAGGAACTGCTAGTAATGTTTTGTCCTAGATAAGAAAAACATGGTAGGATAAAACCATGACTGGTGAGCATAAAATTTGCCACATCCCATTGGTTTCATAGGGATTTATTATTATATGTATTTGTGGTATGATACGGTGTAAGTGTTCATTTCTGTGACTATCTACCAACGTGCACGTCTCAATAAAATTGGTGCTAGAGTGATAAGCAGTAAGAAAGGCATTGGTAGACTGAAAAGCAGTATAGTAGTCTCAGGCCATTCAATTAAGCGCTATAAAATATGACCCTATGCTGTAGCCAGCAGGGATATGATGATATCAAGGCTCGTTCTTGGTTCGCCGACTAGATCTGCCGATTAGTAAACTCGGCGGAACACTATTCCCTAGTGACTCTATGAACATACTGAGACTCGATTCCACCAGCGCAGATATCGCCGGTGGATCTCGGGAATACGGATACATGCAGCGTTACCCAGCTGGTGAATGGAGAAAATAAAAATAGCTATGTAACTTGTAATCAATATTGATATTGGGGATTCCGCTGGCTAGATACATTTGGCTGCAGGGTAGAGCTACACTGACTGGCCTGATGGACCCACCTTTATGGTCGTAACGTTGCTAATATGGTCTCAGTAACCAGTGGGTTAGGGTTACACAAACAGGGCCACGTTGATTACGTATGATAAGGAAAAGGCTCGGCTGCTAAAATGGTTTTAGTCTTTGAGATCCTTGGACTACCACTAGGCAAAACATCCGAGGTGTCCATGAACAGCTCCGCCGCAAACCTTCAACAGAGGTATGTAGATTGGTATGTAGGGTGGTTACTAGCATCTTAATTCTCTATCCTAGTTACCCTACTGACGTGTCAATGGAGTAGTCAAATATACTGTAACTAAATCCCGTTCATGATTCGGCCATATCGATCTCATGGCGGCCCTTCAGCCCAGAAAGTTTCCAGTACAGGAAGCTAGGCCAGGAAGGCAGCCTTTCCCGTTACATGTATTAAGACTACATGTAATCCTCACTCTATGGATTCATGAGCCCCGGGCAAGAGAAGTTATCTCTGACTGTCTATTTTGACGGGTTTTCCAACTACCAGGCAGTAACTGGTCATGGTACTAAATTGTCCCATGTTCCCTACCTGATCAGGATGCTTGTACCACCGCCTTTCAGATGCCGACAGACCCTTGTATCACCTCTGCTGTGTAACAACGGATGTGCATCGCGAATGACACCCAGCCACAAAGTCCAAGTATGTACCTGTGCCCCTCTGTAACCGCTGTCCAGCCTGCCCTGATATTAAGCAGATACATACACAGCCATTCTTAAGGAACAGGATTTCTCTAGATATTTTTTTGTCTTGCCTGGCGAAAAACTAACCTACGAAATGCAGTATTCCAGTGAGCAGCATAGACCCCCCCCTCTATGGGGTTTTGGGGCGCCAGCCTCTCAGAATATAGCGTATCAGCCCATACCATCACAGCAGCTACCACCAGGGCAAGGCGAGAAATACGACTACGATCCACAAGCTTTAGGGTAAGCAGAATTCGAAATCTAGTTGAGAGAATGTATACTAACACTCCGCAGTCCACCAGGCTACTACAATCCACCACCAGCCCATCACCGCAATTCGATTCCCCCACCGCCTCCTTCCCCGCCTCCGGAGCCGGAGACTAAGGCCCATGGTTTTTTCTCCGGGGGATGGAGAAGCGGGGTGACATATGCCGCCATCACGACATTCGTGGTATTGCTTATCAACATCTCTGTGACGTTGTGGGCGAATAACAAATATGGGAACGTAGGCGGTTTAGGTGTATTACAGCATGGTGTCTGTGCAAATGTAAAGAGATCGAGTCTGTGGATCCATTTCGCCATCAACGCTCTGAGCACGGCGTTACTCAGTGCGAGCAATTATACATCGCAGACCTTGAGTGCACCCACAAGGAAGGAAGTTGATAGGGCTCATGCGAGAAGGAGATGGTTGGATATTGGTGTCTCAAGCTTGAGGAATTTGGGAAAGATCAGCTGGACTCGGTTTCTGCTATGGTTGTTCTTGATGTTTAGTTCTGTGCCACTTCATTTCCTGTGAGTGGATATTTTACCTACTTCGAGAGCCCAGTGCCCGCCGAGACTGTGCTCATATAATAATGAAAAACAGATACAACTCTGCTGTCTTTACAACATTAGAGACGAATTCCTATAGCACCACCTCCGTCTCCGAGGGTGCCCTAGACAGCTACCTCGCAAATACCACAAACAGCGATTTCTATTATTTCAGCGACCCCCGGACCTTCGTTCGCCTCGAAAAGCTAGCATGTATGCAAGCCTACGGGAAGCAGATCCTCTCAGACCGCCGAGACGTTATCCTCGTGACCGACGGCAGTGCAAGCGCCCAATTCACTGGCAGTCATGGCTTTGCGGAAACTGGGACTAACACGGGTCGCCAGCCCTTTGATTGGCTCTGCGATAACACTGGCGTCACAACACTCAGCTGTAATATTGACGACGCGATAGCTCACATCGATAACTGGAAAATGAATGGGGGGAGTGTTCAGTATTGTCTGAGTGAGCGAATGGAAGAAAACTGTAGTCTGGGGTACAGTCTCCAGATTATGGTTATAGTCATTGTGTGTAATGCTCTGAAATGCATCTGCATGCTGCTAGCAGTGTTTCTCACTAGGAAGCTAGACAACCCGATAGTTACTATCGGAGATGCTGTAGAGTCGTTTTTGAATAAGAAGGATATAACCACAACGGGTATGTGTACGGCAAGTAAACAGGATATAAAGGGTGGTGTATGGGGCCCAGTACTGGCTCAAGGCTTGAGCAGGCCGCCACAGGCACAAGTTTGGGTGCCTCGGAGGAGGTATTGGTTCCGGGCTGCTAGTACCTGGCAGTGGGTAATATGTTTCGGACTGTAAGTTTACTATAATTTTCCCGGTCTCCAATCTCCGCGGTTTCTAATATCGATCCTAGTGCTGGAGTTGGTATCATCACCGTACTTGGATTCCTCTTTGTAGGTATCGCCAACTGGAGCGAATATGGTGTCTCTCGCACCCCCGCCTCGATGTGGAAACTAGGCTTTGGCTCTGTCAACACCCTCGCTCTAACCTCAACACCCACCAAGGCCTCTAGCACCAGCTACCAGGCCCTTGTTTCTTCCGTCCTTCTTGCCAATTTACCTCAGGTCATCTTCTCGTTTCTGTACCTTCTCTACAACTCAATTTTCACCTGCATGCTCCTCGCCTCCGAATGGGAGCGCTACGCAACAGACCGGCGCCCGCTCCGCACAACCACTCCTAAAGGAGAGCAGCGAAGTACCTACTTCCTCAATCTCCCATATCGATATAGCATACCACTCATGATCGGGTCCGGCGTGATGCACTGGTTCATCTCGCAGAGCATCTTCCTTGCGCGTATCCTCGAGTACAAAGGCGGACAGCTGACACCCTACTCCCTGACCACCACCGGGTATTCCCCAATCGCAATTCTCTTCGCCGTGATTCTGGGGCTTGTAATGCTGCTTTTGGTGCTTGTGATGGGGCTGCGGCGGTATTCGGGGCATATACCATTAGCGGGGAATTGTAGTGCGGCGATCAGTGCGGCATGTCATACGCAGGAGTGGGGGGTGGCGGAGATGCCGATAATGTGGGGTGTTACGGAGATTAATGGGGGAGTGGGACATTGCTCGTTTAGTGGGGCGGAGGTGGGCAAGCCGGTTGCTGGACAGTGGTATGCGGGGGATCACAAGTGAGGGTTTAGGTAGAAATAGAGGGTTTTTTATATATAGATGTTTTGGGATGTGGGGCTGAATCTTATGTGATATCTATGACGTTTAACTGGCTATTAGTTGATGCAGATATGAGAGCTATTCAATGGGCCTATCTTCAGGCCGAGGTAGTTTTGAGGTACAAGACGTATTTTGGCAGAGCGCTAGTGCCTCTAGAATAAAGGAAGAAAAATAAAGAGAGCTCACTACTATATTTGAATTTTCCGTATTTTGAATAGTATAAGGTAAAGAATATATATATAGTAGACTTCGTTATCTTGTCAACCTTGAGTATAAGCGAGGTGTCTTATATCCCATATAAGACAGCCACATATATGTGTACTAGACATTAGCCCAGGCACAATGGTCGACTGTGCTCGAAAACAGCACTCATTACAACAGAATCGAATGAGCTCGACACCAGGTCCACTCTGAGCTGAGCGTGACCACTAACATATGGATAAGCCTCACAAAAATACCATTTGGCAACAAGTGTTCGACCTTACCGGCGAGTGATCATCCGTGATCCATTACACTTATTCATCCATAAGTACTTAGACAGACTTGTATGGAGTTAGATTTGTGGCGGTAGCTCCCTGCGGAGACTACCGTAGCCGCTTCATCTGTTGACTAGATGGGCGCACAACACATATCTCTTTTCCCGTCTGTGGACAAAAACGGAGGTGTATGGGCACATGTAGTACTGACAATCTGTAATTAAGACATGCAATTGGTTTCATCCACCGACGTTTCTCAAAAACTACTGCCGCACTAGTCATGTGGTACGTCCATTTAATTATGCCAGGCGAGACTAGGAGTTAATTTACAAGTCCGATTGACGACTTTCATTTGTGGGTCACAATATAGGGTAACTGTTAATTGTAACGATAGCCCTTAAGCTAGAAGTCTAGGACCCTCCATAAGACGGTTTTTTTGTCTATATACTCGTCAAATCTGATGTACAAGTAAACGGGACTTTCCAAACTTAATACCTCCGGCCTCTTCTAAAATACTTGTCTAACTAACCCATGAATTTTAACCAAATAGTCTAGACGTATTACGCAGTATTCAATTATATTTATTGGCCCAATTCTTGTATCCCTTTTATCTAGTCGGGTCTGGTTTAACTACGTCCTTCATTAGTTGAAGGCAGTGATAATGTTATCATAATTATATAACCACAAGGTCAGGCTTTGCCTAGACTATATATTTCTACCTCCAAGAGTCAAGCAACTCATTGGGCAGATGTATTTTATGAAGATTTGTCGGAGTTATTCTGCGAGCCTGTGAAATAATACCCTAGATGTTTTGGTAACGTTTTTGTTGATTTCTAGTTTCCGGGCTTTGTTGCTTCCGAAGACTATGTCCGGTATGTGCATACGTGTATGTGACTGTCTTGTATATATGGCATCTCCCTTGTGCTCAAGTCTGTTATACTCACGGGATCTTGTACTACAGTACCAAAAAAGCGGGTGTATCTAGTACCTTATCTGCCAGAATACCATGACACTCCGGTATTGCTACCTCCGACTGAATTCGGAAGTTTTTCACAATGGCGTATTGCTATGGTATCTATTACATCCCCCTTTTTATACTGTATATATGTACTTATCGAAAGTTCAAACGTGAAACACGTTCTCTAGTGACAGACGAGTGATGCCCCATGATTAGTTAATTGATTCATGATTATAAGGTTGTAACTTATCATGGGTTACATATTTGATCAATTAAAAAATTCCTCACCTCTCGTGTCTCGTGTATATCTTGGTAAGTAGCGGACTTCCATGGAGTGTCCTGTTTGGGGGTTTCAGTCTAGTAGACCGAGCGGGTTACCTAAGCAGCAAGGTACTAGCTAAGTCCATGTTCTCTTAGTACCGAGCACAAGGGTTGAAGATCAGAGCAAGGCCCTCTATAGCTCTTATCAGTTGACAGATAGAGGCTGGGCTGTTATCACATCATGGACTTATAAATTTCGTGATCGATTTTATAGATTGCGTCAGTCATCTCAGGCAAAACATTTTATGGGGTAAATCATTTGTACCTACCGAAGTGGTTCCGAGTACCAGATGGGACCTTCCTTGCTATACTTTGCTGGGAAATCTTCCGGTAGCTAAGCGCCTTTAACCAAGATCTTTACTACAAACGCGGGTACACAAGCGCATTGCACTGCACATGCAATTAGAGGCGCTGCCGGGTTCCGATGTCGATATTCACTCGATTAATTATGAGTCCAATCACGCAAGAAGTGTCCCTTATCACTCGAACCTCTTTCTATAGAAACATTACCTGTGCTTTGCCATTATATATATCAAGGTCTTATTTCATTATGGTGTATTAAGACCTTCAACCAACCGTAGCCCTTAGAAAATAGCTATAAAAATGTCAGCGACGACCACCACTACGCTTCCGCCTTCTACCCTTCACCTCACCCCCCATCCACATAACAAGAATCTTACTTCCCCAATCTCCACCAATTCTATCGATTCCTACCCACACACATTATCCACACCAGTAATTGGAACTGAGTTCCCCTCGTCGGTGCAATTGACTACCTTACTTACCTCTGATGCCTTGATCCGTGATCTTGCGATTTTGATATCCCAACGTGGTGTTGTTTTCTTCCGCGCTCAAGTTATCTCGATAGAACAGCAAACAGAGCTTGCAGCGCGCCTTGGGGAGTTAAGTGGGAAGCCAGATACAAGTGGGCTGCACGTACACCCACTCACGAAAGAATTCTCAGAGCTGGGCGATAAGGTCTCGGTGATTAGCTCTGATGGTAAGAGAATAGTTACGAGTGGGGAAAGGGAAGAGAGAAGTGAAAGGGCGAGTAGTGGATGGGTATGAATGTCCCTTGAATTGGTTCGTGGAAGTGCTTAGTTAACCAATGGCACGTTATAGCATGCGGATATCACTTTTGAGAAGATTCCAAGCGATTGTAAGTTCATAGTCCCAATGTTGGCACCGCAGATGCACAGGGACTAACGGACGGGTAGATGCAATTCTGAAAGTGCACACACTACCTGAAACAGGAGGAGAGTAAGTTCCGACTCTTCCCTAGGGGTGGCTAGCTATTTATTTTTCTATAAGCACACTTTGGGCCTCTGCATATGAGGCATATGATCGCCTCTCTCCTGCCTACCAGCGGTTTCTCGAAGGCCTGACAGCAACCCACAACGCTACCCGTTTCAACGAAGCAGCAGCTCGCGTTGGGTATGAGATCCGCAAGAACCGAGGTGCTCCTGAGAACCAAGGGACGGACCTAACTGCTGTACACCCTGTTATAAGGACTAATCCTGTCAGCGGGTGGAAAGGTGTGTGCATTCTAGAACAAACGAAAATGTTGATAGGAGCGCTAATGAGTGGCAGGTTTATTTGTTAATAAGGGCTTTACAAAGAGAATTAACGAGCTTACCAAAGATGAGTCCGACAATTTATTAGATTATCTTTTCAGACATATCAGCGAAAATCATGATCTCCAAGTCCGGTAAGCTCTTTCCTATAATCTGCTCTCCAGCGTAATTACTGAGACTTTCAGATTCAAATGGGGCCATTATCAGGATGGTGCCGCCGACGTAGCAATCTGGGATAATAGAAGTGTTTTCCATACTGCTACTGATGATTACCTTGAGCTGGGTGGGATTAGAGCTGGAGACCGAGTCGTAAGCTTGGGAGAGAAACCAACTTTGGTGCCGGAGTCGAAGAGTAGAAGGGAGGCGTTGGGGTTGCCAAGGTTTGGCGGACAGCTGTTCTGATTGTATTCTTCACTCTATCTCGGATTATAATCTGTACCTATAGTCCAATTGAAACAAAAATGTAGACAAAAGGTACAAAATCTGACATAGTATGAACTTGATGACCAGCTTCCTGTAAGGCACTTGTTTTACCTACAACTAATTACACCAATCGCTGTCACTCCCCTGTCAGAGCTTGATCATACTCGCAGTTATAATCCCCGCACCAAACCCAGACTTACCTGTCAACGACAGTGGGTGGGGCGGACCTAGCTTTTCGGTTGCAGGCTCCCTGTGCACCCAAGGAAACTTCAGACGGGCGTCTAGCACATGGACAGCCAGTGCTCCACATCTCGTATCCGTACGGGGTCATGATAGGTGAATCAGACCTCCAAAGAAACCTTTGCTAAGTGGATGAGAGTGTGATCGGAGACACGTATAGTGGCGAAAAAAATGCACATGTACAGCATTGGGCGTATATGCATTTTTAAGCAAATGAACGTTTTAGAAGCACGTGGTTGTAGATAGTTCGATTCTATTAAGGCTCCATATCATAATGCACTTTTCGCCCGATCGTAACATCCCTTCCAGTTAATTCGTAAAGGTTCCACAAGTAGCTCAATCTTAGCGCCCTCCAGAGAGACTACAGCAGCTCTCTTATGCCAGGCTCAGATTACGCATATGTAAAGCCCCTACCCAAAAGTTTTCGTGAATGCCTGAAAGTAATTGAGTAGTGAAACCTATATAAATCTACCTAGTAGCGGGGTGCAAAAGGCTTCTCCCAAGGGTCAAAATATTTTCCCCCTGTCCATCATTATAATTAACTGTGTTGTGATTCTATACTTGAAACCTGGTTCCACCTAGCCTGGGTGGTAATTGGCCCCTTCACGGGCAGCGACTTTACATGTAGCAAGAATTATCGAAACTATAAATCTAAGCTTTATTAGGCCGCTAAACTACATGTACACATTTAAGTTACCGGATTTGCCTAATAGAGCAGTTCTTTTTCCTTTTAGTATACATGTGCGTACTCTACATGTACTTACATGTAGTTTTATGAGACCTGCTGTACCGCACTATTTACATATAAGTAATCAACCATCGAGTGATGCATTATGATATTAGTAAGATACATGTATGTAACCCTGTTAGGCATAGTAAATTATCACAACTCGCATTGCTCCCGGTTGGAGTTTTCTATACATTGTACATATACAGTACCAAAAAGGGGGGTGTAATAGATACCATAGCAATACGGTATCGTGAATAACCTCCGAATTAAATCTGAATTCCAACCATTATACCATAGTAGTACTGTAGCAATACCTCAGTGTCATGGTATTCCGGCAGATAATGTACTAGATACACCCGCTTTTTTGGTACTGTAAGTAGTACGACGAGGGGGTATGCAGTAGGTACCGTAACAATACGATATCGTGAAAAACTTCTAATTAGATCGGAATTTTAGCCATTATACCGTAGTAATGCCGCAGTGTCATGGTATTCTGGCAGATAGGGTACTGGATAAACCCGCTTTTTTAGTACGGTAGTTATGAAGGGAGTACCTGCCAAGATGTTCACCGACGCGAGGCTTGGGTCTTACCTCATGAGGAAACTAGCCGCCAGACTATAACCAAGGAATATATAGGTACAAGTACGAAGTATATGAATGCTCGGCTTGTAAGGTAATCGCTTGGTAGGGAAGTGCTGGTACATGTATATGTATGTATATATGTATGTACTCCCAATTAAGTGGAAAGGTTTTGCTTCATCAAAGTCGCCGACATCTACATATAACCTAGGCCTAATTGCCCTTCCAGCTACTTCAGAGTCACGCCTATTATAATGTTTATTGCGATATAACTACATCTGATTAATGCTGGTACCAAGCTGGATTCGTCAAACTCGGTACCAGTATCTGGAGCTTTTATAGCCGTATACTATAGATCAAGAAGTGTCTTCATCCGAGAAATATAGTATATCTTATATTCATTTCTTCTCATTACAGTTCACCATAGGTACAAAGAGGGAAAAAGAAAGAGGCCTGCAAACAAGCGAGAGTAATAGTGAGACGCATAAATCCGCCAGATTAAGTCTCCTTCTCGGCGGGGACTTCCTGGGTTTTGTGAGCAACATTAACTTTGAGGTTTCCTTGCTCAATATCCTTCTGGAGGGCGTCGAGTCGAGAGCCTTTGTTAGGTTGTTGACGCCAAACTGGAATACCGGACTGTGAACGCTATTAGTTTCTGTTTTTCAGGGCCATGGGTGTTAGAACTTACATCAAAGACATCATCCATCTCTTCCAAAGTCTTGCCCTTGGTCTCTGGGGCGGAAAGGAACATGTGAATAAGTGCACACCCATTGAAACAGCCGAAGATCATGTACATCTTCCAGTTGATAGATCGAAGAAGTGGGGGAACAGCAAAGGCAAGACCACAGTTCCATGCCCAGTTCGATGCGGTTGAAAGTGATACGGCTTTTGAACGGACCTTGTTGGGGAAGATCTCTGCCGGCATAGTCCACGAAACAGGACCCCACGTGATTGCGAAGGTCGCAACGAAGAGATAAGAGCATGCAACAACAGCACGGGATTGACTCTCCTTGTCAACCATCTTCCAGGTGACGGCCTTTGTGGGGTCAGTCTCAGGCTCTCCAAAGGCTCCCTGGATAGAACCAGAGATGAACAGCCAAGTCATCATTCCGAACGAGCCAAGGAGAAGCGTGGGGCGACGACCCCAGCGGTCCATCCACAAAATAGCAGGAACTGTCATGACAACGTTGATGATGTACTGGATGGATGAAGTGAGAAGAGGGTCTTTGATACCGGCTCCTTCCATAACGTATACGATGTAGTACATCATAATGTTCATTCCACAAAGCTGAGACCACATCTGAATTGACATCCCGAGAACAACACGCTTGATAATACGGGGCTTGGTGAGTTCGGCATATGATGAGATTGCCTCTTCACGCTCAAAGCGGATGACCTCTTCGATTTCTTGGTATTCAGCGAGGACCTTGGGATGGTTCAGATCACCGCCTCCGTGAACGTCGGCAAGAACGCGGAGCGCATCCTCCCATCTATCCTTATCGGCTAACCAACGTGGGGATTCCGGGAAGAAGAATAGACCGCCAACAAGAAGAGCTCCTGGAATAGCCTGGATACCCCATGGGATACGGAAAGCAGCACTAGGTTGATGAGGGTCCTCGGGACCGCCACCGTAGAAAGAAGCACCGTACTGAATGAAGTATTGAATCAAGATACCCTAAGTAGTAGTTAGAACAACCGCCGAGCGGAGGCCATCAGTATTGGTTGACTTACCCAGGTAATGGCCCATTGCTGAAGAGACACCATACGACCACGGATCTCCTTGGGGGCGATTTCGGACTGGTAGACAGGGACGAGAGAGGAAGTGATACCGACGCAAAGACCAGCAATGACACGCCCAACAACGAGCATGCCAATATTCTGAGAAGCAGCCTGGATACTGCAATACTGTTAGTATGATTCCTAAGGATATCCCACGAATATTACCTACATTGATCCAATGATCCATATGACAGCACCAATCTGAATAGCCAATTTACGGCCAACTTTGTCACCTAGGAAACCGGAGGCAAGGGCTCCAATTAGAGACCCAGCTGGCATAGCACAAGTAATTCCACCTTGCTGTTCATATATTATCAGCGCTATTCTCTCTTCCCTTAGATCCCGTTATGAGCTATCAATCAACGTACTCTTGTATCTTGAGGATTGTCAAAGTAGTTTTTGTATGCATTAGTTCCGAGCACACCAGACATACTACTAATGTCGAAACCGAAAAGCCCACCCCCAATGGCCGCGAAGGCGCAAATGGCGTAAACGTTGTTCACCTTTGCAGAACTAACCATGGCGAATACTGTCTCTGGCTGGGAACAAAAAGTCCTGCGGTTTTCCTTGGGGGGTCAAGCTTTTATAACATATCGTTGGTAACCCTCAGTTTTGGTTTCCAATAGAATTTAAGTGGAACTGTTACCACAATATCGCTCACCCTACTTTACATCACCCAAGAAATACTCACATGCATGAAACAACCCAATAATCTCAGCACATTGGACCTGACCCCTGTTTCTACCACATGCGGGGAGAGACACATAAGCACTCTACACACCCACGTAACATTGTCTAAAATAACGGCACGCCGCAGGATAGGGTAGTGTATGATAGGCACTCCCCCAAACCCACCCGGTGTATATTATACCGTATTCTACTCACAGGATCACCCATTATCTGGGGTATTTCAAAACGGTCAAGGTTTTTAGCCGCATCTCACCACAAACCTCAAACAAGAAAGCGGGGTGCCATGGTGCTTAAAATTGAAAGATGGCTTGGGAATGAGCGGCTTAACTTGCTGCCTGGTGACCCCCCTTTGTCACCTTCCCAAAGGGACGGATACATAGCTGCTGCGCTTTATAAAGTCACTTTTATAGCTACTAATCATCCTCTATAGATCAACATTAATGCAATATGATTATTTGCTCATAAGATTCATTCTGATACATCGAACTATACCATTCAATTCATTCTTATAGATACAGTAGCTCCAGCGGTTTTGTCAAAGGCACGTTACAACAAGCTTCTAGAGCCTCGTTACCAAAACGGTAATGCGGGCCGGTAATTTTGGTGTTTGCTCGGGGGAGAATACCAGAATTGGGAAAGCTCTACCACGCGACTGTCCCAGCAAAAATAACATTAAAGCCCAGCATCCATCCTTGACAGTGTGAAAAAGTAATAACAAATTTGATTTGGTAGTACTTTCCCACCACCTACTGCATGCCGAGTGCATTGCTTATTTGTGATTGGGTTTCAGGAGCCTGTAACCCCGACGATCAGATTCAGGTATTGTTAGCAATTATTGAATGTCTTTTCGTATTCCACCCATAGTAACGCATGTGGCAGCTGATTTGAATAGAATTTACGGCCAGCCAGCTCAGTCAGTCGCATTCTTCAGACAAAGCCTCGATTAGCCAATGCGTGATCCAGACATACCTAGCACCAAACGATATTTTGGTAGCTGGGAGCGTAACCTGGTTGATTCGTCGACATCAATCAGGGCAATTAAGTGCCTTGCTCTAGGCGCCAGAAAAAAACTCCATGCTCCCTATCTATGAGAGTGAGTGACTTTTATCTTGCGAGCGCCACTCACTGGCTTTGACTCGATTAAGACCGATCTCAAGCATGGCATAAACTTACTTCCTTTTTCTTTTTTCATCACCCAGGTACTCTACAAGGTACTAGGCACTGTTTTCCAACAAGTAGCCAGGATATTGCTGGACGGAGGCTAAGGGAAGCCACATGAAATGGAATGCCCCAGCGAATCTCTCATCCTTTTCACCAGTGTTGCTATGGCTAGACTTTGTCCATGCACGAGAGTACAGGTCCGGACTGGCCCGTCGAACCACAATTCCTGCGAGTAGCCATCACGAGATCAAGAACTCGCCTTGATTTTTTTTATCAAATGCTAGTAGGTAGTGCAACAGCCGTGATATCGGGTGAAATGGGAACACAGGCTGATATCGATCAAACTAAATGCACCACTATAACCTTACTTCAACGTATAAGGTATGGATGGCTCTACTCTAATTTATGGCTGTAACCAGCAATAGTTGGTTAATCCCAACCCCGCTCATGCCGGATAAGTATTACTGATAACTCTAAATTTGAAATATAGGTGGTCCCATCGATCCTGTTGCTTGCGTACAGGTTACATGAGGGATGTGCAGGGATGCGTTGTAGGAAATGGAGCACATAAGCGAGGACTCCGTTACAGAGAGACGTCAAAGTTTGCGACATCACTACATCTACGACTTTGAAGCATTATTATTATGATGAATGAGATTCAATCTTGGGACGACAATGTCTACAACGCCGATACATACGCCGTAGCCGCAGCCAAGGTAAAAGCAAGCACAAAAAAAAAAAACGGCTGCCACGCACAGACAGGATAGGGTACCCTACAAGGCGGTGTGTATGCACCGTGCAAGATCTCATACAATTCCATGAGGGCTCGCTTGCCGGAAGATGTCTAGCGGGTGACACAAAACGTGATGATTAGCCACCATCCAGAGAGTATGCTTTTCTTTTTGTGGAGGAGACTGTAGACGTCGTAAGCTAAGTCACTATTCGAAGGTTTAGGGGAGTTTCGGATGTGATACGATACAGGAAACAGAGCAGATGATAGCTACATATCCTGAGTTTATGCATGATCTAAAAGGCGTCTACGGTTTAAAGTGTAAGTAAGGACAACAAAATGGAGGGGGCCATGACAATTTCATCAGAAATAAATTCCGCCTACACACCCAAACATTACTCTTCTTACAATTCGTCCTCCGGCCGGCCGGTCAAGCAATTGCGACTTAGCATCTATTCCCTGGATCCTGTTCTCGGATCACTTGCTCGTTGACAGGTCTGTGTCACTCTTACCCGACATCCGACTCTGTGCACGCCATCTATCCATCATTGGGTCTGCCAAGTTGTGGCTTTCCTGAATCGCCAAGTTGAGATGAGACGGATGCACCTGTAAATTGGGTTGGCGCCGAGATAATGACTGCAGGAACGGCCTTGAAGTGCTGGTCATATAGGATTGAAAATATAGGCGTATATAGGATTTTTTTCGGAGTTTCATTGGGGGAACGAGTGATTTCAGGTGACTTGATACCGGTAGGGACTTGGCCAATAATGTTGTGCTGGAAGATTTTGATACTAAACTTTGATACTATGTTTACCTAGTGATACAAGCCGTTATAGCTCTCTAGTGGATATTTTACTTCAACATGGGCTAGCTTTCTGCTCGGAATGTACTGGTGGGGGGGGATGGACCCATACCATTTCTGATATAGGTGCATTTATGGCCAATATCCAGCGAATTAGATAAAACTCTCACTTCTGTGGGGAGATAAACCCTTGAATACTGTGGGCCTAGGAGGGGCAGTCAAGACTTCGACTGGTCTATAGAGAAATACATGGTCATTTGCCCTATTCCAGAAAATCCTAGCGAACATATGATATAGATTTATGATTAAAGCTCGGAAAGCTTTCCCAAGACGACTTCATAGGATTAGATTAAACATATACTTACATATGTACCCATGCTGTATATTCAACTCAGCTCGGGGTTTTATCCTGCGAGCTGTTTTATAAAGATACGGGGACTGGCCGGCGGGTTGGTATTCGTTTCATCTCAATTCGAACATTAACAAGACGGCTGATAGTCAATGGAGCACCACACAATACCTCCCAACGTCCAGCCACTGGAGTTCGAGACGGCGACCAATACCTTGTCAATTAGGATTAGATCTATCATGCTTAAGCTGAAATCCTGGTATTCTTTGAGCGAATCCTTTAAAGAATAGTTATTTGGGGACAAACTAATGCTAACTAACATCACCCTAGGGTTCAGGCGTCCGAATAATCATTGACACCAGATGTCGCTTCAAGCTTAGTACTTGTTAGCTATCCTCGAGCTGGCCAACAGTTGCGTTTGTCCCAACCACAACAAATCATCTCGTACGGTTTAGAGGGTACATACATGTACTTGATATTTATTACATTATTACAAGGACCTTCGCCTGGGGAGTAGGGATAATATCCGAGAGATGCGCTAGGCTTCTTTGAGAAAAACCTGGAGATGGCGCCTAAATATATTTGGGGGCCAATTAATGGGGGCTGTTTCAACGCAACTCCCATCTCATGCCGCTGGTCGATTTCGACCGTGATTCAGGAAACAGCCCCCAACCTAGGTAGCTATATAGCTAGGTACCTGCCTTGTTTAACTGAGCAATGGAATTTATATAGGCCAGTCTTGTCAACCATAAGATTGCCATGTATTTCTGCTAAAGTATACTTTAGGCGTTGGATGTCAAGATCTTCAATTTTGCCACAAATGCATGGTCATAGAGATATATAGATTTGCCACGTACACCATTGAATATTTCATTGACTGGTATTTTATTCTAGGATAGTACTAGAGTTTATCTGGAAAGTCCAGGGTTGTAAGTTTAATTTACATCCTTACTTTTCTGCAGGTAACTGCATGTACTTGCATTATATTTTCTTTAAAGACAGCGATAAAGTACCTACATGTAGCTTTACCAAAAGGCCCCCACTCCAACCTGAATGCTATTTGGAACGATTGCAGTGGCATAATTACAAACGTGACATTCACATCTACATACATCTAAATTCCAAATCTCACATGTGACTATGTGCCTAGCAATGATGCCAGACTCGCACCCTACATGTAGTTATACCCATGAGTACCTAGGACAGGTGGGAACGTGTCGAAAGAAAATCCTCGGTGCGCCGCATGCGGGTTTTTACCTGTCAGATCAGACAAGGTAAGGGGCCACACCGTACCAACGAGTAAAGCTCGGGGGGAGGGGGGGGGCTGCTCTACACTTCTCTAAAAAAATCTGCTTTGCACTTCTAATCAGAACTCCGGGGAACCCCGCACTGGGGATTTCTCTAGAGGCATCATATTTTAGAGGTGGCGGGGATAGATATTTAAATTAGCTATAAGGTGATTTGAATTTAAAAATACTGGTCTTATTAGGCCTCCTGAGTGAGATTCTAGGACCATCTGTCCAGCGAGCTTTCCTGAAGGGCCTACTGGGAAAATTAACTACATGTAGTACAATCTGCGCAGAAAGAACTCGGCTTAAGGTTACAAAGGCTTAAGGCAAGTGCTTATTCTTTTCTCCTCCCTGACTCTACATGTCTCGTGTGCCTTGATGAACCCTCATTCAACGCCACCGTTATGCCGCCCCCGATACTAACTCAGGGTCCGGATATGCAAGCCACAAGTGTCACCTTCAACCTGAGGCCCTGCCAAGGTTGGATCATGGATGGTACTTTCCTAAAGCCATTGTGGGGCATCCTATATTCACCCACGAGTTTGACAATGAGGTATCACTCAATTTACACCACCGGTGCTCTGTCCGATGTATATTCAGCTTTATTATAGGTTTCTCGCACTGGTTACTATACCTATCACTTTTATCGAACATCCTGCTCAGACCTATTTGGGACGATATCCACCCAGATCCGGGTATACTAACCGCATGAACACAGCGAATGGACATCGTGCAGCTTAATCCTTCGTGCTACTTCCGAAAACCGGAGCCTCGCCGGTTTACTATCATGGGCTGTAATTAATGTAGTTCAAATGACCCCGAAGATCTGAGGGTCAGAGGACTAGACCGAAAATCGCTATCCTATTTGCCGTAAATTCTCGGGGTCCGTTGTGCGAATATCGTTTGCTTTTCGCATGTACTGCGAATACATACTAATGCTAGAGTACGTGCTGAAATTTCACTGTAGCGATTGAGGTCTCTGCGGTGCAGTGTGTAGTTGTGCATTGGAGGCTCACATGTAGTATATATCGGAGAAATTGAACTAGATGTTCTCTTGGAGGGCCTTAATTGGTCGGGGCCTCGGGGTTTTGTTTGTTTTTGCATATCAAGTTCGAGCAAGGTTTTGGCTCAACAAGAGGTATGTCATATCTATAGCCTTGGGATTATTCCGCGAGAGGGTACTGACTAGTATTGCGCCTCTAATCATCGAGGGTTCGGGTTTTTTGAAAGAAGAAATCGTGATCCTGATGCTACATATTTGTATCACTTGAACAACTTTACATACTCGATATACTCCACTTTTTGCTCCTCAAACTCGTCTTACTGTATAACGTCAATTCATCCACTAGGAATTTCTAAGTTCTAATATTACTTAAATCTTACTTACCAGGTCCTTCTTCATCTCAGACTGATCGACCCCATACACCTTGGCCGCGTTTCTCCACCACATATCCTCTCTCTCGTCCTCGCCCAACTTCAGCGCTGTAAACACCCTCTCCGTTATCCCGACCCACAAGCCCCACGCTCTTTCTTTCCCCCCATTTATTGTACACACTGGCCAATCGCTACCCCACAGTACCCTCTTTGTCCCGAAAATTTCAAGGGCGGCTTGAATCCATGGTTGTACATATTCCTGGATGGAGAGTAAATATTGTTCCCTATCCTGGCCGGTTTGTTGCACAAGCAGCTCTGAAGGAAGCTCCGAGAAGCACCCGGAGAGTTTGATATAGGTTTTCCCGTTATTCATAGAGGCGAGATGGGATTTCCATGTCAGGAAGAATTGATTGGTAGGAATATCTTTCGGGGCGACTCTCAAGTCAGGTTTCGCTAGGTGGTCTTGAAGCTCCCTGTTAGTGCACCATCACTTATTCACTCTTTGCATGAAAAAAAGGCCAACATACCAATAATTATTCTAACCTTCTGATCTTCCGGCACATCCTTGTGCGCCCTTTTTACCATTTCTGCCGCCTCCTCGAGCTGCCACAACCCGACACTTCGGCAGTCTACCGTCAACTCAAACAGATAATGCTGCTGCCCTATCCACCGCAGCGAGTCCACAAACGCATCATCCAGCATAACCCCCTTGGGGCAGGACTGAACTAAGTACCTAAACCCCTTCAACAAATCTATTCTCGCACTCTCTGGGCCCGCAATCTCTTGTAGCCGCCGGAGGTAATTATACATCGCCGTACTCCCCCCGGGCACTGGGCCCCATGGTACAATCCCCAGGACCTTATCTGCAACGGCCCTGTAGGCGGGATCTCTCCCTACACCAGCGTTATAGACGAAGGCGAATTCTGAGAGAGGCCCTTCCCACCCCGGAGAGAGCATGGAGGATACATTTGTCTTACGGTCAGTCTCGAGGAATATGAATCCGAGGGGCTTGCGCGCGGTGGGGTTGTGGGCGTGCGTGGAGAGGTACTCGTGGATAGAGTGTTGACTGTTGAGAGGGTTGTCGGGGGTCATCCAGGAGAGGTTTGGAATGTCTTCCGTGCGGAAGAGGTGGATATGTGTGTCGATGAGATATTTCTGCGAAGACATAGCTGCAATTGCTGATGTAGGCTTTTTTGATATATTGATGATTCAACGCGGTGTAGTTTCTCGGGGAGGCCTCAATTGATCAAGTTGGCCATGAGCAAAGTGGTTTCTTTTTCTTTGTCGGAGACATTCCGTCATATATCTAAAGTCTCCTGTCCCCCCACCTTTCTCCCGCACAGTTGCATTGGGTATTTAGGGCTGGCTTTAAATTTATCCCTGGGGTTGGCCAAGATCTCCACATTTCAACGGGAAAGATAGAAATCCTGATTGGACAGCCGGTTAATTAGAAAGCTTGATTTACCGAGATCGAGAAAGGTCAAAATAGGGTTTATCGATGTCTTGCAGTAGCTTCAGGACGAGTTCAGATAGAATGTTCGAAACTCTCATCTCGAGGTGTTATGTCTTTGATATCACTAATCGGGAATGTTTGGTGCCGGTTGGTACCCACTCTTATATACTCGGATACGCTATTAGTAGGTTGCCAAGGCTGGTAGCTAAGTACATGTAACTTCGAGGGTATTAGTCGAGTATCAATTGTCTCCATTACTATTAGATCCACTTGAGCAGTACAGAGGGCTGAATATTTGATTGGCGTCCACCCGACCGATTGGTTGGAAGACACACGAGAACCAGGTGCATTTAAGAGGCACGGGGAAAGAGAAGTGGTTATAGGTGGGCAGATATAACTGCCATAGAATACCAAGTCAAAGAGCTGCTTCGATATAAGAAGCTGAAGCAATCATACAATAGAAGAAACGCCACCGTCCCTATATAAGACCTAAACTACATGCATTACCCCATCTTAAGGAGATATATGGTCGTACTGTTTCATGTACATGTAGTTATATACATACATGTATTAGCAAATATCCCCGCGTATTTAGATTATAAACGTATACCATATTTTATGGGACCAATGTACCTACTCGTTGTTTTACTTACAGTAAAAAGTGGGTGAATGTGTAGTGCTCTCCCTAACGTTGCGCTGTGTGCCCTAGCTGGAGTTTTTAGGATATCAATTGACCAAGGGGACACTATTCATAATTCTCTATGCATGTAGTCCCCAGTATCAACTGCTGAGCCAGCATCTTATCACCTCACAATCTTACCAGGAGGAATGCCTGTGAAGGAAACTTCGGATTCTAGAGGATGCCTGGATTTGATAACTGTCCCGAAAAAACTTCTTATCTTCCAACCGTGCACACTCTGCATTGAATAGTCGTGTCTCCATCAATCAAACCGGGTCTATCCCTGGACCGATATTTCGCTGCCAGGTCTAGACTCTAGGATTAGATCACATTTTGCGGGGAAACTAATTTACGACTACTTTCCGCTCTATCAGAAACGGAGCTCCAACTTCCAAAGACCCCCTAGGGATGATCATTGACGAACGAATTCCATAATTATTTCCTTTAGTTAGGGCTCTAATTTCCCCTAACGTCTTGAACCCTTTCTCTGGATTTTGAGGTATGTATCTATCTACCTTTGCGGGGCTAGGAGTCGATACCTACTACCGGGGCCTATATATTGCTAGCTATCATGAGCAACTTTCTTATATTATCTACCATCTGCCAGATCTCCATTCCTTTAATATATCCGACGTCATATTCATCAGATAATTCCCTCCCCCCGCTCTGTCGGTTCCAGGCACACCTCTTTTCATCCCTAAACTCGGATATATGAGTAAATAAACATCACGAACACAAACATCTCGCTTACAATCCACCACCACTCCTTGATGATCCATACAATTTCAGGATCTCTCTAGGATACCTGGGATTCCTTTTCCACTCATGACTGGCCATCTTGCACACCAGCTCCCCCTATGGACAGAGCGCGCAATGACCCTTCGCGCACCGGAGTAATGACCACCGAGCCTTCCTCCCCGCATTAGATTTGTGGGGAAGCCAGTCACCGGGCCATTTGCTAGCTAGGCGAACAGGCGGGGGAACCCCCGGAGTATGCCCCCCAGAATATCTCTTGTGCTTCTACCTGCCAGTAGGGGGGTGATCCCTGGGGGGTGTCTCACAATCGGGGATATTTTGGATAAAGTGCGAGCAATCAAGAGAGACACGATTGGCGAGGGGCGGGGAGCAGTATTGTGCTACTTTATTTTTGCACAGTAAATGATACGCGCGGGCGGCGGGTATTTGAGTGGTAGTGGTTAAGGTACGTATGATGCAGCTAGATACACCCAAATGAACGACGTTACGCTACATGCCCACGGCTTGATACCTGATCGCAACTCCATGTGCCCCCCCTAGGATCTTTTGGTCACTATCGGTTATTTTATGTAGATAAATTGCTTTTTAAACTTTTTAAACAAAAGCTGAGAGTTAGACACTTAGATCCCCCGGATTCAAGCGTTCCCGGGTTAGTAACAATTGCCGTCAAAGTTTGATAAGTTCACCCTTTTCCCCGGATTTTCTCTTTGGAGCTTTTCAAACAGCCCTCCTATCCCTTGGTTCGATCAGTCAGACCGCAGTAAATACCTCCTTGCCTTGATACCATGGCGAAATTCTTTCGAAAACGCAGTCTCAGAGCGCGAGATGATCAGGTTACCAACGCGTCGAATCTTACGCTCAGACAGTCAATACTTCCGTTATGTTTAGTCACGATTCTCTTTTTCCTCTGGGTATGCTCACCTACCCCCTATCACCTGAGCTGAAATGTCAGGATTAACTAGAAATTTTGATTAGGGCTTTGCATATGGTTTATTAGATGTACTCAATAAGCATTTCCAGAACACCTTAGGGATTACTCGATCTCGATCCTCAGGTCTCCAGGCTGCTTACTTTGGGTTCGTCATCCTTCTTTTATAATGTTTGGAGTTTTTTTAACTCGACACTAACTTGTTCACAGCGCGTACCCAATTGCTTCATTGACATATGGAGGTTACTGTCTCCGAAAACTAGGCTACAAGGCCACCTTTATGCTCGGTTTGACATTGTATGGAGTTGGCGCGCTTCTGTTCTGGCCTGCAGCGCTGAAACGGTCCTTTGGTGTAAGGTGCCCTCCTGATTGAAGGATCCTTCCGGGGAGGGTGGCTAATGTTAAACATGAGATCTAGGGATTTTGCGGCGCCACCTTCATCATTGGTTCTGGGCTGGGTACTCTTGAATCTGCTGCAAATCCGTACCTTGCGGTATGCGGTCCACCAAAGTACTCGGAGATGCGTCTCAATCTTGCACAGGGTGTCCAGGCGGTCGGTACAGTTGTGGGCCCCGTGTTGGCATCACAGGTCTTCTTTAAGAACGTGAACGAGAGCTCCTTGGAGAGTGTTCAGTGGGTGTATCTTGGTATCGCAATTTTTGTGTTTTTGCTTGCGGGTATTTTCTATATCTCAACCATTCCTGAGATCACGGATGCCGATATGGAGCGACAGATGGAGACCACTGGAGGTGTGTTTACGGAGGATGACGCAAAGCCAATCACAAAACACTACCAGTTATGGTGGGGAGCTTTCTCGCAGTTTTGTTATGTCGGCGCTCAAGGTAATAGTTCCTGCCCATGCGTGCCTTTAACTAGTGTTAATTATGATGAATAGTCGGTATTGCGGGGTACTTTGTCAACTACGTGGTTGAAGTCCGGAAGGGTACCTCTTCAGCAGATGGAGCAAATTTCCTGGCTGGCGCACAAGGCTGCTTCGCGGTTGGAAGATTCTTGGGTGTGTTCTTAATGAAGTTCATCAACCCGCGTAAAGTCTTCCTTGTCTACTTTACCTGCGTTATTGCGTTTCAGGCATCGGCTATTGGGGCTACTGGGAATGCTGGAATGGGTATGTTTCCACGAAATTACTGTTAAGACTCACGCTAACAAATTTACGCCAGCCTGCCTGATGCTCGTACTATTCTTCGAGTCTATCTGTTTCCCCACAATCTTCACTCTTGCCATCCGTGGTCTCGGAAAGCATACCAAGTTCGGTTCTACGGTCGTCGTTGGCTCCATTATTGGCGGTGCCGTTGTGCCCCCACTGTTGGCCGCCACTGCAGACAGATTTAACAACACGGGCACTGCTATGTTTGTGCCCTTGATTTTCTTCTGTGCTGCATATACTTTCCCGCTAGGAGTCAACTTCCACACGCCTACCAAGCGCCTGATGGATGGCTTCTTGAATAGTAAGGTTGGAATAGAGACTTCCAAGGAGGATGATATCGAGAAGGCAGATATAGAGAGAGTAGAGGATATTGAGATGCATAAAACGAAGGAGTAGGGTGTATTTTGCTATGTTTTTGTTTTAGCAGCATTTGCTCTATGAGCTTTAACTGTAGTTTATGAGACATATGAATCAAATGAGATATTAAACTCAGTAACCTCAGATATCTGTATGGGGACGTCCCATAAAGGACATAGGGTAGAACTGAGACTTTACAGGGCCTCTCTGCACTGCAGCTGTGATACATGCTCCCTTAGAGTACCGGGGAAGCTGTCGGGCCGCCCGTTGCATTACGGTTATTAGGCCAATGATCGAGAACTGGAGCCCCGCTGCCAAGGGCCGGTACTACTGCTTTATATTCAGCCTGATCCTTACCCCTGCCAATGATACATGCACAGGTAAAACCTGCAGCGACAGCTACTACCGTAGAATTAACCAAAAAGAAGGGAAGAATGAAAAAAATGCCGACTGAAAAGCTCAACGCCTTCTTCACCTTCACTTGGGTAGTTTCACATACATACGTATCTCAAAGATTCAGCTCTCCAACTACTCCCCATTCCAAGCCCAATTGCTCCCAATTACCCTAACAGAACGAACGTTAACCTAAAGAACGTAATCCTGAACAATGACCACCACCCCCCGCCCCAAGCTCTCTACCCTCCTCCCACCCGTGATCCTCGGCGGCGGAGTGTATAACACCCAAATGAACCCGGACCCCTCCCTCCTCCCCGTCCGCGCTCTCATTAATCGCGCCTTCACCCTCGGTATAAACGCAATCGACACATCCCCATACTATGGCCCGTCCGAGGTCCTCATTGGCGACGCCCTCAAGCACTCGAACGCGCCCCGCGATTCCTATATCCTCATGACGAAAGCTGGGCGCATCGCCGAGCAGACATTTGACTACTCTCCTACATGGATCCGGTCCAGCGTGCTGCGGTCACTGCAGCGCCTGAATACGACATACCTTGACGTAGTGTTTTGTCATGATACTGAGTTTGTGGCACCTGACGCTGTCGTCGAGGCCGTACGGACGCTGTTCGCCCTTGTGGACGAGGGGAAGGTGCGATATGTGGGGATCTCGGGATACCCGCCACAGGTTCTTGTGGAGCTTGCGGTGATGGTGCGGCAGCGGTTGGGGAGACCAGTGGATGTGGTGCAGAGCTACTGCCACTATAATCTGCAGAATGAAAGACTGAAGAAGTATCTGCCAAGGCTATTGGGGGAGGGCGGCGTGGACGTGGTGCTGAATGCGTCGCCGCTGAGTATGAAGTTACTGTCAGGGAGCTATCCGGGTGATTTTCATCCAGCGCCGAAAGAGCTCCAGGAGAGGTGTTTAAAGGCGGAGAAGTGGTGTCGAGAGAGAGGCGAGTCGCTGGCGGGTGTGGCAATGAGATGGGTATTTAGGAATTGGGAGGGGGGTGTGATTTCCGGGGCGAGTTATGTGGAGGAGCTAGAGAGTAATTTGGAGGCGTTTAGGGAAGTAAGGAGTGAATTGGGGGGAACGCAGGTGGGGAAGGAGAGGTTGGAGAGGCTGGAGGAGTTGTGGAAGGGTGTGAGGGAGATATTGGGGGAGTTTGTGGATTGGAGCTGGAGTAGTCCACCAGAGGGTTATGTTAAGTGGGGGGAGAAGGTGGCTGAGAGTAAGCTATAGTTTTTCAGGTTGGAGTAATTTTTTCCTTTCTATGTAGAATGCATTAGCAAAAACCAGCTAGATAAAAATAGAACTCCGCGCCACCGCTCACAGTAGTTGGAGGGAAACCAGCCTACCTATATTATCAGGGAGATGAAAAAACCCAAAGCCTTTTCTGAAAGCCAGGTGCCATATCACTTAGCCCAACAGCTCATTGGTTTCTTTTACCTTATTCATCCATACAGCGCGGGTAGCTACATAGTCTGATATAACCCGTTAATTGGCTTCTCATCGATCCTGTGATTTAGAAACCAAGCTCGAAGGAACATGCACTTACAAATCGTAGTCGTATAACTCACAAAACCACCCTTTTTCCTTTTCGATGTTTACACCCCATTGATACCTCACATAATTGACGTGGTCATGTTCTTCCAATTGTTCATTGCCTCGTAACAAGACCAGTTTGGAAATCATAGCCCTGAGGTAGAGCCCAGACTTCGCCCCTTCTGTCGAGACTGATAATTCAAGTACTTAGGTCATCCGCGTACATCTATGCTCGCCCTTTAGGTGGGTCCATGAACGAACCAAGAGTGGGGTAAGGTGCTGTTATCTTTATCTTGACCGTTGATCGTTAGAGGTAATCCTGTAACATTCTTGTAGGCTGGGTGGGCCTCATGGCGAGGATGTGATTTATGATAGAAAGGCAATTATCTTATCCAGGCTGCCATTTGTCAGTAGGAAGCCGCATCAGAAGAGTCATGAGCGGAGGCACTCACAGTCAAAATGCGGTTGCAATTAATTTCTTCTATAATTTGAAGGAATGAGATGTAAGTTGTTAGGCGGTTGTGGAGTTCTTGGGAGGGTGGGGGTGTTGCAAGACCAGATGGATATCTGTGCGAATAGGCCCTTCTTATTTGAGCCTCAATTCGTTTATGGACATTTCCTATTGGTCAAAAAGGACTTTATGCAGTATTTATATAGAGTTATTGGTAACTTTGCGACTCTTAATTCTAGTTTTTGTTTTGTTCTTAGGCTAGAAATAATCACACACAATCACTCGAGTAAGATTAATTACCAGCAAGAAAGAACCTTTTTTTATTTCCCTCCTACAGAAGCAAACAATATGATAGTTGGTATGAAAAGGGTACATGGCCTGTCTCGCTTTGTCCTCCATTACCTCCAACCTGAATTTTAACATGTTCGATATCCATCCAACATCTTATTCTCCCACAAGCGACAATATTTTCCCCAGAAAATCAAACCCAAACTTTTTTGAAAACAGATAACAATAGAATAGTCCTCCCACAAGTAACAATGCCGTTTCCCGGAAAAATCAAACCCAACTAACAACTATCTTTTGTCCTCGATGGCTATTAAAGCTACGGATCCAGCGCAGGAGGATTGAGACAAACAACCAGCCGATTAAGAAGGAGACGAGCAAGAGAGTATTACGGTAATACCAGAGAACGTAGTCCAATCCCTGCTGGTACAAGAACATACACCAGCGCACGGATCTAGCCAAGCCTTGACCAACGCTGACCATGAGTATAACCCTCAGGTAATTGTAGCATTGGAGCAACGGTGCTCTCGGGTCGTTGATACTAATGATGAAAACTTTTTTACATTAGCTTTCCCTTTGAAGTAGAGTATATATGGAAGAAGGGGGGACTTACGGTCAATCATGGCATTCGAAAAACCTACGAATTGTCTAACCATCTTAGGACCATAACAATCCATAAAGGCCCCCATAACCATAGCCATCTCACTAACTGCTAAAAAAAACACTTTTCCCAGCGTGGAGGTAATATCACAGAGCCCAGCTGATACAAGGAGAATTTTTTCCTTATGATTCCTAAGGGAGAAAATGATCGGTAATAGAATTACGGCAATTTTCAATACCGGGAATCTATTAATCATATAATCAAGGGTCTGCTTGATTACAACAATCAATAGAAAAATAAGGGCTAGATTAAGTTGCCTGTGCGGGGTGTTAGTGTATCTTGATGAATCATGTCTGTAGATAATGTCTTTTTCATCTTTTGAGAGTAGATCTAATAAGGAGTTTCAAACCTGTAAAGGGACGTTCTAGCATTTTTCTTCGACTTCCGGTTCTCGCTGGGGGACGTTGCCATTGAAAATGCGTTCTTAATCAATTTTTGAATCCTTGATGCCCTTGGAGATTCCCTACGTAGTCTGAACTTGGTTCTATACTTGGCCATTCACTTGCACTGAGACCTTCAGGGGAGTATATCAAGAATTTGATGGAGAAATAATTATGATGAGTTCGTATGATTTGAGGCGAGGAGAGATGAAAAAGAGATGAGGATTAAGGAGTAGAAAGGTGTAGAAGAAGGAGGATGGGGGAGTGTAAAGAGATGATAAATGTAGGAGCGGTAAAAAAGTAGAGGGAAAGCTCGGCAGCTCTTGTGGGACGACAGGATACTTGCGCGGCTAGTGGCATGTTCGCATAAGCATGCGTAGTCCAGCACGGTGACTACTCGAGGCCCATATAGCCTTAGCAAGAGCTACGTAGCTGTCTGCTAGATTTGTATGGAATCTTTTCTACCTATATATAGTAATCCGCTTCTATATTATGAATCAATCGAAGAAACTACAGAGAGTTTAAGGATACTTTAGAATATATCAACTATATTCGTAAAACATGATGCACTCTAGGCTACTCATCTTTGATTGTCTTATTTCATGCCTGAGTAACAATTTGAGACCCTCGTTCCTATAGTAAAACCCCGGCGGCATCTACCCTCAACGTACATAATTTGACACTAAACAAACTAGTAGCAACGAGCAGATCTCACATTATAGTTCATAAGATACTATAGTATAATTAGAACTCACCGTTATTGTTGGTTGGTCGACCTCGACCGACAACGCCCCCTACCCTAACTTCATGGTGGTCATCTCGATCATTGACTCGGGAGCAGAAATTCATGTGGTATCGATCATTGCAACCCCACCTGCTTGACAAAGCACAAAAGTAATTCTTCCCCAACAAGACTAGTGGGCTGTTAAATGATGTCATATTTCTTGGCACTGAAACCCACCGCGTTAATAAGCTTAACATCTGTTGTTGAAGACCTTCGGGAAATGACACAAGCACCGCCCCCAGAAAACTAAAAACATGACTTCTAAACTCACGATAGCATCAACCGTGCGCCTGGCTTCAGGCTATGAAATGCCGCGTCTAGGTCTCGGTGTATGTGCTCTACCCCGCACTAGAGAGTAAGCTCAATTGAATACTAATACCTAATAGGTCTATCAAACGTAAGGAGTATAATTGCATAGCTATATGCATATATATATGATTCTCTAACTAATCCTATACCCCAGGCCAGCTGATAAATGTGAAGCCCTCGTTCTACATGCTTTCTCAAAGGGCTACCGACACGTAACACCCCCTACAGGCCTCCTGCGGTAGAGCCCACTAACAAAACACCTTAGATCGACTCCGCCACCGCCTATCGCAACGAGCGGCCCTGTGCCACCGCAATTACTGCATCACCTCTCTCCCGTTCTGAGGTCTTTTTCACGACGAAGCTACCGCCGCGTCTCCGTGGGTCTGAATACTATCCTTTATATTTTGAAACACCGGATAGGCTGACTTAAGCTAGATACGAGGCAACAAAGGAGTCACTTGACAATGTCATCAAGTCTAACCCTGAGCTCGAAGGCTACATCGACCTTTACCTGATTCATGCCCCTTTCGGTGGCCGCACTGCACGCCTTGGCGAATGGAAAGCCATGGTGGAAGCACATAAAGAGGGGAAAGTTCGCTCTCTAGGTGTATCAAACTACTCTGTGGAGCATCTTAATGAGTTATGGAAGTATATTCATGAAGAGGGTGGTGGTGGTGTCCTGAGTGTGGGGCAGTGGGAGGTTACGCCGTGGCTGGGGAGGAAGGACATAAGAAAATGGTGTCAAGAGAAGGGAGTAGTGGTGCAGGCTTATTCACCGTTGGTAAGGGCTACAAGGTTTTGGGAGCCAATATTAAAGAGTTTAGCCCACAAATATGGGGTGACACCAGCGCAGATACTGGTAAGATGGAGCTTGCAGATGGTAAATTGTTCCTCTCCATCAGTGTCTTGCTCTGGGGTGTTAATATATGACAGGGGCTTGTACCTCTCCCCAAGTCGGTGCATCATGAGAGGATTTCGGAAAATGCAGATGTTTACGGGTTCGAAATGTCCAAGCAGGACGTGGAAGGATTGGAGACCGACGAGTATAGCCCATGTACTTGGGATCCCACAAAGGAGCCTTTGTAAACACCTGCCACAACTTGCAGCAACCTATCAAGAATTACTTTCAAAGTGGTTTATGCATCTCACAAAGGATTTAGTAATATAGATATAACGACATTATATTAACATTAGTCAAGAGTTTTTTCCATATGGGGGGGTTTGGATCGCGATTCTCCTAAACTACATGTATCTAAACCTATCAACTGCGGCTATCCTAGCTTCGTTTAGATTTTTCTATTGTCTATTGTTTTTAACTGCTAATAAACTATCCTAACTATAACTACCCCACCTCCTCACTGTTTAGATATCTTTTACTGCCAATAAGTTCAGCAGGATCGACATTTTACGCTTTGCGAGTGATCCGATAGTACCTTGGTTGATACTACATGTAGCTAAAAGCGGTTAGCAAAATCACACATTAGACTCCTCGCCAAGGTCGATCGCTTAGCAGCCACAACGCTAGAGCGAGTTATAGACTTCCCTATGAATCCATGGCTTCCGTCCTCCCTCTTTTTTTTTTTTGATGGGGCTAGGTTGGGGCGCCGTCAATTATATCTGCCAAGTCAACTACTACTTGGCGTTAGATACTTTACCCCCCTCACTCATCATCTAATT
Organism: Morchella sp. 2018-W16; assembly: GCA_024713755.1. Taxonomy (NCBI): domain Eukaryota; kingdom Fungi; phylum Ascomycota; class Pezizomycetes; order Pezizales; family Morchellaceae; genus Morchella; species Morchella sp. 2018-W16. Next base: position 1,050,256 of record JAMGYY010000025.1, on the reverse strand, counting down.
CCACTACGGAAAAACGAAAAAACTGCTGGTATTCCGGCCAGCCAAGGTGGTGGTAATTTACTAAGGCCGACTTTGTTTACCTGGGGGAGAGTCTTGGGAAGGAGTTTAACGGGCTCTGGATCCGCCTTAAAGGGCTTCCCTTCTTGATAAATATATACGGCCCACGACTCACAAGACTTCATTTGTTTGTACTGACCATTTTACCTCTCGGGCCGCTGGTTCGGCATAATCATCACTGGTTCACGGGATATTTGTTTCCCGTTTTTTATTTTCTAGAACTATGTAAAAAGTTTAAGCTCCGATCCCCGCATTGCCTGGGGAGAATCGGCTATCGGGAAAAACAATGGCGCATGGGCCGTTTTTTGTGGTTGCGCCATGAATCAATGTCTCGCAACAAGGTTCTTCCACCATGTTCATTACTACATGTACTTACATACATGTATTTACTACAGAGTACCTCGGCTTTCCATCCTGATAGTATTTGGGTTGTGATATAAGGGATTTACGATCATCGTACTATAACTTAAGCGAAAGAAGGTCAATGTGCCCCTTAAAGCCTATCCCCAGCTAGCTTTGGTGGACGGTATCTAGAGCACAGGAAGCACGTACATAACCACGCCATCACGTACCTATCTGTTCTAGACTCACAATATCCAGGTTTAGATAGATAGGGGGACTGCATAGTGAAAGATTCAGGACTTCCCGTAAGCGCCCAATAGATCGAATTTAGATCTTCTATCAAAGTAGAATGGGGGGGGGGGGGGGTCTATTTACTCTTTATAGACCCCCTTCTCTTGTCTGTTCCTTTTGGTCTTTCTGTCCATTTTTCTATCTGCTGTCATTGAGAGAGAACCCCTTAATAGCACACGAGAACTAGTACCTAGCTGATATTAGTAGTCAATTACTGCAAGACACTCATGGGAACCTGGTAGACGTTTCAAAAACCACTCTATATCCCGCTTACGGGAAGTCCTAAATATCCAGAAACTAGAATCATCCGGATAACCCTACCTACATACATGTATCTTCCCCCATAAAAATACCTCAGATTAACTGGCCCAGCAGATTGGGAATCAACATCACTAGAGATCTGTAGTTAAGACAAGCTGCCGTCAAATGTCTTAAAAACATGCATGGCTGCATTAGGCATATAGCACCTAAAATTCTGTAAAGTATACAAGCACAATGATTACTAGAAAAGGCTACCATCAATCATGGTCTCTGGCTGCAGGAAAAATAGATACCGATCCATGGCCATCCGGTCCCCGAACGCCTTATGCTCAAGAGCGCTTCTCGTTTGGAGCCAGTATTTCGAAATGTATAGCCATAGGAATGAAACCCTAGATATAATTGGAGGTAGTATTTACTCTTAGCCCGAACCCGAGTCAGTGGCCCCCAGACCAGTTCGGAGTGACCGTGATTAATTCGAACTTTTAGTGCGGTGTAGCGGCCAAATTGGTGGTAAGGTCTTTCTGGGGCTTGGTATGAACATACTAGTCTTGTTTTTTTTTACCATTTGTACATGGTTAAGGACGGCATACCCCCTCAACTTTTCGGGCTCCGGAAGTTTATTTTCCCACAACCGCGTTGTTCCAGACGCCACACCCACGAGTCTGTGTTCGATAATAGGAATCAGGGTTGTGACCTAGCCTATAGCCCCCCGCCCCCCGCCCCCCCAAAGCCCTAGGTTGCAGACCACCCCACCGAGATATCCCGTCAAGACTCAACAAGACAAACAACAACACAATCAAAAAGGGTAATATTGTCCTTCTAAGTGATAACCCATTAGAGCAAGCGCGCACTAGCGCGCTACACCAAACGGCAACCTATAAAACAGGACATCCTATTACTTAGGAAAAAAATCGAGAGCAGTGTTTAAAGGGCAGTGTATGTATTCTATACAACCTAGTCTCTGAAATTTATGCAAACAAAGCTCACGAGTTACAATGATGATAAGTTTGGATAACCAATATATATTAGGGTGAACGCTGTGACGGGATAGTCCCAGTCACTAATAACATTCTAGGTCCGAAGATATTAAGAATATAATACAAAATTATACAAAGAAACTAGTTATCAAGCACCCTTAGTTGGGGCAAAGGCGGCCCTCTAAATCTAAAGCCCACCTCTCACTACCGACTGCAGTGGCAGCATAAAATACACCCTTGGGGTCGAACCTCTGCTTCAACTGGTACAAACGGTCGTAGTTAGAGCCGTAGAAAGACTGTTGGAAGTCTGGCTCCTGGATATCAGACTCTCCGAGGTAAGCCCCAGAACCGGGGGTGGCATCTCTCCATTTCTGCATCTGCACATATGTGAGGTAATCCCTCTTCGCCTGGATTTCGTCCGCGGTTGCACTTGCGTCCCAGGAGGCGGCACCAATGGCGTGCAAAACAGACTGTCTCCATGCAGGGTTGACAGAGTTGTCGGGTTCACCACCACCGGGGAACTCGTTCTTCATATTGAATCCAAGAAGCATTCCCTGCTCCTCAATAACGGACTGGATAACCGCGAATGTCTTGTCGAAAGTCGCATCGTCAGCCCAGTTTGCACGTGGGAACAGTCGAGAGGCAGTCTGCACTGTGGTATAACCAACGAGCTCCTTGGGGAAAGTAGCTTGCCATGCGTCGAAGAATGACTCGTGCTCGGTGATCACGGGTGTGTAGGTAATGTTCAATGAGTCGAGTTTATCGAAGAGAGGCTGAAGGAGTGTTGTGACCTCTTCAGTGTTCAGATTGGGAGCAAAGAAGGGCGCCATGTTGAAGGTTCCGGTAAAGATACTGAAGTATGAGTATGTACCCGCGTCGGCGTTAGTGGTAAAGGTCTTGAAGTACGTCTTGACAGCGTCCCAGTATGCATCTAGGTTGGTAGAGGTGAAGCTAAATGTGGCAGTAGTAACTGGGATATCAGGATACGCTTTGACAATGACTGAGGTGACGATTCCAAAGGTAGATCCGCCGCCTCCACGAAGGGCCCAGAAGAGATCTGAATTTTTGGCTGCATTCGCGGTTACGAAGCGGCCGTCGCCGGTCACAACCTCGTACTCGAGGACATGGTCGGCTCCCATTCCATAGATACTAGACAGGGGCGAGTGGCCACCCCCGGCGAGGTAGCCTCCAGCATATCCGACAGTCATACCTTCTCCACCAACGACGACAAGGCCTTTGGCCTTAGCCGCGGCATAGACGTCACGGCCCTGGACACCAGCTCCGACCTTAAATGCAGGGCCGGACCAGCCAAGACGGCCGAAATTGGGGATGTGCTTGATATCATCGAAGAAATGGGTCCAGACACTGATGGAGTTTGCACCAGATGACTTTCCGGAGAAATCGTGACCTGCATGTGGAGGTTAGTATATATATATATAGGCCAAAGAAATTACTTAGGTGGTGGGAAATTACCAGTGTTCTTGACAACGAGTCTGACCTTGTAGTTTCTAGCAAGGTTGACCGCCACCTGGATGTCGAAGACGGTCTTGGCCTTGACAACGTAATTTGGGTATCCTCCAAGGGTACAAGACCCAGTGGGGTCGGTGGTAGGCATGCAAGTAGCACCCTGGTAGAAGGGAGACATGATCGAGGTAGGATCTTGATCACTAAAATCGCATAAGATTTAGAACTATAGCATCAATTGGACTAAATTAAGTAGTAGACTTACTGCAAATCCGAATCGTTCCAGCTGGCAGTGATTTCAGCACATCTGGTGGCATTGTAGTACTCTCCATCATAGCAAGGCGCCGCCAAAGGAACAGTCGGGATGAGTTGCTTTCCGGTCAGGAAGTTAACAATGCCCCAGATCTTTGAAGAGGGCCAATCCGAGTCACTCGGTATGACTTTGCACACGAGATTGGATACCGAGCGCTTTTCAGAAACATCTTGGGTGTAGACATTATCGTCGAACGAGATCTCTGGGTATTCGCTGACATCGTCATCGGTCAATGTTGTAACCTCGTACGGGAACAGCTCAGTTGTAGCAGTACTGCTAGCTGCGGCATCGGTACTCGAGGACTCAGGTGCCGGAATTGCGAGCGCTCCGGAAAGGAAAAGTGCCAATGCGGCAAGTTTCCAGCTTCCTGTACGTTGGGTAGAAACAATGTTCGGCATCTCCGTGATCTTGGGTTTGGTAATGGGGGGGGAAAAAAGAAAAAGTAACGAACTGACTGAGGGTGAGTGAGTGAAAAAAGCACGTGGAAAACGAAAAAGATAACGAGAGTGCCACGTTGTAGACTTCACTCAGGGAGGAAGGCGGGAATTTATGCAAATATGAAGGTTGACATTTTCAGATACACCGTTGATCGGAACTCCCTTCCTATTCCCTATGGAGAAATCCGGATACCGGATGCCCACGTGGAAGAGAGGGTGGATAAATTGGATGAGAGTGGAGCCAAATCTTCAAGTTATTACGGTATGTACTGTAGTTACCAGGCCTGTGTTTCTATGCAGAAGTACGTGACGATGAAGTTCTAGTTGGGTCCGGATACCGAGTAATAGTCCGGAAGGAATGTGGGTACATGTAGTACATATGGCACGGACGGGTAGGCGACAACCGCGCTCGCTCTCAGAAAGTAATCTACTTTTGTGCAGCTTACGCACAGTCTTAAAGACGGGATCAAGATGATATATTTTGTACAAGGGAGTCAAGTCCGATATTGAGTCTACTGGGATATCTACATGTATATACCAGCAATCTCACCTTGGAGACCGGCCCTGCAGTCATCAACGAACGCTTTTCATCCAAGAAGGGGGTTATGATAACTCTAACATTTATCGAGCCATATAGCATATAAATCCCCTGGTATTATCTTTACATACTCTACTTTATTGCATTTAGGCATATCTAGAGTACCTTATTCACACCAAGGAATAACCCCTTTACTTGAGTTTTGGTCGCCCATATACCAGCTATCTATCAATAATACGGCACTACCCTAGTCCACCAAGGCGCATCAACTTTTATGCCTCACGATGCGTGCTAGAGTTCGTAACAGCATGTCTTACAACGCCACAAAACGACACCTTATCAAGCTATTACTACATGTACTACCAAGAAATAGTAGATCGATCAATTAGTTAAATGATCACATCGGTATTCTTTGCGACGACTATTTAAGGATGATTACATGGCTCTGCTCCCCAGACAGTGCCATTGTCGCTAGATGTCTGGGAGTGCCCCTGAAACTGGAGCGATCATCTCGCATCCCGCCGGCAATGTATTTCGTTATGCACACATACTATACTGATTATCCATTTTAGTACGTCTCACACTCTAAAGTTTAAGAGTACCTACTACAGCAGGAGGTTCAACCATGGCAGACATTGGGTAGACGGCGGGTCAATATTCAGCCACACGAAGCGCCTCTCGGAGCGTCAACCGTTTAATGCAGGTCCTGATATATACATACATGTACATACATGTATGTTTGCGACACGCACGCTAGAAAGTAAATTTATAAATCAGAAACAAAATAAATAATCCCCATTTCCCCCTCATCGATATCTGCGTTCTGTTTAGGCTCTGTCCTTCCTTGGAGTGCAAGTTGTGCTTGCGAAAAAAATTTCCCCGCCAAGATGTGAAACATGGATTACCCTGAATAGGAACATACCAATCCTTCCGTAGCACCACACTTAGCTAGTCCGCAGGGGAGGCTTGGATAGACATGAATTTCGGTCCATGCGCAGCACATGGCTCTTGACAAATCTCTTTCCATCGGCTTAACACTCATTCTCCCCGCGTCACAGATAATCACACACCATATGTGATTTCCACAGCTGCCCAGTCATCCTAACTTCTAGATGGGGTACCTACATTCCTCGCCGGTGAAATAAGAGAGAGGAGCCTATCTAGCTTTGTGAAACCACCCATCGATGTGTCTCAAACCAGGACTGGGGGGCACAAATACGGACATCAAGCTAGCCCTACCACAGAGGTGAGCGAATGGCAGCAATGGCACACTTGGTGACCTCACGGCTAAAATATAGACCTCATCCATCCAGACCAGACCAAGAAAAGGGACTAGAAAGAGAGAAAAAAAAAGCCATGCGGGGATAGAGTACACAACCTAAGCCATTCGCTAAACTATTCTATTCTAGCAATGGAATAGGGAACAAATGTAGTGGGTATAAGCACTTAATAAAAAAGGCTTCCCTGATATAAGGATGGGGGAAAGAAGCTCTCGTCAGGGATCGAAGTGTGCATCTTTCACGCGGGGGAAAAGAGGCGGGCTTGTCAACATACCTGGAACTCGGAACTCTCTGTTAATTCCCATTTTTCCCCCTTCATTCAACTCGCCTTGATCTTCTCTGGGATTCTTAATTGGACTCTGGGAGCTCTTCCTTCTCTAAATCGCCTTATACTTGCTTGCTTGCCTGATCGCGAACCCGACCTGCCTTACACCTGAGCATACATTGCATATGAATTACTGCACAATAATAGCGACATAGCACAATTATTCTTCCTACACATACCTCCCGATAATTAACGCCAGCTCCAAGATAAATAAGGCGAAATGTCAAGGCCCGCACATTGGCCGCCGCCGAATACGGTGAATCCCGAGAACAAAGGGCCCATGATCGTTGGGGTCTTTATTGGGTTTGCGGTGCTTGCGGTTATAGTAGTTGGCTTGAGGTTTTGGACGAGGTTGTACATTATTCGGAACATTGGGATGGGTGAGCTGTGGTAAATCCGAGTAAACAGAGGCCGGCTGTTAACAATTGAACCTTAGATGACTGGCTTATTCTCGCGGCGACGATCAATCTGCTGGCTTCGACAGTGACTAATTGCCTTGGTGAGTCATTTCATGATACTGGTTTTGATACTAGACACTAATAAACCTTCCCAGTGGTCAAATATTACAGTTTTGGAATGCACGTTTGGGACATTGTCGCCGATTATGGCACCCTCGCATTAAAGGTAACAGAGAGATCACCACAATTTTTACACCATCAATCCCTACAATGATCGATCCAATACTTATGCTCTGATTATAGATGGACTTTGCCAACCAATTAGTTTACCATCCCATCCTCGCCCTCACAAAGATCTCCATCCTCGTCTTCTATCATCGTCTCTCCGTCTCCGGCCCCTTCCGGAAGGCGGTCATGTGCCTCATCATTATCAACATCGCCCTCACCTTGTCCATCTTCTTTGCCGACTTCTTCCAATGCACGCCTATCCACTACATTTGGGACAAGTCCATCCCTGGCGGGAAATGCATCAACACAAAGGCTTTCTTCATCTCCTCGGCCGCACTGAACATCGTATCTGACTTCGTGGTCCTACTACTACCCATTCCGATGGTTTGGAATCTAAAGATTAATGTGAAGAAGAAGATTGTGTTGATATTGTTGTTCAGCTTGGGTGGCTTGTAAGTGACTCGGGTTTTATATAGATCCTTGGTATGTGCAGCAAGTGCTAATGTTCGATGTCCGATAGCGTCTGTGCTGTGAGTATCGTGCGCCTGCAATCCATCATCAATATGTTCAACCCAAACGTGACCGACCCCACATGTAAGTACTCCATCATCCCTCCTCCACTCCCTGCTCTATCTATGAAAACAAAAAGAAAAAACACAAAAACCTCCTAACACACTCCCAGTCGAAGCAGGATTCTTCTGGTCCGGTATTGAATGCAGCCTCGCTATCGTCTGCGCCTCCGTCCCCTCCCTCAAGCCTTTCTTCGCCGTCAACTTCCCCAGGCTCCTCGGCTCCTCGCTCGGCTCCCGCTACGGCGCAAACTCTCAGGGAAAGATTTACAATGGCGGGCAGCCGTCGCGCTCCCGCGGCCAGGCCTACGCCCTCGGCTCCATGAACAATGACAAAAGCACTATCTACAACCCTGGAAAAGATAACGCCCTGCAAACGACCATCGCCAAGGGCCCAAAGAGGGACAATGAGAGCGAGGAGAGTATCATCCATGGGGACGGTATCCTCAGGACGAGGGACGTCAGGGTAGAGGTGGAGAGCCTGAATAGTAATGATGGGTCGAAGGTTTAGGTGATTGGTCGGCTGATTTATGAATATGGTTGACCGGGCCTGCAGCCTCCCCACGCTGGCTAGAGTGAAATAAGTGCCGGCTGCACTACTATGATGAATGGATTCTGGATGGGTTATTTCGGGTTATTTCGATCCTTTGTGGGCTTTTTCCCCCCCTTTTAATTGTATGCCTTTCTGTTGTGTAATTTCATTTGTTGATCTTTCATTTGTTTTCTGTTGTATATATGGTAGGGTCTTTGGGTGGTGGGACTGCTCTTGTTTTGCTTAATTGGGGTGGTTGTTAGTTGGATTGTTGGCTAGTCGGTCATGGCAAGGTCGACATCGAGATCGCCGACAGCAGCTGCAACGGCCCATATGTCACGATTAAAAAGATATACATATAGAATGTGTGCAGATACATAGACATAGGTAGACATGTAATTGATATTGTATATTACTTCTGTATGATGGATGTATAGCTATCTTCTCGCTCTTTCGAATTGCCCGTTTCTTACTGGAAACAAACATCGTGCAATGATTGATATTCCTGGATTGCCCCTGAGTATCAGCACTAGTAACTCAACCGACACATAGCTATAACACCATAATCAATAACAACCCTCATATATGTGCTCGTTTCTTTACGTAGGAGGATACTTCCTTTATACAAGGTATAGCAAGATACGACATACTCATATATATCCCTACTTCCTCTCGACCGGCTCTATATAACATGCAAAAACACTTCAGCCCCCACGTCCAATGCGTCTTCTGCGCACACACAACCTACCCCACACAAAACAGAGATCAACCACGCGAGCATGCAGGCACGTTATTTACACATGTGCTGTCGCTGCTTTCCGAGAACCAGAACTCAACGTCCGGGAGAAGGTGTGGGGGCATCTTCGGTCCATTCAGCCGGGGTATTTGAATAGATTAATTTCGCTTGGCGACGCGTGGGGGCGGCGATAGGGGCGGATAATATATATTGTGGGCGGCGGATTTATTTTGCAAATAGCTAGGCAAGGATTTGTGATTTGGGGCGGTGGTCGCGGGGGTGGGGATCTTTAGGGTGGAATTTTCTGAAACGACTTACTACAAGATAAATTTCGGCCGGTTTCTTGGTCTCGAGATTGCATGATTGCATGGTGCTGTAATACATGTACCTACACCACCATCTGACGTGTTTAACCTCTGCTAAGCCCTACTGACAATTGAAGCTCCGGGTCAGTATCTGCCAATACATCCCGGGCCCTCTTTTGGCACCCAACCTATCAACCTAAGTGAATTTACATACCTACAATCCCGATTTTGGGCGATTAATTGATCTGCTTTACTCAATCCGGAGATATGAACCACCGTGTTTACTATTATAATATCTTAGAGAAGTACTTATCCCCCGCACGATGGACTGAGAATCAGAGAAGGGATATTTGGCTATGGATTTTTGGTCCCAGCGTAAGATTCAGTTGCGCCGGCTGAACCCCTTTTCTGGAGTTTCATTTGGAGTACTTATCGATGAAGTAAAAAGAGGAGCTAGAAGGAGTAAAAAATATCGTCAACCGAGTCATCTAAGAACGGGGAGATGGCCCACGACTACCTGATCATAGATCGTTGTCTAGAGACAGAGATCCCCAAACACGTCCCAGGTTTTCGAGCCCAGTCTTAGTCTAGCGGGCCCATATGATGGACCTTCAAAATCGATCCGCGTCCGTTGATATCATGAGGGTGATATCTTCCGACACTATATAGTTGATGATGCTTAAAAGAGCATGTAGGGAATGAAGCTAAACCATGAGGAGTGTGCGGTATTCCACTCCACCAAGTTCAAGAGTCTAGTTACATGTATATTATCAAGGCGCATAAGTCTTATATGTAACTAGATCATAACACTGCGGCCCGGGTCTATGTGCCAGATGGTCCTGGAATTGTGGCTCCTTGGAGACGTGTAGATTGTTGTTCTCGGCGGTTGGCTAGTTTCTCTGCCTCCTTTTTCCTGCTAGTGTGGTAGTGGTAGAGATGTGAGTTTTATTTAAAGAAGGCCTTCGTTGTCGCTGTTGTAATCAGGTTGCAATACACACACGCACTAGTTCCATATTACAAAGCTACAGATTGATTACATATAAGTTATGTAGGTACTTATTCTCGTTTGACGTAAACAGGGATAGACAAAGGCCTGTCTTGTGTCCTGGGCCCGCCTTGATATGGTTGACTCTTGTAACCCTGACCCTTAGCCCGAGTGACCTTTTGTGACGGCTGCTTCTTAAACAGCTTCAAAGCAAGGAAACTCAATACATGGAAGAGCTCTTTGCCCAGGGATAGATATGAATAAATAGATTGTGATCATGTTATAAATGGTAGGTCTTTTTGCCCCCCAGGGTGTAATTGGGACTCGAAAAGAAGCAGCCTACCTTTTCGACGAGCTGACAGCAACTGATGGAGACGTACGCGCGCACATGGACTTGAATACCACAACCCAAAAACATGCAGTGCTATTGAGAGCCCTGTAAGGCCCAGCTCTGTTAAAGGTGCATCACCTAAGTGATATAACTCCTCTTGTGGCCGCCTAGATGTCACCATGTTCTCTCGTGGCGGTGACCGATGTTAAATGCATGTAAATTAACCCCCTCGGCCGCGATTTCCTTGAGTTAAATGCGCACAAAAAATCCTATGTTTCTAGACCAGAAAGGCAAAGGGAAAGGATTCTCTGCTGAATCTAATAGCCACTAGCAGCAGATGTACTCGCATGCAATCGGCATTGAGATAAGATGGCGCGGAAAAGAACGGACAGATTTTCACCCCACCAAACTGAGAAAAGATCTTAACGCATAGGCCATGCATAGTATTGAAGCCCTGGTTTCCTCGTAGCCAAAGATTACCCTTTTTTTGGCCGCCCACGTGCAAACTCCTTGGCATTTGTGTAAACCCAACTATATATACCACACCCCCCCCCCCAAAATTTCGGCTTTTCCCCACCTTTTTTTTCTCCATCTTACCACCACAAAATCCACGGCTCTTTTTTCTCCACACCCCACGACAAACATACCAGTAGCCCGCTCCCCCGGCATTTTTTTACTTCGTAGAAGAAACAGTGGGGACAAGTCATCTGGTAGGCAGCATTTCATTTTCACCATTACAACACACACGCATACATGTAGGTATACCTCCTCCCTCCTTCTCACTCATAACTGTCGAACTTGGTTAATTACTAACTAAATTTAAATATGTGACACTCTCTTCTTGGAGACTACACGCGCCTAACTAGCGCCCCAGAAGGCATCATCAACTTCGATTGATGATTAATTCTAAGACACAAGTTACAGATAGGTGATTAATCCCTCGCTCCCAGGTCTTCCGCCCCACTCAAGCACTTACGTCTCGCATTTTTTCCTTCGTCGGCTCTAGGCCCAAGATGATGTTTCTTGCCCCACGGAGACATTGATTCCTCTCTTTCAAGGTATGTAGATAGGTGCCGGCGGTGCACCATGTCATTTACCATCCTCTATCAGACAGATATGTAAGCACCCTTCCCTTCTATTACATGGAAAGAGAACCATCATCAGGTAAGTTCTTTTTAGAATCACAACTACTAACTCCCGTAAACAATTTCACAGAGTAATTTACCATGGTTAAACCCTGTCCGAGTGATTTTCCATGAACTTCTTCAAAACCAGAGAAATAACTGTAAGAACCCCTCCCCTCGTTCACTAGCACTATCCAGATGAGCCCCCAGGGGCTAAGTTGTAAGTCTCGGCTTATCTAGGGGCTTGGGATTATCGGTACCATGTATTTGTTAGTGGTATCTGCGGTACTTCAACTCGTTAATGGTCCTGAAACACCAGGCTTGAGGGCTCAAAAAGAACGCAATATGTGACGTCTTCCCTCTCTCTCCCCTGCCACAGGTGTACCTGTTCCTCTCAGATCTTGCCTTTCCGTTCTGACGATAGAAAGTAGGAAATCTACAAATAGCTCGATAGGTGGTGCCTCAGTTCCTTCCCCTGAACGCAAACGTGTCGCTTTCCTGTAGTCCTGTTCTTTAGAGCTTTGTTTTACAACTTGTAAAACAGTGCTACGAGATTTCGATAGGTGATTCAAGCGCTTCTTACAGCTCCCTATTTCACCTACCACTCTGTCTAAAGGTATGCAACTTCCCTTTCCTTTCCTTTTGCAACATTCTATATAGCTAAATCCATACCTAAATGTTTTTAGAATCGGGATGTGGACCCACCCAGAGACCCGGGAACCGATTGCCACCACAAACGCGCCAGCCTCCCCCGCATCCCCAAGTTCTCAATATAGGCTGAAAATTTGAGATACAAATAATTATACAGGTGGTGTAGTCTCTCTGCCATCTCGCTCTTGTGTTCCATCGCACAAATCGGCGTGTTGTTTGAGGTAGCGAGACAATGCTACAGGATTACGATAGGTATATATGTTTATCTAGTCCCTCTCTCTGTCAAAGGTTATGTGTGCTCTCCCCCTTTCGTTCATATGAATATTTCTAACTATCTATGTACTGCCTAGACTCTCTGAGGTTGAAGTGTGGGGTGGTAGAGGGCTTGAAAATCGGTTTAACAGCACACGTGTTTGTTACTTTGTATTGTTGAGAGCTGGTGAAGTCCGATCGACTGAAACTAACTCTCAATAATACAAATAACTAAATAGGTGATGTAGCCTCTTTGTGTCTCTCGCACCTATGCCCCGTCACACAAAAAATAGACGTGTCGCTCTCTTGTCGCCGTCTCTTGGTCATCTCCCTTCTGAGGTGATAAAGTAAGATGAGAAGGTTTCAGCAGGTAGTGTATGTGCTTCTTACCATCTTAGCCGCGCCTCTGTCAAAAGGTACGTAAGAATCCCTCTATCGTTTACAGGAATATGCCTAATCTAAAATCGGGAGATAGGCCTGAAATCAATTTCTATTACACACATGTTAGTACATGAGTGGAACTGGATATTTGTAAAACTCTCAAGGTGTACGAATAGCTCTATAGATTGTGTTCGAGGCCCCTTTATCTTCCCTTCCCTGCTCCATGTCCCATCGCACAGGCAAGCGTGTCGCTTTCTTGCCGGAATCATCGTTGCTGCCTAATTCCGAGGTGACAGAGACTACGAGTTTTCGACAGGCGGTGCCCGGAGCCCCCCCCCTCCTTTCTTTCCCAGCTCCTATCTTATACAAACAGGCGTGTCACTCTTTTATAGCTATCAATGTTAACGCTAACTTCGAAGCAATAGAGCTTGGCTACAGGGCCCCAATTTCTATTGCCCCCTCTCCCTTCCCCGGCCCACTCCTGTCCCATAAATAGGCATGTCTCTTACTTGTTGTCAACACCCTCATCCCTTCTGGTTTTGAGGTGGTGGAGAACTACAGGGCTTTTGATATATATGTACGATAGCCAAAGTACATGTTCCTACATAAGTCAATAAATAAAAAAGACTACATTGACAAACTCAATGCAACGTACGTACCCCCCCTACCTGAAAAAAGGCAAGCTCTTTTCATCTTACAGCTACACGCGTGTTTGTTAAGGCCTGAGAAGCTTTATGAGGCTTTCTCAACGTAGTAACTGGCAGTGCTTCATGGCTCCAAACTCGGCCGAGCGACTTTTCGACTTTTCATGACCGAGCGGCCTCTCATGATCCTTTGTTTATGCGGGATGTACAGTACCGGCTGCTATGGCTTGCTGGGGGGTTGGAGAAGGTCTATTTTTGGCCTGCCAAGAACTAAGAGCAGTGGAGGGTCGAGGGAGGGTCTGGTGATGTTTGGCGAGACCCCCCGTAGAAAGCAAGTTGCAAGTCACCAAGCCTCGACAGACCCCCATCTCGCCGGACCCTCACTGCTCACCTTGTTTACTGTATGTACTACGCCCAGAATTCTAGCTAGTAATGGTCTCGAGAGTCGGAACATTGGAAAAACTGAAGGGCCCAGGCCTAGGGCCCATATATCAATGCTTCGAATGGAAAGTTCCTGGTATTCACTAATATTTAATGGCACCCAGAAAGGTCTCTCTACTATTGGCATTATTCACGTCACTATATCACTTGACGAATGGATTGATCCAAAGCATGATTCATTGGTTAACAAAAAAAAAAAAAGACAACTACAAGTGATATCTCTACTAACCTAACACCTTCATATAAAGACACAACCTGCCTCAACACCGTTAACAAACATGCCCATCTGAACTAAATTTACCATACGCTGACTCTAATACCCAGACCTCCCGTAGCCTCCCCTATTGCCATACTCACTAGACTCCTCCTGGCCATACCCACCTCCGCGGCGGCCATAGGAGGGCTCTTCCTCCTGGTTCCCACGGCCTCCGTAGGGCTCTTCCTGGTTGTAGGAGGTTTGGCGCCCATAGGTGGATTCCTCACCGCCGCCGCGGTTGTAGGATGAAGTTTCATTGCCCCGGCCCCTGCCGTAAGAGGAAGACTCATCTTCACGGTTGTTTCCTCCATAAGATCCATAACCCCCACGGTTTCCTGAGCCGTAGGAGTCGTCATTTCCGCGGTTGATGGATGAGGACTCGTAAGACCCTTGGTTACCGCGGCCTTCGTTGCGGGATGGGTAGGAAGTCGTATTATCTCCGCCGTATCCGCCGTCGTATCCGCCGCCGTATCCACCGCCGCTGGAATAGTTATCATTTCCACCGCGGTTGCTGGAGCCATATCCGCCGCCGCTGGAATAATTATCATTTCCACCGCGGTTGCTGGAGCCATATCCACCGCCGCCGGAATAATTATCATTTCCACCACGATTGCCAGAGCCGTATCCGCCACCACTACCGCCGTAGGTGTTTGTTTCCTCTCCGCGGCTCTGAGAGCCATATCCCCCGGCATTATATGAAGTGGTTTCCTCAAGGTTGCGGTTGTATCCTCCGCTACTGCCGTAGGAGTCCTCGTTGGTTCCACGGTTCGATGACCCGTATCCACCGCCGTAAGACTGTTCTTGATTACCGTAACCTCCCCCACTGCCATAAGAAGACTCCTCCTGGTTGTAGCGGTTACGGTTTGATGAACCGTACTCTCCACCGCCTCCGTAGGAGTCCTGGCCCGATCCCAGAGCCCGGCTAGGGGCGTTGTAGCCACCGCTGCTCTGGCCATGGTTCTGTCTGCCCATGCCTCCATGGCTGTGACCGCAGCCTCCTGGGCCTGGATTCGGGTCATCACCTTCGTGGTTCTTCCCATCCCTAACACCCTGTTTGCTCAACGCCTCGGCGAAGTGCTGCTTCATGCCATCATCTTTCTCATTCCACCAGTTCTGCACAGCATCGAACATGGCTCTCTGACCCTGCTTGTTATGATCTCTAAGGGCTGGGTGGTGGAAAATCTGGAGAATCTCATCACAAATCTGGTTGGCGTCTCTGCCGCTATCTTCCCAGCCTGCTACAATCAAAGGGACGGCGAATTTGACGGATTCAGTTGCAACTCTTCCAGCAACCTCATTAAGGATGTTTGTAAAGTGGTCCTTCGACAAGATAGAGTGGGTTGGATCGCTCGAGTTATTGTCCTCAAAGACGTTGAACTGGGCATTTTCTGATGCTTGAAGAACACCACCAGATCCTGCAGCAAGCTCAGTCTTGACACGGTTCAAAATGGGTTTGACGTAGGGTGCCAGAATAGAGAAGACGAAGATTTGCATAGCGCCTGTAAGGTTCTCAAGAAGCTCTGATGCGCCGGGAATCTTGTCAATTGCTTGCTGCATAGCCTTCATGACTTTATCATGGAATTCCATGACGGGGTAGATATCCTTCATGGTTTGTGCAGCTTGGGTCTTCAGCTGATTGACATCCATGCCAGCGATTTTCCTATTCTGCTCTCCCTGGTTTGATTGTTGGTTATTGGCATCATCCTGGAGTTTGCTGGCCTGGCCGCCGAAATCACTATCACCAAGGCCGAGGAGGCCAAATGGAATGTTGTCAAGGATTCCCTTAAGAGTGGAGGTGGTACCGCCGTCTTGAGCTTGTTGTTCGGCGGCAGCAAGTTTTGCGTCTAGTTCTTGAACTTCTGACTGGGCGACTTTGTCGGAAACCTCTCCAACGACACTGTGGAGGAAATCAGTCATTCCAACTAGTTTCTATTAGCTTCCTGGTTTCCCGAAGGGGGAGAAGATAGGACTTACAGGTTCCCGTGACAAGTGGGAAGATTCTCTTTCCGTTAATTTCAATTTCGGTATTTTCACCAACGTGAGGGAAGGCATCAACACCCATTTCACGGAGCGCCAATTCGATATAGTTGGAGTGAGCCGCATAATCTAGCGAGAATTAATCGACTTACAATCGTACGAGTCGTGGGAAATAACAGTCATATTTTACCTTCCAGACAGTGAAGTCCAGTTCCAAGAAGTCTCAATGCCTCGTAAAGGTCGTTATTTCTTCCGTCTCTTCCATAAGCCCTTCCCTTCTCAATGGCCTCAATGAACTTCCTCCTGACCAATCCAGCACTGGTATCACAACCCCTATCTTCGGAAGCGATGTACACCTTCAAACCGGTACGATCATCAATCGCAAGTTCTTTTCCCTCGTCAACGGGACCACGGAGACGTGAGTCGTATTTGCGTGCATCCTCGTTATCAGCGTAGTCCTAGACGAAATGTCACACCCGTAAGTTCTCTAATACGTCAAGTTTAAGAAGATAGGGCTCAGATTGAGCTACCTTGGGATTGTCAATGTGTTCCTCGGGACGGTAGCATCCAAGACGCTCCTCCGTAACCTCAAACTCGGCAGTTGCAAATCCGAAAGTGACGAATGACAAAACCCACAACTATAGATTATTAGAACATGTCACCAATCCATCCCCAGTGGGTAGAATCATACCAAAATCCTGATAGTGTCCTTTGGCAGCTGCTTCAAACCACCAACATCAATAGCTTGCGAGTAATCTCTAAGCCAATTTCCCTACACCCTTCATGTTAGTAGCCCTCTTCCGTTGTAAAACCCACGAGCTCGGAAACAAACATACAAAGTAAACTCTCTTGACAGCCAACTTGTCAAATGTTTTGCCTGCACTGGCACTGATCATGAGCTCCAGCAGAATATCCTCAATATCACCATGACGCCAGTTCTTTCCGGAAATTTGTGAAACGTTGATGATGTTTCCAGCTCCGAAGGCAGCGACAGGGGTAGTAAAGCATAATACCAACCCCGCACAAAGCAGCACCTGCAAGGCTAGAGATGGCATTGTGTAATGGAGAGAATTTCGCTCGCTCGTAAACAAAATAAGGAATTCAGGATAGTTTTTCTCACTCTCTGTTTTTTTCTTAGAAAAATAGTTGGTGAAGTGGAGGATCGATGACGGACAACAGAAAAAAGCAGCTGAAGGGGAAGCGGGGTGCTTTATTTACACCTCTCTGTTTACACTCCTCTACTACAAATTGCGAATCTCTCCTCCCGAGTGCTCGGGCCTTGGTTTTCTACCTAGCTCCGATGGAAACGTGCACGGTGCAAGTAACATCTTTTTTTTTTTTTTGAGGGAAAGCAAGAAATCGCGGGGCACGTTGCATCATGATAGGCGCATGACGTTAGCTCCCTACCCTACTACCCATGGATCTTGCGCCTATCATCGATCTGTCCACAGCATGAAATATGCGCGGGTGTTTCTGTTCGGATGGAGCAGCACAGCACCACGGTCCAAGACCAGACTGAAAGTCCAGTCCAGTCCAGTCCAGATGCTCGCAATGAAGTGGGGTGTGTGTTCAGAATCTAAAGGTAGCGTTCTGGGATGTACGTACCACCGGAAATATTTGGAATAGAGTACTAGTGTGCCAACATTTGCCACTGGCTTTATGCAGTGTCACACTTTTGTACTCTGGGTGGTCACGCTACTCAGGACGCTAGCCGTAATCACTAATAGTAGACATCCTAACCGGAACTGTTTACAAACTACAACCCCGATTCGATAAGACCGAATCTAAAGATAAGAGAGCTCTCAGCTGGATGTGATTTTGATTTCTTTTTGTTCGATTTGAAACATCTACATACAAACAGTAGAGATTGAGTGGCAACAAACAGTGACTGACTACAAGTGCGTTGATTTATGGCAGCCTTAAAAAGCAAATTGATATATATCGCTGCTAGATGCATGATCAGGAGGAATATAAATTCCAATATTAAGTACGTGTATACATCAGGTATCGGTTTTACCTGAGTCTCTTTATAGTAAACACGTATTTATATTATAAGACATTGCTAGTATATTAGTAAGTATAGAGCCCCAAAAATCTGCAGAACAAGTGTATACAAAGTGGTAATTATAATATATTACATGTATTTTCCACTCTCAATAAGAGATACATGTAGTACATATATTTTTAATGATACATATACATATCTATGCACAATGTTGACTAGAGAGGAGCTTACAAGAGTTTATTATGTGTTATAACCACTCAGTCTCTCATTAGGTTCCCTGTTGGGTTCTACAGAGCTACACCTGTTCATAGGGAGCGAATAATCACCAGCAGCGTTCAGCAGAGTACATTATAACATTACAATAATTTCGCTCGGCCATTAATCGAAATCTAAACATGGCCGCGTAAAGCATTACCCCTAGCTAGGTCTAGTACTCTATAGCGCTTTGACTTCTAACCAAGCCACAAGATTCGATATATAAATCGATATATACCAAGGGTTACTATCAAAACTCCACATACCCCACTCTCCTCACCAAGTTTGATCTCAAAAACAGTGGTTGAGCCCTCTCGAGCGAATCAACACCATCGAACAAAATTCTCCCTGCGGGACTTTATCCTTAGGATAGCATCAACATCGATCGAATCAACAAGTCGAAAAAAAGATTTCCCATCACGGCTTTTATCTCCACCGTCAGTGGATTAGCTCTGGATTCATCCGGGAGTCTTGGAAGACCTATTTACAAAGTCCTCCCAAGTCCCCCAGAAAAAGACCTCTGCTAGCCTATGGTCGGTTGGAGTCCTGATTCCCAGTAATCCAACTTATTGTTGGTGCCGCTGGCCGTAGGTACGAGTAGTAAACAGTTAATTATTATGGGGGGGCAATAGCTAATTTTAATAGAGCCCATTATATTGGGGCAGCTGTAAACCATTTCCAGATGCGATATGAGGAGAGCATAGACTTCACCCACTACCAATTGTATCACCTACATTGGTGGTGAAGTCCTCTTCTATCCAGGTGGATGATAGATAGGCCCCCGATCTGCGGTCAAAAATCTCTGTCAGTGCCGCCAGTAGGGACACCCTCTTCCAATGAGATCATAGGTCTTGACCTAGCGTCAGGTATCACTCCCAGTAACAACCACTGGTAAGATTCACCCCTCAACTATAGGTAGACTAGACATGAGACTAATTTCAGGTTTGCCGAAAAGCCCTATGTCTTCGTCTGTATTCAGGACTTGTGGCAATCTGTGGCTCGCCATACAAAAATGAGAGTCTAGCTAAGAACGGCTGTCGGCGGTGCAAGAGAACAGACCCACTTGTCAAGAGTCTATCACCACGCCGTTCCTTCGTGGGAACAGACGAAGACATATATATGCTCCTTGGCTAGGGGCACACCCTAGTATCCTACTGAGGCGTCGGCCTGCCATTAACACCGAT
Source organism: Morchella sp. 2018-W16 (assembly GCA_024713755.1). NCBI lineage: Eukaryota > Fungi > Ascomycota > Pezizomycetes > Pezizales > Morchellaceae > Morchella > Morchella sp. 2018-W16. The sequence goes on along the minus strand of JAMGYY010000025.1, from coordinate 1,030,717 downwards.
ACTTTTCCTGCATTCACTCTATCCTTTCATAGGAGTGTTTGTTGTATTGCTGTCTTTTGAGAATACGTGGAGGTGGAAGTGTCCTTGGCGGAAAAGACACTATTGGGGGTGACTTGCCAGAGAGGCAACGTACCGTTTTAGCCAGATAAAAGGGGCGAGGAGAGGGATCAGCAAATTGGATTGCAGAAATTTCAGATGACATGTCTTGCGAGAATTTGGACTATTGCTTTTTGAATGACAAGAGAAACAAGAACAAGTTTATGGGTCTTTCACAAGCTCAGGTGCTAGATATCATATTTGACAATGATTCCATGAGATCGAAGTTATTGAGAGCGGTCAATAGTGAATTAATATACATGGAAAGTGGAGTTAGGGAACTCCTTTCAGATCAGGAAAAACTACAAGAGTACATGTATCTATTGGTTTTGTTCCATTTCCTTCGAGGTCAACCTGCTCGCTCGACCGAGATTATTATGGAGAAATGAAATACTGGGTACCAGGGATATCTTCACATCTCCACTCACTTTCTGAACTTAATCAAAAGAGTTTGATACACAAGCGAATAAACAAAAAAAACTTTCTGTGTTGAACTTGATTACCACCTAGTTCAACTTCCAAAACACGTGGACCACCCGCAGAGACTTGTCCTTACGTCGTACGAATTTAGGCTTGTTTGGCCATTGTGAATTCGGTGAGGTGATGATTCCGGCTTCACACATCTTGGGAAGTTAGATTCGTGCAGGACGCCGGCGTGAGCCCGTACCTGCCTTTCGTCGTCCCTCACCACGCTTCCCACACCAGCACCAGAGCCAGCCCCACCCCCGCTACCTCCACCAGCTCCACCGTTGAGACCCCACTGTGCCGGCTCTGTCCCTAAGACATGGGCTTCCTGACCGGCAGGGGGGTGCCCTTCTAAACATGCTCTCCACCAAACCTCTTTCACTATTTCCGTCCCTTACTGAACTTTTATCTTCTGCTTTCTTTCTTTTCCCTTTCTTCTAATCCTTCTAATTGACCCTCCCATTTCTTCCCCCGTCCCGGCTTTCTTCCTATATCTGCCGGGTTCATATTCAACTCCGCTATCAGGCTCCCGGAGACCTAATAGCGGCGAGCTTTTAGTTAGGGCCACCCTTCAGGGGAGCCACAGATTGCCACAAGTCCTGAATACAGACGAAGACATCAGAAATCATCAATTTGCATAGTGTTCATTGGTTCTGGAAATAAGTCTCGTCTCGTAAGAGCTAGTGAATCGTGCGTCCGTCAGAATCTTCGTACATCTATCCTACACATCCATAAAACCCCAATTCACATACATCAGCCTACAACGTGGTGACCCGACGTGATAACTGGGGTCCATTGCCTATCATCATCAAAGAAAACTGTCTCCAAGAAGCTCAGCTGCGAGAATCATCCGGGAGCTAAAGAAGCATCACCGGACAATGCCCCCAAAGAGACCTACAGTAAAGGACCACTACAGCGAGCTACCTTCAGGCCAAACCGGTTCTCCACCAGGACCCATCGAGTCTCCGTTAGTATCTCCACCTCAGACGGTAGAAGCAACCTCTCCACCGTTTAGTCAGTTTTACTACTTACTACACTGTAAATATTATAGATATTCACTACATGTATGTATCGAACATGGCCACCGTGTGCTGGCGGCCACGTTATATAACAACAAGCGGGCATATGTGTAATACCCGCCCGGGCTACTATATAGTACGGCAGTCCGCTACCAATAAAAGGGCATCTTGAACATCATACAAATTACTGTGCGTAAATGACACAGCACTACCTGCGAATGGGGGTGGGACTTTCGGGCACTGCACATACCTATGCCCGAATGAAGGACATCCTCGCAGGACCAATACCGAGTCCAGAGTCAGAGCCTGGGATCACAGAACAAAGCGAAGAATCAGTGTTCAGGTCCCTTATTGACGACGACTACGGGGCACACAGCAGCTTCCAGGCGCAATGGGATTTCCTCCACAATCGATACTTCCCGCGCATAGCTTGGTCTGGATTAAAGTTAAGCCCCAAGAAGAGCTTCTTTTGGACGCGGTCACCAAACCTCCTTGGATTTGCGGGAAGTGGGGAAGGCGGACTTCGTCCTTCGATTGACAAAGTAGGAGCGATCGTCAATTATCCAACGTCGAACACCGTAGCCGTTAGCACATATCGCAAACAGTGGACACCGGGCCCCTCGGAGCATTCCCAGATAATTAAGTTTGCTGCCGCCTGAATGGCTGTGGGCACAAGAGGGACTTAGAGCTTGTATGGGAGGAAATAAATCAACGGTCATTCGAGCACGTTAGAAAGAGCATCGCAGAGAACGTGGGTTGGAGCGGTGACCCAATGCTGCCAGATTTCGATGTCGAATATCACTACATGTATGTCCCGGGTACGCAGAACGAAAAAGTGCCTGTCTGGTGAATGATGAGGCTCGAGACCGTGGGTGCGCCAGGCCGGCTAGTGTTGTGGAAGAGACACAGTGTATTTCTTATTTCTTCTCCTTTCCCTTCCTTTTTGAAGATGGTGGTGGATGGAGGGACGTTCGGGGGCAAGGCTGCATACAACAAACGAATTAAACAAAAATAAAAAAAACCAATGCAGCATCACGAAAAATCACTCTCAATCAACCAGAGTCTTGGCATAGACACCGATCATGCAGGCACATTGTATTTACACCCAACCAGACAAGATAAACTACATATACATGCAATACATAGATCCGCCAATTACCTGACGATACTCCCGCCCATGAAACATGCATAAAAGTCAGTAAGTAAGCCACCAGTCTTCTCACATCGTTCAGTCCCGTTTCCAGTCTGTTCCCAGACCACATAAACCCCAGTCCCGTACCTTACCGTGTCTCGGCCCTCCCTAACCCGCCCGACCCATCACAAATGAAAAAAATGTGAAGAAAGAAATGAAAGGGTATATATAAAAATCCTCATAGGAAACAAAAAGAGCGGAGCAAAAAAAACACTCCCCAGATGAAGAGATACATGAGAAAAGATCAAAAGAAAAAAGTAAATCTTTATTCAGGAGAAAAAAATGCCATCCAATACAAAAGAAAGACAAGCTAAATGAAGAAAAAACGACTGTATATGCCGCGTCCTACATCAACTACGTGTTATTGTCGAACCTATCCCATCCGCCCAGTTCATGCAACACACCATCCGAATGTGAGTTACTACCAAACTTATAGCTTGCGATAATCTCCTCGTGGTCGATCCCTAAATGACGCTTTCCGTCTCTTCCCTTGAACCACCCAAACGCATACCTCATCCCTACTTTCTCCAGCTTCGCCTGTCTCTCCGCCGTCGTTGCCTCCTCCGTCCCTTCAAAGTGTACCAACATTTTGCTTTGATGGATAAAGGCTAAAACGGAACTGATTGTACCAGGCTGCCTGGGTAAGAATGTATGTCTGCGTAGATGCAGCACCAGCATCAGCGTTGCGATGAGGATAAACACGATCCCCATGGAAAAGGCAAAGGAGATACTGAAGGAGAGGTTGCTTTCTTCACCGCCATTGTAGTCGAGGGAACCCATGGCAACGGTGAGAATTTCAATGAGTACAGAGACGAAGCCAACCCAAGCGAGGAGGAAGTGGCCTTTGTAAATTGCTTTAACTACAAGCCAACCAGGGACCGTGGCAGAGTAGTCGAGTGTGAGAATGCTAGAGGGCGCGTGGCGGTTATACAGGATCCAGAAAGGCTCTAACATGCGCATATCCTTTTCAACGATTTCCCAGAGAGACTTAATCGTGACTGATAATGCCGTGAGAACCCATGGTGTCTTATCGATAACGACATTGAGTCGTGGAGAATATACCATTGCCGGTAACATTCCCGCTAAGATACCCAGAAAAATTAGGAACGGGACCCCACCCTTAAGTCGTAGTAGTAGAGGATGAGCGTTCATGGGTTTGGGTGCTTGGTGATCACGGTCTGACTCTTTGAGGAAATCAGCTTGCCAGAGAGAACCTTTATGGAGTAAGTAGGTGCGTTTGTTGAGCTGTTTATGGATCTTTTCTTCGGAAGCGGAGTCAAGCCCTTGGAAGTCCATTAGGATATGTGATTTGTTTGCCATTGCTGCGACTCCCGCAATACCACTAGGGTCGCCAAGAAGGCCGGACTTGCGCCTCCCCAAGGCGGCAATCATATACGCGTTGAGTACAATGATGATGATGAGGGTAGCCTCCAAAATACGTGTAAAGACAATATCGACAACAATTGTCTTCGGGATCTCTCTGTCAGGTATACTCTGACTCTGTCGCCATTTCTGGGACGGCGCAATCTTGACAAAGACTGATAGAAACATTGGGACGATAGCGAATGCAACCAGGGATGCCACGGAGGAAGCTACGACAACCCATTGCCTGTGCTTAAGAGCGGCAATGGGGACGAGAAGACTCCAAAAAGTCTGGTATTCAATATTAAGGGTACTTGCGGCCATGGCACCACGAGCGCCATGGCTGAGTTGAAAGTAGGGCTCAGCACGTTTGATCTCGGTGTCAGTGATTTTCCACAAAATACCGTAAATAACACCAACTACGGTAGGCATGTATTTCCACATTGCAAACTGGACGATATCGAGATCATCTACCACCTTGAAGGTGAGGATTCCGGGCTTTTTATCGTCACGGAGGAGGCCACGATCTGAGAACTGGTAAAGCACTTCGGCGCCAACCAATAGAATCAGAGAAAGAAGTAGCAGGAAGATTAGGAACCCTGTTCGCATGGAGAAGGGCTTCCAGTTCGGAATGTCACGATCTATACAAGTCTATTAGTGATATACTCCACCCATTATGAGGCGAGCTTTTAGAAATCATACTTGGCGGGAAGTAGTACGCTGTTTGCGCTCTGCTCTCCAGATTTCCGGCACGATGGAGCGAAAAATTATCCGCTAGTAATCTTGTCAATATATCGCCCAGGTCTCACAGGGTGGACCTCAAACTCACAATCTTTGTCCGCATCCAACCCCGAAAAGCTCGATAAATCAATGGCCTCCCCAGTCCCTATAAAGTAAACTCCAGTTAGCCTTACCGAACCACGCATTCAAATATTTGAAGAAGAAAAACGCACCAGTATACGCAAAATCTGGATTCTTATGTTCCTGATATGCCTGAACTGCCGCAGCCGGTACATGGTCTGCTGAGAAGAAATCCAGATCATAATTGATTGCTTCCTCACCCCCCTCAACCCTACTATACCCCTCGGCGGTTGTCTCTACCGGTTTCGACTCCTCATCAATATCACCCCCATTGCCGACTTGATAAGACCACCCGCTCTTCGGTCTTCCCCTAACTGTCGACATGATTCTCGTGCTGATTCTCCGTACAATACCTTCCCCCTTTCCTCCTCCTCCACCCCCAGGAACAGTCAACGTACTCCCACGATTACTCCGCGTGTTATCATATTCCACATTTAATCCGCGCCTTGCTCTGTACCCATCGTAGCTTTGATCAATCTCCTCGGTCTCCATCGCACCATCCGTCATCGAATTTCGATTGCTATATGCCGCGGGCAGACCAGGGTTCAGTGTCGCGGGCAACGACGCATTGATAAGCTGGCTTAACCTTGGTCCAGAAGGTGCGATAGGCGAATACCCAAGCGGGCCACTGGTTGCTGTTCTTGTAAATGTAAACTCTGGCGTTTGTCTGCCGCTCCGCCAGGTAGATTGTGGGGCTTCGGGGCTGACAGCATCATATCCTCCGGAGCGGGTATATTCTGTCTGGTAGGGTGAGTATGGAGAGAGTGTAGAAGTGTCCTGATAGGGGCCTGAGGAGTAGGGTGAGCCGAGGTAACCAGTATGACTGGAGAGGTCAACCGGGTAGGCCTCATCGTCGTCGAGTCGTGAAATGCGGGCTTTTGACATTATGTTTGTAGAGACTAGTTATTATTAGATTGTTTGTATTCTTCTCTCTCTTTTTTTTATCAGTCCCTTTTCTTCCACCTTTCCCTAATTCCTCCCTCTTTACTTCTACAAGTAGGAATAGGCTTTGTAGATATTTTGTAGTGGCCGATGAACTGCGGGCAATGATTGTTCGAACCGAACTGTACCCAGCCGCCGGCGCGGTCGAGTTAATCCCCCCGTATACCACTATTAACCTAGGCAACAAAACCAAAGGGATTTTTGTTTGTGCCTCACTGCTGCCACTGTAAAGGCGAGGAAGAAGAAGTATCTTTAACAGTGTCGCAATGTTTCAATTATGCGATATACATACCCCACACTATGTGCGGGCGAGAGGTCCGTGGATATGTGTGATTTGCGGAGGCTGATCCGCACTGCTGCTTTGGAAGCTGTGACAACCGATAACAATCCCACTACTAGCAGCTGCAGGAAAAGCAAGCTGAATGCTTAATTTCGTGATAAGCGCCAGTATGACTGTGGGTAGGTAGATGGATGAGGGGAGAAGAAGAAGAGTTAAAGGTACAGTTACGAAGTAGGAGAGAGAGAAAGTGATGGAGAGTGGGAACGAAAGATTGTCTGGGAGGGAGAAGGGAAAAGGTGTGAAGAGAAATTGGTATGTAGGCAGGTGTTCCAAAGATGGATGGATGTACCAAGTAGACAATAGAAACCCAGCTACCATACCCCCTCCCCCCCTCTCCCTCCCTCACTTCTCCCCTCCTCCTCCTTCTTCTCTCGATCCCCCCTTCAAGTTGAGAACATTGCCAGTGTTTGGTTTTAGCTGTCTTTCCTCAGCCGCACAAAAACGGCGGCAATCTCAACGGACTTTGCCGTGTCTCTTTCTCTACAGATTCTCCATCTCAAGATAATGCCCCTAGTCTACAAAAAAATTACCAGATCATGCACACCCCAAAGCACTGAAGTACCTAGCGCTCCCGCAGGATCCAGTCGAATGTCCATATTTTCCGCGTATCCAGGGACCCATTCATCCATCACGTCCTTTGAACCCTGCTCGTTACCACTGCCACCCCTGAATATTGTTGCTATTTTCAGGTAGCGACCGCCAGTTTTATTCAGCCTCACTCAAGTCTTTAATCTGTCTTTCAACGTTGGGTGGCTGAACGGAATTCTGTTCACTAATCAGTGGTAGATCAGAATAAGTAATACTACCTACTTTTTATGTAAACCCCATTTAGTCCCTAGAATACCTTCCGTAACCATCCTCTACTCTCATCTGCCCTCAAGGATGCACTGTGCAAATACCTATTCTAATTCCCGCAGCACAAACTCCTTTGTATGTATGTGTAACAAGGCAGGTATGTACATGTAGGCATTGTATCAAATCCACGTGGATGAAGGACCAACCCCCCCCCCCGATCCTCTGTTCGCGAAACTTAAGCTGCCCACCAACCAAGATCTCGCGGGGGATTGAAGCTACGATGATGTCGAGCTAAGTGTTCTGGCACATAATCTCCACGAATCACCAAGCCTCTCGCTAATTTTTTCCTCATGTAATGGACCCGATAATGCACAAGCGTTCTAGGGCTGATGATAGCGACCCGAATGAGAGGATACAGTATGCACTAGGGTAATGCAAAAAGGCCATGTTGAAAAAAATTTTAATCCTAAATCGGGTGTCTCAGAATATGCTATGTATCAGAGAGCGGTGAGGGAATCCCACAATGCGTTTATGGAGAGATCTTTTGTGTTCGTTGGATAGCATTTCAGTCGATACATATCTATGTGTCAACGTGTGGCAGTTAGATATGTATCATGTGCGACGTTACATGCCATCGCATTTCGCCAGGTTCACACTGGATCACTCGATAAGCCGCTAGGCTTGGCTCGAGCTTGGGTTGGACACAGCCTCCTGATTGGATGACCAGTCACGGGGGTGAAATCTTGGTGGCTTTGAGATGCTCTGGGCGGTTTAATTTTATGATCGTGATTTATGATTTAGTACTCGGATGGAGCTAGAAGTTTCTCTTTTATCTTGGCCAGCACAGCACCATGACAACCCGACGAGGCATAATGTGAACCTACATGTATGTGTTCTTAAAAGAAACACGGGAACCCTTTGATTTGTTGTGTACATGTATGTATTCGGAACACGCCACACGCTCCGACAAAAGAAACAGATAATAATAAAAATGAAAGTACTCGGAATATTCTAAAAAGTTTGTTTCAAAAACCAGGGCGCACCTCGTAACTGTATTTTGGGGATAGAGTACGTACATGTAGTTATATATATGTCTTAAGAAACTGGCCGCTGGGCATACGTGATCTACTCTAGCACGGCACCTATATATAATAGAGAGTAAAAGCACATCTTTCTGCAATGTCAGCGGGTTATTCCGTTAGTCGGCGGCTGTAAGCTGGTAAGTTAGTACCTACAGTGTCCTATGACTTTACATGTACCTACCACTTCTCTCGTACACACTCTAAATAGCTCCCTCCTATGAGATTATTTAGTGCATGAATGATTGGGGTGAGGAATGATGTGAGTGGTTGTGCCGTATGCGGGGCTTACTGGTTTGGTTCATTGGCCAGGATATCAGTTGACTTGCAGGTTGTCTGTGTAACGATGTAGCCAAGACGTGGTGTACCTACATATACCTACATACCTACATTTATGAGAATCAAGTTTGTTTCTGCAGGAGAGGTTTGCCGGAAATAATGCACATGTACTTACACCTTGGCGCCATAAAAACGGAACTACCTACCCTCTCCAAACAATGCCGTGTTCCAAGGATTTCTCGGGAGATGTATGCAGAAGAGTACCAGGATCGAGAAAGTAAGATAAAAATTAATGAGGCATAGATATACATGTAGTGTACCGCAAAAACTCGAAAAATTGGCTATCTCCGGCCAGGGATTACCTCCTTCACAATTGGCTGGAGGGCGTAGATCAGGTCTGCTTATAGCAATTTTGATCTCATATGCATAGCCAATTTTTCGAGTAATGGCGGTAGTGTAGGTGAGATTGAGAATATTGAACGGGACTACATGTAGGTTACATAAACACATATAAACACCTCTCACGAAGTTTGTTCTAGAAACCTGCCACCTACTTGATCTCATACAGATTGTACACATGGTAATTCGCTCCAGAGCCGCAGTGTACCCACACAACGGCAGTACATATGTACATACATGTAGTCACCGGGCATTTTTCGACACTTAAACGGTGTAGATAAATCTAGTATGAAAACCCTAAATTAAGGGAACGGTCATAGATGAAACTTGTGTATCTCTGCTACCTTACGCCCACTCTTGGCAGAGGAGTGTTTTGCTGTGGTAAGATAGGGGTTAGGTCGAGATGTGCGTCCCTTTGGTTCTCACACCCTGTTTGCACCAACAACGTAGTAGCTTTTGGCCAAAGTATGTAGTATATGCATACATATATTTATATAAAGCGCCTACTGAGTTCACAACACTCATTTCTTCTATACTTTATCACGGATGAATCACATTTAACAACTAGCCAAGAAACCAAACTGATGCAATTAATGATGTAAACAAAAAAAAAAAAGAAACCAGACTGCGTCTGAAACATAGATTATCACTCGATATATCAGGACCCGACAATAGTTTTGAATTCCTTCCTAAGATGAAGTGAAACTACCAAACCCCATAAGCAACAAATACTACAAAGTATTGAATCACCCACTACTGCCAAAACCCCTGTAATCCTGGCTTTGCTCTACATCACGCCTATTCGCCTCCATATGCGCACCAAGGTAATCTCCCATACCAGGTAAAGTCCTCTTCTTCCGTGGAATTGGTGGTCCAGCTGATAATACCTCCCGCGCCTCTACAGGTAAAACGGGCAACATTTCTCGTGTTTCCCTTCGTTTAAATCTCCCTCCCCACGAACGATGGTCCCATTCATACATAGATATCCTGTAAACGCAATGGCCTTCTTTCTCGTCTTTCGGCGTCAAACCGCAATTTACACTTACAACTGGGGGCTCGATATTGGATCTCTGCAGATGTTGAATATAGAGAGAGACCCCGGATAAGGAGATAATTATGCCGAGAAAAATGGGGAAAGTGATTTGACTGATGTCAAGAAACGCACAGCTAGGCGGAGGGGTATCCATTGTTTTGGTTTTGGTTACGATTTTGGTTGTGATTGTGGTAGTTTCTGATGGAGAGGGAGCGGTTTGGGGTTTATATAGGACTCTGAGTTTATCTTCGGAAGGGTAAAACAAGGAAGACAATCACTGGGGCACAAGGATAAATGATACGTGTAGAGTTCTCCCTAGGGATTGAAGGCGCGTGGCTACGGACATTCCCTAAAACATATGGAGGTTTAAGTATACTTCCATCCTGCATACGTTGATATGCCCATGTTATCAGTTGTGGTATAATTTCTGCAAACTCTTAGTTAGACAAATGGCGAGAAAAGCTTTGGATATGAATTTTAGTGTTTTACTTCTACTAATCTGCATCGGCATCCATGCATTAAAGCACTTTGGGCGAGTTTCTTTATGTTTAGTTTCTACCCAGTTCGTTAAAACTATCTCACCACAAATTCAACCTCCAAAAGCTTTACTCACCGAGTAGCTAGTTTTGAATCATATGCGCCTCGCAAGGCGAGATCCATTAAACCTTTTTGCACCCCTCTTTACTCGCTCCACACCCATTATTGGCTTCTTTAAAGCGTTCCACCAGGATCAGAGTTCTCAGGCCACGACAATCGCACAAATGCTTTGTTTCGGCCCTCTTGTTCCCCTTTATCTTGTTTACCAACATAAGTTGTTTAAGGCCCCCGCAAACCTCCGCATCGCAGCCACCACCACCACTATTACCAGCGGGGACAGTGCAAGGTGTCTTCTCGGCAGCCATAATGTTTTTGTCGCTTCTTTCCTCAACACAGACGATGCTGGTCTTATGGGTGCAAGTTTTGCGGATATCGTTGAGCGGCGCCGGTTTATTGATGATCAAACGGAGGCGAGCTCGGTTCAGTTGCTCAGTGGTATCATCCTCGGTGGGGGTGAGGGTGTATTTGTAGTCCTCATTAGTTTCTGGGGTAATGGGGTGATTGGCCATCATAGGTAGTGGGTACTGTGATGTGACAGGTTGTTAAGGAGAGAGGGAGGGATGGAGGATGATGATGAAACGAGGAGAATTAGTTGACCTGGATGAAGAGAAGGGTGTGGGTGTCAGCCGTGTTCCAGGACATTGAGATATTTACTTTGGCAAGGGTGCGGCTGCGAATAAATGTTGGTAGGTGCGTATGCCGAGTGATGATATGTGAAGAATTGCTTAGAGTGCGGGCAGGGGGGGATCGGCAGTAATTTACGCTAACAAGTAAAGACGATTTCAGTTGTAAAAAAACATCAAAGATATTGTAGCTGGATTAAAAAAAAGCAAGCCCTAATCCTCTATTATGAGAGAAACCTATATAAGGCGTCTTTAATACGCGCTAAATCATCTCGATGGGCGTCAACATTTATATTTATTCCTCAAAGGAATATAGATCGTCAAGCGGGGTCAAATCAACTCCACCGTAGGAATAAAGCAGGTGCCAGTTTTCCTACCTTGCGCGAGGGACGCCTTGGTTTGATTAAAGCCTTCTAAACTGTAGAAGTAGAAGCCTAGATCTATTAACCATTAATCTCAACAGATGATGAAGTATTAGCACGTGAAGCACCGAGAAGTTGGCCGGTTCAAGCATTGTTGATCTACATGCAATGTGTTACTACATGCAAGAAGTGGAGCAGGTCATGTGTTATCACTCGCTAGACCGCCATGCCACGGTGTTGTAATGTGTGTTGCTTCCGAGTACAGTCAGCTCTTGTGCCTAGGACTTTATATCCGGTACACATACAATGTATATGTGACTGTCTTATATGTCTACATGTACTCACATACATGTATATAAGACACCTCATTTGTATCCAATGCTAAGGTAGAAACAAAGTCTATTAGCCAGCTGGCACCTGGCACAGATGACATTTGTTAAGACTGTAGAATACACGTCACAGTATCCCTCGGTCTGTCAGTAAAATGCTGACCCCCCCAGAAGAAGCAAATTTTGCGTGGCTTTACTAACAGATCCCGTTATCTCCCTTATCAAATAATAGATCTTCTATACAAATTTAATTCCTCTATTATAGGGGGTCAGCATTGACAGACTAAGGGATAAAGACTCGCAATATAGACTCGCTTTGAGAGTCCTGAATGTTTGTTTGGTGGAGGTTGCCTAGACGAGGAGTGTCCGGTTGAGTGATACCGGTGAGAATCTTTACCGACCGAGAAAGATACTTATAGCTAATTATAATATAGGAATTATTAATAGGGGCCGAGGAAGACCGGGCCCTTCTTTGCGTGTGACTACATTTTCTTAGCTGTGCATTGGCTCTATGCTAAGTGATTAAATGTGATGGATAGCATCACCATAGATAATAATTTCAATTCTTAGTAATAATGAACCTAGACAAAAGTATAAGCCCAATTCAGGCAATTTTTTCCTTGGCTGAGAAACGATACAGTAATAGGACATGCTCATTTGATTAAAAAAAATTATTGATGGCAAAAATGTACATGATAAGAAACACAAGGACATGGGTCTAGAAATTGCTAACTGAAAATGATACAACTGGTGGATCAGCAACCATAGCCCGCGCTTTTAAGATGAGGGTCCGAATAGTTTAATCGTATAAGTAGTACATACATATGTATTTATCCTCGCCGAGAAACCTCAGACGCATTTCTTGCGACTAGAGAGATTCTTTAGAGAAGGCCTTCGTCCGCCCAAGATAAAATACTACAAAGAAGAACAACCCAAGCATGGCCTAGATCCAAATCAATATTCCTGATACCCTCCATGAGGCCACCCCCACTGATATGGGTGTAGGCTGGATTGGTGTAGAAAAAAGCCCTCACCATCATCTTCTTCATCCTCATCGAACTCCTCCTCATCTGTTTCACCCAACCCATCCTCTTCTTCACTACTTCCGAAACCGAATGGATGCATCCCATGTGTCCAAAATCCTAAGCCACTACCATCATCTATACTAGAATCATCTATATAGGGTTCGTCAGCCATAACGCATGAGCAATCGTCGTGACGTTGGTCATCAGCAGGTTCCTGGTCGCTGGAGCCGCTGATGTAGTCTTGCCACAATTGGATTGTACAGCTGCGCATACTCATGGCCCTTTGGTGGTGAAGTTGCTCGATTCTAAAGGAGTCGAGAGCCGATGAGGTCCTGGGGGGAAATTGTCTGGCAATTTGTCGGAGGACCACTTCCCAAGGTTTTGGTGCAATGCTCTCCTCATCACTAGCAGGAGGTGACTCGTATGCACTTTCGCTTTTGTCGTTATCATCCGGATCAGACCTTTTGATCTCGCAGTTGTCGAAGTGAATGGTGCGAAGGGATTTTTTATGTGAAGCCAGGAACTGAAGGATCTGTGACTCCGAGAATATGATGTCACGGAGTTTAAGGGATTTAAGCTTCGGCCAGCATTGTTCGGCCAATGCGGCTTCGGTTTTACTGGAGGACTTGTACTTGAATGGGGATGCAAGGGTATGGAAATGGACGCTACTATCCGGGATTTCCATTTCTAGAGATTCAAGAGATGTGGCAGATTGCATAAGACGGCCGAGTGAGGCAATCCACCCTGGACTAGACCCCGGGTGATCCTGACAGATTTGAATGCTGATGACAAGAGTTTTGATATTTTGAAATCCTAAAATCGCTTTGTGAAAAAAGTGGGGTGGAAGGAGCATGCATTCTTCTGTTACTCCTTTCAACACAAATTCCTCTATAGGCGATACATTCATCTGAGTACGATTATGCATCGCTAACAAAATAGCGCGGAACACGGCGGGGCCCCAGGATTTAATATTGCCAATTCCTGGAATAGTCAATGCATGAGATTGATCCGACAATCCGAAACATCCAGGTGAACTCAAGTGAATTGATTTCAGGACTGGTAATGAGGACAGACATTTGACATGTACATCATGAATGTCGTTTGAAAGGTCAAATTCATGCTGTTCGAGCCAGCGCGCAATTTTCATCATGTGGGGGTCGGTACTGAATTTGATTGTGCCAAGCTTTTCGGTCCACTCGGGGTCAGCCAAAAGCCGAAGGTAGTCGTCGTGCATGGCTCCTAAGGCGCACCGTCAGCTCGTGGAAACATAAACGGAAGGGTTTATAAAACGCACTAGAGGTTGACCTCTCCATGAGATTGTTAGGGGCAAGGACATAAGAATACCGCCTCACCAAAGCCTGAATCTCTTCACTTTCGGTAATGTGCTCTAAACGTTTCAAACTACACTCCCTGCTTCCGACAGTGATGTTCTTGAAGAGGTGAGGAGTAACATGGGCAGAGAACTCTTTGCACACTAGACGAAGGCTTGAATATCCCTTGATAGCTTCGCGTGGCGGTATTATTGGATACAGTCCTGAGCGCTTTATGTAATTGGATGGGTGGAGGATCATGAGCATGATCTCCGGGGGCATTGAATTTAAAGACATTATGTTAGCCAAATCTAACTGCCTTCTTTTTCACCCTTTTGTTTTTCCTTTAGAAAAGGAGTATAAGGCCCTCAAAGCCTATTCTTGTCGAAATTTTTGGGTTGCCCGCTTTCGTCTGAACATCGTTAGTTTCATACTGTACCAGTTACCGCCAACTGGCATTAGAGAATCAAATCTGCTCTGACCTATGAAGAAAATTGATGTCCTACTGAAGCCTAGGAATCAAGAGGGTAGAATAATTCCAATAGAGTTGCAGCAGCACTGGGTAGTACGGGCGCAATCTGTGTCTGTGGGACCTGGTGGAGACAAGAGGGCATCATCCTGGCCTGGTTTTGATGCACGTCGCGTCGCTGCTAAGACCTCTTGGCAGATGTCACGTTACGGAGTTGGTGTGACACCCCTAGCCCTGATGGTTACCCGGGCATGCTGCTTTGACATGTCTCACCCCCTCCACCCACCTAGTTAACTTCACCTATCACCGCAGCACCCCTCTAACCCCTCTAACCCCTCTAACCCCTCTACAACTATCAAAACCGATCCCCATCTATATAGGCCGCCATGAGCTCTTGTACGTTTTTTTTTCTACTTGCTCCTAATACTGTTCGCAATTTCAAGGAGGGCCCCGGGCGTCGAATTAAGAGCTGACACGCTGCAGTGAAGCAATTCATCCGGGCTGTTCGAAGCGCAAAGACCTTGAACGATGAGCGCGGAGTTATTCAAAAAGAAAGTGCCGCAATTCGTGCTTCGTTTCGAGAAGAATCAGGTGACTCAAACGTTAGGTTCGTGCTAGCTTAGCTCCATCATTCCTGCCTAGAGCTTTTTCTAACACATCCGGTTGTGTTCTAGGAGGAATAATGTCGCCAAGTTGCTTTATCTCTTCACTCTCGGTGAGCGCACGCACTTTGGACAAATCGAGTGTCTGAAGCTATTAGCCTCTCCTAGATTTGCCGATAAAAGATTGGGATACCTGGGTACCATGCTTCTTCTAGACGAGAATCAGGAAGTGTTGACTTTGGTTACAAACTCATTGAAAAAGTAAGCGTCGCTCAATTTGCATTGATAGGTTTACTTCAGAGCGCTGACGTTCATAGTGATCTGGAGCACTCAAATCAGTACGTTGTGGGGTTGGCTCTATGTACCTTAGGAAATATCGCATCAACAGAAATGGCCCGCGATCTTTTCCAGGAGGTGGAAAATCTACTCTCAACCGCGAACCCTTATATTCGTCGGAAGGCGGCTATCTGTGCTATGCGCATTATCCGGAAGGTTCCCGACCTCCAGGAACACTTTATAGATAAGACCAAGCTACTTCTCCAGGACCGGAACCACGGAGTATTGCTTTGTGGTATTACTTTGGTTACAGACCTTTGTTTGCATGACCCCGACATGGTACACGAATTTAGACCCTTTACAAATGCACTGGTCCGCCACTTAAAGAGCTTAACAAGCTCGGGATACGCACCCGAGCACGACGTGACAGGAATTACGGATCCGTTCCTACAGGTCAAAATTCTAAGGCTATTACGAGTGTTGGGCAAGGGGGACGCCGAGGTTAGCGAGCAAATTAACGACATCTTGGCACAAGTGGCGACGAATACAGACTCAACTAAGAATGTCGGGAATTCAATTCTCTACGAATCTGTACTCACTATCCTTGATATTGAAGCAGATAGCGGCCTTCGCGTGCTCGGTGTCAACATTCTTGGAAAGTTCCTAACCAACAAGGACAATAATATCCGTTATGTAGCTCTAAATACCCTAATTAAAGTGGTCGCCGTAGAACCAAATGCAGTACAGAGACACCGTAACACAATCCTTGATTGTCTCCGGGATCCGGATATCTCAATCCGCCGCCGTGCCCTCGATCTATCCTTTACCCTCATCAACGAAAGCAATATTCGCGTCTTGATTAGGGAGCTATTGGCATTCCTTGAGGTCTCGAACAACGAGTTCAAGCCCGTCTTGACTACTCAGATTTGCATTGCCGCTGAGCGTTTTGCGCCCACAAAAAGGTGGCATATCGATACAGTGTTGCGTGTTCTGAAGCTTGCCGGAAACTATGTTAAAGAGCATATTTTATCGAGTTTTATTCGCTTAATCGCCAATTCCGCGGAGCTACAGACCTACTGTGTTCAGAAGCTTTTTTCTGCGCTGAAAGCAGATATCACCCAAGAAGCATTGACTTTGGCAGGAGCTTGGACTATTGGTGAATACGGGGATCTGCTCTTGAAGGGCGGTAGTTATGAGGAGGAGGAGTTGGTTGTCAAGGTTCAGGAATCAGACGTGGTGGATATCCTCGCAACAATTCTTTCGAGCGCTTATTCTTCGCAAACAATAAATGAATATATCATTACAGCACTCATGAAACTCACCACCCGTATTTCAAACCCAGCTCAGATCGAACGAGTCCGCCGAATTCTACAGTCTTATACCGACAGCCTCGATGTCGAGATTCAACAGCGATCTGTCGAGTATGGCAACATGTTTGGATATGATGAGATTCGAACAGGTGTACTAGAAAAAATGCCACCACCGGTATTTAAGGAAATATCTCGGCAATTTGAACAAGAACATGTTGTAAAACCAAAAGGTCCTGGCAAACGCGGCGCCAAGAAGCAAATTGATGAAGATGCACTCCTTGATCTCATGGGCGGTGACACGGTTCCAGGACCTATCCCATCGAACGGGGGCTCAGAAGACTTGTTGAAAGGCATGTTCGGTGGAGGTGATGAAGTAGCCTCACCTTCTTCCCCAACTCCGCAGTCGAATTTAAGCAGTATTATGGATTTGTTCAATACTCCTTCACCCGCACCCGCGCAACAGCAGCAACCTGTATCCACAATGCCCTCAGCTGTCATGGGGTTTTCAAGCCAGCTAAGTTCAATTGCGCAACCCGCGGCACCTTCAGGTCCAGCACAGCTTCCAGTTTATGACAAGAACAATCTTGCCATCGCATTGCAGCTTCAGCGCACAGCAGACGGCACAGTGAACATTGTTGCAAGGTTCAAAAACAACGGCTTCACAGACAATATAAGCGGGGTAACATTGCAAGCCGCAGTACCCAAGAGTCAGACTTTAAAGCTTCAGCCAATAAGCTCAGCTGAGCTAGGCCCAGATGCTGAAGCAACGCAAGCGATGAGAGTTCAAGGCAGTAAGGGGGTACGTTTATCCTCTCCTTATTATGAGATGAATGATCACTAACTATCTCCGAAATAAAAGCCCCCACTCAAGTTAAGGTTGAAAATTTCGTACACGAAAGAAGGGGCAGGGGAAGTTGTGGATCTGGTGAACTGGACTGAGCCATTAGCTTGAGCGCTGGGACTATTTTTTTAGAAGGAGGGCATACTGCATAATTCCCATCTTTCCTTTTTCTTTCTTTTTTATTTGACGAATTGGAATCGATAAAATGCGGCGTTTATCAACTCGAAACTTAGTTTAATTAGCCTTTTGCATTCCTTTGGCTTACCTCTGCGTTATTTTGTTGAAAAGCTGTTGTTTTGTCTATACATAGTTATGGTTAGCTATCAAGTTATTTTTATATTTTGGAGTGTTTTTTTTTTAACCATGTTACCTCAACGAGTGTGATTTGAAGCATGAGGTATCACTCGATTTGTGTTTAAGAAAGGAAGATATGGACTTCCGAGACATGGAATGTAACAGTCATGGTAGATGAAAGAGTCAATCAAAGTGCCTAAGACTGTTGGGTATATATGTCGTCACCATGGGGACACAGGGTGTCCTGCTTTTGCTATAAGGCCTGTGTCTATAGTCCTCTAGTCAGTCGACTAGTTAAGTCTCGTATTATCTACTTCATCCTCCTTGAAAGCCGAACGACAAAAGGAACGGCATCTGTGCAAAGATTGGGCCTGGCGGGGATGATCGTTACCGAAGGGTCTAGGCCGACCACGTAACGTGCCCCACGGAACACTTTGGCATCAGAAAAAGGGGGGGTCTCCTAGTAGTTTGGGTTAGTTCCGTGCGTGCCCCATTTTAACCCTTGTTTTTGAGGTGTTGAGGTGTCGCTCTTGTTAATTCATTAGTCGTGTGGCCTTGGGCGTCGCCTGAAAATGAAAACACAAACTAGCGGGGTATCGATGTTGTGGCGGTTTCGGAGAAAGGGTGTCAGCTATATATGATAGCTCGAAGAGAAGATCAGCTCCCTCTTCATTTGCCCCGGGGGGGGGGGGGGTCTTTCTATAGCTCGTGGAAGAAACGAAATATGGAAGAGGCTGTAGGGTGATAGTATGCAGATAAAGGATAGCAGGGACCTCCTATGAGTTCATAGGCATTAGATGAGCGACTACATGTAGTTACTCTTCGTGACTTCAGCGAGCTGTTGAGGTTCAGTTTGTGGGGTTGTGGGGATATATAAGTACCAGTTCGTTAGAAGACATCGGAGGCACTATACAGCCCACTCCCATGAAGGGAAGGGTAATCTCCTTGAACCTTCTAGATGGTTCTATGTTGGAGTTTAACAGTCTCTAGTATGGCGTTATATATGATTCTTCGATATCTGGCTGTACATATTATTTCTCCCATCATTACTAGGCTAGTATAGTCGCTATAGGTAGGGCGGGTAAGCGAGAGGAAGATAGCAGCACACTCACCATCCGTAAGGGGCGGGCTTTAGGTGGGTGTTTTATTTCCCAGGGGGACTGGTCTACGGTGGGTCTAGGGTGTTTGGTGTTTGGTGCAAAGTCCACGGCGTGGGGTGCCTAGTACAAAGTGGGGAGAAATGCGTATGGGCTGGATCTGTTATTAGTGCGTAGGTGCTTTGGTACAGAGGATAACAAGGTTTTACCAGCCAAAAGGCCGGTGTGGTTAGTAAGCTAGGTTAACATTTTTCTATGTGCATTAGCCCATACCCCACTTGCAACCTACATGTACTTAATGTACTTATCTACACTCCACCCTCCCACCCTTCTGCTTCTTCTACAGATAATAGATAATCCGCACCATCAATCAATATATCCAACCGCTATACCTGTTTGGTTCGGCGCCCAATCCTCGGTCATAATATACTCTTTCCTCTCTTTGTTGGATATATATAGAGAGAGAGAGTTGATTGAGCGCGTACAACACCGTTCTAGTTCTTGGTGTGTGAGTTCTTCCAGCTTCGAGTTGGTAAAAGAGCAGCATACAGCGTGGGAAACTCCCAGCTTGTACTCACACAGCAGAGGTATTTTATTGGGGTTGAACCTGCTGAGTACGCTCCTACTAATATCACTAGATATTCATCGAGCAGGAGGCCTTGCCTCGAGACCGTTATTCATCGTGAATACTAAGGAACATGTGGAACCCCCAGCTGGCGTCCACGGATCCAGAATTAAACTAGTTTCCCCTCCTGTATTCTGAGAACCACAGTGCAGTTGACCACTGACCTATATCATCCAGGGAGGGGTTATTGGCTGTGTTTTACATACGACAAAGGAGAAGGCGACTGCATGCAATCATAAGCAATCATGGGGTAGCCACAGAATGAGAAGATTCCCATGGTAGCTCATAGCACGGACCGTGTACTACGACACAGAAGAGTATCCGCTGGGTAATTTTTCAATCTCACTGAGGTAACCCCTGGACCAAGCGCTCTTGGTCATAATCCATCACTCGTACACAATCTATCACTCGGGGTTTACTCTGGGGTGACTTGGTATGGGCCCCTGTAACTACTTCCTGCTTAGCAAGTTTAAAGTTTTAAATGATTTAGCTTTGATTAATAGATACTCCATCACGCTACCCCTCCTCTACTCTTTTCTGCTCTGCTGTGCTCAACTAAAAATACCGCTCCATACAGCCAACTGCAATAATCACTCACCGCTTATTACACACTCCGTTGCACATCCCTCGGTTTCGTTCTCCTGAACTCCTCCAAGATGGTAACAAAATCTCGTCCTCATTCATAAATACATACCGGCCTACCCACACGCCTACTTTACTTCCTGCGCACCCTCAAGGAAAGAAAGAAAATAAAGAAACATTACTGGTTAAATGGCAATTGGACGAAGTGAATAAAGTGGAGAGAGAGTTAATAGTACAATATGTTTGTTTCTCCTTCACTGGAAGTTGACGGGGCATAAGGGAGGATGAGGGAAGTAGGCGGAGAGCCAATGAATCAATCCCATCAATCAATCAATAATACCGGACAACACCAAGAGACAATAACAAGCTGATAGACTAAGAACCAACACAGAACGATAAGGGACGAGAAGAACGAGAAGAACGAGAAGAACGAGAAGTTAAGATAAGACTATCACACAACAGACGAAAGACAGAAAGAGCAGAACAGAAAAAAGATAGAAGAAAATTGTTTCCAATCCCGCTCATGTTCCTCCAAACTAACCCAAATTTCTGCCATCGCACCAGACCCTAAATGAGCGTTTATTATATCCTTCGAGTCAAAACGAATGGTTTACGCAGCGGTAGTGGTAGTTGTTGCAGCGGCCTCAGTAGTAGTGGCGTCAGCCGCGGGGGCAGCAGCAGCAGCAGGAGTGGGCTCTGCGGCGTCACCGCCAAAGATGCTCTTCTGCTCTGTGTTTGCTGCAGGCTCCTCAGATGCAGATGCTGGAGCAGTAGTGGGCTCGGGTTTAGCCGCACGGCCCTTCTTGGCTGCAGGTGCCTTTGCAGCCGCGACAGTTTCCTTGGTCTTTGATGGGCGGCCGCGCTTTTTCTTGGGCTCTCTATTGATTTTATTAGTATCGTTGACATTTAGTGGCAGGAATAGAACAATTACTCGGAAGCAGTAGCATCGGTGATGATGCTTTCGTCGCCGACCATAGGGACATCCTCCTTGGGCTCCTCTTCGACCGCCTTTTCAGCGGCCTCCTCGGGAACGACGGGCGCCTTGCGTTTCCTACCAGCGGCAGCCTTGGGCTTAGGCTCTTCCTTCTCCTTGGGGGCTGGGGCAGCAGCAGCGGGAACGACTTTCTTGGGACGGCCGCCGCGGCCCTTAGGTTTAGCAGCTTCGGCTTCAGGCTCTTTCTCGGGGGCATCATTCATCTCGACGTCACCAGCATCTTTGCCCTCAATAGGCTTGTCGGCAGCTTCAGCATCTTTACCCTCAATAGACCTGCCGGCGGCTTCAGCATCTTTGCCCTCAATAGGCTTGACGGCGGCTTTAGCAACAGCAGAGGAAGCTTCGGGGACCGCTTCTTTGGCGGCAGTCTCTTTGGCTTCTTTGGCAAGTTGGGCCTTAGTGGGCTTCTTGGGCGCAGGAGCTTTCTTCTCCTTTGGCGCTGGCTTCTCCTTAGGCGTTGACTTCTCCTTCGGGGCGGCCTCCTCCTCTTGCGGGATAGGGTCCTCCTTGGGGGCGGCCTCCTCTTTAGCTGCAGACTCTTCCACAGCGGCAGACTTCTCCTTGGGAGCGGCCTTTTCCTTGGGAGCTGCCTTTTCCTTAGGCGCGGGCTTCTCCTTTGGTGCAGCCTTCTCCTTAGGGGCAGCCTTTTCCTTAGGCGCGGGCTTCTCTTTTGGTAGGACCTTCTCTTTGGGTGCGGGCTTCTCCTTTGGTGCGGGCTTCTCTTTGGGCGCAGGCTTTTCTTTAGGGGCGGCCTTCTCCTTTGGAGCGGTCTTTCTCTTGGGCGCAGGCTTCTCTTCCTCACTTAGCTCCTCGTCGTCTTCCGGGTCCTCATCAGCCTCTTTCATGCTCTTCTTGGCCACAGCAGCGGTCCTGGCTGAACGTGCACGTGTCGGCTCCGCTGGCGGCTTCTTTTCGCGCTTTGCCTTTGGCTCACTTCCGGCCACTGGCTGTCGACCGCGTTTCCTAGGCGCTGGTTTCTCCGCCTCAGCCTCAGCCTCAGCCTCTTCAGCCTCAGGTTCCGCTGCTGGAGCGGCAGCCTTCCTGGGACGACCACCAGCCTTCTTTGGCTTGGGCTCTTCCGATTCAGTGGGCTCGGAAGCGGGTTCGGGTTCAGCGGCAGCCTTCTTCGGGCGGCCAGGAGCTTTCTTGGGGGCGGGCTTGGCCGCCTCGGCCTCACCTTCTGATTCGGCAGCAGGGACATCGGCGGGCTTCTCTTTAATCTCCACCTCTACCTCCTTCTTCTTGCGGCCGCGTTTTGGCTTCTCGGGTTCGCTGTTCGGTTTTTTTTTTGTTAGCGCGTCTAATAGCCTCAAAAGTCACGAGAAATGCAACGGAAGGGGAGTTCCAACGTGGCAGCCTCAGCCTTTTCATCCCCATCCTCCTCGGTGTCATCTTTTTTGGCAGCCTTCTTACGCTTCACAGGCGCGCCGGGTCTGTTCTCCGCGACATTCTTCAAGGCGTGTTAGCTAAACAGTTTATCGCGTCAATTGAACAACCAAGGGGGGAAAACAAACTCCTTTCCACTCCTTATCGTCGACGTGGCCTGCCTCGACAGCTGCCTTGACCTTCATCTGAAATTCTGGTGGTAACTCGTCGTATCCGTCTAGCGCTGTGATATCAAGGCCTTTATCGGTCGTGAGCTTTTTACGGATGTTGATAAACTGTTTAGGTGTCACGCAACCCCTTGTGGTAGTGGTGTGTTAGTGCTAGTGTGAGGGAGGGGAGAGGAGGGGGGGGAGTGGAGGAGAAGTGAAGAAGAAGGAAGCAGGGGGATAGGTGGGTAGAAATAGAAAGGGGAGCAAACCAGTGCCGCCAGTTCCAACCTGGGTAACTCCCTTCAACCCAAGAACCGAAGCGGAGCTCTCCCTTTGGAATCTTGGCTTTGGCGCAACGGGCGACTTTGCAGGTAGCGCGGCCGTTTGAGATTGCTGTTTTTTTTTTTTATGGTTCGTGATTAGTTGGTCTTTACTTTTATTTATATTTTTTTTATATATATATTTTTTTATATAATTTAATTTATTGGATTTTATTAATTTCAGGTGATAAAAGGGTTTGAGATGGGGGGGGGGAAAAAAAATGTTTCTCTCCAGCTCGGCGCGTAGTATTTTTGAGTTTCGACGCCTTATTCTTTTGTGTTCTTTTTTTTTTTTCTTCTTCTTTCTTTGTTTTGTTGCGATTGGGATTTGGAATGAGGGAATGTGGCAGGATCAGAGTGAGGAAGGGAGGGATCAGGGAGGGAGGGAGAGAGTGAGAGGGAGCGAAAAGGATACGTACCAGCTCTGTAGGACATAATAAAGTCGCGGCAAAAAAAAAAAAAAAAAAGTGCTGCTTTATGATTAATTAGGGGAGGAGAAATTTTTTTTCTTTTCTTTTCCTACGGATGAGGGGGGAGGGAGGGAGCAATCAGGAAAGAGGGTGGTTGGGGGGGGGATGGATAGATGGCAGAACGTGTATGTGTATGTGTGTATGTGTGTGTTGGGTTTGAAAATGACGTCTCCTGCTATCAAGTAGATGATATTCTTGCCGAGAATAGGGAGAAGAAGCGTATCAGCCCGAGCAGGATGAAGTCGAAATCAAAGGGGAAGAAGAAGGATAGGATAGTAATCAAATTAAAGATGAAGAGGATGATGATGGATAGCGAGAGAAACTGGTGGGATTCGATGGGGAGGGGGGGGGCCGGAGTTGAACTGCTACGGAAATGATATTGGGCAAGTTGTAACTCACTCTGATCACAGAACAGTGACGCGCCTAAAATATGTGTACCTACATGTACTCTACACCACTGCTGCTGCTGCTACTGATGCGCGTACCGTTTGTTTTGTCACGCAGAGTGCAATAATAATAATAATAAATACAGTAATAATTAAAATCACCATAGGTAGAAAGTACCACGCCATATGCAGATAAATAATCAAATGATACAGCATTGCAGGCATCTGTTTATTAGGCATCAGCATCCCATTGTGTTGCAGGTGAGCAAGTACACATAGCCTGACATACTAAGGTAAGGAGGATCAAAGGAGGAAGGCAAAAAGTAAAAAATAAATAAAAAAATAAAGAAATAAAGAAATAAAGAATAAAAATAAAAACCCACAGCACGTGATACGTGTGTACACAAAGATAAAACAGGCGAAAAGAGGAACGCAGATATCAAAGTATAGATACTTTGTATGTAGACTATATATCGGGCGAGCATCCCAGATCTCGGAAAAACAATTGATCCAACCCATCCATCCAGACCATGGCTTATAGCAGGGTTCCAGTTAAGCGGGAAACAACCAACGGCCGCCAACCCCACCAAAAAATTAAACCGAAACGAACGGAAAAAAAAAAAAAAATCACCCCCCTCCCTACACTTGCACACTAATCCACGAAACAATTGCCCAGATGTCATGCTCTCCGTACACCAGTCCCCCCGATCAATTCTCAAGTCATCGTTCACCTGTACTTTTTTACTACCGTCCTTCTTTCCAATACGTCGTGGTGGCCGCCGAAGACTCACTACCACCTTGAAAACTAAGAGAGCAGCTTCAATACCCGTAACATCTACCTTCAAGTACACCTACCGCCACCCATCTCAATTCCACTCGGTATAGATGGCTGACCCTATGTTTACAGTTTCACCCGTCACTACAGTACGGCCGAATGGCTCACGAACCTCAACATCTCTTTCCCCCCGCCTCCGCCCCGCCACAATACCGATACCGTACCCAACGGTCTCCGAGGATCCCCCCTCGACCCACTTACGAAGCGATTTCATGTGCATGGCGATCTAATTCACGACGGGCGTTTTCCAGATCTATATGGCATTTCTATACCCCCGAAGCCCCCAATCAAGCACCCACGCTACGAAGACGATTGGATATCCCACCTCCTGACGGGGCCATACTTGCCCCCAGAATGGCGGCGAAAGGCTGATTTTGTACCGCCACAAGATAATGAAAAACTATTGCTCTTTCTCGAGCGCGCGAGAGGTCACAAGCACGACCTGATTACGGAACTGGTGGTGAGGGGCGAGTGGGAAATGGCTGTATGGATTGTGAGGCAGTTGGTGCAACCGGGGTTCGGGTATCCCGAGGTAGTGAAGATGCATCCTATCTTTGACGAGACACGGGGGTCTACGATGAACGAGGGCGACTATGACACTGGCAGGGCAGAGAAAAAGTATGGTGGCGGGATCCCGTCGCCAGCAATTGCAGGGCGCTCTGGGCTATGGGCGCTGGAAGACGATAAAATCAAATGGGATATCGAGAGACGGAGAAGAGGGTATGGCATAGTGCTATACTCACTCGCTGGGATGGTGCTCAGGGCTGGGACCGAGAGTGGTGGGGGGCACAAGGATCTGATGGCGACAGTGAGACAGGTCCTGGCGTATCTACATACGGCGGGGTTCATGCCGGATTCGTTATATGATTTGGAACGCCATCCAAGGTTATATTTTCTTAGATCTCGCATTCTTGCGTCATTGGCCGACGCGATGTGGCGAGCTCAAGAGGCAATGGCTGCAGAGGAAGCTGAACGTCTGGGTATTGTAGGGGAATACCGAGGCTTCGAAGTCCCCCGCGCTAGACACCGTTTTGAGGTTTGGGGTGGCGGTCGTAAGGATATACCCCCACCGCTAGTCGCATCACAGGACCACACAGGCCCAAAAGATCCCAATCAATGGGGCAGTTATTCTGAGCGCGAGGTCTGGTTAGAGCTCATACTCACTATTGTTGTCGAAACAGGCTATGGAAATGTTGGAGTCGATGTTGTACGTCTCGCTGCCTTGAAGGGGTGGAAATCCGTTGATTACCGTGACCTATACCCACATGAATACACATTAGAAGCACTATTGCACACGACGCCCGAGCCTAAAGCTGGCCCCTGGAAGCTTGAAGGACACTCGTTGAATCGACCACCGGTCACTACACACCCCCTGTCCCTGCCAGACACTATTCTGTCTGGTGTAGTCGACGCAACGGTCGACTCAACCGCCGAGGGCCGTGGCATCGAATCTATGTTTATGACGATCCTTTCGTACGCACAAACATTCCCCATGCGTCGTACAACACTACTACGTCTCATGCGCCACCCTGCCCTCCTTTGGTCTAAAAATCCCGTAGTAATGGAAGTTGGCGCGACCATCCTTTTAGAGGTCGGGGATGGTGTCAAGGCCTGTAGCATGTTAAACAGGGCCCTCTCCCTGTACATGTCCCAGCAGAACCTTCCTGGCGCCCAACGAGTGTGGGGGATCCTGCGCAAACGC
The DNA here is from genome assembly GCA_024713755.1 of Morchella sp. 2018-W16. NCBI lineage: Eukaryota > Fungi > Ascomycota > Pezizomycetes > Pezizales > Morchellaceae > Morchella > Morchella sp. 2018-W16. Next base: position 1,004,271 of record JAMGYY010000025.1, on the reverse strand, counting down.
ACAACTAACATCCAGCAGATCCCCGACCCACTGATCGCCCGTTATCTTATGTTCCTCGTGAGCCGACGTAAGCTGGGTTATGCATGGGACCTCGTCAGGGCCACCACTACAGACGAGGGCGAAGTTTTCCCACCGGTTATCCAAAGCAGCGCCTACAACTCGCCGTATCTCGCACCCCCGCTCCTCGCCCTTGCAGTGAACTCAAAGAGTCAGTCACTATTGGACCGCGTTCGCACAGCACTAGCACTCACCGACCCCCGCAGGATCACAAAGGCAACCTACACATCCCTCCTCAAAGCCAACCTCGCACTTGGCGACTCCAACGCCGCCAAGGAGGTCCTCAGCACGCTCTCCGCCCACGGCCATGCCATCGACGGCGTCCTAATCAGTGTTCTGGTCAGCCACGAACTCGAGCGCGACCGCGCCGCTGGCTACGCCTTTGTCGAGTCGGGCGCCGGCGTCATCCCCTTCGACCCCAAGAACCCTGGCCGCCGGCGCCTCAGGAACCCCAGCGGCAAGCAGGAAACCGGCGGAAAGATGCAGATCTCACGAGACGCCTGGATCGCTGTGCTACGGGAGGCGGTCGCAACACAGGACGTGGCGCGGACGGGATGGGCCATGGCGAACATGGGGATTGATTTGGCGACGGGCGCGGGGCTGGATACGCTGGCTTTTAATGTGCTGCTGAAGGGGGTCGCGGAGAGGCAGGGGTGCGTCAAGGCGATGGCGCTCTGCCATTACCACCACACGAGGGGCGAGAAGCGGGCGGACGGGGCGATCATTGGCGATGGCGTCAGCTTCAGGACAGTCATGCACCGTGCGGTGAGGGAGATGATTGCGCTGGACTCGGAGCAGGAGAGGGACGACTGGGTGCCGGGAAAGTGGTGGGACGCCGGATGGGGGAGAAAGCCGCAGGCACCCCAAACAAAGGCCGATGTGCTGAGAGAGAAGGCGGAGAAGGCCCAGAGGCGCTGGAGGAGAAAGGTCCGGAGGAAAAGCATCGAGGTTGTCCTTGAGTGGTGCTGGAAAGAGTCGAGAAGGAGTGAGATGGGCATTAAGGACGTGGAGAAGACCGTGAGGGCCTGGCTGCAGAGGGGCAGGTGGAGTGGGTTTGTGGAGTAAATGCTGGGTATCAAGAGGGCGTGCATGTATGTAGATTGTTTTTAGCGTTGTGTTTAGCATTGAAGAGGGGGTTATATATTTATGTAAATACATGTATACATGTAGAGAATGAGCCAAGGGCCCTTACAGGGGGCCCAGTAATCCAGTACCCACAACCAGTTAGGGCCCCGCCAAGCGGTGACCATCTTAACTCCGGGGCACCGATTTCTAGACCCGCAGCACCGGGGGACAGTCAGTCAGTTGTGCCTAGGACCATCCCCCGGCGTGACTGCCACACACTACACCACACTTGTGGCAAGACGCCCGCTTACAGCTGCACAGCCAAGCCAAGCCACGGACCAAGTCTCACCGGGTACAACCCGCGTCGGGACGTCATAGTCGAGTGACAGCGCGTGACCGAGTGATACCCTGTGCATGCGCGTGGTTTTCTTTTCTTTTCTTTTCGTGGCGGGGTTGCTGTTGTCCCGGATGCGCAGCGGCGTGTCGCTGTCTTATGCTTGGGCGTTTGGCGCGGTATGGTGAGAGGACGGCGGGGTGGTCGGGAGCTGTGTGTAGCTGTTCGAAAGTCCTGACAGCCCAGACCACCCCAAAGTGCTATCCAGGCCACACAACGCATTTTGGTGTTTGGTGGATGGCAGTCTACCGAGCCTTAGAGAGCGCAATCATTGTTCCAGGTGATGATCATTGGGGGACCTCGGTCTGGTGCTACAGTTGGGGATTATATTAGTTTTGGGCTATCGTAAATGTCAGGTCTAGATTGGGGGTGTTTTGATATCGGGCTGCATACATCGGTCTGGTTGATGGGCGGTGGGTGGGTGCCGTCCGTCCGTCGGGCAATTACAGAGCACCGGGGGTGGATGTAGCTAGACGGGCATATATGTAGCAGTGGCCATGAATCCTACATCCCTATCCCCAGGGCTCTTCTACGCCGCTGTGCTGTAGCTGCGTGCGTCATGGGATGTCACTCGCCTGCCCTCTCGTGTGTGTGGGTGTCAAGTATGTATGTAGACATCCGCCCCCACGGCGTATCTATTGGATGGCCGCTGGTAGTGGGAGGATACGTTATGGCTCGTCTGCATGGAAGCCCGCAGAGCCCTCGAGTCCGGTCTGGACCTATCTACTTATGCAGACACCGCAGTGCGTGCGGTGCTCGGGTTATCACACTACTTCTTCTCAGCGCTACATACACACAGTGGGATGTAAACCCGGACGAGGCTATCCATTTCTTACGACAGAGGAGGAGACACCGCTGGGCCTGGGCCTACATATATACTGCCTGCTGTTAATTTAAGTATCATTAATATTACCTACTGCGCGCTACCTACATCACCAGCCCTCCAGCTCCTCCGCCACCTCCGCCACCAGCGCCAGCACCTCCGTCTCCGCCCCCGCCCTCCCCCCCTCATGCAGGTCGAGGACAATCCTCCTCGCCACCCCCCTCACCTTCTCCACCTCCGCCTGCACCCTCCCCCTCACGCCCCGCGGCACACAACCCAGACACGCCCCCGCAAGGCGCAAGACCTCCGCATCCAGCTCCAACCTCAGCCCACCCCTCGCGCTGACCCCCACCAGCGCCACACCCTCCCCCACAACGCCCTCCGCCGCCCCCCCCCCCGCCGCAACCTCCGCCAGCAGCCGCGCCTCCGAGATCCCAAGCCGGAGCTCGTCCTCGTCGTCCCCCCCGGCAGAACGATATATCGCCGCCAGGTCGGCAAACACCAGCGGCCACCCGCCATACTTGCTGAACTGGGCGCGGCCGTGCTCCTCGGCGAGGACGCCGTCGAGCGCGGCGACGACCCACACGCGGTAGTCGACGGCGGCGGCCGCGCCGCGCGCCCACAGCCCCAGCCACAAGTCCATTAGGCCGCCGGCCTCGGCGCGGTGCGTCTCCTCCTCGCGCAGCCAGAGCGCCAGCGCGCGCACGGAGGCCATGATGATGGGGTCGCGTAGGAGGCCGCCGGGGAGGTTGCTGTCCCAGGTTAGTGAGAGGGGGGTGCCGGGGGCTTCGTGGCCGGGCTCGAGGCCCTCGGCGCCGGCGAAGGCGGCGTCCCACCGGTCGCGCAGGAATTCGAGGGTTAGGGAGAAGGTCTCGCGGAGGTCGGTGCGGAGCTTGAGGAGGGTGTCGGCGGGGAGGGAGGGGGGGAGGGATTCGTCGTTGTCGTTGTCGGAGAGGGAGACGAGGTGGCTGAGGAGCGCGGCGGTGATGTCGAATGCGGCGGCGAGGGTCTGGGAGGTGGAGGCGTAGGAGGGGGTGTGCAGGGACTCGAGGAGGGAGGGGAAGGAGGCGCGCAGGGTGATGAGTGTCAGTTGGAGGAAGTGCTGGAGGGGCGGCTTTGCGCTGCTGTCGCCGGAGGGGGGTGTGGGTTGGACGGGGTTGAAGAGGAGGGTGGGTGGGTAGCGGTGGAGGAGGGCGGCGACAATGATAATCGCTGCATGCCGGGTCGCAGATGTGTGTCTTGCCGCTAAAAGACCCGTGAGCGTATCGTAGAGCGCCGATACCCACTCCGTGCTATCAGGCAATTGCTACAACCACCGTCAGTACACCTCCGCCCATGAACCAGAACCAGACACCCACCTCCGCCGGCACCCTCGTCAACAGCTCCGCCAGGAACCTCAACACCTTAACCTGCGCCTCCCCCTCCACGGCACGCACCTCCCCCCCCACCACAGGCAAGAACCCCTCCAGCGCCCGCCCCGCCGCCTCCCCCCCTGCATTCAAAACCGCAAACAGCACAACCTGCGCCGCACCCTCACTCTCCAGCAGGGCCACCAGCGGGCGCGCCCCCACGCCCAGCAGGGCCTCCGCGCCCGGACGCACCCCCGCCAGCGCCAACAGAACGCGCAGGGCTGCGCCGCGCGTGACGGGCGAGGGCGCCTGCTGCAGCGCGCCGACAAGCGCGGGGACACGCCCCGTCAGGGCGTCGTCGTAGTCGGGTGGCGGCAGCACCGCGGCGAAGGCGCTCAGCACGCCGACGGCAAGGTCTACCATCGCCTGTGCTTCTTCTGGGTCCTTGCCCGTGTTGGTGGTGGCGGCGCGCAGGAGGCGGTCGAGGAACTTTGGCGGCAGGGCGCGCCAGAGGTGGAGCAGCTGCGCGCGGTCTGTGATGTGTGTGAGCAGCGAGGAGAGTAGGGCTAGGCCTACGAAGCGGCTGGTGTCGTCGCGGCGGGAGAGCAGCGCGTGGCATTTCTGCACGGTTTCGGGGGTGGGGGGGGCGGCGGGGGTGTCTGGAGTGGTGCTGGATGCGGACATGGTGGGCGGTGGCTGTTTTGTGTAGCTGTCTTGTAGATATCTGGTAATTTCTGTCATTTCCATCATCAAAGTCCTGCCTGATCGCAACCCTAGCCCTGAGCGACGTTGCCCCCCGCGGCACAGCAGGGTAACTCGACCCGGCGAACTTTGTCGTTGGCGGAGGCTGAGAATTAACTTTTCTTGACACTCCGCTCTTGATATTTGGGCGAATTGATTGCTTTCTCGACCGCCACCTACCTACCTACCCACTACGAATTCGAATTGGACGGCAGAATAATGGAGGAGGCCCCGGTAAAGAAGATTAAGGTCTCGCATGGAAAGAGACTGGACAGGAAGGGGAAGAAGGTCGCGGAGGTGGAGGAGGAGGTCCCGAGATTGAATAAGAGGTCCAAGAAGGCCCTCGAGACCGCCAGCGCTCATAGGAATAAGGCTGCAGTAGCAGTGCCCGCGGAGCCAGAACCCGAGTCTGAATCCGAGGCAGAGGCAGAGGCAGAGGCAGAGGCAGAGGCAGAGGCCTCAGATGCCGCCGAGAACCAAGAACCAACCACCACCACCACCCCCGCCGCCGACGATACCCCCAAAACCTTTGCCGACCTCGGCGTCATGGACTCGCTCTGCGCCGCCTGCACATCCCTCAAGTACAAATCGCCGACGCCGATCCAGGCGCTCGCCATCCCCGCCGCCCTGTCCGGGAAGGACCTGATCGCGCTCGCCGAGACCGGGTCGGGCAAGACCGCGGCCTTCGCCCTCCCGATCCTGCAGTCGCTGTGGGCGAACCCCACGGGACTGTTTGCGTGCGTGCTGGCGCCGACGCGCGAGCTCGCGTACCAGATCGCCGAGCAGTTCGAGGCCCTCGGCGGCGGCATCGGCGTCCGCTGCGCCGTGGTCGTCGGCGGCATGGACATGATGGCGCAGGCGGTGGCGCTGGGGAAGCGGCCGCACGTGGTTGTCGCCACGCCCGGGAGGCTGCTCGATCACCTGGAGAACACGAAGGGGTTCTCGCTCCGCGCCATGAAGTATCTGGTCATGGACGAGGCCGACAGGCTGCTGGACATGGACTTTGGCCCCATCCTCGACAAGATCCTGAAGGTGCTGCCCAAGGCGCGCAACACATACCTGTTCAGCGCGACCATGACGTCGAAGGTTGAGAAGCTGCAGCGGGCGTCGCTCAGCGCCCCCGTCCGCGTCGAGGTCGGGAGCAAGTACGCTACCGTGTCGACGCTCATCCAGCGCTTCCTCTTCATCCCCTTCAAGCACAAGGACACATACCTCGTGTACCTGATGAACGAGCTGGCCGGGCAGACAATCATCATCTTTGCGCGCACGGTGCTGGAGACGAGCCGCGTGGCCGTGATGCTGCGCTTCCTGGGCTTCAAGGCCGTGCCGCTGAACGGGCAGATGAGCCAGAGCGCGCGCCTGGGCGCGCTCAACAAGTTCAAGAGCGGGGCGCGCAACATCCTTGTGGCCACGGACGTGGCCGCGAGGGGCCTGGACATCCCCAGCGTGGACGCCGTCGTCAACCTCGACCTGGCAATGGACTCGAAGACGTACATCCACCGTGTTGGGCGGACGGCGCGGGCCGGGAGGAGCGGCAGGAGCATCTCGCTCGTGACGCAGTACGATGTCGAGCTGTTCCTGAGGATCGAGGCTGCGCTCGGGAAGAAGATGGAGCAGTACGAGTGCGAGGAGGAGAATGTGTTGGTGTTTAGCGAGAGGGTGGGGGAGGCGCAGAGGGAGGCGGCGAAGGTCATGAGGGAGGAGAAGGAGAAGAAGGGGGCTGGCGGGCGCGGGGAGGGGAGGTCGGGGGGTAGAGGGGGCGGTGGGAGGGGCGGAGCGGCGGCGGCGGGGGGGAAGAGGAGGAGGGATGATATGGATAGAGGGGAGGAGTAGAGGGATTGTAGATAGCGGAGTTTGGAGGAATGGGAACAAAAAGTTATTAATATTCTTTTTTTTTTTGTATTTAGATAGCTAGGATCAAAATAAAGGGATTCACCTGGGAATTGAGTTTTACTTGCTGTTCATCGAGTGTCGAGTCAAATGGCTGGTATCATAAGGGCTCACGCATAGCTTTATTTATATTATATTAATTGTAGAATCTGGCAGCACACCTCCTACTACTTGATCGATCCAATCCCGTAGTAAGTACATACTTGTAGGTACAAACATTAATTATGGTGGATGCGGTCCATCTATAATGGAAACTAGTTGATATGGGGTTGGGGGGACTCATAGAACAGGAATAGAGTCTGGGATCAGGTTTTAGTTTCGTAAAGTAAAGTAAAGCAAAGGAATCCATGGCGGGTGACATAACAGCTCTCGATAAACGTGAGAAACATTCATTCGAGGGAATAGACATGGAGGTGTACAGCTACATGTATGCTTAAAGGTTGAATTACTTAGGTGGGGGGTTCACTTACCTCACGCCGTCAATCATGTCACGCCAACCATCTCCAGTAACGCCCCATCACGCACCTCCCCCCCCACCGACGTGACCGACTACCCCCCACATTCCCCGTTCCACAAAGAGATCGGATCAAGATCCTCTCAGGCAAAGGTCTCACTCACTCACTCACTCTGACAGCCAGCGAAAAAGAAAAAAAGAAAAAGACCCTCCTCCTCCCCTTTCGACCGCCTGCCTGCCCTCTGCCGGTAGAAATGATTGCAGCGCAGTGTGCAGGCGAACGTTTCCCATACATATAGCCGCCTAATTAAGCATGATCGATCAAAACCCCTCACGATAAGATAGGTAGGTACCGAGCTTAATGGCAGTGCTCTCTCTAGGCGGTGGAGACGAGAGACGAGAGGTATTACCTCAATTGTAGGATTATAGTGATATGGAGCTATGGATGTGTGGATGTAGCTAGAGGTTAAGCGAGAGTGATTTCCAGCAAGGGGCTTGCCGACGGGGGGCGTAAGGGAGCGCTTATCGGCCCTCTCGCTGTGCGAGCGAGGTCCCAGTCTTGATTCAATCTTCACATGCATTCCTAGGATTCATTAGCCGCAAGGGCATGTGGGTGGTAAAAAAAACCGGTGGATAGGGAAGCATGGGGGGAAGAGATTGTGGAGGAGACATCGAGACAATTCATTGGAGGAGGAGGATGAGGAGGAAGGAATTAAAGACTCAAGGGACGAGAAATACGGAGATCGGTGCAGTTACAGAGCCTTCAATTTCCATTGCCGAGTCTTTGCCATCCATCAATCCCATCCCCATCCCCCGTCCCCCATCCCATCCATCTCCATTCTTCATCCTTCATCCTTCATTCTTCATCCTCCATCCTCCATCCTTCATCAACACTCTATAGATCCCTTCCATATCTCTTGTCTCATTCTTGCCTCTCTACTTACTACATTCTGCTACATACCCCTCCACAATTCTTCCAGTAGCAGGTAGGTAGGTAGGGTTTGAAGTAACGTTCGGATAGAAACAACTTCCTACCCCCTCCTCCTTACCCCCCTCTCTCTCTCCTCCACCACCTCCTCCTCCTCTCCTCAATAAGAATGGCCACCAGGTCGTCATCGGCCACGTCTACTTCGGTCTCTCTTCCCTCAGTAGGCACAGCTATCCCATTGCTTGCCTCCCCGGCCGAAGCAATCCCCGATGCTCTACCCACGCCCACAACCAAAACCACAACAACCTCTCCCGATAGCGATGCTGGCGACGACATCTACAAACACATCTACCCCATTCACTCACAGCCCCGGACCTCGACCCTGAGCCATGACAGCGTCGACAGTCCCTCCTTCATCGGCTTCCGAAACCTCATGGTGATAGTTCTCAGTACGTCCCCAACGTCCTCCCCTATCTCTCCTGCACTGTACCACACACACTAACAATGCGCAGTCGTCGGGAATCTCCGTCTGGTGATTGAAAACTACATGAAGTATGGCGTCCTCGTCCAGATCTCCGGCTCCGAGTTTCGCCACGACGATCTCAAGATGTTTGTTCTCCTGTACCTTCTGATCCCGGCCCACCTCTTTGTGGGCTTCCTCATTGAGCTCGTGGCCTCGATCCATGCCCGCGGCGCCCACGCGCAAAACAAGAAGAACGACAACCAGGAGCTGCGTCTGCGCGCGGCGTGGGGTATCATTGCCGGCGCTCATGTCGTGAATGCGACGCTGAGCTTGGGCGTTGCTAATTGGGTTGTCTATTACAAGATACACCATCCCCTTATTGGCACATTCTGCGAGTTCCATGCTGGTGAGTTTTTTGGGTGCCCTTTTCTCTTCCCTTCTCCTTTCTGCTTTGCCCGGGTGAGTTAGTGAGTGTCCGAGGGCCTTGGCCCTCGCCGGGATTGAGCTTTCCGGAAGCTCCACCCACCCCCGGAATTGCGCCCTATGCATACCCGATCAATTAGGTAGCATGATGCTAACAGCGCACAGTAATCGTCTGGCTCAAGCAGCTCTCATACGCACTAACCAACCGCGACCTCCGCACTGCCTACCTTCTCTCTGCGCCCACCCCCGCGATATACGCATCCGCGCCCTACCCCACCAACATCACCCTCTCCAACCTAACATACTTTTGGTTCGCACCAACCCTCGTCTACCAGCCCGTGTATCCGCGATCGCCCTCCTTCCGCCCCGCCTTCTTCTTCAAGCGTCTCTTTGAGGTCTTTGCTCTCTCAATCACTATCTGGTTCCTTTCTGCCCAGTATGCCGTCCCCGTCCTCCAGAACTCCCTCCCCGCAATGGGCCAGCTGCAGATTGTCCACGTCATCGAGCGCCTCATGAAGCTCTCCACCATCTCCCTCGTCATCTGGCTCGCTGGCTTCTTTGCGCTCTTCCAGTCCGCCCTCAACGCGCTCGCGGAGCTCCTCCGCTTCGGCGACCGCGAGTTCTACACGGACTGGTGGAACAGCGGGTCCGTTGGGACCTACTGGAAGACGTGGAACAAGCCTGTCAACCACTTTATGCGCAGACACATCTACGCGCCGCTGATGGGGCGCGGGTGGTCGGCGCAGGGGGCGAGCGTCGTCGTGTTTACGTTCTCGGCCGTGCTGCACGAGCTGCTGGTTGGCGTGCCCACGCACAACATCATCGGCGTGGCGTTCGCGGGGATGATGTTCCAGATTCCGCTGGTGTCGCTGACGCAGCCGCTGGAGAAGGTGAGGGGAAAGGGGAGCGTCGTGGGCAATGTCATCTTTTGGGTGAGCTTCTGTCTAGTCGGGCAGCCGTTTGCCGCGCTGCTGTACTACTTTACGTGGCAGGCGAAGTTTGGGAGGGGATAGGTGATTTGTGTGGGTGGTTGGCGTTGTTTCTTTTTCTGCCTGTTTTTTTATGTGTTTGTGGGAGGACTTAGAGTTATGTGCGGGGGGTGAGGGGAGAAAATACATGTAGTTAGTCCAGCTGTAGTTTGGTTCCTATAGAGATATCAATGTATTGCCCTGTTCCATCTAGATCTCCGCCCTGTCTGTCCGCAGTCGCAGTCACAACCTATCACTCGCTGCCACAACCTACACATACCGAACGGGCAGGTCCACCAGCTCAGTGCGTGTGGGTTTGTTTCGCTCTGTGCGAGCGAGTGATGGCCCATGATGCGGTGTGTAGTTACTATCTCATGCCCGTATATCAAGACACTCCTGTATAGGAGAAGGGAGGCACGGGGAAACAGCAAGTCTTCATTCCATCTATCTATCTATCTATCTACCTAACCACCCACTCCCAGCGGCCATCTCATTCCCGCCCAAACTACATGTCCACATACACACACACACACACTACCTCCCCCCCCCCGCGCCCCAAACCGCACAATACGCCTCCCCAGCCTGCACCTCCGCCGCCGTGACATTCGCGACCCGGCCCCGCACCTGCTCCGCCACGAGGCCCAAAAACGGGAGATAGAGCTCCGAGTGGTGGCGGCCCGTGAGCGCGCTGTACGCGCGGTCACAGACCCAGTCGCCGCCGCGGCACAGCGCGATCAGCTTCTGGTCCCAGGGCGCGGGCAGCGGCGCAGGCCACCTGTTGTCCGAGAAGGAGAGCACCGCGGCCACGCGCGGGGCCAGCGCGGCCGGGAGGCGCCCGACCGCCTGCCGGAGTACCTGGGCGCCTTGGCTGCGCGGCGTTAGCCGTGCCCGGGGGGGAGGGGGGGGAGACCTGCCTGAAGCCGGCGAGGACGAGGACGGACGACGGGCAGATGCACCGCGCGAGGTAGGTCAGTGTTACCATGCTGTCGGCGCCCTCGCGCGACCCGCCCTGCAGGTATCCGAGTGCGTGGGCGGGGTATGGGAGGACGCCCTGTGCGGCGACGGAGCGCGGCGCGAGGGCTGTGCGCAGGGAGTGCAGGAGGGGGGGGCCGAGGGTGGCGCCGAGGTTGCCGGGGTTGCCGGTGCCGCGCGCGAAGAGGAGGAGGAGGTCGCCGCAGTGGCGGTTCAGGAGGTCGTCGGCGGTTGTGAGTTCTTCGAAGTGGGCGGGTAGTGAGGGGGGCGCGGGGGCGGCGGAGGGCGGAGGGTGGGGGTTAGGGTTGCGGTTGTGGGCGGGAGGCGGAGGGCGTGCGTGGGGAGGAGGAGCAGCAGGAGGAGGTGGTGGAGCGCCATTGGATGCGTGGTGGGTGGGTGGGTGGGTTTGGGAGGGAGGGAGGGAGGGTCGTGAGGTGGGTGAGGTTGTTGGTCGTGGTGGGGGGGGCGGGCTAGGAGATGTGTTCCTGGGCGGAGATGTGTTCCTGGGCTAGAGCTCCGCTGGGTTTGTAGACGTACGTGGTAGGTTGTATATATTCGAATCCTGCCCCATGTCCACCCCCGAAACGTGAGAACAGATACATGCAGCGCCGGTTCTGGCGTGAAATAGCTGCCATCTCCAGCTGCGTTCAGCTTGCGGTAGACATAAGTAAACCCCCAATTGTAGCTAGACTTACCTCTGGGGGATCGATGGCGTTGTTCACCGCCACTAGCTGCTCCCGGCCACAGAAGAGCGCACTGATCGATCAGTAGGAGTCCAAGTCCAAGTCCAAGTCCAGTGGTGTGAGCTTCTAGTATGTGTTTGTCTTAGCTACGGCGCTGTGTGGAGTATCGATGCTTCGAGTGAGGTAGTGCATGCACCGAGTGATAATACATGATCACACCACCACCACCACCACCACCACCCCAAAGCCACAGGTGCAGATACCCTACCCCGCCACCCACCTAGCTGGTGTTACGGACATGGCATGTAAGTACATACAGCACCGACGGCCACAAACGGACCTCGTGCTTGGGGTCATTGTCCCCGCCCGCGTTTGTGTAGACAGCCTGGTGGATGTACGTACGTATCTGTCTAGCTGCCACCCACGGATCCGAGCTTCCCTTCGCCTTGCCTACATGTAGCTATAGTCAAACACAACCTACACCCCCCCCCGGGGCCCCAGCTCGACCCTTTTGCACATTTCTCTCCAACGAATGTGGCCTGCTCCCATACCAGCACCAGAGTCGTGGGCCCCGGTCATAATGTATCACTCACCCACTGCGCCCGACGCGTCGGCAAACCGGGCTGTCGTGCGACGAGTGACATCTGGTGACGCGACGGCATGTTAGCACCGACCGACAGCCAATGCGGTGATCCCCGCTAGACCGCGGCCCGGCCCTTACCGTAGCTCTGGACGGCGGCGGTGGTGGTTGTATTGTTGCTAATCCCTTCTTGGCTGGTTGGTTGGCTGGCTGGCTGGTACGGCGCGCTAGGTGGTTTAGGGAATGGAAATGTTTGTACTCAACAACGGGGCAGGGGGCTGTCTCTATCGTATGTACATAGAAAGACCTCAACCCCCCCTCCGCACAGCACCTACACCACTAGCTAGCACCGGTAGAACCCAGAGGCCTCTGCACCACCTCAGTGTCAGTCAGTGTCAGTGCCAGCGTTACAGACACCCCTTGTTCGACCTTCCTTCATTGGTGGCAGCAGTGCTTACACCCCAGCTAGATATCGACTATCGACTATGCCATCCCCGCTCAGACTAATTAACACCCCAAGTCCCCCCCCTCTGCTATATTCAAAGAGGTGAATCTCCTCAACCCAGACACGGTGCCGGTCCCCCCCCCCCCCCTCGGGTTCACGGGGGGCGTGGTGAGGGCGGCCGGGAATGGGTGTACTTTACGAACTCGCTCTTTTTTTTTTTTTTTACTTGGGGTTGTTATTACTGCTGTCTTGGGTTCTGTTGTTGTACCTAATAATATAGGATTTGGGACCCGCAGTGGGTAAGCATATCAATACTTACTCAGGTTTGAACTCGGGCCTTAGGTACTGTGGTGAGTGTAGCTACATGTACTTGTGGTATGAATAGCTATTAATTGCTTCTCCGTTTATTACATACACAGGTAGAACCTAAATCAATGGCCTGGAAAATTCAGACTCATGTTCATATACAACTAAATAATTGTGTTCTGTTATTGAGATTCTGGTGCCTTTCCGCGCTTCTAGGCATACATGTGAGGAGCCTTATACTCTACTCGCACAAATTAATGAATCCTCACCATGCTTTCGTGGGTCGGGGGGCGGTGCACCCTCTAGCTACACTTCCCACATCTGTGCGCCTCCCACTCTCACGCTGAAAGACCTCATCGCTCGCACCATGTAATATTTCCTAAGATAGGTCCTTGTATAAGCCTACCATCCAGGTAAGGCGCCTTTTCTAGTCCACAAGTCCCTTTATCTAATTTCGTGAGTTACATAGATTTACCAGAAAAATTAGAACGCCACAAGAACTGTCAGAACATGGATATAACAGTTCCGACCCTTCACAAGATACAAGAATCTGGGGGCCTACAAAAAAGAATAGCCCCCCCCCCCCCCCCCGGGCCACGTGCAAACGATTTTGTTAGCAGAAAAAAAATTGACCCCTGACCAAACAATTGCTTAGGTCGTAAATCAACATGAGCGAACCTCTACTGAAGGAAAGAACAAGATTTTTACCAATTATAAGGCCATTAACCCCATGTGAACCCCCGCGAAAGTCACATTTAACAGTAGCCATCCCCATCTGTAATAACGATGAATCTTACTCCAAGCCTGTACCCATACTCCTGCACTCCCTCCAACCTTGCACACGGTCTTCGGCGTAGCGGACCCTAGGTTGTTGAATATAATTCCGAGCGCCCATGTAGTTATATCTGATTCCTCCAGCGCGGGGTTCCTCTTCAACATCAGGCTGGATAGCGGAATGACTAGTATCCCTATCGTTTTGAAAGCCCTTAGTGGTACGGCGTGAGAGGAAGGACGGGTTTGGCACAAGGTGAGCGGGAGGTTGTGGGGAATACTCTAAATCATGTATCTCATCATTTATATGTCTACTTATCTTGCCGTCAGGACGCTCCTTGGATTTGGTGGTTTTCGTGGCAGTGTGAGTAGAGAACAAGGACGGTTTTGTCTTATGAAGCTGCCTTGGCCGAGGGGGCACTGGATTTGAGATATATCTCCCACCCTCCTCGTCCACAATTGGTTGAAAGATTCGTTCCCGGTTTCTAGCAGGCTTGTTTGTCCTTAGGTTGTCGTTTGGGTTGGTTTCCGTCCGCTCCTGTGATGAGAACACTAGGGCAGCTGGAATATTCCCTGGAAGAGAGGGGGCAGAGCCAAACCCATTTTTGTCATACTCCTTCATGATCTTTAGTTGTTCTTCGCCCGCAGTTACTCTTCGACTGCTTATCCGTAAGTTTGGGGGACGTATAAATTGCTTTGATTATTGGGGCTCGGAGACATACATAAATCCATGTGATAAGGTGATATCCTCCTCAGTTTTGGGAGTTTTATATACTTCGAAACTTGTACTAGTAGAGCCGGTATTCCTAACAGCCAAAGGACTAGAGCTCAACTGTTCTTCAGTGGACTGACTGGCAGGGGTTGATCTAAATATGTTGTCCCTTGAGGTTTTGAAACTATCACCGGGAGATGTAGGGGAATCTTTTTCCTGGTCTTCTCCGCCATTGATGGGGTTCCTTTTATCCGAGTTTTTAGCAAGGCTTTCCTCTTCACTTCCGCTGTCCTCGGATTTATAGTACCAAAACTTTGTGTCATCCCCAAGTCTAGCTTTCTTAATTTGATGGTTCTCGTTCCCTGGTTTCTTTGGAGTTTTGGCGCTGGGTTTCTTGGGGGCCGTGGCAGCTATAGCCCCTCCATTGGACGCTGTGGATGCCTTTCGAGGGCGGGGACAATTCCGGTTTGATGCCGAATGGTCTAAAGCCCCGCATTTGAGACAACCAACAGACACATATGGCTCCGGTGAAGGAGCAGTGAACAGAGCAGCTCTGACGGGCACACTTGGTGGCAGCTGAGAGATCTCTTTCCTAGGGAAGTTGGTGCGAGTGGTTGTAGCTGTCAAGCTGGCAACCTGGTCGATACGATCGCCCTCAGTTATATGATCTTTTAAAGGGTCATCAGGAGCCTTTGAGGATCCCCTATAGATACAGAAGTAAGCGTTGTTTACGGGACATGGAGGGGAGGAATTCGTTACGCAAGGGGTGGACTCCGTGCCGCTGGCAAGGCACAGTTTCTGCATGATGCCTCCATATTCAGTGATTGAACTCTTCTCAACTCTTACGAAAGGCAATTACCTAAACTTCGGCATCTAATATTGGCTAGTATCTAAGGTATTCTGTTAGAACTCAGTTGATATCGGTCTTGTTGGTTGGTGTGTGATGGATGCGCGCATACAGATTGATGTATGTATGTTGGAGGAAGCGAGCGTGTGGGTAACCGTGGATGTCCAAGTAGCGTGATGGTAAGAGTGAGGTCAGCCTCCAATACTATGACTACTCCCTGGGAGCCCGCGTTGAATCATCACGTGGTAATGTCGTGGACAAATTCTAGGTAATTTCAATGTGGGAAGTAAAGATAAGTGGCTGTACGTAATTAGTAATGCTAAGATATGCAGCCGTTCTCGGTAATCTAGGTCCTGATGAACCGGTTACCTGGGAATTCTTTGTTGCATAGAGTATCACTCGAGCTAATAATTTGTCATATACAGCCTTATAAGATGTACTTACTCTGGTGTTGTTATTAATTTATTAACATATAGCCTGCTGATTTATGTCCTATGGTACGACCTGGGGTACATGTAATAAACGATAACAAGGTCAAATAATTGTGTAATACATACATGTACTCTACTATCTAAGTATGTTGATAAAGAAGGAAAGAAGAAATGGGGCGAAGTCGCTGCAATGATACTACGGATTCGATGAAAATAAAATACCAAGTTAAAACGGAATCCTAAGAAAGTTGTACTAGTGTGTGAATGCTGTGGCGGGTTCGTTCCCGCTCGGGGACTAACATCCCTCAGAAACCCACGCCCCCAGGCACCACCAAAAGTACTACTAGATTTTACTAGGATTATATGTACTTACTGGGCGCGTATATGGTCATATACGAGACCAACCGCTACCCTCAGAACATGCCAGCACTGTAAATAATGGAAGAATTCTTGCTTTGAAGGGTTGTCTAGTCAACGCCCCCTCCCGGACCATTTCCCACACTGATTATACACCAAATCCGTGTACCATTGCAGCCTCATCACTCCTGCGAAATTACCAAACACTCGAAGATATTGACATCTTTCCTCTGTTCTTTTAGAGACAGCCTAAAATTTCTCATCCCATCTTCAATTGGATCTTCCCTACTAGTATCGATATTATCGAACCAGCTGATCACGTAAAAGAAATTTTTGACGTGAGCTTTCTCTAAGAGGTATGTGTTTAAATTTATCAGCCCCCATCTAGCATTGAATATTTTCACAGTCTAATAGGATTTGAGTCAGTGAACCTACTCAAGATACGCCATCAGTGATGGCACCCAACGCTAGTATAGGAGATGTTCCCATGCTTTTTCTTCCAGAGAACTACAGTGAGGGACAACTGGGAAATGTGTTAAGCCATGCAGTGAATTCGCCGGAGCTCATAAGATCAAATGCTATGGCTATGGCCACGGATGCGCCGCTCAAAGATTCAACACAACCCATGCCTGAACTGGATGAGGATAGTCTTTTTAAAGAATTTTTAGTTGATGACTCCGAGGATCCTGACGCATTTGGCGGATCCTGGGGACGTATGGAAAGACCATTGGAAGTTGTCCCAGCTGCGACTATGCCAGTTGAAACCTTATCAGAGGTTACACCAGTATCAGACATTCCGGGCGACCATGCTGACGATGTAGCGGAGACCGTTTTCGGGGTGGACAACCCTATAGATATCGCAAATTTCGAAAAAGCGCAGGAAGAACAATATCTCAGCATTTTGGCTTCCATTAAGCCATTGGAACAAATGATCGGGAGAGAGCTAGGTGAATTGTGCACGGTATGCTTCCATGTGGGGCATGAACGATCCGATTTTCAAACTTGTCCTGTTGCCCGACTCAGATCGTTTTTCTCGGGTAGTTCGTTCTATGATAGCTTCTCTGAACTAATACAAGCCGTAAGTTTGATAAAGCAAGATCTGGGCTACACTTGCCAAGCTCTCTCATGGGCGATCAAGTATAAGGATCAAGGATATCTTGAGCAAATCGGGATATATAATACCGCACTCACTGATCTTCATGCCCTGCTCCATGCTTGGAAGGCAACGGCCAGTAAGGAAACCTTTGCGTTTGGCAAGTTTGGAGATGTGGGAAGAGATATTTTGGTAATCCCACCTAGCCTTTTGGAAAATTTATACACGATCTAACTTTTGGTGAAGAGTGCTGAGCCGGTCAATATCCAAATGCTTGAACCGGTCGATATCCCTATGGTTAGTACTGAAGGAGGATTGTATCAGCAGATATTCAACCAACCCGACGAAGCCGGTGACGTTCATCGTCAATCCCTGTCGGAAATTAAACAAACCCTTCCTGTTCCTCAGCTCGCCCCAGCAGACAGATTGAAACTTGAGATACTGGGTGCTCGCCCCAACACAATTTGTGCTGTCTGTTTGTATCGAGGACACGCTCAAAATTCGACAAAATTCTGCCCATTCAGGGTGGTAACCATCGCTCTGGACAAGATGAAAAACCAAAGACGTAAAAGAAGAATCGAGGATGTTGCCAAACAAGTTGAACAATTGCAAAAATTAGTAGACGAGTTAGGTCCTGATTATGATGGGATAAAGAGGATAATTGACCTTTTGGAAGATTGGCATGAAACTGTTGCAGATACTCTAAAGCGTAGGCAATACCTTTTAGGTACTATTTTATGGCTGTTAACTGTGTTTTTAGGGAAGGGAACAAAAATTGTAGAAAAGGCTCCGCGGATCCCAGTGGGTTTTGTCGACCATGAAATGGCAAATACCTTCACATCCATCCTCCAAGAAAGAGACCATAATGACCCACTTGGGCCATCAAGTCTCTCTAATCCGACTTCCACACATCTGACATTAAATTCCTGCAATGACTCCTCGGTAGTCGACTCTTCATTCGAGAATGGTGAACCGTTACTCTCCACCCTTCCAAAGCCCCCAAGACCACTAGATCCAGAAGATTTGAATCAACTATACAGCACCTTTGATGATTTGGAAGGAATACCGGATTTTTGTGACCAAGACTTTGCTGCATCGAGTCCTTCAAGATCATCGCCCAACGTGATGGATGATCTATCTACATTTCAGGAAGAAATCCAAAAGAGCGTCTCCAAGGTAACAGCGACTCAAGTATTACCCAACACAGCTACCGTCAGTGCGCAAGAATTGGGAGATGTTTCTCAAGATGTTGAGCTACCTCCTGAGATATTGTGGCGTTATAGGTGCACGCTAAGAACAATTGGCGTTCGCAAAGACAACCTTTGCAGAAGCTGCCTGCACTATGGCCACGACCGCAGCAATTTTGCTTGCCCTGCGCAGCTAGTCTTCCAATCTATCCTCAAGAAGAATGATAGTCCACTGAGCGCAAGCTCCAGTGTTGATGACCTAAAGGCTGCAATCAAATGGCAGAAAACCATTCCAAAGAATATGCAGGGTGACATTAAAGGAATCCAAAGTTTGATTGACCGATGGGAGGCAGCCGTGGAGAAGTTCCGCGAAACAATGTTTGAAATATCAGTTGACGCCCCAGTACGCAAACGCCCTCGTCGCCGCTCTCCTGTCACCGAGAACCAGTCCGAAAATGCCCAATCTTCTAAGGAGCATGCCGAAAGTAGTCCCCCACTTGTGCGGATGGGCTCTAAGGACAAACAAGCTGCTATACTTGCACCAATGCGGACGGCTTATAATAGTCAATATATTAGCCCAAATTCACCCACACGAGAAACTTATGCAACTCAATACGCTGCCACAGACCTTCCTTCTTCGCCTCCTCCCATCCAACACTCCGTCCTAAAGAGCCACCCAGAACCCCAGAATCTTCCTGCTCAAAACAGAGGTCATAAAGAGGGCACAAACCAGAAAGTAGTTCAGAGTCAACAGCAGGTTGGTCTTGGAAATGGCCCCCCTCGCCAACAGCAAGGGCACCAAAGCCAGCAACTATCATCAGCTCCAGTGCATGCCGCCGTACCAGAGGGTGTTTTCTTTGATTACCATCGAATCCCGGGCCATTTGCTTTCTCCACTGATGGATTATGTTATTGAGGAGAGTGAACCAGGAAATGAAGACCGCCTTCTTGTCGACCACCGCAAGATGCCTAAAAGCCTCTTTCTTAGCCTTCGTAGTTACCTCAGCAGATAAAGACTCCTAGTCAGGTCCCGCTTACCGGCAGGCACTTAATACCCTTCGCCCCATAGCTAATATGCAAGGCAGAGAAGCCTTTCAAAACGATGCAAATGATTGCACTGGTAGGGCCAGTCCTGGATCACACAAATATTCGACACTAATCCCAGAGATGAGAGGGGGAGTATTATATGTGTCGGTGTATATACCAGAACCGTTAGGCTCTTATTCATTGGTTGTTGTTATCTGTCTTGGTATTTCGTTTACCGCTGTGAATGTTCACGTAGTTAGTTAGGAAATAACATTCCAAGTTGGAAGTCAATGTAAGTAGTATCTGGCCTACACGTCAGAGAAATTCGATTCACCAACTTAGCTTAATCTTCACAAGTTCTTACTCTTATGTCTGCAATCCTAAATCTGTTTCAGTACCCTAGGACTTATGTTGCGGGTCTCTAAACTGGGCAGAGGAGTGTTGAGATATGCTTGATGAAAAAGATTGCCTTGGCCACAAGTGTAAGTAAACAATCGATGCCGGCATCTAGATTGTAGGTATGGATACAAGAATAGTCTTGTATCCATCCCTACGCGTAGGGTGGCTCGATGTAGTTCTTGTAGAGCGGCGATGAGCAGACGGAACACCACCAGAATACGCGTTTACACCGTCCGGTGACTTATTGCGGGAGAGAAACCGCGTATGCAATCAGTAGGTTATGACAAACCCTTCCTTACCCTTCCTTACCCGGCTACTAACGCTAGCGCAAAGCATAAATAGGAAAAGTGCTTCCAACGAAAGTCTGATTGCTGGTGCGGGTCCCTCCCCAAACATTCCATACACTAGTAGGACTCCTGTATCCCATATCATACTCTTATTATCTAAAGGCTGGGAGACCTTTGGGCGACAGACTTTGGCACCTATATCCGAAATACCCGCTGCTGCTATCAAGCAGAGATTACAGATCGAGACTTGGACGCGGTGACAATCTCATCCACTAAACCTCCAGAGGTGCCTGGAATAACGCTTGACTCTTTGATGCAACAGAGACAGGCGGATAAATGAAGAAATAATCGCATACCCGGGGGATTCGGAGCCTTTCTGTTGGCTACCTGAAGAAAACGATGATGGAGTGGCTATGACTGCACTACAGAGAGGATACAGTGAAGACCTCGGCATGTTTCCCGAAGGATAAGATTACCAGAAAAGGTGTCCCTTCACTCTCCATGTTGATCCTGAACTCCGCCCTGAAAACCCAAGTGCCCAGAGCGCTCTCGGGTCTCAAAGTTGCTTGAGCAGGCCTTTCGAGTGATACTCTGTGATCTAACCTTCTCTAGAACACACGAGATATGAAATCCTTCCCGGTTACACGCATTATCAAAAACAACTCATGCCATTTATGTGGCTAAGATTACTATACAACCAACCCGCCAGGTATGCAGACTTCCGACCATTCTCCCTCCCGACACCATGCGGTGCGTATTCGTATACTAACAAAGGATCAACTCAGCTAGTCTATATATGATAGACCGCCGAAGTGTCCGATCCCAAGGCCAAGCAAATACACAAACATGGCCGGTCCCGCCGAAATTTATTACAACTACGATCCCAATAGGGGTCATAAGTGATCACTCGATTCCCCCGCGTAGGTCAAATATTCAGACCCCACAATCTGGTGGGACACCGTACGTGAATGTTTGGTCAGAGCCCAACTACCGGTTCTGCTGTGTTTACAGTCAGCGGGGATCATTATGAGAGGGGTATATGGTGCTACCTTGATAAACCGGCGTTTTAATCAGTAAGGGGGGATCTGGTCAACGAATCGCAGATCATAATTTAAACAGTAACCCCAGATTTATATCACATCAGCTCACACAAGAGATGAAGCCCTGCTGATGTGGTCCTTTGGTCATTGATTACAACGTTCTCCAATTTCCTTTTCATAGCGCAAACGGCCCTCGATAAAGAGTGACCAGCGGATTGCAGTAGTTTCAGGTCAATACCACGCAAACGAGGCAGATCTACATGCGCACGTTGGGGCTAGTGGCCTTAGGAAGCTCCGTGCATCTCCTGTGGTGACGTTGAGAGCGACATAAATAAGATCCTGCAATTTGTAGGAGCAACAATGTCCGTCCTGTTAGCTGGGTAGGCACATTCACAGCAGTTGAGGTTACCTACCTGATGCTGTGCGGATGAGAAGCCTGGTTGGCGGTACCTGACAAATAACAACCAGTCAACTATTGCTTGTCGGGTCGGTCGTAATAATTCGACCTTGATCCTAACCATGAGCGGCTAAAGACCGTTTTTTACTATTAGCGCCTCCCGCGAACTGTTCGAGAAGAGAAGAGCATCGCTACTTTTTTCTTTCCCCAGTTAGAGTTCACTCTGTTGCACGCCACCATTCACCCCTGTAGCCCGCTAGTGCAGTTAACCTGGTTCTGGGCAGGCTGTAGCTCCCCGCCGTCATTGGTCCTCCAGGCAGATTTCCAGTGCCGGTGGAACCGAACCCGACACACGAAACAATTGGCATTTCCCTGCAGTAGTGCGCGGGATAGGTTATTTTGTTTTGGCTATTGTCTACCTTAACCTTAAGGGAACAGCTGAGAGGTGCATTCGTCTGAGTGAGAGCGAGATCTTCAGGAACGATTAACTTTAACACTTAGAATAGCTATCCAGATGCAAGCAAGATCTTGAATCAACCGGGCAGACAGAAGCTACCACCTACCTCGGGGGGGGTTTAAGTTGCCACAAAAGAACGAAAGGGGTACTTGAGTATGGAGGTACATACGGTAGAATAAACAGCGATCCCCGAGCAAAGGAGAATTTTCGAAACGTTTCAACGTCATTACTCGCTTGGCATCCTGAACCTAAGCCCCCTGACCCGGAAAGGGTGTAGTTGCGTCTTTCTAGATCTGCAGGGCCCGGGGGTGGAGTATGTTTGTTAGTTAGTACATGTAGCTACTAGTAATACTATCCCCTCCCCATCCCTTCCTTTCTTTTCCCTCACCTACTACATATTCTCGAGTCTCGACGACCGGAAAATAGTCTTTGATAGATTTTTCTCTCCTTCAGGATTCTTCTACATACACCTAGGCTGTCGCCTTTTTCCAACCTCTACTTCTCTTTTTTTTTTCTGTCCTTTCGATTGAATTCCCTGGGGAATCTATCACGGTCATTTTCATATCAAACAAACCCAATTTTTGAGAATCTTCAAAAAAAAAAAAAATCAAAGTCTCTCTTTTACCCAGGTGGTATCGAATTCACACAACCCCCCAAAATTCAAACAATTTCAAGCAAACAATTTTAAATAAAAAAAAAATCCGCAAAAATGCACGCCTCCTTCCTCAGCACCCTCCTTCTTGCCCTCGCCTCCACCGTAACATCCCTCTCCCTCGGCGACCTCGAATCAATCCCCTCCGACACCGTGACCCCGGGATGCTACGCCGCCTACAACAAGGAAATCGCCGCCTGCCCCGACGCCGCCTCCTTCAAGGCCAAAACGCCCTGCAGCACCGAGTGCCAGGATGCACTGACCTCATTCTCGCAGGATACAATCCTCTCGTGCAGACAGGCTTTCGTCTCGCCTGACAGTCTCCTCCGGAAACTTCTTGATAACGGCCTTGTAACTACCCTCTGCCCGGCCTCCTCGTCTTCTTCAGCGCCCGCAACCACGCCCACTTCAAGTGCAGCGCCTTCAAAGTCTTCTTCAGCGGCGGCTTCATCCACCAAGACAGAGGCCTCCTCAGGCAGTACACAGGCTGCCATCAAAACCAAGACCGAAAGCTCAACATCAACCATCACTCCCGAAAGCGTCACATTCTCCGGCTTTATGACCATCACGGCCTCCTCCGCCGCTTCGACCGCCAGCATCCCGACCCAGCTTACCCTCGACGAGAGCGCCGAGCCCACCGGATACGACGGATATGCCGCCTATGCCGTTGAGTCAGCCAGCGGTGTTGTCTCTGCTGCGCAGGCGTCGACGACTGCCTTGAACGGATCGCCGTTTGAGTCGACTTCGTCCTCCAGTAACTCGACCTTGGACGCAAGTGCTGCCAGCAGTGTCAAGTCTGTTTGGGGAACCGTCGTTGTTGGTGTTGCCTTTACGGTTGGTGCGATCTTGGCTTAGGGTGGGAATAAATTTGTTAATGTTGTATATTTCCGCCGTGATGCCCTTTACTGTTTTTTACTATTATTCTACTACGTATTATCGCTACTTCTTACTTCTTGTTCTTCTTGTTTCTGCATCTTTATTCATTAATCTTCTTTTTCTTCTTTTTTTCCTTACCGGCTTGGTCATGTCTCGCCAGCGGGCGGGAGTGTAAAATTCCCTAGCGTGTTGAGCATGAGTTAATGGTCCACCATCCATTATCCCACCATCAATCCATCTATCCAACCCTCTCTCACACACCACCGTACCGTACCATAGCATAACTCCCCACCCACCCATGCCTAGGTACGTTTATTGTATATAACCCATTCAAACCACAACAAACCAAAGCAAGCAACCGGAACTTATCCCCCCGCGTGATCGGACATCGCCTAGGAGTGCTGCCTGAAACCCTTTCTCTGGTTTAATAAACATCACACCCATGCAGATTAACAAAGGGCCAAAGACCCCCCCCCAATCTATCCGATACTAGTGCCAAGACAACCCACCAGACAAGCTCTATCGAGTTATCTAATTGGCTTTTGACCCGGTTAAACTTTAATGTACTTGTCCGTAGTTTCATGTTGAGCGACAAGCGCGGTGTTTGCAGTTAGTACTCTAGGAACGTAGAGTACAGGTATTGTAGGTAGTGTGCCAACGCCGAGGTACTTTATCAGTAGTGCGAGTTAGCGTTAGTAGTAAGTACATGTATGTAGCAAATAGCGCCAATATGTGCCGTATAGTAGTGCAGATGGCGCTTAGACCATCACAGCCGGGGTTCTTCGGCCGGAGAAATTAGTATGATGCGGGAATATAACGTGAGTTAGTTAGTGCGCCTCGGGCGGTCAATTAAGCTTACACTTTGACCTTTAGTAAAACAGATTAAACGGCTGTCAGCTCTGCCGCTGTTGGTGAGCCGAGATTTTTAGTGGGGCGGGCGGGTGGGTGGGTCATAGGGTGTCACTCGGTTTGTTTGTGTGGCTGGGGTGGAGGTTTGGGGGTATGCAGGGAGGAGAGATGAGGGAGGGGGAATGTGGAGGATCGCTGATTTGCGAAGGGGTGATGAAGGATGGTTGGTGGGTGGTTGGGTGGGTGGTTGGATTTAAGTTGAAACGACAGGAGGTTATGTGGCGGCGAAGCATAGTGTCAAGTGCATAATTATGGCGCTCAAGAAACGTACTTGATGTATTGATGTGTATTGAATCCGGAACCTCAACATTTTCAGTCAGAAAATTTGCGCTTCGTTGGGAAACGTAAGCTGTCAGTTTGTATTGTATCCCTGAAGAATCAAGCATATGAGTGTCAGGTGGTTCAACTTTGCGATCGGATCCAGCCCGCCTCAAACGCCTCGAGAGGATTTTGTGCTGCGGCGGGGCTTTCTATGGCCTCGACTCTAGGATCGTGTGAAGCAGTTGGAGTTCGGTGTCTTTAAAACGATCCGACCGTCCTATTTTATGAACAATGGGGAAGTCTCCGACCCTGAGACATTCCCGACCAGCTTGACGGCCCGCTAGCTTTTCTTTTTTCTCTCCCCCCCCCCCCCTCCGTTCCCCGGTAATGAATGACTTCCTAAGTCATTTATGTAAATCATAAAATTGACAGTAATCATTTCCTCTCTGGAGCCATATACTCCAAAGTAAGTTTTCTGCCGAAATGTTTAAATTTGCAATACCTCGACTCTTTGAATCCTCATTTTATTTTCTTCCTGGGTGAGGCAAGTATATATATATTCTTGATGAGTATATCCCTGTTTGATTAGGTTAGAGTCACCTTGGCCCTTTATATAAAGTTCAAAGCCGATAGTGTCTCATTGATTGATATCAAGCTGCTTGGGAATGTTTCTCAGCATAGCCCTTGAGTTCAAATCATTTAGCAGTTGAGGGTGGATCATGGGGCATATTTTCTACCTTTACTGACTCCTCGAAACGAGAACTGAGAACAGATAAAGAACCTGTGTGCCAAGGTTGATGTTTGAACCGGCCAATACCCAATCTCAAGCTCTTTCTCACCACTCTCATCAACCTTTGAAAGCCGCGTGGTCCTATGAAGCAGCCGTCCATGTCCTTGTTGTATGAATATGCACTGAAAATATAACTCGGGCACAGAAACAGACCACGCCGAGGGACCATGGCGCTCCGGAACTCGAGAGTTTCTTTCCCAGCGGGAGCTTCTGTCATCGGCCATGATTAATCACTAGCACCTGCATATATCAAATAAAACCATTCAGTGGACCTATACTGTAACGCATGATGTGAAACGGGGGACTGGCGGGGTTCGTTTGCTTATCAGCCAGTACACCACATTATCCCCCGCTACTCTAAACCCATACCAATCCCCTAACCCAACCACCCGACGTCGGCGGTGCGGCGCAGCCCGCTAGTGGGCCGGTCGAGGAATACTGCGTTACGACCCCGGCGTGACATGACAAGCTAGGTTATACTTAAGCCATTGCCTCCCGCACATACCAGCAATTAACCTTATCTACAGCCTTGCAACGATAGACATCTGCACATTCCTGATGTGCTACTATTAGTACCACTGTCCAGCCGCACATAGAGCAAGCATGAGCCATTTTGCTGCCTCCGTCTCCTTCCTTTTCGGGCGCCGCTTTGCGTCGGTTGTTGTAGCGTGGGAGGACTTACGTATTTACAGAGATCTATCTGTGTGCCGAGGGTCGATCAGGGGCCAGGAACGAAAGGCTTCGGGTAGAGGGTAGAGGGGAAGATGCGGGGGGGGATTTTTGTGGGGGAGGGGAAACCAGGTGTGTGTGTGTGCAGCCAGCTCGCTCCGCGGCTACAAAAAAGGAAAGTGAGTCGGTGGGTGACCTCCCATGACTTGATCGCATTCATATAGTACTGATATGGGGGGTGAACTACATCTTGATTGTATATGAATCTCCTCTGTTCCTATCAGCTGTGTTTGTGTGGTTCAAGATGGAATATATCCGAGTGAGAGGTTGTGACTAGCACACACATTTGTCCACTGGCTTGCTGTTTGATGAGGGGTTCATGTGTGTTGGTAGTAGTTGAAGGTTCATGTGTGCTGGTAGTAGTTGAAGGTTCATGTTCGAGATGAGATGTGTGTGGGCTAGGGTAACAAGGCTAAGTGATGGTTCACTGGGTGACGCCGTTAAGCCGTTAACAAACACGCCCTCATGTGACCAGAAGCTTCTATCAGAACATTTCATCATCAATACCACGTATGAGAAAAAAAAGTTGATTACTTCCGGTACAAAAAGCTAACTACGTGGACAACAAACAAACAAAACCTCCCAATGGCCTACTCTACAAAAGAAAAACCCGACCCAAAGTTAAACCTAATGAAACTATTAAGACAAGAGAACCTTGAGCTCTGCAATCCTCGACTCTCTCGTATCCTTCTTTTTGTCAGCGAAAGCCGTCTTCACCAAGCTCCTCTTCCTTTCCTGAATCTCCAACACTCTCTGCTCGATAGTCCCCTCGACCACCAAACGCCATACCGTGCATTCTCTCTTCTGTCCAAGCCTGTAAACTCTATCGATAGCCTGGTCCTCGATAGCAGGAGCCCACCAGCTGTCGCAGAGCACGACTTGGCTTGCGGCGGTAAGATTGAGACCGACGGATGCGACTGCAAGAGACGCCAGAAGGATTGTGGAGGCGGGGTCGTTGTTGAGAGCCTCGACGGCATCGTCACGGGCACGAGGCCTCATAGTTCCGTCGATACGGGAGAACTTGAAGTTGTGGGCACGTAGCTGGGGCTCGATGAGGTCAAGGTAGCTGGTCCATTGAGAAAAAATAACTGTTTTAACAGTGGGGTCGGTATTCCTATTATCTGTTGAAGTCAGTTTTCTGGATGAAATATAATGAGTGATAGAGGGGCATACTGTTGAGGATCTTCAGCAGGGCCTCAAGCTTGGAGCCAATGTGGTTTTTCTCTTCATCTTCGTCGAAGGCCTCTACATTTTCTTTTTCGGCAGCGGGCTCGATGAGAGTGGACTCGGGATTTGGAAGGACGGCCCTGCATAATGGGCATTTTTGTTGGACTTCGATGACCTTGGCAATACACTCCAAGTCGAAAACATGTTTGCACAGGGTGATTCTAGGATCATGGAGCGTATCCAAGCAGATAGAGCATTCCTCCTGGGAGTCGATTGCGATCTGCAACAGATCTTGCAATGCCGCTTTATTTTCCGGTGTCAAATCCACCACGTCCTTACCCGCCAAACTTTGCAGCCCCTCGATTCTTGACCTGCACAGTTTCCAGTGATTGCACACCTGCCGCATGCGCAAAAGCAGTTCAAGGATGAACCTATAGACTTCCTTACCGGATTCATCGATGACATACTTACGGAGGAGGCCTGATGCTTCCTTTGCGAGAAGGTCGTACACCTTCTTCTCTTCCTTTGTGAATGAAATTGCACAAATTGTCTTGGATATCCTAGGGAGGCGCAGGTTAACGAAGCTCATGGCCTTAGTACGGCGGAGACATAGCGCGGTTATGAGAGCCTGGAGACGTTCTTTATCGCCAGGGAGGTCGCGCCTCATAGCTCTCGTGATAACGCTGTTATAAATATTGAGATCCGAAAGGCCGCCGGAGTAGCGCAGGAAGCGAACCAAGGAATACAGATCTTTCAAGTTATTTATAATCGGGGTTCCAGTAAGGCACCAACGACTCTTAGCCTCGAGCGCCGAGACTGCCAGACCAGACTTTGATTTCGGGTTGCGGATGTGATGGGCCTCGTCCAAAATAATGCGTCTCCAAAGGAACGGCCTAAGGTGGCCGTTTTTGGTGTTAAATTCGGATGTGAGCGTACCTGAGGGGTAATGATCGTTAGAACATGAAAAAGCAACAGCTAGAGGCTGAAACTCACCGTAACTAGTAATAACAACGTCATAATCACCCAAATTAATCCTTGTTCTTCCCGGGCCATGGTAAACATAGACCTTTAGCGGCGAGTTCTTTGAAACATGTTGAGCAATCTGCGTTACCCAATTGCTCATAACACTGAGCGGAGAGACAATAAGTGTTCCCGCAGTGGAACCCTCCATATTCAGCGGCCTTGGCAGAAGCTTCTTCTCGCTGGCTGGATCCGTAACCATCAGCGCGATCATCTGCAGGGTCTTTCCGAGTCCCATATCATCGGCCAGAGCACCGCCGCTCGCCAATGGCGGCTCCGCATTTGTTGTATATTTAGTTGCAATGTTCTGGTAGAACTTCTTTCTCCCTCCGGCCACCGTCCACATCTGGACAATCTCCTTTGACGACGTCGGCAACCTGGGGTGTTCCTTCTGCAGTAGCCACGCCAGACCCTGCAGCTGATATGCCAACAGCCTTGTCTTCAGTCTCTCTGGCTGTGCCGCCATCGGCAGTTTCTCCAGTGTCTCCTCACTCATCGCCTGCGTTTCCGCCGTCTGGAAGACATCTCCAACCCCCACAATCAGCGGCAGATGACTACCGGGCAGCCCCAGCAACGGTGTCGCACGGCCAGCCGCAACAATGCCCGTGGTAGACGTGGAGGGTCCCGGAAGACCGGCGGGAGACTCGACCATCCCCATTGCGTAGCGAGTGACACGGAGGTTTGGGATGGCCTTCATTTCAATCTTGCGGATGATAGCGTTCTTTCGAGCCGGGGAGGCGGGGGTGAATACTGCTACAAGAAGGGGCATCTCGTAAGCTCCTTTCTTGCCGTTGATAACCCCTTCCAGCTTGACACTGCCGTCGTCTATGAGCGGGGCGAAGTAGGTGGCCAGCCAACGCGGGAAGTGCCCAATCTGCGCGCCGGAGACATTTTCGACGCTGATGGCATTATGGTCATACTAACAAACAATCAATTAACATCTAATTCTCGTAGATATTTGGTGGACAATGGGGATACATACCTGATTAGTCGGTTCCCGCTTGATAAGCACTTGCTCGCCGACGGTTGCAATACCGTTGTAGTATCGGCAGCCTACGACCTTCATCTCGAGGAGCCCGTACTGTTCTAGCTCCTCGTCTGAGTCTATGTTACTCTCATCGTGGGCAAGTGCTTCATCCTCATAGGCGGCTTGGGTATTGGGAACGGCTGCGGCGGCTGCGGTAGCACGGACTCGGGCTTGGGCTCGAAATGGGCTTGGGTTATAGGCATCGTCGTCCGCGTCTGTGATATCGACGACTTCGATTTTACGCTTGCTGAGGTTGGTGTCCATTGTGTGCGGATACACCTGTACGTAATGACTTCGAGATGGGAATGTATTTGATAGCGCGAACAAAGTTAGAGATAGGGATGGGGGGTGGAGGTGGAGGTGGAGATGTGGATGGAGGTGGAGATGTGGATGGAGGTGGAGGTGGAGATGGATATGTGGTTGGATATGTAGAAGGAGATGGAGATGGCAGTTAAGCGGGGGATGCGATGTTTGTTGCAAACATTGGTCTATCTAGAAGAAAAAGTTTTCACTGGTTTGCCTATCTAGCAGTCCCTACCTAGCTAGCAAACTCTAACAAACTAACTACCTAATGTGCGTGAGTTGTGAAGTTCGCGATGTCTCGACACACCAAAACCGGCGCTGACATCATTAACGTTGGGGTAGCTAGCTAACCAAAACGCACGAGCTCCCACAGATTGGGGAAAGGCTGGCTTGGCCTTTATATATTGGATCGTTTCCTGCTCTCCTTGACCTGGTTTCGCATATGTGTTTGAGGATCTGAGGATTTGCACCGCAGAACAGAGCAGAACAGTAAAATACTCACAATAGAATACTAGTTCATCTGTCCCCCCTCCTTAGCCAGTAGCCACAAGCAATTCGGCAATCCTACTAAACTAAAATGAATAAAACGCGGCCCAAGGGCTACGAGCTAACTACTCTTGCCATTGCTACTAATTCTAATTAATTGCTCCTCACCCTACTAATTGCTCCTACCAATTCCTGCTCCTTCTCCTGCTACTGTTCCTCCCACTAGGCCATACCCACCAAAGCAAAGACCTGACCCCCTCTCGCACCGTGCCAACCCCAACCCAGCCCCAAACCCCCACCCACCCCACACACAAACCTCACCTCCCACCTCTCGGATAAACCGCGTCCCAAAGCAGCTAGCGCGGCTTCCAGAACTCAGGGCAGCGGTACCGCAGACGTCCAGCTAGGAAGGTGGAAGCCGCACAACTCGAGGTCACGCTGGTGTGTGTCGGAGCTTTATGGCGCACGTGAGGGGGGGGGAGGAAGAGTAAATGTAGGGTAATGGTGGATGCAGGAGGATGGGAGGGTTTTGCTTTTTTGGTTGTTGTTGCGTTGCGTTGGGTTGGGTTGCAGGTTGCTGGAGAGAAGGATGGATGGATGGGCACGCGGTACGGGGGTGGGTAGGAGTAATAATATTAGGGAATTTTTTTTTATGTATGTACTTTATTTACTCTGCACTGGGGGAGAGGGGGAGGCCGTGATGTGGAGGGGGGGGGGGGGTGCCCGCCCTAAATAATACCTAATCTTTGATAACTCTCGCTCATCCTCTTCTCACAACATCTGGTCTTGCCCGGTTTAAACCGTCTTCTCCCGCCCCCGCCCGCCCGCTCGCCGCGTTTCCCTCACAGAGAGTTACTCCCCATTGATACTATTATATTATACATTTATAGCGATTGAGTCACGTACCGAGAGCAGAGTTGAGAAGCAGACTAGAGTGGAGTCTAGGATATAGGGCTTTGCTAAGCCTCGTACATCACTTTTTTATTTTTCCCCACACTCACTCACTCAGAATCTTGCTTGACCCTCCCTTCTTTCCCCCGAGTTGCAAATTATTCTTTTTCAAGCTCCTTGCCTCGATCGATGTCTTACGATTCTACGCACCCACAATCTCGCCCTGTAAAGAACAACAACTCTCCTCCGGCCACTGCCACGCAGAACGGCTCTATAGGGTTTGCATCGGCGAGTTCTCCCTCGGCTTCCACAGCTGCCAACACCACCACTACCACTACTACCACCACTACTACTACGACGGCTACTAACCCAACAGCTACTACTCCAAGTGCTCTAGGAGGTATGGACTCCTCCTACTTTTCGTTCCTTTCATCTATTGTATAGATTGTTACTGCCACATATCACTACGGCCCCCGTTGTCTCGAGCTCACAAGGCTGACATCATACCTATCAGCAACAGTAGCAGTGACTCCCAGCACCACCCCAACAGCAGCTCCTCCTCTCCCACCGCCCACAATCCACAAAAGAACATACCAGGCGTGCATTCCCTGCCGGCAGCGCAAAGTCCGCTGTGATCTCGGCTCCGTCGAGGCCCCCCACGACCCGCCCTGCGTCCGATGTCGACGGGAGTCAAAGGAATGCTACTTCTCCGCCACCCGCCGCAAGACGCGCACGCCTTCCGTTACGGCCGATGACGCAGGCGCCATAGTTGGTATTGGTCGTGGCCGTGGTGTTAGGGCGGGCGTGGGCGTGGTCCGGAAGCGCGAGGACGAGGAGAGCAGCGAAGTCGGGGGCACGTCAAAGAGACCGAGGTCAATTGGCCACGGCTCACCACTCGAGGACCCAGCGGGGACATATCCGCCATTAGAGTACAATGTGAGGAGCGGACACCATGAGAACTCGCCGTACTCGACGCAGGGGTACCACGACAATAGGATTGACCCAAGGCTGCAGATACAGACCGCTGTGGAGCCCAGACACGAGCGTGAATCGGCACAATCGATCAATACCGATGTCACGCTACTGCAGACGCCCGTCTACAACTCACATGAAGCGCTGCTCACCCTCATCGAGGCCGCCGGGAAGGATACGCCCTTGTCGACTGGGGTCAAGTCCAACTCGGGCGATAGCGATTCGGAAGGGGAAGGTGACGACACAATCTTTGGTAAGGGACCCGGCGAAGACCGACACCATCAGAGTAATGGTGACTACCACCACAATCACAATTCGCCTGTGACGAGGGGCACTGGAGCGGGGGTGCGGTTCTCAGAGATGGCTTCGCCGTCGGAGGCGGCAGGGAGCAGTCTCACGAGCTCACATGCAAGACGGAGGGCTGCGAGTACGAGTACTATTTCGCCAGGGTTGAGATCGCATGCGCGGAGCCTGTCAATCTCAGCGATTCAAGACCCCAAAGAGAGGGAAGGTATGGAGAAGAGTATTAGGGCGTGGAACAAATTCAGATTTGTCAAGGGTGGCTGGTTCACTGCCAGGGAGGCAATTGGATACGTAGAATAGTAATTCCTCTTTTGAACCTCAGAGATTAGGCATTGCTAATTTTTTGCAGCTTTTACCACCATCTCCACCCTTTGTCGCCAACTCTTACTTCGCCGAATCTACAACATATAACACATCCAATTCATCACCCAATGCTGTTGAAACATGAGCCATTTTTGACAACCATCATACTTCTAATTACTTCCCGTTATCTGGTATTGTCTGGTCCAGGTGGGGTTTCTCGATCATATGCGATCCATGATATGCTCTGGCGGGAGGTTCGCGGTGGTTGTGAGGGTCTGATGTGGGGTGGTGGGTGGGGCGGCCTTGGTACCCCCCATGCTGGCAGTAGCATGGGTGGTTTTGGCGGCATGGGACCTGGAGGACCGGCCAGCAAAAGTGCAGCAAAGGGTCTTAGAACTTTGGGCACAGTGGAAGGGCTACTCATTCTCACAGAATGGCATGTCCGGGGACTCCATTTCCCCATGGATGTAGAAGAAGGTTACTGGATGGTCGATGTTAGTGATGACGAAGACGACTATGTCCAACCTGGACGAGCCAAGAGGGCCAGGCCAAAGGGTGGAGTAGTTGAAGGTCTCGGTGATAGGATTGAGAATATCTTGGAGCCTGCCTATAGGAGTGATCGTATGAGCTGGATGCTGCTCGGGAACGCCCTTGCTCTGGCATATGAGCTGGGTGTATTTGATGAGATCGATGAACCGGCACCACAAGCACCTCTGCATGCTGATCTTGATGCATCTCGCCTGCGCTTTCAACGTATCCAAAAGCTCCTTTTAGTCTATGTTCTGCAACTTGCATCCCGCCTTGGGTGGACCTCTATGATTCCGCGCCACATCACACATGCAGTCCGCCACAAGCTTAACTCTCAGGCGCCATCTCCTGCGTCTATTTCGGTCAATTCGGCTCCCAGCAGCTCATGGGATCCGCGTGGATCCCGGACGAGATGGGAGAATGAGGATGAGCTTCAAGATGTCGTGTTTCACACATGGGTCGATTTGACCATGCTGATGAAATCTTCAGGCGAGAAGTTATTCCCCAGCAGAAGTGTAACGAAGAGTATTATGCGCACCGGCAAGTACGTATCGTTACTTGAGCACTTCCAGCCTCTGCTGAAGGATTGGAAGAGAGATTTTGAGGCGCTGGGACTCCCAGAGCCGATTCAGCATATCTTGACGATGGAGTATGAACATGTCCGTTTCTACATCAATTCGCTTGCCTTGCAGGCTGTTGTGGATCGGTGTACGTACTTCAACAATACCAAGGCCTCCAATCGCCCTGCCAGTGCGAATGGAGCCGTGAATGGCAACGGAAACGGTACCAACAACCACGCGTTATTAATGCAGATGAGCCCCAAGGATCTGGGATTCATCAGCGAGGTTGTAGACGCAAGTCGGGCACTGCTCCGTTGTGTGGTAGAAAAAATGCTACCCGGGGGGCACCTTAAGCACGCCCCCGTGAGGATCTACCTCCGGATTCTCAGCGCAAGCATGTTTCTACTCAAGGTAGGCCCACCCTTCACATCTTAGTCTTCCTCATTACTAACAAAACGTAGACATTCGCCCTTGGTGCTCCCGAGGAAGAAGTCATGGTCTCCATCACGCTCATTGACCAGACGGTAGACGCGCTCCGCTCTGCTTCCGTTGACGATGTTCACCTCGGTCTCCGCTTCGCCGACCTCCTCGAGACGCTCACAAAGCGTATCAGGAGCCGGTTCGTGCGAATGTCACGCAGCCGTCCCAGCACTCCTGTGCCACCCTCAACCACTCCATCGAAAGTAAATATTGACATGACAATCCCGCCTACGCATGACGCGGACCCAAGTATGGAGATGCCGCCGCCTCCAACGCCAACAGAGATGGGATACGAGCCAGGGGTCAACTATACGCACGAGGGATTTACAGGGGGTGAGGTCCAGGATGATCCAAACTTCTTCATCGGGTATGAAGATTGGTTGGCACTTCCAATTGATCCCATTGTGGGTGGAGGCTTCAACGGTGTTACTCAGAGCCAGATGGGACCCGACGTTGGTGGGGTAGATTTGTTGGAGTTGTTGTTGAGTGGCGGCGGTAGTACTGCATGATGGTTGATGATGATGGTTAGTGGGATTAGTTTGGAGTTTGGTCTCTTTTTTTTTTTTGCTGGGTTTGGAGGAGTTGGTTATCTATGAGTCGTCTTTTCTTTTTTTTTCTCCTCTTTCTTTATTATTGTAGTTTAACCCGTCCGGCCTTTTTCCTTCTCCCCGCTTGCTGTAGTCGTGATGAGTAATGGTCATTTGTGGAAGGGGGTTAACGTTTACTGATATAATGAAGTTTCCTCAATTTCTTCCCCTCCCCTCCCCCCCTCCTCTTTATTCCCTCCCTTTCTAATCTATACCCGCCCTATCTTCCTGTGTTCCCATATATTCTCATCTATCCTTTTTTACCACGTAGAGAGCAGACCATAATAGAATTGATGGGGGTGTGGGTCGGTAGGTAGTACGATACGATACATAGGCTGGCTGGGTTAGCATAAAAAAGACAATAGAAATTGGTTCATATCGTATCACTCGCCTCCCAAATCGTTAATTGCTGTGTCTGGTGATGAGGCTACTTATTTTCAGGAGCGGATTACACCCAAATGGAGCTCGAGGGTTTTTCCAGTTGTGGCCTTAATCAAATGTGGCCACGACTTTGGAGGTGATGTTTGGTTGGTGGGTCGGTGTTGGCCTCTAGCTACACCACGGCCAGTCGGTAGAAAGAAGCTATAGTATACTATGCCATCTCGTGTGCCAGCGAGGTGGCTACAGAATGAACACCACTGGCGCCCTTCGTTGCTCTAGCTTCTTCTCCGCCCTGTATCGCTCTGTGGTGGTGCGGGGTGTTGGCTGTCCTGCTACCCTTCATTTAGCTAGCTAGCTAGGTTGGTTGGTTGCAGTGGTCGGGTCATGGTCTATCACTCGAGAGGCTACTGCGTAAAGCAGCAGCCGCTTTTTTTTTCTTATTTTTTTTATATATCTACATGTAACTCATTAGTTGCCGCTATTACACTTCCAACCCCAAACATTACACTGGTAGTCTCGTTCCTAGACCCAATCGGTCCGTGTATTTCTTTATATAACAAAATCCCATAACACAGACCACACCAAAATAGGGGGGGGGGGGGGGGTAGGCACGAGACTAATTCATGACGCTGCAGCGCCGGCACCGTCGCCGAATGTCAGCCCGTAGCACTAGATTTGTCCGGAACATTCCGGTCATGATACCGTATTAATTCGAATAGAAGGCGCGTCACACAAGACGTCGAAGTTGCCTTTTCAAGCCAGGGTGAGGAGAGATTAGGGGGCGTATTCAAGATAAACAGCCAAAATGGAAATTTCAGCGTCTTGTGTTACGGGCCTTCTATTTGAATTAATACGGTACGGCAGGAAGGGCGAGATCAGTACATACATATGCATACGAACTCTTACCTGATTCAACCCCGCCCAGCACCCCGGGTACTTTGATAAGTAGATTGGGTCGATTACAGACTGTTAGAAGAAGGCAAGTGGCAATTTGTATCGGAGAGTTTTTAGGGTTTTTGTATTTACAACCCTTGGAGCCGTGGAGGAGGCATACAACTACATGTAACTAAAGATATCGAAAAATGTGGTTAATGTTGACAGAAACCCGTCAAGAAGTCCCGAACCCCCCCTTTCCCCCCGTTTCCGTAGCTGAAGAATCAGCTGCTCACCTATGATCGTCGTTTAGAGGATCCCGAAATTTACGATTATATACATGCCACATGGAGCGGTGTCTTTCGGTGCTAATCAACTATGGACATTTCCGCACTCTCTTTGGAGAGCACATCTCAGCAAAGGCGCATACTAGCACAGTCGCAACTCGATATGCCGGATTGCCGGGGTTGTAAGGATTTCGTACGGGATGGCAGAGAATCCGGGATAGCAAATTGATTTTGCGGTAAAGAAATGGGGGTCCTGCAGGATTTCGTACGGGACGGAAAGGGATCTGGAGCACAGAGACCCGGCACATCGAGTTGCGACTGTAGTCGATTTATCGATGCATTGGGGCCACTTGGGGAAAAAAGGGCTTCTCCTGGAAGGGAGAGGATATCTGCTGAAAGGTGGAGCGGAGCCTTTCCGTCTTGGTCAGCTACCAATAGGTTGGCGCCTTCGTCGAGGAGTAGTTTGCTCATTGCTACGTGCCCTCTTCCCACAGAGATATGGAGCGCTGTTCGGTTAGACGGTCCAACTTCTAGTATATTTGCGCCCTTCTCGAGAAGTAATTTGGTAGTTAGCATATCGCCATGCCATACTGCCTCGTGAAATGTTGCCACTTGAACTTGAAACCCCGGTATCTTGGAGCTTTGCTCGAGGAGTAATTCGGTGATTGATATATCCCCCCGTATCACTACCTCATGAAGTAGTGTCTCTAACTCCCGAGCTGTCGATATTGTGGCACCATTCTCGAGAAGTAATCGAGTCGCCTCTCCGTTCCCTAGCTCTATTGAAATATGAAGGTGCTGTGGGAGCGCCTTGGCTCCTTTCTCGAGAAGAAGTTGGGTTATCATGTTATCGTTGGATTGCAGTGCGGTAAAAAGAGGTGTCCGGCCTAGATCATCGACTGCCTCTATATTGGGGTCTTTCTCGAGCAGAAGTTTTGTTATTGCTTCGTTGCTTAGTTTCAATGCAATGTGTAATGGTGTTTGCCCTTCTGGCCCGGCTGCTGACACATCGGCGCCTCCATCGAGGAGCATTCTGGTTATTGATTCGTTCTCCAAGGCAACTGCAATATAGAGCGGTGTTCTTCCAGTAGCGTCAACCGCCGATAGGTCCGCACCCATCTCGAGGAGTAGTGAAACGACGGGCACTTGTCTCTCGACTGCAAGATGAAGGGGTGATTGTCCATGGCTATTAGGAGCAGAGACTCTAGCGCCTCTCCTGATTAGTAGCCGAATAATGGACTCTATAGATTCATATGAATGCTCTACGCCAGTAAACTCGGTGCACCCCATAATGACCGCGTAGTGAAGACAGGTTCCTTTCCAGGAATCATTATGCTCAATGTCAGCTCCGCTATCAAGGAGCATTTCGATTACTCTCTTCGATCCCCAGACAGTTGCGACCTGCAACGGGCCTGTGGTTGGTCGAGACTTCCACAAGCCGGTTTCCCAATGTCTCTCCTGCATCATCATCGTTGAAGTATCCACATACGACTGCACATTCCCAGGGCTGGAAAGAAATCTAAAGACAATATCCGCCATCATTGCCTCGTCGCACGCTTGGAGATGAAATTGCACCTCTGTTGCGGCATACTTTATGAAAGGATATGATGATTGCTCCCGAACTAATTTCGCGTTGTAAACTTCGCATGGCTTTTCGAATACATCGTAGGAAAGAAAGGTAGTACATCCCATGGCAAATCGAAATTCTGCATCCTCGGGGGCAATCAATTTCCGGAGAAGATATTCATGAGCTGTGAGGTGAACAAGGACAACTCTATCTGTCTCTTCGTCTATTCGTGCAAATCCGCCGCATACGTCGAGAATTGTTTTTCGGTCCGGCAAAGAAAACTCTTCAAAAACAGTGCATTGCTGCTCCACAGATACAGCAAACTGAAGTTCGCGGACTCTTAACACATTCCGAGCCTTGACTATCCAGGTGAGGATCTTTATAGCCAGCTCTATGCAATTTGGTGTTTGTAATCGGATAGCCTCGAGAACCCTGTCATAGGTAGGATCCATGGGGCTTTCTTTGTTGGAGGACTGGGCAAGTTTATCTAGTTCGACTAGTATTTGCTTTACTGTTGCCTGCTGACATAAATATTTGACCTGAAAAGAGACTAGTAGAAACCTATTTCCAAATAATTAGCTACGAGAAAAACCATCTAACGAATTTTACGCCCCAACTCACATTCCATTAGCACTAGATTTTAGTTGTTCGATAATTCTATCCTCACAGTTACCTTGTGAGATCAGACGTCGCGCTCGTGGGTTTTCATCTATCTTTTGCTTTATATAGCACGTGATATCATCATCCTTTGCCCAAAGCCTGATTTTGGGTGAGTCTTGGAAAAACTCCTGAATATCCTCTGGGTGTTCTCGACTAGTCAAAAACAATCTTATACCATTATTTTCCATTCCAAGGAATAGAGGAAGTAGGGTCTTTCTTTGGGTCTCAAAATCCGACTCATCCAGCGCATCGCAAACGACAAAGGTCTGAGAAAACGATGCCGCAACACGGATAAAGGTATCATAGAGATCCTCAAGAGTGGGTCCCTCCTGCTTACTTCCCAGTCTCTCGTACAGCTCCTTGACTGGCTCTGGTAAACTGGACCTCTGGCACGATATCTGCTTCAGGAAACTAGAGAGGACTTGAACAGGTTTTTGCTGGTCTTGGTCATTATAGTCGAAGTAGATATAAACTAGACACTGGCCTTTGTCTCGGAGGTGATCAATTATAAAAGAGCTGTGATAGATAGTTAGTATTGGTCCTAGGCCTCCAGAAGATGTTGGGTAA
Organism: Morchella sp. 2018-W16; assembly: GCA_024713755.1. Lineage (NCBI taxonomy): Eukaryota > Fungi > Ascomycota > Pezizomycetes > Pezizales > Morchellaceae > Morchella > Morchella sp. 2018-W16. The sequence continues at coordinate 965,548 of JAMGYY010000025.1, read as the reverse complement.
TTTTCATGGCACCTTATGAATGTTTTCCCAGCACCGGCTAAAACGGCGTATTTCATCAGCTTTCACACACCAAAGACTAGATACGTTTTTGTAACCGGTACTTACGTATCCCGTGTCCCCAAAGGAGCCGAGTGTTTGTGTTGTCAATATCGAGCCAGTTCTGTACCTCTTCTGTTTTTAAGATCCACTCCCCAGTGTTCTTTTGTCTTCTTCCACTAATTTCTCTATGTTTTTCGTCGTGTGGATAAGGATATAGCCAATTCAGCACCGTCAAAACTATTCACACACACTTATGTCAGATATAAAAAATAATAATCGCGTGGATAGTTATGAGCCAATTACTATATTGTTTCTCTGACATCCCAGAACCCTGGGGACGGATATCTCGTTTTATATCCTGCACGTTTTTTCCGATTTCTTTTGAATATGTTCTTAAGCTAGGTTAGCGCAGTCCCGACAACCCTTATTTTGCACAACCCTCTGTCGTCCAACAATAGAATCCCACCCTCCACAAACCCCTTCAGGCTAAGACAATCCAAACTTACTGCGTTTCAATAGCCATGGCAAGTATAAAATGGCTCTTCAGCCTTTCGATCCTCCAAACATAATCCAAAGTCTCCCTTTCACCCAGAGGCCACTGCAACCGAAACAGAGCAGCACCCCACCAACTCTTCTTGGGCTCCAATTTGGCCTTGAGGGCCTTCATATCTTCGGTGCACCTCCTCAGCTCATCGTCCAGCCCCCACGAAGCTGCCGTGACCGGATTATCCTGCGAAAACACCTGGAGCTTCGAGAGCACGGCGGTAAGCGATTTCAACTCGTTCATGAACCTTTCAAGTTCAGACGGCGCTCGTGCAACCCCGCCGATATAATCATAGCTCAGCGAGGCTACTGCCGCCGCAAGCTGGAGGACAGCAATTATACTAGCGGCTGTTCCCAGGGCCTCGGCCATTTAGTTAGTATGTAGTATCCTCGGTTTCAAGCTGATGGTGATTCGATGAGAAAGGAAGAAGCTGGCCACTGAGATGTGGGAAAACACAGATAGGGAACTTATATACTCTATTGGCCTCAACAATTATCAATAATTCCAGCGATATTATGCGGGGCTGAGCTTCTTCATCCTGCATCTCTTGGTGTGACAAAATATATACAGCCACAACGCCAACCCCCACCAGACGGGAAGTAGCGAGGGGTAATGCTTATTTCAGTCACCGGGATCAGAGATGGCACCTACCCCTAACCCTACACTCTATTAGATCTCCGGCACATTTGGGTCCCCAGAGTTTATCGGATGGCGTAGAGATCCAACACAGTCTGGCTGGGCACTCCCTATCTTCAAAGACCAAACGGCGCTGCGACATTGGAGATCACTCGGCACAGGTACCAACAGCATCAACATGCATACATAGAGCCAATCACCCCGTCCGAGGCGATATGCAATCTGCAATGAGATGGAGACCACACATTCAGTTTTGGCTTAGTTGCATCACGAACCGTCACTCAAAGTAAGTACATGGTACGTACATTCGTACACTGACTGCTTGCAGCCAGTTAACTAGATAGTAAATCGCAAATCAAAAGCAAGGTGCGCCACACCGCGCGTTCAACGACAAACACAAAAAACGAAGGTAACAGAGGTATCGGTGGAATAAGAGCTCGAGTATTGTTAATTGCTGCGCTTTTTTTTCTTCTCCAAATCCAAAGATAAATCATTTCATCAAATCTGACAAACATACACACCAAGCGGAAACCATACATAAGACAGAAAAGAGAGATATAATGCGGAAGCTTAAGAAGCAGGGGGGAAAAAAGAATTTTTAAACAAGGGCTGTGAGATATTAAAAGCGGGAGCTTCTCTTCTGTGCTCTGTACGCAGTGTATCCAACATATCCTCCAATCAGGACAATAATGAAGACAATGCTCTTAAGGAAGAACCAGCCCCATCCACTGGACTCTGTGGCCGGCTTCTGAGTAACCTTGTTAGGCCTAGTCGTTTGTGAGTCGGACGAGGGACGGTTGGGGTTGATCGAATAGAGGTTCTTGGAAGAGATGGTAATGATGTCGTGGTTGTCTGCGCCGGATACCATGTTAGGGATGCTGGATAGATCGAGAAAGGTATGTAGAGGGGGCTTGACTTACCACTAAGCTCTCCACAGTGCGCTGTGAATCCGAGATAGGAAATCTGCGGCAGAGTGACATTGTGCACGTTGAAGCAAGTAACCCACTGGTCCTCATTCTTGTACTGCAATTCGAGCTGAAGGTAGTTCTCCTGGAAATAGGTAAGCTTCCCCTTAGTGGGAATCACAGCGCCGCGCAGACCCCTAGCTGAACATCCGGCCAGCTCGTTATCCTTTCCATCGTTTTCATGGTTGTAAGAGGTTTCGCCATCACCTACAAACAGAAACACCAATTAAAATCTGCAACCAGGCGGCGAAATATGGGCTAGGCTACATACCAAGCATTGCCATGACGTATGGGAAAATGATTCCAGGACGGTTGTTCTTATAGGTATCAAAGAAGACACCCAATCCCTCAAACTTGTCGACTGAGCCAAACACTGGGCCAGTCTGGGCCCGCTGCTTGGTTATCCACATGGCCATTCCATCGCCATAAAGGTTCCCGGATCCATGGATCTTGAACTCAAACTCAATCTATCCGCGATGAACTCTCGTCAGTCCCATCCTATAGTCTTCGAAGCCTCTCGGGTCGCCGTACCTCCCAGTTAGTTGCTGTCAAGGGAAGGCGCGACCACAGCCACCCGGACTGTGCCTGCCTGTCTGACGTCAAGCGAATATATCTGTGGCGGCAAGTCAGCATCAACATGAAGAGCCATAACCCCACACATATCAGAGTAGACAGAGGTGAGCCTTACTGATCTGCGCGAATAATGGTGTCCCCACCCCAATCGAACCACCGACTCTGGAGTTCCGAGTCCAGGTACGGCTGTATCCAGAGTCAATTTCTGGTATCTTTCTTTCTCCCTCCAAGCACGGAATTCTCGAGCGAAAACAAACCTGGTACAAGCTGTGTGTGCGCAGGGGAACGGTCTTGATGTCTTCATCATTTGAAGACTGTGCGGAAACCGACTGTACCTGCAGCGCTAGTAGACCGAGCAGGCCGGAAACAACGCCCCTCGCCATGGCCGAGCTCCAGCTCGAGAGATGCATCGTCGCTTTGCGGAGTCGATATTATATGCTTATTACAGTCGAATGGGAGAGCGGTGAATGAGAAGGCCACAAAATGTTATTAGGGAAAGGGCTTAGGAGAAATAGAGGAAAAGCTGCTGTCGTCAGAGGGCGTGGGCAACAGATCCGCGAACTGTGGCCTCAAACCCGCCAAGAATATTGAACCCTTGCCCAGGGGGAAATCCGGTGCAGAGTTACTAAGCATATGAAATATCACTCGCTGTTTAGTGTCAGCGATCGAAGAACACACCCCAATTAAAATTCAATAGAAGCGCGGCGAACTGGTCATGAGATCTAGACATTACTTGCCCACTTCAAGCTGAGATTATGTCTGATCACCCCATTCCATAAACCCTATAACCCCTTCTAACCGTATTTACTGAACATCTCGGAAGCATAAGCATATAAGTTATTGGCACTAAGGCTTGTCTGTTTATTCACACACAAGTAGATACATATACATCATGCGATTGCAATTACGGGTACTAATCAACCTTGATTTTGCATACCGTCTAGCTATAACGCGCAATAATTACATATATATATATAAAGCCGATAACATCAGCAAAGCAAGCACCAGAACATTGCAAGTCCGAAGAAAATATCAGGAGATATGCGCACACATGTACAAGCATCATCAAACATCGGTATCTCTCACATAGCCCTGTTGATCCAGATTGAACCTATCCATCAACTGCGCTATATTGCGAACATTAAACTGTGAATCAAAGTCTGTCTTCAGCGCGAGAAAAGCGTCTTCCCACGTGTCATCCTCCTGACTTGCAGGCGGCGCGGTTTTATAAGACCGCGCCGCCAGCTCCGTCAAGAACTTCCAGTACAGCAGGTGCCCGCCAGCGCCGTCGACGGGCGTGAAACCGCCCATCAGGTCGCTGACAAAATAGCTCCACCCCATCAAGCCCCCTCCCGGCGTCGTCACCTTCCGCCAGATACCCCTTGCGAAATTGATGCTAAAGATGCCGTCGTCTGTCGTCTTAAGCGGGTACCAGGCGCCCATGAAGCAGCGCTTTTTCCACGCGCCCAGTATCCACGTTCGACGGTCCGTGCGATATATGGCCGGGTCCGCGTCGCGCTCCCCGCGGCGGGCCTTTGACCGCCTGTTGAACGGTACCTGCGACATGTAGAACTGGTCCATGAGGAAAGCGATAAAATGGATCCTCCCCACCACCAACGGATCTATCGGTTGCAGGCGTCTTGCGAAGCTCATGATAGGCTCGTACTTGAACCTATAGGTCATGACCCAAGCATGATAAAAATCCTCCACCGAAAGCAAGCTGTCGACCGGGAACTGGATAGATTCCAGCTCAGTATTATGGGTACCCCGGAAGTCAAGCTCTGACTCGTCCCTTAGCCTGGCATAAAGCTGCGGGCTGTGCCCGTTAAGGGTGTACGTGTAGTCACCCACGCGCTTCCTATAGAATTTGCGGAAGCCTTGAAAGAACAAGTGATTTGCCCTGAACTGGGGTATGTCTGTTATCCACATGAACAGAGTGGACCGCCTCTCATTCTCAAGGCGCTCGTAAATAGTGCGGAACACGGTGTTCCGCGATCGTCGAGGGATCCGCGATTGTTGTTGGTACCGCTGGAATATCAGGACCTCTGTTGCGTACTGCATACAGGCTGCCGTGACCCCGACGCTGCTGCCGTGACGTATAAGGCGGGCACCTATGTGGGCAAGGAGCGGGCCCACGTTGAGTCTGAAGACGTTGTTTACTTGGGGACATATTGTCCTGACCCAAAGGAGCTCTTCAAAACTTTGGCAAGCTTGAAGAAGTGTTAGGAGGATATCGTTTGTTAGAGCTGCTACAAGTGCCGGATCTATTCCCCCGGCTATCCCTCTCAAGTGAGGGGGTATATTGCGTAGCGGCGGCGGCGGCGGCGGTGGATCTGGGAGGGGTGTAACCCGTGGGAAGGGACAAGGCAGGGGCGGTATGGGTTGGAAGGGGTCGAACGGAGGAGGAGGTGGTGGTGGAACCGGAACTAGAAGTGGAAGTGGAACTATAGGGATCACAGCTGGAACCGGGACTGGGGCCGGAACTGGAACCGGGACTGGAACCGGAACTGGAACAGCTGGGGCCATTGTAGATACAAAACTCGATGCTTAGGCGTAATTATTGGACTGGGCTTGCCACAAATCTTTATCAACGGACCTTGACCACAACCGCGCGCTGGCGGAGGGCCGACCGTTTATATGTCGACTCATTGTGACAAAGGGATCGTGTACCAACAAAGGGCAGGGACAATGGTAACTATTACGGTGCACAAAGAAAAGAAATAGGCTGCGGGTTGATAGGTCATCATTCATGGTGTATGTACTTAGTGGTAGATATAGGATATGGGCTTCCCTAATAGGAAGTATGACTTCTGAATATTGTAGTGAATTATTGACTTTTATCCAAAGTGGATATCGTCTGTACTTTTATAGAAACGAGACAAAGAGAAATATCTGTATATGGAAAGAGATGTCCATAAAGAGAAAGACAAAGAGAGCATTATCCCGATAAGGAAAGAATGAGACTAAATAAGGGATAAAGAAACAAAGACTTACGCTGATTCGTCAGTTTCTTTTATCTGGAGACATATTCCAGCATAATCCAGCACTTAGTTGTAAGGTAGGAGTCGATGGAGGTCCCTCTTTGTTATAGAGTGTAAGTATGTTTTGGGTAACAAGGGGTCGATGGTGAGGCGAGGTCGATATATGAGGAGATCAAGATATCTAGACCCATAGACTCGAGAGATAAGGTTACAGCCCTCTTGGTTAGGACAGCCTCTCGATTAGAGCATCATGAAATATCACTCGGTTGTATTATTCCACGCCTAAGATTGTTTTCCTCATCAGGGGGAGGGGAAGAATATCTAGCACACATAGAGACCGCATTTTATTTTCCAGAAAGCCAGTTGGGCTCTGGGTATTTAATTATGGGGTGCTTAGAATTGTTTTCCTAGGCATATTTATTGATATGGGGAGCCTGCCTATTACCGATCCCAGTCACGATAAGAAACAAAATACCCTTTCAAAACCTGCATTTATTAATTTGGTTTCTATCTACTTAGAACCACGCCTACTTCCTCTTCTTATCCCCCCTACTCGCGTCCTTAAACTCCCTCACCACGATCGAGCATTCAATCTCCTTACACAGCTGCCTCCTCCGATCCTTCTCTAGCTTCTCCAAAAACGTCAACCCACTCGCCCTCTCCACGACCTCTACCGGCACCTCAAACTCCGTCAACTTGACCCCATTCCCAATCACCGCATTCGGTAACACAAACGCACCCACCGCCACCTTTCCCCCCACCGCCCCATCCTCCGCCACAATAACCTTATAGAAGTGCGTCGGGACCGCGATATTCGGCGGGTCGCCAATAACCTCATACGAGACGCGCCACTTGCCATCCGGGTGCTGCCTCGGCAGGTACAGCGGCCCCGTGATGATGCGCACACTGGGGTACTTTCCCGTCAATCGTCGGCAAAAGTCCTCAAAGTGCGCCCAGTAGTCGCGGTTGAAGCCCTGCCCGACCTGTGGACACATGTTGCTGAGGTAGAAGGTCTCGTCCATGGCGGCCTGCGAGAATTTTGCGTCGGCGGCGGGGGCCTGGTGCCCACGGTCGTACCCGGAGCGGAAGTAGTCCTTGAGGAGCCCACGGTAGGGAGCGGGGATGGACAGGTCTTCGAGGAACTTGCTGTTGCCACGGTCGCCGTCGCGGGAGGAGAGGGATTCGGGGGTGATGTGTTCGGCGACCTAGGGGTGTGTTAGTGGAGAGAAAGGAGGAGGAAAAGGGGAGGTACCCAGTGGGGATTACGGGTGCGGCGATCGTAGGAAGAGACGTAGAGCTTACGGGTGGCTAAGTCGGCGTCGGGACCGGGGAATCCTGCGCTGCGTTAACACCAGTTTCGGGGTAAGATCGGTATTTCTACTCACCATATTGGAAGAGCCCAGCGGGGTCCACGAGGCTTGGGCCGCTATCTTCGGGCTTCCGGTGTACAGGGTGCTTTGATACAGCGCCGATGGGGACAGCAGCAGCAGCAGAAGGTACGGTACTAGGCTTACTCTTAAGGCCAGAAAAGTAGAGGGCGGAAGCGGCAGCACCTGTCGCAGCAGAGGCGGCAGCAATAATTCCGAGTGTGAATTTCGACATGACGGGTTTGGCTGGTCGGGGGTTCGGGCTCGGGATTCGGATTCAAAGGGAAGAAAGGATTTGAGGGATTCGAAAATCTGGGGGATTTGTGTGTGTGTGTGTGTGTGTGTGTGTGTTACACACCCTTGCCCCGCTGTTGAAATGGGTTAGCGTGGGGGGATTAGAGGGAAGAAGAAAAAGAAGAAGCAAGTGATGGAAAGTACCCTGGGGGTGAATACATTCGACGAATGCTGGAATGTGAGGGTGAGACAGTTACCGATAGAGAGAGAGAGAGAGAAACATATAGTAGTTTCAGCTATAAGACAGACAGGGAAGGACTTGTAGATAGATCACAGACAGGCAGACAGAGAAAGTATATATGTAGGTACACTACTTAATTAATTAATACAGTAAAATAATGTCTAAGGCCATGTGCTTTACCGTACTCACATGTTGAGATAGTGAGGGAGGGAGGACCACTGATAGCCCTTTGTGTACTCGTTTACCACGAAAAAGAACCAGAAGATGCAAGTGACTGAAACAGGGATAATTTGTGGGAGAGATCATCGCCAGCCCATACAAATTATCTTTGGTTCTTATGGTAGAATTGTAGTATGGATGACTATGCACAGCACCTACACCATGTATGCAGAGTATGTCGAACCAAAGACCCTTGTACTCTATCTAGATAGGATCGAAGGGTATGCAGTGGATCCAGATAGCATGATTCTGGAAGCGAGAAACCTACATGATACTACATGTACTCATACATTACATGAACCTAAAACCCATGAAGTGGTTCGAAAAACTACATGTAATCTACTCCACTCCACATATTTCTACATACTAGGTATCACTGCACTGCAGGCTACCCGTTATAAGGGAGTGGGGGCCTACATGCTCACATTCTCATACCATGGCTAAACGTCGGATGCAGTGGCTACATGATGTATCTCACCTGTTGGGATAGAGTAGGTAAACCCCTCCTGCATTGAAAAGTAAGCTTCGACAATAACCGGCCAGTTAATCAAACTAAGCAGTCAACCCAGTCAAAATCAATCAACTACATGTAGTCAATCAGTCAGTGTGTAGCCGCAGCACCAGGGGAATTGCAGCCCCACGATTACATTTCCAAAAATCTACCCATCCAGGTTCCCACACTACCACCACCACAACAACAACAACACTGAGTTTGCCCCCCCATCCCCCACCCCCCCCCCGGATCGACGTAAGGTACTTCTACCTATCCAGAAGGGTGTCCACAATCATGGCTGCTGTGTGTGTGTAGTGTACTCATACATTCATTCTCCATCCTATCGACCATCGTCTCCCCCCTATCCCCACATAACCCAATATTTGTAAAAAAGGACCCCCCCCCTTCATTCATCTCCCCCCCTTCTTCTCCTTCTTCTTTTTTCTCCCATCTCCATCCGTTGTCCATTATCCTGCTTTAATTTACCGATCTGAGTTGAGTTGCGATAAACATCCTTGCAAATAGGAAACTTAACTGCGTTGCTTTGGATCGAGCAGAAGAAGCAACTCTGCCAACCATCCTTCCTTGATTTTTCTTTTGGTGTTGCTGCCCCCCCCGCAACTCCGTTCCATTCCACTGGCACCAAAATTTTCCGAACGAGAAGTGAAGCTTCCGTTTAGCCCTTAGGGTAGCTACCACCACTAGCCTCCCTCCCCGGCCCCCCTTCATCGAATTGGTGGGTAATACTATATCGTCGATTATAATCGTCCTTCAAAGCCTAGATCAACAGTTTTTTTTCCTTTTTTCTGCATCCATCAATATGGCCGACGACAAAACTGGCTGGATCCTGGCCTGCGCGAGCGGCCTCGCCTGTGGTATATATTCTCCTGTTCCTCTAATCTAAATAAACCTACCGGCTCGATCACTGACACCCACTCTCACTGCAGTTGTTGGCTCGTCCATAATATGCCTGGACCTCCTAACGCGGCAAGTTCCGCGGTGGAAGCATTTCAGTATCCGTGAGTCCACGACGTTCCTCTCTGCGTCGCTGTCGCTGTCGTTTGGCGTTATGGTATGTTCTTCACCTTTTTTTCTATCTTATATGCATATATGCAATGCTAATAAGCCCCAAGTTCTACAGCGCCTTATACGGAATGCTCCCCAAGGCGCACAGCTACTTCCTCACGGACTTATCCTCCAGTGCTGCCGCCTATGCAACCATCGGCTGCTTCCTCGCTGGGGTCGCTGGGCTGCAGCTCGTCTCTGACACGCTACACCATCTGCTTCCCAGTAGTATCGTCAACTGCGAGGAGCACTCCGGATCCTCCTCCTCTGAATCCAAGCTTCCTCCCTCGAACAGGGACCTTGAGGCTGGAGGAGGAGGGAGAGGAGACCAACACCACCATCATCTCCACCACCACGACCACAGCCGTGATGAGGAAGAGGAAGGGCCAGAGGAGACTACCCCGTTGCTGCCCCCACAGCTCCTCAGGAAACCGAGCATCAAACAGAAGCTCAGCGGGTTCGTAAAGTGTGCGGCCGACGGCACTTGCTATGGCTATACAGATCATTTCTGCGAGCAGTCTTGTAACCCGGCGACACTACTGCCAACCCCTTCCACAGCCTCTTCCATCAGCGTCGACATCACCGACTCCACTCCGACCATCGCCTCTGGTAGCCGCACCCCTCCCCCTCCCCATCCACCCACATCTCAACCACCACAGCATGCCCGCCATTCCCACGTGCATACCTCCCCGGCAACAACCACCACCCCTGGCCACCACCACGTCGCAAATAATAAATTCCTCAGCATCGGCGTACAGACCTCCCTTGCAATCGCACTCCACAAGATCCCAGAAGGCTTCATCACCTACGCGACTAACCACGCATCACCGTCGCTGGGGCTATCGGTGTTTCTGGCACTATTTATCCATAACATCGCCGAGGGGTTCATCATGGCCCTTCCGCTGTTCCTGGCCTTGCGGAGTCGCGTAAAGGCCGTTGCGTGTGCGTCTGTGCTCGGCGGGCTGTCACAGCCGCTGGGAGCCGGGCTGGCGGCACTGGCGATGAGGAAGGGTAGTGGAGGAGAGGAGGAAGGGGGAGCGGCATATGGAGTCTTGTTTGCGGGAACCGCCGGAGTTATGGCGAGTGTGGGGGTCGCGCTGTTTGTGCAGGCGGTTGCGCTAAAGCATGGGAGTAGGGTGCCGTTTGTGTTTGGGTTTGTGGGGATGGGCGTGTTGGGGTTGAGCTTTGCGCTCACGGCGGATAGGTAGGTAGCTAGGGAGCTGGTGCTTTGTGAGTGCCGGCAGAGAAGGGTATGTACGATATGTATGTATGTAAGCTACATGTAGCTTGTTAGTTCTCTCCCTGCCTGGATTCATTGTGCATGTGTTTGGTTTATTTTTTTTATTTTGTTTTGTTTTTTTATTATTATTAGGGCTCCTGGTTCTTCTTATTGGTTTCCGGGGTTCAGGTTTAGGGGCGCTTCTCAGCTGGACGCACGCACGGATGGACGGACGGCCGGCGCTCTTAAAATTGTGTTTCTTACCTGTCGTCGTGGTTGGTGGAGTAGGAAATATATACATGTGTAGTAAGTATGTAGTTGGTTGATCAATGATATGAAAAACAAATAAAACAGTGCTTGGGTGGGTGGTGTTTAAGAATGCGTCATGCTACATGTAGTGTAGCGCCCGGCTGGGTGGGTGGGGGCGAGTGATAGCCTGTGAGTCGGCGGTTGTATGGATGGAGCGGAACGTGTTGGGTGAGACACGAGTGATGGGGTGTGATGGTGGATCTGATCTACATGGTGGTATTGGGGTAATGGGTGGTATCAGTATTACTCTACATGTATATCATGGTACCGAGTAGAGGAGAGTAGAGGAGAGTAGAGTACTACATATATGTGCTCTAGTGTGGGTTGATCGATTCAATGGATTGCCTCTATATATGTATATATTTGTTACGGCGTATCTAAAGCAACAATGGCCGGCCACACACCACCGCCGCCACCCCCCACCTCATCTACACCAACCTCACCAACCGCCCAGCAGAAAAAACCCAAGAGAACAAGAACAAGAACAAGAACAAGAACAAGAACAAGAAAAGCCCAGAGGACCGTCTCAATTCCCGCAGAACCAACCACTATACAACATCTACCCCCCCCACCTCTCCCGCAACTACAGCGCCGGGTCCGTCTTAATCCGTGCAATATACGCCGCCGACACCGCGTTCCACGCCGCCATGTACTTCTGCAGGCAGTTCGTCAAGCACGTAGTCTCCGCCGCCGACAGGCTGCTCCCGGGCTTTGGCACGCACTTCTCGAAACACTTTTCGTTGATTTTCTAGAACCCTGCGCGTTAGCCCCTCTCTCCCTTTCTCTCTCGCGGGGGGCGGGGGCCGGGGGGGGACCTCGATGAGCATGCGCGCGTTCTCGACGTTGGTCTCGTGGTGGATCGTCTGCATCAGTGCCTACACCCCGCCACCGCCGTCAGTTCTCGAGGAGGGAGTGGAGGAGGGAGGGAGGGAGGGAGGGGAGGTACCTGCTTGCGCTCATCTTTGCTCGAGCCCGGGTCTAGCCCGAAGGCGCTGGCGGTGTTGGACATTGCGTAGGTAGGTAGGTTTTGCGTGCGGTTGTAGGTTGTGGTGGGTTGGTTGGTGGGTTGGTATGAAAATTAATTATGGCTGTGACGCAACCGGGTGTTGGTTGCGTGCTGGGTGCTACGCGGGCGAGGGGTGGAACTGGGAATGGGTGCGGAGCGCGGAGAATTATTACTGCAGGATAACTCTGCTCTAGCCGTGTGTAGAATACGTAAGATTCCCAGCCCGTTAGCCGCCGGGGCCCACTACGGCTGCATAGACCACGCCGAGTGATATTCCGTGACGCAACACCCTGCCGGTGGTGCGTGCTTTGATGGCGGTCGCGCTTTACGTTGTAGTCTAAAGTGTGCATACACGGCTTCTCTTGCCCATTTACAAGTAGCGGGTCGTGGCTTGACTCGAGTGATACTTCATGACCACCGCCCCACGCCTACCGCCTACCGGCCACGACGTCACATCACATCACAGCACAGCACAGCACGGTACAGCAAATACTCTAACACCCCACTGCCCCGCCTCTTCCCATTCATTCCAACCCACATCTAACTAAACTACGGCCACCACGTCGGGGGGTGGGGAGGATAAATAATCATTACCACTTTCGACACAGGAGATAAAAAAGAAAAAGAAAAAGGAGATATAAAAAAAAACCGTTAACACCAACCGACCACTAGACAGCAGTAGCAACAGCAGAAGATAGGCCCACCCTACACGTTTGGGGGAGTGGAGTAGAGTAGGGTGCATGTACGTACTATGTGCACTGTACATGTAGAGGGGCTAGCTGGGCGCTCTGTCTAGATTGAACCAGACCAACCGGGCAGGACAGGATGCGAGACGAGACGAGACGGGAGTGGAGTGTCTGTCCTGCCCGGAATAATAAAAACCAACAAAAAGAGAAAAAGAAGAAAAAAACGCACAAAAATCACAGAACAACCGCACAGCCAAAACGCAGCAAAAAAAGTCAGAGAACAAAAAGTAAAAATAAACACGCCTCGCGGCCCAACCTTTAAATCCTCCCCCTACTTTAGCCCTCCCGGTCACCTTCTCGCCCTCTTAGAACTCGACTCACCCCGCTCGACATCCGACGCCACCGCCTGTCTCATCTTCCACGCCTTCCTGACATCCCCCTGCACGGCCACCAGCTGATCTTTATCCACCGCATCCTTCACGCTCTCCATCACGCTCTCCACTGTGCTGATATGGTTCCCGTGCTTCTTGTCCTTGCGGAACCTCATATATCTCCACCGCCCCTGCTTATCCATGGCGCACTCGACGATAGCGTCGTCCAGCGGGACGCCCATTCCCTTCAGCCCCTCCCACTCGTCCTCCTCCACGTGCATCTGCGCCCACTTCATGTAGCCCTCCTCGCCCATGTACACGCTGAGGTTGAAGGTTGGCATTGCGTTCCAGTCGAGCTCCGGGGTGTCGCCGCGGTCGCTCGCCGCGCTCGAGGTTGGCGATGAGGGCGGGAGAATGGGGAACTCGAGGTTGAGGCGGAAGTCGATGCTGTTTTCGGAGACGGGCTTCCACTTGATGATGTGTTCGTCTGTGCCGCACTTGTAGGGCGTGGTGCGGCAGGTAAATATTAGGCCGTCGTTGCCATGGGGTAGCTTTGGCAGGATCATGTCAAACATCCATTGGATGCTGTAGCTGAATTCCATCTTTTTGAACTCGACCTGGAAGGGGAAGAATTTGACCTCCTCTTTGAAGGTCTTGCAGAGGAGCCTGTAGGGCTTGTAGATGTTTTCCATGACGTACTGTTTGCGCGCGTGCAATTGGCATTAGCAATCATCACCTCCCCCTTAGGAAAGTAGAGAAAAACTCACGCCCAACCGCTTATCCAGCATTTTGTGCATCATGGGGTTGTTATCCAGCATCAGACAGTCAAAGACCAAGAAGCGCAGGAGCCTCTTTCCCCCCCCTATATTGTCGAGCACCAGCTCCCCGTCGATCAAGGTCTCTGTGTGGAATCTGCGGAACGTCTCGTCGCCCGGCAGCGGGAAGTGTAGATTCCGCACCCAGTAGTAGTCGTTTTTGCGGTCGATCAGGTAGTGCACCTCCTTGTCGCCGTCGCGCGTAAAGTACAGTAGGCACCTGATTCCGTCGCTCTTCTCGCATAGGTAGTAGCTGCATTTCTATTTGTCAGCCTCCTGTCTGTAGGGGGTGGGGGAGAAGAGAAGGGGGAACGAACTCAGTGCGCTTCAATTCCTCGAGGTGTCGCGCAGCGAACGAGACTGGCTGCGCGCCGGGAAAGTTGGTGCTTGTGCGCCCGAGCATGTCGGCCACCTCTTTGCGCAGCATATTCGCCAGCTTGTAGTCCGCTTTGATCCCTGGTATTTCGGGGACCGGCGATTCCACTGGCACTGCTGGCGGTGGAGGCGGTGGTGGTAGGGGAGACCTAGGGGGGGGTACTGCGCGTGGCTGTTGGTTGCCTGCGGCGACTGGAGGGGGAGGTGTGGGGGAGGGGGGGTCAGAGGAAGTGGTTTCTTTGTTGGAGGATATCGCGCGTGGCTGTTGGTTAGCGGTGGAGCTCGAGTCTGCGGTGGCTAGCAGGGGTTGTGGAGGCGGGGGTGAGGACACTGGGGAAGAAGGATTGGAGGTGGGATCTTGGGGGGAAGACATTGCGCGTGCAGTTTGGTTGGTTGGTTCGTGGTGGTAATGGTGGTGGTGGTGGTGGTGGTTGGAGTATTTTGGCTCTGGGTGGAGGAGGTGTTGATCTGGATCTGTGGGGATTCTGTGGTTGTAGATGGGCCTGGCGACGGTAGATCTTAGATGCGAGACACGTACGGGTTAGTGGTGGTGGTGGTGAGTGGTGAGTGGTGAGTGGTGAGTGGTGAGTGGTGAGTGGAGGAAGATGAGGACTGGACTGGACTGGACTGGATCTGATAATGACAATGAGATGAGTTGAAGAGTTGAAGAGTTGAGGTTGGATTGGTGCCTGAACTGGGCTGCACTGTCTTGATTTGCTTGTGTTGTTGTTGGTGATACAGCAGTGTAAAATAGAGTATGTATATAAAGAGAAGAGAAGAGTAGAATATGCAGAAGGCAGACAGACAGACAGAAAGACAGAGGGAGGGAGTGAGTGAGTGAGTGAGTTGAGTCGAGTCCTTTTTCCGGGGGAGTGAGAACGAACGCTGACTGACTGACTGACTGTCTGACCCAACTTATTAACAACTCCCAACTAAACTACATGTACTTAGGCACCCCCCTCCCCCCCCCCAGAGCTAGAACTATATACTCATTAACTACAACGGCTATATTCACTTATAGTATCTCCCATGATTCACGACTGACTGCGCGCGTGTGTGTGTGTGTGTCTGCCCTATGGAAGTAAACGTGATGATCCCCTCCCCAGTCAACCAGTCATTCGTTCATTTGCAGGTATTGCGTTGATTCCAATTGGTCAATTGCAAGATCAATCTCTCCGTGCTTGAATCTGCGCGTATGGGCCTGGTGCTACGCGTGTGGTTGGTTGGGGAGTTGCGTAGCTCTGCGTCTAAGCTTATCATCATCCATCGTCGATCGAATCTGCCTGCTGCACAGCCTTAATTATACACTTTTAACAACCTCTACTATATACAGACAGACAGACAGGCAGACAGGCAGACATTGACTCACGACATCACGAACGAAACGACACATTCTCTCACCTCACTCATCTCACATACATACATACATACATACAATCATAGTCACCACCACCACCACCATAATGCCTCCAAAAATCACTCTCTCAAAACCCACCAAGCCAACGGGTCCCCCAAAGCCCAAGAAAGCCCTCACAAACTTCGCCGCCGAGTCCGAGTCCTCCGACTCTGAACCCGACACCCTCACCTCAAAGTCCAAGTCCAAATCCAAACCAAAGTCCGCTACTGCCGCCTCTAAAGCCCACGTCAATGCCCAACTCGCTGCCGCTGCCTCTACCACCACCACCACCACCACAACAACAACAACAGCCTCAACCGCCCAAGACCTAGACCCCACCATCTACGACTACGACACCGCATGGGAGTCCATGTCTGCCCTCTCGAGGGAGCGTGCTGCCGTCGCCGCCGCAGACTCCGCCGAACGAAAGCCCAAATACATGGCGTCCCTGTTGTCCGCCGCCGAGGTCCGCAAGCGTGACGCGCTGCGCGCAAAGGAGCGCGCACTACTCAAGGAGCGCGAGGCGGAGGGCGACGAGTTTGCCGACAAGGAGACATTCGTCACGGAGGCGTATAAGCGGCAGCAGGCAGAACTGGCCGTGCAGGAGGCCGAGGAGGCGGCGCGCGAGGAGCAGGAGCGCAAGAAGAGGGGGGAGGCGGGCGGGATGACGGGTTTTTATAGGGGTGTGTTGGAGAGGGGGGAGGCGAGGCATGGGGCCCTGGTTGATGCTGCCGGGGCAGCGCCGGTGGTGGTGGAGCAGCAGAAGGAGGAGAGGGAGGAGGGAAAGAAGAAGGAAAAGACGCTAGCGGAGCTGGCGAAGGAGAGGGGCGCGGAGGTGAATGAGGAGGGAATGGTGGTGGATAAGACGCAGCTGCTGACGGGTGGGCTGAACGTCAGTTCGAAACCGCGGGGCGGGTCGACGGCGACGGCAGCCCGTGGCAGCGGGGAGCGAAGGCCGCAGTACCAGGGTGTAGGCGGGAGGCGGGAGGATGCTAGGGCGAGGCAGAGCAGGATGGTGGAGGAGCAGTTGGCCGCGGCGCAGAAGAGGGCGTTAGAGGCGGAGGAGGAGGAGAGGAAGAACCTCGAGAGGGCGGCAAAGAGTAGGAAGACGGAGGGTGAGGTGATGGGCGCGAAGGAGAGGTATCTGCAAAGGAAGAGAGAGGCCGAAGAGGCGAAGAGGAAGGCGCAGGGGGCATAGAGGCCCGTGACTGTAGATAGGTTGTTTTATTTTTTAGACTCTTCTTCTTTCCTTTAATAATGCATATTCTGGGTTGGGTATTTCTTCTTGTTCTGGCGAGGACGCAATGAAGGTCTGCTGCATACTACTGTGGTTGTGGTTGTGGATTTACTCTTAATATCAAGAATGGGTATATACATACATCTATGTGCTCTACATTGCAGCAAGCAATTATATCTGCCATGTAGAATGCATATGTGGATTCCCACTTGCTCGAGTCTCTGTATGATGATAGAAATGGTCTTCATCAACTTTCCTTCAACAACCTTTTTTATCTTATTTTATTCCACTCTCTTTTTTTTTCAAAGCAAAAAGGTTGTTACGCTGAAGTGGACCATAGGATAAAATTTGATATTAAACACTTGTTTCAGCTTTGAGAGTGATTCCGGATGCCTGCATATTGTGTAGTGAGCACTCTCAAGTCTCGAGTACCAGAGGAATGACCAAGGCGGGTATGGCCACATAAACTCTGCTTAGTACCCCAGAATTCTAAGATAGAGAGCGGTAAAACGAGCATTTTTAGAAAATACTATATTCAAAAAAAGTAGAGGGGGTAGAAATACCGGGGGTTTGTATACTATGAGCGGGCATAGGCGCTCATAGTATATCACTCGGCCGCCTACGTACCCCCGCAGGCCCCCCCGGCACTGCCAGAGAGCAAGTAGAAATCAGACCATGTTACCCAGAGTAACGCAACCTCATTCTCTTTCCCCTCTTCCCCCCCCACTCCCCTCTCTCTCTATATCTCTCCATCCTCTTCCCTCTTTCCCTCTTTCCTTCTCCATCATTCTCCTTCGTTCATCATCAGTGTGAATACTCAGTTCCCTCTCGCTAAATATCGCATCATCTCTATCGAATCTCTTTAAACTTTCACGATGGCGTTCACCCGTTCAAAAAAGACTCCTAAGAAGGTCCATACCAAGACCCGTAAACCACTGCTCGCCAGTTCGAAGCCCGCTGCAAGGGCCCAGCCCGCCAAAAAGCGTAAAGCTACCACCCCCGTTGAACCTCAGAGCGACACTGATGAAGAACTCATCGATGCAGCCAACGGTCTCGTCGATGACGTCGGTAGGGTTGCAGGAAGCCTCCAGAAACCAAAACCCAACATTTGGGATAAGCATCACGGCAATATTGCGGTAGTCATCAAAAACGTGGCTAGCTTTGACGCATCAAAGTATCAGAATGCCGACGAGCCTATGACAACCACTCCCTTCAAGAAGGTTCGCTTTGACAATCATGTCGAAGAGATTATGAGGTCTAGAGAAATGGACAAGATCATGACCCGTGCCTTCTTCGACGGCTCCGACGATGAGGAGTCCGACGTGGACGGAGGAGAGCTCAGCGAGGATGAGCTCTCCGAGTCCTTTCGAATGACTAGAAGCAAATCCCAAACTCAAGAAAAAGAAACCGATTTCTCGGTTGTCATTAACAAGCCGCCCGTCTACGAAATGCCCGCTGCGGCCTCGGCCACTAGGGTCACCCGCCACGCCTCAACAACCCGCCACCAGTTTCGCCTGGCGGTGACTGGAAACCCGGCTGCCGTTCCTGCGCCGGCCTTGAGAGGTACAGCTGATGGCCTCAGTATTAGGGCCTCGATCCATTCGCGAATCGATGCGAAGTACGCCATTTCACGTAATCGTACCGCCGCTGCTGCCGTCGTGAATCGTGCCGCTACTACCGCCGTCTCAAAGGCGAAGAAAATTCCTTCTTTCACTAGCGGTGCCGTTGGTAAAGAAACTATCGTCACTAAAAAGCGAAGCAGCCCCCGCTTCGCCGCTAAGGCTTCGAAGGCCGTTATTGTCGAAGCCGAAAACTCCGAGGATTCCGAGGAAGAGTCTGAAAAGTCTGAAGAGGCGTCCGGCGAGGAGGATTCTGATGGCGATGACGAATAGCGGTCTAGTCTTTATCCTTTCCCACCTCCATTTTCTTTGCTTCACCGTGTCTGTCGTGCGTCTTGTCTGGTTGTTTATGCTTACGAAGACGTCGGATCTTTTCGGTGGGTGATATAAGAAGGTTGTTCGGTTCTGGGTTGGGTCTTCTGCGATATGATTTGATTTTTTTTTCCCCTTGTTCTATCAAAGATGTTAATTTGTGTCTCTCTTCTACCAGTTATTTTGCTCATGAGCTATTTGTCTTTCCTTTTCTTTTCTTTACCGGACTCGGCCTGGGTGCCACGGTTTTTTTTTTCTCTTTTTTACTTTTCTCCTCTACTTTTCTGTTTTCCTTCGGCACTTTCTAAACATCTCTTTCCTTTTTTCCGTCTTCAGTCATGTCGTTAGCTGTCAACAGGGTATATCTTGTCCGCGGTGGTAGTGTTTAAAAAGGATTAGGACCTAGTTAGATTGTTAGGCTGGAATAAATGGGAAGGGATTTTTTGCTGCTAATTATGTGATATCTACGGTGTCTGTGAATCTTCATGCGTCTGCCGAACAAGGAGGCGTCGAGTGATGTCGTGTGTCGCCGACGTTCGTGCTCACCGCGAGCCCGCACGCCCGCCGGGAGCGGGTCTTGGCATACACAGGCTGGACATTATTCCCACCTACCGCCCCTTCCCACATATACTACGGATGCCATATACATATAATTGATATTTTGGAATACGGCAGATAAGCACCCTTCCACCATAAGCTTTGTCTACATGTATCCACACGACCCAGCCGTCCATCACCCACCCACACACCCATCTCCCACCACCCCCCATGCACTCCTCGCCCTCTTCCCACCACCAGGACTGCAGCTAACCACAAGATTAAAGAATCCCAAACTAACTACATGAGCTCGCTACCAGAACCAGCCCCCGTAGCGGGACACATCACAACGTATCACTCGCCGCCCCTGGGTAGCTGGGAAGCACGTTGCAACTCAAAAGCCCCGATATGCAGCTCCGCCGTACGTGGAGGGGAGGACCGCAGCTGCTGGGCTCTCCGGGATTGGATTTCATTATGCTGCCGTCTGGACTGTGGAGCTGGCTACTTTCGGCGCTGGCCGGGTTGAGTGTTGCTGTGTATATACACACCGGCCTATTGGTATGTATATCTACAGGTGCTTTAATGCACGCATAGCTTTTTGTTAGGTGGCAAGAGCGGGTCGGCCTGGCCGGATAGGGGACATCGTTGACAGGTTGGTCTGGTATACAAGGGATAGTTCTACGCGGAGAGGCAGTTGATATCACCGGACTCAAGTTTCAGCAAAAATAGAAATAGATATATTAACTCCTTCGCCAACTATACTACCCCACATTACCCATCGCCACACCACTCCCCCAACCCGATTACACCACACAACTACACAAACGGAATCCACGTCCCCGTCCTCTCCCTATACCTCTCATAATCGGCGCCAAAGAACTCCACCAGCAGCCTCTCCTCCGCCTTAATCCTACTGCTAAAGAACCTCCACAGCACCAGCGCATACCCCACGAGGCACAGCGGGTTCCCCAGCATCAGCTGCGTGCCAATACCCCACCAGAAGAAGCCAAAATATGACGGATGCCGCATCAGTGCATAGATGCCGTCCGTGACCAGTACATGGCCCTGCTCATGGTTCTGCGCCACTAGATGGGTGAAGTTGGTCCCCGCGTGCGCCATAGCGTACGAGCGCGCGAGCTGCCCGACGACCACCAACACGACCCCAACCACCGCCGGGAGCCAGTGCCTCTTGAGCACGGGGAAGAAGTAGCACTCGATGAGGGCCTCGGCGAAAGCGGAGGCGTGAGCGATGTTGTATGCGGCGCCGTTACTGGTCAGGAGAAACGCTGCTGCCCGTTAGCTTACCTAGATCCATGCTACATATGCGGCGGGGTCGGGGAGGTACATTTGACCTCGGCCTTGCGAGTGTTGAAACGCGCAGTGATCCAGAACTCGAAGAAGTGGAAGACAGCGAGTGCGGCGGCGAACATTGGGAGCTGCCAGTATGATGCACGGAGCTGCCAGGCGATTGCGAAACTGCCGGCCGCTACAGCGCCAAGGGCGCCGGCGCGGAGGGCGATACCATCGAGGGCAAAGGGGTGCCCGGGGTAGAGGTAGGAGGGGGGTTCGAAGTTGGGAGAACCGGGGTAGGCACTACGGACGGGGGGGTTGTAGGAGCGGGAGGAGGAGCGTGGTGGGAATGCAGCCCGGCCAGGGTCGGACATGCTGATGTCGTGGTGGAGGAAGGTATTGATGTGTGAATGGTAAGTGGGAAGTACCAGTTTGGGAGGGGGGGGGTACGGAGGTGGAGGGCTAGGTACTATCATCATTATTATTACAGGGGCGACAATGAAATTCGTTTGAGGTTACACAAGACTCTTGGCAGGTAAACGGATTTACGTTTTTCCAGTCCGGATATTGACTAAGCTAATCTTAATAACATTTTTATCCTCACTGTAAGGAGCCTATTGCGGTTGTGAATGATAAGAAAAGAGGTTAACCCTCGCAGTTACGATAACTTATAGCCCCGTTACAGGTTACGTATGCACAACACAAGTAACGTCGTGACACCGTGACACTCACAGTGACTACATATCAGAAGAGCCCGTTCGGTTATTTCAAAGCGCTACATTATTAAAGAATTGACTAATAGTTAACTAACCACTCAATAGTTATAGATATGCCGAGCCAACATTGCAAACGAAATTTCTATATACTGTTACATAAACCGCACATATGATGATTTAAGAAACACCCGCGTTACCCATGTGTATATATCCTACAACATACTCCTAATATCCTCCACACCCTCCGGCTTCTCCTTTCCGAAAAGGACCTTCTGCCTCCCTCCCATCGTCCACCACTTGACCGCAACCTCCGCCCTCTCCACATCAAGCTCACTGCTCAAGACGTCCCAAAATCTCTCTCTGATCCTTAGTTTACTTCCAGGGTTCTCCACCATATCGAGAAGTTCTGCTGTGGGCTCAAGCCACCGCTCCATGGCATTGACCTGCATTGATGGGAGCCCATCAATAAGGGCAAGTATGCACACATCCTTTTCGCTCAACCCTACAGCTCCTTCATCGACCAGGTTTGGTAAAGGTTCAGTGGAAGCGCGTGCTGCACGCTCGCATAGAATCTCGAGAATTACATCTGTTAGATGGGGCTGAAGTTTCGAGATCGGTTGTGGGGGGCTGCATTCGCGAATGATTGTTCCGAATGCGAGACGGAACTGGCGGGCCGAGAGCGATGTTGGGAATGCCTCGAACACCGATTCAATATAGAAGGGCAAGATTCGAGAGCCGAGTTCTGCCGAAGGTGGTGAGCTGATGATGGAAAGCATGACCGAGTGTGCAGCCTCAAAGTGCGCGTGCAAGCTAGCTTCTAGTCCACCTGCAAGGTATGGTGATGTGGCGGGTATAACGATTTCTTCATTCACCGACTGTGATATGGATAGTGAAAAGTGCTCAACGGTGTTCAAAAAGAAAAGGTCCAGTATACGATCCGGAAGTTTCTTAGGAATAGTCCCGGCTAGGTCACGTCAGCACCAGATAAATGCGCCGGTACCATTGGTAATAGTAGTTACCTTCAGTAGGCACAATCCCCTTGACAAACTCTTCTGCTTGAGGCGGGTAAGAAGATAAGATATCAATAGCAGCAAAATAAACGAAATTGTACGAAGAAAAGGCATTGGGACCCAGCCTTGAGGTGATAAAGTAAAATCCACGCAATACATGTAGCACCTTAGAAGCTATCATTGGGCCATCTGTTGAAATTAGTAAATTCAGCTTTGAGGGGCCATCGAGATCAGACATACTCTCAGAGTCGCACAACGTCGGGGACTCGGCAACTCGTGTCATCAACTCTTGGAGTATTAAGGTTGACGCAAAGAGTATAGACTTTAAGATTTGCCAGACAACAGGAATTGTTGCTTTGAGTGAATCCTCGTCAACCAGGTTTACTTCTTCTGACATTGGAATTTCACTTAGTCCATTCATTTTCCATTGTGCAGTCAGGATCTGAGAGAAATTGAGAAGGCTATAGAGGCATTAGCCCTTGTTCAAATACCTCGCAAAATCAGGATTAATTTTACCTTTCCAAGAAAGCATGTAAGACCGCAGGCTCTTGGGAATGCCTTATTGAAGCTGCTGCCAATCGAGCTAGGCCACTCATAGCTGCAAACATGGGTCTACCAGATCGGTTTTGGAGCTCAAGGAAGGAGTTGGATTTACTCTAAGTGGTTGTTAGAAGGTGCGCAAACAAGCAAACCTTAATGCAACCTACCGGCCAAGCAAGTTTTCCTTCAAATTTCATGATGTCATGATCAATAGTCGAGAGAAAATAACCCGACTGAAAACCCTCTCGAGAGTAATATATTGATTTAATAACTACTGGCAGGAGAGCCTTTGGATAATTAGACAGATATTCACACGATAAGATGTGTTAGACTTACATCGTAGTTAATGACTTCTTTCGCCTTTCGCGAAAGACTTTCAATGGCATGTGATAAGATAAGACTTAAAGTGTCCGCCTCAAGCTCTAAGTAATGTTAGCAAAAATCAGAAGCGTTTTATATTAGGTAGAAGGTACCATTTGTTTCGTTTGTTTCTACCGAAAGATTTACAGCTCTACAAAAAGCTTCCTCCAAACTTCGCCGAGTTACCCGAGGTAGGTGTGATCTCTCTTGATCTGCCGAAAGAATGCCCCCTAGCAGTAATAAATGTTTCCACCTGGGCACTATTCATCATTAGTGCAACATAATTTTTAATAAGGTCTTTGAAATACCATTGTTATTAGCCCCCCGAACAATAGCATTAATCCATTCCTCCACACTCAATATGGATATCGAGTCTTGATTCTCAATCTTCCCTAGAGTTGCTGATTGAAACACCCCAAATACCCGTAGGCCTGCCTTAAGCCCGTCAAAATTCTCCCATATAGCAGGCGAAATCAATATCTGAGTCGAGAGTAAAGAAACATTGAGCGGATTCGTCAAGGTTGCGAGCACTGTTGCTGCCGAGGCGTAAACACTAGACAATGAAGTTAGCTCGCGTTCTAGAAGCAGGGGGGGGGTCTATTCCACAAACCGTGAAGCATCTGCGCTGTTCGGATCTGCCTGGCCTGGCTGTAGCAGAATTCGGAGAATATTATCAAGGCGCCTGTCAACTACCATGATGATTACTCGTGTGTGGGAAGTTTGAATCGTAGCGGAATAAGCTCGGGGGTGTCGGAGTGTGGTGTTGACGTCCTCTGCCAAGGGTTACGAATTGAACTAACTAGTTCTGTGACACAAGCTCCACAGGTGCCTGCCATCGAACCTCGGATGTGCTTGAGACGAAGAGCTTCCTGACAGATGAGGCTGAAAACGCGCGAGAGACTAGAAAGATAGAGGTCGCGATGGTTTCCTGGAAGTATGTCTCCTACAGTTTGACCGCTTTCTTTAGATATGTAACCCCTTACTAACGAACTTTAATGCAGTTATCATCTGAGTTCTGTAGCTCCTCCGGGCTACAACACACCTTCATTCCCATCTCTATACTGGCCCATAAACCCTAAGCCCGGGGCTACAGCATACCTCTTTTATAGCACGGATATATGGAGGTTCACCACTTTTTGGACGTTGATTGTTTATGCTGCGTTTCACCTTGCAGCCGGTATCTGGGCATTCGCGATGCACCCAACCAAACTATCGTTTGGGGTGCCGTTCCTATATGCCATACTTGGAGGTATTGAGGCTGCGATGTCAGGAACAATAGTGGGGTTCATGTAAGTCTCATGTCTCTAGATTCCTGTGCCTATCCCACCCGGACATTAACACCAAGGTGACTTGTAGACTTGCAGCAGTTTATAATGCAGGTATAAATCCACGTAGCATGAAATCATGATAGCGAGATGCTAACTTGTTAAAGGCTTTTTCCGCATGAGCACTTGGATTCCATTCGTGTGGTCAATCATCAACGTGATGGTGCTTTTAATATCCTCCTTCTCTCTTCAGGGTGGCTTGTAGAACAGTATGTATGTAATTATCTTTAGAGTTAATGTGTAATTTCGGTATCGCCTTCGCCTTGCATATAATTTTGAATTACAGTCCCCCAGAAGAACCTACACGGAACAGCAAATGCTAGGGACAGGAGTGAGCTTCAAGAGTAGGCTGGGCGCAAGACTACATGTAGTAACCGGACGTCCGGCAGCCGATATATCCCCGCATTATTCGCTTGATAAATTAGCGAACATCCCCCAGGACCCTAATTCTTTGATTCTGCAATATTCTAGCTACTATCAATACCTCCTTCCTCCACCACTAAGATATCCTTCATAAATACAAACACGATGGTAGTTGCAGGGAAACTTCGTAAGATATCACTCGGCCAATTAATATTAGGGGTTAATAGACTCACAAAGCTCCGAGCAATATAGAGAATCCCGCAGTTCTGTGAGCATTATTCCATGCGCTGATAATAAGGCAAACGCTAATATTCGTCTCATCTGGAGTGTTTGCGATATGCAAGAGAAATTTCGCCAGCCAATTTATGGGTTTGAGCATTGGTAATACATCCTATCAAGATATCAGTCGATCGTAGCTCTGACAACCTTGTAGCGTCGCTACAGCTAAGAAGCTCCTTGAAGCGAGTAATTCCACCGAAAGCCAAGAGAAAGCATCGTATCTATTGTCTAACACGCAATGCGCGCAAAGCTAAAATCCTTAACATTCCCGTCTACGTAACCACCCAGAACAGAGCTCGCCTTGGAGAGACTGTCCCTGAGCTTCCCCTCGAGCATGCAAAAGGCGACTGGGATAAGACCCTATTCTCCATGGCTATTCCAGAGCTTAAATCGGCATTGTCGCATGCTCCTCACTCGATAGCCATTGTTGGTATCGAAAGTCACATCTGTGTGACCCAAACAACCCTGGGTGCGTTTCTTCCAAATATATATAACCCCACCCACCGAGCCTGTAAATTGAAACCCTGCCCGCAAGTAGATCTCTTGAAGCTGGGCCATAAGGTCTACGTACTAGCCGATGGGGTATCTTCTTGTAATAAGCAGGAAGTGCCCCTGGCACTAGCCAGGTTGCGTGCGGAGGGGGCCATAATCACGAGTAGTGAAAGTTGGATATATGAAGTTATGGGTGATGCCAATATTGAAGAGTAAATCCTCTATAACCTAAGGGATACAGACCATTTTAAGCACTGGTAACTAACCATAATTCAGATTTCGAAAGATTGCCTCTGTCGTCAAAGATACAAAACAGTCAACCTCAATGTCTCTTCAATCTCTCTTGTAATTGTTTAGCCAACAAACAAGAGGATCGCTTTATTAATGGGTATAGTTTAGTCCTATTTTTTTTTCATATCCCAAATTTTATGGAACAAAGCCATCGATACAGTACATACATGTATCTATCATTAATAAGACCCGGGTTGCTTTAACTTTGCCCCCAGATAAAGAAAAGAAATCAACACATTACTGTAATTTCCCCAACTGAAAGTTGATGTCGCCCCATAACCCATTTGGATGAATCACCTACTTAGCCATGGTTACTGGTACTAGGAAAATGGTCAGATAATTAAAAATAGCAAAAAAAAAAAAAAAAAAAAAAAAAAAACATAAGTTTATTCCAATAATTTAATCTCGGAATCATGCGGGCAGTGCCTCGATGAAATCCGCAAAAGCTTAAGCAATCTGATGTCAAAGCGCGCTGCGTCCCCAATAAAACATTTCGAATCCATCGCTCCTCAAGTAGCTATAAAAGGCATTTACTCGAGTACTTCTAAAAGATGCTTAATTCAGCCTTTCCCTCTATCTACTCAACAGCTGATGTCGAGCTTTTTGGCGCCATCCAATGAAACGCCGAAGCACCTCCAATTACATTCGTTGACTTGGGCTTGGGAATTAAAGCAGGGTTTCCCATAGAAAACGATGACTGAACCTCTGCCGAACTTGTCCTACGTTGAGATCGTATATTTGGTTTTTCTCCCCCGCTGGTGCCACCGACACTTAGTGAAGAGTCGGTTCTGGCAAACCCTTGGGGAGCCAGTGCTGTAGTAGGATTTGCAGAATCGAGCTCGTACGTCAAAGTACCACCACCCTCTGATTGGTGACTTGCTCTTGCATCGGACAAGGACGAAGATTTTGATGTACGGAGAACCTTCATCCCGCGTGATGGTGCTTGAGAATCCTTTTTTTGCGTCATCTGACCCTTCCTCCATGATTCCCAAACCCCCACAGCGCCTTTCACATTCCCGTTTCCACCAGATTTGATACTACTAGGATTCCAAAGGCTACCTTCCCCATCGCTCTTAGCTCTACGATCGATGTATCGGGGCTCTTTTGTAATCTCTTCTTCGTTTGAAGAAGTCCCAGCCTCATTTGGGAACCCAAATTCCGCCGCGAGTTCCTCCTTATGCCCCACTACACGTTTCTTTTCAAACCCATTTCCCCCAGAATGAGGTATACTATTTCTTCTATGGTTATCCTTCCTCGATGATTCTTCAGGAGCTTCAGATGACTCGGGCGGCGAAACACTGCTGATAATTGCTGCCTTCCGGCCCCGAACTGGCTTCGGTGATGAAACAGGAACATGACCTCGCGCTGCGTGCTCTTCCATGGCTATATGTAGTCCGGGGCTCTCACCTCTGGGAGACTTATTCATACAGCCAACTCTGATAGCTGATGCTTGTTCATGGCTTTTGATTGAAAGCTGTTCTTCCATTTGACGTTCTGAAAGTTGATCGCCAATATGTATTGTGCAAACATCCGAAACCCCTGCTTGGGAACTAGGGCGAGCAAAAGGTACAAACATTTTCCGGCCATCATCTACGTATAAAAGTAATTGGCTTTGTGAAAACAACACGTCCCCCATATGATCTGACAAAACATCGCTCCCTAGAAAGATCCCAACCTCGTTTTCTATCTGACTGGACTTTCGACTTGGGGCTACAGTAAATTGAACTGTTAGCTTTGGTAGTTGTGTCTGGCCATTTCCTCTTATTGGCTGTTGAATCGTTGCATCGGGAAGGAATATCGCCAAACTGATTTTGTATTCACCATTCGTCCCCTTGACCATCTGGTCCTGCAATCCAAACCTGGTGACCAGTGAAGCATCAACCAAAGACTTAACCGAACCAGTGCAAACTACAGCATATAGTAAGGAATCAAATGAAGAGGTAGTGTCAAGCCAGCAGCGAATAATGGCGGGTGCTGGGCCAGTGGTAGGTGCAGAAGGCCGGTGAGCGTCGCAGTCTAAGATATCGAAGTTTTGAGGAGGCGGGTGGAAATGCACACCAGTATCACCGTCAAAAAAGGAGCTGTTATCGCCATAAGAACGCATGGAACTCTGTCTTCCGTCTGATTTGAGGTCGGATTTGTGGGATGACGATCTCTCCGTCATTGGGTATCCGCCTCCTATCCCACTGCTGTTTCGAGGTCCGAAATAATCATTTGAGCTCTGAGAATCATGAATCCAATGGCTCTGAATTGCACTATCAAAACGCACACTGTTTGCTCGTGAGGCGCCTCTCCTCGGCACATCAACATCATCTAATCGCAAATCCGCCAACAAATGCTCCTCGTCGAAGCCGTTGAAATCATCAGCAGGTTCCGAATTGACTGGTTCTATCGAAATAACGCAACGTCAGCTCAACCAAGACCACGATTGCAAAGAGAAAGGGAAGGGGACAAGCGAGAACCCTGAGAAGAAAGCCTACGTTGGGAAAACGACCCTGAACTCAGCATAGGCGGAAAAGGTGAGGGTGTGCTCCATAAGGAACGAATTTTCGAGTCATCCTGTTGTTGCTCAAGCCGGCCAATTCTCTCAGAATGTTGGGTGAGACGCTCAGCGTGCTCAAAATGGGCAGCCTTTAACATTCGGATCTCTTCAGTTAAATCGTGCACCCCCCAGAATTGCTGAGGTGCATTGAACGACTCCATAGCCTAGGAGCACATGCACAACTCCTTTCGGAGGCAAGCCTCACTCTCTAATGAGAGTCCCCTCTAGTCTTTAGTGCTGTACGCCTCGGTAGTGTAGAGTTTGCAAATCCCGCTATAGCGAATGAATGAATGGGAGGCGGTGACACTATGTAATGACGAGTAACGAGTCGGCACAACCAAAAAGAGCGATCGAGTATACTCAAATGGCAGCAGGCCTAATCTAAGAGACGGGATGGGAGATATATCTAGAGGCTTGTAGGGACTACCTTCGGTGGGAGCTGCCGTAGGAGTGAAGTTCACGGTTGAGAGGGACGTTGCAGGGTGACTACAGCAACGAAGTCCAAAAGCGCCAAATATGATATTCCAACTACATAAACCCAATATTCCGCGCCCGGGATTGTTTTCGGGGATATCTTTGTTTTCCTGCATTCTTGCAACAGCTCAGAGGTGTGAGATGCGGTATGCGCAACCGATCGGATGAGCGTGGAGACTTAATAAGTAGATTGTGTAAGGGCACAGACTGCTTCTGTATTCATCTATTGCGTACCCTAACTCAATATGACAATTACATGTAGGTACTAAAGCTTACAACCCCCACACGTGCCTTGCATATTAAGCAGTTGTTGGACGTTTGGAGTTTGTAGATTTCAAACAATCACCCCAAGATTTTAACACCAAGTAACAATATAAACATGAGTACATATAGTATCAGAAAATCGGTGATAACCATCAAAATTATGGCGACTACATGTACTTACGCACATACATGTAATTATATATACAAAGCGGATAAACTCTCTCCTTCACCTTGATATACTGTGGGATTTTATTCAGGCAGAGCTTTTGGTGCCACATGCCAGAAAGGGAATACGTAATCCAATTCTGTTGGATCTAGTTGTGGCAGGTCTGTTTTGATAACATCCATCAAGCGCTCGTACAAAATTTTATATCTTTAGTGGTTACAGGTTAGCATCCAGCTAAATACTTTATACAAACGGAAGAAGTTACCCTTGAGGCGAAAAATGAAGGCCTATTTATATATATATATATATATGCTATATCAGCACTCTCTATCCTTGAAATATCTTCTCTTGGAGGAGTGACTCACCATCTCGGAATAAGTCCGAGAGCCTTTGATTCTTGGGAATTTCTTTAGACCCCGGCAAAGGTTTGTTAGCTTCATACCCCCCCGCATGATCAATAAACGCGCTCCATAAGTCAACAGTTGGTAGACCAAGCTCTCTCCCGACTGCAATGGCCGCATCTGAGTATTGTTTTGTGACAGCAGCTAGTCGCTGTACATAATTTACTTTATTGACAGCATCGTGTTCCTGCGTATCATATTCACAAATTGGAGCAGGGCCAATCAGGATATACTTTGTGCCGTGTGCTTTCAAACTCGAGTGGTTCACAATCCTATGTAGATTTTTGGAATATTGGGCAATGGGTACATGCTGTGGCTGGCCGAGAAGGACAGCGTCATTGGCCCCCAAAAAAATGACCTACCACCGTAAATATCAGCAAAGCTTTTGATGGTTGGACTAGAGAAATAAACCGCCGACCGTAAGCTTAATTCGGGAATTAGGGCTGGGTGGTGGGATAATCTTCGGAAGGACATCGAGCGCGTGAAGAGTATTATATCCGCTGGTGTGCGCGCATCAGCAAGATTAAGTTCCTTAGTTCGTTGATATCAGAGTAGTAGCAGACCTAAATCCTCTATTAACTACTTCTAACCTGCGTTTATATGCTGGGAAGGTTAGTTTCATTAGTCGATCGCTATCGGGTGAAGAGAGCTCACCATCTGCCAATGCTGCACCGAATCCGAAACCTCTTGGGACGCCACCTTTTAGCACATGACAATTTCTTTTTACACAAAAAAGGAAAAGAAAAAACACTTACCTGGTCTGTTCATACGACTGCTCTGTTATCGAGTCCCCAAACAAAAGAATCTTATCGTAGTCTGCGAATGCCATCTCGGGGATCACTAGCCAAATTATGTTGTGAAGAGGTCCAAGACGGCGGGTGTATTTAAGTAACTATCTCTAGTTTACCCGTACGTAATAGTAAACAAGTTGCAACATCAGAGGGTGAACCCACATACATAAGTACCTTCAGGTGAGGGGTCGTTTTGGGGGTGCGGCTACTTGTGAACCCCGCCAAGGATACATACTTACACATGTAGTCTCATACCGCAAAATTCGGGCGGTTGCCAAGAGCAGTGTTGGCTGTAAAAGGTCTTGGCAACCGTCCGAACGAACTGAGATTTTGTGGTATCCATCCCTAGGGCAGCTTGCTCGGGGGACCTATCAGTCAAGTAGCTCTCGGTAAGAAATTAATAACCCGTCCTAATATCTAACGTGTGGGTTCCAAATTTCAATAGACCCTCAAACTCACCTTCTCGCTGACCAATAGGGTTATAAGCTAGTAAGCTGAGAAGATACGGCATTTGAAAGGTGGGTGAAGTGCTTTCGGCTCAAACGGTTTCCTCCTACCATTAAAATATTTTATGTGCTCAAATAGATGATCTCGAGGCCCACAAAACGTAAAAAGAAAAAAAGGAAAAAGGAAAAAAGAGAAAAGAAAAGAAAAGATACTTGAATTTGTAGGTACTCTGATGGACTTATAAATGTAGTTGCAGTATGACGATGGATCCGCGTCCTGGCCCGACGCATCCCTGAATCCCAAATGACACTCAATCACGCGTGCGCTTAAGACCGCCCCCACGAGATAGATCACAGTGATGTTAGTAGAAAAAACCCTACTCCGACCCTCAGTCTTTCTTCTTATCTTTTCTTCCTGAATATAACACTCTTTTGGGTTTTTCTCTCGAGAACACATTGCAACGCACTCCCGCGCGATGGAAGCTGAAAGCACGAACGCCTCAAGGCATCAAGCCTCTGAGGAGGACCTTATGGGAGGGAGATCCAGCAGTCACCGTCGGAGGCTATCGGCTTCATCTCGCAATACCGATTGGAATGAGCGATCTAGTCTACTTGGGGTTCAGGAACCAGGTCAGGGACGTCGACGAGACTACTCAACAGTACCCCCGACGCCTCGCCCGCGAATTTCCCGGCATCACTCAACTACTCCACAGGACACTCAAAGTCGTATCCCTTCATTTGCACAGCGATTAACAAGCGCGCTATCAAATTACGACCCCAAAAACAGAACAACCGAGTCGTTGCTAGAGGAGAGGGTGTGGTACGATCAAGTAGGTACCCATTATCCACACATATATACAACGGGGCTGCCGAACATAGGTGAACTTAACTGATTTTCTTACTGAATAGTTTACATCCACTGGTACGGCATAATAGCGCCTTTGAAACAACTTGTCTGGGCGAAGTTTACTTACATTACCCTGTAGATTGGATAAATGATTCTATAAAGGACGCAAATAGAGTTAAGGCCCTCAGAGCTCGCAAGGATTTTCGTGGCAGATTGCATGCTTGGTTTGATGGCGCTCAAGGCTGGGTATTAGTTGCCATAATAGGCTTCATCGTGGCCTGTTTGGCATTTTTCGTTGATGTCACTGAGAACGTCCTGTTCGACTATAAGGAGGGCTACTGTACGAGTGAGTTACCATGATTCACTGGATAGATAGTACCAAGCTGACATTATGATCGGAAGATGGGTGGTATTTTAGTAAGAAAAAATGTTGTTTGGGTGATAGCGGTCAGTACTTATGAACATTTAGTCACTGCTGCAACTTGCTAATGTTTCCAACAGCAACATCATTTTGTCCTATGTGGAGGCATTGGTCACAGTTAGTCACAGGCTCAGAGAAAAAGACTGAGTACATTGACTATGTATTTTATGTTTCTTTCACAGTGGTATTAGCTACAGCATCTTCGTTATTGACTATGACTACTCGAACAACCTACCCAGGTGCCTTACATATTCAGAATGTAGATGAGGACTTGACACAAATATCAAGAGCAGATAGCGAAGGTCCTAGTAGTTCAGAGTCAAAGGCCGCGGATGCCGCTCCCACCATTTATTACTCTGCTGCAGGTAGTGGCGTTGCAGAAGTGAAGGTTATTCTATCTGGATTTGTTCTCCATGTACGCTTCTCCGCTTTGTCTCTACTCTAGTTAGTAATACGCTGACACTTTATAAGGGATATCTTGGGTTGAAAACTCTTGTGGTCAAAACCTTTGCTCTTATTCTAAGTGTTTCATCCGGTTTGAGTTTGGGAAAAGAAGGGTACGAAAATTCATAGCTGTTGGTCTCATAATAACCCACATTAACACATATATTAGACCATACGTCCATATCGCAACATGTGTTGGGAACATTGCCTGCCGTTTATTTCCAAAATATAACCACAATGACGGTAAGTTTTAACAAACCCTTACCAAATTGCCTCATAAGATGCTCATGTTTCGCAGGAAAGCGTAGGGAAATGCTCAGCGCAAGTGCAGCGGCCGGTGTGGCGGTGGCTTTTGGTGCGCCAATCGGTGGTGTTTTATTCAGTCTTGAAGAAGTTAGGTGAGATTCCGTTGACCTTCCCTACAGTTCGCGATTTTTTGCGGAATCTAATCCTTGGTAGCTACTACTTTCCGCCAAAAACCTTATTCAGAACTTTCTTCTGTTGCATTGTAAGTAGTTACTGCCATATACCATTATAATATTCTAACTGTCACACAGGTGGCGGCGTTGTCTTTGAAATTCTTAAATCCATATGGGACAAACAAGATTGTGCTTTTCGAAGTTCGCTACGTTACTGATTGGCACATTTTTGAGCTTATTGCATTCGTATTTCTCGGAGTTTGTGGCGGTGTGTACGGCGCTCTCTTCATCAAAGCTAGCAAGTTCTGGGCCACAACCTTCAGAAAGAATAAGATCATCAAGAACTATCCTGTTCTTGAGCTCAGTTTTGTCGCTCTCGCTACAGGTTTGATCTCGTACTGGAACCGATATGTTCGACTGGCTGTTAGTGAGCTACTTTATGAGCTTGCAAGTCCCTGCACAGGTAGTGAATCGCAACACTCTGGGCTGTGTCCTGAGCCAGACGAAATTCCGGAGACCATTCTATATTTGCTGGTTGCTCTGGCAATCAAGAGTGTCCTCACGTAAGTTTTATCATCTCTTCTTGAATTAATATATAATAACAAGCCCCAAAGCGTTATAACATTTGGAACCAAAGTGCCTGCCGGAGGTTAGTTTATCACTCCTAGAAAGCTAATTTAGTATAACGACTTACCAAACATAGTTTACGTACCCACTATGGTTATTGGTGGTATCATGGGACACACCGTTGGTTTGGCCGTTGAATATGCCGTCTAGTAAGTAAATACCCTTGACATTCCTCTAGACAAATTTTGATGTATTTTCCAGTAAGTTTCCAAATTCGGCCTTGTTTGAGTCGTGCCCTATTGGAGGCGCTCCGTCAGCGTGTGTTGTTCCGGGAGTATATGCATTGGTAAGTGCCCTGATGGGCTCATACCTTTGCCATAACTAATGTTTCTTAGGTTTGCGCCGGCGCTGTAATGTGTGGTGTCACTAGACTTTCGGTAACACTTGCAGTTATTCTCTTTGAAATGACCGGTAGTCTCGACCATGTTCTGCCGTTCTCTCTTGCAATACTTGTATCCAAATGGACGGCTGATGCCATTGAGCCTTTGAGCATTTATGTTAGTCTTTACTTATGCCTGTATGGTCCATATAACTAAACAAATATAGGATCTTCTAACGGCTTTAAACTCATACCCCTACCTCGACACCAAGATGCGGCCTGTTTTCTCTTCGCAACTTATTGACATTACACCCAGACTCAGGCCTGAGCGCTTGATAGATATCACCGATTCTGTTCTTGTCCCAGCGGAGGAGCTTCGCGATAAGTTACAGATGCTGCAAAATGCTGGAGAATTAGATGGTGGGCTTCCAATTATTAGAGGCGGTATCCTCGTGGGGCTCATTCCAGCACCGGATTTGGAGTTTGCTCTAGACAATCTTCATTCAGAAGAGGATGAACTATGTTTCATGGCACCAAGGGAGGATTCCTCAGACAACAGTTCGGATGGTGTTTCAATCAAGGATCCAACTGACTTCTCACCCTACATTGACCCAGTAAGTGCCCCGCCCTTTAGATTTGACACGTTTCCCTAAACAGTCACTTATTTTTCTACTATAGGCACCTGTTGCACTTGAGAGACATTCGCCTATGGAATTGGTCTATGAATGTTTCGCAAAATTGGGCCTGAGATACATGTGCGTGCTAAGAGATGGGCAGTTTGCAGGGGTTGTAAGTTTATGGTCTTGATATCCCTAATTTCTAAATGTATAATCAACTAACCACCCGAATCACATAGGTACACAAGAAGGCTTTCGTGAAGTATTTAATGGAGGTACACGAGGGGAAAGCTCACTAAATTAGGTGTAGATTCGTACCCTATTTTAACGGTGATACTTGAGTACCGGTGGCTGGAACTACGCTCAGTAATTTATATTCCGTGGGGGATAATTTATTGTTTTATTCTTTATTGCACCGAAGGCTTTAACAGTTTTCCGTATAAGAATTGCATGACATGTATCGTCACTTGTGTTCTCTTTTTCTCCCCTTTTTTCTTTCTTTTTTTGATGAATATACCATCACTGATACTTGTTTGATGCTTTTTTTGTAATTATAACTCTTGTCAATAGCCCTGGAAGCTTATTTGTGTGGTAAGAATTGCTTGGACTGGAATATCAAAGAATGTGGCCATGGCGCGTGTTCAGTGCAAAAAAGTTTTACTCAGCCCTATTATCATACGTGGGTTGATCATAATCTGTCCTTTCTACACACGGAAACGCCGCTGGACTGCTAGAAAACTATATACATGTACCATACATACATGTATCTATCACCATCTCATCCTCTAGTGAGTTAACCCCGCCTCGGCGAGCTAGACTAGAGATGTTTAACTGTGTGGCGTAGCCACTATTATATGTATGTACCCAGGGTGTTGGCAATTAATGCACATTTGACTACATGTAGACAACGCCCAGGTGCTTTATCACCAACACAACATTCGTAAAGAGCCTCTTTACCATACCCCTTACACTTAATGAAGAGCATTTGTACACTCACATTCACCTAGAAATAGCTTGTGTGGAGGTTGGTTCCCGTGCAGCTATGTATGAAGCCACCGTATGTGCATCACTTTCTAGGACCCTGGGTACATGCATGTAGTTTGGAACTCATGCCACACCGCCAAAACCTCTGTCGCTGAGGGGGGAGCCGGTACGCCTATGTGCTTGGGTGAAATTAAGTATTGTCCCAATTGGCCAACCGCGCTGGCAACCATGCTATTGCGAGCGACAATACTTAATTTCGCCGCAAGTACATTAAACCACAATACATATGTGCCCTATCTCGATCCTCTACTTCAACTCCAATTAAGCTTATAGACTGTCGTGGAACTTTTTTAAGCTTTGAACGGATTAAGACTTGAGTATGTACAACAAAACAAACCCGCATCCCAGACATGGCGTATCACTCGATAAAATCGGTTTTCAATTTTGTTATTTGGCTTCTGGAGAGGGTGAAATGGACAGTAAACTACGAGACTGTATTAATTGGCTGACTAGAGACATGTAGAGGGCTACATGCAGGTCCTATAATAATAAATAGGACATACATAAGTGCATGTATGTACATGTCCCTTATGTTAACGATATACCAGACAACACAACTAATGAATTAAATAAATAAGGGGAGGAGCATATTGGACAACAGTCCTAAGCACTTTGACTCCTAGATATTACTAGACATGACAGTAACTTCCCATATCTCAGAAGTCCAAAATTAACATTAGTTATCGGTTCATTATGGAGCCCGGGGGGTAGGCGTCATGGTCACGTCAAGGAACCTTTATAAGATAGGCCTGCGATCTATCACACTAGAATACCATATCACTACACTACTGTATTAGTAAACTTAAGATGAAGCAGTGCCGGCATGTATCATATTTCTATATGATTCTAATAGTATCCCAGGGGTTATAGAATTGCGGTTGGTATATAACATTTTGGAAAATTCTTATTTACTTGAATGCCGTTTGGGTTCAGCTGAATAGAGCAGAGTAGTAAGATCACAACTATAGGTACATGTATCCCGCCCCGCTTTCCCATAGTATTTATTGCCTACTATGCCGGGACGAATGCTAGTAAAATTGCTAAATCCCGCTGTATGATAGACAGGTAAGTCAGGGAGCACATTAAATGCGCTGGGAATTTTTCAAGCCCATAATGCGATAGATTCTCTACTTTCACATAATCGCTTCTGTGGTGTGGGCGTGTGAATGCGTACGCATTGTGGCAATCTAGGTCAAGAGTTTACAATTATTTTTTCCTATCTTGCGTTCTGTGCCGTGCTTTCCAACAAATTATCCCTCCTTGTTCTCGCTGCCGAATCTTCCTCAAGTCTCTTCTGGAGAAACTCGGTAATTTCTTGCACTTTGACCAATGCAACCCTCGCACATTGCAGCAGAGCCAATGCTCCAATGGGCAAGCCACCCGCTTTCGCAATTTGGCATACCTCACCAAATTTATTCAGTGTAATAGTCATGTCTCCGTCTCTCAACTGTTCTTCCTGTAGGGTAGCATCAATCAAAGATACCGCCCCTCCATGGTAGAATGAGTAGGTGACACAGATAGGGACATGGAGGATTGAAAGTGGGACAGGTACACGCTCTGTGAGGGTGTGAATTATAACCTTTTCACCATCGACCGAGACATCAGGCCTGCGGTAGTGCTGTAGAGCTGCTACAGCTGCTATGCAAGATGCATCGATCAGCCCTCCATCGTGGTGGAGGAAGTGCACATCAACACGGACTGCCCAGCACTTTTGACCGGCAACTATACAAAGCGACTCGGTATCGATGGCATTCGAACGGCGAATCGCTTTCTCGATAAGACGCGCGAGGAGAACCTCTTGTTCTGTCTGTCTGTATTTGTGGTTCGATTTAGCCTTTACGGTCCAAGATAGAGGGTGGGCGGTCAACCAAGAAGGAAGACGAAGTGTTGAAAACGAACCGGCCGGTCTCGAATGCGGGAGAGGCCATAGGCCCTAGTTCAGTTGTAATTTGGAAAATACCATCAAAGGGACGGTCAGAGAATGGCTTTGAAACCTCGGCGGAAACACGGGCGAGGACTCTAAGAAACTCGGTTTTATCGTCAGTTTTGGGTTAAACCCTATTGTGTTCGTTTGCAAAGATAGGTTTACCTCGTCTTCCCCAATTGGACATCGGCAAGACCATAATCATCCCCGAATGAAATCTCAAGCTCCCGGAAAGATTCAAAGTCCCGGCCGTCGATACGGAGGTTCTGTTTGAGGGCTTCGAGGACGAAAGCCTTCTCGCTCGTTGAGGGGTCTAATTCCTTAGGCATTTTTGATGAGGGGTTTCAGTGAGCGGATTGGTCCACCAACCTAGAGGGTTTAGTTGAAGCGCCGGTTTGGGGGGCGCGGGGGAGTCTGCTGGGAAGACGTGAACTTTTCGCGCAAAGCGCTGCACGTGGCTGAAAGTGGCTAGCGCACCCGTAATATTATGCACATAGCCACGCCTCTTGAACAGCTACATGTAGTTTTCATTCATATCGTATCTTCCAGACCAAACCCCCCCAGTATCAACAATGACTACGGCTCACAGGTAGTCCACTGAACTCCAGTCAAAGCTTTATATGAAGACTTGCTTTTGCTGATTAAAGATGATGACCATGACCACAGACCAACCTTCGATCCAGCCCGTGGTAAAGAAGCTCCTAAGGGCCCTGCCTACCACCAACGCCTCCTCCCAGCGCATACCAAACTCAAGGTTCGCCAACCCGGTCAAGGAGGTGAAGCGGATTCGGAAGTTCGCGATCTACGCGCCGAACTACTTAAGGCTGAGGCCGCCCACTATGCGAAAGTCAATGGTGGAAAGGGGCAGCAAGTAGAAGACCCGGAAAAGGATTTAATATCCCCTTCGGGGGGCACAAAGAGAGCTATTGAGGATAATGGGGCTAGTGTAAGCGAGAAGGGTGAGGAGGAGAATGCTGAGGCCAAGAGACGGAGGGTACTGGAAGAAACGCGGGATATAGACGCGGACTCGGACGGTGGGAGCGACAGCGAGAGCAGTGACGAAGAAAGCGACGATGAAGAAGATGAGACGGCCGAGCTTCTGCGGGAATTGGAAAAGATAAAGAAGGAAAGGGCTGAAGCTCGAGAACGCGAGGTAATAAATTCACTCTCAATCTTCAGACTTCTGTCTAATACCTCCAACCCTATAGGAAGCCGAAAAAGCCGCCCAAGAGCAAGAGAGGAACGAATATGACGTGGCCCGCGGAAACCCTCTTCTTAACAGAGGATCTGGCGATTTCCAAGTGAAACGTAGGTGGGATGACGACGTTATCTTTAAGAATCAAGCACGCGGTACAGACGACAAAAATAAGAAGAAAGAGTTTGTCAACGATCTTTTACGTTCGGATTTCCACAAGCGTTTCATGGTAAGTCCTTTTCGGCTTCGCGTATTTACTCACATAGAAAACTGATTGTTAATATTATCTAGAACAAGTATGTACGATAGAGGGTGTTTTCTAAGTGTTGACTGGTTTTCTTAAGTAATTGTATTTTTAACGAAACATACGTATTTGAACCTGATACTCTTCCCTTTTTTTGTTGGATGATTTGAATATAACGGAATGGCGTATCATGTGGTTCATTCACTGAGGAAGGTCTTTCCAACAGTCCGAAGCCTGATGAAACAGCTACAAGCATAACCCATTGCTATATGAGTTTCATGACTTTATTACTGGTATATCAACATCTCTTGCTGATAATAAAAACGTTGCATTTACGTTAACAAGATCTACATATCCCGATGATTACCTGTAATTCCGTGTTGGAGTTTTTATCATAGGACTACGGGGGAGCCTTTGCAACCACGACCGCAGTTCCGGATATATACTCTACTGATCAGCCTTCCAGAAACTCGCCAATTAAATCGTTAATACATACAAGTAGCCACCGCATATCCTCGTTACACAAGAACAATCCAGCAACCCCGCATCGTTTCCGTAGCTTTACACTATCCTTTGACAACTGATATCTATAACGGCGACTCAATACTTGCGTCCACTCTCGCACCTTAGATCAGACTAATGGCTGACGGCTTGAGCCTCGCAGCGAATATCAATGCTGTCGTCCAACTTGCGGGTGAAATAGCTTTCCTGAGCTACAAATATATCAATGACGTCAAAAGAGCCTCAGAAGGCCTCCAGAAATTCGACAGAGAGCTCAAGTCCTTCAAATATGTTCTTCTAAAACTACAGACTTTTGTGAACAAGAATCCCGGGCTCGCAGATTCCTGGGATCTGGTCACACAACTCAAAAAATGTAGAGATGACATGGCTACGATCAAACTCGGGCTGAAACCCAAGAAGAAAAAATTCGGCTTACAGCTTCTCTGGTGTCAGTGGCCTTTATTGAGCGGATTGAAAGATTAAAGTCACTCTTTGACCTTGCTATGGGCGATTTCCAATGGTGAGTTCACTTTACTTTCGCCAGGCTTAAAGTCTCTAACTTAAATAAGCTCCCAGCTAAGAAAGATTGGGAAAGATGTACAACATGCCCTGCAGGTAGCTCAAGTCCCATATGGGTCTAGGAATATTGAAGATCGGGCACAGCAAGGTAAGTGGCATATGTACAAGGGTCTGGGATTTAGTGAGTGAACGGATTCTCACCTGTCAATGCCCAATTTTGTTCACTCACTTAATGCCAGAGCCTTGTACCTACATGTATCCTTTAAACTGTAGAGTTACTCAGGTTATTAGATAAGCCGGACATGGAACTAGTAATTAAGTGGCTATACCCGGAAGCCTCCGACAAGCGTCACGCGGAGATTAGCGGAAGAAGACAGCCGAACACTGGGAAATGGATCCTAGAGGAGCGGGAGGTCCAAGACTGGGAGAACGGTGTATCGAAATCTCGTCTGCTTTGGGGTTACGGTATACGTATGCGCATACATCCGTGTTACATACATGTATTATTACTGATCAGGAACGCATTTTAGCTGGAGCAGGAAAGACATTCCTAAGGTACATAACTTTTTTATAATTTCCAGAGCAGATATAATAATTTATAAACAAATATACATGTATGCGTTTAGGTACTAACTGATATATAGCTCACTTATGATTGACCATCTAAGAGATCGATCATCAAAACAATCGAAACACGGTGTAGCCTATATTTACTTCAATTATAGCGAGCAAACACAACAAACCCCATCACTCGTTCTCGCCAGCTTGACAAAACAACTTGCGTGTCAGCTACAAGAATTGCCTGAGGAGATCAATGAGTGTTACAAAAAGATAACCAAGAAACAAGAATCGATTAGCTTGGAGGAACGTTATAGCATGCTCCTCGTAATTGTAAAGGCATTTGCCCCAGGTGGTGTTTTTCTTGTTTGCGATGCCCTGGATGAATGCAAACAGGATACCCAACGAGAAGCCCTCTTACCATTGTTCCACCGGATGGCAAGAGATGGTATGAATTTATTCATAACGAGTCGGGATTTTCCTGATGATATTAAGACTTCTTTCAACGACTTGCCAAAGATTAGGCTATGGGCCAAGAATGAGGATATCAAGTTCTACACAGAACAGAAGATAGCAGGAGACTCCTGTGCAAGTCGCCTTGTCAAGAGTGGGAATTGTCAAGATGAAATAGTGTCTCAGCTAAAAGAATGCTCCAATGGGATGTAGGTACTTCTAGTGTGATATCGCCGAGGCCTTCACGTGCTAATGACTTGGTTCATGTAGGTTCTTGATGGTTTCTTTCCACGTAAAATACCTGTGTCAACAGGTCAATCTCAAACAACTCCTCGTAGCCCTCAAGGAGCTCAGAGAGAATTCTACTAGCAAGCGCGAATCTCCTATGGACACTACATATGACCGAGTTATGGAGACCATTAAGTCACAAGCAGAAAGTCGCCTCGTGCTAGCTTTGAATATATTATCCTGGTTGGCCAATGCCAAGTGTGTACTCACAGTTCGACAGCTTCAAATGGCAGTCTCAATTGAAAGTGACTGCACCACCTTTGACCCATCGGCTTTACCGCACAGAAATACACTGCTAGATGTTTGCGCTGGTCTTATAACAATAGATCAAGTAGATGATGAGGTAGAAGACGACCTTGAGGATACTATCAGGTTAGCCCATTATACGATTCAAGAGTATCTTCTTAGAAAATCAATACTATCGAACGATGGAGATATGCAGATAGCCACAGCGTGCGTCAATTTCACCTCCTATGATAACTTTGCCCAGGGCGCCTGTATTTCCAACAATTCCGATGAATTCCAGTTATATCTTCACCCTTTCCTCCGATATGTCGCTGGGCATATGGTTACCCACATCAGAAGATGCGATGAGATCTCAACAACAAAATTGGTCCTTGAGTTTCTTAAAACTTCCCAATCACTTCCTACCTATGTAGAGGGCCAACTTTTATGTGGTTCAAAAAGTCATAAATGTCAAAGGTGGACTGCATTGCACTTTACTGCCACATTGGAACATACAATAGTGGCTGAGATTCTCCTTGAACAAGGTGCTGATGTCTCCGCTGTGGACTTGGCAGGATGTACTGCACTTCACCACGCAAGAACGTCAAATACTTTCATTAGCCTACTCATCGAAAAGGGCGCCGATATCGCAGCTGTGGATGGTGGTGGGGTGACGGTGCTGCGTTTGGCAGCCATGCGTGGGCATGAGCTGGTAGTCAAGCTACTCCTGGAAAAGGGCGCCGATATCACAGCTATAGATAGTGATGGAATGGCGGTACTACATTTGGCAGCCTTTGGCGGGTATGAGCCGGTAGTCAAGCTACTCCTCGAAAAGGGCGCCGATATCACAGCTGTGGATAGTGATGGAATGACGGCACTGCATTTGGCAGTCTTGGGTGGGCATGAGCCGGTAGTCAAGCTGCTCCTCGAAAAGGGCGCCGATATCACAGCTGTGGAGAAGAGTCATGGAATGACGGCACTGTTTTTGGCAGCCATGCGTGGGCATGAGCTGGTAGTCAAGCTGCTCCTCGAAAAGGGCGCCGATATTACAACTGGCGTCGGTAAGGTTTCGCCTGTGGATATAGCAGATCGTGCTGGACACAAGCATGTGGTCAAACTACTCCGCGAATATAGGAGAGCCAACAGTACAGTAGCAGATACGGGCGAGAAGACGAGTAGTGAGGATTCCCCCCAAATAGAACAATTGCAACAGCTATAGAGAAGTGATACACAAATTTTATTGCTGCGTAAGTGCCCGG
The DNA here is from genome assembly GCA_024713755.1 of Morchella sp. 2018-W16. Classification (NCBI taxonomy): domain Eukaryota; kingdom Fungi; phylum Ascomycota; class Pezizomycetes; order Pezizales; family Morchellaceae; genus Morchella; species Morchella sp. 2018-W16. The sequence continues at coordinate 922,655 of JAMGYY010000025.1, read as the reverse complement.
AAATTTTTCTAGAAGTTCCGTTTGTAAGGCTACATAAGTAACACTAAAGTATCAGGACGTATCGTAAGATCGAGTCGGGGGAGTGGAGCAAGGACAAGGGACCTGAGCGATAGGTGGGCTGACTTTCTTTCCCTTTCATTTTTTCTTCCATTTTTCTCCCATTTTCCTTTCATTTTTCCATTCATTTTGTCCTTTCATTTTTTCCTTCACTTCCTCCTTCATTAGCGATGGACCTTATAATTATCTATGAGTATGGGTTTATGAAAGATGATTATGTCATTTGCTCCGCGCCTGGTTATTAGACCCAGTACTGTGTCAGACCTAGAAGTGTGTCGCATGGCAACGGCACTAGAGCCTTCGAAAAACGAAGACCATAATTAGAGGATAATCAACCTGAAAACCACTCAAACGCTTGTGTTTTGAAGTGGAATCCACTCATTAAAAATCTGGTACCAAATATCTCGAGGTGGTGGGGGTGGCTTTTGCAGCAGAAATACCCATACAAATTTGTGTGGGATTGACGTTATTCGCGATTTGAGGTTTTAAAGTAGAGATCCGGCTGTAGTCAAGAATGAAACTCCGGGACTTTTAAGTCCCACAATACTACGGATCACTACTGCTTTTTCTTTTTTGGAAAGATACAGCTTTCAATAGCTGTAGCATATCTTGAGTTCCTTACAGGAGTGGCTGAGCTTCAGGCGCTCGCTCTAGTGGCAAGAAATGACAGCGAAGAGAAGACGGAATCATTACTATAGAGGGTGATGCCTGACTCAGGTTAACTCAAGAAGAGGTAACACGGCTTGCAGTCTGCCACACGCAAATCCCTGACCGATCAGGTGCGACGACGGTATTGTGGAAGACAGTGTTACTGCACCTTGTATGCTATTAGGACGTTTTTAGAACATGGCCAGGTTAGTTCTCTGCATCTTCGGTTTGGTTGGGAGCCGGAAAGGATCTCTCGGGTTGTCAATACTCTCCTAGCCGTCGTCCACGATAGGTGCCAGTATCTACTAGCCTCTCATTCACAGTTGCTATTACAGGAAGAGGTACACCTGCATTGGCTTCATTGACGGAACCATGCGCCAGGTGGCTAGACCAATATATGGGCAAGAATTAGTCTACAATGGTTGAAAGGGGATGCATTGTTTGAAATATCAGGCTGTAGTTTGTCCTAATTGGATCATACCACTGTTTGGTCCTGTAGAAGGAATTAAGCATAATATCACTGTATACGGAAAAAGGAGATATATAGGGTCAAGGAATATATCATAGACTTCGTTACTACTTTAACATTGGGTACGAAGGGGGTGTCTTATATAGACATATAAGACAGACATATATCTATGTGTACCCGATATAATCGGAAGCAACACACATTACAACCGCCCAACCATTTTGCCGCGAGTGATATTTCATGATCACATATATTTATTTTATATCTACCTAATCGTCAAGACTAGCCCATTACTTCCTCCACCTTTCCCTCACTTCCTAATAAAGCCCCTTCCCACGACTCTCCTCTCAGCCCCTCCGCGGCGATTATAAAGCCAGGCCTCCTTTACATTCCCCACACTCCTGACCACCGGCGGCGCCAAATTCTTCCGCGCCGCAGCGTCGTCAGGGAGCACCTTCACGCTCACAACACCTTTTTTGAGAACCTTGTTCCGGCGCTTTTGCTCCCGCCGGCGCCGGTTCCTCTCGAGGTGTTTTGACGGCTGGCCCGACGGCGCTGGTGTGTCATCTTCGGAAACTTCTGAGTCGGAGTCTTCTTCTGGGCGCGAGGCTACAGCTGCAAGAAGAGATTCTGGGAGGAGTTTTGGGAGCTTGCTTTTCCCGGCTGGGGCAATGGCTTTGTCTTTGGCTTCACTCCCCTCTTCAACCTCGGCCCCGGCGGCTTCAACCTCGGCTCCGGAGGCCTCGACTCTAGGTTCGACCTCGGTGGTAGCTTCGGATGCTTCGAGAGTTAGCTGAGATGCGGCCTCATCGAGGCGTTGACGTTTCCGGGCGCCGGCGCTAGCTTTCTGGGCCTTCAATTTGGTATCCCGTTCTTTCCGTTTCTTGCGCGCGGCCTCTTTCTGTCTACAGTTTTAATCCCAGGTTAGCTACCCACTGAATCCATGATAACCCAACAATGGAGGGAGCAGGTACGCTTCTGCTGCCTTCCGCGATTCTTCTTCCCGCTTCTGAGCCTCCTCTTTCCCGGCACCCAATGTGGTCTCTTCGGGCGCTTCGTCGTCCGAGTCCGAAGCGTCCGAGTTCTCCTGGAAATCGGCAATCTCTCCAGGATCTATTTTTTCTGGGGCTTTGGAATCCGTGGTTCCATCAGGGCCGGTGGTAGTGGTGGTAGTGGTGGTAGTGGGGGTGTCGTCTTCGTCGAAACGGGTGTGGTTTCGGCGGGGCGTGGGTGCGGAAGTTAGCGGGAGAGCTGGAGAGAGAGGTTCGATAGGCTCGCCATTGCGGGAGGCTTTGGCGCGGTGAGCACGGGTTAGAGGAGCCATTGAGTTTATGGTGGTTGTTTCGGTGGTGATGTTTCGGTGGTCGCTATTCGCCGTGGTGGGTCTACGACATTTCGGAAATTTTTATGGGATGCCAAGAGTGAGGCTCTACAGGGATATTCCGAGACTAGAATCTTGGAATTGTCAAGTATTCCTTAGAGATCTCTGCATTGAAATTAATAGATAGATTCAACCGGGGATGCAAGCAATTAAACATTAAAACAGTACTAGGATGATAGAGTTATTACATACATACATGTACTCAAGATCAAGAAGATAGAGGATCAAAAAGCGAAAGCTAGAAACCCAATTAGAATTGATCCCGGGATAGCTCTCTCCCGCAATTGTATCGGGTCCAGGGGCTGTGTCTTGTGTCTGTCCGTACGTCTGTCTGTCTGTCTGGCTGTTTGTCAAAGTAACTGACACCTCTTCTTATCTTCCACCACCACCACCACCACCATCATCACCATCATCCCTATAAAGCTCTTACACTACCTAAAGCTGCTGTCGCGTCCCTTCCATCCTTTCCCCCCAACTCGACTATTAACTGCAAATAGCCATGGATATCGAAGGACTTGTCACTCCCCCACCCCCTCCCCCAAAAGTAGGCCGAAAATACGACCTCATCGTCTTCGGGGCTTCTGGATACACAGGCCGTCTAACTTGCGAGCAAGTCCTCGCCAACACACCCTCATCTCTAAAATGGGCCATCGCTGGTCGCTCTCCAAATAGGCTTGAGCTGCTTGCGCTGGAGTACAGCAAGCGCTTTCCCGATCGCGTCCCCGTCGGTATGCTTAACTCCCTTTGGGGTCCCAAGATCTTGAATTTTACCCTGACTGTAGCGCTGCGTGATGATAGGGATCTTTATCGCAAATGTGGAAAATGAGGATACGCTGGAGACGATGGCTCGGGTAACGAGAGTGCTCATAACGACTGTGGGCCCGTACCTGAAGTATGGGACTCCGGTACTGGAGGCATGTGTGTTGAATGGAACCCACTATGTAGATGCGACGGTGGAGACAACATGGGTGAGGGAGATGATCAAAAGGTATCATAAGACAGCGACTATTAACGGCGCCGTGGTATGTAGTTTCATGTTTCTGCTATCGCCCCCTTTTCCTGTCATTTTAATCATTGCTACTCCTTCCCCCATTAACCGCGCCTCTATCATTACCCCCCCAATAAACACCACTAATATTAACCTGTGTACCTTAGATCATCCCGCAATGCGGCGTGCAATCCGCACCTGCTGACCTTGCTGCCCACTCCCTTGTAACATTAATCCGCAATCGCCTCTCCTGCCCCACAGATAATATAATCTTCGCGCTCGTCGACCATGTTTCAGGCGTCTCGGGGGGGACGGTCGAAACACTCCTTTCGGTCTGGGAGATCGCAACGCTCCAAGAAATGTTCCATGCGCGTAGAACCTACTCCCTTTCACCCATCAAGGGACTTGATCTCCCGTTTATTTCTCCCATCCAGAAGCACAAAGAACTTGGATTCCTAACCAAGAACGCGCAGGCGAGCCATGATGAGAAGGTCGTGGTGCGCAGTTGGGGCCTAAACCAGAATGGAGAGTGGTATGGCAAAAACTTTATGTTTAGAGAGTATAAGAGTGTGGGGACCATGTTCATGGCAGTGTGGATGTATATATGGATGAGTATGATCCAGATTTTACCTTATATTACGCCGATTAGGTATGTATAGCCCTATAGATACTAGTTTAGAGGCATGGACTAATGAGAACAGATGGGTAATTCGCCGCTACTATGCACCTCCGTTGGGGGAGGGTCCGATCTTGGAGTCAACTAACAAGTACCGCATTGAATGGCGCGGCATAGCTGAGGCGGATGATGACAATGAAGAGGCTGCGAAAGCTACAATCACTATGTTGTGCGAGAAAGATACATATACGACGACAGCAATCCTACTCGTTCAGACAGCAATGAGCTTGCTATCAGACGAGGAGACATTCGCAAAGAAGACTGGTGGAGGTATATTGACACCATCGGCGGCGGCAAGTCCAGCGTTTTTCATGGCGTTGGATAGATGTGGCTTTCATATAGAGATGAAAATGATGGATGAGTTTTAGATAGAAGATTGGGGGCGGGGAAATACACTATTAGACTGGACAAGCTAGAATTGGGTAGGCCGGAAGGGAATGGGGTTTTTTTATTTGTACTTTGCATACATGTTCAATATCAATCAAACACATGCATTATTATCATTGACCAAATTCTTGCTCTTACAATCATTGACCTATTCTTTACTGATGTCCTCTTACCAAAGCTTCCTTTAACAGCCTACACAACTCCCTTGCTGTTCCCACGGAAGCTTGATAACCCGCCCCACCATGACCATAATTATGGCCTACAACCCTCCACATTCCATCCATTTTCACCCACTCCGCCTCGACTCTAACACCGCCCTTCCTACTTGGCCGCCTCCCCACCTGCTCACTCACGACCACAAACTCCCCCTCCACCAACAACTCCGGCGCCAAATCCCTACACTTCTCCCGTATACGCTCCGACAACGCTGCATCCACCCCCACACTCCAGTCCCCGTCGTCCTTGCTTCCCCCCAGAATACTCGTCCCGCTCCCAGGGCGCGGTATCACATACGCCGTCCACCCGTCGCCCTCCTTGAACGTTATCCCCGCGGCCTCACCCCTCACGAGCACCGTCTGCCCCTTCGTCGGATAAACGTCTGGGTCCGCGCACAGCGCCCCCGCCGCCAGACCGGTGCAGTTGATCACTGCCACAGCCTCCTCCAGCGAGGGGAGATCAAACACCTCGCCGAGGGTGTCGACCTCTGCCGTGTGGGTCTTGACGCCGAGGCCGCCGAGGAGGCCGAGGAGGTGGTCGAGGTAGGTGTTGGGGTCCAGGCAGAAGGAGTCATATGTGCGTGGGGAGTAGGAGGTGACTAGCGTGGACCACCAGGGCGTGGTGGTGAGGTGGTTGTGGGAGGTGGTTAGCTGTGATGGGTTAGTGAGGTCTAGGAGAGGTAGGGCATCCGACCCGGCGGGGAGAGAACCCTGAGGCCAGCTTCGGGGTTCTGGTAGAGCGTTTGCCAGTGCTTGTAAGTTTCAGCTTCGAAGGCCTGGAGCCTAGTGTCGGTGGGGGAGGCGTGGGAGCGCCAGTGCTGGGGGGACATCAGTGTCTCTCTACGCTGTGCGCTATATGTCCATATGGTTACTTACTGCGCCGGCCCTACCAAAGGTCAGTTCTCTCCGTCTCCCAATTATACAAATACATGACCACATATACATGTATATACTGCCCCAGATACGTATCTAGAGACAGACCGAGCGCGGGGTGTTTCATTACTTTGTAGAGCAATACTCAATGCTATCCTCGCCCGGCCAAAGCTTTGCAACAACCGTAACGCCAAAGCCGGCCTCGAGGAGCGTAAGGGCCGTCTGGAGCCCCACCACGCCGGCGCCCAGAACTATGATCTCTTGCTTCGACATTTATTATCTTGCTGCGGGTGATATCTTGTGAAGCTGTCGAATCAGGCTTGGTATGCGGGGAAAAGGTGGAGAAACACAGAGTTTAAAAAGCGATATGTGAGCTGCGGGTGTATGATATAAAATCCCCCGCGGAATAAGGCGGAGTCCTTGTGCCACTTTAGAGATGCCTGGGGAGTGGGTTGATATGATGGTGGGTGCAGGGTTAGGTTTTGTATAGGAAAATCGGGATTCGGTGTAGGACTACGAGCGTTAGCTACATAGGAGTGTACGACATATATTAATAATTGAGTACTAGCGGCCCCCCAAAATACTAGTTCCAATACATGTATTTCAACACTTCGTTCTATTTACCGAAAGAGTATATACTTGTATAGTACCATATTTTGACACCACAATAACAATAATAATAATAATAGCACTCGTCCCCGAAATTTATGTCCGTCTGCTAACTTATGCTTTTGGACGTTATGAGCCATTTAGCATCTGTTATTATTAGTTCAGACATAGTACTGCAGTTATGAGTAATTAAACACTAGTAGTGCTGGCCGGCTCTGGGACAGGATGTGCTACGCCCATAGAATGGCTTAGAGATCACATACATGCTATTTTTTCTTATCCTTAAATCAGCCTTTTAGGGAAGTGAATTTGGTTTCTCGAGTACATGATTCTCATCTCCAATTTCGCTACAACAAATGCCTTTGGCAAAGGATGGCCATAACTCTTGGCTCTCTTACAACTTCAATTTACCTCCCAAAAAGACATTATCAAGCCACTCGTTGATGTGCTTAAACACGTCCTCTGGTGCATCCAATAGCGCCCAATGTGATGCATCCACATCTCGAACCGTCAGGTCTTTGATCAACCTTTCCTGTCCGTCCACCATTTCCGGCCTAACTGCCGGGTCCTGCATGGCGCGGACAATGAGAGTTGGAACTTCGATGCGGTCGACCTCCAACCTACATGATATTGTTAGCCGAGTAGTGACGGGGAATTCGGGGTTAGTTGGACGTACTTCTGCTCATCCTCGTGGTTGACTTCGCCAATCTTGTACCAATTCACTAGGGAAATAGGTTAGTAATTGTCTCTAGCCAGTAAAAAAATACGTGAGGGCTCCTACGAGGGCCGTGAAATCCTCTCGAGAACGCATCCATATATGCTTCTAGATCCTACCCCCCCAAAGCATCAGCATCGATTATTCTAAACTCTCTCCCGCCAGACCCTACATACCTTCTCTGTGAACATTTCAGTCAATGAATTATTATCTCCAATGCCACTGATCAAATCTTTCTCGACATGTAGTTGCCCAACCGCCTCCGGATCCCTACTGCACCTGTACAAAAACTTGATAAACTTTTTCCTATTATCTTCGCTCTCTAGATCTTTCTCTGTCTGTGGGTCACGAAACGCGATTTGATATTTAAAACTCGGATACTTCTTCACTAAAACATCGATCGGGACGAACGGCGACTTGATCGGGAAACAGAAACCGCAAATGGTCATGAGGTAAGTGAACCTTTCCGGGTAGTAGAGGTGAATACGGTAGGAGACGACAGCACCCCAATCATGGCCGAGAAGGATCACGTTTGAGACCTTGAGGTGCTCCGTGAGAGCGTACATATCCGAGGCTGTGGATTTCCAGCTGTAGGCTGACATAGAAGAGGGTGGCACCCGGGGCATGTCGGTTTTGCCATAGCCGATCATGTCGGGGACCACGACACGGAAGCCTTTGTTCAGGAGGAGGGGGATAATGTTCTTCCAACCATCTATAAGCTCTCCGGTTAGATGATTCATCTCTTGATTACCCAGTAAGTGAATATCAGAACTGGGGACGAACACCAGAAGTCAGGGAAGCCATGGATCTATTTCACACGCTGTTAGTACATTATCCAGATCTCCTACCCCACTGCCAATATCTCTGGGTGCTTACACAGAAAATGATCCCCTTCGGGGTACCCTCTGGAATTCCTTGAACGTAGTCTAAGAGCTCGTCGTATCAGTCCCAATGGCTCAATGATACCACTGTAGGTGAGCAACGTACGATATTTCCTCCCATTCAGAGTTGCAAACTCATGAGTGACACGGGAGTCGTCATATGGATCGATTGGCTTCAAGCTCATGATGAAAGTAAGTAAATGAAGATGGAGTCTGGCCGTTCCCTCAGTGCATTGCGTTAGGTATTTATAACCCATTCCCCCCACCTCGGGGATCCTCAAGGCACCCCACTTTGGAAAGTGGCCAATGCAGATACAATTCCTGGCGTCAGCTACATATTAGTCAATCGATTATTGACCGAGGCACCGTGATAATAACTAAGGCCCCCCTCCCCCGGGTCGGAGGTCTATTCATCCACCCCCGTCCCAATTTCTGCACGTTGGCGTAGATGAAGTTCGATATTGAGTATTAGAGCGTATTGGCCAACAACTTCTGAGTCTACAATAAATATTTAGTCCTTGGCGACTGGTTTTTTGTGTGGATAGCCCGCCAAGAGCTCAAAATTTGAACTCAAAATTTGAAAATACATGTATGAGTGTGGCCAACACGTTCTAATAAAATAAATACGAGTCAATATCTAGCTGGGCGCGAGGACTGTAAACTCTTACCCTCTGTTGGTTACACATTAAATATTACTAGCCGCTTAGCAGTACTAGACCAGTATGTACCTAAAACCCATCAACCAACCAGGAACAGGCTTCTTGACCATGGCAGAACACCCACTAATAAATTTTTTCAGAAATAGTAGAGTCCCCTCCAATTGACCGTAATACATACGTATAGCCATACTTACATGCAAAATGAGAACAACAGAAGAGCGCTAGGGAAAACAATATCAAAAAATCTCCCCACCTCTCTGAGTTTATCTCTTTTTTGTGTACCCATCATATCGTGTCCATGCAGATCTTCGATGTTAAAAAAATAAATCCACAAACCAATGCTATTCACACCTTCACTTGGCACAGAGTGGCTAATTAAAAGGGTTTATGTAACCAGACAAACGAACAGAAAAACACGTCTCTTATGGAAGCCACTGGTGCGTAGAAGTCAGAGTGGTTGCCAAAGAAAGAAAAGAAAATTCCATTCAATAAGTTCCAGCAGGTAGAAATCCAGCGATGATAATAACTATCAATCAATCACGTAAAGTGAATATTAATATGACCGCTTGAGAATGTTTTAATATATCACCGTGTCCTCCCCGGCTTCAACGATTTCCCCCACATCTCCAATATCGGATTGTCTTCTAACGCTGTCAATCTCATCGTGTACAGGCGCATGGTCAAGGTTAGTATGATCACCACCATCGTGATGCCTGGTATTTATTACCGTCGCATGGTCATTATCGTCTATCACTGGTGAATCATCATCTTCATGGCGGGGGTCAATGGCTAAGTCGGGCTCGTTAAGGTTATTGGCCCCACCATTAAGCAATTCCTCCTCTTCCTCCTCTCGCTCGCGACGCAGCTGGAATTTACGCTGTTCCCGTGCGATAGAGTCTTCTACCTCTTCTACCTGGGCTTTGATACGTTCATCCTCTTCGGGTAACAATTTCCATGGAAGGTAGAACTAGAAGCTTCGTCAGTATCAACGTTCTCGGGTTTAGTAATCTGTAAAGGCCCATGTAGCAGCATACCAGTTTTGGTTGCGCACATGTTTGTAGAATATGGGCCTGGGCAAGTTCATTATTGTGACGTATTTGCATCTGTTTAAAAGTTAGCCTCCAACCTGCCTACACCATGAAAGCAAATTGGAAGAAATGGTACTCACAGCACGTTCGTCAAACTCCCTCTGCTCCATGCGTCTGCGTAAATTGACACTCTGGTCCTCTTTCTTCCGGCGCTCGTCAATTTCGTCGGTTTGCTGCTTCAGTTTTTCCTGCAGTTTTGCTTCAACCTCGCGACGCTTCACCGCGCTGTTACGTGCCCTAGGCGATGAGGAATCCTGCTTGAACTTGCCAATGGTCCCCAGGAGGGCCCCGAAAAGCCTTTTCCCACGCCGGCGCTCCTCCTCGTTCCCGGCGGCGGCCTTTCCGGCTGATGGTCGTCTGCTGGGCCGTGAGCTCTCATCATCTGATTCTTCAGCTTTTAATCTGCTACTCCTCCCTCCTCTCCCCGCATCCCCTTCACCGTCATCCACTGAGGGGTGGTGTAACTCCCTTCCGTTACTGCTATGGTCCTTGTGGTTAAAACGAGCCCTTTTAGAGGATTCTGGGGACGCGGTGGATTGCCTGCGTTTGGCAATCAATTTTGGGGGAGATGATCTGTCCATATCATCGTTGTGGGGAACGACGACCGCCGATGCGACAATAGTTCTGTGGGTTTTATTTTAGCACTGCCCCCCCAAAAATATTTTGAAAGATAAGCCACATAAGAAAAGGAAGGCGCGAAATTTATGGGAGGTCTTACACTTGTTCTTCTTCCGACATGACCGATATCGCGCTATTACGGTGGTGGTGGAGGTCGAGGTGGGGTGGAGAGGTATCAGCACGGAGCAGCAACAGTTGAAGGAAAAGCAATCAAACAGCTGTACCCTACTAACTAAAGTTGATCTGTGGGTCTCGGAAATCAAAGCCACACCAGACATCTAATATTGCTTAGTCACGGTAGATCTGATAAGAATTGTCACCACCAAAGCTATGTTAAGCTCCTCCGAACCTCAACCTCAACCCACGAACCTCCCAAAGATACCCACTAGCCAGTCATGTCACGTCATCATCCGTAATTCATCCCTTCTCACTTCCTCTTGCCTTATTGAAATCTAACAGGAGGGAAATAGCGACTTAGTAATGTGCCGCAAGCAATCTGGCATTGCCATCGGCCGCCTCTGCGATAAATGCGACGGCAAATGCCCAGTATGCGATTCCTATGTTAGACCTACAACTCTAGTACGAATATGCGATGAGTGTTCATTCGGAAATTACCAGAACAAGTGTGTCGTCTGTGGTGGAGAGGGCATCTCGGATGCTTTCTACTGTTTTGAGTGCACGCGACTCGAGAAGGATCGTGACGGGTGTCCCAAGATCATCAACTTAGGTTCTTCAAGGACAGATCTGTTTTGTAAGACCCTTTCTCCCTATATTAAGGTGTTCCTTTTTTTTTCTGACGGCGTGTCCGTGATGTAGATCAAAAGAAGAATTTTCGGAATCACTAAGCGCAGCTCGAAAGCTGCGCACGTGTGTGGCCACCCCCATATTTTGTCTGAATGTGGTCCTATATTAATACACTAAGGCACCCGAATACTCACCCGTAACGGGGAGGACGGGGCTGAAATCAGGATACAATGGGCTAGGGGTTATGAGAGCTAGGTAGAAATGATGGTTCTATACTTGTATTATTACTATACTTTACTTTCGGCGCACCCGGTTTAGAGGTTTTAACTAGAGTGTAAGTGATGTGTTGACCACGGGAATGATACACTTTTTGTTTTAGTAAAATACTTCACTCTGATCCATTGCCCTGCCATCCTTACTTATCCTCTACCGACGCACAAAACGGGTGAAAAATCTTAGGGTATACTTGTTTCCACGGGTAGTTTTGGTCTATAGCGCGCCTCATACTCGAAGAAACCTGCCTCCCACGCTTCCCATTTCTTTCCCTAACCCCTCCGATCTAACATACAAAGAATGCAAGATAAAAAACAATGCCTCCACCCTACTAACCTCTCCAGATGAAGAAAAATGGACCAATCCCAAGGAATGAATGATTACAAGTCAAAAACATATGAAACACAAGCCTCCTTCGACGACTGCTGAAACGCGAGTAAATAAGTAGACGATATAAAACACGAAAAGGATGATAATAAAAAAAAATCCCAAAACTAGCAACGCAAACAAAACCCGCTGAAAAACAAAGCCAAGCTTATAAACAATAAATAAAAACACAAGAAAGGGAAAACCTAATTCGCCTCTAATAAGGGAATAAGAAATAATAAACTCCCAGTAAATAACAAATGAAAAGTAAATCAAGTGAATGCATCCTACAGCGTAATAATAATAAAAAAGAATTTTTAAAGATGAATGGATATACGCAAATAACCCTTTTTTTGTTTCCTCCGCCACTAATAATTTGATTGCTCAGTAGAGGTACGAGGGTTTTCTGTCTCTGCTGTCACAGGAGTATTCTCACTCGCTTTCACCCCGTTTAGCGCTGCAATCAACTTTTCCTTTGCGCCAGGTACACTCAGGTCTTCTGGCATGTCTGGAAGGTTGTCCTCCCCCTTCATTGGCACTATATGACCAATATGGGAGCCACGCCTACTTGCCGGTAAAGTTGCAGGTAATTGCGGCATTAAAGTATCTTCTCCGCCCTCTCTAAGAGCTGCAGTGGTTTGGACTTGTTGCGAACTTCTTCGGCTTATAAATCCTTGGTTAGGCACTAGCCCAGATTCTGTATCTGACTCTGCCCCGGGTACTTTCCTTCTCAATCTATCCTCTGCTGTCATATTTTGCCATTCCGAGCCGAAAGTAATCACACTAGCTTTCTTCCCTATGGTTTGAATGATATGATGTAAGTAACCACAGATTATAAAATATATATTTCAAGATTGAGTCTCGCATACCATGAACTGTAAAACTTCCAGATCCACGAGCAAGTCCCTCAGAGTCTCCAGGATACTTCTCCCCGGGCTGATTTCCATCCTCACTCGAAACGTCCTTTGATTTACCTCTACGGTGCCCAAGGCTCTGAGTTTCCCTAAGAGTTCTGTGTAGACTCTTCCGGATCTTTGGTCTTCCAGACTCCTTATCCTTGCCTTTGCTCTTTTCCTTCTTTTTCTTCCCATCTCCCTCCTCATCTTTGTCTGCATCTGCATCTCCGCCAAAGCTAGATACGGAGGGTGAACGATAGCTACGTCCAGTGTCGATGCTAGCATGATCATTATTAGTGGGTGCAGTGTCTGTCCTTGGGTTCCCTAGCGATGAAACCGACGGCGTCCGAGGTAAGTTCGAAGAGAATGAAGTTCTGTCGTTCTGTTCAGTGTCTCTCCGAGGGAACTCCCACGCTGTAGATGTATTTTTAGTGCTAGATGTATTAGAGATAACATGAGTAATGTCCTCCCCAATTGAAGCTGTGGCCTTTGGTGGTGTAAACATTGCTTGAGTGGGGGTTGGCGCACCAGATGTTGGCGGTGTAGCTTCGCGTATTGATCCGGCGGGTGAGTTCTGAGCACTTGCACTGGGCGTATTAATCTCAAGATTCCTCTTCTTTTGTTCTTTGGCCGACTTCCGCTCCTCTTCCATATCCATCGCCAGGATATCACGATGGCATCTCAACTTCCACATCTCCATTCTAACCCATTGCAGCTTTGCAGCCAACGACCCGGCAGCTAACACTGCTTGCTCTCTTGTTTTCGGTTGAATTGGTGTAAGGATAGAAAGATGTCTAGCATTCCTTAAAAGTGTTTGCAATTGACGATTTGTAGTCGCCAACTTTTCCTCCGAATCAGTGATTTTGAGATCAATTACCTCTCGTCGGGCAGCTGAGATCTCCGCCGCCAATTTGGTGTCTATCCCTCCTCTGAGAATGGAAACTTCTCCAGAGGGTGTTTGAACAAAGTGGGCAGATGTTGGTGTATCGGGAACCCCATCAGCTCTCCTAATCGCTCTTGTTCTCTGGCCCTCATAATTTCCACCAATAACACCTCTCATCCTAATACCTGCTGTTCTGAAAGTTGCCGCATAATTCAGCTTCGCTAACCAGTCGTTCATCTCTGCCTCGGAATCCGCAATGAAATACTCCTGCATTCCACCATGCCTAATGAAAGCAAATGCGTGCTTGTGCTTTTTGTATGTCTTATCCAACAAGGCCACTGCATCATCCGTTGATATCTGCGCGTCAGGTTTAAATTGTTCAAGTGGTGGCTTGAAAATTACCGGGGTCCCAGTGTTGTGCTTATGGTGCGACTCATATTGAGTCATTAAATTTTTGACCCAACTAACATTTCGGAAGAAATAAAGCTGTGAGCCTGTCAGAATAACCCCCCACTCGTGCCATGGGCTCCTTGTTTTCTTCTTTTTCATCTCTTTTCTCCATAAAACCCCAACTTTCGTCACTTTAATCTCCACTACTCCAGGATCAGCACCTTCTGGGTTCTCTGTGGTTGATGGCGACAAAAATGCGTCAGGTCGTGAGCGTACAGACATGATCTGCAAGACCCCTGAGCGAAAGAATGCCCTGTGTAACGAACTCATCTCCAGGCGCGATGCTGTTCCAGTGTAACTATATGGATCTTCAATCTGTACCACATCTTTCAAGCTCGGTCGTAAAATATCTAGTTGATTATCAATGATTAAAGTGTAAGGATCGACAGGTTCCTTGAGTCGCTTTCCATCCTGGTTTCCCCTATTGAATATCCCCCGCTTTGGCCTGTGTGGCACAATTTTCTCCCCATTTATATCAAACTCATCCTCCATTCTGATAAAGGGTGTATATGTGATGTTGTGATAGAAACATTCTAGAATATCGCTGGATATGCCCTCATTTGATATTGCCTGGGAGGTATTCTTGATGTAATCCTGCTTCTGCATTTTTCGTTTGTTATTTTTGTTGAAGAAATCGGTATGCAACATTATCAGTGAGAATGCAACGTAATACGCTTGGTCTGCATGTTATGAGGACTCAGTTCTGCAAATAAAAACGGGGGGTACGGGGATTAGCGTTAAATCTCACCAGAATCTTGATATATAAAAGGATTGCATTCGTGGTATCTATCCGCAAAAGCTTGAAGAACGCGGTCTATTTGTTGGGTTTCCGAGGGAAGTTCGACCTCCATGAGCAATTTCCTATCTCCAATTAGCTCCTATTCACCTCAATTCGATGCTTCTAGCTTACCTCAGCGCCATATCCATGGGGGTAGATGAAAAGTCAAATGTCCCCATATAACTCTTTAACACCGCGGAATGAAACACATCCCCACTCCTTGCAAGCAGAGATGCTACTACACTCTTACTAAGCGCTTCAAATAGCTTGGAAAGATACATCTGCGGAGTATCCTCGTCATTTCTCTCCGGAATGGTAACAATTTCCTGCGAAACAGCCAGCGATGTTGGACCAGGACTATATGGTTGAGGCGACACATTCCTACTGATTGCATTCCCAAATATTGGTTCACTATCCCTTCGTATCCGCCCAAACATTCCACTAAAGCTTCTCCTCCCAATACTTCCATGCCCTTCCACTCGATCCAATGATGACATTGTTGAACTGCGATCACGTTTGGTTATCTTTGTCGGGGTGAGCGACGTAGGACTCGATTGAACTGAGCGGGTTGAAGCAGTTGAATTTGAGCGTAGGACACGCGGCCCGCCGGGACCCGCAAAATTGAGGCCAGATGCTGCCAGCATGTGAGATGCGAATTGATGGTCGCGTGAGCCACTCCTTGTAGGAGAGGGATGGCTATTTGACATCATAGACATTGGGCGCCCCATAGGAGTAAGATCTGTATCAGACACTGATGGTCTAGGTCCTCCCTTTGATGGGAGCGGAAATAAACTAGTTTCTTTCTTTTTACGGCGGGGAAGCCTAAAGAACGTGGTTGTGGTTGTTGTTGTCTGTGTAGTAGTAGTTGTGATGTAGTGATCAGTGGAGCTGGCAGTTGAACGGGAAGACTCCGATAGGCGAGGCGGGGGCAGTGGTAAAGATGACATCTGGTCGTCATAAGCTGGTGGTTCGTGTATCGTAGACCCTGTAGGGTTAGTTCGTGGGCGTTCGGGTTCATCAAACGTGACCCGGCTTGTTCTCATACTAGAACCTGTCCGTGATGTGCTTCCATCCCGCCGTCTGTTCTTCGAGAATGAGCTTCGCTGCGATGACTCTTCGGACGAGAGAGCAGCTGGGCTGCTAGAAGGTTTGCTATCTAGAGTCTTTTGCCGCCATAATCTCATGGTGCTTTGCCTTCTCGGAGGGGCAAAATCGTTTGTGGGAGCTGTAGTAATAATAGAGGGGGTAAGTGTTAGAGCATCAGGTGTAGTAGGGACGGGTGGTGGATTTGAATCTCTAGCCTTCTGCCCTATCGCTGAGTCCGATGCATGCCGGAACCGCATTAGACTAAAGCGAGGATTTGGTTTTGCAACATGGCTTTCTGTGTACGAAGTGGTAATTTGGGGTATATCTGGATTTGGTGAAGAGGGCCTCCGAGAGATCTGCTCACTTGAGCGGGCAAATGCAAGGCTTCTCGTGGCCTCTAGATTTCTCGATTGTTCCAAGCTCTGTCGCAGTCGAAGGTCCGTCTCACTGCGTCTACCATTGTTCCGTTTGAACATAATTTATGGTTTATGCAAAATGCGTGGAAAGGGCAGGCCTGTTATCTGGTGTGTGGGATATGCACTGGAAGAAAACTGCTCGCTCGCTGGAAGAAAAAAGAAAGAAAAAAAGAGAGGAAATAGGTATAGAGCCTAAAGAGAACGATAGTGGGATGTTAACTGGTGTTGGAGGAATGCAACATTGTTTTTTTGCGATGAGAAAAAACGTGCAAAGGAGTACGGAGGAGCTGAAGGGAAAAAACTCGAATCAAGGATGAGGGGTGGAAGGACCAGACTGCAAAGGCTGAGGGGAGGGGCTGTTGCTGGCTGCTGAGTAACTCGGTGGTAGCAGGACCTCGAAAAGACCGGCTCTAGGGAGTAATAATAACGGTAGCAATATCTACTACCATGCGGTTGGGTTTATGTTGTGTATGTACGATGGGAGGGGAAACAACTACGTGAGAAGCATGTACCGTGTACAGTATGTACGTGTGAATATTCTTGGGAACTGTGTTTCTGAAAAACAGGAGCTGAATAGTATGTGAGTAAGTGAGTATGCAAATGCAAGACTCGTAGGGTTTCGGGGGGCTAATTGACTGGATCTCGATGTGTGGAGAGGCTTGAGCAGCGGCGGAT
This sequence comes from Morchella sp. 2018-W16, assembly GCA_024713755.1. Lineage (NCBI taxonomy): Eukaryota > Fungi > Ascomycota > Pezizomycetes > Pezizales > Morchellaceae > Morchella > Morchella sp. 2018-W16. The sequence goes on along the minus strand of JAMGYY010000025.1, from coordinate 905,824 downwards.
ATGGGGATGCCAGTGTGTGGTCTACGGAATGCTTGTAATTGGTGGTCAGCTTCTGTCAGACACACTCCTCCACAAAGTGATATCTCCTGTGAGATGAGGGAAGTCGGAAACCAGAAAAGAAAGCCCGCTATGTGCATGGCATGGCAAGCATGGGGCAGCACACTCGTTGCGTACTAGCTACCTGCACGAAGATGCTGTAAAAGTGCCTTCCCGAATTCTCATGCTTGCAGGTTTGTGTAACCCGGTTGGTGAGTGCCTCAGAGTCCTGAGCCACGCGGCCAGACAAACATATTGTCAACCGCACAGACCGACGACGTCGTCCCAGTCCACCGGAACCTTGAAACATTACATCTCCTGTCGCCTACTGCAAGCAGTGAATAATTCCTCTGGTTTCTGCCCCCTCCTAAAACGAATTCACATCGACTTTGAGGCGATAGAGCACGAATACTCAGGTCCCGATCGCGTATCAGATCCTGTGTCTCTGTCGTGCAGGCAGATCCTGGAGTGCCATAGTATCACTCCTAAACCCAGTCGCGCACTATGTACCGGCCCCGAAACGGTTCTCGGATATTGTCTTCGGAATTCCTAGCTTGCATATGTGTCAAAGCCTCATGTTATAGAAGGCACCCTTACGCAAAAATAACCTACCACCAAATTACTACTGAATCCCTGACAGGCCTCATATATTTATCTAGATACATATATAATTGGGCCTAGAGAAATTTTAAATCTTCAACCAACTCGATCAACTCCAATAGTGAGTACCTAACTAGGTATTCTCTAAATGTCATGGATGCAGAAGAGTTTCTTGCTATATGTATTATATACTTAGGTGAACATATTCCCTACAAGTATGCTCTATCATCCTGTATTCGGATTCCCTTTGGCCTATTCTCTTACCCACTGACCACAACAGATGAATAAGCTCCGGCAAAATCCCCTTACTTTCCAAAATTATCGGCCGGTCCCTAAGCCTCACCCGTTTAGCTAATAACAATACTACATGTACGTTTAGTTATAGTCAATCAACACGCCAAAAATACAGTGAGTGACAGTGATAATCCAAGGCACATTTCACCTGCTTAGTGGATCTTTGTGTATACCTATATAAAGTAGTGAGGTTTGGTTAGATCTGCATAAATACCTTTTGCACTGACGGGCTCTAAGACATCAAAACTAAATTGCAAGCGCCCTTATGCTGGCACGGAAACAGTATCGCCTGGCAGGCCGAAACATGCTCAGAATCTGGTGCACTGCATATTATACAAACCCGGCTCTTGACTTTCTATATAAGGTAACGATATAATCAAGACTACAACAGAAATTCCCTTAAATGGTGTTTTTGGCGCAAAGTTGCCAGGGCTGTAGTGCACCAGATTCTGAGCATGTCTCGGCCTGCCAGGCGATACTCTAAATTATATTTTTTAGACCTATGTACGATAAGTACGAATTAAGGACCGGTGGATTTGACCTTGCGAAGCTCATTGCACATTGGCTGTGATCACGTGACCCAAGGAAATCATCCAACGTAAATACATAATTGATTCCCTTCGGTCTGAGGTTCCAGTTGAACGCTTTGGCCAAGCGTTGTGACGCACGGGCGGATTTATGACAACCAGTGTGGCATACTGGAAAATTCATGTTGCCCTAGAATGCTTCTCAATTAATGGTAATAAAATAAGATACGGGGCTACGCCCGTTGAATAAGCCCTATTTCCGATTGCCAACATACATACTTTATGTACCTACCTACAACCCTCCTCCCATATGATTGGCAAATCCAGCAGAGAGAAAGTGGTGTGAAAACGGACCCGGGATGCATGTGCGGGGTTCGCAACAAGACCGAGTCTCGCTGTTCCCACTTCTACCGTTGCCAAGGCCGCCGGCGATCGAGCTAGGAGTCAAAGGCAAGCCACTCTCTGGAATTTTGTGGTGGTTATGGTTGGAGCTTGACAAGCCCAAGGGCTGGGACGGGGTAGCATATTTACTTTACATCTCTGTGAAGCAAAACGAGAGTTGTATCCTACATGCACATGTACTCCTCTACTTACTTACAACGGGTTACAGTACCTTTCAGGTTACATGAACATGCGTGTCATCTCAACGAGTATCATAGTGAATATTGTGGACCTAAGAGTAGAATACATGTACTTACGTAGTACTAACTCGTCACGACCCTGTCGGAATGGGAATTGGTTCTCAGGAAAGTACATGTAGTATCGAGTCTTAGGTTGAAGATCTAGATTCCAGTCGGATCGCTGTAATCGAGGGTCAAAATGCGACATTAAAATACTGAGTATCATAACAATTCCTTTGTGCAGCTGGGCTAGCAAGGACCAAATGTGGCATTACCAACATCGCCAATCTGCTGCGCCTTGTAACACTTATCTAACTGTTCCACCCCAATTTCAGTGGGATCAGGCTCTCCGCTACCTAAACTGCCACCTGGAATCATTCATCCCATACTCATTTGACACTATCCCATCGTGTCTTTGCGCGCTGCCATCGTTCTCGCTCACCCCACAAGCTAGTGTTCCATGCACTTCAACAGAAACGTGCTCGCGTTGGCAGTGACAGCCGCAAGCTTGCTGCTGTCCAGTGCCGATGCTGCCATAATTCCTGACTCGGTTGTACGCCGCTCAACGGTTGCCGAGCCTACACCGAATATCTTGATCCCGCAATCCAAACTAGCCGAAGATCACGATGACCGCTTGTGGACGACCAAGCTTCGTGATACTGTTGTAGGAAGATTTTTTGGGGGGTCCACTCGTCATGGGGCGAGGCGGGAACAGCAGAAACGATTGAGCCAGACTTCTAAGATCATCTCCCAATATGATGGCGACGTAGTACTTCGGTTTAACTTGTCGTCGCCGGACGAGGCGAAAGCTCTCGCCGAGGCGTCCCATATTCTCTATCTGGATGTGTGGTCTACCACTAAGACTCACGCCGATATCAGAATGGCGGAAGACATGGTACGTCCTCGCTGATACTTTCTTTAAAATAATAGTTGGTATTGATGTCGCCGGAGCGGCTAGGTGCCCTCTTTACTTGGTCTTCTACCAAAATCCATGCAACACTCCCATTTCCGCTTGATGCATGATCTTGCTCGGACGGCGCAAGATACCTATACTGGTGTTTCGAGTGTCTACTCTAAAGAAGACATGATGAGATCGGAAACTGAAAATCTCTTTTTCCAAAACTATCAACCACCATCAGTGATCCTCCCATGGATGAAACTCCTTGAGTCTCTTTTCCCTGGCTTTGTTGAAGTGTTTTCTATTGGGAAGAGCTATGAAGGTCGTGATATTCAGGCACTGAGAGTAGGAACCAAAAATGTTGGTGGCGATAAAAAACTGACAATCATCGTCACCGGAGCCGCCCATGCCCGTGAATGGATTAGTGTTTCAACTGTATGCTATCTAGCATATTCACTTATTTCGGGGTACGGTAAGAAAGATGCAGGTATCAATACGATCGTTGATCACTTTAATTGGGTCTTCATTCCAACCCTCAATGTTGATGGTTATGCATACACTTGGGACGCCGACCGCTTGTGGAGGAAGAACCGCCAACCTACTGGACTGTCGTTTTGCAAAGGTATTGATCTTGACAGAGCTTATAATTTCCATTTTGATGGATCACCTACATCGCAAGGGAATCCTTGCAGTGATAGTACGAAACCTTTGTCTTTATTTAGGAATGCTCCCGTGTGCTAACACTTTTGTTTAGTGTTTCCTGGAACCAACCCGTTTGAAGCCACTGAAGCGAAGACTTTTGCCGATTTTGCGCGCAATTTATCCGCAGAGGGTACTCCGGTAGTCGGTCTACTTGACTTTCATTCTTACTCTCAGCAAAGTAGGCTTCCTCCAACCTGTCTTATCGGTCAGCTTTACTGATCCTGTCTTTAGTCCTCTATCCATACTCTTACTCTTGTGACAATATGCCACCCGATCTTGAAAACCTCGAAGAGCTTGGCTTTGGTCTTGCCAAAGCCATCCGCCAACAATCCGGTGAGCACTATGAAGTGACATCTGCATGCGAGGGCACTGGCTTCACGGGTTTCCAAGGCGCTGGTGGTAGCATGATGGACTTCTTCTATGAAGACTACCGTGTCCCATATGCCTACCAAATCAAGCTGAGGGATACAGGCAGCTATGGGTTCTTGCTTCCGAAGGAAAACATCATTCCTGCGGGGGAGGAGAGCTTAGCTGCTCTGAAACACTTCGGTAAATTTATTCTCGATGATGGATCTCCTGTCGAAAGGCAGGAAGAGAGACAGGAGAAGGAACTCAGATGATTGATGTCACCCAATCTCCCTTCCTCCCCCTTTTTTCTCCTTATCTGTCTCATTCCGCTTTGATGACTTTATGGCCAACCATTGTTTATTGGCGACAAAATTGCTGAAGTCCCAACTTTTCACTTCCTTTTTATTCGTGTAGGGCGTAGGGTTTCTTGTTTCTTATTCTTCCTTTTTGTTTTTTTCGGCGTGGCATTGAATATGAATACTGGGTGAGTGGATATTGTGGTTCTTAACAAAGTTAACTATGGAGCGGGAGGGAGGGGGGTATTATCTGTTATTTATCTTTCCTCTTGGGTGTTTTGGTGTGAGAATTGGGGTTGAATCTTCTACGCAATAATGGGCTGGGAAAAAATTGTTAGCGGTACTGGTTACAGTAGTTTGGTGATATCTAGGTTGATTTGTGTCAAATAATGCTCACAAAGTTTTTCATCTAATGAGAAAAATTGTTTGAATGGTCGATTGGTATTAAGATTTCCAGTCACCAAGTACGTAGTGCGCTCTTACTGGCCCTTCTCATAGAGTTCAAACTTATATGATACCCCTTCTTCCTGCATACTCTCCGGAACATGCTCGTTAACAAACTTTGATAGCCCCTCATGCGTTCTCTTTGTCCATCCGTTCACCGGGTCCTTGATGTCCACCGGGAAAAACGTATCCACATCATACTCCTTGTCGATGCTAGTCATGAGGATACTTGTGGTTCCAGGGTACTTCATAGCCGCATCATAAAGCTGTGCGCCTCCAATGACAAAAATCCTCCCTACCTCCCCACTATCCCCGGACTTCAACCTCTCCAACGCATCGTCCAACGATCTCGCCCACACCACTCCATCCTCTCCCACAGAGATATCCGTGGTCCGTGACACAATAACATTGATCCTTTCCGGCAACGGCCTAAACTTCACCGGGATTGAGTCCCATGTTTTGCGCCCCATAATGACTGCGTTCTTTTTGTTTGAGGCCTCAGGAACGAGCCGTTTGGTGACGCGGGCAAAGTATGACAGCTCTTTCCGGAGGCGCCATGGAAGGCCGCCGGACTTTCCAATACCGAGGGTGGCGTTTGTGGCAGCGACGACTATAGTAAGCGGGGTTTGAGGCATGGTCGTTGTCGTGGTTGTGGGGTTTGAAGTCATGATGGGAGTGCGTTGCGACAAGGTTGGGAGTGATTTTGTGATGCCTATGCAGGCATCTGCTAGCAGATATACTCACTGCGATTGTTTGCAAACGTTTGCTAGTGATCAGGGATCAAACTATGGCCAAGATTCGATAGGTTAAACACGCTTGTTCGGCCGATATTCCCCAATTTTAGTTATGTATTCTCGTTGTCACCGGCCGTATGATATATATACTCTGGCTTACATGTACTTATTAGTTTTTCCTACGAAGCCACATAATCTATTGACAAATTTAGATAATACCTAACGTCCACTCTAGATATGGGGTTAAAGTGATGTTAAATTAGGTTGAGGCTCCGCCGTACTGACGATCCTTGGCATGGAATCTTGGCCTTGCTATCTAGAACGCCAAATCTATCTTCGAACTTATTGCGGTTTTATATCTAAGCATGTAATTTGCGATATTGAGACTAAATGAATCTCATCGGGCAAAGGCCCAAGGGCCGCCCATTACACGCAGAGTGCCCATTCGAACGTATATCACTAGCCAAGGATTGATCTTTCATTTAGGTAAGTAGGTCCGCATTACGATAAAAACTACGCTCAGAAGTTATCACTAAACGAAGATACTCAAAGGACAAAACTCTATACATATAATACACCTAAGCTATCTGAGCATTCTCCAGGGCTATAGGGACCATCCTAGAGCTCATAACCAGAGCTATGAGCTCGACCTCGGCTTACTCGCAAGCTTCTGTAATGCCTCTCCCACCTGCTTCGCATTCTCATCGGTCGCCGGATCAACCACACCAAGCTCCGAGCCCAGTTGCCCAAATAACCATGCCTCTTTTAACGATCTTGTTAAAGACAGCAAGTCCTCTGCTGCCCGAATCATAGCTGAGGCATGGCATTCGATTTGGTATGTTTCTGCCGCAGTTATTTCGCGGCCTTTATCTTCAACCTAATTCGACGGGTTGGGCAGACTCAGTACGTGGTAATTGTCGTGAGAAGGTGTTACTTACAGGTGCCAGTTGGGATATGTTTTCAAACCGTTTGAGGAGGGTGTCTAGGTTGTGATTGACTCGACCTGTGGTTACTCTTGTTAGCTCATTATCCATCAACATTGTGTTTGAGCCTGGAGGCCATGCCTTGAAGTCCTGAGCGAACACCCAATGAAGGATCACTCATGACTGCAGATTTAGGCGAGTTAGAGGTTTCTAACAAAGGGTGTTGGTGGTGTTATGTATGTACGGGTATAATAGATAGCTATGAGTTACATGTAGTTTAATCCACCTCGAGTTACTTGAGGTTCGTTGACCTGCCAAGCATCCTGACTGGCTAGTCTTATCGGTTTCTTATCATCACCACATATCACTCGGGCGAATCTATAACACTACATATAGATTATTTATTTATTTATACCTAATACATACTACATGTAGATTTTTATTGCTTACAAAGACTCCACACACACTGCCAGAAGGTTATCTCTAGTTTAAAATATTATACCTTTTTTTTCTGATAGCTGGTAATCAACGAGTTATCGTTCGAGCATAGTCTCGTGCCGGCGGAAATATATTATCTGTGACAGCAAGTGCATGTAGAATCTTCTCCTCAAAACCCTACTACGACACATGGGCAGTGTTTAGATAAGACTGTGGAAGGATCCAACAAAATAAAAGAAATTTAAATCCTCCCTAAGGTGCTCCACACGGAACTAAGGCCGAACCCGAAGTTTAAGACGCAACAATAAGATCTCTAATCTGTAGTTATTTAATGACTCAAATAGAAGCCTCACCTACTCCTAATATAGGACCATTAACTAATTTTAAGGTAACCAGCCCTTTCGGTTGTTCTTGCAGGGTGGCCACTGAGATTAGTGCGACTTAGGGCGCCGGCCAAGTTTTTTATTGTTGCCCAAGAAGTCATTATTGGGCAATTTACCTCTGAAGAGACGCGTTCCGTCGCGCCGGTGGCGCCCCCGCGGCCCGGCGGGGGGCGGGGAGTCCGGACAGGTGCCCCCGGTCGCAGCTGGTGACATGGGGGGCTGGATTCCGTACCCAGCCACTCGTGATAGATGAGCTAGGTATTTCGTACTAAAGATCGAAACGTACTCCAGTTACAACAAGCCCTTGTTGTTAAATAATGTGTAATGGTGTAGCAGTAGTAGTCCATGGGTCTTTATCTCGTTTACATTTACAGGTACGTCTACCGGTGTAGCCCGTTCATAATACATTACCACTCAGTATATACGTAGGGTCCAGATCTACAAAGTTGGCCCTGGCTACTTCCCACCTGTAGGTACACCCAAAGGCTTACGGGGCAAAAATATCTTCCTCTGTTTTGGGGGGGCTGTGACCATAGAGGGTGGGCATTGAGTTATGGCTCGATCATTTGTGGCATGCAATTCAGAAGTTCCTCCGCGGGCCCGGCGCTGAGAACCCCGGGCAAGAACCCTCCACCCTCCCTCTTACATAAATTTTATACAAAAATTAACTGTAACATTGGACACAGCAAGGGATTTGGAGCTCAATCGGGTGATTAACAATGTACGCAATACTCAATGTACAATGTTTTAATCATCGAGTGACAGGCCATGAGTGAAGACCTTTGCCCAAGTCAGCTCTTGAAGCGGAGATGGGGGAACCAGATGGGCCTTTAGACGTTATATACTACCCCCTCAAAGAAAAACCAAACTATAAGAAGCAGAAATCATGCTTGAGATAGGATAGAGTGAGGGATACGATGGTATTAGGTTTAGTTAAGAAAGGAAAAATAGAAAAGGGTAAAATAATCTCACGTCGTAGTTAGCAAAGACACGTCCTTTTGCGTACTACATTTGGATCAAACAAAGATGTGGCAATATGGGGAAGAGACAGTACTGGGAAAAAAAAGGAAAAAGGAAGAAAGAAAGAAAAACTACAAAACGCCTATCAATCCAGGTTTCTGACTATCTACTACATCCTAGCTTTCTTCTTCGGCCTGCCCATATCGATCTCCTCCTCGTCGTCGTTTGGCCTTTTCTCGATGCCTTCTCGATCTTCGATAGCCCTCACATTCTTCATACTTTCCAATAGCCTCTTGTATTCATCCTCGACATGGAAATATGTTTCTTCCAGCTTGTCTATTCTCTCCAACCGATCAAGCTGCGCCAAGGTGTCTCTATTTTGCTTATAGATCCTACCCTTAACCACTAACCTGTACATTTTCCAGTTCCGATCTTTTCTCTTGCGCTCATCACTCTTTTTTCCATCTTTTTCCTGTAGCTCCTGCAGCAGTGCCATCTCCACGCATCTCGCAAACTGCCTTTCTGGCATCTTTGCCTCCTTCCTTACCGCCTCAAGCGGGAATTCTTTCTTCGACACTGCGGCGAGCGTCAGCCCTTTGAACACTCCTTTTGTTTGCAATCGGTTCAAATCCCGCAGGTCTCGCAAATCTGCAAATGACTCGGATGGATCCTCAACGGTGATTTCAAGTGTTGCGGGGTCTTCAAGGTAGTGTGCCATAAGGGCATCATAGAAGCGAGAGCCATGGCCCTGTCGCTGGTAGGGCGGAAGAATTAGGAATTGGGAGAGGCGTGCACGGGCGAGGTTCTCAACCGAAGGTGAGAAGTAGTAATACCGGTAGACAGTGGAATAACCGATAAAAGAATACTCGTTTGTTGTGGACTTAGCATATAAGAAGAAGATGTCCCAGCGCTTTTGGGACCACTCATCGTCGTCTAGGGTAATGAAGGTACCACCTTCAATAAAGAGAAGGATAAGGATTTGGATTCGAGAGAGAAGGTCATGGCAGAGGATATCCGAGAGAGTGGCATGCCAGATTTCATAGGTTGTGCCGAGATGCATGGAGGTATGAAGGAGGGATCCCGGGGGGGTGAAGGAGGCGGTCTTATTCGCGAGGGTGTTTTGGAAAGTTTCTAGACCATTTTTGAAAGCTTCTGTGAATCTTATTAGGGAGTGCTCTTTCTGGTAAGTAATAGAGGGGCGCAAACCTTCAGGAAGGTACTCTTTTAGTATGGCCTCTACGTCCTCTGCGACGACTTCACCAACAGGTTTCTTCTTTTTGTCCCAGCTCACATCCAGGCAGGGGGACATGTCATCCGCCGCAAATGCAAGACGAACATTAAGGTTACGGTATCCAAAGATGGTCTCAGATTCGCCAAAGATGGGATATGTAAACTTTGGGTGAAAGGTCGAGAGTTCTTTCCCGGAGGATGGGGAGTGGAGGGAGAGTGTCAAGGCCTCATTGGCGTCAACAGACCACTCGTCGATTGGTTCCATTTCGAAGACACTTGAGTGGGTTGTTTTGGTTAATTTGGCGCTAGTTGTGAGATATGTGACAGAGTACCGGTATTTGTGTTTGATGATGATAGTCGTTGGGCTGAAGGACGTCGCGAGGATTATTATTCGAGGGAGTCGCGTCGCGCGCAGATCACGATCGGATATACTACAGCAACCAGATTTATGCAGATACATATGTATGTTTGATACAGATGGTTTGTCTTAACACAAAAGTCTATTAAAAAAAACCCCCGTGGTAATTATAAATTACATGTATTTATTAATACTTTAATTTATATACATGTATTTGTGTATTCTTACTCTCAGTAATAATAACATAACTCGGCGAGTGTTCAGTGATAAAATCTAGGATGGAGGCTCTGTCACAAAATACTTAAATTATCTCTAGGCAATACCTACAGCGTGTATATGCGAATACACATAGCTCTCTAGAAGTTAGAAGTATTTAAGTACCTGATCTGATGAGGTACGAGCTAGTGGGTGATCATCTCAACAACAAAACTACAAGAACGGCCATCACCGTTCTTTCCAACTACCTGCTTGTTCCACCAAGGTTCCCCCCCCCGCGATAACGCCCTCTTTTGACGAATTAATGATATCCATCTAACTACCACCACCTCAAGTCCCCTTCTATTGCGCGACTCGGTCAATACTTGTTTAAGCATCGGAACATCTCCCCCCCATTAACGATATACAGCAGTTACTGTAAAGTTAACCACCCCCGACGACCTCTATTGTCATCTCTCCCAACATGGCGGATGGTCTAGGAACACTACTCCTCTTCAGCATTGCTATGGCATTGGCGTATGTTTCCTTAACGTACCCCAATGGTCCATTCGTTCAAAGTTAACACCCCTATCTAGCTCCTTGGGCGCCGGCTTTCTGCCTCTTGTAGTCTCCCTCTCACCCACCCAGATTCGCCTGATATCGACCATCGGGATGGGCGTCCTAGTCGGTACGAGCATGATCGTCATCATCCCAGAAGGAATCGACACAATCTATAACGCAAAGCCCTCTGTTCCAATCGTCCGGACCTCCTCCGAGCCCGCCGCCAGAAGTATCTGGGTACCCGATCACCAGACCGCGCAGGGGGATATACCACTCCTGTACCCCCGCGACGAAGGTGTTGGAGAACATGGACACACGCATACCGACCCCAACACCGGCGGTGTCGTCGATGCGCCGCCAGCGGAGGGAGAAGACCGCGACAGTGACCATGATGACCACGACCACGGTTCGGACGCAGGTGCCCACAAGTGGGTCGGTCTCTCATTGATCTCCGGATTCATCCTAATGTACCTTATCGACGTCATCCCAACGCACGCGCACTCTACCGCCGCTCCATATCATATCGCGCTGGACTCTCTCCACTCGCTCAGCAGCCCACCAGATACCCCCCTCCACCCACACTCGTCACGTCCGGCCTCTACAACCCTCGGCCTTGTGATTCATGCCGCTGCAGACGGCATCGCCTTGGGTGCTTCCTCGACTTCCTCCAACGTTGCACTAGAGGCCATCATCTTCGTCGCCATCATGCTGCATAAGGCGCCGGCTGCGTTCGGATTATCGGCGGTCCTTTTGAGAGCTGGGCTGGGGAAGCGCCAGGCGAAGATGCATCTAGTTGTATTCAGTATGGCTGCACCTGTGGGAGCGGTGGTGACATGGGTGCTGGTCAGCATGCTGGGCGGAGAGGAAGTGGGCGGCGCGGGGATGCAGTGGTGGACAGGTGTACTCCTACTGTTTAGTGGTGGAACATTCCTCTATGTAGCCATGCATACAATGATGGAACAGGCGGCGATGGCAGAGAAACCGGGTATTAAGGATACATGCGCGGCTGTATTTGGGATGCTGTTGCCGCTGTTGACGCAGGTCGGGCATCATCATCATTAATTCGTTGGTGGCGCGAGTGTGGGCGGTTCTTGTATGTTTATATTATATCGATTTCCATTTTTTGTACTGCTTGGTAGTAGATGTTTTGATGACTGTATTGTCTTATGACACAATATGATTCCCTGGGCCTCTTCTGTGTGCGTGTTTGCTGTTTATCTATCTAGTTATTGGGCTTGAGTAGGCTGAATAGTAATGTAAACATGGCTTTCTGTTTTGGTGGAAAGGGTGTTTGGATCGAGACTTCAAAGGTTGTTGGCCATGCGTAATTGCAGATGCGGTACTTGGATACCGGTGAAGTATTACAGGCGAGTGATATATTATGATTAAGAGTTAGTACTAATATAGTTAAGCCTGAATCAAACTGGGTCTGCTCGCCCTATAAAGTCTGGAGTTATAAAAGTATTTACATAGTTTTAAAGTATTATTTCTCACGTCCTTATGGTATCAGCGGTCTCTAATTGTAAAATTGCTCATCCTGATACTGGTACCAAGCCCGTATGTAAGTTGTTAGTTTGTAATTTGGCCTAGAAGCAGAGCTGGGAATGGCCAAACAATAACTTGGGCGGAAGATACAGCTGCAGATCCGTATTCCCTTAGAACACCAACGCCATTCGCAAAAGAAGTGTAAGACGTGAAACCTTTGAGTTACTACATGTAGTTGGCGTGGCTGGAGACAAAGTCAGAGAGCCCTTACACGGATATAGAGGGTCGGACGTCCCAGGCCTGGGTTGCGCCTTACGGGGCCAAATATGGGGGAGATTTACTACCTGTACTACGGTGTCAAGGGTAAGTGGGCAGAACGTAGCAACGTAAACCGCACCGCCGCGTTCTACTCACTTACCCTTAACACCGGAGTACATGTATATACATGTATGTACCTATCGATATCTTCTCTCGAGAGGCTGATACACCTCTCTACTCCACGTTACACAGGGCAAGTAAGCTGCGGGGTTGCCTTCGAGAAATGCTGAGCTGGTCCACTCAAGCCGGCTCAAACTCGACATCCACTACCGATGGCTGAAGCAGTGGGATTTACAGCAAGCATTCTCGGGATTATACATACCGCTACTAAAGTAGCTTCTCTTAGTTACTCGTATATCGGCGGTGTAAAACGGGCACCAAGCGAAGCCCGGAGGCTTTCGGATGAGCTCAAATCATTAACTACAGTTCTTACAACCTTAAATATCTACACAAAAGATCATGGACCGGCGCTACAACAACTCCAAGGCCCTTTGCAAACATGCATTTCTGACCTGCGTTGCATTCAAGTCAAATTAGAGAGTAGCGCCAAAACGAAAGGGTCGAGCTGGTGGGATATGGGCCTCACAAGGCTTCAATGGCCCTTCGAAGAGCAGGAAACTTTGAACTATGTCTCACAGCTCGAGAGATTCAAGAGTCTTGCTCTAGTGGCCATGAGTGTTGATCAAGCGTATGTCAGCTTTGGGGATGGTTGGGGGTGATGTATAGATTGCTGAAATCCACAAGAAATCGATCGAAGGTGATCCAGGCAGGTGTACAAGAAATGAATGCGGTTAAATTAAAGGACGAAGAGCTCCGGATCGGTAGCGTCCCCCCAACGCCCACCTGAGAATAAAGCTCACAAAATCTCGTTATTCTTAGAAAAGAAACGTATGGATGTATTGAACTGGCTGTACCCCGATGATTTTGACAGGAGGCACATTGAAATCAGCGGCAGAAGACAAAAGAATACCGGGCAGTGGATATTAAGGGAGCCAGAGGTTCAAGAATGGTGTGGGGGAAACCCAAGAAATCGGCTGATTTGGGGCTACGGTATCCGTACGTGTTATCTGCTGTTTCTAGAAAGGGACTTTTATGCTAATCGGACCGATTTGGATAGCTGGTGCCGGGAAAACCTTTCTTAGGTGGGTAATCTTTGGTTATAAATGGGGCAGGGTTACGACGGAGGGTTAACTTGGGCCGTGGAATTTTTATCATAGCTAACTTTTACGTACTTCTAGTTCGCTTTTGATTGACCATCTTCAGGAGCGAGCAACAAAGGCAAGCCACGGACTAGCCTATATATACTTCAATTATAAGGAGCAAGATCAGCAAGACCCGAGAAGTTTTCTTGCGAGCCTAGTAAAACAACTTGCGTGCCAATTAGAAAAGCTACCGAAACAAATTGAAGAATTACACAAAAGACTGGGAAAGAAACATGGGAGGCCAACCATCGACGATTTATCCACAATTCTCTTCGAGTTAAAAAAATCATTCATGTTAACCTTTATCGTCTGCGACGCCCTGGATGAATGCGACCCAGAGAGACAACGCAAAACCCTCTTGCCCTTATTTCACAAAATGGCAAAAAACGGTATAAATATCTTTCTTACCAGCCGAGAATACCCCGAAGATATCCAGGTATCGTTTCGGGGTTCTGCTAGCGTAAAAATAAGGCTCTGGGCGAAGGATGAAGACATCACCTTCTATATCAAACAAAAAATAGCAGACAACCCTCGAGCGAAACGTCTTGTTGAGCAAGGCAGCTGCGAAGGTACAATAATATCTCAGCTCCAGAAGTGTGCCAACGGGATGTAAGTATTCACGTACATGATATGATTCCATGCCTAAGTATATGTGTTGTATTAAAGTTTTCACACTCATCGGAGTAAGTAACTGATTTAGTCTAGGTTTTTACTTGTGCGCTTCCACATAAATTACCTATGTCAGCAGACCACCGTCAAACAGATATTAGGAGAGCTTGAAAAGCTTGAAAACTCTTCTAGAGAGGATTACCCTATGGACCCCACATACAACAAAGCTCTTGATGCTCTTCGGGCGCAACCTAAGGGTTGTACCGAACTAGCCTTCAAGGTTCTCACATGGCTTGTCAGGGCTCGAAGGGTTCTTACAGTACACGAACTCCAGCTAGCCGTATCTGTACCAATTGGTTCGGATTGCAAGAGTTTTGACACCTCAGATTTGCCAGATAGAAGTACATTACTTGATGTTTGTGCTAGCTTAGTGATGGTTGATGAAAAGGAGGACACTATTCGACTTGTCCATTACACCGTCCAGGAGTACCTCCTCAGAAATACAATAATACCTAATGACGCAGATTCAAATGTCATGATTACCACCACCTGTATTACATTCCTATCACTGGACATCTTTCATCAGGGCGCTTGCACCTCGGATAGGTCTCTTCGGGATAGATGGGAGTTATACCCGTTTCTAGACTATGCTGCAAAACAACTATCCCCCCATCTTGAGAAATGTGACGAGGCATTGTCAACTAGGATCATTTTGATATTCCTCAACAGAAAGGGCAATATATCATCCTATGTTCAAGCACTTCACGTTAAGAGATGGCCTGAAAAACAGGGTGGCTACGATTTATACCCTAAAGGTCAGAAAGCGTTACATATAGCTGCAGCGCTTGGACACAGATCTGTTACACAGATTCTACTTGAGAATGGAGCTGATGTCATGGTAGCTGATAATATTGGCCGGACACCACTGCACTGGGCAGCCTCTGGGGGATATACACCAGTTGTAAAGTTATTGATTGAAAAAGGTGCAAATGCCTCCGCTATGGACAACGCTGGGATCACGGCACTGCGAAGGGCAGCATGGAAAGGACATGAACTGGTGGCTGTGCTGCTAGAAATTGCAGAAAACCCAATCCCAGAGCTGATCAAGAAGCTATGCGAGGCTGCGAAGACAGGACGTTTAGAAGTGGTAAAACTGCTCCTTGAAGTCGGAAAACACATAGATATCTCTGTAGCTAGAGACGGATGGAGCGCACTCCACGTTGCAGCACAAGGGGGACATGAACCGGTGGTCCGGCTCCTCCTCGAGAAAGGTGCCGATATCTCCTCTGTAGATATAAACGAATGGAATGTACTCCACGTTGCAGCACAAGGGGGACATGAACCGGTGGTCCGGCTCCTCCTCGAGAAAGGTGCCGATATCTCCTCTGTAGATATAACTGGATGGAATATACTCCACTTGGCAGCATCCAACGGGCATGAACCGGTGGTCCGGCTACTCCTCGAGAAAGGTGCCGATATCGATTCTACAACCAATAGCGGACGGACTGCGCTCCACTCTGCAGCATCCAACGGGCATGAACCGGTGGTCCGGCTACTCCTCGAGAAAGGTGCCGATATCTCCTCTGTAGATAAAGATGGATGGAGTGTACTCCACTTTGCAGCATCCAACGAGCATGAACCGGTGGTCCGGCTACTCCTCGAGAAAGGTGCCGATATCTCCTCTGTAGATATAGGTGGATGGAATGTACTCTACTTGGCAGCATCTAACGGGCATGAACCGGTGGTCCGGCTACTCCTCGAGAAAGGCGCCGATATCTCCTCTGTAGATGAAGATGGATGGAGTGTACTCCCCTTTGCAGCATCCAATGGGCATGAACCGGTGGTCCGGCTACTCCTCGAGAAAGGTGCCGATATCTCTGTAGATATAAGTGGATGGAATGTACTCCACTTTGCAGCATCCAACGGGCATGAACCGGTGGTCCGGCTCCTCCTCGAGAAAGGTGCCGATACCTCCTCTGTAGATAAAGATGGACGGAGTGTACTCCACTTTGCAGCATCCAACGGGCATGAACCGGTGGTCCGGCTACTCCTCGAGAAAGGTGCCGACATCGACCATACAACTAAGGGCGGATGGACTGCGCTCCACTTGGCAGCATTCAACGGGCATGAACCGGTGGTCCGGCTACTCCTCGAGAGAGGTGCCGACATCGACTCTACAACTAAGGGTGGATGGACTGCGCTCCGCTTTGCAGCATCCAGAGGGCATGAACCAGTGGTCCGGCTACTCCTCGAGAAAGGTGCCGATATCTCCTCTGTAGATATAACTGGATGGAATGTACTCCACTTGGCAGCATCCAACGGGCATGAACCGGTGGTCCGGCTACTCCTCGAGAAAGGCGCCGATATCGACTCTAAAACTAATGATGGACAAAGTGCACTCGAGATTGCAGTATTCAACAGTCGTAAACAAGTGGTCCGTCTACTTAGATTCGTGAGGGGGGGTGGATGCGTGCGTGGGGGTGGTGGTGGATGACTTAGTTAGACTCCCCTACATGTCCCGTCTGTCCTAAATTGCGAGGGAGATGGGCTTTAGTATTAGTGATGGGCACGAGACGAGACGAGACGAGACTTGGGGAATTGAAGTCTCGTCTTGTCTTGCATCATTTAGATTAAGTCTTGGAAATCTCGGGATAATGGTCTAGTCCCGAGACTTTTGGTCATGTGAATTTGTTTCTAAGGAACCTCAGTCATGATAGTTAATGCAAATTAAAAGTTGGGGAAAAGTTGGAACCGTGGCTGGGAGCATATTTAGGTGTCGAGAGAGGTGTCGAGACTTTCAGACCTACTCTTGTCTTGTCTTGTCTTGTCAACCCTAGGCCTCAGGTCTCGTCTTGTCTTGCTGAAAGTCTCGAGACAACTTGTCTCGTGCCTACCACTATTCGGTGTTCCGAAATGCCATGTGACCTATGGGGTATTGGGTATGGGGTACGGGGGGTTAACAAATTCATCAACATACATACATATCTGCGGATGAAGACGGGCCCTAAGTGACCTAGCAAACGCAATAGAGACCTCAGAGAAGGGCTTCTAATTTATTGGTCGCTAAAGTACATACACGTATATATACAATTAAGCAGGGCCCACCAACCAAAAAAAAACTAAGCCTTCGACCCTGAGCCTAGCTATAGATTTGGGCGGTAGGCAACTACATCATAAGCTTAAGTACATTAGGTACATGTAAGGAGGCCAACCACCACCCACCCACCGTACGTCCTAGCTACATAGCTACATCACAAAGCCTCCTCGCCGATGCCAAGCCCAGAGTACGAGTGACGCCCCATGACCGCACCTGACCGGCCCGGAGTACATGTATGTACATGTAGCAGCCCCCTCAAGCGCACACGCGCTTGACCGAGAATAGCAAGAAAGACATACAGCCACCCAGGAGGGGAGGGAGAGGGGGTGGTGTGGCCTGCTAGCTCTGCCTTACACGCATGTGCCAGATAAGTGTTGGTATAGAAACTACATGTATATTCAGCACCCCGCTGCATGTGCGGTATATCACGCCCCAAAGGGGGTTGGCGCACCGAGTGATAACCCGTGAGTGGGTGTTCGGCGAGTGATGGCCCATGACTGGCGTGAGGCTTGACCGTACCCCTACCTAAGGGCGGTACGTACGGGCTCACTGTGTAACTTAGTGCAGGGTGGGGGGTAGCTATTACTACATTACTACATTACTACATTGCTAATCCGCCAAGCTAGCGCCGCCCGCCCACCCACCCGCGCAGGCAGGAGCGTAAAAACGGCCTCTGGGGGCGGTTGTCCGGGCGGTATTATAAGGTTTCACCGCCGCCACTCGGGGTCAATCCCCCCAAACTAACCACCTCCTAAATCTAGGAAGCTGTCCCGGTGTCTTGTTGCCGTTTTATTTTATGGGCTTTTCTCCCCCCCTCCTCCCCCCTCCCGCCCCCGTGTACCTACTTACCTGCCTACATGGAGGTTTCGTGATAGCGTGAAAGTACAACGTGCGTCCGGGAGCGGCTGTTTCGTGTCCTGGTCTGGGATGACTGGTGGGCTTGTAGTATGTTTCTGCTGCGTATGGATTAGTCTCGTTCCTAGACTTTTGTCACCTCGTTCCAATTCTATAGGCTACAGTGCTGAATCACGCACGAGACTGTGTATGTTTGTCTGTGTAGCTACATGTACTTACTCTACTCTACTCTTCTACTCTACACCACAAACGAAAAACGCGAACAAAAACTCGCCAAAACGAAACGAACCAGACAAAAAAAGAAAAACCCGACTACGCCCCCGTCAACACAAAACTTGCCAAACTCCCCGACGCCAACCCGACCACCAAGCACAGCCCCATAAAGCCGCCACAGGCCTCCCTCTCGCCCTCGTCGACGCTCTCGGGCGCCCTCATCATTGCACAACTGCCCACCCAGCCGCTGGACACGCCAAACAGGTACCCGAGGAGCCAGTAGGCGAGGTCGCTGTCGACGAGGGCGCCCTCGCCGCGGACGTTGCACGCCATGTAGGCGGGGACGAAGAGGACCCTCGCGAGGGCGATTGCGGCCAGCAGCTCCGGGCGTGCGCCGGCCGGGAAGGTTAGCCGTGGGAAGCCGCATATGATGCGGCCCGTCAGGTCGCCGAGGTTCCACACGAGGAAGGAGAAGGGGATGAAGACGTCTGGGGTGAAGAGGCGCGGGGTGGTGGGTGTCTGTGGGCGCACGGAGACGATGAGTTGCGTGTAGACGGGGAAGGCCATGGTGACGAAGAAGGTGAGCCAGAGGGCGATGGAGAGGTAGCGCAGCTTGGTGAAGAGCGTCCAGAGGGAGACTTCGGTGCGGTGGGGGGTTTCAGGCGGCGCGGGGGCGGTGGGGGGCGTGGGGTCGTCGGTGGGGAGCTTGTGCGGGGATGGGCGCTGGGAGAGGAGGAGGAGGAAGAGGAGGAGGGTCAGTCCCGAGACGAAGGTCGCTGTGAGGAAGTAGATGAAGGCGGAGCGGGGGGAGGCGCTCTGGGTGTTGTCATCATCGCCGTTGGCGCCGTCGTCTGTTTTGGCGGGGACCAGGAGGACGCTGAGGATCTGGGCGATGGCTGGGAGGACACCGGCGACGGCTTGCCCGCTGTTTCACGGTTAGCTAACTCTCTCTCTCTCTCTATAATAGCAACTCAGGGGAACAAACGTCATGACGGCCTGCATGTACATCCCGCCAAACGTGTTTACAAAGGCAAACACCCCATTCTGCGATAGTCCCGTGCTCCACGAGGCAGCGATGACGCAGAGCAGCACGACGACGATATAGCTCTCTGGCCCGACGACCCAGACGACGGTGCTGGCGGCAAGGATGGTCGTCAGCGCGCAGTTCATGAGGAGGGACGTCCAGATGCGGCGCGGGTAGTCTGCTGTTGCCTGACGCTTTGAGAACAGGTAGGAGGAGACCAGATTTGTGACGGTCGAGAAGACGAGGATCAGCGGCTGGAAGTTGTTGAGCAGGAAGTCGTTGCCGGAGAAGCGGCGCTGGAAGTAGGTTGCGCATGCCATGAACATGTTCCAGCTCCATAGCCTAGGGATATGTGAGTGAGTTTGTGGTGTTTGTTTGTGGAGGGGGGGGGGCTTACATGGCACATCCGAGGAGTAGGAAGATGAAGTAGTGGAGGCGTGAGACGGGGGCTTCGGTGGTGGTGATGGAGGTGGGTGGGGATTCAGGGTCTGAGGGGAGGGCCGTGTAGGCCTGTGTTTGGGAGTGTTTGAACCATCTCTTGATGCGGTCCATGGTGGGCGTGTTGTGTATGTTTATGGGAGGAGGAGGAGCAGATCTGGGGGTGGAGTAGAGTATATGTAGATTATGTATGTATGTGGGTATATGTAGATAGCAGTACTAAATGTATGCAGCTGCCGGAGCTGAGTGACCAAATGGGGAAAGGACTCTCGGATAAGGTTGTTGGTTGTTCCGACCGGGGTGAAGAAGGGAAGGGAAGCACGAGGCCTCTGCCTGGGAACTCGATATGGAAATATTCCAGAAACACACTCAAGCTCTACCGCAAGCAAGTGTGCACCCTTCTGGCTACAATTATCTGATTGCCTAAGTATGTAAGTACTTCTACTCTGCCTACAATAGTACTGTTTAAACACTGCAATATCTACCCTACAATACTGTTTAAATGCTGCAATACGTTATTTATCCCACTCCCAACTTGTTACTATTGAACAATCATAACCCTAATCCCACCCAATCACCCTGGCAACGTTGCCCCTGTCCACTGCAGCAAAACAAAGCAAACCCCTGCCCTGTTTCTTCTTCTTTCCCCTGTAATTGTTTACCCCACACACAAACACAATCCAAGGCAGCTCATCCCCTCCCTTAATCAAATATACCCCACTACACCACTACATCTACATCAACATCCATCTACAGAGCAATGGCAGAACCCCGTAAACCGAAAAAGACATATGGAAAGAAGGTCACGTCTCAGATCTCGGGGTGGTTCGCACGGGATCTCTGGAACGCTGCGGTTCCTGCCACGGACGGAAAGACTGCTGCAGCTGCGAAGCGGGAGAGTGGAAGCAGTAGCAGCAGCAGGGAAGGCACAGGTAGGAAAGGGAGAGAGAGGAGACCAAAGCCATTGGCCGACGACTCGGAGGACGACGACGGCGATTCAGAAGACTCGGGAGACGAGAGTTCAAAGAAGCCCCAGACAAACGGCAGCAGCAATGACACCCGCAAAACAAGAGCCCCCAGATCCACCACTACCACCACTATCCCAGATCCAGACTCAGACTCAGACTCAGAGGGACCGGCCTACTCCGACACCGACGCTACCGCTGGCGTCACCGTGACCGTCACCGCCGCCAACGGTAGCCCCCAGAGCTCCCGCCGCACCTCCACCAGGTCAAAGTCCAGGTCAAACCCCACCCCCACCTCCCCCGACACCGACACCGACTCACTCAACATCCCCGGAACGCCCGAGCACGAGGAGCTCGAGGCCAACATCCTCGCCCTTCTCACACCCACGCCTTCCCCTACGCCCACGACCTCCGACAAGGAGAATGACCTACCCGCGCACGCGCGAGCTCCCATCTCTGTGCCCACGTCGCCACGAGAGGCGCTAAAGGAACGCCCACTGACGCCCGTCATGAGCCCGGCACGCAAGAACGGTGTGCGCAAGAAGAACGACCAGCGGGCGTCGCTCACGAGCCCGCTGCGCAGCAGCATCAGCGGCCTCGAGAGGGACATCAAGGTGTGGGAGGACGGGAAGGAGCGCGAGGAGCGCGAGATGACGGAGAAGATGAGAAGGGTGACGATATTGGAGATGCCCGCGGGGGTGGAGGAGGAGAAGAAGAGAGATACGGCGGTGGTCATTGATCTTACGGGGACCTCCGGGAGTGATGAGTCTGAGCTTTCGGAGCCGGAAGTTGAAGAGGAGGCGGAGGAAGGGGTAGTAGAAGAGGGCTATAATGACTATTACGATTATGGCCCCGCAATCGAAGAGCTGCTGGCCCTCTGTACAGACCCCACCATTCTCGACTTTACCACCCACATCGACACCCTCCAGTCCACCAGCACCCTCACGAAACTCGGCGAAGCCTCCTACAGCGAAGTCTTCCTATCGACCCCCCACCGCACCTCCACGCCCCCAACGGTCCTAAAGATCATCCCCTTCGGCTCCACCGACCAATGCGACCTGCGGTCGATCCTCCAGGAGGTGAGCATCACGCGCGCGCTCGCGCCCATACAGGGTTTCATCGGCTTCCACGGGGCACACGTGTGCCGCGGGTACTTTCCCGACATCCTGATGGCATGCTGGGACGCGTACGAGGAGGAGCGCGGCAGCGAGAACGAGCGGCCAGAGTTTTACGAGGAGGACCAGATGTGGGTCGTTGTGGGGCTCGAGATGGGAGGCGTCGATCTCGAGCATTTCGAGCTCAGGGGGTGGAGGGAGGCCGAGGATGTGTTTTGGCAGGTTGCGGAGGCGCTCGCGGAGGGGGAGAGGGTCGCACAGTTTGAGGTATGAAATTAGAAAAAACCGGTGGAATGATCATTGACACCTACACCTTGGCTGACATGTATTGTATGTAGCACCGGGACCTGCATTACGGCAACATTGTGATACAGCGGCTCAAGGGCGGTCTCAAGGTGTCACTAATCGACTACACGCTCTCACGCGCCCTCTGTCCCTCCGACTCCACCACCACCACGGCACACTTCGCGCCGCTTGACGACCCCGCCCTGTTCAGCGGGAAGGGCGACTACCAGTTCGACATCTACCGGTTCATGCGCACGCACCTCGCGAGCGGGCTCGTGCCGCCCGAGGAGGAGGACATTGACTGGGACGTGTATGCGCCGCGCACGAACGTCTTCTGGCTGCACTATCTTGCGGTGGTGCTGCTGCGGCGGAAGGCGCTGCCGAGGGGGCGCAGGGTCGGCGGCGAGGAGGAGAGGGCCGCTATGCAGAGGTTGGAGGAGGTCGAGAGGGGGGTTGACCCGAGGAGGAAGAGGTTTGGGGAGGTGGCTGTGGGGAGTGCAGGGGAGGTGGTGGGCGGGTGGGGGGAGGTAGTAGTGGGGTGGGGGGGCTTGAGGGTTTTTTTTTTTAGGCTTGAGGCTTGAGGGTGGTAGCATATGGGTTGTAATGGTTTCGCATTTTTCTTGGTTCGCACCTCTTGTATTACTATTACTATTATTACTACTACTACTACTACTACTCCACAACCGCTACTACTACAACTGCTACCACCCGCACCAGGGGTGCGGGATCTGTATTTTATTATATTGTATTTTACTATATTAGACCGAGCACACCCAAGATACATTATAACCAAGTGGTTGTGGCGTCACAGGCCATCACTCGGTCTTGGCAGCGGGCGGTGACAGTGGGCGGGCGGGTAGGTAGGGTGCTCTTACCCCCGTCCACCATCCACCATGCCGCCGTGGCGTTTTTCTTAACCCTACTGCTGGTATGTGTTTGTGTTTGTGCGCGGTCCGCCCCCCCATGTGGCATCGGGGTATACACCCACCCACCCACCCACCCGGCAGGGTTTCTGGTTCTGCTATGGATAGGTTGTGGCTACCCACTTTATGCAGCACCATATACACCCGGTTCGATCTGTTCCGGGTGGGTGGGTATCTGTCTCACTCGAGTTCCTACCACGTAAGGCCCCGTTTATACTGTAGGGTGTAGGACGGAGGAGGGGCTGGCCACAGCCAACTCGGAGGTGTAACGAGTGATGGGTGGTGATGCGGGAGGGGGTAGGGTGGGGTGGGGTGGGGTAGGGTAGGGTGAGGTGGGGCGAGGTGTAGGGGCCTCACTATGTATGTACATGTACCCACGGACTATGTAGCGCATACCAGGTGGGTCGGTTGGGGGGTTGAGGGGTGTTTTTATGGTCTGGTCTTATCGAACATCTTTTCCTGGGCGGGTCTCGTTGGTGCTAAGTACATGTACCGGGTATGTACTGATAACCCCATTTTGTGCAATTTTGGAAAACGGAACGGGGGCCTACTAAGGGCTCTGATTGGTCTGATACACACAATTTAAAATAAAGTGATACCTGGCAGTCAATCTAGTATTTAGGTACATGTAGTCTGCCCCACAGCTTAACCTCCATCCCCCTCAATTTGACTCTTTGTCTATGCACAGATTCGATTCTCGGAAAACAACAAACTTCGATAGCTGGGACGAAAGATTAAGGGTGGGGTGGTAACCGGGAAGGAATCTGAAAGGAGGTGCAATACTGTGGGTTTTTTTTCCTGTATTTTTGAGGAGTAATTTGAGGTTATTTCAGTTTTTTTTTAAGTGAAAGTATACAGGGGGTTCTCGGTATCTATGGTGCACACCCAGTACATGTAGCTATGGGGTTAGTAGGGTGCCACACAACACAGAATGGTGCATTCCTAACCATCACTCCTGGACGCTTATCCCCGCGGAAAAGATGTCCAGGAGTTGAGGTAGCTCTAGATGCAAGGTGCGCGATAATGCGTTCGGGGCGGGTGTGGAGTCGAGTGATTGGTTGTGATGCTGCGCTCTTTCTAGCTGCACTCTTCTAACTCCGAGCGTGGACTACGGCCGGGCTGCGTACATAATCCCTCTATCAACTTTCCCATTAATATGTACATCAACCCCACACCCCACCCTTACTTAATTTAACCCCCCACGTAGTCCCCCCCTGCTTCCGCATTACCCGCACAGCAACCCCCGTTTCCCGTCCTTGCGGCCGCTCCGCTAGATGGCCGTCCTCTCGGAGATGTAGTGTGCGGGCCACCTAACGAGCGAGGTAATAGACAGACACACACCTCTTTACCACTGGCCTCCGGGTATAATATCTATCTCCCACCCCAACTCAAGGTCCAATGCCGCCTGATACACATCACCGCCATCACCGCCATCTACCGAAATCTCGCTATATCCCCCCTAGCGGCAATGGGGGAGGGGCGATAGCGCAGGCCTAGCCTAGCCTAGCTAGTCACTCAACAACCCCCCCCCCCCCCCACTACCACCACCAAGAGCACGCGGCCAAGAGTAGTGGTAAATAACAATAGTCGATATCCTCCGCCCTGCTCTGACGTCAGGCCAAACCCACCACCGGGGACATGCGGAAATACCCTTACCCCCCCGGCTACTACAATATGGGGATATGTTCTGCCCGGAGGTAGCTAACATAAAAGTTTGAGGCAAGAGGATGCTTCGTCTTCGGCCTTTGGCAGGCTGATCCCTGTGAGTAAGGCCGACTGAAACTACGAGGTAAAGAACTGAATACTCATCCATGGCTGTAGAGATATAAACCCGAAAAAGCGGCCACCTATGTAAGCAGTCTTGCTCTTGTAGTATATCTGGTTTACCGATTCCTACCAGTCGAGCCAGGCCCACCATACCTCCAGTGCTAGATTGGGCGTTCTCGGTGCTAGATAATTCAAAGGTCTATTGGCATCTCTAACACCAACCACCAGTCTATAAAAAACATTTTCTCCGCTAAATGATGACAAAGTCGTGGCCCCAATACATCAAACAATTTCCCACGGTCCCCAGCCCTACATTACATGTAAAGAACGCCCTGGGGAATATAAACTATAGATCGAGGTAATGATAAGAAAAGGATGAGATAAGAAAAGGACGCATTAACTACCGGAAAACACAGGGGGGAAATCTCTGCTCCACTCCACAATGCTCACCGAAGCCCCCTAGAAACTACAATACCCTACACCAGACCAGACCATGCCAAAGAGAGGAAAAGCAAAAAGGTAAAGAAAAAAAACAATGACTAATGATAGGACTAACCAAAACGGAGGTTTGTCAAAGAGGAAAAAAAAGTTTAGAAAAACAAAAACATAATCCGGATAACCCCTATAAACAACCCTATAGCCCCTACATGCACCCTTTAATTTATCCTATGACCGGTCTCTATGTAGTAATAGTCCCGACCTTCCCCGTCCTCCTTCCGTTTATCGTTTCATTTGACAGATGCTAAGGCGATGAACTCCATTTATGAAAGCATACCGTGACATGAACACCCAAGCACCTCAAAAGTCCCATCAAAAACTGCCCCTGTCTTTTGTTTTTGCCCTTTCAAGTGTAACCTGTACTTTTCTAAACCCTTGATGGTCTCTTGATGTTATTGCTGCCACGACTACCAACCCAAACAGAAGTAGACAAAGTAAACGCCAACTGCTAGACAACTTCCTCTGAACTGCAAAACTGGGCTCTTCTCGTCTACATCTATACCGACACCTTCGACTGCTTCTTGGCGGTACCGATGGAGGTGTTATTGACTTTAGTTGCAAACTTGAGGGAGGTGAGGGTCTCTGCCAAATGTGCCTGCATTGGCGAAACCATGACGAACATAAGACATTTACTGTTGCCCCCAAGGGAGTATTGGAGCAAGTATGTAAGCTGCACTTTGTTAGCCAACCGTCCTATATATACTTAATCTCTGGGGAAATTACTTTGGAGTTCCTGTATGGGATGTGGGCCCCTTCCTTTCCGTTCCCGAGCGCTGCAATGACATCGCCGAGACAACTCAAACTCCTGTTGATGTTCTGCGTCTCCTTCAACCGGTCACCGGTTGCTTGACTGTGTGCTAACCTTTCACTCCCTGCCAGATCGACCAGGTTCAGCGTTCCCTCGCTCCTCTCTCCCGTGACTGAGTTGACACCCCGAAGCTTTAGAATAAACACACTGTGTGATCGCGAGGAACGCTCGTTCGCCTGGGTGGCTGCTACTGATCGGGTCTTTGAAGCGCGGTTGAGAATCTGCTCAACCTTGGCTGGGTTGTCCAATACCACAGTATTGATATCTGTGATGGTCGTCTTGCACTCCTTCGGGTCATGGCGGATCTCATGCTTTTTCTTGTCAAAATCGTCGGGTTGTCCAAGAAGATCATTGATGTTCTCATTATAAACCTCCACGAACTGTCCTTCCATAGTATATTGCCAGCCCTTTTCCTCGAGCTGCTTGGCGGTGTCGTAGATCTGGTGAACTGCTTTTGGAATCATACCGTCTGAAGAAGACATAGTGTATCTGCATTCATGTAAGCAAAATTAGCCCAAGAGAGCCATCCGGGGACGGGGAACGCTCACGTCTTTCCGGAACCGGTTTGACCGTAACAGAAAATGCACACGTTATAGCCATCCAGTGCGCTCTGTACTAATTGGGAAATCTCTTCAAAAACCTCGGGATTCTGAGCAGTGGGTCCAAACACTTTGTCAAAAGAGAATGGGTACGCCTTCGTAACAACGTTTCCCAAAGCACTCTTCTCCGCTGCGCCGATAATCTGGATCTCTTTACCCTCCTTATCCGTATCCGGAAATTGCATTTCGGCACCACCGCCGGCCTCTGATGGGAGCGTTGGTCGCACACGGCAGAAAACCCTAATGTTTCCCTTGAGCTCTTGAACCTGGTTATGCAGCTTTCTGCGCAAAGTCTCCTCGGCCCTAAGTTTCTCCTTCGCTATTGTGGCCTCCTCCAGGGCCTGTCTAAGCCGCTGCTCCAATTCCGCGTAACTCTGGGCCTGCGACTGCCCAGCGCTCTCGAGCATCTCAATTCGGCTCCGGAGAGCACGTGCCGATGACTCCAGCTGAAGCGCGGTTGAAGACGACTCAGACAAAGTAGACTTCAAGTTAGCTGACATGGCCTTTTCCCGCTCAAGCTCGGTTATTGTTGCCTCAAGCTCTGCCTTTAGTCCCCGAATTTCCCGTGCACTTCCACCCATTTCCATTTCGAGTTTCTGTCTTTCCATTGCTGCCCGTGTTGAAAGCTCCTGCACCTCCCTCTGTCTTGCAGCCCGCTCATCTTCAATTTCCATTCGGGCCCTCCGCTCCAAATTCTCCATTGCCTCCCTGTTTGATTTAATTAGTGATTCGACCTCGTCACGTAACTTTCGTCGAATGTCGTCAGTTTCGTCACGTAGTTTCCTTGCAGCGTCTTCACGCTCCTGTCGGCGGTCTCTTCGCTCATCGTCGAGGAGTCTCTCGAGATCCGAGGCCTTTTTCAGGCTGTTTTCGAGTTCCATCTGTACCTGGGTGTTCTTCGTTTCAAGGGTTGCCCGCATAGTCTCGAGTTGGAACGCTAAAGAAAAGCAGTGTGAGGATACAGGACTTTTGAAATCGCCCACAGGGGGATTGTCTTCACCTTTCAACTTGTGATCCTCAAGTTGCTCCTTAATACTGTTTGACTCTGTGCGTTCCTGCATCATCATACTCTTCATCATTTCGATCGCACTCTCGGTATCCTCAAGTCGCCCCTTTAGGTCCCATGCTAAAAAGTTGCTATTGTCAACGCATTGAAATCTAAGGGAGAACGATGGGGGTGCCCTAAGCTTCTTACCCTTCCGCCTGGGCATAGCAGCGGTGGGATCAATCCCGCCGCTGCTGCCGCTCTCCGGACGATCACTCAGCGAACTTGTTGGCCTTGGTCCGGGGGCAGAAATTCCAGTCCTAGGAGCGGGGGCGGGCACCCCCCCTCGTATTCCGAGTGATGAATTAGGTCTACTGTTGACGCTCTTTGAGAATCCCGATGACGAGTTTGATCGCCCTATCTGACCGCTCGTGCTCCGCCCATGGGATGTGGTGTTGCCGCCCGCAGCGCGAGTTCCAGAAGAAATTTTTGTGTTTCCGGGCTGCCCGGCGCGGTCCGTCAGGGTGATGCGTTTGCCAAAGTTGCCGGGACCTGAGACTGTGGTTACTTTCCTTTTAGCACTTTTCAATGAGAGATCTCGCTTATTAGGATTATTATTATTATTGAATACGGGGATTGAACTGGGAGAGGTGGGAGCAACGCTATTGTCCCGGGAGGAGGATGTGGATGAGGATGAGGATGAGGTAGGAGACCGACATGAAGATTTTTGTTTGAGGGATGCTGTTACGGCTTGGGAGGGTGGAGGCATCATTGCAGAATCGTTATTCATGCTTGAGATACTATTGCTACGGCTATTGGGCTGGCGAATTGCAGAAAAACTAGTGATAGAAGTAGAATTAGGAATTCCCGTAGAGAAGGCGTTGTTATTGGTAGGAGGGTTGTTGTGGTTTGTTGTTGTGTTGTTGGTTGTGTTGTAGGACGGTAGTCGTGTAGTAGTATTTGGAGGCGGCATTTCATATAAGACTTTTGTCGAGGGCGTTGGCGGGGGGATCCTACTACTGCCTGGTCGGGGAAGAGATGAGGGATGGTACATGAACTATGTGAGGGGTCAGCTCCTGATTGGTGGGGCACAAAGAAACAACGGCACGGCCTACACTTCTCTCGGAGTGATCCATTATGGGCGTGTGTGCGCGAACCACTTCTTTGTGGCAAAGCGGGAAAATCGAAAGGTAGAAGCGCAGTCCGGAGAAGGATGAAGCGGGGGGGACAACAGCGAACGGACAGTCAGGCGCGGGGGAGAGAGAGTATGTTGGAGGGGTGGTTGATTGACGACTGGACGGGAGGGAGAATAAAGGATATAAAGATATTCTTTTTATACGTTGTCGGTGAAGAAGCTCCAGTAATAAGAGCTTCCTTGTTATGTACTTTATAGGTAGGGCAGGTTTCTAAGAATACAATGGAGGGGGGTAGTGGATCGAGGGGAAGTTTCAAAGATCCAGTTGGACGTTGTCGTTGTCTTTATCGAGTGGGAGATTCAAATCAAGAGAGAGGTCGCGGGGGCGGGGGAGACAGGACAGGCTTCAGAACAGTATACCGCTTTTTTAAATCACAGGTGGACAGCCGATGTACAGTACAGAACAGATGATTCAAGTGTAAACAAAGGGACAGCAGTGGGAAAACGTGTATAAACAAAAAAAGAACCCTTTGAGGTAGAGTACCTCACTAAGCCTAAACAAGGCTGAAAATCACGGGTTTCTTCTTTCTCTGAACAGAAAGTGGGATTTCTAGATACAGCAGTACATACATCATACATCATGTAGGTATGTAGGTAGAAGAAGCATGTGTCATTGACAGCGACCACAGATTTTTATTATTTTATTTCATCCTCTTCTGTTTCTCCACATAAAAAAAGCTTCAAGGATAGAGAGAAACTCGGGTTTAAAGTACCATAGGGAGAGAGGCATGACATGTTCTGGAAATGTGTCAAGGCGCACGCTTTGGGAGCGCCCTTCTTTCGGGGTGCAGTTACTAGCTCTAGCTTTCATGCCCCTACATTAGTCTATCCGTGCGGTGCGGTACGTTGTTAAGTAGTTAGACTCAACGACTGGAGAGTTTTGACCAGCCGCTGTGAACACAAAAATCGTGCTCCGACATGCACTCCAAAATTATAGGGGTGTTGGTTCGGAATTTTTTACCTGTACCTACATGTATTCACCGATACCCGCTGCATACATGTATTCTACTCTACCAAGGTATAAATGTTTTTGCTATTTTTGTTTCCTAAACACCCATTGGCGAACCTAGCGCTCAACGACAACCAACCACAAAATAGCATCCAGCTAGGGTGAGAGAGTTCACAACTCCATACAGCTGTAAAAGATAACGTTCAGCGTTAACATACATGTACCCAATCCCGTGACGTCACTGCTACTAGTGAGGCTCAGCGGAATTTCCCGTAACATGTAGTTTGATGTGAAAGAGCGGCGCAAGGTAAATATTTTAATTTCATAATACTCCGAAAGCTACATGTAAGTACATGATTGAATATAGGTCTAGTTGTTTTAAATGACGAGTTCATAGGGTGTTTATATAAATGTAGCCAGCTACATACTTAGTTGTCAAGATCAGGAGACATCTATATATGGTAATATCAATATTGATGATTCTGGTTATATATACCAAATGATATGATGGTGGTGTCGTTTTGAACGATTCTAATTTAAGCTTATCCTACGGGCTGGTATATAAAGTTGGTATTTTTTCTCTAAAGATATTTTCTATGCACACACATCACCCGTCGAGTCCAAGGGGTGCTACTTTGAAGTAAAGTGCCTTTGTCAAGAGAATTTCTATAACACGGGGCCCAAATATATGTATTGTTGAGCTTCGGGAGAAGACCCATCACATGATCTAGTCGAGTTTGGCTTCTGATAAAAACTGTACCGTGTATCCATATCCCCAAGATCCCCTTAATTGATCAATTATAAGTTTGCGTGTTAAAATGGCTGATAATGGTTGCCGATAACTACATGTACCCAAGCACGCCCCCGTAACTCCTATTAGAAGAATTACTTCATGCCCTTCTCAGCCTCCAACTTTGAATCAATCCTCTTGGAATTCCCCTTATCAGCTAAAAGAATATCGGCCTTCATTTTTCCCATTTCGGCCTCCAACCTTCTCGTTCCGGGTTTCGTTCTTGCGTCGGGGTTCTCGGTTAGCTCTTTGGCGGTGGACAACGTCTGTTCCCTCATTTGCTCATCGTAGTAGAGGACCTTTAACAGCAACTAGTATATGTTAGCAGTAGTAAACCTAGAGTGATCATGAGCGTACTTGAAAACCTGCCCCCCTGTCCCAAGGAATACTGTCCCTATGCCGAAAGTGATAACATTTTACATCCAACTTTCTATCCCTTAAGCTGTCGATGCTGACTCCCTATCATAGCGGGCCAAAGCCCGTATGGGAGATCAATTATTTGATAAGGAGATACCAAGATCTGTTAGCAATCTTTGCTTTTTGCCGGGTCAGCATTTACTGACAGCTTAAGGGATACGGGTAAACCGGGTTTTGAATGTCTTTGTAGCACGCTCGACTTTGATAAGTCTTCCTCCCACGGTATCCTTTGTGGCTGATGGCGAATGATAGCGGCCGGAACAGCTACTTCCCGAAAACCAATAACTACGGAGTTCGGGGGGTGGGGGCCGGGGGCTGCTGCTTGTGGAAGTTTCTTGTGATGTCGCCACACGACACAAGCCGTCGTGGCCGCAGTGCCAACTTATACACGCATACGTAATTGGCCACATAACCTGAATTTCTAATTCTAGATCAGTACAGGTTACGCGTTCACAGAGCTGGATGATCATGATCATGATGGAATCTCAAAACACTTAAATGTGTATATTCCATACTATCATTATTGGCAAAATTTTTTAGTCTACTCAAGTTTTCATAGCGAGTCACTCGAATAGGTTTTGTTCGACAAGTGATATCTCATGATCCAAGGAATCCAGGTAAGCATGGCAGGCGTCTGAAACAACGCGAGAAAAACGTGTTCACGTGACCTGCCAAGTCCTCCCCGGTCCTCAACTCCATGCACGATACCTTGATACCACCAAATCGATCCCCCATACAAACATCCACAGCAGACCCAATTCCTCAAGATGTCGCACTCAAAACGAAATACCTCACTCGCATTCTTTACGTAGCTTTTCCCCTGCCTCATATTAAATGCCCCCCTAAATTAGCCATAAACTAACACCCTCTATAGCTCCTACGAACGCTCCCTTCTCAAAGGTGACTACGGGAAGCAACGCACTCGCCTTACCCGCGACTCCTTTAAACCCCTTGACGCCTGTAACCTATGTTTACAGCGCTGCCGCGACCCTGTTTCCTGCGACCACGGCGACCTCTTCTGCCGCGAATGCGCCGTTGAGAACCTCCTCAGTCAGCACAAGGAGATCAAGCGCATGCAGGCCGAGCTCGACCGCCGCATCAAGGAGGAGGAGGAGGAGCGGGAGCGTGGTGAGGAGCAGGCAAAAGAGCGTGCAGTGAGGGACTTCGAGCTGCTACAGATGGGGCTCGAGATTCGGGCCCGCACTGAGCGCGAGCTAAATCCGAGGGCTATCTTTGGAATGGGGCCACCAAAGGTCATTGGCAGGGAGGGTGGGAAGATTATTCTAGAAGAGCGAGAACATGAAGATAGCGCGGGTGCCGAGGCGAGTCCGGAGACAGAGTCAGGCGAGGGAAAGAGGGGAAAGAAACGGAAGTTCGAGCTCGACGAGGAGGAGCTCATGCGGCTTGCAAGAGAAGAAAGGCAGAAGGCCAAGATTCACCTTGATAATGAAAAGGTATCTTCCAATTCCCTCATCTGTGTTACAGCTTTTGTTATATATGCTAACAACTGAGAATCACTCAGACAGTAGCCTCAATCCAGAAACTCCCCTCCTTCTGGGTCCCTAGTCTCACGCCCTCCGTCGCAGCCTCCGATGTCCCGAAAAAGCCCCTAAAGCTCAACCCTGTCTGCCCCGCCTCCGAAAAGAATAAGATCCATAACTACAACCTCAAAACGCTGATCGCCGTTCAATTTGCCGAAGAAAAGGACGAACGAACCAAGCACGGTGACCCTCAACGAGTCTGTCCTAGCTGCAAAAAGGGTCTCAACAATGCTACAAAAGCCATGCGTATGTTTCCTTGTCCCCGCCCCTCTATTGTTAATATTATTAACAATATATAACAGTTGCCAAACCCTGTGGTCACGTCCTCTGCAAACCTTGCGCCGACAAGTTCCTCTCCTCGCAGAACGACGATCCGCACGACACCTCCGCAAAGGTGGTGACGTGCTATGTCTGTGACGAGGTTCTGTCAGAGACTTCAGGGAAGAAGGCGAAAAAGTCAAAGAAGAACGGGGTGAAACCAGGGCTAGTGCTCATACAGAGCGATGGGACGGGCTTCTCGGCGGGTGGAGGCAATGTTACGACGGAGAAGGAGGGTATTGCATTTCAATGTTAGCGTACATGTTTCTCTGTTTCTCTTCTTTCTGTAGAGTAATTATCTTTTTATACAGCTTTCTCGGGCGAATGGACAATGCTGGGTTTGGCTTTGGATTAAGTACATGTATTTTGTTGCGTGATCATGTATTTACATAGTAATGGACCCCATGAGGTCATAACTGACTCGAGTGAGTGCGTATGTTTCTGGGCGGCGCGAGTGTTAATAAGTATATCGAAGCATTCCACCCCACTACAACCCACCATAACCCTTACGTGCACTGCCACCTACATGTATGCATGAGCCCGCTGCAAGGAGATATCGCACCAGAATGACGCTGGGGGACGAGGCTGGCCTTTGTGTGTTTTGGATGTCTAAGCTGGTCAGGCCTGATGCCATCACTCTACCCACCTAACTGGGTCTATCATATCCTAGACCTAGGCAGCAGTCACAAATACTCCTCTCTAGGGTCACATATTTGTCCTATTCAAGTCCCTATTACTCAGAGCTAGGGTGCTTACTCTACCAACACCGCACCACCTCGATATTGTAGGCTACCAAGGCGACCAGTAGCGGAACGGGCACTCATCCCTGGCCATTGATTCGACCGTACTGTTCCGTACCAATCACTAGCTGGTCTGGAATCTCGAACACTCCCGCAGATCCACCGGCCTGGTCACTACGTTGAACGACCGGGGTGTTTGGGGATCTACTATTCTCTAATAATCGTGGTATATACATACATAGATCACGACGTTGATTTGCCTCTACTCTACCTAAACTCCTACTTGACCACGATATCGATGGTTGTTATAGAAAGGATGTTGCTACTTAAGCTTCTTCCCTTTCGTTCATACCTTCTCCGCTGTCTCGGAAAAACAACTTTCGACTACCTACCGCGGCCAATTCCATATATCGATGTTTGTGACCTCGGCTGAAGAGGCTGAATCCTCGTTTCTTACGGAATATGGGAAAGGAAGCCGTGAAGGATGGTAGAATAAAACTTGTGATCTAAACTACATGTACATGCCTAATGCATAACTGCTTGTAGCGACTCTACTCCACCATGACGCGTGAGTAAAAACACATGCTCACGGCCACTAAAACAAAAACGACATCACGCGAAGACTCAACACCGAACTTTGAAAGCGCTCACTACTTATTTTTTATCAACAGAATTTTATTTTTTTATATGTCAGATTAGATCAAGTAATTTTAGGTCCGTCACTGGGCAAGCTATCCAGAGGCCCTCCCCCCTTCCCTCTTTCGCTCCAGGCTCGCAGCACTAGCTTCGACCGCGAGGGTTGAACACGAGGCACAAGCAAGGAAGACAGGAGGAAAACACGAAGAGCCTTTTAAGGACAGTTTATCCTCGGGGCTCTTGCTATCATCATCCAAAACTGTTGTTGGAAGAGGAAGAAGAGGAGAGGGGAGGAAAAAGGTAGAAGGAGGTCAGTCATGGTGGCATTATATGGGGTATGCACGGTGGACCCATCAAAGCTCGCATGATGCAAGGATCGCTTTATTCGCTAGGGCTAGGGGAAGGAAACAAACGAGCGAACCTAACTGGGGGGACCGAATTTTTTTTTTTTTTTTGCCTCTTGTACTTTTTTTCTTTTCTATTTGGTTCCCCCCAGTAGCGATTTAATAGGCCTTGGCAGCTGGTTGGGGACACCCCGTGGCAGGCCACCAGGGAAAATAATATAAGGACGCAACAGTTGCCCCCTCAGCCAGCAGCTCATCCATCAGAAAGGGAGAGACGCACTGCTTCGGTATTTTTTTTTTCCCTCTCGCCTGCCTGCCTACTTGGATTACCATACTCTTTGGTGTCATCTTCCGCATTACACCTTTTTTACTTATTTTCCGACCAATCACAAAGATATTATAAATCCCACCTCACCCAACAGCAAATCAAAATTCGCATTATCTCCAATTTGCATAAAGCCTTTTTTTTTTTTTTACTCATCTCCCACTCCCGGCAAATTCCGCCACAGAAAGATTTCCGTTCAGGCCCCCGTCGCCGCTAAATTCGGTTATCCACATTCCAAAACCAACAAACGGCCCCTGCAGTTAGCCAGCCACTTTATCTCTCTCCTGGACTGAGGCTAGCTTTCACCACCCCATCATCTATCAGTCAAATCAAATTTGTGCGCAGAAAGGCAGAAAGGTGTCCCGCGCCACTGTCACTTCTCTTCATTTCTTCGCCCCCAACCTCTGTAACGTGGGAAATCTTTAATAGTTGGATCTCTCATAAAGAGTGCTCCCAAGTAAATTTTATATCTGGGCCTTATAAAAAAAGAAGAGCCAAGTCCCTTCGTACCCATACTACGTTGCTGCTACTCTTGCCTCTGCTAGTATTTTACCGGGGACCTTCTACCTGGGCTCTTTTTTTTTTTTTTCTCCCCACATACACACGCTATACCCGAAGAACACAGATTAGTTGCCTACTGTAGGTAGCTATCACCAACCCACCAACCACCACCAACCACACCCACCATCAAGCCATCCATCTATACAGCAGCCACTGCACACCATTACAACCACATCGCCAAGCCATACTACACCTCCTCTTAGAACTCTCTCTACTACGTCATCCATCATGGAAGGAGTGTTCTTACCCTACGACCCCGTCCACGGTTACCCACAGCCACCCCCACCGCCCCCACCACAGCAAATGGAGCTTGCATCTTCACCCATCCAGGAAAAGGCCAAACCTGGCCGTCCACGCCGCAACAGAAATAATAACGTAAACGTCAATAACATCAACAACGGCCCGCCCATTGCCGAATCCAGCAAAGAACCCACTACCAATGGTTTCAGCACCGCCGATGGCCGTATCGTAGAGATTAAGACAAAGTTCCCCGTCGCACGGATCAAGCGTATCATGCAGGCCGATGAGGACGTTGGAAAAGTGGCACAGGTAAACTCTTTGTCCTTTATCTACCCAGATTATTATTTTTTAAAAAAATCAATCACAGCTCATCACTCGTTACTAACACAACTTCCCCACCATATAGGTCACACCTGTAGTTGTTTCTAAAGCTTTAGAACTCTTCATGATTGCACTATGCGATAAAGCCTCTGCCCAAGCACGCCAGCGCAACTCTAAACGCATCACCGCCGGCCACCTGAAGCAGGCAGTCCTGCAGGAGGAGCAGTTCGACTTCCTGGCCGAAATCATCGCAAAGGTTCCCGATATCCCCCTACCGACCGTTGATAGCAGCAATAACGGCGGCGGCAACTGCTCATCAGGCGGAGGAGGGCCAGAGTCCGAGGATGCGCCTCAGAGCGTCAAGAAGCCAAGGAAGCCAAGGACAAGGAAGGTCAAGAACGACGAGTTGTAGCTACGTAGTGAACAGGGCCGGAGTAATTAGAGGATCCTTTTTTTTTATATATCGTTTTAGGGTGTTGGATGGGCAGGGGCGCGGCGGATACCTTTGTGTTTTTTTTTCCCTTTCTTATTCTTTTCTGTGCAGTTTTCCATTTCTTTCCTTCTTATACGCCCAAAGACCAGAGACGATGATCCACAAGAAAGTGAAGTCCGAAGCCTCCATCCCGAGGGAAAAAAGCACCCCCTTCTTTTTCGCCACATACCTACGTCTATCCGTAACTAGCAGCTCATGTAATATCTCCCCCATATTCGCTCTCTTCCTCTTCTTTCTTATAACTTTACCTTGACCCCCTCTCTCTTTCTTGTATTATTATCATTTACTCTTTGTTTCTATCTTTCCTAGTACTCTGGGCTGGTTGGTTGGTTGGCTGGTTGGTTGGCTGGTTCGTTTTGCACTTTCTCTTTCTCCTTCATTTCTTCCATCTAGGCACTCTACACCACCACCACCACCCATGGGCCCTCCTCCTCCTCGAGACCAACAGAATCAAAATTCCTCCTCCTCCTCTCCTACCCAGGCCCATGCCGGTGCGGGGAAACAAAAAAAAAGCAAAAGAACAAAACGCACACACATACACACACACACGGCGTTGGTGGGTTGGGTTAGTTAGTTAGGGTGTGCGGAGTTTAACTGGTGTCTTTTTTTTTTTTGTCTTCTCTTTCCTTCTTCTTTCTTTTTGTCTCGATCTCTCTTGATGTCTCCCTTTCCTGGTGGCGTGGGCTTGTTGCTTTTACGTAGGAAATAAAATGGAATAGGATAGGGGGCAAAAAAACAATGTTTCGTCTTCGTAGGGCTGGCTGGCTGCCGCTTGCTGTTGCCGCGCAGCGGGCCGGTTCGGGTATGTAAAGTAGATGTGGGTGCCTACATGTACCTACGGTCTAGAGTACTCCACTCTCCACTCCGTTCCGAAACGCATGGCATGGGGGATAGATTCCCAATCCCAAAAACTCAACTATAGACATTTCCCCCGCACCGCCCTGCGCCTATTCCCCGCGGGCTTGCTCGATGCTAGGAGTATATAACACGACCAACTTTTTTTTGTTCCCCCCCCCACCACACCCAAACCTGCCAAACCAATCTATACAGTCCCTAATAAGTACTGGTGGTAGTGTCACCAGACAAAAAGAAAGGAGGAAAAGAAAAGGAAATAAAAGGAAATAAAAGAAAAGAATATGTGTGTGGTTGATCCGGATCGATCGTAGCCGGGATGCGGGGGGATGGGGGGGGGATGGGGGGGGTATAAGGTATGGATGAGGATGCAAGTAACAAACTATGAACAGGACAGAAAAAGAGTTGCATGCGTGAGGGAATACATAACAAGAAGCAACTACCACCAGAATATGTATAGATCCCTCCTCTCACATCTCGAGAGGAGGAATAAAATAGTTGTAATAAATAATAGAGAGATAAGAAAGAAAAAGGAAAACCCAAACCAGAAGTTCTACGTAGCCCACCACCCACCGCCCCAATCGCCGCCCCGTCCAAAGTTGTCCCCCCGGCGGGGACAGGGAAAAAAGAAATAGCCCATTAGCAGAAAAAGAAAAAGAAAAAACAGCAAAAACAAATGCAGGAAAAAAAAGCAAACAGTTGCGCCGTTATGGCGCATCGGCGCTCAGCTCTGGTTCCAGTCTCGTGAGCTCCGTGACCTCCTCCTTCTTCTCCGGTATGGGCTCCTTCATCGCCGAGTACTGCTCCCACCTCATGCTGCACTGGTCCTCGACCCAGCAGCCCGCAAAGTGTACGACGAGGTCGCCCTTCCTCCAGCCCATTCCGGGGGTGCCAATGGCATATGCGTTGAGCGTGGTTTGTGGGACGAGCGCGAAGTGCTCCATTACCGTGCGGTGGTGGAGTGCCAGGTGGAGCTGTGTCATACCATCGTCAGTATTTCCGTGGGCAACGGCGGTGGTAATGGTGGCGGTGGCGATATGGGGGATGTGCATGCTTACCACTGCGCTCTGCTCCTGGCCAAGCCATGGCTTCATCACAAAGTCCGGGTCAGCCCATATATCCATAAACTGCCTAGTCCAGTGGCTCCTCCTGATAAAGAAGCTCCCTGCATTGATGCCGTTGTGATCCTGGCTAAAGATTAGATCCATATTCTTCACATCGAACGTCTCCGGCGTCGCGATCTCCGTCATGCCCCCGCCCGGGCGGTTGAGTATCTGACCCGTGAGTATCTTCTTCTCCAGCGCCGCATGGGAGAGTAGTAGATCGTTGAGGTTCACGCTCGGCGTCATGATGATTGCATCGAGGTCCAGCCACCAGATCCATTGCGCATCCGGGAAAGTGTTGAATGTCTCCGCGATGGCGGGCAGCTTCGCCCACACGGGGTGGGACCCGCCAATGTCGTATTTGGAGATGTTAATGAAGTGGTATGTGTAGCCGTGGAGGTCGGCGTATGCCTGTCTGTTGACCTGCGTCTGCTCAAACAGATTCTCGATGCCGCCGTTGTGGCCCTTGCCGTCGGAGGCGCAAAGGAGGATGATCTGGTCAGGGCGTGGGCCGGCTGGGTCGTACTTGATGTCGTCGGGGATGGTGAAGTCGACCTGTTTAGCGATCTTGGCGGCCTGGATGGTTTTCTTGCGGATTTCTTCGACTCGTTTCTTGTCTTCCGCCTTTGTCTTCCGCCCTTGTTCTTCTTTGAACTTATCTTCCTCTGTTTTTCCGTCGTTGATTAACTCTGGCTCTGGGTCGAGGGTGTTGGCTGCGGCGCTGGTAGTGGTGGTGGTGTGGGCGTAGTAGTTATAAGTACCCGAACTCGTCAATTCCCATTGCGCCGGGACCTGCACGACGGCGCCTGGGAACTGTGGGTCCTGGTTTTGATTCAGTAGTGATGAGGCCGCGCCATAATAACGGCCCCTTGACTTGGAGTTGAAGAAGGTCGTGAAAGTGACGAAAAGAAAGACTACAATTAAGGCAAGGAAGAAGTTCCTAGAGCGCGCAGGAACCGTCAGAAAATCAGTCTAACTGAACGCATTGAAGTATGTACGTGAGGGAAGGAGGGGGGGGGGGGGGAGCGGATAGCTACTTTGATAACAATCGGGCCATGGTTTTTCTGTTTTTTGTTCTTCTCCGGAGGTGTGTGCGCTCAGCGGCTCTGCTACGTGCGTCTTTCCTGCCCGTGCCTTGCCTGGCCCGATTGACTGCGTTGTGGAGTATGTAGGCGGGCGGGTATACTCGTGGGGGTTTTAAGTGCTCTAGAGTTGTGAGACAAAAAGCTCTGCTGCACCTCAACTCGCACCTCTCAAGAGGGTATGGAGGATGTATAAATCAGGTACAAGTAGGGAATCACTGGCACTGCCTGGTGTTGGACGTGGGAGGAGGGTGAGTGTGGGGGTGGGAGAAGAAGAGGAGGAGTAGGAGGAATAGAAGAGGTCGTCGGCCTTCTAGCTTCTCTTGCTGTCCGTTCGGAAAGGGGGGGCAAGTGGTGACGACGCGTTAACCTTGTAGGGGGAGCTTCCTTTCCTGTCTGAGAAAGCTAATAGAAGTAGAGGGAGAATTCCGAAGTGAAGTAAATAAGATGGAGTATAGTTAGAAGGAAAAAGAGGGACAAGAGCAAGAACTACATGTAGTGATGACGAAGGTCAAGAGAAGGAAAGATGTATTTGTGGTAGGAAAAAAGAAATTAGATATGTTTAGGGTTGAATGCAGGACTCTTCAGTCGAAGGGAAGCTGTGAAATTGGATCCGGCATCTAGGTCTAGAAGACCATGATCGAAAACAAAAAAAAAAAAAGAAAGAAAGGTCCCCTCAAATAGCCCCTCCCCACCCTCCCTCCCCCGTCCATCCACATGCGAACTAGTAAATTCTCCGGCTCCAGAGGATGTTCACGTATATGGGTAAGGCTAGCTAATAGCCGCAAATCGCGGGGGGGCCAATTTCTACCTGCAGAATGAAATCTTTGTGCAACGCTTTTTTACTGTAGTTCTCTTTTCTGCTCGCCCGGTTTCGCCGACACGATACGATACGATACGATACGATAATAACATACAACTGAGAAGCTTACTAGCACTATGTACCCCCCCGTTTAAGCCTCAGTTCGTTATCATTCGCTCCGTCACACACGATCTCCCCCGGTTTTTCGCCTGACAATCTGCATAACGATTGAAATGAGATGGCGTTTGATCGCCAGGGCTTTGGCTAGGGATCCTCTTTAGGAAGTTTGCTGCTCCCCCTTCCTTTCCTTCCCCCCCTTTGGTGCTCCCAACCAGTGAACACACTTTTCTCTGCCAGAGTTCAAACTACCACATGTAGGTACATCAGTCAGTCAGGCCGGCGGCGCACTTCCGCTATCAGTAAGCAATACAAAACCGCCCCCATGCTTTTTGTTTGGGGCATCTGAGCAGGGAGGAGGAGGAAGATGGCCCGACGTACCTATTTGCTGTTTGCAGACAGATGCGCAGGCGCGGCGTAAAGTGAGTTGCGGCTCAGCTGAGCCCCTGGTGCCAATCCTTTTTCCATTAGAAGTACTTATGTACATGTACTGATGCATACAAGTGCTTGTGGTAAATGTACCTACATGTACATAGGAGACGAATGTTCACAACTACCGTCCAACAAAACAGCCTGTTTAGTACCGCTAGAGATGGATACCAGAGCAACGGTAAACGGCTCCGGAAACATCGACTCCGCCTGCAGCCGGGACTCGTAGCACTTGCAGGTACATAT
The DNA here is from genome assembly GCA_024713755.1 of Morchella sp. 2018-W16. Lineage (NCBI taxonomy): Eukaryota > Fungi > Ascomycota > Pezizomycetes > Pezizales > Morchellaceae > Morchella > Morchella sp. 2018-W16. The sequence goes on along the minus strand of JAMGYY010000025.1, from coordinate 864,590 downwards.
GTAGAGTGGTATGTACTTCCGTTTTCAGAATACCGAATCCACCCCGGTGAGTATACATAGGCAACTATGGGCGCGCACTCTTTTGCTTGCGTGCGCCCGTTTTGAAAAAAGGCTCAAAAAGCGACACCAGCCACGACGATACTTACATGTTTTCGTCTGTACTTTTTGCATCCGGGCTTTTGGGTGCTTACTGTGGCTATCGATGGCCCACCACACGAAACTGTGGGACCGACCAAAATTAAAGTTAAAGGGCCTGTGTATCACCTTGGGGCTTGGCACATCTGGCCTCTCTGGAGAAACCTTTCTTTCTTTCTTTCCTTTCTTTCCTTAGCTTAGTTCATTGATTGCGTAGAAAGCATAGAAAGCATAGAAAGTATACGTGGGTGTAGCTTGGGGATCCAAAGGTTAAAGAGCAAAGAGGAAGTCACGTGCCCAAACCCAAAGCTTAAGTAGCAAAGCAGCCACAACACGCCATACATTAAGAGGCTGTAAGCTAGTAGAGGAGAGTTTTCCCCAGCCGCGCATGGGAGGACTAACTTTTTTTTTTTGGGGGGGGCGGTCCCAAAGACTAATTAATTATACTTCCTACTACTATCTCACTATCCCACAGCAGGTTGATAGAGAGAGAGAGCGCGCGCAGATACGGATACGAGCGGCCCTGTGCTACCCCCCACTCAAAACCTTATTTATATCCGTCCAGCTCGATGGTTTTTTTTGTATGTATGTATGCGTTTAGGCATCGATCCGGGGGGGGGGGGGGGGGGGTCTGTTAAGCTTTCTGTCTGCCTACATTATAGATCTTTAGATTGTTAACCATTCCCAGCTAGTAGGACTGACTAGTACGGTACGGTAGCAGCCCCCCCCCAATCTTCCTTACGACCCTCTGTCATCTACCCAACCTACCCCCCCTCTCATGATTAGACCCACCCAGCTAGATACGGCACTACAAAATACTAAACCAGACCAGGACCAATATCAGCAAGGCTTGGCCCCCCCCGTAGATCTAGACCCAACCTCCTCCACCAGAGCGCAAGCAGAGCCGTCTGTGACCATGGCTGTCCCGCCTACACGGGCATGCAAGCGGTGGCAGGGAGGAAAAGGGCCAGGTAGTAGCTATCAACTGTGAAAATATAATGTGGGGTGAGACGGCCACTCTAAACAGGTGTGTTGTCTCTACTCTAGCCAGTGGACGCATCACGAGATATCACTCGGTGGCTTTTCGCCGTGCATGGAGTATACTCCGATCTGTTGAGTGCTGGTATGGTATGGTATGCTGGTGCATGGGTTTCTACACGGCTGCTTACACTGAAGTTCATGGGGGCGTGTGTATCTCTGCTCTACTGCTATAGCTAGATCCTGAGGCTATCGGTTGGGGCCACCACATATCATGTAATCAGAGCTTCATACCTGGTCCACGAATTATCAATCCACGGGTACGAGTGACCAGCCATGACCATCCACAACGGGGGTTCAGCACAGTTCTCTCTCTTCTTAAACTCCCTACAATACCCTCTTCAGACTCCAGAACCTACAAATGACAAAGAACCCCGGCCCGTTTAGCGAGCGAGCGAGTCACGTGAGCGGCTACCACCCAATCAGAGAGTCGGGTTTCTAAGCCCCCGAATGCACACCTCAAAACTCCGAGAGTCTAATTTTCTCTCTCAACCCCACCACCACCACCACCACCACCACCACCACCACAAACATCTCCACCACCACAACAATCTGCAATTGGGGGGAGGTCTGTCTGTCTGTCCTGCCATCACCACAATTGCGGTCTACGGGTTATATAATAGGGATTGTTTTGAAAAGGAAGTAGTAGTAGTAAGGAAGGTAGTGTAGCTAGGTATATACGTTACTTTTTCTCCAGAGAAAAATTGGACATAGAGCTCACCACGTAGTTATAGGAATTGACCAAACCGCCATCGCAATGCTCTCCCGCCTCCGTCTGAGACCCTCGAGTCTCCCCTCATCCCTCACAAAGCGCAATGGCCCTCTCAAGGCGGCCCTGTAAACCCCCCCCCCCCCTCCCCCGCTATCCCCGCACATTACTGACACCCACAGGCGCCCCCTCTCCGCCACCGCAATCCCCCGCAGCTCCGACCCCGCGCTCAACCGCACCTCCGCGACAATCACACAGCCCAAGTCCCAGGGCGCCTCGCAAGCCATGCTCTACGCCACAGGCCTAACAGAGGCCGACATGTCCAAGGCGCAGGTCGGCATCTCGTCCGTCTGGTACTCCGGGAACCCCTGCAACATGCACCTCCTCGACCTCAACAACCGGGTTGGTGGCGGCGTGCGCGCCGCCGGCCTCGTCGCCTACCAGTTCAACACCATCGGCGTCAGCGACGGCATCAGCATGGGCACCAGCGGCATGCGCTACTCGCTGCAGTCGCGCGACCTCATCGCCGACTCCATCGAGACCGTCATGGGCGGCCAATGGTACGACGCAAACATCTCCATCCCCGGCTGCGACAAGAACATGCCCGGCGTGATCATGGCCATGGGCCGCGTCAACCGCCCCTCGCTCATGGTCTACGGCGGCACCATCCAGCCCGGTAAGTCAAAGTGCATGGGCGGCGCCGAGATCGACATTGTCAACGCCTTCCAGTCATACGGCCAGTTCATCACCGGCGAGATCAACGAGGAGACCCGCTTCGACATCATCCGCCATGCGTGTCCGGGCTCGGGCGCCTGCGGCGGCATGTACACCGCAAACACCATGGCGACCGCCATCGAGGCCATGGGGATGACGCTTCCCGGGTCCTCCTCCAACCCCGCCGAGTCCCTCGCAAAGGCGCAGGAGTGCCTTGAGGCCGGCCCGGCCATCAAGAACCTCCTCGAGAAGAACATCAAGCCGCGCGACATCCTCACCCGCGCCGCCTTCGAGAACGCAATGGTGGTCGTCAACATCACCGGCGGCTCCACCAACGCCGTCCTGCACCTCATCGCCATCGCCCACTCGGTCGACGTCAAGCTCACCATCGACGACTTCCAGTCCGTCTCGGACCGCATCCCCCTCCTCGCCGACCTCAAGCCCTCGGGCAAGTACGTCATGGCCGACATCCACACCATCGGCGGCACCCCCGCCCTCCTCAAATACCTCCTCGAGCAGGGCCTCATCGACGGCTCCATCATGACCGTCACCGGCCAGACCATGGCCGAGAACCTCGCCAAAGTCCCCAGCTTCCCCGCAGACCAAAAGATCATCCGCCCGCTCTCCAACCCCATCAAGCCCACAGGCCACATCCAGATCCTGCGCGGCTCCCTCGCCCCCGGCGGCTCCGTCGGGAAAATCACGGGCAAGGAGGGCCTCCGCTTCGAGGGAAAGGCCAAGGTCTACGACTGCGAGGACGACTTCATCACCGCGCTCGAGCAGGGCGCAATCAAGAAGGGCGAGAAGACGGTCGTCGTCATCCGCTACGAGGGCCCAAAGGGCGCGCCGGGGATGGTCGAGATGCTCAAGCCCTCGTCGGCAATCATGGGCGCCGGCCTCGGCCAGGACGTGGCGCTCATCACGGACGGGAGGTTCTCGGGCGGGTCCCACGGGTTCCTCATTGGCCATATCGTGCCGGAGGCGCAGGAGGGCGGGCCCATCGGCCTCGTGAGGGACGGGGATACCATCGTTATTGATGCGGTCGACAGGAAGCTGGACCTGTTGGTGGATGAGGAGGTGCTCGTCGAGAGGAGGAAGGAGTTTGTGCCGAAGCCGCTGAAGTATACCAAGGGGACGCTGTACAAGTATACCAAGTAAGACCCCCTCCCCTTTCCCAATCTCGATAGTGTAGTTAGTATACTAACGGTCAAATAGACAAGTCTCGGACGCCAGTCACGGATGCATCACGGACGCTTAGGCGTAGTTGAGCATGTATTTATGTAGCTTGCTAGCCCATAGACAGTAATTGACAACATGTGGTTTATAGATAAAAGCTACTGGCCAGCCAATGGCCACCGCATGCCCTAATGGCGCGTGCATGTGTGTGTTTGTTTCTTCCCTTCTTTTCCTATGTCGTTGTTTCACAAAAGCTGGTTTTTTTTTTTAAAAAAAAAACGGATGTATGTACCATATCTTTGTAGTGCGGGAAATAAAAATAAAAATAAAAATACATATAGTGCGAGTAAGTAAAGTAGGAAGGGCCGGATTTCTGGCGTGGGAGCGGTGGTGGTAGAGGGGAGCCCTAACCCTCACGATTATCAGCACGCCGTAGGACAAAACTACAAGAATATATACCATGAATCAACCCTCTGTTATACGCCCACGTCTAATCAAACATGCACATGCAAAAAAGAAAAAAAACAGCACCAGCAAAGAGTGATCAGATAATAATCGAAAGAAGAAAAAAAGAAAAAAGTCGCCGATATTCCCTAACTACGCCTTTAATTCTAGCTAATATCAATCCAGACTACCTTTACCTTTACCCTTTACCCTTTACCCTTTACCCTTTACCTCCCCCCCTCCTCCTTCCCCTTTCTTCCTCACCTCCTCACCCGCCCATTCGCCCCCGCCCTCCAAATAAAATAAAACAGTGGATATATCGCAGTGAAATAAATAAATAAAAACGAGGAGGAATTGGTTTCCTAATCAAACCATGAGGGCTGAGGGGGGCGGACATATAGAGATTTTGAAATAACAGGACAGTAGGACAGTAGGACAGTAATGAGTGCAGCGTATAGAGCATAGGGCTAGAAGGGAGAGAAAATAGCCCCTATAAACGACCACTGCGTAAACTACGCAAACTTAAGATCACCAAATAGTGATGCCCTCACTTGGACGAGTGCTGCTAGCTCTAGTACAAACTCCTACACACACATTAGCACCACGGCAAGACAGGAATATTGGAGGGAGGGGGAGGGGGTAAATACTTGAAGGATCATGAGATTAGTCAACAAATGACTGAGAGTAAAGTCTGTATCCCCCTCCTCAAACGGCATCGTCCCGGCGTCACTCATGACGCTCCCCTCCCTACTCTCGCCCTCCGGCGGTGGTGGCAGATGCAGCCCCGCCTGCCCCGGCTGCAGCACCTTGATCCGCCGCATCGTCGTGTCCGTCACATGCGAGTTAAACGGGCTGCTCGGGCTCCCACCCGTTATAACTGCTGCGGCCGGCGACAGCGCGCGCACCTGCGACGGTGTGATCGCCAGTCCGCGCGACGACCGCGACGGCTGCATTGGCGTTGCGCCACCCGAATATTTGCGCTGGCGCCCGCCAGCGGTGTTGGAGGATGATGGCCTGACGAGGTTTCGGGGGCTGATAGCCTCGAGCTTGTTGCTTCGGACGGGAGAGCTCATGGGCGGGGCGACGAGAGGGCTCGAGAGGAGGGCCTCGTTGAGTTCGTCCGTGAACTGGAAGGCGCGCTTGCGCTCGGCGAGCTTGTCGTTGAGGTCTGGGATCTCACGGCGGTATGTGCGCATCTGGGCGACGAGACCCCGGAGGGCGGCCAGGATGGGGGGTGTTTTGGTAAACTTTGGGGTGCGGTTAGCTTTTTTGAGCTCGGTGATGCGTTTGCGCTCCTTGCGGAGGGAGATATCCTGGTGGGTGGATTCGCCCATTATTTCGGAGAGCTCGTTTTCGACATCGTCGAGCGAGTCCCAGGCTTCTTCGCCGTCGGAGTCGTCGCTGTGGTCGAATTCGTAGCTGGAGGGGTCGAAGAGTAGCCAGCCCTCGGGGCGCATCCAGGAGCAGGTTGCGAGGTCGACAATGACCGCGGTGAGGATCAGGTTTGTCTCGACTGTGTTGGCAAAGAATGTGTTGAGCAGCTCGATTACGTTCTTGAGCAGTGGGTCGTTTGGATGGATTGTGTGGGTGTACATTTCATTCAATTTGGCCCATCGAGGGTTTGCATCATCCTGTACTCCCCGGCTAGGCCCATTATTTAGATTAAGGTGCTTTGCAGAACACGGGTGAGATTCGAGAAGGACGAGATTATCTTTAAGATGCTCGCTATAGCTCTCAGAAACGTCTCTATCTTCGGATATGTCGCCTACAAGTGTAAAGAGCAGTTCCATCTCTTTGTTGTGGGCACCAATAGTTCTCATCTGTGCTCCCTCGGGATATGGAACGACTTTTAATAGGGTAGATACGGAATACGGGTGATGTTTCCTTAGTATCGTTGACACCAACCGCAGAGTAGCTGAAACTGTTTGCTGAGATTTTGATTTCAGACTAGTTAATACTAGGTCTACAAGATTAAACAATTCTGGAGTTGGTGTATCAGCTGCAACTTTGGACAAGAGGTCGAGTGATCTTCGACGCCTCTCCATCGATGGCGATTGAACTGACTCGGTCTCAGACTTTATTTTGTCAGGAAGAGCCATTAAATAAGACAGGATAAGATGTATGAGGTCAGGATGCTCGAGGGTATCAAGAACAACGCGGACATATGTCAAGACGGCCACAGATGAGCCGCCATCTATGTCAGAGGACTCGAGAAGAGAGGGATATCTACGGGGTTCAGCAATCTTGTCGCAGTTGGGGCGGTAAGTTCAACGTACAATAGCTGTTGCAGGAATAAAACCTGAAAGTGGTCTAGAAGAGTCTGCTTAACATCGGCGGATCTGCAATGCTCCAACACATCCTGCCAGAATATTAGATATGAAAGGAAGGTTTCCAGATGTGTTTGGAATTCCGGTGAATTAGAACTCTCTGCCCCAAAAGCCGGCGGAGCGGAGGAGTAATCGGAAAGCACAAGAATCGTCGGGGGATCATCTGTGGGATAAGTCACGACTAGCTTTCTGGAAACTTTGTCAACCGGGTTCGCCCAGCAAAATTATGGGTTGCAGAGAGAACAACCTGCTAAGCTGGCTGTAAAGTGCCCCTAGCCCAGAGGCCATCAAAGTTGCAAGATCGCTCTCGACAATCCACTTTTCTAGATCACCAGACGTTGACGCTGCCTCGATGATATAGAGCAGCCCAGTTCTCGCAAAGTCACCAACTCGTCCTTCGTGATGGACATAATCTATCAATAGATAGAAAAGCGGGAAATCATCCTGCAAAGGGTTACCTGTTAGACTCAAACTCAAAACACCCTCCACAACCCCAACCCATCACTCTAAGGGCTTCCATATATGTATGGAAGAAAAAAAAATTCGCCGCACCTTGTTTGTAATCCCCGCAAACTTCTGTTGGGGCCCCAAGTTCTCAAACTCCCGGCCACCGTCCTCGTCTCCTCTCGTAATAAACCAAGCCTTTAGGATCCCTGGACTCAGCCTAATCTTGGCCGATATGCTGAATAGCAGCTCCACAAATTCGCCCTCGAAAATTGTTTCGCTGTGTTGACTCGTCCTTCTCAAAAACGCAATTAAACTCTGGGCGAAACTCTCCTGAGCCAAAAAGTCCTCCTCCTCGTTGTCAATCAATGTTGCGAAGGCTGTTATACACTCCCTTATTACTGGCGCAGTACCCGACTGCCCAATTTGTGACAACGATATGAAAACCTGGTTCTCGTAGCAAAAGTTCATGCACAGCCTCGCAGACCGTTTTTCTTCTTCAATTAGGAGATCTGTCAAGCGTTTTACGTAGCCCCGAAGTTGCTCCTGCGAACTTAGATCATTTTCACGCGAGTTGCGCCATGTGTGCTGAATCGTAGAAGCTACACGGTCAGCTGGTACCCTTTCGAAAAGTACCAATAAGAGCAGTTGGATTCCATGCCATTAACGATTGCCAGACTTTCTTGAACTTTACTAGACGCTGCTGAGGTGTAGCAGGAGGGGGCTGCTTGGTGGCCGTACTTGAGGAGCCAGATCCTCCGATGAGACGGTTCCACTGCAATTGTCAAGTGTTAGCTGTACTCTACTATGCGGCTAGCTCCATGGTCGTCCGGTCCTCTTGTCCGGAGTGTCTCAACCCGTGTTATAGGTGAGAGACCCCATATGAGAAGTAAGGGCTACATACGAAATCCATATTCAAGGTACTCTGCGGACAAAGTAAAGCTGCTGGTGTACGTGTTTTGTGGTGCTGTGCATCCTGTGTTTGGCGTGCGGGCCAAAGCTCGACGTCCTGCCAAGACTTGTCTCGGCTTAGTCAGGAGTCAAAATTAGAGTTGTGTTGAAGACCATATATCTAATACATAGAATGATGCTTAGCAGAGATTTTCCCGGTATTAATACCAAGAGGAAATTAGTCGATCTAGAGGCGCGATCTCTCCCGCTGCCATGTATATACCGGTCGATAGTAATGGGGGTCGAAAACATTTGGTCGGGGTTTTAGATTGCAATCCGAATCATAAAGTACATGTAGTATACAACATTAATGAATACGCTGTGAACAACCAACTACACATATCTTACGGGAAGCAGCTTGTCTAGGAAAAACAGTGGAACGATGACTAAGCAATTACAGGATCCTTATACCTTACTAGGACTCGGAGCTACATTCGGTCACGAGAATAGAGCTCTGTTACAGCTTGAGTGTCACCTGAGAACTAGGGGCGGCGGGTTCCAGAAAGGCTCCGGAATGTTGGGGAGATTAGTGATTTGCAGATATTCATTGGGGCGTCGAGTGATATCCGATGATCCGATCGTAATTTCGTTGGTTTCATGTAAGTCATCACAGAGACGCTACGATATGTCTCTCATGGATAGACACACTTCTTTTGCAAGTGAATTATTTCGGATCAGGTACACTACATCCAAGGAGGAACTCAATGTAGGATTTAAAAATTAGTAGGATATATATGAGGAGGAATCGGCTGATATGTACTGTGCCTGTGCCCATTGGCTTCCCTAATAGCTTAGCTTTCAACCACACGTACGTAATCGTTGGCATGATGGGGCCCCCGGGTAACCGAACCAAGCGTATAGTTTTCACAAGACATCACTCGGCGAAATGAATGTTAAGGTTTATATAGTTATCCGAAGTTGATGCGTAAGGCAATGGCTTGACGTCGGTACTTTGCTAGCGTGACAGAGGAGGGAGAGGGAGGGAGAGGGAGATGGAGAGACAAGTGTTCGGCAGTAATCCTTGACTACCAATTTCCGCACACCATATCCCGGTAGGTCATTCAATTAGTAACCCCTGGAGCTATCAGATAACCAATTTTGAACAGGCAAAGGCATGAATTTACATTCTCTAACCTTACTAGCGCAGAGAATAAAAAAAAACTCATATTCTTTAGAGATGGGCCACCCTCATTTCTTCTCAAGCGATATCGGCAATATAATCCTCTCAGCGCTGGTTGAGAACAAAATCATTAATGCCTTCGATCGGAACGATGACCACTGCGCCCACATATCGATCATCTACCACGTGCGCCTCCGGGGATTGTCGTAAACGGAATGGTTTATGAAAAACAGGTGGTCACGTGCCAAGAGCCGCGCGCGGCTACCAGGAAACGCGTCCTAATGAAGCGAAACACTCGGGGCACCAGATGGTGTTTCCTTTATTTTTTTCCCCCGTCGGTCACACGGGCTTGAAAGGTCAACGTGACGGGAGCACAGACAACGGAGCCGGGGGTGGAAACCTGAAGGGGATCGGATAGTGAAACTGTAATTCGATTCGACATTTGAAGGGGGGGGGGGGGATATTCAATTCAACCATAGCCTCGCCTCAACATTTATTACCAAATTTAACGTCCCAGTCTCTCGCGAAGTTTCCTCAGGGACAGATCAGGTGGTGCACCATAGAGAAATACATATGTACCTACTACAACAATAGTAAGCGTATGTTCGAGGTGGAAAAAAAAAAAAAAGTAGGTACAGGAGTTAAAGTACGTGGGTCTTCATCTCCGCAATGTGCCAATATTAGGCGCAGAGATTCAATGCAGCTGCAAGTAAGAAGTTAAGCAATCAGTACATACCCCAGAGCATGTAAGAAGATGTACTCTACATTTCCCCCCTGCTTAACAAGTAAACTATCTTAATCTAATTGTCTAATTGGTCTAGGGCTAGCGGCTATTGTCTTAAGGGCTACCGGTGAATCGTAACGCAGGAAACCGCAGTGACTGATTGAATGCATAGCCAAATGGCTATATACATGTACATACATGTACCTAGGCGTCGTCCACAGCTCTATGATCTGGAACTGGTCGGCAATACACTTAGCTCTGCTCTCTTATTACATGTAGATAGGGTAGAATAGGCACTCCACGTTGTGACCCGATGAACCGCGGTCGTTCCGGTGTTTCGGACACCATCACGAGCAACTATCACTATCACGGGTAATCTGCAGCATCCTGGAGAAACCCTGATCCTCACTCTACCCTGTATTTAGAGAAAGGGCCAGTCTATCAAGTAATTTCCCCAGGAGAGATCATCAAAATTTGACAAAGCAGTATTCCCTCCACATTTATCTCCGTAGCCAACCATATCGACGGCCCACGCACGCCGCACAACGAACCACATGGGTTGATTGTTCAAGATGGCTTTGCCGTTTGTTGGGGGTGGGAAGAGGGAGAGAGAGGGAGAGAAAGAGAGGGTGTAGTTACTCATGGTCTCATTCATAGATACATGTATCTATCCCCCCTACATTCACAGATGAATACTGTGTAGATTGTGGGTAGCTCATATCGGAGGGCATGAGTGTACAGCCCGCTAGAGATAGGGCCAATGTAAATACATGTATGTATGTAGGCCTAGTTTGTCCCTCAACAGGTAATTTGTAATTTGGGGTATTTCAGAGGGGTGTTGCATACACTGGATACCCACTGCCACAACCCGCTCCTGTTACTCCTCGTTTATAGCCAAAGCAAGGAATACTTGGAACGCTCTAATTACGAATTTGTATTATTCGAATGGTGTCTGCCAGAATAACAAAACCCCGAGTTCTTTTTTGCAAAAGGGATCCCTCAATCATTCATTCTTACGAAGCGAATCAAAAACCATCCTCTTCACTGCCCGGGTTTCCATACTTAGCAATCTGCACATTACTTATTGTGCAACATTCATTCTATATCGATAATTCCTAACTTCGTGCCAGGCAGTCAGTATTTCTGCAGCGGTACATACAGTACGTACGTACGTCTTGCTTTCACCTTCCGCTGCTTCTGACAGTGGAGTCGGGTCATATCAATCAGTCATTCATTCAATCAATCAATCAGTCAACGTACAGTAATTATGTCCTCACAGCACCAACCACAAAACTACAACTACCAAAGGAAGAGTTCCTCGGGGCATAATCACCTCTCAGGTCGCCCTCCACATTCTGCTACGCCTCCTAAGGCTTCTCTTCCACCTACCTCTCCTGCTACACCCCCTTCCTCTTCCTCTTCCTCCCCTGCTTCTAACATTCCCAACTCCTGGCTACCTGCCTCCATTCCGTTGACCACCTTGTCTACGCCAGACAGTAACCATCAGCAGCAGGATGCTGCCTTGCTCCAACAGCACATATCTTTACACTCCCCCGCACAAACCCCACTTCCCCGCAACTCTTTCCAACCCCACAAATCGCCTACATCGTCTGTTCCATTGCCAGGTCTCCGTTTAGAAACATCAAACTTAATCGTGGCGTCCACACGATCTAGTCACACGGGGAGATCGCGGTCGACGTCATTCGTCGATTCGTTGTCCCCCGCCTCCGCGACATCCGCTTACTCACCAGGTGGCCTCGACTGTCTGGCAAGAATGACTCCTCTCCCCTCTCCCATAATTACAAGCGACTCGCCAGGTCCATGGAATAAATACAGGAGCCGTTCTCTTTCGCGACATCCCTCGCAGACGTCGCGATCAATGCCCAGGAGCATCAATGGAAACGGAGAGTCAGTTCTTGTCACCTCAGCTGGTGAATCGCTAGCGACAGCGCTCGCCGCGCAGAACCAGAGAAAGATATACCAAGGCTTGGGCCCTACCCCGCCTGGTGCCGAGTTCTCATATAACAACAATGTGTCTCGTAATGGCGGCGAGTACGACCCAACATCGTCTTTGGCCGTTCCATACGGGCGCAACCGAGACTTGTTCAGGACTGCATTGAGCGGTGCCAATGCAGGTGACGAGGGAGTAGTAGCAAATCTTGACGCAGACGCAGCTGGTGGAACGCGTCTGCGACGTGAGGACTTCTTGGCGCAGCGAAGATGGACCATTTCATCGGCTGAATCGAGTCCTGCACTTAGCGGAAGTGCGACGTCATTGTCATCTATCTCCAGTGTCGACACTGCAACAGACCCCGCAGAAGCCAGTGCACGACTTATCAAGAAGCAAAAGCTGGAAAGTTTTGAGGCGAAGACGGTGCCAGATAAAAAAGTACAACGATGGCGCGGAATACGGTTATTGGGGCACGGCACTTTCAGCAGGGTCATTTTGGCAACCTCAGAAGAATTGCCCGAGGAAATTGATGAAATTAACGACGAGGAGGAGGGGATCACGATAGAAAGAGAGCCTGTTTCGCTGGATCCGAAAAAGCTTGTGGCCGTCAAGATTGTCGAGCATGGAGCTGCTGGGGGGGCCTCCAAGGAAAGAGTGGAAAGCTCATTAAAAAGAGAGCTGGATATCCTCAACAGTGTCAACCATCCAGCGCTGGTAAGGCTCAGAGCCTACAGCATAGAGCCCACCAGAGCTCTGTTGATACTTCCATACTGTTCGGGAGGAGATTTGTTTGATCTGGCTTCAGACACTTCATTCACTATGGAGGCCCCATTGATCAGGCGGATGGCCGCTGAGATTGTCAGTGCCATCCGATATCTACATAAAAACGGCATCGTCCACCGTGATGTCAAGTTAGAGAGTATGTTGCAGTAGCTGACCTTTCATCTGATCTTTTTTTCTCTGCTTTAATTGTTGACATGCTCGCCTTAGACGTCCTCATCAACTTTTCGAGATCACGATTACGTGAAATTGCCGACGACCCATACGGAGAACGGTACCCGATTACTACACTTACAGACGTCGGACTATCTCGTAGGGTTGATTTCGAAAGCGATGACTACTTGCTGACCACCCGCTGTGGTAGCGATGACTATGCCTGCCCAGAGTTGATCATGTCACAGCCGTACGACGGGCGAATGACAGATGCATGGGCGCTAGGTGTCTTGTTATTTGCCTTGATGGAGGGCCGCCTTCCTTTTGACCCGCTTCCAGGGTCTTCAGAGCAGAAGATGAGAAGTAAAACTGCGCACAGAATTGCTCGGTGCGAGTGGAAGTGGGTTAAGCTCGCACCAAAAACTATGGAATTAGCAGATTCTGGTGACTCGGGGATTGTATTAGACGGCAATGGTCCTGGATACGACGAAAGAATGGAGGGAGGCAAGAGGATCGTTGAAGGTTTATTGAAGAGGGCGTCTAAGAGATGGAAGTTGGACGCTGTAGAGAACGAAGAGTGGATCAAGGGAGCGATTACCGTGGATCTGAAGGACTCCTGGGAGTAGAACAAGGAGGAGGAGTTGTAATTATCGGGACGAATGACCTTTCATATGTTTCCGCATGTATGGCATTGTGAGGGTGTGAGGCATCTTTTATTTTTCTCCTTTCTCTTTTAGTCTTTTTTTCATATTTTTTTTTGTGGCAGGCCATTGATTCTATGGCTGCGGGGCGGTGTTTTACGATGGTGGGGCGGTTGGGCGGGGATATGGGTCAACTGGGATAAACGTTAAGGAACCTCTTCATTTTTCATCTCCTTTTTTTTTTTTCCTCCAGACTTATTTTTATTCACGGTCGTGGTGGTTTCTCGATCTTCCTTTTCTCTGTTTAGGTTTTTTCTTTTCCTATCTGTTCTGCTAACGTGCATTGGGTTAACACGGGTAGAGGAGTACATTCGTTTGGGTTGTGCGCGGGTCCGGATGGGGTGTCAATGATAGGCAGGTAAGTAGGCAAGTATGTAGCCAGGGAGGCTGGACAGGCAGGAAGTTGGTCAGTTACATACATGTATATTTGACTGACCCTGACCCCAGTTCCTTCTCCTTCATACTTTCTTCCTTTCCCGCTATTTTTTCTTTTCTTTTTCTTCCTTTTCTTTATTCATTTTCCCATCTGTTTTGTCTTTATTTTCCTTGACTCCCTTTCCAAGAAAATAAGCATATAGCTATGAACAGCGGGGGGGCCACTTCTGGGATCCCTCAATTTATTTATTTATAGCCAGTTGGTCCTCGCTGTGCATTTTTTTTTCTGTCTGTCTGTCCAACTACATACCATGTCCTCGAGTAAGTGCAAAAAAAAAAGATTTCTATGGATTGGATCTTGGTATATGATGATGTACTTTACTTTTACCAGCACTCCGATGATCGTCGGCCTGGAACAATTGATATCCCGGGGTGAGCTTGGACGTCATGGTACATGTAGGTACATCCGACAAGTACCGGGTGCTAGGATGTGCGTGTATCTACGGAGTATCGGGGGGGGGGGGGGGGCATAACTGATTACTCTTCCTCACCTGTTACTAAACACTAAAAGCAAAGCCAATTAGTGGCCAGGATCCGTATACAGAACCACACTCGCCCGCTAACAAGCTCTGACGTTTAAGGTCCCGGGGTTCAGTTTCCGTAAACGTTGGCTAGTTTAGTTCACTGGGGTAACCTTAAATCCAGCTCTACTCTACTCTGCCTGGACCAGAGAACATGCAGCCGGTGGGTAACTGCACGGGGAGCCTATCGGCCACAAAACGGTGCATGACCTGAGGGTCAACTATGTGCCTAAGTACATGTAACATGTAGTTGGCACCAGACATATACTTACCTGGTGGGACTCTACATGGCTTTAGATACAGCTCCTGCTTAAGTACTCATTTTTTTTGCCCTGGCTTACAGCTGCATGTTATGTGTTAATGGTACATAAGCGGGTGCTGTGGTAAGAATTGGCAGTGGCCACGTACCGGTAATTTTGATGATCCAAGATCTAATGGTACATGTAGTTCGTTCAACGGTTGGTATCTTGCTCAATTACTCTATATGGTAGTGTTTATAGATCCAGTATATCAAAAACAAAAGGAGACCTCCCCCAAGCCACCGCGACAAGCTGAGGAACCAACCAAGTCTAGAGAGTAGCCCATTGTTGCAACATCTCTCTCAGGATTGAGGCCGTTCTTTGGGTTTTGTCTGCATGTAGGACTCGAGCTATCCCACTTTGGAGCCATTTTAGGGCCCTGGCCAATCGGGCCCTTTCGCTTCATGGGTAGGACCACCCCACGGACCGGGGAAGCTTCCGGCATGGCAGGGGCCCAGCCGGGGTTTTGGCCATAAATAGTGTGCGGTGCCCCCACAACTTGACCATTAATCAATCCTAGATATATCAGCAGGAAAGCTATCATCGAGGGAAAATGAAGTTTCTCTCCCGCTCACTGCTCCTCCTCAGCTCCCTAGCCGTTGCCTACGGGGGATCAATTCCTAGCTTCGTTCCCGAGAGAACCAGCTCTCTCGACACACCCTTCGGGGTACGTATTTTTTGTTTTTTTCTTCCAAACAATGAGCTTGGGCAACATACTGACGCCCTTAACAGGTAGGCTTTCCGGCACTTTACGACCTCCGCCAGCCCGGGGCTTCATCCACTGATGGTGGCACTGGCTCTTGGTGGTCTGCCACCTATCTCAAGTCCTCAAACAACACAAACTACCTCCTGATCACGCACCTCATGCTTTTCTCTTCCCCCGGCATATACCGCGCCTCACTGCTGGACCTGGACACATTGTCCCTCTACAAGCAGTTCAATCTACCCTTCGTGGATGTCCCGCTGGTCAACCTTGGTGCGCTCTTGGATACCCCTATCCAGCACGACTTTACAGCCGTTGGGTCCGAGGGCCTCCCCACTTTCAATACCTGGGCCAAGAACCCAGAGTTCTCGTATAATATCACCTTCCAACCGAGCTCGCCGATCATCTATAACGCGGGTGGAGGGGGGTTCTTGTTCGGGGCCGGGTTGACATACCAGTACAGCGTGCCGTCCGCGCTCACAACGGGGACATTGCAAATTGGTGATGGGGAGGTGCTCACGATTGATGAGGATAACTCATTCACATGGTTCGACCGTCAGTGGGGCCCTGCGCTCCCTCTCACGGGCAACTTCTCGTGGTTCCATGTTCACCTCGATGGAGGGGTCAAGTTGAGTATCTGGGCGGTGGATAATGACACCCCGGCCCTGAGGAGCAGGTTTGCGACGGTCAGGAGGGCGAACGGAGAGTTGGACCTGAGAGCAATCGAGTTCCTGCCGGATTACAGCAATGGCGGGTACAAGTCGAGCAAGCTTGACGTGGTTTATGCCACTGCGTGGACGGTGAAGTTTGGAGAGGAAGTGTTGAGGATTGAAAGTGTAAGGCCTGACCAGGAGATGGTTGGGCCGATCGCGTTAGTGTCTAGTTACACGGGGTACGTTAAGGTGAACGGCACATTTGAAGGGAAGGCGGTTGAGGCGTTTGGATCGACTGAGGTTATTGATTTCAAGAACGGCGCCCTTGGGGTTAGTTAGGCGAAATAGAGTTAGGCCCAGTTGGCGGGAGGCCCGGGGATACTTACATGTACTTGTGTAGTTATATTCTCATTTCATTCATGTGATCTAGAGTCCTTTAATTTATATTAGGCAGATGGGAGATTTGTTTATGTAGGGTTCTTGTGATGAGGGAGTGATGAACAGAGGCAAAGTCAATATGAATAAGTCCAGCCTAACTCTACAGAGAGCACTCAGGGCTGGGGCTCAACGGGCTGAGATGAGGGCTAGGGCTAGGCCCTCATTGGGGTATCTCAGCCATGACCCGCCCAACCTCCGAGCCCGTAGAAACCTACATATACCCATGGCCCGACCGAGCAGAGTAGGCATTCCTAATAACACCAGAGCCCACGGCCACACTGGTAGACATACCCACCCCGTAAAAAGTCCCCCAAGCGCCTCCCCCGCCATCTTGTAAGTTTTGCATGCCGGGCGTGTTTCGTGCACGAGACATCACTCGGAAGCCGGGCCCGCGGGGGTAGCCAACCATCTACATGCGCCTCCCCCGCCCCCGGTGGCTGTGTGTGGCCAAGTCCCCGTTTCCTGCCCCCCGTGGTGCCAAGACCTCGGCCCGTTTGCGTTGGTGTGGCGTGGCGTTCGTGTAGTGTAGTGTGTCGAGGTACTTGGTGTGGGGGTACGGTGCCGGGCGAGTGATACTGTGTGAACCTGCCGGGCCAACGGACGTGGGGGTTTGGTCTGGCCGGCGGTATAGACAGACTTTCTGCGTGGGGCTATATTGGCGGGTGGTGGTGTATATACTGGACCTACCTACATGTACTTACCCACCCACCCACCCACCCCCCCAGCAATAACAGGAGAGGATCGGTGTCTGCCTCCACTGCCGTGGCGAGTGAGGGAGTGAGCGAGTGAGCGAGTACCAATGCCCGGTCGTGCCCTCTGGCACGGAACGTAGCTGCCGGGCACCCCGCCACTTCCCTGCCCGCCCCGCGTGCATGTATATATATGCATCGAAACAGGGCTAAGACCAACGGCCCCCCGCGCAGCAGTTGCAAGTTACGTATGGGTGCATGTATCTACCCACAGCCACCCGGGCACCAGCTTTAATTTAGATTTAGTCTTGGTCGGTCGTCTACTGTTAGCCCCTCACCCCGGGTACGCGGTCACGGATAACACAGGTATGCCCCACGCCATCCGTTAGCGTCCGCACCCTAAGACTCTCCCCACTGCGGCGCCAGGTGGGGGTGTTGTGCTCTGCGGTTGCATCATAACTGCACCGAGTGATAGTCTGTGACTGCGGCTAGAGAATGGTCTCCCCGTATATATATGCATACATCATGTATAATGCGGGCCTATGTACCTACATGTATTACTTCCGACGTATCCATACGGAGCATGTCCCGCTAGGGCGTGCGTACGGTGCCCGCATCAATCAACTGCATGTACATGTCTAAATACATCACCACGTACCTACAGGTCTTGATCCCCGGGCAGTGCAGTACGTGGTGTACATGTATGGTATGTCACGGCCGGGACATGAACGCAGTGTCTGGGGCTCTCCGTCTTCATCTCTTACGCATCCTACAACACCGCCACTCGCCAGAACTTGTCTTTCATGACCCATGGCAATCTATTGGTCCCGATCTCAGGAAAACCACCACGACTCCAACCAGCGTACAGACTCGTCCTGCGGTCCAGAAACATATATATAATATACAGTCAGAATCACAACCCCCCCCCACCCCCCACCCCTTCCCTCAAACACAGTCAGTACGGAAGAATAAACATTAACTAACTATATTACCTTAGTATGTACATGTATCCACCTGCGTCTAAACTACACAATAGTCTCCACACCGTCCCACTCACTGTCCCCCACCGCCACCACCGCATCCTTCGTCTTGCGCCTCCTCTTAGGCTTAGCTGGCTCCCCATCGTCAATCTCCCCCGAGCTGTCCGCCGCCAAGGTCTTCCTCGGTCTCCCTCTAGCCTTCTTCGGCCCCTCCTCTGCGTCGGGCTCAGGCGTCTCAATAGCCCTCTTCGACCTCCCTCTAGCCTTCTTCGGCTTCTCCCCGTCACTGCCTTCAGCGCTCTCCTCCGTTGCAACCTTCCTCGGCCTGCCTCCCGCCCTCTTCGGCTTCTCCTCTACGTCGGGCTCAGGCGTCTCAATAGCCTTCTTCGACCTCCCTCTAGCCTTCTTCACCGGCTTACTCTCGACCTCCTCCGCCTCCGTGCTCTCCTCCGCTACCGGATCTAGGGCCTTCTTTGTCACCGCCCTCTTCTTCTTCTCCGTCGCATCACTGGCCTTCTTTGTGCGCGCGGTTTTTCGGACCCTGGTTGTCTTCGGCGGCGGTGTCTCTGTGTCGCTATCGGAACTGCTTAAAGGGTTTCTGGCGGGGTCGTCGTCGCTATCTTCGATTACGCTCGGGAGACGGTCCTTCCGCCTCGGCCTCGGTTTTGCGGCCTTCTTCTTTGTGGCCTTCTTTGCGGTCCTCTTCTTTGCTGGTTTCTTCTTGATGACGGGCTCGTCATCGTCGCTCATGTCTGTTTCGCCGCCCGCCATCTCGGCGTCTATGAGGTCCTCCTCTTCGTCCTCGTCCTCGTCCTCCTCTTGGTCCCCCGCTGCGGCGCCCTTCTTTGCCTTGGTGGGTTTCACCTTTGTCTTGGTGGGTTTCACCTTTCCGCGTATTCTCACGCTCAGCTCCTTTACCAGGTCCACCCACGCCGTCCCTCCCCCGCACCCCGGACACTCCCCCCTCACCGGCAGCACCTGCGTATCGTCCTCGGCCTCCAAAAACACCCCGGCCAAGCACCCCAAATGCGCCACATGCGCGCACCCACTGTGCGGACACACAACCGCCACCTCACCCCTCACCACCCCCGCACAGACACCGCACACCGCCGGCCCGGCCTCCAAAATCCCTCTCGCCTTCTGCACATGCGCCTCCACCTTCGCCGCGCCAGTATCCAGTCCCTGCAAGCCGCCCACGCCACTCGCGTCCCACTGCCTCTTCAATGGGCCCTCCCCCTCCGCCCGGCGCTCATCCAGCACGACGCTGACCCCCCCCCTCAGCGGCGCACTCTCCCTCGCGCACCACAGCTCCCACAGCTCCCACACATCCCTCTCAAAGAAGCGCACCGCCAGGGGCCACCGCGCAAACGCGCTGGCCCTCAGCAGCAGATGCAGCGCCTGCAGCCGCGCGACGATGCCAGTGGCCGCATACCTCTTTGCGCGGCGCTTTACCCCCGCGGGGCGCAGGGCGGCGGGGATCTTGGTGCTGTAATGGGGGTGCTGCCAGGCCCACTCGAACTGCAGGGCTGCGAGCGACGACGGGAACCCGGACACGAGGAGCGTCATCTGCCAGGGACGGAGCTTGTGGCGGCTGGTGCGCCGGGCGCCGCCGGCCGTCGTGCCGTTGTGTTGCGCGAGGCGGCGGCGGGGGTTGGGGGTGGAGCCGATGTAGAGGCTGGTGCGGGAGACGGTGGAGCGCAGGAGGTAGCTGTGCGGTAGGTGTCAGTCAGTCAAGCCCAGTTCGGAGGAGTGGGGGGTGAGAGTGGGGGGGGGATAAGTACGCGCAGTAGAAGGTCTGTATTGGTTTCGAGTTGAGTTCTTTTGGGGGCATTGGGTGGTGCGGGGGAGGGGGAGACATGAAGGTAGGTACTAATTGGTATAGATAGGTAAGTTAAGGTAGATGGTGAGTTTGCTCGTGTGGTGGTGGTGATGGTTTTTATTTTATTTTTTATTTATGTATGTATTTATCTCTCCTGCTAAGAGTACGCAGGCGTGTGGTTGCAACCTTCAGGTGGCAAGATCTGGGATCTGGGACCTGGCATCTGGCATCTGGCATTTAGATTGGTGCCTGCATCCGTGCCTGAACCAGGTAGAGCTGCTAACAATCCACAGCTTTCGACCCTGCAGGCAGTGGAAGTGAAAACAATAGGCATCACATCACGCCCAGAGATGATCTAGTGACAGTAACCCCAACCAGCGAGGCCTCCCTCGAGCTCGTATGTAGCAATCATTGGCCTGATTAATATCTGCACAAGAACCGACGCTACACATGGTGCAGCCCTACTTTAAGTAGACACACAGCAAAAAAAAAAAAAAAAAAACCCCGGTATACAGAACGCCAATTCTGGAGCAAAAAGTACCCAGGGTGTGATTAGGTCACCCCAGTCATATACTCCCACCCCCGGGCTCGAACCCGGATCCTCCGGTGCCACGCGGTGTGTGACGAGGTGGACAGCACGCCGACTGCGCCACCCCGCCATTGACTGGAGCCGTCCCGGTCGGTACTTGTCGGAGCTTTAGTTCTGGGTATTACATGTACTTGCATCTTCAAACCTTCCATACCACGCCCTCTGATAGTTTCTTAACCCTGGTTCTAGGGCGGAGGCGGGGGCGGGGCGGGCGGGCACGTGTTGTTGTAACAGCGACCTACATGTATGTACTAGCCCTCGCCCAAAGACGCTTTTGCATCTGCCTGTTTAGGGGAGGTGATATATGTACTTTGTATTTCGCCGTAACCTCCGGGCTGCATGCATGCATACTTACATACAGTGTTCGTGGTCCAGATATGATCCCAATGCGGCTTACAGAGTTGAATCCAAGAACTCAAATGTATCCATAGGGGGGTTCCGCAACAACATGAACATCTAGTATTGATTTTATTGAGTACTGATGGCTTGAGATTTTGAGCATCTCAATGCGGCACAGTTTGATAGCTGACTTGAACTGGACATGCCGTTTTGGATCTGGATCACAAACGCTTTTGGTGAGTGGCTGTATATACCGCAAAAGTCCGTTGGATAAGACCGGCCTGTTCTTACGGGTCCACGGCATAAGCCACAGAAAAATGGTGTGACTTACGCTGCGAACCCGGAAAGGGGACTGGTCTTATCCAACGGACCTTTGCGGTATTATATAGTATGGAGTGTAAATAAGACGCTGCCCTCGCCCACGTCCCCCCCCCCGGACCTCAACCCCTACCAGATAATAATGGGCACGAGATCTTTAAGCAATTGCAAGACGAGACAAAACTACATGTACATACGTACATAGGTCCGGGGTCTTGACATACTACATGTAGTTATAAGTCTCAAACCCCCCCTCACCTAAATAAATTCTACAGCTCCAGCTCAAAAATTGGATTTGAGAAAGAAAGAGAAAGAAAACATTGCATAATTCTTTCCCGGCTCCGTGGTCACATGATGAAAAGTCTCGAGACGCACCAAAACGAAGTACCTGTCTCGTCTCATGCAAAAAGTACCCAGGGTGGGATCAGGTCACCCCAGTCAATATACTCCCACCCCCGGGCTCGAACCCGGATCCTCCGGTGCCATGCGGTGTGTGGCGGGTGGACAGCACGCCGACTGCACCACCCGCCATTGAATTTAAGCATCCCAGATTGGTACTTGTGCGGGAAGCGCTAATGTCATCACAAACCTTATTTAAGGTTTAGGTTTAACCACATGCACATGTAATTAAACACCACAAGATGTATGCGATGTACTTGCCTTCCTGCATGTATGAAGTATCAACCAACCAACACCTGCCCCCCAGTCATTGTCATAGCCGTCAGGCTGGATACAATTAATGATGTAAAACAAAAACAAAAAACCTGTCCCCCAGTCGGGGCGGAACCAGCGCCGAGTGAGAATTTGTGACCCGGCCGGCCAGGGTTTTTTTTTGGTTTACATCAGTAATTGCATGCAGCCCTAAGGCTATGGCAATGGCCGGGCCAGGGTTGATGATTGATTGATACATACTTCATACCGGGCCAGGATTGATTGACGCACAAAAGCGAAGAGAGTGGGTAAGAGGACTGAGTGACGGAATCTAGGTTACTAGGCGGGATATAACATGGGCTTCTACTGCTTCCTCGCTTTTATATTTTATTTCTTTGTCTCCTTCCCTACATAGGTAGGCTCGCGCCTATCCCCCTCCCCCAACGTACCAAACCACACAGCTGAACAATAACCCCAGACTACATATATTTACCCCGGCCCCTTTAAGCCCACCGCTCCAAACATACTTAACTCTAGACGCAGCTTTTCGGGTGCGTCCCCTAGATTTGGCTCAAGAGACGGGGACTTAACTCTCAAGTGCATGATTATCGCTAAGAAGTACATGTAGCTACCCATGTTCCGCCTAATACATGTATGTATGTAGTCCCCCTTTCCTCTACTGGGGCCCGAGGGGCGTGGGGGGTAGTATAAGTGTTAGTAGTGCCCCGGCCAGTGAGAGGTACCGCGCGCCCACGATCTAGCTAGGGCCAGACACCGATACGAACAAGTCCTACCAGCGAAAATACGTGATGGCCAAAACAAAGGGAGGGGAGGAGACCGCGCTGACTGCTAGCGTCTAACCGGGAGTGTTATTCATACACTACAATGACATGCCCCCTCTATCATAGCCTCAGGTGCGTAGGCGTGGATAGATGCAACAGCTGGTTCCATACGTTCAATCCAATAATTACAAGCATATAGTCAAACCCTTCATGCCAACCGGAGGCCACCAGTTGTAACCCACATCCGCTTTTTGAAGGCGTATCTAGCTTACCTGTGTAGAAAATCGGAAGTGCTATGCAGGCCTAGAGCTAGAGTAATACCCCTGTGTCCACGCTCATATATATGCCCCCGGCCCTAAAAATCTCATCCAAAGCCCAGTCAAGTTCCTGCCTTGCTTTCGACTCCTGCCCTAAGCCGTTCCATGGTATTAGGCTGCTCTACTCTAGTTGATCAAATAGTGACGATATGCCCTATCCATGTACACGACCCATGCGATCACCTGAATAGTCCGGCCGGCCGTGGTTCCTGCCTTTGAAGGGTCTTACTTTCCCGCTCCTCTCGGAGGAGAGCAGCTGTAGCTGCCGGTGAGACCAGTGGTCAAGTCCTCATCTAGTGTACTTATAGCCGTGTGAGTGGGCGGGATTTGGACATAGGCCAGGCTTCCAAGATGTGAGATTTGCTTGGTACTGATGTAGCAAGTAGAGCGGGTTTATGAGACCGAAAATGATAACCCTTGCTACTTGCATGTAGCTATTTCAAACTGCTATATAACCGCTTCAGGTAACCATGACATTGGGGTCATGTCTTTCTCATCTATACCTTATTTATTTAGGTCATTAGTTGAACCCCCTTTCTTTAGAGGCTACCTACAAACCTTATACGAGCTACGAGGAACCTCCTCCGGGGCTTGTCTTACCTCAAGTTATAGCTACATGTACTTTAAACTTACCCATTAGTTGCGCCAACAGGTGAGCGAGTCAAGCAAGTAAGGCAGCCTGGGTTCCTCATCTTACGCTTTTTGCCGCTCTTTACCTTTCTTCCCATATCCTGCACGGATACGTCCCCCTTCCACCTCTGCTTTGCGTTCCGCCCCTGTCCCCCCAATCTCATCTT
Organism: Morchella sp. 2018-W16; assembly: GCA_024713755.1. Classification (NCBI taxonomy): domain Eukaryota; kingdom Fungi; phylum Ascomycota; class Pezizomycetes; order Pezizales; family Morchellaceae; genus Morchella; species Morchella sp. 2018-W16. The sequence continues at coordinate 840,893 of JAMGYY010000025.1, read as the reverse complement.
ATCAATCTCCGCTGCCGTAGGCTCCCTCTCCTTCTTCAGCATCTCTTGGCTTCTTCTTTCTTTTGCAGCCCCCCTCTCTGCCTAGACGTATAGCCCCCTGCCCCCGCCCCCAAGTTGTTTTTAACCTGCTCCAAGGTCTGGTTTCCCTTTCCTCCCCGCTGTGTTACCTCGTATAATCTTTAATTCGCCCTTTCAAATTCTCCAGCTTCTCACTCAACAACCCCTTACCACGCCCCCTCTCCCCCTGCTTTATCTATGGAAGCCCTTCTCCACCCCCTCTGGCCATCCCTTGCTGCTCATAGAGCCCCCTCTGAGGCCTCCCCGCCCCAGGTTTATCCCCTGGGGCTCCGGATCTCCCCAACGCTAGAGCGGCCCCGCACGTGTGCGGCGGCCTCATCACCTTCTCCTACACGTACCAATAGCGATGCAGGCGGACACATTACAAGGTCATTAGCGGCACTCAGGGCGACCTCCAAGTCGTTTTATACACGCGCACAATCTTTTAAATATTTCCCCGGTATCTCTTAGGAATCACTTTCCCTTAGTGTCAGCCCACATTGTGGCCCCAATTATAGCATTCCTCATCGCTTGCAGTCCGATCAGGTCCTTAAGTAGCTGTTGCTCCCTCTAAATAGTGTCTCATTAATGCCGTAAAGGAAGATCGCACCATACGTCTGTATTTAATAAGGCTGCAGAGACACGATGCCATTGAAGATACTGAGATTACCGAAGGCCGAGTGGTCGAAGCTGGGTGTATCGGGGGGCGGAACCTTGCGCTCAAGAAGCTCTGTCATTGGGCCAGGGAGATGTCGTAACTGATCATGAGGAGGCTGCCCGCAACTGGCCCGTTCCCATCGAGATCAAGATACCTAGTAGCTTAATAAGGCTACTCTTACCAGTCTCAGTCTTTCCAACTAGCATAGTAACAACTATTGGGTCTGAACGGAAGGCCAAGGGGTCTGATAACATCTTTGTCAGTACTTAAAAGAGCACACAACCTTTGCGCAATGTTGGGGCCATGTACTACCCCCATTGGTGAACTCCCCCATGATGGGATCTAGCACCCTTACGCCCCACCCGTCTTTTTTCCCTTCGGCTGATAGAGAGTATAGGAGATCAAAAACAATCCCCGGATATGTGAAGAGGAAGTACCCAGAGTTTATTTTGGGGTGTGCTCTACCCCTCTTATATACGTACGACATGCAGCACATACACGAGGATGGAATAAATGAAAGGTTATTGGCTGGATGAATTTAGGCCTCCCAGTTTTATGTTTACGTCCATCCGTATGGCTGGGGGTGTCGTACCGCTTGCTTACTTGGTTCCTTAGTTGGTTGCCTGACAGGGGTCAATGATCGTGAAAGCAAGTTTTTATCCCGATATAGATGTATGCAGCATTCTTTCAATGCTTGGATTGGTTGATGCGGAGGCGTTTCCCTTCACATAAGGCACCCATGGTGATAGAAGTTATGGGCCGGAGCGCGCTTTCGGGACTGGGGGGGTTAGTTATTTTGCGGGGTGAATGACTTGTTAGTTAGCTATAGAGCTGTAGTTGACGGGTGATAGTGAAGTATCTGCGGAACTGTGAGGGGAGGAGAGACTCTCTCGTCTTATAATACACTTGTACTCACACTAGTACTACCCCGCCGCTAGTGCCACATACAAAGTAATACATAATACTCTCCTTGGCACCACCAAGCCATACACGCATCTTACACATGTACTCCATACATACATGTACTTAGTCTCGTTCCCAGACCCCAGCGGTATTTTTTGATTGTATGGTTCAATACCGGAAGGGTCTGATGTGCTTGCCCAAAAAGTTTGTACCAGTCCTTTTTTCTGCCCGGTTGCTATGCCAAAAGTCCGGTTTCTATGCCAAAGAGCCCCCCAAAACTCCGGGTTCTGCACCAAAAAAAGTCCGGTTGCCCTCCAAAATCCCCGGTTGCTATGCCAAAAACTCCGGGTTCTCTACCAAAAAAAGTCCGGCGGGATTATTTAAAAACCCGGATTTTTTCCGAAAAGTTATTGCTCCAGACCCTACTGTGATGAACCTAAATTATCTATCGGTCACAACTACCACCACCACTAACATCACCGTATGGGCTGGGAACGAGACTAACATGTACTTACATACAGATACATGTATGTACATGTAGCTACTGCAAACTTCGCTGACTGGCCGAAAGAGCGGGTACATGCAGCAGTAGCCTACTTACATAATAGCAGGATAGGTGCGTTTAGTTGTACATACTCGGTCTGGAACTGTAAAGTGGCCTAGTGGTGGGCGGACAAGACAAAACTCACGGTAATATCGCCTCGTCTCACTATTCTCGAGACTTCTTAGGTCTATCCCTCTTAACTATCAAAGTCTTATATACTCCTGTTTTCCCGCTTTGAGTCAATACTATTATACGTTACATGACCACCGCTGAATAGTATATATGAGGGTACCAGCACTGTGGGTCCAAACCTTCCTGGACATAGCGGGGGCCCCTCACCAATAGAGCAACGGTTATTGGCTCTTTGCTCCTAGAGTCGGGCGTGCACCATGCATGGCTACCGCCACCTAAACCAACCCAAAGGAAAGCCATAGCTACGAATTAAAGCAGCCCCCTCCCCCCCCCAAAAAAAAATCAACCCTTGGCACGGATCCCGAGCACTGACTCTTTCTATCTATATATAAACCCTCCCTAAACTTAATTATCTTGTGGTTCTTAGCGGTGGGGCGAAACTTCTCGTCCCCGGTAAACGGCTGGCGGGAGAGATGGGTCCTTTTTTTTTTTAAAAAAAAAAAAAAAAAAGGAAGAAAGAAGAAAAAAGAAACCTACTTGCCCCTCCGAGGTCTTAGAGGGGTGAGTATGTAGGTCACTCTAAGGAGGGTCCTCCCCTTCTCTCCTCTCTACATATGTTACAGAGAGGATCGAGGGCCTTTTTTGTGTTAGATCCCCTTGACCCTCTTGCCCTCTCCTCTCCGCACTATGCGGAAGGGAGGGGGGCTTTTTTGCGTTTGGGCCCTTAGCTGCATACATGTCTGTCTGCCTATGTTCTCGCCCCCCCTTCCTCTTCGCCGTGAGGAGAGGACTTTTTTACGCCCCCATGACTACCCCATACACAACGAGCAACCCTCACATTCCTACTCCTGCTCCACCCTGGGTGCCGCCGAGGGTGCAGCAGCAGCAGTTCGGGCGTGTGTTGTGTTATGTCTCGTTTGCCAAGGCCCGAGTGAGAGCCCATGACGCATGTCATGTCCGTACCCAATCGAGTCATTACGATCAAGGAGTGGTATTCACGATTTTGTATCGAAATATTTACTGATATCGCGATATCGGTTTGCATAGTATATAGTTATATAGATAGAGACATCATAGTGAGTACACATAGGTAAGATACACCTCGGCCCCCCCCGGCCCCCACTAGATAGATGCATGCATCCTGATTATTGTGGTCGCCCACAAAAACACCCCCCCTCCCCCCCCAAAAAAAAAACACAGAATTAAAGCACAAACGGGGGAACCAGAAAACAATATAAGCAGATGAAAAGATGCATAATATATAGAGACAACCACACCACAACCACTCAATCACCTAGCACGCACTCCCACATTTTTCCTCTAGCAATACGCATGATGCAGAACGAGTTATAAAAAAAACACGGATCCCAACCCAACCCAACTAAACTAAACTATAGACAGTCAAAAGGAAAGAAAAAATGGTAAAGAAAAGAAAGTAGGAATGGAAGAAAAAGTAGATCTCTAATCTAGGACCTTGCGGTTTGCCTCTCTGTATGTCTGTTAACCCAAGAAATGTGAAGAAAAGTGAATATGAAACGGCAGGCGGTAGAGATACGTAGGCAGATGGGGGAGAGAGAGGAGACTCCCAAATTAACGCCCCAGCCCAACAACCAATGGCCAGTGATGAAGTATAATAAAAAAAAAAAAGGAAAGAGAAATCCCAAACCACAACCTCGCACCCGACCCTCACAAATGCAACAAATGCAACGACAAAAGGGAAAGAAAAAAAAAGGGGGGGGGGGAGAAAAAAAGACCTCTAGTCCGTACCATACCCATGCCTACCAAGTCTCCGCAATATACTGCCCCCCCTCCTTCTTCTTCGCCCAGAACTCCTTCGCGCCCTCCTCCGACAAACGGCCCTTCTCCATCGCCACCTTCACGAGGGCAGCTTCGACCCCCTCACCCATACCCTTCGATGAGCCGCAGACAAATACGCGCCCGTCGAGAGCATTGACAATGGACCATACGAGGTCAGCCTGCGCGGTGACCTCCTCCTGTACGTAGCGGCCCGTACCGACGCGGGACTCGACAACCTTGCGGATCTTGTCTTCGTGCGCACCCCATTCGCCCGAGTACAGCTCGTCGAGGAGTGAGTCGCGGACACCCTGGAGGACCCTGTTGTGATACCACATGTTAGGCCGATTACCCAACAGAACAATCCAGAGAGGAACTACTCACCAGACTTTGTTCGCGCAGTTTGCGCTCTGTAACCTCCTCTGCACAAAGCCTCTAAACGGTGCAATACCGACCCCAGCACCAATAAGGAGCATCGGCCCATCCGAGACAAACTCCTTTGCGAGTGGGTTCGACATCAGTCCACGGAACATAGGCACACGGACCTCCGTCTCGCCGCCGTCTAGCATTCGGCGAGCACAGCGCTCAAAGAAGCCCGAGCCGACACCGGTGCGTTTCCCATCGCGCCAGTTCTCGGGGCACTCGTGCACAGAGACGGCGATCTCGATGATGCGGCGGTGTGCGAAGCGCGACTCGTGAGGGTCGTTTGAGAGCGAGTAGAAGCGCGGCATGAGCGTTTTGAGGTTGCACAGGAGGTGCTCGAAGCTCGGCTTCGAGGACGGGAACGCATTCAGCAGCTGCAGGAGTGATACATACGGCCCGGTCCGGAGTCTAAGCGAAAGCCGGTGGTTAATCAAAGGATCTGATAAGGAAGATCACTGATAACAAAAAAAAAGGGTGGGGGCGGGAGGTGGTGATTGGTCCAACCGATCAGAGGAGGGACGACTTACTCGCAGAACGCGGCTTGGCCCTGCTTGGAGCACAGATAGAGGAGAATTGTCTTCTCGTTCTCATCCGCGGTATACTCTGCCATGAGACGGAGGATATTCTTTGTGGGGGCGTATGACTGGACATCAACAGTCCAGGTGAGGAGCTCTCTTCGGGTGGTTATCAGAGCCCGTTCTTGCTCCTGGCCCCAGATCGTGGGCCAGCGTCCGCCCTGCGTATGCAGGGTGACGGGTGCATCACGCTCCGCGGCGGGGATCCCAAGAAGGTCGAAGATCTCGTCAACGGTGTCGAAGTTGTTGGGTGCACAGATCCCTATTGCGCCACCCACGCGGAAGTCAACGCCCTCAAGCTCTTCCGGGTAGTCGGTAACGTCAAGATCAAAGTGGTATGTCCTCTTCTCGGCACCGGGCTTAGTTAACTCTCGGGTACCATCAATCTTGGCAGAGAAAACGCTGTATGGTGGATGCGGCGAGACGAATGTTGGCGGATGGGTGTACGCCGTCGATTTGTGGGTAGCCATCTCACCATTGGTTGTAGCACCATTGGTAGCCTCCACTGGGACCAGCGAGATCGTTTGTGATGGGAGAGCGGTAATACCCGTCAACCTGGCCCTCGAATTTAGCGGAGCCAAATTAAGGTTCAGGCTCCTAAACGCCCTATTATCGGGGGTCGCAATTGCTGGTCTCGCCGCAAGCGAGACCGATTTCCCGACCTGATTCCCAGGCAATCTGCAACAACCGCCACCACAGCAGCCACCGTTCGCCAGGTTCGTCGCCGAGGAGTCGCTCAGCAGATCGTGGGAGACGAGTGTGAAAGAGGGGCGGCGGGGCTTCGCCGAGCGGGTAAAGTCAATGCCGAGGATAGGATTCTTCATCTTCTTGATGAGACTGTCGACCTGCAGGTCCGTTGCATCCTCCTTGCCATTGACGGCGGGGGGATTGACGGAAGCAGTGGGGAGATTGTGGGGTTCCTCGGGGATGCTCTTTTGCACAGCCGTGACAGGACCTGGACTGGGGTACTTCGAGTTCACCATGGAGGAGGACGGTCTGGTAAGTGAAGGTGAGGAGGGTAGGTGGACGTGGTGGTGGGAGACTTGGGGGGAGAGTACATCGGCTGTGTGTAGATAGGGTGGTGGGGAAAGAATTAGTCAGGTTCAAACAGGATTCGAACGGAATCAACGACACTAATGGAAGGGCTTTTCTCTTTTTCTCTTTCTAGGCAGACAGGGAGGTATATACATGTAGTAGTAGTAGTAGTAGTAGTGGTAGTGGTAGTAGTAGTAGTAGTAGGAAGAAGCACTTACTCATTGTTGCGGCCCGAGGAAGCGAACGAAATAATAGTTGTGTTTTTATTTTTGACACTGTGAATACGATGCGAGATTGATTCAACAGAAAAGAAGAATGAATAAAAGGTAGAGTATATGCAAATGTAAATAGCGTATATGTATAGAAGGAGGAGAAGAAGAAGAAGAAGAAGGAGAACAGAGACCGGAATAGAACAAGAATAATAAAGGGGAGAAAAGAGCACACTTTATTGGAATTTCACTGTGTTGAGGGGAGGGGCCTGTCTGGTGTTGCCCTGGCCCATGGATGCGTCTCTTTATTCTAGCGCTTTGCTGATCCTCCTGTCCTGTCCTGTTGCCACCTCCACACAATCAGGTAAGGCAAGGCAAAAGGGAAAAAAAAAAAAAATCTGCCTGCCTGCCGAGCTTATCAAACTCTCCCTCAACCACTATCACCTGCACCCCCTCCCCCCTATTTGTTTCGATATCACTGTGCCGAAAACTAGGCGGCTGCAGGTAGATTCAACATCATCGTCATGCCATATCTAACCTTTTATAATAGAATAATTCTTTGTCCCCCCAATCTTCCCCCTTTTGGTAGCTCAAGGCATCGTTCGTTGTTGAGGACAACTCGGTTGGTAATTATTCGCTCTCCATGATCATCCATCCATCGGCTCACTCTTATCCTGCATGGCCGGGGAGAATACATGTATGTATGCTGTAAGTATATGTATGTGTGTGAGATTACGGAGAAATGAGCAAAGGCTTAGAAATGGTGTCCCGAATATCGTTTCCCTCTCCGAGCCCCCCAAACCAAACCCAAACCTCAACGCCGGAAGCATCTCATAGAAAGGAGGAGAAACGGTAAACCCTACATACATACATCATACGTAAAAAAATATACTCTCTACAAATCTTCCCATAAGTATAACACAACCATGACCTCACCTGATCCCCGCGTCCTCCCATCCCACAAAAGAAAATATCTAAGCCGAAAAAAAAAATTTGTCGAAGCTGATGCGGCGATGCCACCGCCCCCTATCAGATCAAACTAGATTTCACGCTAGCCCGCCAACCTTCCCTATCAGATTGAAACTAGTATTCTCCGGGTGTTCCGCGGGGATTGGGCGGTACTGGCATGATCTGATAACTTTATTTGACCTCCCTATTTTTCCCGAAAACCTTACTTTCACCGGCTAACAGACAACCAATGAAGCCTGGTTCCTTGCATGCGCGTGTTTCTGCTTCCTTCTATCCAGGCTGCTGCTGCTGCTGCTGCACGCCAGACAGGACAGACAGGACAGACAGGAAGGAAAGATAGAGGATGGGTACATACATGTACATACCTAGACGGATGGGTCAAATTTTTTCCGCACATAAACCCTTCTCCCAGAAAAAGCAATATGTATTCAAAAAACCAACCCCAGTCCACTCCACTTCAATCGGCCGGCCGCGATATCGACCACCACCAATGTCAATGTCATCAATCCCATCAATCTCGTTTCAATCTGTTTCAATTCCTCGCTGACGCGGACTCCATTGAGTGGGTACATGTGTGTGTCCTCTCCCCTCGCTCACGCGGGGTGGTCGGACCGAACATTTTCCCCTTCGCTTAAAGCACGAGCAGAACACATACAGTACATATAGGTACATGTATGTACCTATCCCTTGCCTTAATTTTCCCCACCATAATCTACTCTATGCCAGATCGATGTCGAGCGAGGGAATTGGGGGAGGGAATTGAGGGTTCGCGTCAAATAAACAGGCGCCAAGAAGAGTGTACGTACGCGTTTTGATGCTCTACCTGCCTGTAGCTATAGTCATGTCGGTATACATACTCTATGCCCTCCATTGATCCGAGGTGTTTAACTGTACCTCAACCGGAGGCTCATCTTCATGTGGAGTACTGTAGATACATGTACATGTACCTACATGTACTCTACTTGTACCTCCACTCTACCTACTCTATCCCAGGTGTTACGTGCGCGCCGGGAGCATACATACATGTACATGTACTTACATGTACGTACCCCTAATGTCAATCAGGAGGGTTACATGTACATGTATGCATACGTACATGTGTTACGCTGCATTAATATATACATACAATGTATGTACATTAGTCTCGTTCCCAGACCCCAGCGGTATTTTTTGATTGTATGGTTCAATACCGTTATCTATCGGTCACAACTACCACCACCACTAACATCACCGTATGGGCTGGGAACGAGACTATATGTACATGTACCCATACCCTAAATAAGTCCTAAGGATACATGTATATTAGAGGACAGGCCCACGACATCGGGAAGGGAGCCGGCTGCTTGGTGTTTGAACGACTGACTTCTCGGGCCATTGAAGGCCGTGCACAATTGGATCATTAGATAGGTTTATGCACTTATATTTGGGGGGGGGGGGGGGGGGGGAAGGGGGGGAACCATTGCGGCGCACGCGTGGGGTAAGTGTAGAGGAATCTCAGGGAACCAGGTAATGGGCCGATAACTCAGCAGAAAACGCTCACCCCCCCTCTCCTCCCCCCTTTGTTTTTCCTTTTCTCTTCCTGGGGGGCGTGACAGGAAGGTGATAAAGGGCGCAAAAGAATACATGTGGACATAAGATTTGTGGATCGTGAACTTAGAGCCACAAACTGACTCGTATCATTTCATTTCGCGGTTACCAACAGATCAATTGACTCTCTCTGCCAAGATCGAGTGATTCTTAGTGATTATATGAAGATGATGATTGATGAGATATGACATGTTTACTATTTACATATACTTGTGCTACTGTTGATTACTGTGGCTGCGATGTCAGCCCGCTATCAGCCACAAATCCTGTCAGAGTCAGAGCTTACATATGAAGCTACATACATACATGATGTACTTTCACCACTCATCCACTCCCCCCCCATCTACAAATATCCATCTATCTAGTCATTTTCACAAAATCCCACTCTTCCTCCCCTTCCCCTTCCCCCCTCCCCTCCCTTTCTTTATCCCCTCTCTCTATGCCCAGGAAACATCTTCCAAAGTTCCTAAAGTCCCAAGTCAATCTTTATACCTCCCACGCAACTTCCTCTTCTTCTTCCCCCTCCCAAAATGCATCTACTGCCACAACTACCAAGGATCAAAGCGTGAATGACCTCCTCGCTCATCTCCGCATCTCTCAACCCAACACAGACGCCCCCCGGCGCCAGATTAGCACAATTCGGTCCGTTCCTCCATCTCTTCAACAAATCCTTGCCAACGCCGACCCCCCGCCACCCCCACGTCCCCGCATCCAAGTCGGTATCCCCCGGCGGAACCGCATCCCCGGCCCCCCGCCACCAGCATCATGGCTCGCGCCGCCCGAGGAGGTCTCTGAAGAACCGGTATTTTGCGCACAAGAGCCCACCACTAGCCACGACGTCCATCACCTCCCAGACCTACCGGACATCGCGCCTCACCGCCTCGCCCACGCAGCGCTTGTCGAGGTCGCACAGAACTGGGATTTCCACACCGTGTACGACCAGCACTACCTTTACGCCCTCCGTCCCGGGCTCAAGTCACTCCTCTTATCCTACATCGCCGCGCACGATCCTGGCGCCCTTCGCCCCGACCATCTCCGCCTTCTCTTCCGTGACGACGACGATGAGGACTTTACGCATCTCGATTTGTCGCGGGCGCTCGGTCCTAGCCTGACATTCAAGGATCTCCGCAGTCTTTTCTTGGAGAAAAGGGTCGCGGTGGTAGCATCGCCAGTCACCGACGACTGGGATGTTGCTACGGCTACGCCAGGACGTGCACGATTTGCGGGTGTGACGCACTTGTCGCTAGCGTGGCCAGCGGCATCCGAAGCGTCGTGGGCAAGACTGATGGCGTTTGTGCAGTGTGTGCCGACGATCACTCATCTGTCGCTTGCGGGGTGGGTGCGCCCGGGCGAACCGGGGGTGTTGAGACGGTTTGCGAGGTTACTGCTTTGCCTCAAGTGGCTGGATGTGTCAGATTGTCCGGCGGCGTTGTATGAGGCGCTGAAGGAGGTTGAGTGGGATCGGGCCTGGAGGGGTGTGGAGACGGTGGTATGTAGACAGGGCGAGGAGATACCGGACAAGGTCAGAGAGGAGAAGGATAGAGTGGTGGATGAGTTGAGAGGGAGTATTAGGGCGGTGAGAACTGAGATGGGGGGTAAGTGGTGTAATGTTGTAAAGTGATACATCGAGTGAGATTATATGATCTCAATTAGCAGATCATGCTTCTTGAAATTATTATATTGCAGTAGCTAGCAGTAAAGCCTTTCCTCAACAGCTGGGCATCCGCTTGGATACATGTATCTATCGTAATATAAGACTCGTCACCCTAAGCCCAAGTCGTGTACTGTGATTAGCTTGCATCTCTTCTTATCCCAAAACAAAGGGCTAGACAGAAGGGTACATGTAGTCTAGTCGATCTGAAAGATGTGATATTGACCCATCAATTTGCCGCACTCCTTTACCAGCAAATGAAAGAGAAAACCCAGGCACCCAAGGCGAGGATCTTTCATAGGAGAGCGCCCTCAGAGTAACTTTGTTGGAAAAAAAAAGTTCTCATAGGATCGGGCTACGCAGCAGAGTATACCTATCCCTTTAGTTCCACCGTCTCCTGCGGCAGGTTGATTGTGTGCCGGTGAGAAGGGCACGGATGGCTGTTTATATGTAGTCTTGAGATTATATGGAGTTTGAGTAACCAAAAGAATAGGCTCAGTTAGATGTAAGAATCCCACGAGACGAGCCGGCTCATGGGATAGGCTTGAACAGAGCATATGAGCCCAAACCTCCTCCGTACGAGGTATTGCGACCACTTTTGGCTTCGCTTGGGCCTGTCTTGGTCTCTCCAAGGGTTTGATAGTCACTTTATGAACTATCCCACACTCGGCCAGGTATTTTGCTATATCTCATCTGGTGTAAAGATCTCACCAAAAAAGTTTCCTCCCCATAGTGCGTAAACATTCGGACCCTATCGCGTGTCCCGGAAATTTGATCGTTACAGCGCGCGGTGGTTTCCCCAATATGTATTGGGTAGAAAAACAGATTCATTCCATCAAAGAATACCACTTATACGAAAGCTCGAACTCGAGCTCTTAGAAATGAGACGGGACGAGTCAAGCCCGTGCTTTGAGATCGCCTTGGATAGGCTCACAGGGAACACTAGACCTTCTCAGGGGTTGGTGCGTGCAGGACGGAGCAACACCCACTATATCTTGATTTTCCAGTATACATTGCCTCCCGCTAGTGAACCATTTCCTCGCGGGTATATGGTTCACCTTTGGATTTTGAGGTTGGAGATCTGTATAGAGAATTTTCTATTACTACGGTCTTAATCGTTAGCCTGGCTTGCTGACTCTGGAAGATTTGTTGTGGGGTTTGGGTACACTGGGGAGTAGAATAGAGAGAGTGAGAGAGAAAGGTGATGTGAGAGGTTTTTATAGCCAATCAACCGGATTGGATAAACAAACCTTCCTGAATAATATATAATCGGAATATGTCTATCAGCGATATTACAAGCCCTTGTGGTGCAAAGCTCCCCTTCGAGTTGTACCAAAACAGCTGGGCTCAGCCACCAACTGTCGACAAAAAGTTTGATGCGTCCTATTAAGATAAGAGCTCACGGCTAGCTCTGCCAATCGGGCTCCGGTTCCATTTGTTCGGTAATCCGCTTCTTTGGGCATTAGGTGGGTTCAGATAGACCTTGTGCCGGGAAACGGTTCGTACATAAGTACATGTCCATGTGTTCATGTCCTAGCCCCCTTGTTATGCCTGTAGTCTATTTTGGTGCGGTGCAGAGGGGCTCGGCCTGGGATAAACATTACATGTAGTTTTTGAGATTTTTCAATGTAAGGTCCGGTCTCATAACGCATAAAGGTTTAAGCGTCGCCTTTAGCGCTGAATGACTACATGTACCGTTTGACTCCCATACAATTCATAAGTCGACCATAGGGGCCGATTTCAGGTGCCCCTAGGGTCGGGGAGGGTTGCTCGCTGTCGCAGCCAGAGAGCCGTGCCAGTGAGAAACTGTTTCCCCCTGCCCCGTTTTCCTTTTATTTGGCTGATTTCTTCTCCTACACTTGAGCACCTCCCAGTCTCACCACCGTCATGATCAACACCCCAACGTGCCCTCATATATATACCCGTTACTTCCTACATCTTATTAGCCCTTATATTCCATCTAGCCAAAAACCTCCCGTGTAGAAATCCTCTGGCCCCCCCTCTAGAGCACCCACCAAATAGAAGGAGCGACCTACCAGGTCCGTTAGTTCAACGGTATAGGTTAGATTTTACAAGTAGAGTAGTATCTTTACTCACCAAAATGTCCCAGGCGGAGCCATCATCAAGGTGGAGGGTTAATTTTTCATACACGCTCCTAACGACCCACCACTTCATTTGCCCTTTATTGCCACTACCGTCACAGTGCAGCCTGTGGATAAGTTATAATTATACGCATGGGTGGCTGCAGCTGTTATGGTAACTTTGGCTTCGGGACAGCAGGAAGTAGGGTTCCAGTGTTGTTAAACATCTGAAAAGATATTTTCATGCATAGTGGTGGTTTGATCAATTGGCCGGGCTACAGCTCAATCTTTCTTTTAAACGAATGTGCACAATAAACATTTGTTCCCGCTCCATTCTCTCATCGAGGGTTAGTATCTCTATGCTATGTACGTCAAGTACATGTAGCTACTATCAGTCATTTTGCTAGCACTGTTTCCTTTATTATGTTCATGCTTTTAGTTCTGGGAAGAAGGTTTTGCCTGTCTCTGATAGAGGGGGTGGGCGAGGATTTTCATTAATCTCCGGGTTGCATGTCTAAAGTATCAATCAATCATTCAATCAGCTAGCATTAGCATGTATGAAGTATAAATAAATAAATAAATAAATAAATAAATAAATAAATAAATAAATAAATAAATAAGCTGCTATTAGCCTCGGTGTTGAGTTCGAGTGATAGTCTGTGACCGATACCTCGCGGATTAGGAAATATGGGCATTGGAGGAGCAAGAGAGTTTCTAGTCCTCAATCATTAATGACTATCGCATTTAGCTACTCTATAGCTCGTCTATTATTAGCCTCGATGGTATTTAGATATTTATTCTGTATTTACAGAGGATGCTTACATCCCGCGTCTCACATTACCAATTGCTCCGACGTTTGGTCCAACAACCTCGCCATACAATGGACGGTAGCCTTCGAATCCTATTATGTCTGATATCTATTATATCATGATGAATTCCCTACATAGGTATACCGCTCTTCTAAACATGGGTTGGGAGCCGAGGCGCAGCGGGAATACCTGTAGGATCATTTCTCTATGTCCGGGTCCCTGGAGGGGAACTCACCAAACCGCTATATATCTTGCAGGGTACAGTTCAATCCTTCGTGTCTTTATATTTATCCTACACGGGCGTTTCTACTACTGGTTCTTTCGGCGGGTCTTCATCTCGACAAATTCCATCAGCTATATGAGGCTGTGGGGAAAAAAAAGGTCGGATTGGATGAAGTGGGTACACCATATGAACCTTGATCGAAAGTACTAGGGAAAGAAACCTCAAGGGCTTCATAGAGGACAGTAAACCAGATTGCGCGTGTTTTTAGGCACGCTATAATGCAAAGACTTGCACTTTGTAAGTGAGGGTTAAAGCATCAATTCAGCGTGGTACCTCATGAGTGTTGTTGGGAAGCTCAATAATGTCCGGTTTTCACCGATTGCCGAGGATGATATCTTTGGGATACACACGTGGTATAATCCTTGCTTCGGTTCATCAATATACCCTGAGACTGCGGGTAAGGTTATGATAGGGCGGAATTAAACCGAAAGGCCAGTTTGCACGCATGTTTAGTCTCAAGAGGTAGCCATACAGATTTGGGGGGGGGGTCGCATTATTATCCACCAGAAACCATATACAACTTAAAACAACCTAAAAGTCCAACAAATACACATTAAAGATATAATTCTCGGAATCACCTTCTTTTATTTTTCCCCCAAGCCTCAACGAATGCAATCTTTTCTTTTACACCCAAATTCAGCCTTTTGCTCCTGCTTATCCTTGCCAGCGCCTCGCCACCCTTTTCGGAAAGCCTACTTTGCTGCTCTCCGCCGTCCAGTGGCGACTTCTCATCTGTTACTGTATCGCTGGAGGAGCTTGATAAAAGTCTTGTTTCCTCATCGGTTTCGGAACCTTCTGAGTGGTAATCTTCAAGCTGACCATAGTCGGGCATTTCCTTCTCCACTTTATTGTAAATTGCTTCTGCAATGCGTACACGTATACAGTGGGTCGGTCTGCTCAAGAGGTTGTAAATAGTCGTGAAATATGTCTCCGGGATCGGTGTAGTCACATCAGCGGGGGTATAGCGGAGTGAAATAGGGAATATCGCAGTTTGCGCTGGAATCGTGTCAAGTGATGGGGCGAAACGTAGGATACCGCGGCCGTTGGTAGTCGTCCCTTCGGGGAAAACGACTACCGTTCGAGTGGGATTGGACTTGAGAAGGAATGCAACGGTGTGAAGTGTCGCGCCTTTTGGAGGAGAGAGGCAAGGTTTGGAGAAAGACCGGAGTATGGCTGTAAAAAGGGTAATATGTTCGACCTTACGAGTAGTGGGGTAGGAGGCGGTAAATACTGGATCGAAAATGGCGGCAAGGTATATCGCGTCGAGGGGAGAGTTAAAAGAAGAGAGAATGACAGTGTTCGGTCTAGGGAGCTTGTTGGATTTTTTAAACAACGATCTGGTTTAGCTTGTTAGTTACTATTTCTTTGAAGTGAGAAGGGAAAGGGGCACAATACCCTTTCCTGACCCCTTCAACCTGCAAATCAATCCACCACACCCCCGAGCAAAGCAATATGCTCCATAGCCACGCCTTCCGGATGAAACTCCCTATCGGTAACCACTGGAACACCAGAAAGTAGGATATGCTCAGACACAGAAAGAATGGTAGTCGGAAAGCAAAGAAAAACCAGCCCGTGGCGCTCTGAAAGATGGAGTTGGTGCCATCGATGGGCAGAAATGGTGCAATCTGGGTGCCTGTTTCATAGGGATTTAGCGGCCGTTGATAGCTTGACAGGGGATGGAAACTCACCCCGATCACGAAACTGTGAGAACTTCTCCATTCTCGGAAAGTTGGGAGCAAACAAAAGGCGGGTAGTTCAGGGGACTCAGAAGTAACGACGATAAGAAGGGTGATACGAGGGAGGTATGGAGTTTACAAGAACATGGTCTGAGGGAAGGCTGGGTTTTGGGCGCTTGGCAATTATCATATGTGGCATGTGCAATTTGAATTCCATGCGTGTAGAGTACTGTATATAGGGTATGTTACAGTATGATATCATGTACCTGCTGTATGTAACGTTACCCGGCCTTCAAGTACCTGAGTTCCTAGTTCGCTTCTGGAAAACCTTAGACTGGAGGGCAAACAACAACTCAAATAAACATGTCAGCCAGAGCGGTACCGGGTTCTTTATGGCGTACCGCTGCTTCGACTGCTGTGATGGCAACCACAGGAATTCTAAGTCGTCTTTTCCTTTACGGAACCCAGCGAGTTAAGGTTGATGGAATGGATAATTTCTTAGAGCTACTCAAAACAAGGCGAAATGAGCGGAATGCGGGGTTACTGACAGGTAGGGCCTCATGTCACTGGAAGAATTGGTCTTTAGCGCTGACAGCTTAATTACAAGTGTCGAACCATTTGAGTGTGTAGGTATTTGTGGTTATTATGGATCCCTCTAAAAGAATTGGGTATGAAAACTCACGTCACGATGGTGTGAGGCCATTTGGCTGTGGCGCTCCACAGGCTAGATGATCCATTAATATGGGGACTTTTGCCCTGTTCGTATATGTTCTCGCCAAGAGATTTAAGGTATGGGCTAGGTAGTCATGACATATGCTTCAAGAATAAGTAAGTCCAGTAGTTCTTATCATTGTTTACATCATGCATGCGCTTAAGTAAAGGTATCTACATAAACGCCAGCTTAAATATAATAAATCCAACTAGACTAGCAGTATCGGGGATTAATACCGCTAGTTTCTTTTATTTTTATTCCCTTTTTGTCTTTCCTCAGATCATACGATCTGCGCTTTGGTCTCGTTGAAATTGCATCGAGTGACTGACTATGATCCAACTCCTAGAGTAGTGGGTAGCTTCTTTGCCGCTGGCCAAGTACTTCCCACTTTCCGTCTCCATAAAGACCCCCGGGGAGGCCTCTTCCAGCCTAGTATGTCTGAGGCAGTTTCTCTGCTGGATGCTCCTCAACATCATTGGGTGCACATATTCCCCGAAGGCCGCGTTAGTCCATAGTCCTCCAGCTGCCCCCTCCGCCGAGTATTGATTTCCCCGTAGGTTCATCAAACCCCAAAGTATGAAATGCGGTATTTTAGGTGGGGTGTGTCTCGTCTTCTTCTAGAACCCGTCATTCAACCTTCGCTGGTTCCCATGTTCATCACTGGTTTTTCCGACATCATGCACGAATCCCGTAGCTTCCCACGGTTTCTCCCGCGTCTAAGGGAAAAGGTAACTCTGCATATTGGTGGAGTGGTACCGGATTCTAGATTCATAGACTTGAGAAGCAAGTGGCATGACCTGAGCCACCGATATCGCGATGAGGAAGAATACTTAAAAACTGGGAAAGAGGCTGTAGAGTTAAGGGTTGAAGTGACTCGAAGAGTGAGAGACGAAGTGGTAAAGCTGAGAAGGAGGGTTGGGTTTTCTGAGGAGGATGAAGCTGCTGGTAAGGTAGAAACATACAGCCTCCAAGGGATGGAGATGAGGAAAGGGAAGCTAGCGGATGGAACTTGGGAGAATGATACATAACTATTGGTTCCTTGCATAGAAGACCAATTATTAGAACTCATCTGGACTTTGTGCCGGAGATCATAAAGTTTTCCACCACCACCTCCTCCGCCGGGCATAATTACCCAGGATACCAATAGCTTGTGTTGATTCTGCTGGACCAACTAGGCTATTGTGCGTTACATGCCTACGGCCCATGATTTATGGCATTGTGAACTTTCTATGATATTCCCTCCACAGTTTAAAAGCGCTATATAAGGAATAAGAGGGAAGCAATAGACCTCTAAAGCTTAATCTACCTATCCTATATATAATTTACCCCCTAGCCGACCCTGATAGTTAGGTTGATATAAAGCTAAAGGGTAGGGGGAAGGATTATATGGACTTATAGCATGTAGTTTTTTCGGGTATTTAGACGAACGGGCAACTGACAGAAGGGTTTTATTTCGAGGACCAATTCTGAGCGAGTGACCGTCCATGCTTAAGTCGTAACACGTCAATGCTGCCCACTCCCCCATATATATAATAGAGAATTAAGGTTTTGTTGTGCGATTAGTTATGTAATTGATAAGAGATATGTTAGAAGTAAGTCATGCTCAGCTTGGTGTGAAATTTTTTGGGGGCAGCATTTTTTTTGACATCATAAGAGATACTCGCGGTGAAATTGGGTATTGTCCCAATTGCGCCATTCAACCTCATTGAACTCAGGCCTCCAAATCTGAACCTAGTTAACAGAGTTTTCAGGGATCAAGGCCTAATAGAAGGATAGTTTACAAGGGTGAAAACTCCATTTTGGCCTGTTGCCAAATGGGCCCTTAATTAATTTTACCGTAAGTTTACTAATGGCTCGCCTGTCATCAAGGTTAAACGGAGTCCCCAAGGGCCAATGACTAATAAAAAGGTTGTGGAAACGGGGTTTTCACCCTCCGCCTCTTTGCAACGTCCGGACAACCAATTTTGAAAAGTATGTAAGACCTAGACGCGACCATGGGGGTAAGGCGACCATAGGGGTAGGGGGATCTTAGTCTATCTTCATCCAAAGGACGGTAAATTCACGGGAATAAGTAAACTCGAAATATCACATGAAACCTAATACATTGTCTTGAACTATCTCCATTTGAAACTCGATTTTAGTACTTTTCGGTTGCAATAGAGGAATCGCCCACTGCTGCACTTGCCTAACGGGGCCATTACATAACTGGCCTGAGACGAACTTCTAGATCTTTTTTACTCTACTAAGTACATGTAACTATCTAGAAAATACCCGCAAATGCGTAAGGGTGTATAAGACGTATTGGACACTGATATTAGCACAATGTCATTTATTAGTCACCACCCTTGTTTTTCGATTAGAACAAGACAGTATGTAACTACATGTACATGTACATGTATATACTTACATATATGATTTTTGCATGAGGTTAGGTTGATTTGCGTAGCTACATGTAGACATGGATAGCTACATGTACTTTTGAAAGCCTGTCCGTTGCATCATGTATTAATCAATCAATCAAAGTATCCTTCCTAGCTGTGGTGGTTGTGGCAAGGTCTAGACCACTATTATCTTATGTCATTACTGCATTTGTGCCAAGGAAATTACTGTTATAAAAGGGCAGCTAAATTCCCCCCAGAAATATACATTTCAAGAATTACTTCCGTTACAATAGTCAATAACGTGTTTCACCGGGAAAGCGATCGTTACCGGAAAAGCAAACAAGTCCCATGGATGAAAGATAATAGTACTAAAGTTCAGTCTAATACGAACCCAAATATGTTGGAAGTGCTTTTTGTTGATTTTGGGTGATATTTACATGTACTTAGGGTAGTGTGGTGGGGGTACCTCCAAAAGACCCAAAAGGAGAAGAAATTACATATATATATTATGACAACCATCTTTCACCACTCAACTTTAGCAAATATCATCTAAAATAGTCAAAAGAGGCCTAAAGGGTGTTTCTGGACACCTCATTCGCTCCAGCCTCAAAATCTGAAATTTTTAAAGTCTTGTTGTCATGGTTGATTGCTTGCCCAGTGATGATTGCTTTCCCGGTGATACACATTATTTCGAAGACTTTATATCACGGCGTACCACGAGCTACTGCGGAGGAAAGGATATCATGGAACTGGGTCTAGGGTTCGGGTTTTCTCTTTGGGTTTCTAAGGGTTTCCGTTACACGGGTTATGAGTCATCCCTGGACAGGGATTGGGAACTGTATATAATGGCTACGAGTCTTTCCTTCATCTCTTTCTCTTCTTTCCTTTCCTACGCAACCTTCCTGTTGTCAACTCTACGTTTCTAGTTTCTTTAGTTGTTACTTGTTTCTTAGTATCGTCTCTTGGAATATATCGCCATCACCCCTTAATATCCCTGCCTTAAGATTACTCGCCTCGCCTACCATACTTTAGTCACATGACCGTCAAGTCCTCTCTGGTATCTTCGTCACATCACTACAGACAGCCATTTTAATTCTCTGTCCCACAACCTCGCTTTGGTTAAATTACTTGAGTCGTCGTCCTCGTCTCGCTGCCCTCGCTTTGTGAACCTTGGCTAGTTTAGATATAGTCTCCGCTTCGCTCCGTAACACTTTATCTTAGTACAGTCACATCCAACAAATTTTGGCCGTCAACGCAATTATTCCTGAACTCGCGCAACCATCCCCTGGACAGCCACATCAGCAAGACTTCATTTATCTCCTGAAGTCTCCTGAGCCTCAGGAGACTGAAAAAATATTCAGAAGTCTCAGGAGACTCTCAGGAGATCCAGGAGACTGTTGGGAGACTCTATATACAAATGGTAGTTTGCTGATGCATGAAGCCACAATCAAGTTACAAGCCTTCAAGATATGACAAAAGACAAGCTATTATTACCCTCCATATGACAGGCCTGAATGCTGCACAAATATCAAAAGATACAGGGTATCCAACCAGGACTGTTCTTAGAACCATTGTCAATGAGACTGAGAGGGGTTACACCCATGAACTCCTGTTCTGACGTTTTAGCATAAGTTCTGACGGTTGGGTAGTGGAAGCGCTCTTGGGAGAAAAGGAGTTGTGTTAAGCGAAAATGGAGGGGGTGATGTCAAGGTATTGTTATTTCTTTCTATGGGATTCTGTTGCAGGATGGATTGGTAATAGGATTATACGAAATGGTGGGGAGGAATACAAGGTTTGGTTACAACAAGGTTTCTACGGAATTCTATGACCTGATGTAAGAGTCATAGCGAACTGGCGCGGTATCACGGCCCAGCCCCCACTCTCCTGTCTGCCGCCAAGGCACTTTAGGAATCGGGTTACTGGATGAGATCGGTCGAGGACGGGAGTCGGGTTAGCGAATTAGGAAGGAGCTCGGGTAATGAGAAGTAAGCGCTAGGGTTATTCGGGTTGTTACAGGATGGAGTTATCGGTATTGGGAATAGTATGGACGGCTTGGTAGTGGAAAGTATTCTATGGGTTTCCATGGTATGACTCAGCGATGGAGGAAATAGTTGTATATATAGAGCTTCGTTTTTCCTATGTCTTCGCTCCTCTAGGCAACGTCTTCTTCTTGTTAGCAATACATCTCATTTAACTTCGGTCTTCTGTTCCTGCCTCGTCCCCAAACCTGAACCTGAACCTGAACCTGAACCTGAACCTGAACCTTATCCCGAACTGACTCCAGTCTATTCCGAGTTGAACCCATTTCGTCCCGGCCCCCGTCCCTGTCCCTGCTCATCTCCTGAACCCTGACCCCACCCTGTTAGACTGGGGAAGATGTTAAATAGCAGGTGTAGACTTTTCCTTTGGTTCTTTCTTTCTTTTCTCTTCGTCTCGTCTTCCTGTTATCTCATTCAATAGAAATATACTCCTATCTCTAAAAGTCATAGTCATAGCCCCATTCAAACTCGCATTCATAAGCGGGACCTATAGTTTCTCCTCATCCTCGTTCTGTATCCTCCTACGATACTCGCTTTCCCTGCTCTGCCTGTGCTTGTGCCCACTTATCTGCCGTAGCCCTTGCTTTAGCCTTCGTCTTCGCCCTATCTTCGGCCTCAATTGTCCTCTTGCTGTCCGGCATCTTGGCAGTAGTCCGATTGCATCGAAGATTTTACAAGTCTCGTGAGACACAGCATCAGCAAAAATGGGTCTTTGTGGCGCCTATTAAACGACAAGACGTCAAAGACGTCAAAGACGCTCAAATATCAATTGCTTACCTCATCCCCGCGCCCCGGCCCTATAGGATAGTCTTGGTCTCCCAAGACGCATTTTTCGTCTTTAGTTTCCAAAATCTCGTCTTGTACCCTTTGCCAGGCTAGCAGTCATGGCAAAAACTTGACGCTAATTTTCGTTGGGAATTGACGTCACATTGACGATTGGACAGTTCAGGTGATTCACGGTACATCGTTTATTTAATTCTATATAATCCTATATATTTCTATATACAAATATATGCCTACGCGACTACCTGCCCGCGCGCCTGCCTGCGCGCCCACCTCACTACCTGTAGAAGTCGTCGATTTGGGCGTGTCTTAGGCGTCACTATGGGCGTGTCCATGGCGTTGATTTGGGCGTCTCCATGGCGTTGATTTGGGCGTGTCCATAGAGTCAATTTGGGCGTGTCATAGGCGTCACTATGGGCGTGTCCATAGCATCGATTTGGGCGTGTCCATGGCGTCAATTTGGGCGTCAATTTGGGCGTCTCCATGGCGTCCATTTGGGCATCACTATGGACATGTCTATGGCATCGATTTGGGCGAGTCCATGGCGTCAATTTGGGCGTGTCCTAGGCGGTGGCGGGGATGCTTAAAACCTGGACACTGTACCAAGAATGACGTTGATGACAGGAGCTAGTCCTAATCGGGCTTAGTCTGTGCCGGTATATCACTTTTCTACCAACATATCACATTTTGGAGACGTCAAAAGACGACCTGTCATATTTAGAACGGTAAGTCGAAAGATGACGTAAAGAATGACATATCACTTTTAGACTTACGAAAAAATGACCTATCACTTTTTGGAGGCACAAGATGGCACCCGATGCATCCAGACGACGACTTTGGGTATTCTGCGTCTTGGGAGACAAGATGCGTCTTGGCGAGACCAATTTTTTCCTGATGAAGCCCTGTCACTCCGTCACACTCTTTTTGAGGTTCTTTCTGCAGGTGTCCTTTTCCGAATTTGTACCAGGTTGCATCTGCTGTCATGTTGGAATGCACACCAAACTTGAATTGAAGTTCTGCTGCTTTTGAAGGTGGGTTTAAGGTGTTTTTTATTGAGTTGTTCCCCAGGTCTATATTTGACCTTCTGACCAACTGGGTTTAGATCATACTCAATCTTATACTAATCTGTCCAGACTCTTTTCCTCCATTCCTGCCTCCTCCACCGACGTCTCCTATTGCACCACTCCTTCTTCAGTTCTGGGTAATCTTTTTGAGTCAAGGTTTGGGTCTTTTGACATAGAGGGTTAATTTCTCTTGCTTGAGAAATTTGCTGATAGTTGTACGACTGCAATTGATCTTTCTCACCTCTTTAATTTTTGCCAAAGAGGAGCTAGGGTCCTCCTTAACAACTTTCAATATTCTTTTCTTCTCCCAAGCTGTTAGGGTTAGTGGTCTCCCAGGTACATCAGCAAGATTTTACAAGTTTCAGAAGATTACAGGGGTCTCAGGAGACTCAGGAGACTGTCAGGAGACTCAGGAGACTCCAGTTACAAATGGTAAAGCTTGTTGATGTATAGGGAGTTGCGACAGAGCGACAGAAAGTAGAGGGCGGGAGATAAAAGCAATGACGCAAGTGTGACGGAGTAACGGGGACTAGAGAGCGAGAGATGAAAACGAGGACGCAAGAGGGGAATCGAGGGGCGCACCCAGAACGAGCAGGAGAACGAGGGGCACCGGCAAAGGCTAAGGCAAAGACGACAGCAAGCGCATGGGTACAAGCACAGGCAGGGCAGGGAAAGCGAGGACCACAAGAGGACACAGGGCGAAGATGAGGAGAAACTATAGATCTCGCTTGGGAGGCGAGCTTGGACAGGACTAAGGCTTATGGTTTCTGGGAATAGGGGTAGATTCCTATGTATTGAGATAATAGGAAGACGAGACAGAGAGGAAAGAAAGAAAAAGACTAAAGGAAATGTCTTCATCAGCTATTTAGCACCCTCCTCCGCTTGTCCGTTATGACTCACACATCACGCCATAGAACATCAAAGAAATCCCGTATCACCACACCTCGTATTCCTCTCTAACCATCACACCACTTCTGCTTATGAATGCCTCCTGCAACCGAATCTTGTAGAAAGAAATGACGTGACCAAGTCCACCACATCCACCCTCGCTTAGTATTCCCCTTTCCACTATTTTCCTACTCTGACTACTGAACAGTCGGGACTACTGCCAAGACGCCGGAACAAAGAGACAAACTGGAGATGGATACAAAGTAGTATTGTGAGGAGATTATTGACAACAATTTGGTCCCATATTGGATGTCTTTGCAAGATCCTGCGGGGTCTTACCTTATTGAGGATAATCTAAAGGTTCATCAGTCAAAAATGGCAAAGGAGTATAGGGATATATATGGGATTGTTAAGGATGATTGGCCCTCAAATTCCCCTGATTTCAATGCTATTGAAAACACATGGAAAATGCTCAAGACAGCCCTAAGAAAGAGATAGAGTTATACTTAGAGAAGACCCCATAGTGAAGATGAACTTTTTATTGCAGCTCAGGAGGAGTGGAAGGCAATTCCTCAGGCAAAGCTAGATATGTTGGTGGATTCTTTACCAAAAAGAATTGAGGCATGTTTGGCAGCAAATGGAGGACACACTAAGTGGTAGTCACATATTTTATTTCCTTATATTTTATTTAACACTACTATGTATTCTCTATCAAATTGCTTGTCAATTGATTTATTCGTTGATATTCGGGGGTGTCGCGCGTGGTTGACCCGGGCGAAACGGCCAAAATTTGTTGGATGCGACTGTACCATATCGAGTGACGGTTTGTGCCAAGATGCACCCACATATGATAAATTTGTATGTGCAAATAATGAAAGTTGCAGCCGACTAAAAGCCTCTAATAGGACTTTGGTTGCTAGAGCCATTACCTACCCCCGTCCTATTAATAAAATTTGGCAAGTACAGTAACTGTTCCATTTTTTTCCCAACTAAATTTTGAGTCTTTATCCAGTGACAGTACGATTTACTCATTTACTTATGTAGCTTATAAGGTTGATATTTTTTTAAAAATTATCACTGTACAAAAAAAGAACTCCGATTCAGATATCTCCGTAGCAAGCGAAGACAGAAAATAAGAATAGAGTGCTATGCATGACAAAACCAAAGAAGCATCAAATAAACCGTCAACGCCAAATATCTAGATATTAAAGCCTTCTCATAAACCCGAAACGAGATATTTCTAGCCATCCCAGTAGCCCTAAATCCCAGGACGGAGAGAATTATACACACCATTCCAAACCAAAGGGGAAAAACACAATAAAGAAGGGTAGAGGAGAAAAATAAGACCAAAGATGCAAAGATATATAAAAAGTATCTGTTCATATGCACATTGCAGTTATTAAAAACGCTAAGGATACCGAAAGAGTAGCTGTGATATCTTTCTCGCTGAAAATACGTCCAAAATTCCGTAATAAACCAAAATGGAAAACGGACGCAGAAATGCGTTACAATAAATAGAAATGCTAACAAACTTGGTACTTTAATAAATTCCTTGTGATAAGTACTGAAATTGGTCGTACTATTAAAAAATAATTGGTCAGTACCAGCTTAATATTAAAAGAAAGAAAGAAAAAGGATATCTTACCATCCTCGTAGAATAACTTCCTAGTGACCCCCGGATTAAAACGTCATCCACAAATACCCCTGCCTCTGCCTCACTAAGGTGCAATTGGAATCTTTGTCTCAACTGAGTGGTTGCATACACAACTCCAGACGAGAAACAAGGCATTCGGGATTCCTTGCCCATAAGCTCTACCAGGTCTACCAGATTGTCTGCCGACTTTCTCAGTGCTAAAGTATTGTTAGATTTCATGTCGGAACACTAGGGGAAATTATTGGATATACCTTGAAATGCCTGCTTAAACAGGGCTCGAAACATTTCAAAGTCAGGTGAGAGGGCGCCCCCGAGCACGTCCACATATTCTTGTGTAAGTTTAAAGGGTGCGGATTCAAACCCTACAGATCCGGGGGAATTTGAGAGCATAAAGCCAAAATCAATGTGTATAATATCTTTGAGTAGTTTAGCATCAGATAAGGTATGTATAAGAATAAAAATAACCTACGTCCTTGGTTATCTATTAACACATTGCCGTTATGCCGGTCTTTTAGCTGGAGAATGTAACAGATCACACTATATGCTGCCAGAGACCTAGTAAATGCATCTACAGCAGCCTTATACGTCTCCGAATCAGGCTCTCCAAAAGTCTATCTCGCCATCAGCTTTGATACGTACAGAGTGTGTATTATGGAATACCTTGACAAAGTGTTCCTTGAGCGAGGCGATTCGGCCCTTTGGATTCTTCCCTGAAGCAACTGATGCAATCGTGAGACTTCGTTTCAGGGAGTGCAGAGAAGTGCCATTCGTGATAGTCTCAATTAACCCCGCCGACTAATATTATGTCAATAAATGAGGGACACAACGTATCTGCGAAGTGGTTTTAACCTACCTCTCCAGTGACAAGTATTTGCATCCGCTTTACCCATACTGGTACGCCAGCTTTATTCCATATCTTGTCACAAACATGTATGAGCTGGCATGCAAAGGCTTCTTGCCTTAAGTCTGCGCCAGTCTTGACAATTACGCTCAGGAGATCCCAATTCTTGCACCAGCCATATGGTGAAGACTTCCTTATACGCTCTCTTTTGACGGTCCATTCTTCTCCAAATGTCGCTGCGCTAGGGTCATCCCGGTCTGCTTTCCGCTCAACACCGGATGTTTTTTGATCATTTTCCATGCGGGCCGCCCCAGCTTCGGCATTCAGGTTAGACGGAGCTGCCGCTTCACCGCCTTCTGCTCCTGTTGATGACAAGGGGGCTGCCACTGCCGCACTTGCTATAATTGTGTCAAATGATTGCAAAGGGGCAGTTTCAAAGAAATTTTGTTCCTCTAAAGTCTGCATACTAGCAATTATTTTCTCTTTTATAGCTGCAACCTCATTCTTTGGCCTCTTTGAGCTGCTAGCGTCTAATTGCGCCAACATAGCAGATGCCATCCTCATATGGGTCGCAAGGGCTGATAGATCCGGCGCTTCACTAATTGGCCTTGACGAACCATAGGGCTTCCTTGGCCCTGGGCTACCAGATCTGGTGACAGAACGTTCAGAGGTTCTGGATGATGCCCCGCTAGAAAGCCGTGGTATTGGTGCCACAGCCTTTGCCAGAGGCACTTCCGGATCACTAGCTTGATCCACATCCTCAGCTAGCTTTCCGTTGGCTACCGGTGTTGTCCCGATATCCCCTGTGGAGGGCTCGAACACGCTATCTACCTCATCTTCACCATTATTATTACGGTATGCAGCTGACGGAACTTCCGATAAATCAAACATCCTCCGCCGCGAACCTTCAGCACCTTCTTCTGAAAGTAGTGTGGAAAGAAGCCGTTGGTTATCCGGCTTCTCTGGGTCGAAATCAAAATCATCTCTCAAAACCTCTACCATCAGCAGATAAGGCACTCTTTCAGCACTATTTAGAACGGTAGCCTCCGCCGGATTTATGCGAACAACTCGATGGTGGCCGGGTTGCCAACTATCTTGACCGGCAGTGGCAGGGCAAATCACTGGGATGTCAACTTCAGCGGGTAAGTAATTGTTGAGTAAAGCTAATTCCGTTCGTAGAGCACTGAGTCGGATCGGCTTTGGCACCAAAACCATTTTGTTTGAGATATCTTCTAGCGCCGATAGAAATTGGGTTTGATTGCGGAAATAATTTGCTCTTAGCATATGAATTTTTCTAGAAGTAGATAGCTGGGCCGGAGCTAGAGGTCTTTCCTTTCGGCGACGAATGTTGTTAGACCCCGTAGATGATCCGAGTGTAACACTTCGTTGCATTCGAAGATCCGGCAAAGAAGAGGAAGCGGTAGGTGACATAAGTGGAACATTGAGAGAATCTGATTTGAAAGATGACCGCCTTGTTAGTGAAAACGACCTTCTCTCAGACCTAGTGGCTGGTGAAGTTGGTGTGCTATGGGGAGATTTTGGCGATTTGGTATGTGTAGATTGATTAGTAGAAACAGCTGAAGTGGAGTCCGAGGTTTTGACTCGTGGTCGCTCTTTCTTTGGCCGACTTGGCTGCCCGGTTGCAATGGTTTTACTTCGAGTAAGTTTCCCCGGGAGATCCGTTATTGATTGATACACATGTGGTTTCCGTGCCTGCGCAACAGCCAAAGGTCCCGCGAACTTCGGTAAAAATGGAGCTGCAACACTTCCTATAACCAAACTTGCCAGCAAGGTGACTGGCAGAACATTCTCTTTTAATCTTTCTTTTTTCTTGTTTTCTTCCGCACCAAACACTATATGTTGCACCTTGTTATAAACTCTTCTACATGTCTGTATAGTTTCACGTCAGAATACCATGCCCCAAGGACATCAACTATTGAAATATACCTTGAACGCACTCGATGTCGGATCTCCCGATAGATCGTGTAGATGCGTCTGAAACAACCAAAATGTCTATGTGTCGCAGTTAGAGCTATGGCGTGCATTATCTTCTCTCTGGAAGGTCAATACCAGAAGAGCCCCATGTGCCGATTTCTCGCATAGCTCAAAAATAAACTCCTCTAGCGCCACAGATTCCGTATTCTCTATGCTAACAAGTAGATGACACAGTTGCGGAAGGAAGAACTCGATCTCTTCATAGCTGAACTCCCGGAGCTTTGTACAGAGAAAATGGTGAATTCCTATGTGACCAGAATATCGACTATCTCAGGGCGTAGTGGAGTCAGCTAATTGATGCGAACATGATTCGCTCGGTGAAGGAGGGGTGCATCCGTACGCCAGATATGCCACAGCGAGAAAGGGGTTATCGCTAAAGTGATCAGAGGTGATCAGTCGGTACAGCAATTGCGACATCTTCGATGAGAGTAATATCCACAACCGTTCCTCTTGAATTTGTTTGTAACGATTCAAAATAAAAGGAAAGACCTTCAGGACAAGATCGAGAAGATGGTCGGTTGAGGGTAGGAACCGGGGAAGCGGACGGAGCAAAGAGCCTCAAAGGACGAAGGGTTCCTTTACTAATAGTAGAGGCCGACGGATGACGGAGGGTGGAGTCGTCAATCGGGGTTGTGGGATAGAGAGGGGTGGTGGCTATGTGTCAACCTCCAGGGTCTATTGGGAACGAGCGTTTTGAATGTTGAATGTTGTAGAAGCCTACTCTGACTTGAGGCTGGAGAAGTTGATGCTACGGAGAGTTGCAACCACATCCGGACACCAACTAGTACTTAGCTGGCTGGTTGTATGTCTGAAGTCATTGTGTTTCCACAAGGCATGGGTTACTGAAATAGGCTTCTTCCGAGGTCTAGTTCTCCGCCAAATCGTCTTTAAACGAGTAGAGTTTGTCTCCCAGAGAAAATCATGAACCTTTACTAATGAAACCCTAGGCTTGCTATGGGTATAGAGCGATTTTATAAACCCAGAGTAGAGCATTGCTATCCTGTAGAGAAGCCTCGCCTCGCCATGCAATGCTGTTCTTTCCTTTTTTCGAGCCGAGAACCGATCCTAGGTGTTTTCCTCGAACTCTAAACATGACCGGTATGAGGCTCCACTAATCCTTGGCACTGAACTCTGACCATATTTAGGGTATTTGCTAGTATAGTACTAGGACTGTTTAGGGGCCTGGATCAACCACACAACGTTGGCCAGCTTATTTGGAATTTGGACAAAAGCTCAGAGATTGTCATAAATGAGTTACAGAATTTAAATTTTACTTCCGCAGTGTTGGTGATATATTTTGTGATCTTGAGCCTGTTGCCATGCAGAAATTTGTATAGGAACACATCAAATTTTAGAAGATTTCAAATTCATTTTTAAGAAAATGCTTTGCAAGTTCATGATAATTGAACCTAAAATTCTGGAACTCATTTATCATGATCTTGAGATAAGTTCTGAGCTTCTGCCCACAGGTGGAATTTTTTGCCCTGTGTTGAGTGGTTTGTTCTGGTCGCTAAACATGGCTACTTTGGTTGTAAAAAGTGTAATCGCCAAAACCTCTGTCACCCGAGTGTATATACATGAGTTAATTTTTGAAAAAAAGAATAATAATGAAGGCCCGTCCATGGTAACAGCTTAAGTGCTTTGGGCATTGGTTTTGATCCTGGAAACAAGATTGCAGTTAATTTAGTAATTAATACCTATATGCCGGGCCTCCTTAGCCGCGTACTTCTAGGGCATGAAACTACATGTATATATGTACTCAAGGGCCCCTCTGTATAAGTGCTACTCTTTTAAATTGATACCCGCCATAATCACAACAAAGCCTGTGCGATATCTCTGGAAACTGTCCGCAATCCTGCAGCTCTCTCCACCTTGTGTCCCCCAAGAAACAAAACAGCAAAGGGCCATGCATGAAGACTTTCATCCTCATGACAAGTTACTGGCCCTATTCTCTCCAATCGTTTCGCCATCGTCCGAATACTCTCACAGAAAACCTCTTCGGAACCATAGTAATAGTGCATCCCTTTGCTAGGCATTGCCTTCTCCCACCACAGTGTATCCATACAGCATCCAGGGGATATAAGTGGATCGTACACTCTGTGAGGGCCAGCATATTGCCTTGCAAGGTCATGAAGCTTTTCGACGTTAAGATAATCCGTAGAAGTATTGCGATTTAGTTCAGAGACTAGATTGGTCCATGGCGATATAAGTGTAGCCAACGCGGGTTTCTTATTTGAATGTCGACTTGCTAGACTGAGCAAGAGACTGAGAGTAAGGGTTCCCCCAGCACTGTCTCCACTTACAACTATTTGATCAGGGCCGCCGGCGATTGAGAGGACATAATTATAGCCAACAAGCATTTCTCCGAGTTGATGCGGATATGTTTGCTCTGGGACAAGCGTATACTCTAAAGCAAATATTGCGGGATTCACAAATCCGGACTCTTTAAGAATTGATATCCAGGTGATTAAGAATTCGAGGTAAAAGTAAGATGAGCCCATCGTAAAACCCCCGCCGTGGGAATAATATATAAAGAGATCTGGTTTAGTGTCTCGGTCTTCGATAATCCACAGTCCCTTTAACCCATCTTCAGTCTGATATACGACGTCAGTGACCACCATTCAAATCATATCTATGTTTTTATTTGACTTACGCGATGAACCTCACTCCATATAGGACGTGCAAGTTGCTTAAAGTATCCATGGCGGAACATTCTGAATTTTAGAAATGGTAGTGCAACATCTCTTGTGAAGAAAACTTGGGTGATTCTGCTTGGTATGTTGGAGAAAGCATAGCGCATGCAACGGACAACTAGGTCCTGGAATAGTGTCGTCCGCTGTGTAAATGGTAGTTGATGCTTTTTAGCAGTTAGGTACCGTTCTCGTATAATATTCACAGGTAGTTGAAGCACTGTAGGCGTTAGTCGTGTTATGCGGGGTTCACGAAGACCCGCAACTCACCAAGAAATGGAAGGGCTTGGATTGCGCAAATAAGTGTATCTAGGAGTCCGATATCTCGCAACAGATATATAACTGCGAAAGCTAGAAAAACAAATATATCTAACCATGAAACTGATCCCAGGAGCATGTTGGCAGTAATTCTATGGTACTGGGGTTGTAGATGCCGACGGCATATGATTACCGCCCAGCCTGATTTTTATGGCTTCGTCGTCGACAGTGTGGTGCTGCAGACCAAAGTTATTGACGTGAATACCTACTTGCCCGATCTAATGGGCCAAGGTAGCACGGAGTCAGTGTGACGGGCGAAAATCCGTGGAATTAGCTGTATGTAAGGGATTGCCCAACGTGAATTACAATGTCTATAAGAATCCCCTCGCATAGGCATATCAGGCATATCATAATTAAAGCATGTGCACCTTAGATGTTAAGGAAACTGAGCCACAGAACTTGGTAGTGTCTCTCTCTCACTTCTACATTACATACAATCTGGCCCTAGCCATGAGCCCTGAGCCCTAACCGAGCATGAATGGGCAATAATAGATAAATCCTAATTGAATCGTCCAAGTTACTGTTTACGACGTGTAAATTCAAATCTTAGGGGTAAGCAAAGTGAAGAGAAACCGCCGCTTCAAGGACTGCCGGCTTTATACTTTCGGGACTTGCTGGTTGACTCCGATTCGGTGCAAGCTCATCCGTTTCCCCCCAGCCTCCATGCTCCGCACCTCCACGACAACTTTATAAAAATTAACTAACGTATCCAGCACATCACCAGCACACAGTCAATTTGCTTCGAGTGCTTTAGGATCTCAAAGCCCACCATTTGCTCTCCCCTGAGCGCCCCTTTCACATCATCCTCCTCATCCTCCACTTAAAAGCGCACGTGCGGCTCACATAGAGATGGCAACGACACAAGAGCAGTCAGCGAACGGGTTGAGGTGAGATTTCACGACCCAAACGTGTAATGTTGGTGGTTCCAGCTGTAAAATTTTTCTCTAACTGTGATCAGCTCGATTCCGCTTCCTGAGATACCCGTCAAACTCCGGTGCACTATTTGCAGCGAGCTTGCACGTGGCGCATCTCGTCTACCATGCTGTGAGCAATCGATATGTGAAAACTGTGGGTAGTCTTTTCTCGGAATTGTTCAAGAAGATTTTTTCCTCGTTGACAGTACATAGGCCATGCAAATCTTCCGACGGAGTGCCCTGTTTGTGATCACACTCCGCTTAGTCCAGACGACTGCAAAGCAAATATTGCCCTCCGAACGACGGTGGCGGTTTTCTTAAGGACTCAGGAGAAGAAACATAATTTAATGTTACAGAAAGAACAAAAGGAGAAGACTAAATCGATAGAGCCCAAGGCCGAAGTTAAAGATGCAGAGCCAGAACCGGAAAAGGTGCAGGCGCACGTGTCCCCCATGCAGAACCCATTAACACCTCCGCAAGAGGCTGAAGAGACTTCTCGGTCAGAAGAT
The DNA here is from genome assembly GCA_024713755.1 of Morchella sp. 2018-W16. NCBI lineage: Eukaryota > Fungi > Ascomycota > Pezizomycetes > Pezizales > Morchellaceae > Morchella > Morchella sp. 2018-W16. The sequence continues at coordinate 808,719 of JAMGYY010000025.1, read as the reverse complement.
ACACAGGCGCTTCCGCAGGCTCCGCAGGTTAGTGAAGAGGTGTTGCCTGAACAAATATCCCATGTAACTAACCACTTCCAGGAATCCACGGAAGCAGTGAACGAGACGGAGGTGGTGAAAGGTCTCAGCGGGACTACCCCGCCTGAAGTACAAGCAGCGAATGGTTTCGTTGGCCAACAGAACGGTTGGTTTGGTCAACAGGACTCCAATCAGATGGAGCAACAGATGCAACAGATGTTTCCTGGGCAGGACTTTTCAGGTCCCAATGGATGGAACATGTATAACCAAATGATGCAAGGGATGCATCATGATGGTTGGATGAGTGGATACGGAAATTCAATGATGGGTACGCCAATCTACTCCTGCAGTCGTTAACAGGCACTAATATATTTTTTCCTTTATTTTAAGGTTATGGTATGAATTCGGTCGCACAGGGAGGAGGGTATGGTGGAGGAAATTTTGGGGGCATGGGAATGAATGGAGGAGGGTTTCATAACGGGCATGATGGAATGGGATGGGGTTGGAATGGACAAAATAATGTGGGATACAATCCCGGAATGGAAGGTACTCGTAATGGTGGATATTATTCTGCTGCAGCTGCTGGTGGATATAATCACCAATCTCACGGGAATCTTCAGATGCCCACACAGCAATATCAAAATCCTCATTTCCGGCAGCAGCCTTATCAACGGGGTCGTGGTGGCTTTGGTAATGGGTCACGTCCATTCTCTCTTGAACGCCAGCCACAGCAGGCTTTTCAGGATGCTCAATTTCAACAGCAGTTTCAAGGTATTGATGAAGCTCGCGCTGCTGTTGTTGGCGCGCCTGTTGATGAGAAAAAAGGAGAAAAGATTCCTGTTGTGTCTGGAGACCCTGAGAATATAACTGATCCCAACGATGTGCCTACTGATACTGCTTCTACTGTTTTGGCTGGAGCGGACCCTGCTTCTGAGGAACTTGCAGACTCACAAAATTTAGCAGTCCCTGTGAACCCTGATATGGCTCAGTATTTTCCCCCAGATGAATTTAGAGGTCCACCAGGCTTTCAACCACATTTCCCCGCTGGACCCCGTGGGGGCCCTCGCGGAGGTTTTAGAGGATCATATCAGACAGGCAGGGGCGGATTTTATGCCCCAATCCCATCGGTCATTGGAGATGCAGAGCCCGATAAAATACCTGGTGTAGGATTAGGTGTTGAAGGTGCGCCTACTGGCCCCAAAGCGCTTCGAGAGGGGATCCCTCCAGTTCGTGGAATATCTATTAGAGGGGCAGCGTTCGGCCGCGGAAGAGGCACTTATGCTGGATCGTCATGGAACAGAAGGTTTGTATCATTTCACCATCAGTATCCGGAAATATTCTAACAACACGGAATGTGAAACAGTATGTCGCCAGGGCGCGTAAGGCCATTTTCCAGATCCAGGTCCCGGGACGGGGGGCGCCGATCTAGTGCCACTGGTCGTGATAGAAGTAGGGACCCCAGCCGCGATCGCCGTAGAAGATCTAGATCCCGGAACCGGGACCGCAGTCGACATCGGAAGCGCCAGTCCCAAAGTGTTGAATCTGAAAGTGACCGCCGCGGACGAACTTTAAACCCTGACACTGAAGAACCAATCTCGCCTGTTCTAGTAAAGACGCTCACCGATGTTTCTACCGCTGAACAAGACAATATAGATAGTACCCAGCAAAGTTCCACTGGCAGGGTAAAGAGGTCACGCGAAGAGTCTGCTAGCAGAGAAAGATTGCGCTCTATCTCAAGGTCTCGGAGCAAGTCGCCAAGTGGGCATCACAAACGCAGCCGCAGACACAGAAGGTCTAGCCCCGTTATAGAGAGAGATAGAGAAAACAAGGACAAAGAGCCCCGAGATAGAGATAGTAGGGATAAAGATAGTAGTAGGCACCACCGCCGGGGCCATAAGCACAGGAGTAGTAGAAGACACCATTCCCGCTCACGTTCCAGATCTCCAAAGAAGGACGACTATCCAATTGATGAAAAAACTACCACTTCACGCGATGTCGAAGGAGTGGAGAGCAGGAACGGGAGAGACTCGCGAGAAAGAAGACACAAGCGAAGGAGCAAGAGAGAAGATAGTCGGCATCGTTCTCATCGTCATAAGTCTAGCAAGCATGATCGCTACGATAAATACGATAAAGATGAGAAATATGATCGAGATGAGAAATACGAGAAAGACGAGAAATATGACCGAAGAGAAAGAGAAAAGCACGAAAAGACTGAACCGGCTATCACTGAGAAAAAAACTGAGAGGGAACGATACTCAGAAAAGGGTGCGGACCGAAAGACAACAAAAGATACGCGGTCTCGAAGGAAGCTGTCATACAAATACGAGGATGAGGAGGACCTCGAGCGGAGAGCGGAGAGAGACCGTGAGGCGGAGAGATGGGGAGGAGTCAAAAAGTAAAAAGAATCATTTTTTTTCCCTATGTTTTTTACCATCTTTCTTTAGCCTTTTGGTTGAACATTAATGTCTCTCCGTCCTTTTCTCATAAACCGCCACTCAACCGCTTTATTTCTACCCTGATCACTACACTTTCATAAAAACCTGGAATCAAATTGTTTTCCAAGTTATGATGTTTTTCTCTTTAGATGGGTGGTTAGATTCATGTTTTCCTGTTTTTGGCGGTAACCAGCACGTAAACAACAGGCTCTGGTAGGAAAAAGGGCTGGTTTGTAGGAATAGAACAGAAGAAGCGCAAGCATGCGCCTATTACTTAGTTCTTCTGATAAATAAAGATGTCCCGTTTGAGACCGGTATCTAATTTTTGCAAAAGACTAAATCCGAACTCTTCCAAGATCGATTTAAAATCGTCCGGGCGAAGTTCGAGCTTTTTATAGTTCCCCTCAAGGATCTTATTCTTCTTTACCGCACGCTTATAAGATTCCCACTCCTGAGGTTCAAGGATAAAGAATCCGGTCGGGCGCAGAGAGGAGTAGACCTTGGCAAAAAATGTACGTAGCCCTTTGGTCGTAAGCAGCATTAGTAGGTACAGCCCAGGGACAATTACGCAAGGGCTTGGGGTCTCCATAATTTCCCACTATTCGCTTACCTTTGTCCAAGCCCTGCAGGTGAACCCATTTAACCATACTTAAAGCGAGGATCACATCGTAAAACCCCGGTTCTAAAGGAGGACTCGTGGCCCAGTTTTCACAGCGGAAGGCCACGTTAAGGGGAAACTTTATGGGGTCAAGATCCTGATGATAATGCCGGTGCCCGTGTTGCAGTACCGACGAGATCGGAAAATAATTGTTCCGCTCATGGCTAGGTCCGGCTGGGGTGGGCTCTCCATCTACGGGGGCAGTCCTGGAATATCGCAGTGATAGATGCGATGTCGCCTTTTGTACCAGTTCTGGGTCGATGTCGACACCGGTTACACTTGCCGGAGAGAACGAAATGCCTTTTCATTTTCACTCCCGTGCATAATAGTCAGTGCCCATGACTTGTAGCTTTGCCGCCGACCAGCATAGTGTGTTCGGGTTTTGGGAGAGGTGGTGGTACCCAGATGCACAGCTATCGCCCCATTATTGCATCCTATGTCCAGGATGTCCTTGCCATTAAATAGATCCGGGGAAGCATTGGCAAGGGCTTGCAGGCGGTAATCGATAACATGCGGGGCACGATTGAGACCATCGTGTCGACTGGCGCCTTGGTAGCCTAGGTGTGTACAGTAAACATTTGTAAGCAGTGGGTCAGGGTAGGCACATGTGGAGAATTAAGGATTCACATGAGGGGGGTATTTATGGAGTCGATAATGACATACCTTTGTAGTTACCATACTGGGCCATTGTTTCGTTATCGGTGCTGCCCAGATGTTTGGAGTTTTGAGTAGCAGCTTTGTTGTTGCTTCACACTAAAAAGTCTAGCATTGACGTCTGAAGAAGCAACAAGCGAGTGGGTTAGGGTTCGGATAACTAGCGTCAGGTTGGTCCAGTCTGAAATGCTTGTTTTTTGACGGCTTTTCCCCCACAACCTTGGCACGGAGCGGCCCCGGCGACCGGAGCGCTAAGGGACCATCCAATCCAGAGTGGTACGCTAAAACGTTGTGGGACGAGAGGGACAGTGAGACATCTAGCGCCATTCACTCAAACTCACCGCAACAAAGGGGATTGTAAGCCCTTCACTCCAGTCATCACGACCCTGTGATTGGACGAAAAGCTTAGACTTTCCTGCATGGTTTCCTGAATCGCACCTATGACAACTATCCATTGTTGCAAAAACAATAAATGTTGAACAAAACCACGCTTGTACTTCGGAGATGCGTGACAACTCTTGTCTCCGACGCACACATGTATGTATGTAGGCAGAGTAGACTCGCAGAGTATGGTTCCCCACCCTAAACCAATAAGTAGAGCTGAATCAATTGTAATTGGACATGTACCCAGCAGGCGGTTACAACTTCAACAGAACTCAGTGCTCAGGAGGAGTTCACTGATCACTACTCTGTCCATTCCAGGTCGGACACTGTTCTCTCTGCCACCGCCACTTTCACACGTGTCACAAAAGACAATGGAGAACATTCTTCACCGGAGTTCTGCGGTCGCCTGTCATGGATTTCTCCGACGCAGGTTTCCGTTGTTGTTGCTGTTGTTATTGTTGTTGTCTTCGTCGGCCGAGACAGGCGGGGCGGGACATTCGTAACCGAAAAAGAAACTCAATTTGCAGAAAAAAGAAGCTCACATCCGGAGTGAACTCCTGAAGTGATCGACAGGAACGTAATTTGAAAAATGGGCTATAGACGTGGCTCTCACGTATATCAAAAGAAGAAACCAGATAGTGGTGTGATCTTTGAATTTCGCTTACTCGCGCGCTCCTAAGAGGATGTCCTTAAAGCTCTAAAGTTCTCCAATGCCGTTTAATTGGCTTTGTTCGAAACTCTTAATGTTGAGCTGTCAGTCTTGGCTCGACACCTCGTTGTGGACGCTGCCATGGGTCAATGATACCGTCGGTCAGAACCGACAACAACATGGAGATTCAAGTCGGGTCTAGGAGGACGAACCACCAACCCTGACCATCTTCCTTCGCGGAGTTGAGGAAAACTGCCGACGCTGTGAGGTGAGGGATTTTCCGATTATTCTCATAAAGATACGGACGGCACTTTTCACTCGACGCGGAACAGGGCTAGATGCGCACGCTGCCATTCCCATTACCGGGAAAGAGGCCATTTCCCCTTATTGCTGCAGCGCTAGACACGGGTAAGACCCTTCATCGCCTAAACCTGGGTTTCGTCCTCACCATTCGTCATTACTACACCTGGGAATCCTCCAGAAGCGGTGTTATGTGGCCTGGCCGGTATAGGGCTTAGGCTTGTGAAGCATATCTGAGCCGCAGATGCTGCTACAGTCTGCAAGTGTATCACAATTAAAAGCAAAGTTCATCACTCGAAGCTTTTTGGCCAAGGCGGAGTTCTTTGCTGGTTTTGGCAGGACCTATCACTGCCTATTCAAATAATTCTGCCACGGTCAGGTGAACATATTCTTTTACTGGTTACCCATCCCTTGAACGTATGAGACCATGGAGAATCTCTCTCATGCATTAGCGCCGAAATTCTGGGTGTAAAGGAGTCTGGGTAAGCAGAGCTAGAGCAGTCTCTAGAATACCCCGAATGTGCCATGAAATTCGCAGGTTTATGCATGAGAGAGATTCTCTGTTGTCTCATACGTCCAATATTGGATAGCTGAAAGTTACCACTACTTGGATCCTTAGGGTTTAGATCCCTAGGATTAAGTACTGTAATCAAGTAATCGCATGCAGGTTGAGGTAGGGGGGCCGGTTTCCTTTTTTTGTTCAAGGGTACCTCTCAAGCCAATTATGGGCGAACCCCTGTAGAAGGTTATACATACCGACTCAATACTATTCAGTTTCACGATCGATAACCGAGCTTACTATTTCAGATAGGAAATCGAGGCTGCTGCTGCTCCTCTACTGAATTTGCGGCTTCATAAAGTCCGTTCTACCCCACGCACCCACACCACAGCTGAAGTCCGATATTACGGACCGTTGGAGCGAAGTATTCACTGACATGAACCTGTCAACATTATAAGCCCCACAAAAGTAGAGTGTGAGTGTTTATTATCTGGAGCTGTCCATTACCACAAATAACTCGGGATAAAGCCAGAAGTCCTGGCTCTTGAAATTAGACATATGCACCAATAAGGAGTAAGGTATTACAGCTGTTATTGGGGAGCGGGCCGTTGTACCTGCATATATCCAAGTTAGCATGAGCTTCTATGGGCTAAGTACATGTGTGTACATACTTTTCTATCTTATTCACTCCCCCTTAAGATCGCATGGACGGTTGGCTGGAGATCAGATATTTATTGAATATTCATCATAACACAAGGCAATTATATGCAAGGAAAGGCTGAAGGAGTCTATAAAGTATAGGCCACTATGCGCCCAGAAGCCAAGACCATGTGAAAGCCCGTCGTTTCCGGTTCGGAACGTTCCGAACACGGCGAAACACACAGACCTCGCGATCTTACGACACCGGCTCCATAGCGGACCCGGGAGTTGCGCAAAACGTTCCTAGCCGACTAAGACCCGCATAAACCTATATCCGAAATACATATGTACGAGGATGGCGTCAGTCGCGCGGCATCATTAGGCTGAGATCCTTTCGTGTAACTGAAAACGAACCTGCACCACCGCTACCAACCACATTGCCTATCTCCGTGTGAGCTCCCTCTCTTAATCAACTGTTTATGGGTGTTTTCCTGGAGAATTCCAAATCGCCAAGAGAGTCGCTTAGCTTCTTATTATTTGGAGAATACCAGTTATGTAAGTACAATATGTACCTCAGCAGTACATGTAGCAGTGGTACTAGCCCTCCTCCTTTATTAGGCACAAGGACCGCCGGTCCGTGTTTCCACGAGTTCATGTCAATTAGCCGGGTTAGAAAAAAAGGACTAAACGTGTTTGCTCTTATGAGGGCCTTTGTCAGTAAGCAGAGCTTCTAGACATCAGCAGCTGACTATATCTTCAGATTTTCAGTCTCGAGGTTAATATTAGGACTCCCCCAAAGTAAACATATCACGAACTATGGTTGGTTGCCCCAGTACCAAGCAATTTTTGTATGGAATAATCGATGCGCAGCTCCTCCCGGTCAATTACTTATTGAGGGACAACGACCCCGCTGCTCTCAAGCCCACAATGTCACACTATTAAGCTCTAACATATATTGCACTGGCTCAATATGATCATTTGACGGGGGGAAGCTTCGAGGAAGGAAAAAACCCCGGCCCTGGCGATCGCAATACCTGGAACTTGCTGAAAGCCCTGTAATTCAGAGCTCAGGGATAGAGGAGAGAAATCTGACAGCCAAAAGGAAGTAGCTAGCAGCCTAACACTAGGTCCCTTTCTGTCTTTGCAAGACTAGCTTTCCTTGCTTGCTCCGATCCCCGTGCTATGTGTCGACCGATCTACCCTCAATAAACACCCCAAGCGCTACTGTAGTAAAAACATTTGGAGCCCCAAAAGCCAACCCCTTCCCATGCTAACTACATGTGCTTACTCTAGGTACATACAACTAGTTAGCAGCACATGCCAATGCTTCGGATTTAGCTGCGTGAAACATTTAAATGGAACAGCGTACGTAGAGGCTTGCGAGTCACACTAGCCAGAAGTAAGAGAAATGCTCACTGAGGATATGTAGTAAAAAGCAAAACAAAAATAAAAGCCACAAACTGGTCCTTGCAACATGAAAAAGCAATTCTTCAGGCTCAACAGAGCCTTCTATATCCTGGTTTGTGGGAGGTTTCATTGATCGGCCTTTAGGGTCTATGATAAGTACTCTATCAAAGTCCTTTTTTGAAATCGGTGTTTTGCTATACGTGGAGAGTTTTCTGCCATCTTCTAAAGCTACAGCCCCCTCTCCCGCCTCTCTCTACCCTGCTCATGGGACTCTGCAAATATCGGGGGGGGGATCCGTTTTATCAATAAACGTTGGGATAGGGTAAGCGGAATAGGAGCCGAAACGTGTGAAATCCTGGGCATGACCCGGACCAATCTGATAGGGTTCGTCAGGCCGCCTTGTGGGGCGCCCAAACCGTTCGTACTTTAGGACTTTGCTAGTAAGAATGGTGATATTTTCAATAATTTTTGTGTTATTATATGGCCCGTGGTGTTGCCTCTATGATGATGTTTGATCACTGATACATACAATGCCATTAGTGGCCGCCAACCGAGAGCAGTAATAGTCCTGAGCGAGACAACTGCATACATACATACATACGAGTTGAAATGAGGGGAAAGGGTCTACATTTTCCAGTCCTCGGTTCCATTTCGTACGAGTGTCTGTCTCACTTGCAGCTGCATCCCATGAATATTATGAGGAGAAAAGCATTTCTAAATAGTGTGTGTGTGTGTGTGTGTGGGGGGAGGAGGGGAGGAAGGGGAGGGGACGTGAGGGGGTGGAGGAGGAGATTCATTGGAGTCATCTGCCAATGATGAGGTGTCCGGGGAACAGCAGTGGAATCAATTTCCTTGGATCAAGGATCCCCGCCGAAGCGAAGTTGCCAATAATCTTGAGGCGGGTCTTAGCGGGATGAAGCGTGAGCAATCTGCGTAGAGTGGTTGCCCGTCCCGGGTTTCGACAGTCTATTTCCCGTCTCCACACCGTTTCTCTGAGATAGAGCTCGTGTGAAAGTGAAACATGACGTTCCCCCCCTAGTTCTTCTGGCTTGGGATGCGTGGGGGATGATGATATAAATGTAGCTATAGTACATTAGAATAGGCACGATGTAAGATGTAAGATAGACCCTGGAATAAAGGCACCGACGAGTTATCCACATACATATTTCTTAGACTTTATACCCTGGCCTGAGGGAGTACAGCGGTATGCACCGCAGTATTAGGTACCACAAATGGGAAGTTATGGAGTGCAGGAAGACCGCGGATCAAGCGTTAGAAGTGACCCTGTGGAACGGAGTGGATATATTGGATTTCCCCCAAAAATCACAGCTTATTTTTAATTATTCCAACTGTTTATTTAGTTCTTATTTCTTGAGTTTGCTTTGCTTTGCTGCATGAAGATCAACAATATATGCTGAGGGTTTCCTTTTTATATGACCTCCTCGGTACTTAGTTTATGGTGAGGGATTCGTTTCGATCTTTTCGACAGTACATATCTCCCACTCATCCTAGCCGTTATTTTTGAGCTTCGCCGGTTTTGTTTCTGATCATTTCCGTCTTACGGCGTAACCCGACCCCGTGGAAGAGGTGTGGATCAGATTCTGATCCGGAAATCTGCTGAACGAGGCAGAGAAAGAACAAGAAGGAGGTGAAAGATGGGAGGAGCGGCATACTAAACTGTGAACCCTACCTACATACACATATACCGAATTGGTTGCAGCACATCACCGCACATCCCTCCAACTAAGCCAACTTGGTAACTGTACGTTCAAGCTTCGGACCAGTTGTGGGGTGTTTATTTTCTTTTCTTTTCCTCCTAGTTGAATCATTGAGATCCCCCCCCCCCCCCCCCCCAAGATATTATTGCCTTTCGATCGTGGGGAGATTTCGGAGTCTTGATCTCTCTTTCCTCACAAACATCGAGTCCACTGAAAATCAGTCAGATAGTTGGCGGTCAGTCGGTCAGTTGGTCGGTCGGTCGGTCAACCAACCGTCAATCAATCCAGTTTTAGTCGTCAACCAGTCAGATAGTCAGTCAAGCCAAAAGAAAACAAAAGGAATTAAGGTACAACAGGGTACGAGGTACGTATTGAGCATTTCCAACTATCACTTCGCTCTATCCAATCCGCATAGCCCTATCCAATCCGCATAGCCCTATCCAATCCACATAGCCCTTGCCCCATCAAAATATTGGCCCAAAAATAGCGAGGGGCCGGCCGATTTCCTACACTTTGCCAGCTCCGCTAGCTAGAGCGGCCTTCTCTACCAGTCTTTCTTTCGTCGTCGTTTCCTGTCACATCGCTGTGCGCAGTGCAGACGAACCTCTGATTCTAACTCCATCACCCACCCTCTCACTCGTCTCTCCCACCCTCCCCCCCCTCCGTGGGGAGGGTTTGGACAAAAGGGAAAAGTAGAAGACGAGAAGAGGGAGGATTAGGAGCAGAATAGTAGCAGGAAGAGAATGTCAAAGAACGAGACTGGGAAGGGAAGGTAGTAAAATATATATATATATATATATATAAAAATAACAAGAGGAGGAGGAGGAAGGGATGGATATCTGCCACCGTGACACTCGTTCAATACGCATATCCTGTCCCTCTCATCATATTCTGTCTCTCGACTTTCTCTCCCCTCTTCCCCCTCCCCCCTTCTCCTCTCTTCTTTCCACATCCCCTCCCACCCTCTAGCAGGAGTGCAGGTGTATCACTTCCGTTCTCTCTACCCCCCCCCTTCTTCCATTTCCCCTCCCACCCCCTTCCTCTCGTTCCTTCCCAAATCCCGTTCTATTCTTGTCACGCCGACACTGTTTTTGCAGGATAGTAGTTTCTTCTCCGGGTACCTTCGACTCTCGTTCCTTAAGCTTCGCTGCGCTCTCGTGGATATATTTGTTTCCCCCGTACATAAACACAAAAAGTACAACGCAGGATTACGGTGCACACGACTTATCAGACCAGTCCATCTGCAAAGCATTTTGTTATATTCCCACTTATTATTATTTCCTTTTTCCCCCCCTTGCAACTTTACTTCGATCTCGATCGCATTCGATTCGCTCGCTTGCCTCCATTGCTCCCCGGTTTCCATACTTGCCGTCTCACTATTGTTACAAAACGATCTCGGAACCTCTCAGCCATCCCCCCAGCAATAATCGTCTGTCTGCTGCTGCGTTGGTGAGCCAATGAGAAAGAAAAAGCACGGTCTTTTTATATAAATATTTTTGTCGCGTCTGGCGAACCCAGTCACTCACATAGACCAGTGTACTTGCCCTTTGCGCGACACAACGTTTACCTGCCCGCCCGTTACCTTTAGTGAGAACTTATCCTCTGGATATAGGATATAGGATCGCCTCTATCAAAGGAGGCGCACGCGCGCGCCGTTGAGCTTCACTGCTTGACATTTCCAACATCAGCTTCCTACCCACCCCCGCTACCGTCAGCCACTGCCTAAGAAACCTCTTCTACCTACTACGGCATCCCACATACGCTGTTTCGGTCACCGACTTGAAAGGTCGGAGATTCGAGCCTGAATGATGTCGCCTGGACCCCCTCCCATCATCTATCCACGGTCCTCATTGCCCCCATCATCTACAATGGCTGAGTCGCCTCGACCCATGCCTTCTGCGGCATTTCCACCTCACCACCACCAACTTCCGCCGCCTATATTCAATGACACTCCGGGTCAAGCCCCACGATTTTCAGGCCCTGGTCCAACACTACCACCTCTTGCAATTTCAAGTTCCGCTGGATCTACATTACCGCAGCCCCCTGTCCAGCAATCCAAACAACCCTCACACACTCCTCAACCGCAACATTCGCAACAGCAGCACATATCCACCTCCTCGCAAACCCCCCATAAACGTGAAGTTCGACAAGTACCAGCACCTCCATATGGGAGCATTATAACATCGCAGACGTCTTACAATTCTCCCACCAATTCCGGGATCTCGTCGCCTACCTACCCTTTCGACCCTCGGTACGATGATAGGAGATATAGTCAAGACTCTGACCGGGAACGACGAAGGTACGCCAATTGGTGACACGTGGATATCTCAAGATGCTGGCTGACACAGGCTTTAGATCAAGTTTAAGCACTATGGTCCCTTCGCCAACTTACAACGTGAAACGGTCGGTAGAACACAACTTTATGGGGGATCAGCAGCAGCAACAACAACAACACCAGCAGCACCACCATCAGCAACAGCAGCAACCAAACTACCCGTCGAGGTATACGCCCACCTCGGTGGAAGATGTTGTTGTGAGCCGACGGCCCAGTCGCCCACAGTCAAGGTCAGTGTATTCAGGCCCTGATATGTGGCGCCCTTAATTGTCTTACTAACTCATTTACAGCCCTGAGCGTTATACAATTCAGGTACGGCAACAGCCAGTAGCGGCCCGGGCATGCGGTTTTGGGGAGCGGGACCGACGAGTCATAGACCCCCCGCCAATCGTCCAGCTTATCGTAAAGGACACTGATGGTCATTCAGACCCCAACGAGATGCGGTATCCATTCAATGTTGTACACTGCACACTATGGAGCCCAGACGGAAACATGGACGAAACCGCGCTAACAGGTGTGGACAAGCGGCTGACGCGACGGCTGATGGGTACACTGGTCTCATCACCGTTTGTGGGCCAGGACGAAGATGGGAAGGAAGGTTGTTTTTTCTGCTTCCCGGATCTGTCGTGTAGGACGCACGGGAAATACCGGCTCAGATTTGTTCTCATGCGGTTGGAGCCTAGCGACCTGCGGCCGGAGGGCTATACACCAATAATAACAGAGGCTATGAGCGATGTGTTTACCGTTTACACGGCGAAGGAATTCCCCGGCATGCGGCCGAGCACTGAATTGACCAAGGCCCTCAAGTTACAGGGGTGCGCCATATCTGTCAAGAAGGGCAACGAGAAGGCGATTGGGGCGCCAGGCGGTAGCGGAAAGGATGAGGGTAGCGGTGATGATGAAGCCTCGCCTTCAACAGCGGCTGGCAAGCCGAAACGGAGAAGGAAAGCGTAAACCTTTTTCTCTTTGTTTATTTATTTATTTGTTCATTTATTGGGTCAGGTGCCGGCCGGGAGATCGCAGGGTGATTTGTATTTTTTATGAACTCAAGCAAAACTTGCCGTTTGTTTGAGGTCCCTTTTTTCTTTCTTTCCTTCTTGTTCCTCTTCTGCAGTACAGAACTCTTCTTCCCTGTCTTCTTTTTGTTCTACTACGTCTTCCACTTTTGATCTGTCTAGATGATTAGGCAGGGGAACAAAAAAACACAAGATAGGAAAAAAAGAAAAGCAATATCTGAGAAAAACGATATCTATTTCCGGAATGATTGGGGAGGGGGAACACAACCTGCCTTTGTACGTATGTAGTTGGGCCTTTGTCGGTGTTTTCGCATGACATTTACGGGGCCAGTGAGGAGGAAAAGGAGGCCGGGGGAAAGACTAAGTAGTGGGGAACGAGTTGGTATGTTTTTTTTTTTTACTTGTTTACAGAACTTAGTTATTGTGGTCATGGGCGCATATGGGCGAATGCATTTTTATTTCTTGGGGAAAGGAATGGTATATTTTGGAGCTTCTTTTTATTTTGTCTTCACTCCATTCATGTAACTCTTCCGCATCTTTCTTCTTTAGCAATACAGGGAAATTCTATCGGGTCTCTTTTCTTTTCTGTTCTGTTCCTTATCAGTTTTATCTTTAGGCCTACATGTAGTTAGTTATTGTTTATTGTTTTGTGTTGGTGCCCGTTCCAACTGCCTACCCGCTTCCATCTGCATACTTACTGTTCTTCTCTACCTAGCTAGCTAGTCATATATGTGTCATATAAGGAACTGCCCCCCTGTGCGTGTATTATAGTACTCAACAGCAATGAATGTATGTGCGTGCACTAAATCTCACCGGGGGGAACAAAGATGTACCGGTCTAGTCTGTCTGCCTTGCAATGTAGCTAGCTAGCAATCAGGTCTGTAATGTATAACTACATGTACCTACATGGTATCTACCTAGCTTCTCTTGTGGTAGCGGTCGCGCCGGTGGCCTCTAGTCAACTCCAAACAAGTAGGATGAAAAAAATACATTGGCCCACCCATCCCATCCGATCGTGGACACAGATATCTGGGGTAGTTGTCCGCCCTGGGGGTATTGTAGACAGTCCGGGTTCTGGCTGGTGCTGCATATAGGCAGGCTACATGTAGTTTAGAGTATTTGCCCACCTATGTAACCTACCCCCGTTCCTGCCATGCCGGCGCGGCGGCTAAAATAATATGTGGATATGGGGATCAGCAGCAAGGAATAGTATGACCCTGGCGTAGACTGGTTGGTTTGGTTGTTTAGGAGTATGTAAGGGAGTGCCGGCTGACTAGACTCTGACTGACTGGCTAGACTAAACAGCGGGGTGTAGGTACATGTAGGTAGGTGTTGTAGGTATAGGAGGTACATGTGGATGTAGGAGGTAGGGCCAGGCCACTTTATTTCTGACAGCTTTCCGCATGCGGTGTGGGCGTGGATTGAGCCCGCTAGCTGCTCCTGTACTGCATTGCGCTGCACTACACTGCACAGCACCACGCTCCTCCTCCTCCTCCTCCTCCTCCTCCTTCTTCTTCTTCTCCTCCCTATTATTTTGTGCGGTTTGAAAAAATTTCTTTCTTTTCTTTCTTTCTCTTTCCCTCCCTGGGGGCTTGTTTCAGATTTTCCGCAATATAAAATCTGGGTATAGCCGGGTACCTGTATACGTGTGTGTTTTTATTAAAACAACAATCCACTATCCCATGTCATGTAGCATGTAGGCTTGCTTAAGCTTCCTTCCACTGCCAGTGCCCTGCCCAATGTCAAAGTAGGAAGGCGCCGTCAAAACCCTTAAATTAAGCTTTGCCCGCGGCTGCCCCTTCCACCTTGCCGAGGCCTGTAAAACACCATGTAATATATGGCTGATGACGTCATGGTTGTGGGCTTTAATTTCGATCATTGACACAACGGCACGAACCGTGTATATGTAGCTGGAGCAATAAGCTTAGATGGGATGGACAACGTGGCCTTTGTGTGAGTAAGGGTTGTTCCAGGTACCGCCTAAAGGCAGGAATGTAATGTTCCGGACCCTGACTGGCATGTCGGCTCCGATGGTGCCTGGAGATGGCGATGGGGAGGGAGTGACCTGGGTCTATTGGGAGATCTGGGGAGTGGCGGATGACCTTGGCGGTACCGGTTTGTCATCAGAGATTTGCAGGATTTACAAGCCGGTGTTCAGGCTGTAGTCTGGGTTGTGTTGCTTTGAGATGGATACTGTAGAGTGCTGGTGGGTGGTTTGTAGATACAGGTAATCTTAATATCCATATTAGTCGCAGATCAGAAGAATACCAGCACTCGGTCCCTGCATGTACTCACCGAGTTTGTTATCGGGTTTGGTTTGTTGACCTAAGGCCTACGAGGCATTGCGCGAGTCATACTCGTAGAGAATGGCTCCGAGTGGGCGAGACAATCTCAGAAAAGGTGTAATTAATATAGGATTCGGTAAAACTTGTACCTAAATAGTAGTACGGTCTAGCACTCATGTTAGCGGAAATTCTTTTTCTAAAATCGACCACCGAAGCTGACAAACCCGCCCATATGCGTGAAAGCAGTAATGGCTCTGAGAGGGCGCCGTTGTGAGAGAAACACTAATTGGGGTTGAACGCAAGTGATGATACCCCCCCAGTAGACTTGATCGATTGTATGTTAACTGGTATGAGGGGTAATCCATCTGGCCTTGTCCTACATATAACTGTAGCACCGTAGTGTATTCTTGTCCCCATAAAGCCCTGTGGTGGTTGCTTACATTCCCTTTACGACCCTAACCCTTGTGTACTCATCGATCTACAGTCGTATCTTAAAAGCTAGCTACAGCCTAGCTAGGCTATAGTAGATAGACTTCTAGTCTATTTGAAGCTGTAGAGGCACTCTACTACCATAGAAATCCAATTACTCTAGATATGTCGACCTCACTGCATGCGCACTAAGTCCCACAGCCAGTCTTGGCCCAGCAGTATCAATGACCGGTTGACCGGTTCGCCTGTCCTCCTCAACCCTGCCGGCTTAGTCATGCTTTCGCTGCGAAAATCAAATCAAACCCTTACCCACCAGCACTCACCACTCCGGAACATTCTCGCATCGAGCCTCCCTGCCTGTATCCATCTGTCTGTATCTAAGTACTTTACTCATAATCACAATCAAAAATCAAAACCAATCATATCCCCGTCACACAGCAGAGGCTGAGTGAATAGGGCGACGTCGGTTGCTTGCTTGCTGGAAACTCCCGTTCCACAGATTTTCCGGGGCACCGGGAACTGAGCTAGCACCCCCGGCCGGCGTTTCTCCCGGGGCGACGGCGGAGCCCGAGAGCGCAGCACAGTGAAAGAGTAAAGTAATACCAGTGGTGTAATATATGGCCGCTGCGCGCTGTGTAACTCGAAGGGGGTAGTTTCATGAGCTAGGGACACTACCGGGAGTGAGAGTGTGTGAGTGTGCTCGAGGAGGGGGAGAGGGGGGGGGGGGTGAGAAGTGAAGGGAAGGTAGGTGAGGCGAGACGGCTTGCGCGTGTGTAATTTTTTTTTTTTTTTCTGTTGGGGGGTTTTTGTTTTACTTTTGCACTTTACTATTTTTATTTGTGTCCTGATCTACATAACATATACATGTATGTACATATGTGTGCAGAATATACTTACATGGAGATACCTCCTTACTTGTAAGTACACACTTTTTTTTTTCTTTATTTCTTTATACTGTACTTACATCCATCCACATCCATCGGATGAACAAGGCGGGGAAGCACCCCCGTTTCGGACGCTAGTTCAACTTGAGGAGTACTCTTTAATTGCCGGGGTTTAGCTCCTCAGTGCCCAAACATAGGGGTAGAGGGTAGACGGTTGACCTGGGGAGCGAGAGACAAACACCTGTACTCCACCGGGAGAAACAAAGTTGCGCGGAGAAAAAAAATAAAAAGGAAAAAGGTGGGGAGGTGGGAAAAAGAATGTCAAGGGTATTTGGACTGGGATATAATCCGAGGTGTGTGGTGTGTGCGTGTGCGTGTATGTTTACAGTAAGTGCGTGGTGGTAAACAGGTATGTAGGTCATGTACATAGCTGTTTGTCTATGGCGGGGCATGGGAGTGAATAGATGGGATGGATGGACGGAGGGTTGGTGGGTGGGTAGGTGGATCATTGTGTTGTTAGAGTATGTAACACAAGTGGTAAGTAAGTAGCACAAGCATGTTCGTTGCCAGGGCAACAGGCGATAAGCTTAATGCCCGTCATCCCCACCTGAGAGCTTGGACAGCCACACCTTAACACGACCTCACTCGATCGCCCCGCCTGTACAGTAAGAAAAAAGATGCACGTGCGATCATCACCCCTCGGCCATCCAAACAACAACAACAACAACAACTCCCACACACACATCCCTCGTTCCAACTATCCAATACAGCCACTCGCAGCGCAACATATCATATCTCCTCTTCCAACCCGGGTTTCAAATACTACCAGTATCACTAGACAGCAAATACCCAGAACCTTTCCACTTCCCCGGAAAGCACAGCTAAACCATGTCAACACCCACAACCAGCAGTCCCTACCCCCCAGAGAACTCCCTCCCCCCTGCGCCCCCCCCAAAGCCCTCCACCTCCGCAACCCACTCCCGGACAACGTCGCCTATGCCCCACCCAGGCTGGTCCTCCTTGGCACCTCCGCCGCCGCCGCCGCCACCTCCCCCACCAACTGACCCCTTCATCCCCTCCATCCTCCATAACAAATCGTATACACCCACCTCCCTTCTTCTCCCCTGCTACAAAACCCTACCTCAAGAAGTACTGACCCATTCGTACCCTAGCCGTGACGACCTTGCGCACCTACTCTCCTCCCCCCACCTTCTCGACGCCTTGTTCACGTCCACCCACCCCCTCTCGCACCAGTCCCAACACGCACTCACCACTACCCTCCACCGCAACGCCGACCTCTCCACGCGTCTTACAACGCTAGAGCCCCACCTTCACAGCGCGCGCGAGGGCGCTGAGCGCGCCCTCGTCGAGGCCCGCATGCGCGAACGTGAGTGGCGCGCCCGCGAGAAGGAGATGTATCAGGCGCTGCAGCCGTTCTCGTCACCGGCGCTGTACAGCCGTCTCGCGAATGCGGTAGGCGATGCGGAGGTGGTCGCCGAGGCGATGGCAGAGTCGTTTCTCGAGGAGGGGGGCGGCGACGGTAGGGATGTGGGGGAGTTTGTTAGGGAGTATAGGGCCCTGAGGAAGACATATCATCTTCGGAAGGAAAGGAAAGAGAGGTGGGACGAGGGACGGGTCGGTGGGTGGAGATAAGGTAGAATGAAGGGAGGGGTTACATGTATGTATGTCCGTAGGTATTCTTTCATTTTTTAAAACTTCTACTGGCCTCCTTGGTTGTTGGTATTTTGCTAGTCGCTTTCTTCCTTTTTTTGCTACTTTTCTTTTGTGGGCGAGAATGATAACTGCTGCTATTTGGATGATGTAATCAGTCCTGCAGTAATAAGTCTTGCCTTTCTAGATTTATGGTCCATCGGATTTTTATGTATATTCCTTGAGAGACCGCTGAAAATAACAAGGTTCTGGTTTATATTCAGGGACCCCACAGGGCAATGCTCGGGAAATATGGTAAATGATATCATGATATTTCTTCTAATCAACCATGAAAAGAAATAAACCTATCGGATCTGAAATATAACGCAAGCTCCCTCCATCGCTCGCCAATGCCCTCATGAAAACACAAACATAAAAAATGAACAGGATTCGTGAGGATACACACTCAAACAGTCGTAATATAGAGAAGAGAAAGATATAAAACATGTAATCATCTCGCCTACGCTTTTTTTGTCGTTAGCCTATTGCGGCTCTTACATGTCAACAAGTAAACCCAAATACTTGATTTGGATGTTTTTGTTTTGTGGTCACAATCCATCACTCGATAACCTCCTATCCCACAACGGCGCTTGCCTCTGGGATTTCCCCCTCTACACGCAGAAGAACAACTCACGGCTATAAACTAGGATCTAGCCTCTTCCAATTCCAACTCAAGCTTTCTGATGATTTCATCCTTTCTGCTGCTTTCCTCGTTACCCCGGGCGTCGACCTTAATTTTCAGCGCATCCAGTTCCTTAGTCAGGTCGGAAATATGCTTGTCTTGACTAGCGAGAGTCTTGTTTTGGGTTTCTAACAGTAATGTGATGCGCGCGAGTTGCTCTACAATGTTTGCATCCATTGGCTTCGGGGGGGGCGCCTGGGGTGTTGCTGATTGGGGTATACTTACCGGGCTCTGAATCTGTTGTCGAACCGGGATAGGAGTAATGCTCGACTTGGTAGGCGAGATACCTTGGTTGGGTATTTCGGGGTTCTTATCGGCTACCTTAGCCGTTGTTTCGATGTGGATTGGGCTCGGGACACGTTTCTCTGCAGGAGAAGGTGTTTCTTTAGGAGACGCAGGTTTTGAGGCTATAGGTTCAATAGTAGTGGGCTTCGGGGGAGCGACAGCTGTCTTGGCTGGGGCTGGAGTTGTTGCCACAACGGAGATAGGTGTTTTAGGAGCCGATGATGGGGTACTTTCAGGTGTGTAAAGCGTTTCCATATCAAACATTTTGGGTTCGGCATTGGCACCCCCGTACCATGCCTCGGCTGTGAGAGACGGTTCACCGCTATACGTTTCAGGATAGATATCGCTACAGATAGCTGTCAGTACATACAACAGGTGCCCCTAAACTACGGTGTAATACCTTTGGAATGTCTCGGCTCTGCGAGGGACAACAAAAGAAATTGGTTCAATGTAACTATCGTTAACGGTTTTGAACGCTCGCATAACCTCATTCTCGTGGACCTATTTAACTTAGCATAGTCCATTTGTATTTTCAGCACTTTCAAGACCCACAGCAACACCACGCTTAGGCAAGAATGCAACACCACGCTGGGGATCTCCACTCTTGTATTCAGACAAGAAAATGAACTCGTCGTTCGAGTATTCGAAGTAGCGGATATTTCCGTCACTGTCCTTAAATTAGTATTTTCAACCAATTATGCTTCTTGTACCTTCTTACCCTTTCCCAGCCAAGTAGATGCACTTGGTGCCCTCATCCCAGAATGGCATGCACACTCCCGAAATAGTATCCAGCATTTCGAACCCATTCAGGGGCCCATCCGCAAGAGATCTCAAGTCCCACAGTCCTAGCTGGCGATCGCTCATTTTGCTGAAGCCAGTAGTGGCGATCTTGTCTTCGCCGATACCTGTCATCCACACAGCACGACTGTTCTTTGCACCTGTATGGCCAGTAACCTCATGTACCGCGGTTTCCTGTCGTGGGTCCCAGATACGAAGCTTCTTGTCACGGCATGTTGTGACAAGCATAGATCCATTAGTGGACCAGGACATAGCCTGAACGACCTCGTTATGCTTTAGAGTGTAATGGGGGGTTCCGGTGGAGATATCCCATAATTTCACGGTGTAATCTCCCGAGGAAGTTGCTAACACATTCTCGGCAGTAGGGTGAAAGAGAACATGGCCAACCTTCCTTTGATGGCCAGAAAGCTTGGAAAGAGGTTCCACATCCTTCGGGCCGTCTTCGTCATCCGTAAGGAGCGAAAAATTCTCCGGGACAGTCCATATGAATATCTTGCCATCATCGGAACCAGAAGCAATCAACGAGTCGTTAAATGGGGACCAATCCGTATCGAGCACAGGGGCAGTGTGGCCACGAAAGAGGGGGATTTGTTCCGGAAGACGACCGCGGTGGGAAAGTGGGATGACCGCGAAGGCTCCGCCACCACCGGATTCCCAGTTAACGGAAAGATACTGAGGGTTTGCTTTGATTATGTTGGAGTCCCAAGCATTCTTTGATATGTGGCTGTTTCAGAACAAAGAGAGGTGTCAGAGGGGTATGCCGATTTGGGGTGGAAGTAAGGGAGAAGAAAGGTGCATTACAGGTTATCGTAGCATTGTTCCTGGTTGGCATTATGTTAGTCATATAACAATCTTGGTAAACATATCATGTAGATAGTAAGATCATACCTTTCGAGTTGGTTTTCCATAGACGTGTCCTGGCCGCGTGCGTTAGCTTTGTTTACACGGAGATACCTGTGGATTTACTGAGTTAACTTACGGAACTTCGAAGACCTTACAAAACGGCCAGCCATTGCAGCAGACAAAAAGTAGCGTCAAATATTCCAAGAAGAATAATAATGATAGAGATGAGTTGAAATGAGCTGATGATTGTTGATGGGAACTGGAATAGGAGGCAGAAGTCAAAACGGGCTGGTGGAATGGACGGGAGAGAGACTGAAGGGGGTGTTCTGTGTCTCTTGGCAACGGCACCGCCACAATACGCGAAACAGGCCAGCCTCTACCATCGCTTTCTGCTGAATAAAATTGTCTCAGCTTCGTCCCAACTTGAAGGCTATTAAGTGAGCGAACGGATCCTCACCCTATTTAGGTTGCTCACTGGATGGATACCAAAGCATTATAAAATGCCGATATAGCATATCCATATAGTACAATTTGAAAAGGAAACTTACTAGGATATGGGGATAAGTCGTGGTATCCTTTAAGTTATCCAAAGTTTGCGATGAACTGCAGGAGGTGGCGGCAGGAGGCGGACAGTGTGGCTGTGCTAGCCTGAGTGCAGCCACATACGGATGAAACTCAAATTCGCAAGCAGCTAACATCTATTTTTGATTGGCTCTATGGTTGTTATCAACCATTAAGAGCAACGAATTTGACGATTTCATCCATAGTTATCATCAAAGGACACCGTATAAATACGGGCATATATGCTTGCTTTTACTAGATTTATGTGCATACTCTTCTTTGAGCGATTGTATTTCCTAACCTTATAGCCCCACTGATGGAAAGGATGGCGTTGATGGAATTGGTTATTGATTCATGTAACTACATGTAGTGATATTTGGAAGGGGAGGGAAATTACATCATGATAATACACACTTATCCCGCCAGCTAGATAAGTTTTCTGAGATATCCTTAACTTATCCCTTCGCCTAGAATCATGTGACTTAATCGTTTCCTATGGATGACTACATGTAGATATCCCGTTTATACGAAGACCATTGTACCATAGGGCGCCTTCGCAGTAAGCTGGAACATTTTGCTTGTATTCCCCCGAATACCTCCGCTAAGAGTAAAGTGCATGTAGATAAGCACATGGCGCATATCCCTATGGTCCTACAGACATGTTCTTTGTTTCTCCGTCCCTGGTTTCGCCGAAAATCCTTCCCATGTGATAGTGCATGAACATGGTAAATTCCGACTGCGCCCGTCCGGACCCAACCTCGGGCCGTAGAAACAACCACTACGGTGAAGTCTCGGGGTGCTTTATGCCATTGTTAGTTGCTATTACGACCACGGAGACCCCCCCACCCACAAACCACCCCGCTGGCCCGAAGCAACTTGGTTAATCCGTCCCAGTCTCTGGTTCCTGGGGTGAGGGAGGGGGATCGCGTTGGGGAATATGAGCACGAGGCGCGCGGGAAAAAGAAAGACACTGCTAACTGACGCAGGGCAAGATGAAATTATTGGCCCCTGTCTCTAGTCCCCAGAAAGAGAGGGAGCGGTCAGTTAACATAAACGAACAATCTCTCTCGGTTCATCCTCGGCTCTGGAAAGTTGATCTAAGTCTACTTTATTCCGTTCACACTCAAGCCTTATAATCCCTCAACAGACCTGACACATCTCTTGTTCTTTGCCTTGTTCTCTCTGCCACTCAGTACATTACCGTGCACAACTATAGTTATTTGGACACTTCCGAGCTTTAGTCCAATACCTCCTAATATCCCATCAGTTATAGATATTCACAGCCATGCCCCCAGCAGAACAGAAAAAAAGACCTACGATGGCAGTCACTTTGATTGGTTATTACCCATATTGATATACCATTAACTGTTCTGTTACTGATATGAGACCTTTGCAGCCGGTGGAGGAGCGGGTCTCTGTGAGGCGCTCGCATGCCACCCATTGGGTAAGGATTTCTAAGGCGCTTTATGGAAAATATTGCTGACGACCTTTCCAGATACCATTAAGGTCCATCCTTCTTTTTTCTTACGGAAGTGGGATATTCGGCTAATATAATATATAATCTGATTATAGGTGCGAATGCAGCTGTCTCGACGGAATCGTGCCCCAGGAGTAAAACGAAAGGGTTTTTTCACCGTTGGAAAGGACATTGTCAAGAAGGAAACCCCTTTAGGTCTTTATAAAGGTCTCGGAGCCGTCGTTACAGGAATTGTGCCCAAAATGGCCATTCGGTTTTCGAGTTTCGAGTTCTACAAAAGTTTGGCCAAGGTTAACCCCGAGACTGGTGCTATCTCGGCGAAGGCTGTGTTTCTCTGTATGAAAAACCCCTGCCCCTTAAGCCTAGCATATATATAAATATATTAACAAAGTCACCTACAGCTGGTCTTATGGCAGGAGCAACGGAAGCCGTCGCTGTTGTAACTCCCATGGAAGTTGTCAAGATCCGACTACAGGCGCAACACCACTCCATGGCAGACCCCCTTGATATCCCAAAGTATCGCAATGCTGCCCATGCTGCCTACACTGTTATCCGCGAGGAAGGCTTCCTCACCCTGTACCGCGGAGTTACACTTACCGCACTCAGACAAGCAACTAACCAGGCAGTAAACTTCACAGCTTACACATACATGAAGAAATTCGCGCAGGAACTTCAACCAGAGATGAAAGAGTTACCTAGTTACCAACATCTGGTATTGGGTCTTATCTCCGGGGCTATGGGCCCTCTATCAAATGCTCCAATCGATACCATTAGTGAGTAGACCTAGGTTCGCTATATACGCGTATATACTTATAGTTTGTTCAGAGACACGTCTTCAGCGGTCAACAGCCGTTCCGGGTGAGAGCGCGGCATCAAGAATTGTTGCAATTTCGAAAGACATGTTCAAACATGAAGGATTCCGGGCGTTTTATCAAGGGATCACCCCTAGGATCATGCGTGTGGCACCTGGACAGGTAAGTCATACCTTGGATTGATTTTGAAGACGATATCTAAAACTCAGTAATTAGGCCGTGACATTCATGGTCTACGAGTTTATTCGTGGTCATATTGAGAAGTTGCAGGCCCCCAAAGAGCATGAGTATTTAGAATAAATAGCAGGGTGTATTAGATACCAGTGGTAGTTAGTTATAAATCGGGCCGAGTGCGTTTTCTCATCCTCTTTCATCCCTTGTTTGTTTATTTTACTACTAGTGGGACATTGGCCCACTTCTAGTTTGGCGCCTGGAGGGGTGGCAAAAAGTCAGGGGCGGCATATATTATTGGCGTTTAGCTTTCCCTCTTTTCCCTTAGCAAGTTATCTCATACATGTACAGAGTCTGGTAGAATTAATGTGAAAGTCAGAGCTAAAAGAGTGGGTTTCTTGGTCCGTGCTCGCAGCAAAAATCCTTTCAAGGGTTGCAGGGGACCCACTTTCGCAATGACTCTACCAGACTCTGTACCTTAGCATACATTTTACGCTTGGACAATCTTCTACCATCATAGAAAGTCACTCGGATCACCGTGGGGTATTTTTGTTCTCGAGCTTTTTGTTTTTTTTGTTTACATCAGTAATTGCATGCAGCCCTAAGGCTATGGTAATTTTTGTTCTCGAGCCGCGGATCGATCGATTGTTTTCGAGCGACGGAAAACAGATGAAATATATATCGTCTCCGTATTAGAGACCCCAATTACTCTTTATTTGGCCCCATGTATATATGACGGAATAGTACGTTTTCGTAAGTTTTGATTACAGCTATTTTCATCACATCAGACTCAGCCAAACACGACAATAGAACGATCCTTGCAAAATTAGGTAAATTTACTAGACATCTTTAGTTAAGGCTTTGGCTGGATTGCCAGATGAAGCTATAAGAATTAGCTTGAGGGGTATTTTTCTCCGCCTCTGGTAGGAGGTAAGATTTCGCCATAACCTTCGGGTTGCGTGCGTGTATGAATTATCAATCAATAGCTTGAGAGGTACTTATGTAAGTAGATGTAGCCTTTGTTTTGATACGAACGTCAGCGAAATACGAGTAGACATCTCTGCTTGAGTGTTGTTTCATGACCCGTAGACAAAGTACATATAATTATCAGTTATGTGTCAGCACTCTTCTTTCTCACCAAGGCCAGCGGCTGTTCTATGGATAGGGTAATCCACAGTAAGTACAGTGTCAAAAAAAGGGATGTTCTCAGTACGGTAGTGGTATTTTATTTGAGGTGGTGGCCAGTGTGAATTTAATGCCGCACTTTCAAAACAAATATATTTTCCTTCATGCCTACTTTTTGGAAGCCCATATCAGTATCGGATGGTTAAAGAGATAATATTTTGATAAAACTGGTTGTTTTTTGAGTATAGCCTTTGATTCACTGTTGTAGTAGTGCAGCATTCTCAACAATGCGCATTCTGTACAAGCTGGCACTACTCCTATAGTGCAATAATATAGTGACTACAATTTCTATCTTGCTTATCTGACTAGTGATGTTTTGGAAACTTCCTGGTCATGGAAATAGATTTTACAGGCACTTGTAACAGAGCAATCAAGGACTATAGAGGAAGTGATAAAATCGATGATGCAAGAGGAGGACCAAGGGACACAGCCAAGAGCTAGTAAAAGGACGAAGGTCCCAGCGAAGGCTAAGGCAAGGGCAAGAGCACGGGCACAAGCACAGGCACAGAGTGGCAGGGCAGAGATAGTGAGGATCAGGTAATGACTTAAGGAGCTGCAGGGTTGTTTTGAGACAACCAGCAAGGCGAAGCGAGGGGAGAACGAAGAGGCTATGAGCTATGAAATAAGAGATATGATGATAGATTTGTATTTCCTATGGGGAAATAACAGGAAAACGAGGTGAAGAGGAAAGGAAAGAAATCTACAAGACTCGTTACTAGCTTCCCTATATATAACCATTCTTCCGGTCTGATTACTAATCTGTATTTCTCCAAAACCTGTTTCCTCTTCCCATGACGCAGCCACTACGCAGCAATTGTATCATCCTACCAAAGAAACCTGTTTCCCTTCTCCCATGACGCAGTCATCGTGCAGCCATTGCATCAGCAAGATTTTACAAGTCTCAGGAGATTACAGGGGTCTTAGGAGACTCAGGAGACTGTCAGGAGACTCAGGAGACTCCAGTCACAAATGGTAAAGCTTGCTGATGTTTCTTTCTTTGGGTTTCTATGGGATTCCACAACACGGATTAGTCAGCGGCAGGGTTTAGGGATTTATATATATCAGCTGGGTTCTCCTGTATTCTCTCTCTCTTTCTTCTCTTTCTTTTCTTGCGTGACCTCCTGTTATTTACCTTTCCTATAAGATTTCTGTTCTCGGTTTCCTCTTTGGTTTTCTTTCGTACTTAGACTCTATTAAACATACGAGATTGCTACATCAGCAAGCTTTACCATTTGTGACTGGAGTCTCCTGAGTCTCCTAACAGTCTCCCGAGTCTCCTGAGACCCCTGTAATCTCCTGAGACTTTATCACGGCGTACCAAGAGCTACCGCGGAGGAAAGGATATTGTAGAATCGGGACTCGGGTCTAGGATTTCTTTTTGGTGTTCTATGGGTTTCCGTTACACGGGTTATGAGTCATCCCTGGACAGGGGTTAGGAGTTGTATATATAGTCGGCTATGAACCTTCCCTTTGTCTTTTCTCTTCTTTCCTTTCCTCATAACCTTCCTGTTATCAACTCTACGCTTTCTAGTTTCTTTAGTTGTTACTTGTTTCTCGATCCTCGCCTCTTGAAATATAATACGTCATTACTTAGTCATCCTCGTCTTAGTGCCACCTCGTCCTCGCTACCATAGTCCTCGCTCATGCGATACGTGTCCTATACTGGTATCTTCGTTTACATCACTTCGCTCAAGACTGCCATCTGGACTCTGTCCCACTACCCCGCTTTAAGTCCCTCGTTGCCCTCGCTCTCGCCTCGCCTCGTCTCGTCGCCCTCGCCTTTGTGAACCTTGGCTAGTTTAGATATAGTCTCCGCTCGCTCAGAACACTAAGGTTGCGTCCCACGCCAACCTTCACAACACCAACCTCGCCGCTTTGCCGCCACCATTGCCGACCTCAGGACGTCCTAATGAGGACTGTCGCCACCCTCTCGTCTTCTCCCCCGGTCCCCTCGAATGCTTCTTTCCTGAACGGAAAGGATTCTGTTACCTCGGCCTCGTTCCCCAAGCCCATTGGTTCAACATGGGCCATCGCATCGGTCCCGACCCCTCCGTCTCCGTCCTCCGCCAATACGCTTTGAAATATAAGTTCAAGCGTGCCAAAGCCCATTGCCAGCGCCACCTTCACCCAACCTCTTGCCGGGCAGCTCAATATCGGGGCACCCACAACCGACGGCCCATACCCCGCGCATGACACCGAGGCCATCATTCGCTCAACCCACCGCCATCCACACCATCGGCCGCCCTGCTGCCGGTCAAGTCCTCGTCGCGCTCGGCGCCTTGCTGAATTCGCACATATGGCCCACTACCCACCGATGAGGACTGCGGTCCTGAGCTCACGGAGGCCCACGCCTCATCTCAGAATCTTACGCTGACCAACCTCCCCACACCGCCCCATTAAGAACCTGCCAGATGCACGCCCATGAGAGAAGTCATCATTGACCTCCAACAAGAAGTTGCCGACCTCAAGCTTGAGGTTGAAGAATCCTGGCAAGAAGAACAGCCGGTACCGCTTTACGCCCATCGTGACGCCACCGCCGACTCCGACCTCTCTGCCGCGGAAAAGGATATCCGCCGCATCACCTCTGTCGCGAAAGCCTCGGAATCCCAGGCCAACGCCACCATCGCCAACCTTCAACGCCGCCGCCTCGCTCACCTCACGCCGGCCAAGAACCCGCTACTCGCCTCGCCTCCCAGGATCCTCACCGACAGCTGGCGCAATAAGCCAGTTGAACAAGTGTCAACCAAGCCAGCGTTAAAGGTCAGCCCTTTGGTAGAAAATGGCAAACCAAAGGGGCTAGTCCCGCCACCACCCACCTTCGCTGCTCTCCGCTGCAGCTGTGTCCGAGGACAAGATGTCTGAGGACCAACTCGTCGTCACATGCTCCGTCGCCCAGAACTCTGCCTCCTTTGTACCTACCTACGCCCTCATAGATACGGGGGCGTCAGGTTACGCATTCATCGACCAGGATTTTGCAACCAAGCACGGCCTCACCCTGACACCCCTGAAGAAACCACGCCTGCTTGAAGTAATCGACGGCAGATTGGTAGAATCAGGAAGGATCACCCATGTCGCCAAGCTCTCACTGGACATCCATGGACACCAGGAAACCGCCCCGTTCTTCGTTACCAAGTTGGGACACTACCCCATCGTCATGGGTATTCCCTGGATGCGACACCACGACCTCGCCACGCCCTAAGGCAAATCGGTCATCTTCGACTCTGGTTTCTGCACTCAGAACTGTTCCGTCTCCGCTCCCGATCACGGGCTCAAGGAATCTCGATCTCGCCCGACAGCCCGCATACACATTGCGCCATCGGGCAGCCCCCTTCGTATGTCTTGCCCGAAGACGCCAAAACCACCTCTTCTGTGCCTCCGCCATCAACGGCTCGCCAGGAACCCCACCCCGACCCCTAGCGTCTCCAGGAACTCGCGGAGTTCAAGTTGCTGTTTCAGGAATCCAACGCCACGCCTCTGCCGCCATCGCCTCACCGACCTAAAGATAGTGCTACAGGATGGGAAGCAGCCACCCTTCGCCCACTTCTTTATGGAATGTCCCGACCAGAACTACAGGCTTTGCGAGACTACATCACGGAGAACCTCGGGAAAGGGTTCATCCGATACTCGGAATCTCCCGCTGGTGCCCCCGTCCTGTTTGTCAAGAAGGCTGATGGATCCCTCCGTCTGTGCGTGGACTATAGGAAGCTGAATGAGATCACGGTCAAGAACCGACATCCCTTGCCCCTTATTCCGGAAACGCTGTCCCGTCTGTCCAAGGCGAAATACTATACCAAGCTAGATCTTAGGTGGGGATACCATCAGATCAGGATTCAGGAAGGCGATGAGTGGAAAACCGCGTTTAGGACCCGTTACGGCCATTTCGAGTACAATGTTATGCCCTTCGGTCTAACCAATGCCCCCGCCACATTCCAACACTGGGTTAATGATCTGCTCCGTCCCTACCTCGATCACTTCGCCACGGCTTACCTGGACGATATCCTGATATACTCGGAAACTTTGGAGGAACATAAACAACATGTTCAGCAAATCCTCAAAGTTCTACAAATCCACGATGTCCATCTCAAACCAGAGAAGTGCGAGTTCTATGTCCAGGAGACCAAATACCTTTGGTCGATCATCACCCGGAAGGCGTCAAGATGGATCCTAGCAAGGTTTCAGCAGTAACGGGATGGGAAACACCCACCAAACTTAGGGAAGTCCAAGAGTTCTTAGGTTTTGCGAATTTCTACCGGCGATTCATATACGCGTACTCCAGAGTTGTCTCCCCACGGCATTAACCAAGGGACGTAAAGTTCCATTGGTCCCCAAAGGCAGAAGAGGCATTCCAGAAGCAGGACGAAATTTACCTCGGCCCGATATTGGCACTTCGACTACGAGAAAGAGACCATAGTAGAGACCGACGCTCGACTATGTCTCATGGGAATCATGTCCCACGATGATCAAGGAATCCTGCACCCAGTGGCTTTCTTCTCTAAAAAACACTCGCCATGAATGCAATTACGAGATCTATGACAAGGAACTACTGGCGGTCATCCGGTGCTTCGAGGAATGGCGCAAACCTAGAGGATCTAAGTTCCCAATCAAAGTCCTTAGCGACCACCGAATCTGAATACTTACATTAAGCTTCTCAACCGCCGCTTAAACCCGATGGGCTGAATTCCTGTCTCGCTTCAATTTCACATCACATTTAGGCCAGGAAAACAAGGAGGAAAACCGGACGACTCACCAGGAGGTCAGGAGACCTGCCTAAGGAAGGGATGAACGCCTCACGCACCAGTCACAAGTCGTGTTGAAGAAGGAATTTAGATGCAGGAGTCGTTTGT
The DNA here is from genome assembly GCA_024713755.1 of Morchella sp. 2018-W16. Lineage (NCBI taxonomy): Eukaryota > Fungi > Ascomycota > Pezizomycetes > Pezizales > Morchellaceae > Morchella > Morchella sp. 2018-W16. The sequence continues at coordinate 779,041 of JAMGYY010000025.1, read as the reverse complement.
TTGTTCATGGGTTCTTTGTTAAATGAATCCGCTGAAGGAACGCCCACTGTAAAAGAATTATTGACCTGCTACCAAGTTGACAGTTTCCCACACCACGTCCTCACCATGCTCCACAACGGCACCAAGCACTCCAAGGAAATCTCGTTAGCGGAATGCAGAGAACGGAAGAAGGCTTCCTGCTTTACAGGAACGCGATCTACGCCCCGACTTGACGAACTCCAACTGCGCCTGCTACAGAACACCACGATAAGCCTCCGCGGGGACACGGACGGGCCAAAACCCTCGAGCTCATCAGTCGCAATTATTACTGGCCTAACATGAGGAAGTATGCCGATCGTTACGCCCTGAACTGCAACACCTGTTCTCAGCAAAGCCTCCCGCAATGCCTTACAAGGTGTCGCTCGCCCACTATCGGTACCGAAAGGACCTTGGACCGACGTATCAATGGATTTCGTCACGGGACTCCCGATGTCTCAAGGGTTTAATGCTATCCTAGTTGTCGTTGACCGGCTGACCAAAATGCGCCACTTCATACCCTGCACGGAAGAATCCAACGCTGTCGATGTGGCCAACATGTACCTAGAATCAGTATGGAAATTGCATGGCTTACCGGAAACCATAGTCTCGGATCGGGGAACCCAGTTTACAGCAGAATTTTGGAAAACCTTATGTGACCGCTTGGAGATCGCCCCCCGCTACAGCACAGCCTTTCACCCCCAGACGGATGGCCAAACGGAAAGGATTAACGCAATCATGGAACAATACCTCCGGGCTTATGTCTCTTATCAACAGGATGATTGGGCCAAATACCTACCCATGGCAGAGTTTGCAACCAACAACCACGTCTCCGAAACCACCAAGCTCTCCCCGTTTCAGGCAAATTATGGAAGGAACCCACGGATGACGTTCGCACCACTACAGCATGGTACCAGGACCAAGGAAGACCAAGCCAACGGTATGGCTAGGGACATGGCACAAATCTTCGAATTCCTACGATGAAATGTTTAGGGCTCAGAAGATTCAAGAAGACTCGCAAACGCAAATAGAACTCCGCTCCCAGATCGCCGTGGCGTAGGGTTTTCCTCTCGACTAGGAACATTGAGATAGCGACCCTCGAAGAAACTCGACTGGAAGCGCGCCCTATACCGTCAAGAGAATGGTTAGTCTCACGATATGAACTCAGTCTCCCGCTTCAATGAAAATCCACCCGGTCTTCCACGTCTGCTCCTGTCCTCGCTGCCAACAACCCGTCCCCAGGCCAACGACACACCCCGCCTCCTCCTGTAGAAGTTGAAGGTGAACAAGAATGGGAGTCGATGCAGTTCTGGATTCACGCCCGGCCACGCCACGTGGAATATTTGGTCAGGTATACTGGTTACGACGAGCCCTCATGGCAGCCTCCCTCCGACCTCGAGCATGCCCCTGAGCTAGTGCAGAACTTCCACGACAGGTTTCCGCGAAAGCCTAGGCCTACCAGGAGTTAGGCCTGGAGGAGGACCTAATCTATCATGGCGTACCAAGAGCTACCGCGGAGGAAAGGATATTGTAGAATCGGGACTCGGGTCTAGGATTTCTTTTTGGTGTTCTATGGGTTTCCGTTACACGGGTTATGAGTCATCCCTGGACAGGGGTTAGGAGTTGTATATATAGTCGGCTATGAACCTTCCCTTTGTCTTTTCTCTTCTTTCCTTTCCTACGCAACCTTCCTGTTATCAACTCTACGTTTCTAGTTTCTTTAGTTGTTACTTGTTTCTCAGTCCTCGTCTCTTGAAATATAATACGTCATTACTCTTAGTCATCCTCGTCTTAGTGCCACCTCGTCCTCGCTTAGCCATAGTCCTCGTTCATGTACGATACAGCAGTACGTGTCCTATACTGGTATCTTCGTTTACATCACTTCGTTCGCACTGCCATCTGGACTCTGTGTCCCACTACCCTGCTTCTCGGTTAAGTCCCCTCGTTGCCCGTCCTCGCCTCGCTCTCGCCTCGTCCTCGTCTCGTCCTCGCCTCGGTTGTGAACCTTGGCTAGTTTAGATATAGTCTCCGCTCCGCTCCGTAACAACTTGTAAAATCTTGCTGATATATACTCCTGATTGTTCCTGAACCCGTTATCAGTTGTGCCCCTTGGTATCCCGTACCCTGAACCCGTTGCCTCGCTTGCACGCCAGGCCTCCTGATCCTCAACTCCGTTCCTGTTTATGACCGTAGAACGAGTTCTCTACTGGTAACTCCGCACCTACGTCTTTGTTAGAAAAGCCCTTTGGATTCTCTGCCCTACCCTGCTCCTCCTCGGTTAGATTCCCCAGCTCCGCCCCGTAACATCCTGCAACAGTACTCGATATTGTATCACGCTGTGATATGCACATTTGTAGGTGTGTTAAGGTTCTTGTGATGATAATGGTTGGAGATGTTGATTCGGTTATCATGACCGCAACCAAGAGTTTATGGCGACCAAAGTGATGTGGGTGTAGCACTATATCATGTAGTGTCTCTGTAGGGGTGTAGTTACATGTTACATACCCTACATGTAGTAGGTCACTATAGCGGTAACTTATACACATGACTAGCAAATATAATAAGTTACACTCTAACATAATATACCCGGCTCAGTATTAGGTTCTGTAGCACTGTGGTAGCACTCCTGCATTTTTTGCAAATATTATCATAATTACAATGCCAATACACAACCATAGTACTATAGACCGTATCAAGCAACGTATTTTGGGGGAAAACAGTATGTATATGGTCTTCCCAATTCCTATTATAATTTGGAAAATACAGACGTATATCAGCATCAGATCATCACATTTCAGCTAGATGCATCAGCAAAAAATGGGGCTGCGTCTTGTGGCGCCTGGGCACCACAATTGGCAGAAAATGCCCAAGACGTTAAAGACGCCCAAAAATCAATTGCTTACCTGCATCCCCGCGCCCCGGCGCTACAAGATAGTCTTGGACTCCTAAGATGACTTTTCCGTCTTTAGTCCTCAAAACCTCGTCTTGTGCCTTTTAACATGCTAGCAGTCATGGCAGAACCTTGACGCTAATTTTCGCTGGGAATTGACGTCACATTGACGATTGGACAGTTCAGGTGATTAACGGTACATCGTTTAGTTAATTCTATGTAATTCTATATAATTCTATGTACAAATATATGCCTGCGCGACTACCTGCCCGCGCGCCTACCTGCGCGCCCACCTCCTACATACAGAAGTCGTCGTTTCGGAAGTCTCCATAGCGTCTATTTGGGCGTCACTATGAGTGTGTCCATGGCGTTTATTTGGGCGTGTCGTAGGCGTCACTATGAGCGTGTCCATGGCGTCGATTTGTGCGTTGATTTGGGCGAGTCCATGGCGTCAATTTGGGCGAGTCCTAGGCGTCGATTTGGGCGTCGATTTGGGCGTATCCATGGCGTCACTATGGGCATGTCCTAGGCGTCACTATGGGCGTATCCTAAGCGTCTATTTGGGCGTGTCTATGGTGTCGATTTGGGCGTGTCCATGGCGTGTCCATGGCGAGGTTTTGGGTATGTCCTAGGCGTCACTATGGGCGTGTCCATGGCGTCGATTTGGGCGTGTCCTAGGTGTAGGTTTGGGCATCGATTTGGGCGTGTAGGACTCTATATAGACATTAGCATAGGTGTCGGAATATGGGGTAGGGAGATACTCGAGATAGAGATGGAGGTGGAGGTGAAGGTGGAGATGGAGGCGGAGGCGGCGGCGGGGGTGCTTAAGACCTGGAAACTGCGCCAAGAATGACGTTGATGACAGGAGCTAGTCCTAATCGGGCTTAGTCTGTGCCGGCATATCACTTTTCTGCCAACATATCACATTTTGGAGACGTCAAAAGACGACCTGTCACATTTAGGACGAGCTAAGTCGAGCTTAGACGAGCCAAAGATGACATATCACTTTTTGGAGGCATAAGACGGCACCCGATGCATCCAGACGACGACTTTGGGTATTCTGCATCTTGGGAGACAAGATGCGTCTTGGCGAGACCTATTTTTTCCTGATGTGCAGCACTGGTGCTGCCGGGCGACAGCACCAAGCACACCCCGATTTTTTGTATTGTAGTAAATGATGCGGGATAGATTTATAGTACAATCAGTCGTTACATCAGCAACCTTTACCATTTGTCACTAGTGTCTCCTGAGTCTCCTGACAGTCTCCCGAGTCTCCTGAGACCCCTGTAATATCCTGAAACTTGTAAAATCTTGCTGATGTAATCAAGGCCTGTTCGGATGCAGCATAGTTTTGATGCCATGGGCCCTAAGCAGAAGGTATCAAATGCTTACTAAAAATCTCAACTTTTAACCAGCAAATGAGCATGATAGAGACTTATCGCAGGTGTCAATAGCTAACTCATTATTATTGTCCTGAAGGTTAAGGATACTGGGTTTGGGTTGGGGCACAACAAAAGCGCAGACATCGAAAACTATTTCTCCGGTTTCTAATTACTGGGCTAATCCCGCTGAGCCCCCAATACTACATTGATCACGATTTACCCCCTCTTTTCATGCTGTGTCTAGTACAAAAATGAAGCTGTACCTATAACTTGATTAACCAAAGGGATACAAAGTTTTAGATTCTGATTGGCATGGTTCGGATGAAACTTTTCTCAACTGCTGCCAGTATCTCTTTGGTTAGTCCTGCAGAGTTGCCCATCAATAAGCAATAGGTAAAGCTTCTCTAATGAATCCTAGGGCTTAGAACTGTTCCTATTAACCTGAAGAATAAGTTGTATTTACATATCTGTCGGGTGTAGGGTTCTTTACTCTAATAACCCTGGAAATGAATTAAACGATGCCTTTCCCTGCAAAAGAATTTCGGGAAATGAATCAAAAGATTCATTTCTGGGGAATTTCTCTTGGAAATGGGACTGTGGATTCATTTCCAGGATGCCTTTCCACTGACCCTTTCCTTTACACCTTTCTTAACACATAAACTTTATTTTCGTTTTTACAAGCAATATTACATAATTTGATATCTGATCAAGGTGTAGCCTAGCTGGTAATATCCTTGTGAAAATCTATAATAATCCAGGTTCAACTCCTGCTAGTTTTATATTTTATTTATATAATTCTGAAATACATTTTGCTACATATATCTCTAGAATATATGCTCAATAAATGTGTCCATTTGCACTCAGGATTCGTTTCTGGATGCCTTTCTACATAGTAATTTGATACGTTCCCACAGCTGATCACTTTCCATACACACATTACCCACCACACAGTTTAGGCGAGAAAAGGATTCATTTCCCGATTCATTTCCTTGCGCTATTAGAGTTATGAATGGTTGTGTATAGTTAAGTTAGTCGCTACCCCCAGGGGGGGGGGGGGGCACTGTTTTGGTTAATCGGCAATGTTGGGGTACTATCTGCACGGGATACATACATCTAGCATCATTACCACGCTACAAACCAATGTGGCAAGCGTAAGGTATCCTGACAAGTCATAGTTTATGATAATTTTCTATTTCAGTGAACCTATATATATATAGGGATTTGTACTTTTGCTGTGATATTGGGATATACCGATACATTCACCGAAACGTCTGAGACATCAATTAGCTCTATGATCCCTCAGTATTTAGGGAAGGAGTCAAGATGTTCCAGCCAAGAGGCCTAGAAGTTAATGAGAGTGCTATGCCCCGATTGTCCGAGGTATATACCTACTATGCGCAGATTCTTTATTTTGATCTGCAAAGACGGATTGGTTAATATAACTGTACTACTGGGCGCGGATAAAATAAATACCTTTGAATCAAATAGTATTACGGCTAGTTGGCGAGTTAGTTGTCGGTAGAGTCATGGTTTCGTACATCGACCCTAAACATCTTTCTTTGCCTCTGAAGGTGCCGATTTTTATGCCTCTCACAAATGGAAGTAATACACTTTCAAGACAAGACTGTCGAGGGAAATCGCCCAAACAGCTACCCGGAGTAGAAAATGTAGAACTTATGGACAAACAGGAAGGTCTCTAAACTCCGCGCAAAATGAGCCCCCCAAAAGGGAAATCTAAGAGTGAACAAACAAAAATAGCGGATCTGATAAAACTAGCTATATGGGCCCCAGAAGATAACAAGGAATGCAAAAGTATTTATGCAAGGGTTACAGGCATTCAACCGCCGATACTACCTCCTCCTCCGCGACCTTAATCCATTTTCTCTTATCGCCTTCTATATCAGAGTCCTTATCAGCCTCCACAAGCTGATAGAGCTTACGAGAAACACTCTTATTAATTTGAGTAAAATCATCCTTAGATAACCTTTCTGGATAGTAAGGTCTCAGGACGGATCGAACCATATCTGCTATGTCTGCCTTGACCTGGGATGTAATTGCTGAATGTGCTCCTCCATGCTTATGATGCTGGTGCTTTTTGCTCGTAGAATCTATATCAGAAGGTGATGCCCCACCTCGAGTATCCTCAGGCCCGGGGTCTTCGTCTACACGCTGCTGTTGTCGCTGGATCGGCGAATTTGCCCGGCTGGGGGGCGGTGATGAAGACAGTTCCCATGCCCGGGTAGGAGAAGGCTGTAGATGAGAGATGACTGGTATTCTTCGTGTAGGGGATGATGGAGAAAGTGGTATCTGACTTGTATCGATAGGTGATTGAGGCCTACTTCTAAGGAGAGATGGAATTATGTATGGTGACTGAGCGGCTGGAGATGTTGGCCTACTACGAGGACTAGCAGCATTGGATGGTTCAGGTGATAAAGGCCGCATTTTACTGAGATCAATTCCCCAAAGCCCTACCTGAGGCGGATCCGGCGCTACTGTCTCTGCACACTTCGCGATACTTTCCAATATATGGCCTAGATAACTCCCGGGGGCTGTAGGGGCATGGCTTCCTTGCTCTCTATCGCCTAAGGCTGAGACTGAGACTGAGGCTGAGGATGTAGCTGTAGCTGTAACTGTTGTGACTGTAGAATTACCTGAAGACTCAGTGTTCACTGTGTCCCCATCAATCAATTGGGAGTCACGTCTGGTTCTGGGCCTTTTTCGTCTAGGTTTCTCGTCATTGTCTGATCCGGGTGACCTAGTTATCTCTTGACTATTCCTTCTGCTTCTTTTTGAGCTTTCTATTCCTTCAGCTATATCAAACATTCTCCATGCTGACTGCTCTTCTTCACTAATTGGCTGTTGGTGATGTGGAAATGTTCTAGGCCGGGAAGTTGGTATCATCCATGCTAGTTGCTCATTAAATCCATTGTGTCCCTCGCCAATTTGGGCTGCTGCCACCTCACGCCGACGTATCATACGCTCCATCTGAGCATCGCGCTGATTCATCATGCTTTGCGCGGCGGTGACATCAGTTACTAATGCACGCTCCCCAAGATCTGAGTCTAGGCGCTGCCAGGCGCTCTGCCAAGCTCGATCTTGGCGTAATGCCATATCACGCTGGTCCTGTCTTCGCAAGCGGCGAATTTCACCGACAGTCCTCACACCTCGCCTCCTTCCAGAGCGAGGGAAACCGGCGAACTGGGCCGCTATATGCCTCTCGGAACATCTTGGACAGTACCAAATGTTTTGCAGGGGGATATTACTAAGTCCGAGGCAGTAAATGTGATAGGACCTGCTGCAGTCATCACAGATCAAGAGGGCGTCTTCGTTGTTACCGCTGATGCAAACTTCGCATTCCCCCTCCACTTCCTCGTCGTAATTAAAAGTCTCGGTCTCGTGCTCGGTGATCTGTATTCTATCTTTAACCGGGTAAGTTTCGAGAATATGACCTAGTGATAAGATATTAGAAGGTCTACTAAAATTCTACATTCCCGGAGGAGAGAGCAAATACCCGAAAGTGTGGCTGAAACCGAGACCTCATTAAAAGCTGCGCGACAGATAGGGCAACTATTGGCCCTCTCCATCCAAGGTACCAAACAGCTGTTGTGCATGGCGTGATTGCAAGGAACCAATCTAGCTACAGGATCATACTCCCCAGTAACCGGGACAGAGTCCTGGGGAAGGTCGCTGAGGCATACGATGCACGTCACGGCATCATCGGACTCCTGACGCAGATCTGTGGCTTTCAGGGAACAAGATGTGGGGGGGCTCAAAGGTTGCAGTACCCTGAGCTGTGGCGTGGATTCATGAGGTTGTGGCGTACTTGGGCCTGGCTCAGGACCGGGGGGAGAGGTCCCAAGAGACTCACTCATACTGGAAACAAGATAGGCGACAGATCGCTAGGGCAATAGGGCGAGGTGCTGACCGTAGAGAATCTGTTGGGTATAGCTATATAGGGCAACAGCAACGACGAACAAAAGGTGATGTGTTCTTCATCTAACTATCGAGGGTTCATGAAGAGGAAGAGCTTCATTTGGAGGTGGGACGCCCGCCTCTTTAAGTAGCTCGATGCCAAGCTAAGCCGTTATTGGTTGTTTTGATTGTCTAATGGGAGTCGGTTTGCCAATGGTGGGTGGCAGCGCACATCCGTCTTTGGGCAGCATTGCGATAGAGCACATGTAGGTACAGTATTGTGCACTTTATGTATAGTGTACCTAAACATACATTGACAAAGCTCTGAGTATATCTACAAGGTTCAGAGTAAATTAATTTATAGCGAACTCTTTCGCTGCACAATAACATCGGTCTGCTGAAGTGACTTAGGATGCAATAAATGTACTAAGCTTTAACTGTAGCACAGTATAGTCTTGTTCCCAGACCCCAGCGGTATTTTTTGGTTGTATGGTTGGTCTCGTTCCCAGCCCATACGGTGTGATGTTAGTGGTGGTGGTTGATACAACTAAAAAAATACCGACCGATACCCTCACAACTAAAAAAATCCCGCTGGGGTCTGGGAAAACCTATCGGTCACAAACACCACCACCACTAACATCACACCGTAAGGGCTGGGAACGAGACTAGCACAGTATAACATAAGTAACATGTCGCGGCCTAAAAAACTACAGAGAGCGGTGGGTTGGTAAAAGCACTACGGTGCAGGGTAGTCTCGTTCCCAGCCCATATGGTGTGATGTTAGTGGTGGTGGATAATTTAGGTTCATCACAGCAGGGTCTGGAGCAATAGCTTTTCGGGTTTCTAAATAAGTTTTTGGCATAGCAACCGGGGATTTTGGACTTTTTTTCGTGCAGAATCCGGGCTCTTTGGCATAGAAACCGGACTTTTGGCATAGCAGCCGGGCCAAAAAAGGATTAGTACAAACCTTTTGGGCAAGCACACCAGACCCTTCCGGTATTGAACCACACAACCAAAAAAATATCGCTAGGGCCTGGGAACGAGACTAGGTGTAGGGTAAGTCTGTAGACAGTGGTAGTACATCTACCTACTTACATGTATCTGTACGTACTGAGGGCTGGCAATAGAAAATATGCATGTGCTCATAAGGCAAGCTTCTCCCGTTGATAACTGCTAACTGCATGTAGTTATATAGTACCTCATATAGTAATGCAGTAGGAATAACGGTATGAGTATAGCTGTACAGTACTCCTCCAATGCCGGTTTAATTCAATACTCGTCACTAAATTCCGTCGTCCTATGCTAGTGGCTTCACCAGTCTTATCATACTATATGTATGGGCAACTAGAGGTTACATACGCTATTATAGGAGAATTTATGAGCGAGTACATCTATACACTCCGTCAAGTTGATAAGAGCGAGCCTTATAGCTACGTGTATACGTCTATTTGACATTTTCTAGTTTTATTCATGGGAAGTCACTCGATATAAGTTTGTAGCGTATTTACGAAATATTAGATATTGACAAACACAGAAGACGGACAAAAGAAAAAAGGACCAGCCAAAGTCGGCATGATTTATCATACGCAGGTAATGGGGATCCAATTCTCGATGTATTTGTCTCTAGCTTGAAAGTAAAGTAAACAAAACGGATACAAAAAAGGCAAGTTAAAATTGATTATTATACAATTGTCTTTAGGGGGGCCACACGTAGGTTTATGGATGATATTCGTCATCATCCTCAATCTTCATTCTCTTATTTGTGGACTGGCCGCTCATCTGCGCATCATTTCTGAACATATCAGCCACGTCGTCATCGAGACCTTCAAACATATTCACATCCTCCCTTTTCTCTCTCTTCAATCCACCGCCATTTAGAGGCGCAGATAAGCTGGCCAGTAATTCAGAAGCACCCTGGTGGAAGACATGAGGCTCCGGTGGTACCGCTGGTGCTATCGAATGTTGATGATGGGCCTCACTAGCAGATGGCGGTGGGGGCGGCTCAAAGCTGATTTGATGAGGGGGAGTTAAAGCCTCGATTTCGGGTGATTTGAGGTCATCTGGTGAGGTTGAGGTATGATTCCCGTGGCTAATATCCATCCCGTCACTGCCACCATTCTTGGATTCTTCCATATCTCGCAGTATCATCATCTCAACTTCTTCCTTTGTCGATTCGGTCTTTTGTCGCTTTTCTGTGATATCGTTGAGTTTTTCCTTCTCAGCTTCCAGAGCCTTCTTGCTAGCCTGCAGGAGCTTTTCCAGATTTCGAATGTGTGCCTCACGAGCCTCGATGGCACCCTTGACAGCTATATGGGCATTGTCTAAAGTTTTGAGTAGGGAAGAAAGACGCGCTGCATATACAGGAGGTACAGGGAGGGTGTCGGTATCAAACTGTTTCTGATATTCGGTATTTGCCATACCAACTGCTATTGTAGATGAGGATAGCTTGGTCTGAAGGCCCTTATGACTGTTGATTATGGGCGTGAACTCAAAAGGAACATTTGGTGTACCACCGCCACCAAGGCTGCCACCGCCAAGAGAGCCACCGAAGAGCCCACCACCACCGAACTTACGGGCCCCCACGGCCGAAGAAGGGCCAGACTTGCCAAGATCAATATCTAGGAATATTTAGCTGAATTCACATAGAGAAATAAGGTTCAAAATACCGTCTAAGCGCTTCTCGATTGCGCCTTGTATAACAGCCTCGAAAATTGAACGCTCGCGCCAGACTTGAATGACGCGCTTGATCTTGTTCTGGATCTCCGGGGGCGCCCCCTTGTACGCGATTTCGCATGCTTCAGGGATGATTGGAGAAAAAGCAACGACGAAGTCCGTTTTGCGGCGAGCCTTCGACTGTTGAACAACCTCTAAACGAAAGGAAGAATTTCAGTACACCATAGAAACGAGCGGATCAATGTTCTCACCATTTGCAAGATAGATCAAGTTTAGCTTCTTGTGAGCCGTGGATTCCTTCAAACGTTGCAACCAGAGCTCGGCAGTACGTTTTGCACTCCGCCTACGTTCACGCAGTAGTGTTAGCTACAATTGGTTCCGCCAATGATTTCAGAATTGATAACCCAGCCCTTCGAGCGTTCTTTGAAGACTTTCGCATACCTGTGGAACATGATCCATTGCGCCGCCGTCATAATACCTTCTTGCGTCTCATTCAAAGCACTGAGCTTCGAAAGGACTTGTTCGTCATTGTATGATGCCATTTCTGCTAGTCTGCAGGGAAACTCCGAGATTTGTTTTACAAGATTGGGTAACTGGGTAAATCTGAGGCTTTGTCGCGTTGTGTTGATGGGGCCACCTAGTTTACGAAGAGGTGGGGGACCTGAAAGATGACGATGAGGGTGGCAAAAGGCTTACTGGTTGATACTCAGTGAGGTATGGGCTATGAATCTTAGACACTGTAATAAGTCCGCACGCAAAAATATAAACGATGCCTTTCCCTCCTCACTTCTGCTGAGTGTTGATGATGAACAAAGGTTGCGGTGTTTGCTGCGCGTATATATATGGATGTGCCAAGCTAGCCTTGGCATAGCCTCACCTTGCATACAGTAACTTAGTGTTTCACCGAGTAAGAGAATCTTAACCATAACAGCGGGGGTTTTGGGGTCCGAGAGATTCTTGAGAGTGAATCAAGTGTATAGAAACCCTTGTTAGATGTCTTTCGACTATGTCCTGGACGCATAAGACACTTGGAGAATCTCTCTCATGCATTAGGTGTCTAGGCGCCCCGCTTGGCGGTCATGTGATATCAATACTATATTTGCTGGATACTATACTTGCTGATACTCCATCCCTCTTGCTCTTTTAATCTCGTTCTCAACACCATCAAGACTTGAGAATAAGGGGGGTAACACCATTTTACAGACTTTTCTTGGGCTTCATTGTCTCTAAAATAGTCACTCTTCACACTCACTTCTACTTCTCCAGTTTGTTCTTCTTCAATCCGTTCGCTGGAACTACATCACCAGGATTGCACCTATATTTTCATATTTTTGGGGTTTCAGGAGACTCAGGAGACTGACAGGGATTGTCAGGAGAACTAGGAGGCTGCAGATACAAATGATAAAGCTTACTGATATGGATAGCTATACCTCGCCCCTAAAAGCATAATGGGGTGCCGGAATGCAGCTTTGGTTAGCAGATTCGTCCTGAATTCTGTGCGCTCTGAACATCTCAATCCGGTGGAAGTCGAACACTTCTAACATATTTCTTGCTATAGTGTTAGCTTAGTTCTCATTGCTAGACATACCGTAGTATAGAGGCTGAAGTTCATTAGAGGGTGTCGTCTATAGTTTGTTTCAAAGGGGGATAGTTTAGTAGATTCAGAAATATGATGATTAGTAGCTCTAATGAGGTGGGGTGGGGATTACGGGAGAGAGTAGGGGCGGGAACGGGAATGGGGACGGGAGCGGGGTCAACTCGGGATATACTGGAGTCGGGTCGGTATCAGGGTCGGGTTTAGGTTCAGGGATGGGAGCGAGCAGGAACAAAAGGCCAGAACCAAAGGAATATATTGCTAACAAGAAGAAGACGTTACCTAGAGAGGTGAAGACATAGGAGAAACGAGGCTCTATATATACAACTATTTTCTCCACCGCTGGGTCAGACCATAGAAATCTATAGAAACTCTTTCATTACCGAGCCATCTACGCTATTCCCAATACCGATAACTCCATCCTGTAATAACTCGAATACCATAGCGTTTACTTTCTATCACCCGAACCTCTTCCGATTCTGTTACCCTAATTCCGACGTTGACCCATCTTAACCAACAACCCTGTTATGAAGGCGCTTTGGCAGCAGGTGGGATGATGGGGGCTGAGCTGTGATAGTGGCCTAGTTTCTTCTGGGATGTGGACATAGCATTTCTTACTAAAGAATTGAAGCTGTTGAATGCTTGGTCGGATGCCTTTCAGGGCTTTATAAGGTGTCTTCCCTTGTAGCATACCGTGAGGTAGTCAATTTTTTAGGTAGACAGCTGTTGTATAGGCTTCTTCCCATAACGCTTTCAGATAGTCCATGATCATGTACCTAACCATTGTTGTTATCGTTCGATTACACTGTTCTGTAATTTCATTTGATTCTGAATTGTAAGGAGGAGTGTGATGGAGTGACTAAGACTTAAAGCGCGACAGACGAAAACGATGACGCAGGTGAGATCGAGGGGTACAACTGAGAGCGAGCAAAAGGATGAAGGTTCCGGCGAAGGCGAAGGCTAACTTGAAGGCAAGGGCAAGCACAAGGTGGCGGCCAAGGCGAAGACCACATCAGCAAGATTTTACAAGTCTCAGGAGATTACAGGGGTCTCAGGAAACTCAGGAGACTGTCAGGAGACTCAGGAGATTCCAGTCACAAATGGTAAAGCTTGCTGATGTGAAAGGGGGACATATTGGTTGTTTCTGAAAGGGGGTTATTCGTTGCAAACTCTGCCAGGGATAGGAGATCTGTCCAGTTGTCTTGTTGATAAAAAACGTACTCCTTTAGGTATTGTTCCATCAGCAAGATTCAAACTTTCTCCGGAGACCAAGTTGAGTCTCCAGAGGCCGTTGCCAAGGCAACTACCCTCCCGTCTCTCCTACCAACTTTGTTAACCATTTGTCACCTCCCGAGCCTCCTGATGCCCACTTGAGCCCTCCAGAGGGCCTCCTGAGCCTTCCAGAGGGCCTCCCGAGCCTTCTGTTACCCTCCTTACCTTTCCCGACACCCTCGCTAATTGTTTCTCGCCCCCCGAACCTTCTAGAGTGCTTTCTGAGCCTTCCAGATGGCCTTCCAAGTCTTGATTAGTAAGTTTCGGAGGCCACCAACATCAGCAAGATTTTACAAGTCTCAGGAGAACTCAGGGGCGCTATGGGAGACTCAGGGAGACTCCAAATCACTTAAATAGTGGCTTCTTGATGTGTTTTGAAAGGCTTCTTTTGCTTCAGAAGAGACTACATGCACAGTTTATGTAGCTATAGATATTGGGATGTGCAGGATGGAGTTATCGTTTCATTTATTATCATGTTAAAAACTACTCTAAATACATTCTACTTTGCCTATACCTATGATTGCCAGCTGAAGTCAATCGAGTCTTTACGAAATCCTTTCGTACCTTTCCCCAGGCCACCAAAGACATTGTCACTATATATAGAACTCATTCCACGTTCTCAAATCTATCCTCGTGTTCACAAGCCATTGACCTTGTTCCAGCTCGAATAAATGAGCTATTCCCAAAACACTACTGATATTAACTACCCAAAACCTTTGCTGAGAGCGCCTCGCAACTCTAAGAAGACCCCTATCACGGCCCAGCCCCCACTATCCCGTCTGCCGCCAAAGTGTCTCCGGAACATGGTTGTCGGTTAAGAGAGGTCGATGTTGGAATCAGGGTAACGAAATAGGAAGGAGCTCGGGTAATAGAATGTAAGCACTATAGATATTCGGGATGTCGCAGGATGGAGTTATCAGTATTGGGAATGGTATGGGCGGCTCGGTAGTGAAAAGAGTTCTATAGGTTTCTATAGTCTGACTCAGCGATGGAAGAAATAATTGTATATATAACGTTCTGTTTCTCCTATGCATCAGGAAAAAATAGGTCTCGCCAAGACGCATCTTGTCTCCCAAGACGCAGAATACCCAAAGTCGTCGTCTGGATGCATCGGGTGCCGTCTTGTGCCTCCAAAAAGTGATAGGTCATATTTGGCTCGTCTAAGCTCGTCCAAAGATGATATGTCATCTTTGGCTCGTCTAAGCTCGACTTAGCTCGTCCTAAATGTGACAGGTCGTCTTTTGAGGTCTCCAAAATGTAATATGTTAGCAGAAAAGTGATATGCCGGCACAGACTAAGCCCGATTAGGACTAGCTCCTGTCATCAACGTCATTTTTGGCGCAGTTTCCAGGTCTTAAGCACCCCCGCCGCCGCCTCCATCTCCACCTTCACCTCCACCTTCACCTTCACCTCCACCTCCACCTCCATCTCTATCTCGAGTATCTCCCTGCCCCATATTCCGACACCTATGCTAATGTCTATATAGAGTCCTACACGCCCAAATCGACGCCCAAACCAACACATAGGACACGCCCAAATCATCGCCCAAATCGACGCCATGGACACGCCCAAATCGACGCCTAGGAAACGCCCAAATTGACGCCATGGACTCGCCCAAATCAACTCCCAAATCGACGCCATGGACACGCCCATAGTGACGCCCAAATAGACGCTATGGAGACCCCCGAAACGACGACTTCTGTATGTAGGAGGTGGGCGCGCGGGTAGGCGCGCGGGCAGGTAGTCGCGCAGGCATATATTTGTACATAGAATTATATAGAATTACATAGAATTAACTAAACGATGTACCGATAATCACCTGAACTGTCCAATCGTCAATGTGACGTCAATTCCCAGCGAAAATTAGCGTCAAGGTTCTGCTATGACTGCTAGCCTGGCAAAAGGTACAAGACGAGGTTTTGGAGACTAAAGACGAGGTTTTGGAGACTAAAGACGAAAAAGGCGTCTTGGGAGACCAAGACTATCTTGTGGCGCCGGGACGCGGGGATGCAGGTAAGCAATTGATTTTTGGGCGTCCTTGACGTCTTGGGCATTTTCTGCCAATTGTGGCGCCTAGGCGCCACAAGACGCAGCCCCATTTTTTGCTGATGTGTCTTCACCTCTCTAGGCAACGTCTTCTTCTTGTTAGCAATATACGTCTTTGGCCCTCGGCCTTCTGTTACCATCCGTCTCCGCTCCTAAAACCTGAACCTGATCCCGAGCCTGAACCAAACTCCAGTCTATCCCGAGTTAACCCCATTCCATTCCTGTTCCCGTCCCTGTCCCTGCTCCCGTCCCTGAACCCGACCTCGCACTGTTAGAACTCCTATTCTTGGCTTCCAGTAGTTCTACAAGACAAAATTGATTTGTGTTCGTCGATATACTATCACGTATCTTGAATATTGCTCGTACAAGCCCTGATAGGCGTCCCTGAAAGGCTCCCCACGGCTCTGTTGTGGCCACCTTAATCCATGCCCAATCATTTCGAATCGACTGTTTCTTAAATAATTCCTCCATCAGCAAGTTTTACCATTTGTGACTAGAGTCTCCTGGGTCTCCTGAGACCCCTCTAATCTCCTGAGACTTGTAAAATCTTGCTGATGTCTCCCGTACACCATATATTGTGTATCTCGTAACTGTCAGGCTTCTGAAAAATTGATACTGGTACCTGTAGGTATTTAAAGCACCCCGTCGGGCATTCCATAAAGCTTAATAAACCTTGTTCTCCCCGGCTTAGGCCCTGACCATATTCCGACACCGCTCTTGCTAGTGTTGTTCTATTCATTTGAATCATATCGGCAATATCAGATAATACGTAGGCTCTACCGTAGGGGTCGTCATTTTAGGTTTCGGGTATTTATCATCGTCTAGGAATCTTTCGTTTGTCCTTTGTGGGTCCTTATTTTCGAATACTTCCAACATGCTTCGGAGGCTCTCTCGATGGCTTGGGAGGCCCTCGTATTGTTCTGGAAGACTGACAACGATATCCTTTAGATTTAAGACCCATATCTCTATAGCTATACGCCTTGAGTGGTAATCAAGAATCTGAACTGTTGCGTCGACCTTGTTGGAGGCTGCATAAGCCATCTTAATTTGTTGTCTATGAGCTAACCCGCTCACATCGGTTAAAAACATTGGGATATTACCAAATCGCTCTACATGCTCCCAGAATTGTGAAAGAAGATGGATTTTAATGAAGTCAAAATGAGAAGCCTCGCGAATTTCTTCAAGTTCCGCCAGGCCTCTGTCAATGCTTCCCGAACCTTGCAGTGTCTTTGTTCGATCCTTTGCCTCTTTCCTTGTTCGTTTATCGGCTCTAAATTCTAGAAACACATCCTTATACTTGTGGAAATCTTCGAGATACAATATACTTAGTTGCTATACCCCTGATCGCCCCTGAACCCGTTATCGGTTGTGCTCCTTGGTAACACCGTATCCTAAACCTCTCCGCCTCGCTTATACGCTAGGCCCTCTGTACCTGTCCCTGTTCATGCCAGTGACTATAGAGCGTGCTATATATTGGTACCTCCGCGCCCATGTTGTCATCAGAGAATCCCTGTAGACTCTCTGTCCGACTCTGCTCCTCTTCGGTTAGACTTCTCAGCCCCGTTCCGTAACAATAATCCTATACCTCATTCATCCTGTAACGGAATCCCATAGAAGGAAATGACAACACCCTAACATCACCCCCCTCCATTTTCGCTTAAGCTAACTTCTTTTCTCCCAAGAGCGTTTCTTCTACCAAATCATTGGAACCTATACCAAGATGCCTGACAGAAAGTAAATACTAGGGATATTTGGATTGTTACAGGATGGGGTTATTGGTATTAGGAATAGCATAGACGGTTCGGTAGTGAAAGAGGTTCTATGGGTTTCTATGGTCTGATTCAGCGGTAGAGGAAATAGTTGTATATATAGAGCTTCATTTCTCCTATATCCTTCACCTCTCTAAGTAACTTCCTCTTTCTGTTAGCAATATATATCTTTGGTATCGGCCTTCTGTTCCTGATTCATCTCCATCCCTGAACCTGAACCTAAACTCGTCTCCAACACGACTCCGGTGTATCCCAGATTGACCCGTGCTGCTCTTGTTCCCGTCCTGCTTTTGCCTCTATCCCTGCACCTCGACCCCACCCCGTTGGAGTTACAGAGTTCAATGAGTCAACTATATACAGGTATTTGTAATGAAGGATTTCCTTTAGGTTCTGGGGGGTTCTATAAGACGAGTCAGCAAGATATTTTTTAAGTTATATATAGGGAGCTCTCTTGCTCATGTGTAGTACTTCTTTTCTTCATCAGCAAGATTTTACAAGTCTCAGGAGATTACAGGGGTCTCAGGAGACTCAGGAGACTCCAGTCACAAATGGTAAAGCTTGCTGATGTTCTCCTTCATTTTTCATGCAACCTTCCTGTCATCTTAGACGTTCTTTGTCTTTGTTTAGTCAGTAATGTATTTCGGAACCATAGCTATAGTCCTATCGGTTGTGCTACCCCCACGGAGTCCTTAGAACCACCTCTGGCCCTTGCTTAGAACCCTATCCCCTCGCATCTTTTTTTAGCCCTCGCTCCAGACCTCCCTTTGGCTCCACTATACATTCCCATCTTGCCCCTCGCCCTTCCTCAATTTTATACTTTAGCTTACATTGCCCTCTTCCTCGCTTAGGACAGTGATAGGTTGGAGTGCAAGTTGTCCTAAGAAAAGGTGAGCGAGAGAGTCTCCTTAAATAAAGTCCATCTATCCAGCACTACCCCATACCCTATATACCTTTACCACCATAAGATACATCTAGTACCTGTACCCACCCTGTATCCTTAAGAAATTTCTAGTACTTTAATTATTTGACATCCGCCATTTAGCATCTTTCCTACCCAGACCCAAATCATCAACACTCCCAAATTTGCGACGCTGAACATCAGCAAGATTTCAATCGTCTATAACAGTATATCTCGAGTTAACTATACACGTAGGCATTTGTGGTTAGGATTGGTATGTGGGTTGAGTTATACCTATCGGGTTTTATTATGGGTATCCATCAGCAAGCTTTACCATTTGTGACTGGAGTCTCCTGAGTCTCCTGACAGTCTCCTGAGTCTCCTGAGGCCCCTGTAATCTCCTGAGACTTGCAAAATCTTGCTGATGTCGGTTACAAGTTTGTGATTTCTTTCTTTGGGTTTATATGGATTCAGCAATACGGATTAGTCAACGGTAGATTGAGTGTTATATATATAGGCTGGAGTTTCCTTTGTTCTTCTTTTCTTTCTTTTCTTTCTTTCCCTATAAGACCACCTATTATTTATCTATTTCTTTGGGTTTTTGTTCCTAGTTCGCTTTCAGGTTTTCTCTATCTTCAAGTTATTTCTATTCAAATATACCTGGTTAACATATTATTGACTACCTCTGATCCCTTCATTGGTCATACACTTTAGTATCACTATATCCTGAACTCATCTGCCTTGCTTATACATCAGGCTCTCTATTCTTGAACCCTGTCCCGTTTATGAAGAGCGCAATATCTGTGGTACATCTGCGCATACATATATATCAGAGAGTCTTTGTAGATCCTCTGCCTAACCCTACTACCCCTAGGTTAAGTCCCCTAGCTCTGACCTGGAACATTGTTATCACGGCGTGGTACGATATCGAGCACGGGTGCGGGAAGAAGGATTAGTTAGGGTTTCTCTTATGTTCTAGGGGTTTTCGGTTGCAGGGTTCTATGAGTCAACGCCATGCAGGTATTTGTAATGAGGGATTTCTTTTGGGTTCTACGGGTTTCTACGGGATGAGTCAGCGAAGGGTTTTCAGGGCTATATTAAGAAACCGTTCATAAACATGAGACTTCTCTTCTTCTCCTTTCTTCTTCACATAACCTTATGTCATCTTAGGCGTCTTTAGTCTTCTACCGTCTAGAATATATTCTCTCTCTCTTGTAGTCAGCCGGTCGTGTTGTCGCGGAAGTTAAATCCTCGCTCCTTTTCGCGCCGTACCTGGCCTTTGGCATAAAGGGTTCCCCGCCCCTCTCGCGTAGCCCTACCTCTCACCGTAGTTCAGCCTTGGTGGTTTACGTAGCTTATTCGATCACCATGCCGACTAATGCAAGTGATCTAAGGTTGCGTCTCCAGCCATTGAACCATAACTCCTTACGACGTCGCGAAGAACAATCATGTGAGATGATGAAGCTAAGCCTATGACCCATTCGCGAAAAGAGACTTGGGTCCTTTCTTGCATACCCCGAGCACCATAAAGCGTCGAGGATCGTTGTTTAACCACATGTAATTAAATGCGTAGCGTGGCCGTCGGGATTAGCGAACTCAAAAGCAACTGAGACTAACAGGAGGCAGATGACAGCGGAGATATGGAAACAAAGGATCGCGAACTGGGGCAAGACTTGGAAAAGGAAAAGCAAACACCATGGCAAAACTTCAGCCCAGGTCGCCTCCAAGCGAAGTCGCCACGTGACATAACCTGCTTGTAGGAAGCAACACCAGCCAGACCCAGCCATAACAGAACAACCAGCACCACCGCACCTCCTCGCCGTCGCTTTAACCGTTTCCTCGAAAACATAATACTTAGCGGGAAGCGAGAATGGAGAAGTCGGAGACTCAGGACCCCATGCAGTTCTGGCTCCGGAAGAACCCTCTTCAGCGTATCTTTGAAACCAAAATTTCTTGGGCAATGCCGACCGGTACCTCTAAACCAAGCTCACCTATGCATCTGTCTCGCGCCTGGAAGCTACCGCGCAGGTTTATCTGTCCTTCTACCAACACCTGGGGTTAATCTCACTCATGGAAAGGTTTTTGAAAGTCTATGGCGCTTTGGAGATCCGGGACTTGGTCGGCGCATGCCATGGGCTCAGGAACTATCTTGATGCTGAACGATCGTTTTCAGAATTTGCGAATTCAACGATTTGCCGCCCGATGCGGGTTAGGAGAGCTCTGCCAATGTGAAACCTCCTGGCGGACTAAGCAGGGGCTACGTGGTCATTGAGGATACACGCCGTCTTGGGCTAAGCTCTGTCCTCTGGCGGTTAGACAACAAGCAGCCAAAGCCTCAGCGCCGCTTCGCGCGCTCCAGTCCTCTGCGCCGCCCGCTTCGCCAGCCTCGCTATACCAGCGCCAGCTCCACCATCTCAAGCTCCTGTTTCAAGTTCTCCTTTGTTGCCATTCTGTACCACATTCATAACCCTCCGACGCCCTTTTATGCATGACTCAGCATCGCTTGTACGCGCAGGAGAACAGTCACGTGGATCTATCGCTGGCACGCCCGGACCCTCAGGAAAAAGAAGTACGCCGGGTGAAAACAGATGTTACTATTGTGGAGGTGTAGGAACCTCGTTCGGGGAATCTTGACGCCCGTAGGGAAGCGGGATAAGGGAGCTAGGGCAGATATCGAGAAATGAAGAGAGAAGAGGAAGCCTCCGTGAGCGTTAAAAGATTTTCCCTGGTGAGTGGCTCGCTCAGGGGGCGGTTAAGATTTTTTCTCTGATTTCGGTTTCTGGGTTTTCGGTTTTAGGAGAAGGATATGGATGGGAATCAATTAGTCGTAACTTGTTCTATTTACTCAAAATAAAGATTCTTTCATCCCATCATATGCCTCATTGATACTGGCGCCTCAGGATCTGTTTCATAGATAAAAACTTAAATCTGTAAAAACAAACCCCTCGTCGCCACGACACATAGGCGTAATAGATGGTGAACCTATCGAATCAGGAAAGGTTACCCGTAAAAGTCGTCCTCAAACATAGCAGACGCAGAGAGGCGCTTCTTTGTCGATTAGGACATTACCATCGTCATGGGCCTCCATGGATCTTGTGAACATGCAACTCGATCCTCCCTGCCTTGAAATACAATTCAACTCTCCTCGACTTGTCAAACACTCTTTCCTCAATAACTTAAAATCGCTAGAATATCTCTATTGAGCACATGAAACCAGCACCAACATCTCCGTTATAACGTCATGCGCATTCCACAGACTACTTGAACAAACAAAGGAAGGGAATCGACTATATTCAACCACTCAAAGCCTCGGCGACCTCTGTCGTAAAGGGCGTAACGCCGTCGTGCAGCCCACTTCCTCACTCGCCAATGAATAAGATCTTTGCAAAACTTCCACCGCCGACCGTCTGACCTTTCCGACGTCCAAGAAGGCAAGACAGCGCCGGACCCATGTATGGAATGGCGATTAGAACTACAAGTTTCGAGGACTACCTGGCGGAATCTCTCCGGTGGGAAGATCCGGCATAGCGTCAGCGACTCCAGTACTGTTTGTCAAGCGGATGGTTCTCTCCGACTCTCGTCGTATAGAAAGTTGAATGCGATAGCGGTCAGAACATGGCGCCACGTTGCCGCTCGCTCGGAAAGCGTTTATGGGTATCTACTCTGCCCGTAGAAATCTTGTTGAATCTAGCAGCTACCGTCAATTGAGAATCAAGAAGGGGACAGAATAAACGGCGTTCAGAACCAGGTATGGCGTTTGAATACAGGTAAAGGTGTGCACCCGTTCAGTGCCGTCGTAAACTCACCAATCGATACTTCTGACCAATATGTCGGCTTTACTGTAGCGTCTTGGATGATATCTTCATCTCACTGCGGCGGCGTACTTGGATGATATCATCTGCTGGCTACTGTTGAAGAAGCTTGCCCAATCGCGTCGACAAGATCCTCCAATTCTGGATCAACGCAAAAATGCAGCTTAAAGAAATGTGAATGGCGCGTCGAAGAAACAATGTCTGGGATTGATTTCACCGGAAGGAATCAAGATGGACGAGAAGAAGGTCGCTATTGGGGATTGGGAAACACCAACCTGTCTGAAAGGCGTCTGAGGAGTTCTAAACCGCCAATTTCTACTGAAGATTCATCTATCATCTTTCAGAGTTGTTTACATGCTCTGACTAAGGCAGTAAAGTTTGAATGGAGAAAACTCGGAAGCGTTCGAAGACTTAAAAATAGCATTCACGGCAGCATCTCGAACCCGTACGATCGCGAAATCATAATAAAACAGGCGTCGGACTACGTCTCAGCCGCCATTATGTCGCGAAAAGAGATGATGAAGGGATCTACATCCGTGGCATATACCGAAAAAAAACGCGCCGACAGAATGCAACTATGAAATCTGACAAAAATTACTAGCAATCGTCAGAGGATTCGAGGTGGAATACTTCTTGAAACAGCCTCGCCATCGAGGTCTAACGGATCGCAGGAACCTTGAATACTTTATATCAACAAAACTATTAAACCGGCGACAAAGCGTTGGTCGAGTTATCCGGTTCAATTTAGTTATACAATTCCGCCAGGAAGCAAGGAGAAACCGGATCGTTAAGCCCAGGAGATCGGGAGATCTACCTAAAGGGGATGAGCAGCGCGGCGTACCAGTACCAGAACAGTGTTGAAGAAAGAAAATTTGGATTAAAATTTAAGTTTGTTCGCGGGTTCTTTGATAAATGAATCCGTGAAGGAACCCATTCAGGAGTTATTTTCAATTCTTTGCAAGAAGACAGTTTAAAACAAAGTTCTCACCATGCTAAGGGCGGCAAACAATCAAAACAAATTTAGATTAGCGAATCTTGGCAGCGAGGGAGCTTCTCCTGTACCGCGAAAACTCTTCGTCTTAGAAACGAGGGCTACAAATTAAACTCCTACAAGAATACCATGATAAACCATCAGCGGGGCATCAGGAAAAGCGAAACTCTTCGAACTCCTCAGCGAATACTATTATTAAACGTGCGGAAGTATCTGAGCCCGCTACGTTATGAATTATGCCACTTAGAAGAAGCAAAGCAAACCCTTGGCCTTAGGAAGTCCTCCGCCCTCTTTCAGTACTGAAACTCATGGTCAGGCGTGTCAATGGACTTTGTGATCGGCCTTCCTCAGCAACAACTTCTGGCGATCGTAAATGGTTGACGCCTTCTAAAAATGAGGCAACTTCATCATGCGAAGAATCAGGGAGAGACGTCGCGAGAATGTATCTGGAGAATGTATCAAACTCATGACCTCCCAGAAAAGATTGTATCAGAGGTCAATTCACTTCAGACTTTTGGAAATCACTCTGCGACAGACTAGAAATCTCACGACTTCTCCACCGCCTTCACAAACCGATGGCCAGACAGAGAATCAACGCCATCGTGGAACAGTACCTCCAGCTTCGTCGACTATCAACAGGACAATTGGGCTCTCTCTACCAATGGCGGGTCGCAACTAACAATAATGTATCGAGAATCACCCATTTCTCACAAGCCAACTATGGCGAGACCCACGAATGACTTTTGGCCCTCTGACGTAGCGACTACTTGAAGACCAGGCCAACACCATGGCAGCAAGACATGTCAGAAGTATTCGACTTCCTCGAGCGAAATGTTGAGCTGCGGATCGTGGAAGAAGTCAGCAAATGCAAACAGAACCCGTATTATGTCGTTGGAGATAAGGTCTGGCTGTCACGAAACCTATTAAAAAAGACCGTGAAGAAGCTAGACTGGAAACAAATAGGCATCTCCGTGTCCGTATTGTGAGCCCTATCTTTCTGAACTCACTACCCCGTCGATGAAAGTTCGGTCTTATGTATCGCTCCTCTCACCGCCGCTAATGACCCGTCCTGGACAGCTACAACCTCCACCACCACCAGTCGAGATTGAAGGAGAGCAGGAGTGGGAGGTTGAGACAATTCTAGATTCTCGGAAGCAGCGGACGATTGGAATCGCCGTAAAAGTCTGTGGTATAATGACCTTCGCAACAACCTTATGGACTTAGACAACTCTCGAGTTGGTTAAAGACTTCCACGAACTCTACCCGTGGCTAAGAGGACTTAGGCGCCAGAGGGACCTAATATCTATCGCGGCGTGTGATGCGATGTCGGCAGTCTTGCGGGAAGAAGGATTAGTCGGGGTTTCTCTTATGTTACAGGGGTTTTCGGTTTGCAGGGTTATGAGTCAACGCCATGCAGGTATTTGTAATGAGGATTTCTTTTGGGTTCTCTGGGTTTCTCTGGGATGAGTCAGCGAAGGGTTTCAGGCTATATTAAGGGGAACTCGTTCACTCGCTTGTGGGACTTCTCTTCTCCTTTCTTCTTCCATAACCTTCCTGTCATCTTAGGCGTCTTTAGTCTTCTCTGCGTCTAGAATATATTCTCTCTCTCTTGTGTAGTCCTTGATTCGTGTTGTCGCGAGGACGTTGAACCTCCTTCCTCGCCTCGTACCTAGCCCTTCACCCTTGCCGTCAGGTTCCCCGCCCCCTCTCGCGTAGCCACTACTCTCACCATAGTTCAGCCTTGGTGGTTTGCCTTGGCTTGTTCAGTCCTCGCCCTCGACTAGTACTGTGATAATTGTCTCCCAAAGTCTCCTGAGTTTCAGGAGATTCAAAAAATATTCTGGACTCTCTGGAGACTTTCAGGAGACTCAGGTGACTGTTAGGAGGCTCTAGGCACAAATTGTAGTTCGCTGATGAACCTAGTTTATCACACAACAGTATTTTGGCAGCAGTTCATTGCATAACGCTATTTATCCAAAGGGATTTCCAAATAGATGTCCTCTAAGGTACCAATAGAAAACTTCCTCTACTGACATGGAGCAGCAAAGGGCTAATAGGAATAATCAGGTATAGAGATAAGGATTCTTCGCGTATTCACTGAGAATAATCTTAAGGGACTTCTTCCACTTTGATTTCTCAATTGGAGATGATAGTCGGAGAAGACGTGTGGGAATGGAGGCGAATACTTATACTGCTAGCCTCTCAGTCCTCGACCTCTATCTTTCCAACTAAGTTCTGATGAAAGCTCTGTTGCGACGCGGAACTGAATTCCTCTGTTACTCCGCTTCTCTCGAAGCGCTAATGGGTGTTCTCGGCTCGCAAGCATAACATCCTTAGTTAGGGTCAGGGATCATCTGCATCCTGGACTAGCACCTAGCTCCGGGCATGCATTAATGAGACTCCGCTCAAATTATCTACCCAATGTTGCGATAGAGCTGTCACTCATTGTAGACTTAACCCGGGCTAGACTAATACCACTAGCAGCAGTATGTCATGGATACATTCGGTACCTGGCAGATCACGGGTCTCCTGACAAACACGAAGGCATTTGGAGGGTCAGCACGCTGACAGGGACAATGGCAGGCTTGTTAGGCGATCTCCCCTAGAGATCGGGGATCAGTATGACAATCGGTGCGATGGTTTGGTGTGGGGTTTTCCTTTGTTGGCGTTAATCTTACATTTCCTTAACCTGTACATCACGACAGTATTAAGCATGGGTTCTTGTTAGAGGACAACTCCGATGTATGTTATTTCGTGTCTCGCTTGGCAACCTCTCTTCCCTTTGAGGCGGATGTCGTCTGAGGCTGGGCTGCCGGTACACTATCTTCTCAGATAGGCGTTCTTGAGGAATCATTAGGCGCCTGGTCTTCGGTTAGCGCTTGTGCGCCCTGTATCAGATTCTATCTGTCTTTCTCTTCTTTCTTCCTTTTCCTTCTGTTGTATGTCATCCCGGATTGGCCATTTGAAATTCCGAGGATCATTATCATATCTTTCTCTGTTTCCTTCTTTCACTTCTTCGAGTAAAAAAGTCGTCTTAGTAAGGAGGACTATAAAGGGCATGGACCTTGCATGCTGTCTTCCTTTCCTCTCTAGCGTCTTACCATCTGAACTCTAGTAAATACTTCAATTACATACTTTCTGTTCACTAGAGGTTCAGCTTCCATTTCGCTAAGCCTGCCTCTCACTCCTTGGAGGCGGGGCTAAGCTTCGATCTATCGTAGAATCGTTTGCCTCCTCGCTGTCCTCCTCGCTGTCCTCCTCGCTGTTCTCTTCGCTGTTCTCGCTGTCACTCTCCGCCTCCGCCGGCGGTAGAATCTCTGCGTCCGCTGTAAGTCCATAGCGTGCAGTCTAGCAAGAGATGATTAGGTCACGATAGGTTGAGCGTTCCAATTCGATATAGCGTGGACTGTAGCATCAGGGACTCGGCCTACTAGCCTCCTCACCCCCCTTTGTACCTTTCCCATACATTGGCGTTGGCGAATCCTTTTCTCATAGAGATCATCGCGATACAATAGCCAGCGCGTAAAATTTGGTACATACTGGCAACTTCCGAGACAGTAACCATCATGTTCAGAGGGACTGTAGAAAATGCCCAGCACTCAGAGCCTAACTCTGGTTGGTCTTCTAGATGCTGGCGAAGTAGTAGACTTATCAGTCAGGGTTTTCTGTGGATCGTTCTTCTGCCCTAGTTAGTCACGAGGCCTGTATCTCTTACAGCAGGTAGTGAGCCTCGCTGTGGTAACATTTCCTACCACCGTACTAACTGGCTTTTAACAATAACTCTTCGCATATAACGGGCCCCATGTGTACTCATACACTAAATGATTTGATATGACTCCGTTATAGGTAGTTGCCAATCACGCCCTAAATATTGCTGATAGGATATATATAGATTGCCTTAGCAATCCCTAGTGTAATACTCACTTAGCTTCTCTCTCTTACACGTAATATATTTCATAAATGACATTGGATTTTTTGTTGCCTTCTGGTGATGGTGGTGTTGTTTCCCTCCCGCTAATGGGCATGCTTACTAAGCAGACCCTGTCACCCCCAGCCAATCAGAGCGAAAAACTTCAGAAAACCCAACGACAGTACATATTAGATTCCACCTATCCTTCCCCGCGGCCCAAATAAGGAAATCGCGTACTATATTTACTCAAGGGGTGCAATTCGTGTACAGCACTAGCTAAATCGGAATCAGGGCACTTGTTCGGTCAATCAACCTCTTCAATATAAGAAGACTCAACCTTTGCCTTTCCCTTTCCCTTCATATCGGCTTCTGTAGCAGTGGTAGTCCCATCGGTGCTATCAGAGTTATTTGCCCTCGCTTGTCTCTCATCCTCCTCTATCTGTTTGAGCTTCTCCTTACCCTCTTCCGTGGTGGCGTCAATGATCTGACTCTCAAGTGACAACATACCCCCCTACAGATTTGTGAGCATTACATCCATTTAAAAGCAAAGCAGGATTTACCTCTCCAAGAAGCCCGACAATTTCCTCCGCCTCCTCTACGCTCATCTTTCCAAGTACCTTATTGACTTCGTCCAGATTGCCACTCTCAAGAGCTCTTTGAAGGCCTGGAGGAAAGGACTCGAATATCTTCCTCGAGCCTTGTATCTCGGGATCTTCCGAATCAACTGAAGGGACAGCAATGGTAATTTGTGTATTAGGATCCACGGCGTGCAACTGAATTTGTTCCACCCCAGCTGATTGGTTACTGCGTTCTTCAGCCATGACCTTTGCACGTTCACGGATTCGTAGGTAGGTTGTCGAGACATCTTCGTGGAAAACCTTCTGAGCCTGGTGGTTTGGTGTTGTAATACTGGACGCATTGTAGTTAGTAAGGATAATGAACAGGCTTCGTGGACTGTATACCGTCTGAAAAACAATGCAACACCGTCCCGTCCTAATTGGCGGCAGTACTGCAACAATAGCGCCTGATGTACGCATTGCTTCGCGTACTCATCTTTACCTTCAATCTGCGCATTGAATGCTTCGATCAGAAGCCCATCTGTCTCTCTCTCGGCCACTACTGCTGGGTTTCGAGCGACGTATTCCATGCACTTTCTATAATCACCGATCTTAATCTTCGCAAATTCTCGCCCCAGCTTTGTCGGCTCAATATGATCTTCGTTATCATCCTCCGCCGACTCCTCTAAATCCCCATCAGCACCCGAAGATGTAGAATCATTCCGAGACTCCAGAGGCTTAACACCTGGATTCAACTGTTCCACTGCATGAACCTTCTGAGAAGTTTTCTTCTTTTCCGAAGCAGCTGGAGACTGTGTAGACTTATTGACATGGCCAGCAGAAAATCCGTCATGGAGTTGATCGCTAGTAATCTTTGAACTCTCCTCTTTTTCCAACTCTACCAATCGTTTGCTGGATTGGGCATAAACCTCAGTGAGTTTCACTTTATGTCCTTTGAGCTTATCCAAAAATGCCTGCGCGCGGTCTTCCGGGGACTCTTCATTGATTTCCTTCTTTATTGAGTCTACTAGTGATGCCATCATTTGCGCATATGTGGGAGTATTTGGAGGGAGAGGTGCTGTTTTCTGCTCGCCCTCCTCGGACGAAATATCGACAAGAGCTCGAAGCACCACCTCCTCCGGGGATTTAGACGTAGCACTAGACTCTAAAGTGGAAATAAGTTTCGTCAAGCGTTTGAGAAGAACATCATTCATAGAAAGTTCCATGCGTAAGTTGGTAATATTTTGCTTACGCACAGCGCGCGTTTCATGTATCTGACGCCTTTTGGCGTTGATAAAAGAGCGTTTATCGACATTAGCTACGGGCATTTCTGTCAGCTGAAATTTATATAAAGAAGAGATATCCTCGGTGCTTACGGTGGACCTCAATATCAGAGTCATCGGATAATTCGATCCTTTAATTGCGGCTTTCGTTAGTTTCTACGGACTATTGCTATTCGAGGAAAAGAGTGAACCGACAATAATGGTAAAATAAGTGAATGAGTAGAGGCAAGAGAAATGGGAGTTAGTAAACATATCAGCAACCTGGGGAACCTACTTATCCCACTTGGAGTAATCAAGAACCATGGTTATTAACTCTGATACTGAGATGGAAAATAATGAGCCGAGAAGTAGGCGGTGTGCTTATTGGATTAGTTGTCGAAGGGAACCGCTGTTAGAGAGAGGAGAGGATCCTAAAACAACGGCGGGAAAGGGCCGGGGAGTGACTAGTAATTGTGGTGGTGAAAGAGATATGGTGCGAAAAGAAGAGATTCTTGGTGTTGGGTGTTAAACAGGATACGAAGTAGGAGGGGTTGGGTAGTTACATGTAATTACGCAACAGGTCACAGGGTTGAGTTTAGTAACTAACGTTTTCGACCTGGTAACTGTGGGCAAAACAGTCACCATAATAGAAGATAATAAAATCTGGAAACTAGTTAAAATGCTTGTGTTTTGCAGTGGAATTCATTTATTACAAATCTGGTACTAAATATCTCAAGAGGTGGAGGAGATAGCTTTGGTAACAGAAATCACAATATAAATTTGTGTAGTACATGTACTGATCAACTGATCGGAGGGATAAGGACGGAGGCAGAGTCTAAATACCGCAAAATCTCAGTTCATTCGGGCGGTTGCCAAGCCTTCCTCTAAGGGTGATATTTTTCAGCTCCTCTGACCTGGTGTGTCTAGGAACTTCCATGCAGTGTGATGCATGACCGTAAGTCTTGGCGCTGTTCAGCGTTCACTACACCCCACCATCAATTTGCTAATCAGTGCCTTCTATCTAACACTTGCCTGCTCAAACAGAAGCGTCACCACTATCGAAGGTTCTTGAGACGGTCTTACCCCCATCAACTATTGCGCCGTCGAGGCTTTAAAGGCACTCCAGTGTTCGCTTCTTGCGATCAATTTCCATGTCATGCGCTCGCTGATCCCTCCACTGCGCTCAGGGCTCCGAGGCCCCATAACCTCGCCCCCAAGAGTACTCATTCCTCCACCAGTTTCACAGCGCCGTTCGTACACCATTTCGGTCCAACGTGGTATCTCTCCATCCTCCTCTAAAGGGTCTATTAAATCTCATCTTGCCCAATTGCGCCCCCAAAGTACTTTCAAACCTTTGTCAAGTCTCTCTACGTCGAACCGTGTCACCTGGAATGGCTGGGCCTCAAGGCAGCTTCACCCATTTTCCACATCAAGAATATCGAATTCTACCCAACAACACGGGAATGAAAAATCTGAAGAAAATTTGCCAGCAGAAATCGAGGGTTTTGGCCGTTCCGAGAAGGCAACACGTGCAGCCAAAGTTAACCTTTCTGCAAGGCTCAATAAGGATGGATCGCCAAACTCAACTAAGCCAGGAATGGGGGAGATTATCCGGCTCCTGAAAATTGCCCGCCCAGAAGCGAAATGGCTCGGAGGTGAGTGGTTGATTATATTATGTTCGCACTATACTTGAATTCTAAAAGAGAATCGTAGTCGCCTTTGTCTTTCTCCTGGTTAGCTCTACCATTACGATGTCTATTCCGTAAGTAATCATCAAGAATAAAAACTGAAAAAAAAAAAGAAAACCCCAATTGGTAGTCATACTGAAAATGTTCGAATAAGCTTCTCTATTGGAAAGATATTGGATATGGCAACGAAGCCTGAAGGAGAAGCTGGAACATTGTTCGGGTTGGCACTTCCACAATTCTACATGGCTCTCGCAGGGGTATACCTCATTCATCGATTTGTGGGCTTAGACCGCAGGCTAATACTGCTCTAGGTTTTGATCATGGGTGCTGGAGCTAATTATGCTCGTATAATTCTCCTCCGTATTGTTGGTGAACGTATTGTTGCCCGTCTCAGATCCCATCTTTTTCGTCGAACATACGTCCAAAATGCCGAGTTTTTCGATGCAAATCGTGTAGGAGACTTGATTTCGCGTCTTTCTTCTGACACTGTGGTTGTTGGCAAGAGTATCACTCAAAACATTTCCGATGGTCTCCGAGCTCTGGTTACTGGTGGAGCTGGTTTAGGATTGATGGCGTATGTGAGCTTAAAGTTGACTGCCGTTATGACGATCATGTTCCCCCCGATTGCCATCGGTGCTTTCTTTTATGGAAGAAGTATTAGAAATCTGAGCAGAAAAATTCAAAGGAACGTTGGGACCTTAACAAAAATTGCTGAAGAGCGCCTTGGCAACGTCCGGACGAGCCAGGCATTTGCTGGAGAGATCTTGGAAGTGGGGAGATACAATCGACAGGTCAGGAAGATATTTGGACTTGGAAAGCGAGAGGCACTAATTAGCGCAACTTTCTTCAGTAGCGTGAGTGAACCTTTCTGGGGGTGAAGAATTATGAACAAATTGTTACTCATGGTGTTATCCTTACAAGGGAAAGGGTGAAATTACTAACAGTGTGCTTTTTTTTTTAGACAGGATTGATTGGAAATATGACTATTCTGGCAATCCTCTATATTGGTGGCCAACAGGTCAAGTCAGGCGCAATTAGCATCGGTGAATTGTCTTCATTTTTGATGTAAGAATTCGTCAATATCCCTTGGAGTAATTTTACTGAATAAAAAATAAGGTATACTGCATACGCTGGGTCAAGTCTTTTCGGATTGTCAAGCTTTTATTCTGAACTCATGAAGGGCGTGGGTGCTGCCAGCCGATTATTTGAATTGCAAGACAGAAAGCCATCAATTTCACCAACAGGTTGGTTCTTGATCCTAGCATTGCCCAACCTTTTTGAGCTTCTTGGTTTCTATCCAGATGAAGTCTCTCTTCAGAGATGAATCACGGGACCTGGACTTTGGGTGCCACAAATAATGCTGCTGAGGTTTTTATGGCTGACCTCAATATTAGCTGGAAACCCTGTCACATCAGCCCGTGGAACCATAAAGTTTGAAGACGTTGTTTTTAGCTATCCAACACGCCCGGCAGTTAACATTTTTGACGGGTTGAGTTTTGAAATTCCCCCCGGTACAAATGTTGCTATCGTTGGTTCTTCTGGGGGAGGGAAATCTACAATTAGTAAATGCTCCTTTCCCTTTTTCACCAGTCGGCGGTATTTTAACATATGGTTACAGGTTCCCTGCTCCTCCGATTTTATGCGCCTTCGTCTGGTTCAATCAAGATTAACAATGTAGATATTTCGACTTTCAACCTTAAGTCATTACGCCGCAGAATCGGTGTCGTTGCCCAGGAGCCCGTTCTCTTTTCTGGGACAATTGCCGAAAACATAGCCTACGGAAAGCCCAACGCTACAAGGGTAGAGATCATTGCTGCTGCAAGGAAGGCGAACTGCCAATTCATCTCTGATTTTCCAGATGGTTTAGAGACCTCTGTCGGTGCTCGTGGCGCCATGCTTTCTGGAGGACAAAAACAACGCATTGCGATTGCTCGCGCTCTTGTCAAGGATCCTGATATTCTTATTCTCGACGAAGCTACTTCGGCTCTTGACGCTGAGTCCGAAACCGCCGTAAATGAAGCCCTGACGAAACTCATGCGTTCGTCATGTACAACTATTAGTATCGCCCATAGGCTCTCGACCATCAAAAGAAGTGACCGTATAATTGTACTGGGTTCTGATGGACGCGTGGCGGAGCAAGGAACATTCAAGGGGCTGAGTTCGAGGGATGGTCCTTTCAGTAAACTTATGGAGTGGCAACTTCATGGAGGAGAAATTTCCCCGAGGCCCCCACACGGGCTGCCAACAGAAGCGGAAACAATGATGAGGGGGGTTGAGGAAGTAGAGGAGGAGACTGTAGTTGAGGATGACGAGGAGGAGTCTCCGAAGTCCAGAGGCTCATCGGGCAAGGGTTCGCATCAGCGCTAGTGCTATTTCTCTAAACTCTCTTGATAAGAGAGGGTATGCATATATACACATACACAAAACAGGCATATACCCGGTTGGGTTATAAAGGTTAATTTACAACAGATTTGTAAAAACAGGACTGGGTAGTTATCGGGTCAGCAACAGACAGCTGTGCTGATATTTGCTTGATTATTTTCCCGGGGACGATTGCGCGATAGCTCGATATGTGCCATGGGTTGCGGGGTTCTTTGTGCATACTACATGTACATAAATACAAGTTCATTTTTCTATGTAATATAGAGTATATATTACTCCTCTCATGGATTTTGACTTTTAGGTTGGGTAGCGACATTAACTAGGAGGTACAGGTACTCAACTCCATGTAAGCTCATGTAGCAGAATCTAGAGCAAATCTATGGTAAGTTGGAAGCTGGAGGTGCTCCCTTGGACGGATGAAACTCTCAAATTCGCAGCTTGGTCCGTGCCACCCTGACAATGTGAGTCTACCCCACTACTCGGTCCCAAAAACTCGTGGATGGAATTGGATCAATAATCACCGAGTTATGACTTTGTAAAGATGTATGGTGGGGGACACGACAACGGGGTCGGTCTTGGCAGAGGTAACAAAGTTGTCCGCCTAGGTGCAGGGGTGTGACCGGGGTATAGCCGAGTAGTTGTGAAAAAAAAAATTCTGTAGATTCTGACCAGTTGCAGCAACCAACATCATAGCAATGCCTCGCGCGTCAAAGAGAAAGTTACAAAGTAAAGTTGTGGGCGCAATGGGAGGATATGCCAGTGCGCTAGCCGCAGCACATAGGAGGGAAAACCAGTTTGCAGATCCAGATTATGAGGTACCAGATAGTGGTAAGAGCCTGAGTGTGGACCTGTTATGAATCAGACATATGCTTACTTTTGAATATGCAGAGTCCGATGGGAAAATATACTGGAGTGATGAAGATCAAATAGGACAACCTGCAGATGGATGGCCTACTGCTGAGAAGAATATTTCAAAAAGACACTGGGGCTATCCGGAGAAGGCTACAATTAAAAAGCAATCTTCGTACTATTATAGGAAAAAGGAACTCAGAATAGAAGAGGAGCGGGTGAGATTGCAGGATACCTATGGGTCCATTACAAAAATTTTTAATAGTCCAGCTCAAGTTATAGGGACAACCCCAGGCCGGAACCTCTCCAATTATTTATTGCTCCAGATTTCAATCAACCGCTTCCACAAGAGCTATTGGAAAATGAGATTAAAGAATTGAATGTTTGGGTAAAACAATTCAAGCCTAAAGGGGCTTGGGCAGTTCGGGTTGATGGTTTAATGGATTTGTTGAAGATTGAAATCAGACGAGGACAAATTGCTTGGGTGAATGACAGTATTGTCGTTGCCGCCACTAAAGGTAAAGGGATCAAATAAATCATCGTTGAGAGGCGTTGGCGTCGGGATTGGCACAACAAATAACACCTCCACAAAATGCAAAAGAATAAAAACTCAATTGGAATTATGAATTATTATTTAATTAATTGAATAGATTCAAATTATTGTTAGAGAGTATTTAAATACAGCTATGTTAAAGGCAAATGCTAAGGGTATTTGCGATGCTGTTGGAAAATTTCTGGAGGCAAGACAGGCAGCGGATATTATGAAAATCTCTACCATTCTCAATCAACCGAATGATTTAAATATATTTCAACCACCATCTGCTTTAAATAATAATCCAAATACAAAAGAAAAGACAACTATTGGACATCGAACGGCTAGAAGATGGCTGGCAAGAATTGGTTGGATTTATAGCAGAAATAAAAAAGGCTATGTTGATGGTCATGAAAGGGAAGATGTTGTTGCATATCGGACTAAGATTTTTATTCCTCGCTGGAAGGTATGAACCCCTTATAACTAAATTTTGCAAATTACTAAAAGTAAAACAGATGATTGAGACTACATTACGGGAATTTGATGATGAGGGAGAAATTCTCAAACCGTTCTGGTAAGTCTGGGAGAAGAATTTTGGTGACACATGATGAATCAACCTTTAACTCAAACGATGCAAATGCTTATTCTTGGAAACCAAAAAATCAAGAATGGTTGCGCCCTAAATCTAAGGGTAAAGGTCTTATGGTTTCAGAGTTTTTAACCGACGCGGGGGGACGTTTATCCTGTTTCAATACCGAGAGTGGTGAGTGTGATTATGCTTTAGAGGTTATCAAATATGGTAACGCAAAGCATGATGATGGATGGTGGAATTCGGAATACATGATTAAGCAAGTACTGGAGAAAGCAATACCTATTTTTGAGCGGCAGTATCCTAATGATATCGCCGTCTTTGCCTTTGATAACTCAAGCGGTCATGCTTGTAAAGCTGCAGATGATTTAGTCGCGAGCAGGATGAATCTAAATCCTGGAGGCAAACAACCCAAAATGCATTCAACTTTTTTCTCCAACAGAACCTACCAGACTATGATATTCTCTTATGATGATTTCATTTGGGGTACTAATTTTTCTATTCTGCGCAATCTTATAGGACAGGCAAAAGGCATGAAGCGGGTTCTTCAGGAACGAGGTCTTTGGCGGGAGGGTCTACTCAAACAATGTGGATCTGAGAAAAGGAAAAAGAGGGGTTCAACAAATTTAGAGGAGACAGAAGAAGAAAGAGAACTCAGAAGAACAGATGAATGTGTCAAGGGAAATAATTGCTGTGCCCTTCGAATTCTTGAAAATCAAGAGGATTTTGCCAATGAAAAATCACTCTTAGAGTTGGAGATAGTAAAGCGGGGCCATGAGATTATTTTCTACCCAAAGTTTCACTGGGAACTCAATTATATTGAGTACTTTTGGGCTGCAGTAAAGAAATATACCCGCGAGAACTGCGCTTACTCCTTTGCAGAACTGGAGGAAACTGTTCTGGACGGTCTAGAATCTGTTACTTTGAAAACTATTAGACAGTTTGCAAATAGATCAAAGAGATAGATTAGAGCTTATGCAGAAGGCCTTAGCAGAGAGCAACGCAATTATGCAGAACAGCAGTATAGATCTCATAGGAGGGAGTATCGTCGGGATCTGACTTAGTAGTTAGTATAATAACATGAATATTACAGGATTATATTTGCTTGCCGCTCAACAACCGTACATGTCGGGTGAAACCAATGATATAAATGGATTCAGCGCATTAAATAGGTCTATCTCTAACTCAATTAAATACTAATACCTCCATACAGGGCCGCAATAGGCCGGGTTTGGCAA
This sequence comes from Morchella sp. 2018-W16, assembly GCA_024713755.1. Taxonomy (NCBI): domain Eukaryota; kingdom Fungi; phylum Ascomycota; class Pezizomycetes; order Pezizales; family Morchellaceae; genus Morchella; species Morchella sp. 2018-W16. Next base: position 742,780 of record JAMGYY010000025.1, on the reverse strand, counting down.
AAGCCACCCGATTTTGGTCAAAATGACTTTTATATGACCTCACCGCTCAATAACCATGCATCGCGGGTAGAATCTAATTATATAATTAGATTCAGCGCATCAAATAAGTCTACCTCCAATTCACTTCAATACTAATACCTCTCCATAGGGTTGCAGAGAGCCGGGATTGACAAAACCCGTATGATTTTGACCAAAATGACTTTCATATGACCTAACCATTCAACAACCATACATTGTGGGTAAGATATGATTATATGAATAGATTCAGCGCATCCAATAGGTCCATCTCCAACTCAATTAAACACTGATAGCTCTCTATAGGGTTGTAAGAGACCGGGTTTGACAAAAATCACCATATTTTGTCCAAAATTGCTTTCATATCTCTTCACTACTTTACAGCCATAGGTGGCAGGTCAAAACCGACTACATGGTTAAATTCAGCACATTAAATAGGTCCACCTCTATCCCATTTAGGCACTGATATCATTCTATAGGGTTATTGTAGGCCATGTTTGACAGAAATCACCAGATTTTATCCAAAATATTTTTCATATCTCTTCACCATTTTACAACCATAGGTGGCGGGTAAAAACCAATTATATGATTGGATTCAGCGTATCAAATAGATCCTACTCTGACTTAGCTAGACCCTGATAGCTCTTTATGTGGCTACAACTGCTAGTGGTTCGCTGGATATTGGTCAAAATTTACCTCATATTTCCTTATATCTCAATAACCATGTATCGCGGGCTCAAATAGGCTACAGATTTAGAATCAGCGCATTAAATAGGCCTAGAAATCAGTTTATATCATCTCCTATCTTGGTTGTGGTCGTCTCTATAAGCCAGTTACGGAGGGTTGCGATTCATGGATCACAGGATATCACTCGGTTTTTACCCCTGTAAAATGGAGACTTGGCGGTAACAAAGTTCTCTTGAAAGATGTGTCATCATATAAACTGGTCTGAACTATATCCGCTACTGCTCTATTACAACATTTTTATTAGATGCTGGTGCACCGTACTTTTATTCTTTTACATATTTTCAATAAAGGTACGGTCTCTAATTAACTATATCTTGCGGGTGGAGTGCAACGGGACGTTCCCACCGAAATATTACTAGACCGAAAAATGGAAATCCTTACGATTTTGTTGTCAACAACCGACTTCCTGCATTTTCGCTCATGGTTTCTACTTGTATTTCCTTAGGCTATAAAGGAAAGTTTTATATTTGGGAGAAGGAAACAAAGGCGGAGAGAGTTATCAATGCAAGAGAGTTAAAGCACGAAAACACAAGAAAGAGATAACGTTTAGATGTAGAATACCTAAAATCGTCGTTTGGATGTATCGGATGTCGTCTTGTGGCTCCAAAAGGTGATAGGTCACATTTGGCTCGTCTAAGCTCATCTAAAAGTGACCTGTCGTCTTTGGTTCGTCCAAGCTCATCCTAAAAGTGACAGGTCATCTTTTGACGTCTTACTTCGTCTCCAAAATGCAGAAAAGTGATATGGTGCGGCGCACCTTAAAGGTGACATAAATTGCAAGGCGAATAACTTTTTAACAAGACAAGATATTAGAAATCTGTCTGACAGAAGTGTAGGTCTAGTGATAGTAAATACTTCTATCAGACAGATTTCTGATATCTTGTCTTGCTGAAAAGTTATCTCGTGGAAGCGTTTAGGTGTATGTACCTAGCTTGTGCGTTTTGGTGCTATTGTATCAGGGGAGGCATCTCTAAGGAGAAAGGAGGGCGATTCGCCGAATGTCGAGGGAGAAGGGGATGTTGGGGTGGGGGTGGGGGTGGGGGTGGGGGTGAGGTGAGGGCTAGTAGGCTCGAGTCCCTGATGTCTCTTGCTACAGTCTACGTTTATACTGAATAGGGAATGCTCAACCTATCAGGTGGACCTAATCATCTCTTGCTAGACTGCACGTTGTGTTGGACTTACAATGGGACGTGTAGAGTATCTACTTGGGGAGGCGGAGAGGACGGCGAGGCAATGAAGAACAGCGAAGAGAACAGCGAGGGGAACAGCGAAGAGAACAGCGAGGAGGACAGCGAGGGGAACAGCGAAGAGAACAGCGAGGGGAACAGCGAGGAGGCAGCGAGGAGGACAGCGAGGGGAACAGCGAAGAGAACAGCGAGGAGGACAGCGAGGGGAACAGCGAAGAGAACAGCGAGGGGAACAGCGAGGAGGCAGCGAGGAGGACAGCGAGGGGAACAGCGAAGAGAACAGCGAGGAGGACAGCGAAGAGGCAAACGATTCATGATAGAATGTAAGTGCCTAGCCCTGCCTCCCGAAGGAGGGAGAGGCAGGGCTTAGGCGGCAGTGTGAAGCTGAACCTCTAGTGAGTGTAAAGTATGTAATTGAAGTATTTACTAGAGTTCAGATGAGAAGGCGTTGCGTGAGAGGAAAGGAAGACAGCATGGTGTGTCATGACCCTTTATAGTCCCTCCCTACTTGGCCACGACTCCTTTTACTCGAAGAAGTGAAAAGAAGGAAACAGAGAAAGATACATGACAGCGATCCTCGAGCTCAAATGGCCAATCCGAGGATGATACAGCGTAAAGAAAAGGAAGAAAGAAGAGAAAAGACAGCGATAGAATAACTATACAGGGGTCTTGAGGCTAACCGAAGACCAAAGGCCCAATGATTCCTCAGAACGTCTATCTGGAAGGTAGCATAGTGTCTGCAGCCCAGCCTAGACGTCATCCGTCTCAAAGGAAGAGAAGCGAAGGAGACACGAAAAGGAACATACATCGGAGTTGTCCCCGAACAAGAACCCTGGCAGTACTGTCGGGGATGTACAGGTTAAGAAATGTAAGCATTAACAGCGAAAACCCGCACCAAACCATCGCACCGATTGTCATACTGATCCCCGATCTCTAGGGGAGATCGCCTAACAAGCCTGCCATTGTCCCTGTCAGCGTGCTGACCCTCCAAATGCCTTCGTGTTTGTCAGGAGACCCGTGATCTGCCAGGTACCGAATGTATCCATGACAAGTTATTAGCGATGCCATTTACCTATTTTTGTATGTAAAAAGGGCCAAGACCTGGTGAAGTGGAACAGTATTATATAGCCATTTATACCCCTACATCACAGACCTGCAGCCAAGGTTTAGGTTTCAGCCATAAGATGGCTGGAATCTAAGGCTCTTATTAGTTCGTAAGCAAACGGAATGGCCAAAACTGTTCCAACTGATATACCGGAATTTCACTTTTAAGATGCGCTGCGCCATATGTCGGCAGAGACTAAGCCCAATTGGGACTAGCTCCAGCCATCAACATTATTCTTGGCGCAGTTTCCAGGTCTTAAGCACCCCCACTGCCGCCTCCGCCTTCATCTCCACCTTCACCTCTATCTCCATCTTCACCTTCACCTTCGCCTCCACCTTCACCTCCACTTCCACCTCCACCTTCATCTCCATTTTCACCTTCACCTCCACCTATACCTTCACCTACACCTCCACCTTCATCTCCACCTTCATCTTCACCTTCACCTCCACCTCCATCTCCAAGTATCTACCTATCCCATATTCCGACACCTATGCTAATATCTATATAGGGTTCTACACGCCCAATCTGACGCCCAAATCAATGCTATGGACACTCTCAAATCAACGCCATGGACATACCCAAATCGATACCATAGATACTCCCAAATCAACGTCCAAATCAACGCCCAAATAAACGCTATGGTGTGACGGAGTAACTAAGACTCAAAGCGTGACAGACGAAAATGATAATGCAAGCGAGATCGAGGGGTACAGCCGAGAGCTAGTAAAAGGACGAAGGTTCCGGCGAAGGTGAAGGCTAAGGCAAGGTTAAGCACAAGGCGGCGGCCAAGGCGAATACTGGGAGATAGGGCAGGGAAAGCGAGGACCTGCTGACAAGGCAGCTAAGGTTACAGAAGAAGCTATGAGGCTCTCCTTCCGGAGACGAGGGTCGAAGGCAAGTCAAGAATAAAGGCTATGGTAAGAGATAGGAGTAGATTCCTATGTACTATTATGACAGGAAGACGAGGTGAAGAGAAAAGGAAAGAAATCTACAAAGCTCGCTAACACCTTCCCTATATATAACCCTCCTTCCAGCCTGATTACTAATCCATATGTTTGTTCTTCAAAACCTGTTTCCTATTCCTATGACGCAGTTACTGCACAATCATTGTATCGTTCTACATAAGAAACCTGTTTCGTCTCCTACATGACGCAGTCATTGCGCAGCCATTGTATAGGTTCACGTGACGCCGGGACATATGGACACACCCATACATCAGCAAGATTTTACAAGTCTCAGTAGATTATAGGGGTCTCAAGAAACTCAGGATTCTGTCAGGAGACTCAGGAGACTCCAGTCACAAATAGTAAAGCTTGCCGATATCATAGGGACGCCCAAATAGACGTTATGGACACACCTAAATAGATGCGATAGACACCCCCAAACGGAGGCTTCTGTATGTAGGAGATGGGTATACGGGTAGGCGCGCAGGCATATATTTTTTACAGAGCTATATAGGATTACATAGAATTAAATAAACGATATACCGTTAATTACCTGAAATATACAATCATCATTTCCCAGCCAAGGTTAGCGTCAAAGTTCTGCCATGACTGTTCGCCTAGCAAAAGGTACAAGACGAGGTTTTGGAGACTAAAGACGAGGTTTTGAAGGCTGATGACAAAAAAGTCATCTTGGGAGTCCAAGATTATCTTGTAGCGCCAGGGCGTGGGGATCAGGTAAGCAATTGACTTTTGGGCGTCTTTGACATCTTGCGCATCTTGTGACAATTGTGGCGCTCAGGGGCCACAAGACGCAGCCTCACTCCTTGCTGATGTTCTAGTGATAAAAATTATTAATAGCACCCATACTTATTAGTAGTTTTAAATTTGAACTCGAATAATACTAATACTCTTACAATAGAGTACCAGTTGTTGTGTTAAAAGGGTCAACCTGAGGGTGAAGTTTAGAGGGTAGGGGTGGTATAGTCTATGTCGTGAATTTGTGCTGTTGCATTCCAATTACTTACCGAGTGATATATCATGATTAAACTACCTCCGAGTGATATTCTGTGATCATCAATGTCTTCCCGGTGAAAGCAGGATGTTTCAAACTTTGGATATGATACGCAACAAGTCAGTAAGGACGACTATACTTATTCGTCTAATAAGAGGATACTTAGTTTGAATACCCGTTGTGGACCCTGTAGCGATGTGAGCTCTTCTGGTAAGCAGTTAGTTAGGTTTCTCTTTTCTTCTTTGCTGTTATACTACCATTATCGGCCTTACATTATGAGTCACTCACTACGCAACTCTTGGTTTACTATGCCTACGTTCAATAGGTTCTACTGCGGCTCCGAGGGACCTTAGGTTGTGGTCGGTGGGGCTCGTTGCTTGCGGTATACTGGGCAATAGGGATACGGCAGTGGCTTGAGGGTCCGTAATCGGGACTGTGGCCCAGCAGGCAAGAACGCAATGCTTATAATCTACAAGACTAAGGAGCCCGAGGACACTATCTGTTAGAATAAGGGCAGTAGAGTCGAGATGACTTGAGGAATACCTCCTTAAGCGTCCTCGTGGAGCACACTTCGCGGGATCCTCAAGACAATTTACATCTAGCTTTAGAAGTTATAGGGAAAAGTGGATTTTTATCTCTCTTCTCACTCCGTGTTGCTGATGAGCTATTCAGTGGGATCTATAGTCCTCACTGGATTTGACAGGGTAAACCTCCAACGCCTCTTGTGTGTCTAAAGGCATAAGTACACGATTATATCTTTAGACATTGCTATCATATCATACAATCATTCACGCCACCAGGCTTTTTGGTATTCAATATCTCTCAGAGCGGACTACTTTGCACAAGCAGTGTTCTAGATCAGAATACCAAAAACCCTGCCTACGAAAAAGAATCTCTTGTGTTCCTAACCTCCCCTTAACTCCATGGTATATCGACTCCAAGTGATCGGTCAGGGCATCTTCTGTCACTTCTGGCCAGTCTTCCTCTTTAATATCCTTAACCAAGCCACCCCAAGTCCCCGAACCGCCCTTCTTCTCTTTAACTGATCGTTCAACTCTCTTAGCTAAGTCTCTAGCTGTTGGCGGTGTCACAATTCCGTCAAGTTCTGCAAGGTCACACGCGAGTAGCCACTGGAATATTGACCCGGGGCTGTAATAAGGAATACCCGCTTCCCCAATTAATTCAACCGCCCTCTTGAATAAAATAGTTGTACTACCCGCCCTTCTTTCTTCACAAATTCTTGTAAATAGTTTTGGCACTGTGTCGAATACTTTGACAATTTGGCCAGGGATGTGTTCCGGATTAAATCTGACGTTCCCATAAACGGGCAATGAGTTGGTCCCATAGCCAGTAGATCTTTTGTACGTCTCTCTAGCCTCAAGAACATCTTTAGCGGTCTTGACAGTTCCTAAGGAAACGATTAGGTCTGGATGTCCAAAGGCGAATAGGCGCATGATCACCCAGCGGGTTAGAAATACTTCATCAATCTCTGCAGAGTGAAACAGAGTATCTCTTATTGCATTGAAACTAGGTCCTGACGTCCTGAATGCAAGCAATTTATCAGCGAGGAGGGCAGAACGTGAGATTGCCGAAGCATAAGCCTGAAACTCAGGGTGAACTCGTCTCAGCAATAACTGGTTCTGACGCAAGCGAAGGCCAGAGAGAGACTTGGCGATCACAGTGAGGATATTCATTATGGTGATTCGTCGAGATGTAGAAGGGTATCTGGGCAGTAGGATGTGATGGCCCGGATCAGGAGATGAAACGATGTCGGGTTTATTTAGAACAAACGGAACAATTTCTTCAGCTCCCTTAGAGTTAGGTTGGTGTTGCTCTTTTCCACCAAAATTTCCCACTGAACCCTCTTGTAAACGTGGCCGAAGTATCCGATCCGTATTTTCTCTTTTGGGAGCAAGGCTCGAGGCTGGCATTGGCCTCTGCCTCCCCATTCTTTCTGTTGATAGTAATCCATTGAGGCCTGGTCGGGGTGTTTGGGTGTTTCCCCCCTCATCATGAGTAGCATCGGGACTCAATTTCCTTTTTGCCATTGATAGGGAAAGAGAGAACGGGTATATAAGGGTTGGCGAGCTTTTCTGGGGTATCAGTACTAAAACAGAAACCCATACTACAAAGAACATGTACGCATACAATGTATATGTACATACATACATGTCAAGTGTGTACATAACTTGTACATGTACATGTACATGTACTTCGGGTGTAGGGGTAAGTGAGAAGACACCACTCGGCCGGGGTTACGTGAAGGGTGTCTTCTCACTTACCCCTACACCCGAAGTACATACTTACATCATGTATACATGTACATCCGTATACATGTACATCCATGTATCCACGGTAGCCTAAGCAAAAAAAAAGTATACCTACAGTCGACTCTTGCTATAAGGGTACGGAAATTTTCAAAAATCCAATCGCAAATTACCCTTATAGAAAGGGTACCCTTATAGGAAAACAGGGTTGGGTTATTTATTTGCGAGTACGGTCCGATAATGATTATTGATTCCTCAACCACAATAGGACAATAGGTGAACAAGTAGTTGAGTGCGTATAGTTCAGCTATCAAAACTTTACATGAAGGACTACTAGTAAAGCGAAACTAATTGGCATTTCTCTCTATTGCCAACAGTCAGAAATCTTCTTTTGAGCTTGCTTTCCTAGAGAGCGAACTCTCATTTCCTCAGTACTACACCTAAACTTCCTCAATAAGGAAACTGCAGATTCACGGTTTACTGCTCCTTCTTTTCCACTTGCATCAGTTTGAGCACTCCAAGGATCTCCTCTTTGAAGATAAAAGTACTCCAAAGCCTCGATACTATCAGTTGCTGTCTTATATTCAATGCTTGACTTTACTTCTGTTTTGTCAACCTGCACTAAAGTATTGAGATTTGCGGGTTGGGTATCTGGATTCGGGTTTGCTTGTTCCAGGTTTGCTTGTTCCGGGTATGACCTTGGGACTGTGTTTTGAAGCTCGACTAAATGAAACTATTGAAATTAATTAGTTATACATGGAATGTGAGGTTTGAGTTACTAACATCTATGTCTTCGGGCCTATCCATTACAATTTCTTCAATTGGATTCAAGAAATTATTTAGGCTCATTGCTTCCCCTATAAAATTCTGTTTTTGTAGTATATCGATACTTTTTTGAACATCATCCCGAATAGCTAGCAAATCTGAATCCTCCGGCTCCTGTAGTGTGGTATTTTCGGGAAGGATTGAGTTGTAAGTTTCAGGATTAAACCATTCACTGGCAGAGGGGGGGAATGAAGGCTCGAAGTATTTCACGCTGCTTTTTGTGAAACAATTGAATATTGTAGAGGTTTTGACATCACTCCATGTCTGTACAGCCCATCGGATAGCTTGTAAAATATTGATTTTAGGAAGTTTCTGAGTTTCGGGAGTTGAAGGGTTGAGTTTATCCATTTCTTTGACAAGGAAACGAACATAATGCTGCCGAGAATAGGCTTTCCATGAGTTGTTAATTCCCTGATCAAGAGGTTGCCAAACTGAAGTGGTATTGGCAGTTAGCCAGACAATCAATGTATTGCGAAGAGCTTGTTCCCCACCTAGTGTCTTCACTGCGAGTTCATGCGCAGAAAAGTTATCCAAAAGCAAAACCACTTTTCTATCAGCAGCACGCATGCAATGATCAAACCATAATAGATATTCAATCATGATATCATGCTTCATCCACGCGGTTTTATTTGCACGATAGAAAACACCCAATCTGTCTGCATTTCCATTGTTTATTCCTTTGAAACATTGTGGGTTTTTGGCAGTTCCAAACACCCAGAGTTTCATTTTGTGTGTTCCTGTACCATTACAGGTAAACCCGACTGTTATTCGTAGCTTGTCTTTTTTTACACCTTCCAGAACCTCTCTGCTTAACCTCCTATCAGGTTGCATACGATAATAATAGCCGGTTTCTTCGAAGTTGAAGATATCGTCAAGATTATAATCCCGTAAAATCCTCCTGATAGTATTCATTTGATCAAGACCTAAAACACAGCCCTTTGCAATACGATCTCCAGATTCACTATGTTGAACAAATTGCTTTATCCCATATTTTTTTTTCCACGTATCTAACCAACCTTCAGAAAATGCGGGTAGAGTCTGATCTATATTCATATATTTACACTTAGCGGCTGCACTTGCTAGTGAATGATCATATTGAATCTAAGTACAATGACGAGGATATAGGCGAAGAAAATACTGGTGTAACATGTAGTGGGGCTATGAACATTTTTGTCCAGTAAAATTTAAACAAATGGTTAGCACTGTGAACTTACTGAGATATAATATGACAAAAAAGTATTTCACTTTCTCCTTCAACACTAATCCGGTAATTATAGTAACCTTTTCTAAACGTTTATACCATTCAAACAGAACTGAGTCCAATTCAGGCCAGGAGACATTTCTGCGCTTTTTGGCAGATGGTGGATATGTATTTTGGGCAATCATATCCAAGTTTCAAGTTTCTGTCCGTTTTAACAAAATATTACTGATAGTTGTTTGTGATATGATTTTGCCGTCATATTTTTCTTTAAACCACTGAGCGATCGCCTGCCAACCCGGTTGCTTGCTATATTTAGCATACTCTTCATTAACCCAATCGCAAACTGCTTTTTTTCTGCCTCGGTGAAGGCCTGCCTTTTTCTCTTATGTCGGACTGGGTCAGAGTGTAGCCTGCTAAAACCTGGAGTAGTAAGAGAGGACATAACTTTTGCTTGAGTTGTAGGTAGGAGTGTTGTCGGCACTGCGCATCTTGGGAAAAAATCTTTCTCTACATTCGCACATGTTTAACCCTAACCCTAACCTGTTTATAAGGGTACGCACCAAAAAAAATAGCTCTTTTCTAAGGGTACCCTTATAGTAAGTATTCGACTATTTACCCTTAATTTTACTTACAAAATTCCAAACCTCAAATAAATACCCTTATAGGGCGATTACCCTTATAAATAGTACCCTTATAGCAAGAGTCGACTGTACTCCAAATACATACATATGAAGAAATCCTAAAACACCATAACTCAGCTCAGTACCTCCAATCGCAGGTTCTAAAATGGGCTAACATATGGAAGTGTATGCATTCCCCATAGCTTGTGATCACGTCTAGTAGCTGTTAGAGTGGGCGGTGGTGAAAAGTTAAATCGAGAGGCAACATGAATGCACTATTAACTGCCAGTATCAGGCAGCTGGTGAAGAGGGAAGAGACTCTATTATGTGATACCTAAAATCGATTTTAAATTTGTAGATATATATATATATAAGGGGCAATTTTATCCTGTTGCATGTTAATGCTGCCACATTGGAAGCCTTCCTCTGGATATTCTGAAGGTGCTTAAACTTATAGGACCTCTGTAGACACCTCGATATCAGAATATTTATGATTGATACAAAAGTTCAGATTGCTTGGAAGGTCGGAAAAACTAAAATATTTACGATATTACAGGTGTATTTTTTATACTAAACAGAATAGAAGAAAAACATCACAGAGTGTGCGGGAGCCGTTTGGTTTGGCAGGCTACCGTTATGGTTTACTGTACCTTACATAAGTTGATATGTTCTCAGAGGGGAAGTTGTACTCCGGTGTCAAGGCCAGAGTAAATAGAAGGATGGTAGGAGAATGAGCCACACCGCTATGTTGCACTCACTTGCCCTTCATCAGCAAAATTCAAAGTCTTCCCGTTGCCAATGAAACTACCCTCCACCAGTCTGCCGTATGCATTTCCCCATACATCCTTTCCCCTGACTCGTTATATTACATCACTGGCGTGTACACTAAGCAACTCTTGAATGCCCGCTGACCAAGAAGAAATCGCACAATCATTAACGAGTCGCGGTAGTAGTACGGGATCTTCTGCCCCCCTATTTCAACCTCAGAGTGTTGCCAGCTCGATTTTTACAGACAATCAATCATTTCCTCAAACCTCCACATAAAGCCCCGGCCAATGCTGTAGGAGCACTGCTGAATGCTTACTGGAGCATGAAGAAAGAAACTGTCGGTGTTGCTTTGCGATGCCTTTGATAGTATAAAGTAGCGCGCAATCAAAAATTCATATGCTGAGTTAAAGGGGTGCCGTGGGTCCTCTAGAAGGTTTTCAGAGCACTGGGCATACTCCTTCGAGACGAACAAGCCCTCCCCTGCATCTTCACAAATAGTTGTTGCGCAACCTCTCCCCTCATTGTCCTCTGAATCCTGCATGAAAGAAGATTCAGATTTGAGATCCCGAGTCGGTTTGCCTTCTGCAGTACATCAGCAAAACTTGATTTGTCTCCTGAAGTCTCCCAAGACTCAGGAGACTCAAAAAATATCTAGGACTCTCAGGAGACTCTCAGGAGACCCAGGAGACTGTTGGGAGGCTCCAGTCACAAATGGTAGTTTGCTGATGTAGTTGCTACCGTCTTCCGGGTCATCAGAACTATCCTGGGAGTCGTGGGGACTGGTTAACTGGCTCTTGAGCCCAAAGAAATTTGACTGTTCTATGAACTATTCATTTGCCTTGCTGGGGTGAACAGAACGGAGATGCTTATCAAAACCTGCTGAAGTGCTATAAAATTTGGTGCAGAAAGGACACATGGACTTCATCACGTATTGAATGCTCTGGAGGTAGTCAGGAGTGCTCTGGTGGCAGTCCTTGGTGCTCTGGAGGTGGAGTTTACCTTACCCTGCCGTCAAGACATTAATAGTTTGTTTGTTTCACACAGACTTCCAGATATCAAACATCACATCAACGTACCAGCAAACACTATGCAAACAATGACTCCTCTGAAAGCACCTGCCTCTGCCCTAGGGGCACTCCCAACTACCCAGGGGCATTAGGCACTGCTTGCAGGCAATGACGAAACTTGTACATTTCAATTGGACCCTGGGGCTACATCAGCAAGATTTTACAAGTCTCAGGAGATTACAGGGGTTTCAGGAGACTCAGGAGACTGTCAGGAGACTCAGGACACTACAGTCACAAATGGTAAAGCTTGCTGATGTATGAAGATACTCCAGCATGCACCGGCAACGCCAGGAAACCAACGACACAGTGCAAAAGCCGTTAATGACATCATATGTTGGATATCACATATTGGGCGAGCCTGAGGGTCTGGGAACATCAGGAAAAAATAGGTCTCGCCAAGACGCATCTTGTCTCCCAAGACGCAGAATACCCAAAGTCGTCGTCTGGATGCATCGGGTGCCGTCTTGTGCCTCCAAAAAGTGATAGGTCATATTTGGCTCGTCTAAGCTCGTCCAAAAGTGATATGTCATCTTTGGCTCGTCTAAGCTCGACTTAGCTCGACCTAAATATGACAGGTCGTCTTTTAACGTCTCCAAAATGTAATATGTTGGCAGAAAAGTGATATGCTGACAGAGACTAAGCCCGATCGGGACTAGCTCCTTCCAACAAAGTCATTCTTGGCGCAGTTTTCAGGTCTTAAGCACTCCCGCCGCCGCCGCCATCTCCACCTTCTACCTCCACCTCCACCTTCGCCTCCACGTCCATCTCTATCTTGAGTATCTCTCTACCCCATATTCATCAGCAAGCTTTACCATTTGTGACCCAGATCGACGCCCAGATCGTCGCCATGGAGACGCCCAAATGGACACCATAGAGACGCCCAGGTCGACACCTAGGACACGCCCATAGTGACACCCAAATAGACGCCTAGCACATGCCTAAATTGACGTCATGGACACGCCCATAGTGACTCCTAGGACACGCCCAATTACACGCCTAGGACACACCCAAATCAACACTATGGAGACGCCTATAGTGACGCCATTGACGTGTCCGAAATTACGACTTCTGTAGGTAGGAAGGTGGGTGGGCAGGCAGTCGCGCAGGCAGTCGCGCAGACATATATTTGTATATAGAATTATATAGAATTAAATAAACGATGTACCGTGAATCACCTGAACTGTCCAATCGTCAATATGACGTCAATTCCCAGCGAATATTAGTGTCAAGGTAATGCCATGACCGCTAGCCTGGCAAAAGGTACAAGACAAGGTTTTGGTGACTAAAGACGAAAAATGCATCTTGAGAGACCAAGACTATCTTCTGGCACCGGGGTGCGGGGATGCAGGTAAGCAATCGATATTTGGGTGTCTTTGACGTTTTGTGTATCTTGTGTCAATTGTGGCGCCTAGGCACCAGACGCAGCCCAATTCTTTGCTGATGCGTCTTGGCATGCATTCTGATAGTTTGGTAGCATCAGCAAACTACCATTTGCGACTGGAGCCTCCCAACAGTCTCCTGGGTCTCCTGAGAGTCTCCTGAGAGTACTAGATATTTTTTGAGTCTCTTGAGGCTCAGGAGACTTCAGGAGACAAATCAAGTTTTGCTGATGAGTCACAGCGTTTAAAGTTTCAATAAAGGAATATTAAGCGAGGAACTTGAAGGGATACAGTAGACTAGTGGTGGTGTTATTTCTTTCTAGGAGGTTCAGTTACAGAATGAATTCATAATAGAGTGTAGTGTAATGGTAGGGAGGAATACGAGATGTGGTGGTACTGAGTTTGTATGGGATTCTATGGTCTGAGACATAAGTCATAGTGGACTGGCGATGGGGAGTGTTAAATAGCGGGCGTTCACTTTTCCCTTAGTCGTTTCCTTTCTTTCCTCTCTGTCTCGTCTTCCTGTTACCTTAGGAATCATACTCCTAAAAACCCATACCCATCATCCATAGTCTACGTTTTTATCTTCATCGTGACGGAATACTCCTCGCCTCTGACAGTTGCCTCAAGACAACCCTACTGTCTTGAGAATTAGTACCTGATCCTCTCTTTCCCTGCTCTGCCTATGTGTCCCGGCGTCACGTAGACCTAGTGGTGAACAATACAATGACTGCATCATGGGAGAAGGAAAACAGGTTTCTTTGTTAGGACTGAGTCATGAGAAGAGGAAACAGGTTTTGGATGAAGGAACACTGATTAGTAATCGGGCTGGAAGGAGGGTTATATATAGGGAAGCTGGTAGCGAGCTTTGTAGATTTCTTTCCTTTCCTCTTCACCTCGTCTTCCTGTCATCATAGTACCTAGGAATCAAACTCTTATCTCTAGCCATAGTCTCTAGTCCTAAAGTCTCTTCGACCCTCGTCTCCGGAAGGAGAACCTCATAGCTTCTTCTGTAACCATAGCTGCCTCGTCAGCTGATCCTTGCTTTCCCTGCCCTGCCTCCTGGACTTCACCTTGGCCGCCGCCCTCTGTTGGCTTTACCTTAGCCTTCGCCTTCGCCGGGAACTTCGTCCTTTTGCTAGCTCCCAGTTGTACATCAGCAAGCTTTATCATTTGTGACTGGAGTCTCCTGAGTCTCCTGACAGTCTCCTGAGTCTCCTGAGACCCCTGTAATCTCCTGAGACTTGTAAAATCTTGCTGATGTACCCCTCGATCTCGCTTGCGTAATCGTCTTCGTCTATCGCGCTTTAAGTCTTAGTCACTCCGTCACACTATGCTTGTACCCGTCTGCTTGTCGCAGCCCTTGACTTAGCCTTCACCGGTACCCTTCGTCCTTTTACTACATCAGCAGGATTTTACAAGTCTCAAGAGACTACAGGGGTCTCAGGAGACTCAGGAGACTGTCAGGAGACTCAGGAGACTCCAGTCACAAATGGTAAAGCTTGCTGATGTAGTTCTAGCTACGCCCCTTGGTTGCTCTCTTGCATCGTCGTTTTCATCTCTTGCTCTCTAGTCTCTGTCACTCCATCACAAAAACTCTGTAGAACCCAAAGAAAATCGACTATTAAAAATACCTGCATGTCGTTTACTCATAGAACCCTGTAACCGAAACCCATAGAACATAAGAGAAACTCTGACTAATCCTTCTTCCCGCAACAGTTCTTGATGTTATATCACGACGTGATAATAGTTTTCAAATAATATAGGACTATTAGAAAAAAATAGGTTTCCCCAAAATGTCTCCCAAGATGCAGAATACCCAAAATAATTGTATAGATGCATCAGACTCGGATGCCGTCTTGTGCCTCCAAAAATTAATAGATCATATCTCACTCAGCTCGACTTAGCCCCTAATCTGGTCTAAAAGTGACAGGCCATCCTATTTCGTTTCCAAAATATAATATGTCGACCTAAAAGTCATCTGCTGACAGAGACTAAGTACGATTTGGATTAGGTCCTGCCATCAATGTTATTTTTGGTGCAGTTCCTAGGTCTTAAGCACGCCCACTGCCGCCTCCACCTCTACCTCTACCTCTACTTCCGCATCCACCTCCAGCTCCATCTCCACCTTCACCTTCACCTTCACCTTCACACTCAAATTAACCTCGAGTATCTCCCTACCCTATATTCCGACACGTATGCTAATGTCTATATAGAGTCCTACACGTTCAAATTGACGTCATGCACATGCCCATAATGATGCCCAAATAGACGCCATAGACATACCCAAACTCAAGTATAGGGCACGCTTAAATTGTTGTCATAGAGATGTCTAAATTGACACTTAAGGCACGCCCAAATTGATACCATGGACATGCCCAAATCGACACTATGGACACGCTCATAGTGATGCTATGAATGTACCCAAATGGACACCATGGATACATCAGCAAGCTTTACCATTTGTGACTGGAGTCTCCTGAGACCCCTGTAATCTCCTGAGACTTGTAAAATCTTGCTGATGTATGCCTGAAACTATGACATCTGTAGATATGGAGGTAGGCGTGGGGACCATCGTTCGGGCAGTCGCGCAGGGAGTCACGTAGGTATATATTTATACATAGAGCTATATGGAATAAAATACAAGATGTACTATTAGCCACTTACTTTGTCTAATTGTCATTTCCCAGCGAAAATTAGGGTCAAGGTTCTGTTATTACCGATAGCCTGGCACAAGGTACAAGACAAGATTTTGAAAACTAATAGAGACTTAAAACCAAAACTGCGTCTTGGGAGCCCAAGACTACCTTGTGATGCCGGCGCGCCATGATGTAGGTAACCAATTGATTTTTGGGCGACGTAGATGTCATGTGCATCTTATGCCAATTGTGGTGCCTAGACGCCACAAGACGCAGACTATTTTTTGCTGATGGAAGTTTTGCAAGCAATGCATATCATTCCTCCGACGCTTTAGAGCCCATAGTAAGAATGATTCTGGAAAAAAAAAATACCTCCCCCAGTTGGATACCCCATGATCACGACAACTAGCAGAAGCGTACTTTCCTACTGTAATAGGGCTCTTCCTTCACAACAGGAGAAGAGTAGGACAAAGTATCCAAAGAGATTCGTAAACTATCACGGCGTGCCGCGGAGCACTGCGGAGGAAAGAATATTATGGAATGGTTATCGGAATCGAGATTTCTCCTTTAGGTTTTGGGTTTCCATGGGTTTCCATCACACAGGTTATAAGTCATCCCTGGACAGGGATTGGGAATTGTATATCTAGTCGGCTGCGAACCTCTCCTTTGTGTTTTCTTTTCTTTCCTTTCCTACACCATCTTGCTGTTCTCAACTTTACGTTTCTAGTTTCTGTTAGTGGGTTTTGTTCTCCTCCCGTCTGAATAGAATACGTCATAACTCTTATTCATCCTCTTCCTCACACTACTTTGTCTTCACTTAGCTTTGCCCATAGTCTCACTTCGTCTAGCCATAGTCTTAGTCCATGACTGTAATTCGAGTGATTTACTGGTATCTTCGTCTACACAACTTTGTTCGTGAAGCCATCTGGACCTTCTGTCCAACAACATTGCTCCTCATTTAAGTTACCTCACCGTTGCCTATCGTCGCCGCCCTTGCTCTAATCTTGGCTGTGAACCTTGCCTTGTTTAGGTATTGTCTCTGCCTCGCTCCGTAACGCAAACAAATAGATGTGCTATAAGGTACTAATAGAAAACTCTTTTCACTATTATGGATCAGCAAAGAGCTGATAGGAACACATCAGGTATAGAGATAAAGGATTCTTCTTCAAGTTGTATTCACTGAAAGTACTCTTAATGGACTTCTTCCACTCTGATTCCTCAACTGGAGATGGTAGGAGAAGATGTTTGGGAACGGAGGTGAGTACTTATACTCCAAGCCTCTTGGTTCTTAATCTCTATCTTGACTACTAAGCCCTAATAAAAATTCTCTTGCTATAAGGAACTAAATTCCTCCGTTACCCTGCTTCCTTCTGAACGTTAACGGATGTTCTTAGCTCGTAACTATAACAGTCTTAGTCAAGGTCAAGGATCACATCGATCCTGAACTACTAGTAATTCCTAGCTCTTGGCATGCAGTAAATGAGACTTCACTCAGATGATCTACCTAATATTGCAATAAAGCTGTTATTCATTATAGGGCTAGACCATCATCGCCATCAGCAGCGGCCATTATGTTCAAATGGATTGTATAAGATACTCGGGCACTCATAGCTGAGCTTTGGCCGGTCCTCTAGACACCACCGAAGTGGTAGACTCGTATCACAGCTCAACCCCCACCACCCAGTCTGCTATCAAGGTGCCTTAGGAACAAGATTGTTGGGTGAGATCGGTCAATGCTGGAAGCAGGGCAACAGATTAAGGAGGCGTTCAGGTGATAGATGTAAGCGCTAGGGACATTTGGGTTGCGGCAGGATGGAGTTATCGGTATTGGGAAAGGTATGGATGGTTCGGTAAGGGAGAAGTTTCTATGCCATTCTATGGTATGAGTCAGCGGTGGAGAAAATGGTTTTATATATAGAGCGCCATCTTTCCTATGTTTTCACTTCTCTAGGTAATGTTTTCCTTCTGTTACCAATATATATCTTTGACCTATGCCTTCTGCTTCCGCTCCCATTCCTGTCCTTGAATGTGAACCCATCTCCATTGCCGACCTCGGCGTATCCTGAGTCGACCCTACCCCGTCCCCCACTTCTGTCTCCATTTCCGTCCTGGTCCTTGCTTCTGTTTCTGATACCCGACTCCGCCTCGTTAGAACTCGTCAGTGAAACTCCTTGTGAATAGTTCTTCTTCTCTAGTTAGCCAATAGGCCTGTATCTCTAACAGCAGGTAGCGAGCCTTGCTGTAGTAACATTTCCTACTACTGTACTAACTGAGTTAAAAGAACAGGCCTTCGGAAACCAGAACAACATATATTTTGCTAAGACACAACCGCTTCTCTCAAGATGCAAATCTCATTTTTTTCAAAAAACTATATTTTTTTTAACAAAATCACATCTCTCAATACACTGTAATTTTTGATTCGTCTTGAAACCTAAATTTGTTGTTTGGCTAGTCTCTCTACCTCATTGTTTGAACCTGCCTTTTCACTTGTTGTTTTCTTTGTCTTTTGACTTCGTCGTTTCCCTATAAGTTGTTACACTGAAAATTGTGCTGATTTTATATTGTAACATTCCATGTACTAAGCTCCTATTAAGCGCTATATTCTATATGTATATTAGAAACCATTGGAGAAGTGATATACCTTGGTCTTGACACCTCAAGATCCTGGCGAAATGAATATCCGGCATTGGAAACCTCTTCCTTTGATTTATACAGTTAGGATTAGGTTGGTACATAAAAGCAGGGAGTTTCTGACGCCGAAAATTCCTTTATCTGGATCCCATGGTTTTGAAACCAAGGCATATCGTTTCTCCCACTTTGAGCCTATAGTAAGGATGATTTCCGGAAAAAAGATACCTCCCTCGGTTGGTTACCTTACTATCACAAAAACTAGCAGAAGCCTACTTTCTTACGTGCTTGATTGTTTGCTGCCGTACTTGACTCGTTGATTCGATAACAAGTTTGCGCAGTATATATATCTAAAAAAAGAAAAAAAAAGAGGTTAGACTAGATTGAACTCCTTAATTCAGATTTGTGTTGTTCTCCAGACCTTTATGCGAGGACTATTTGATGTCTTTTGGTGGGGGGAGGTCAAGTCGGACCGCTCTGAAACTTACTCTAGCTATCTAGCAAGCTTGCGAAAGATGAGAGTGATAGGTAGGCATTGATCTTTGGATCAGTAGATTAATCATGCCTCCTAGCTCAGTGCTTTTTGCTACTTAGAAGTGGGACATTGAGGTTTTCAAATGGGTGCTCCCATGGCTCCGACCTCAAGGTACACCTTTGACAAAACAACAGATGTATACATGCATGCCTCAAACGTCAGAAATCATCCAACAATGTACATGTCAGTGCTCTCTATTGGTACCCGCAGCTGCCCGTACAGTGGCATCAAAAGTACCCACATTAGATGTCATTTGAGGTACTGCTATTTCCCTACCCTTCCTCATCGGGACGTGTATTGTTACGGGACGAAGCGGAGACAATAACTAAACAAGCCAAGGTTCACAACCGAGGCGAGGACGAGAATGAGGACGGAGGGCGACGGTGAGGGACTTAACCAAGAAGCACGGTCATGGGGCAGAGAGTCCAGATGGCTTCTCAGACTAAGTTTTGTAGGCGATGGTACCAGTAGATGTCACGCACTACGGTAATGGGCTAAGCCTATGGCCAAGCGAGGCTAGACTATGTTCTCAACTAAATGAGGACAAAGTAGTACGAGGACGAGGATGACTAAGGGTGGTGACGTATTCTATTCAGACAGGCGAAGAACATCAGCAAGATTTTTCAGGTTTCAGGAGATTGCAGAGGTCTCAGGTGACTCAGGAGACTGTCAGGAGACTCAGGAGACTCCAGTCACAAATAGTAAAGCTTGCTGATGAACGAGAAGAATTAAAGAAACTAGAAATGTAGAGTTGATAACAGGAAGGTTGCGTAGGAAAAGAAAGAAGAGAAAAGACAAAGGAAAGGTTCGTAGCCGACTATATATATAATTCCCAATCCCTGTCCAGAGATGACTCACAACCTGTGTAACGGAAACCCATAGAAACTCAAAGAGAAATCTCAAACTCAAGAACCAATTCCACAATATCCTTTCCTCCGCAGTAGTCCGTGGCGCGCCGTGATACAATCCCTAAAAAATAAGTGAGAGTTAGCCAATCTTGTAAGGGTGATTTTAGGCATCGATTTGAGCATGGATTGGAGTCTATATAAACATTAGTAAATATATTAATAGCATGAAGTAAAAAGATACTCGAGATAGAAATTGGAGCAGATGGTGGGAGGTAGATGTTACGGGTATAAGAGATGGAGATCCGAAGACACAAGAGGAGGAGCCTTTCCCACACCACTATCACCCACTGGGCGCGCCGGAGAGGCACGGTACTGCCAGTATGGGCCAGTCTTGAGTTGCGGAATCCTAACCAAGCGAAGCCGTTTCGGCCCCTGAAAATAACTTGGGCGTCAGCGCCGCGCGATGACACCGGTGGGTATATGAGGGAACAACAGTGCAAGTTTGGAGTCAATCGGACCAAAAGCTGAGTGATCGGTGGAGGTAGCGAAGAAGCTGGCGCTGGTGGCGGGAAGGTAAGACTACCGACACCTCCGGTACCGATCGGTATCCGTCCTAATGTCGAAACCCTGCTCATGGTGATAGATAACGATAATGGGAAAGAGTTGGCGGCGAAGTCGATTACGATCTCAAGGGGTTATCAGGTAGGCAGATCCGAAGACTCACCATGACCAGCGAAGGCTGAGTGCATGCAACGGGATGTAACGTGAGGATTTATAAACGAACATATAGACGTGGGTGTTTGGGTTTTAGACATGGGTGTTTGGTTTTTAGAATGGGTGTATAGAAAAGCGTTTGGCGTTCTTGGCAGGTTTTCAGGGTCTTGAGTCTCGCGTCTAGAATCATGTAATTGTAATAGTTAGT
This sequence comes from Morchella sp. 2018-W16, assembly GCA_024713755.1. NCBI lineage: Eukaryota > Fungi > Ascomycota > Pezizomycetes > Pezizales > Morchellaceae > Morchella > Morchella sp. 2018-W16. Next base: position 722,071 of record JAMGYY010000025.1, on the reverse strand, counting down.
CCGTGACATTTTGCGGGATATAAATCTGATGTCGTTCTCGACTTTGTTAAAATCATCAGCTGACGAAGAAAAGTCTTATCGATATAAAATCTATTCTATTCGATCTATCTGCTTTATCTTTTCAGAACTTAGTGATTCTGTGAAGACTTTACCTGAACGCAACCGTTGAACTTTACCTGAACTACTTCGTTGATTGCCATTGAGGACTAGCAGTGGACGACCGAGACTGACAGTGTCGAATTGACTGAAGAGACCTCGTTCCTTTCTACCTTTGTAGTTAGCGCTTCGAACTCCTAGCTCTTTACGAGATTGCTCGGGTTGTCTGGTGCGACACCCTAATAGTAGATGAAGCCATACGAGTGGAGGCGTAGTGATGGAGATGTGTAGAGATGAAAATGAAGGCGTAGAGGTTACTAACCTCATCAGCAAGCTTTACCATTTGTGACTGAAGTCTCCCGAGTCTCCTGACAGTCCCCTGAGTCTCCTGAGTCCCCTGTAATCCCCTGAGACTTGTAAAATCTTGCTGATGCTCTCTTTTGGAACCCTAATTCTGATTTCCGCTTAGAGTTTTCCTTTCTGACATTAAAGCACTCTTTCAGTCTTTCAGTCCTTCTTCCCACTGGCACCTTCATCCTTAGCTAATCGTCTTGTGATTCCTGTCTTTCATGTAAATTCTATCTACTATTACACTATTAGCATTACCCAAGTGGATAACGATTATCCAAGAAAAATACAGATAATGACTGCCGCCACTATGAAAAGAAACGAAGCAAAAGATCGTCAGCATATCAAATAAACCTTTCTTGGTATTGCCATATCTTTTTAGCACTACATCAGCAAACTACCATTTGTGACTGGAGCCTCCCAACAGTCTCCTGGGTCTCCTGAGAGTCTCCTGAGAGTCCTAGATATTTTTTGAGTCTCCTGAGGCTCAGGAGACTTCAGGAGACAAATCAAGTCTTGCTGATGTATGTAAAGAGTAGTAGTATTATTCATGCATCATTTGTACTTTAGGAATACATCATATGTTGCATGTGAAGAATCAATACCCTACGATTCTCATCAACTTCATACCTTATGAGAACAAGTTGATTCAATATAAGACAAACAGCAGCAAACTCAGATGTATCTGCCTGATACACCTGGCGTTACTGGCACTTCAGGCGTTGAAAGCACAGACCCCATCTCCAGGAAAGGGGCGCTCCGCCAGGGGAACCGGTTTCCGCCACCAGCGCCTGGTGCACACTATGAGCTCCTGGTGCACTCTACTATCTCCTGGGACCCTATATTATCTCCTGGCGCCCACTTTTCTCTCCTAGCTCTCTTTGGTTAGCCGAATTCACCTGTGCTCTCATGGTAGTCGTGAATGCTCTCAGGACACTCCCTAACCATATGTATGTAGTAGCGTTCGCTTCCTTACTACGTGACTTGAAGAAGCTATCTTTTATTGATATCTCATACTACTCCTATACTACGAATCTAGTTAAAGATGGATATGAACTAATAATAGTATTCCATATCACACTCATGCGGATCAGTGATTGCCCACCGCGGATTACCCTTCATCTTCCTCTATGATCGTCTCCACATTAGAGCCGAGGTCTACGCCTCTGAGTCAAGCGTCGATCACTAAATCATCATCTTCGCTGTCATCCAAGGACTCCACGGGCCTGGGCGCTACCCTGATTGTTTTCCAAGCCTTCCAGAATACTGCCAGATCGGCCGCAAGCGTATCATCATCTTCATTCAATACTTCCACGACTATAACCTCCAGGATTACCCCCTTCACCTCCCATATCTGAAACTAAGGTTAGTCAGGTGGCTTGCTGTACTACGGTTAGTTGATTACCTTATCTCGAAAATTCTCCTTGATCAACTCCAAAACAGTCTCCTGATTCGCTCTACTACGAGCCTTCCACGTATTCATCATTCTCGTGTATGTTTCTAGTACACATTAGAACCACTCGTAAATGCCATTGAAGCACTGTACTTACTCATGACCGTTTCATTCTGAGATTGAAAGTACCCTGGTCTCACATACTACCCCGCCGACCAGGCGCAAATCCCATGCCAGATCGCCGTAGATATAAGACAAATCAAAGTAGGTGTTATCCGCTCAAAAAACTCAGGGTCTCTAACCCCCCGCATCCTGATGCCGTCGAAGAATTTGAAATAAAGAATGTCCAGTATCTCTGGTGCCAGAAACCAGCAGTGATGTGTCTAAGGCTGTCAGCACACTCTTCAAAGATTTCTGAGCACTCCCGAATGCCCTCTGAACACTCCCGGGGGCAAAACGTACCTCATAGTGGGCTGGATGGCTAATAAAACGGTCACTTTGCAGGAGGAAATTCAGACGCACCGCCCTTCCATCTGACGTCGCGAATTTAGAAAACCCATAAATAGTTTCGTCGCCGATTCGGCTTTTGACCTCGCCCATCACATGTGAGCGGACACGGGAGTGGACACTCTTGACCTATTTCATTTTAGTAGTGTCCTCAGAGCATTGGGCAGTGCCCTGCCAGTGGGGACATTAGGCAGTGCCCTAGAAGTACTGGTATAACGGAGCCATATCAAACCATCTGGTGTACGAGTACACATGGGGCCCGTGATATACGAAGAGTCATTGTTAGAAGCGAGTTAGTATAGTGGTAGAGAATGTTACCACAGTAAGGCTCGCTACCTGCTGTGAGAGATACAGACTTCCTGACTAACTAGGGCAGAAGAACTATTCACGGGAAGTCTTGACTGACGAGGATACTACTTTGCCAGTAACTAGAGGACCGGCCAGAGCTAGGCTCTGAGTGCCCGGGTATCTTCTACAGTCCCTCTGAGCATGATGGCTACTGCTGCTGGCGGTAGTAGCCTAGCCCGGGTTAAGTCTGCAATGAGTGATAGCTCAATCGCAACATTGGATAGATCATCTGAGCGGAGTCTCATTAATGCATGCCCGGAGCTAGGTGCTAGCCCAGGATGCAGGTGATCCTTGACCCTGACTAAGAATGTTATACTCGCGAGCCGAGAACACCCGTTAGCGCTTAGGGAGAAGCGGGGTAACGGAGGAATTCAGTTCCGTGTCGCAACAGAGTCCATCAGAACTTAGTACGAAAGATGGAGGTCGAGAACTGAGAGACTGGCAGTATAAGTACTCGCCTCTATTCCCGCATGTCTTCTCCGACCATCATCTCCAATTGAGGAATCAGAGTGGAAGAAGTCCCTTAAGATTATTTTAAGTGCATATGCGAAGAATCTTTTATCTCTATACCTGATTATTCCTATTGGCCCTTTGCTGCTCCATGTCAGTGGACAGAGTTTTCTTTTGGTATCTTAGAGCACACCTATTTGTTCGGGAATCTCTTTGGATACTTTGTCCTACTCTCCTACTGCTGTAGAGGCAGTGCCCTCAGAGTACGAGGAATGCTCCTGGTGTACTCACTTGTTTTATTATAGTCTCGTCAAGGTCTGACATGCAATCTACAATACGACTAGCCTTGCTCCACATATTCACCACCAGAGACGAGGGCCTCGCAGGGTTCGGAAAGGGGTCATGGGGTAGGGTATGTTTGCCGATTAGGACACTGCATTCTCATTCAACTCGCTGAGCCTGCACCGACAATGTGGTAATGCTCCTTGAGTTACCGCTACGACAAATCTGGGAGGGAATGTCCTGAGAGCTTTCGTTAATATACCCAGAAGCAGGTGGAGATTCATATTCGGGTTGAGGTGGTTGTCCCAATAATGGTGGTGGTTGCCCGGAGGATGATGGTGGTTGCTCCTCGAGTGCTTGTTTAGACCACTGCTGATAACTTGACTCCATACTTTCATTCCGACATTCATCATACGGTGATCGGTTTGAAGACGAATACCGAGGGTCCAGCTCATAAGTAAGTGGTCTTCGTGGCCCAATGTCCCGTGGTGCCGCTGCACTTATGGATTGGCATATGGGGGACCCTGACATTTGGATCAAACTCGGTATCTTCTGCCGGCAGGTCGACGAGGGTGTAGTCCTTCTCCTGTATATGGGGAAATGACCGGTGTGTGGGTGGGGTCTCTAGACCATCGATGCCAGTCGCGCCTGCTGTGTGGAGAATGGCCAGTATCCTGCGAGGTCTAGCCTTGGTGTCTCACAACCAACACTCAACCTCCTCGCTGTTGGTGATCTGGACACTCCTCGGGGCCTGCCCTTCAGGGGCATCCTCCATTACTCCCCGGATATTCCTGAGAGCCCTACCCACTGGGGTATGCTTTAGTTTTACCCTGCACAGCTCAGTGAAGGTGGGTTTGGTCATGATCCTCGCGAAGTTAGGCTCATTGCCCTTGTCGCCCCAGTAGTATTCAGGCGCTACACTGGGGTGGTGGCCTCCATGAAAGTCAGGGTCTACCACGGTTACCGTAATGCTGGGTCGGAATTGCTCTAGGGGTACCCGCGAGTGTCCTTGTAAGTGTCCTCGGGTCTGTGATGACCCTGCCTCCGGAGGCTTGTCGGTATTTCCATACCTGGCCTTAAACTCACGCATGCCATTGCCTCCAGACCGCCACTCCTTTGTTGCAACGTCACTGATGAGCGACTTCAGGGCATCCAACAGGTCTTTCTTAGCAGGGCATTCATCACCCCTCCATATAGGGGCAAGGTGTTTCAAAAACTCGGTGGCTATAAGCCAGTTGCATAACTGGTTAAATAGGACCATACCAGACTTCGTCTTGTTCACCCAGCCTGTGGCTATCATGCGCGCAGTGAGGTCATTGCAGAGAGTAGTATAGACCCTGCTCATACCGGCTGGGCTCAAGTTGGTTTTAGACTTCTGTGCAAGGCGGTTCATTCTGAACCTTTTTAATATGTGTTGGGGGGTACTGAGGCTTGCTTTCTGCCAGTGGGCACTGACGGTTGCTTTCTGGGCACCGGACATTGCTTTCCAGGTGGTGGTTCTCTAGGCACTGGCGGTGGCTTTCTGGGTACTTGCTTTCCGGACGCTTGTTTTCTGCGCGGAGGAGACAGGTTCTGAATCAGAGCTGCTCACGGGACTTAGGCTTGATAGCTCAGAATCTGATTGCTCAGGGGCCTGCGACTTAGACTGTTGGGTCTCTTCAATTTCACTCTCAGGCTGGCCAAGTTTAGGACTAATTAGCCTAGGTTTTGGCCTTGGAACGCCTGATATCTTCTTCCTCTTGGCGTGGGGCCCAGCCTTCTTGAAGTAGCAGTTTCCGTCGCTGGATGAAGGTACGTCGTACATGTCCTTGCGTTTATGGCTGTTACTGTTGTCCTTGAGGTGACTACCAGTGCTTCAAGAATTGCTGGTGGTGCTTTGGGGGTTGCTGGGAGTTCCCTAATACGAGATAGCTATGGGTATGATGAGATGCTTACAGAATTGGGGGGACTGGACCTTATTTATGGAAGTAAACTCCATCTTGATCGGTATAAATTGAAAGCCGCGAATTGAATGTGGTGAATTGAAAGCGATGACTTGAAAGTGGTGAATTGAAAGCGATGACTTGAAAGCGGTAAATTGAAAGCGATGAATTGAAAGCGGTAATTTGGGGGTGAGTAGTGGTAGGAGGCGCGGATTGGGCTCTGGTTTGATGCTCTAGGAGCACTCCCGGGTGCTTTGGGGGCACTTGCTTCATCAGCAAAAAATGGGGCTGTGTCTTGTGGCGCCTGGGCGCCACAATTGGCAGAAAATGCCCAAGACGTCAAAGACGCCCAAAAATCAATTGCTTACCTGCATCCCCGCGCCCCGGTGCCACAAGATAGTCTTGGACTCCCAAGATGATTTTTTTAGTCGTTAAGCGCCAAAACCTCGTCTTTAGTCTCCAAAACCGTCTTGTGCCTTTTGCCATGCTAGCAGTCATAGCAGAACCTTGGCGCTAATTTTATTTGGGAATTGGCGTCGCGTTGACAATTGGACAGTTCAGGTGATTAACGATGCATCGTTTAGTTAATTACTATGTAATTCTATATAATTACATGTACAAATATATGCTGCTTGTGACCTACTTACGCTACCTCCTACATACAGAAGTCGTCGTTTCGGGGGTCTCCATAGGGTCTATTTGGGCGTTACTATGGATGTGTCCATGGCGTTTATTTGGGCTTGTCCTAGGCGTCACTATGGGCGTGTCCATGGCGTCGATTTGGGCGTTGATTTGGGCGTGTCCTAGGTGTTGGTTTGGGCGTCGATTTGGGCGTGTAGGACTCTATATAGACATTAGCATAGGTGTCGGAATATGGGGTAGGGAGATACTCGAGATAGAGATGGAGGTGGAGGTGAAGGTAAAGGTGGAGGTGAAGGTGGAGATGGAGGTGAATGTGGAGGTGAAGGTGGAGATGGAGGTGGAGGTGGAGGTGAAGGTGGAGGTGAAGGTGAAGGTGGAGGTGAAGGTGGAGATGGAGGCGGAGGCGGCGGCGGGGGTGCTTAAGACCTGCAAAATGTGACAAGAATGACGTTGATGACAGGAGCTAGTCCTAATCGGGCTTAGTCTGTGCCGGAATATCACTTTTCTGCCAACATATTACATTTTGGAGACGTCAAAAGATGACCTGTCATATTTGGGACGATCTAAATCGAGTTTAGACGAACCAAAGACGACAGGTCACTTTTGGACGAGCTTAGACGAGCCAAACGTGACCTATCACTTTTTGGAGGCACAAGACGGCACGCGATGCATCCAGACGACGACTTTGGGTATTCTGCGTCTTGGGAGACAAGATGCGTCTTGGCGAGACCAATTTTTTCCTGATGTTAGAACCCCACTCCTTATGTCCTGGCGTCTTGGCAGTAGTCCCGACTGTTCGGTAGTCAGAGCGGGAATATAGTGCAAGGGGGAATGTTAAGCGAGGATGGATGTGGTGGGCTGTTGGTTACGTCATTTCTTTCTACGAGGTTCGGTTGCAGGAGGCATTTATAAGCAGAAGTGCATCAGCAAGATTTTAGATGTCTCAGGAGGTTACAGGGGTCTCAGGAGACTCAGGAGACTCCAGTCACAAATGGTAAAGCTTGCTGATATGGCGTGATGGTGGGGAGGAATACGAGGTGTGGTGATACTGGGTTTCCATGATGTTCTATAGCATGATGTGTGAGTCATGACGGCATCAGCAAGCTTTACCATTTGTGACTGGAGTCTCCTGAGTCTCCTGACAGTCTCCTGAGTCTCCTGAGACCCCTGTAATCTCCTGAGACTTGTAAAATCTTGCTGATGGGACAAGCGGGGGAGGGTGTCAAATAGCTAATATAGATGTTTCCTTTAGTCTTTTCCTTTCTTTCCTCTCTATCTCGTCTTCCTATTACATCAGCAAGCTTTACCATTTGTGACTAGAGTCTCCTGAGTCTCCTAACAGTCTCCTGACATCCCTGTAAGCTCCTGAGACTTGTAAAATCTTGTTGATGTATCTCAATACATAGGAATCTACTCCTATCTCCAGAAAACCATAGCCATAGTCCTGTCCAAACTCGCCTTCATAAGCGAGACCTATAGTTTCTCCTCATCCTTGCCCTGTTTCCTCTTGCGGTCCTCGCTTTCCCTGCTTTCCCTGTGCTTGTGCCCGCGCGCCTGCTGTTGTCCCTGCCTTAGCCTTTGCCGGTGCCCTTTGTCCTCCTACTCGTTCTGTCTGCGCCCCTCGATTACACTCTTGCGTCCTCGTTTTCATCTTTCGCCCTCTAGTCTCTGCTACTCCGTTACACTTAGTCCTCTCATCTCTTCTGCCCCGCTTTACTGGCACTCCTCTGTCTCCGTTCTGTTCAAACTCTATCTTGCCTTCGCCCCGTCTTGGTTTTATATCTTGGCTAGTTCGGTCCACACCTCCGCTATGCCCCGTCATAACTATATAAGAAGGATACATGAATTCAAGTGCAATGATGCACTCCAACACAGTTATCAATTCGCAATTTTCATATTCAACCACTTTCTGTATAGCTTTGGTTTTTGTTCTTGGTGCCTTACAACCAATAATTTGACACTGGCATGAGTTTGCGATGCCAATTATAAAGGCTTTCTTATCCAAATGTTACAAGCTTTGAGGTTTGATTTTAGCAAAGTCAAATGCAATATCCAACTATATAATGTACCATTAAATTCCGAAATATACAAATCTTGGATATGAATTATAGAAATAAAACTTACCTGATCAAAAAATGGTCTAACATTGATCTCCCACGGGGTTCATTTATCAGTGCACATTTATAATGTATGTGCTCTGACAATTATGTCGCTTGAGGACATGAGCTGTCCAATGACTACCGACTTGTGCTTTTGGGTTCCTAGTTTTGCGCCTCAAAAGAGCATTTCCCCATGCTTTCAAAGTGCTCGCTGTTACTGGGAAATTGTGTTGGGCCAATTGATCACCTTTATTTTTATCATTTCTGCTTCTTCTTCGACTATCAAAACACAGTCAATGACCTGTATCCAAAAGTATTAATTATTCCTACAAGCGATAGTCTTACCTGTAAAGAGCTGCCGCCTTTGAGTCTCCTCTTTTCCAGATCCTGAAGGGTGCGTGGACTAATCCCATGAGCAAATGCAGCTTTCCGAAGGGATGAGTATGTTCCGGGTGCTCATGAGAAGCCTTGAGGGCTATCTCTATCTTCTCCTCTCTCGCTTTGTTTTATTGCCAACTACCATCTTGCTGAAGTCACGGCTATTCTACTACATAGAAGAGATTCTATCACGATGATACCACCAAAACCTGCTTTGAGACAACGCCGAGCCTAACTAACTGTCCAACGAATCAAAACCTAGATTCGTCAAGGACAAGCAAATGCGCGCGGTATCAACCTAGGGTGCTAATGGTTCCAAGGCAGGGTAACCTATGTTCTGCGTAAAGACTCGGAAAATTTTGTTTGTACAACAGTAATCACCACAATTTAACAATGAAGCGGAAATATGATCAAGACGGAAACACAGCTGTAGCTGATGAGTCAATCGTTGACCCGAATTCCTCCTTCTCCACTCTAGATCTAGATGCAAGATTATTACAAGGTATCGCAAAGTTGGGCTTTGCGCACCCTACTTTGGTCCAGGCCAAAGCAATTCCACTGGCGCTGGAAGGAAAGGATATCTTAGGTATTGATCTCGAATTTATCAATAACAGGACAAGCTGAATAGCAATTCTCAACCATAAGTGAACGCTGACAATAGTTGATGTATAGCTAGAGCAAAAACCGGTTCTGGGAAGACAGCAGCGTATTTGTTACCAATCCTTCAGGCAATACTTAAACGGAAAGAAGTACTTCATGTTCGAACTAAAAACTAGGTCTATATCCGGCTAACCTTACACCTATGGGGTCATAGAGTTCTCCAGACAAAAGGTTCACAAGCGCCTTGGTTCTAGTCCCGACAAGGGAACTTGCGGAACAGGTCCACAGCACCACCGAAAAGCTTTCAGCGTACTGCGCGAGAGCAATCCGAGCTGTAAATATAGCCCAGAATGTCTCAGAACAGGTCCAACAGTAAGAATCCTCTTTGAGCAGTTTGCTATTCAATTCCAAAACTGTTATCATGGACTGTACGGAGGCAGCGCTAACATACCTACCTTGCATTTCAGGTCCCTACTTGCCGAAAAACCAGACATAGTAATCGCCACCCCTTCCCGCGCCCTCTTATACAGCAACCATTCCGCCCAGGTCCTTACATCAAACGTTACTCACCTTGTAATTGACGAGGCTGATTTAGTGTTATCGTACGGATATGAAGATGATTTACAAGCCGTGGCGAAAGCGCTACCAAAGGGACTTCAAACATTTCTCATGAGTGCTACATTAACTGCGGAAGTCGAGACACTGAAAGCGCTTTTTTGCCGGAATCCAGCAATACTACGGTTGGAGGAGAATGAGGAACAGGATGGGGGGGGCGTGAGTCAATTTGTGGTCAAGTACGTCCCATAGCCTTCAATGCCAATCCCTAGTCAAGTATCGGTAACCAAGCTAATCACGGAACTAGGTGCGGAGAAGATGAAAAGTTTTTGCTGGCTTACGTGATCTTTAAGCTTAAACTTCTAAAGGGCAAGTGCATCATATTTGTTGGTGATATTGATCGGTGCTATCGTCTTAAGCTGTTCTTAGAGCAGTTTGGGATACGGAGCTGCGTCCTCAACTCAGAACTTCCCGTCAACTCTCGTCTTCATATCGTGGACCAATTCAACAAGAATGTTTACGAAATAATCATTGCGTCAGATGAGAGCGAAATCTTAGGAGAAGAGGACGAGCAAGACGAGGGGGGAGAAGCAGATGAAAATGTGGCGAAAAATCTACACAAAAACGCTAAGACCTTTAACTCTGGTTTGGATGAATTGAAGGTAGTGGAAGCAGCAGTATCCAAAATCTCGCTCAAGAAAAGACGAAAAAAGGTTCGTCAGGATAAAGAATATGGTGTTTCGCGCGGTATCGATTTTCAAAACGTTGCTTGTGTCCTCAATTTCGATCTTCCGACTACTTCTAAATCTTACACCCACCGTATTGGCCGTACCGCGCGAGCTGGAAAGACTGGTATGGCGCTTTCATTCGTCATCCCCGCCGAACTTTTCCGGAAACATAAACCCACCAGCTTTCCAACATGTGCGAATGACGAGAAAATACTTGCAAAGATTTGCAAACACCAAAAAAAGCGTGGGAAAGAGGTGAAACCTTATCTCTTCGATATGAAGCAAGTTGATGCATTCAAATATCGTATGGACGATGCACTCCGCGCTGTGACCCGCATTGCCATCCGCGAGGCTCGCACTCGAGAGATTCGACAAGAGCTTTTGGCTAGTGAGAAACTGAAACGTCATTTCGAAGAAAATCCAGAAGACTTAATCCACTTGAGACACGATGGCGAGCTGAGAGCTGCAAGGGTGCAGCCACACTTGAAGCACGTCCCTGACTACCTGCTTCCAACAGCTGGAAGGGTTACTCTCTCTCCTGGATCTTTAGATTCCACTAGTAGAGGGAGATTTGTTGGTATCAGGAAGAGTAGTGACAACAGGATTAGAAAAGCCAGAATGAAAAAAGCAGGGAAATCTGGAAGGAAAAGTACTGGATCGGGGCGGGACCCACTAAAAATGTTTAGAGGGAAAAAGTAGATGATGGTAAAAAAACTTGAGGGGAGCAACTGTAGAAAATTAAGGCAAATTGGTTAAGGACCCTCTGGATTTGTTACTAGCATTACGTCTAGGGGCCTCTAGGCTGTATTTCGCTTTGTAATAACTGCCCATCTTAATCATCAACTCTCACTCGATCAACTAAATTGCCAAGGATGGGGCCTCCACTGTTTGATTTTCTTCACTTATACAACTCGGTCAACCCATCCGGCAGGGCGTTTCTAAACCATTTTCCCTCGTGGAGCGAGGCCGTAGAGATTTTAGGGACATTTAGTGATTTTCACACCCTCCGATCCCTTCACTTGTTGCGATATTAAGTGGAGAGATGTTGGATTACAGGTAAACGAGAGTTAGTTGAGCTCCGTCTTTCACGACGCTTGAATATTTGAGCCCAATCAAGACCAAGATGAAAAATGGAGGGAAAAGGCATGGGAAGGATGAAAGAGACCACATAGTTTACAAAAGCCGCTAAGGTGTTTTGAGTAGATACAACGTATTATGACCTATTCTCAAAGATAGTCAAGACCATCCCAGTTGCGTTCAAATTTCACTGCAGCCATTGCACTTTCTCGAACTCGTCGTCTACCTTTCGTCTTCGCTAGGTTATCCTCTAGCGCAGGAACGAATCGACGGTATACAGGGGGATCATCTTTTATGGGGATTGGGGGTGGACGAGGCGTGTTTGAGTCAGGCGGAGGTAGAGGTGCATGCTTTTTCGGCTTGATGAAAAGAAGAATAATCATCCCTGCTACTAAGAGCAGTAGAAGTAGTATCGCCTTCCGCTTGGTTGTTCTACGCTGATATCCAGAGGCCTATTGTGCAAACATGAGCTACAGATCTCTCATTACATCAAGTGCAGGCAGGAAACAAACCACTGTCATTTCTTTATCCGCTGCTTTGATATGCACGCTCATTCGTTCAACGTTGTAGTCGATCCTATCAAGAAGTGTTCCCTGATCTATCACCATGGTCTGCAGTTCTTTAAATATATCGGCAAGCTCTATAATCCCTTTCGCTATGTCGGTGATCTCTCGCTCCCTCTGCATGATAGCGGCATCGTTCGAAGTCAGCGTGGCTGACTGCTGCAGGGCCGACTGCGAAAATGAGATATCTGCAGAAGGATCTGAATCTTGGTTAAATTGAGATGGTGAACCGGCGCGATCAAGTGGGGTTGTCATTCCGGAGAGACCACGGAGTTCTCAAACTCAAAGTCAGCAAATACATCTTCTACTGAAGCATTCATAGCGCTCACGTAGTAGGGCACTTACTTTTGAGATAAGCCGATTGTTTCTTTCTAAATGATGTACTAGCTTCTTGAACCTTAGTCGCTAAATTTATCTGAATATTCTTGCTCATGGCTTCTTCTGCTCTTGACACTCCACCAGACCCGCCATTCACCATTGCTTGTACCTTACGTATCTTCTTTTGGCACTGGTGAAATGCGCCCGTGATTTCCGTTGTTAGTCTCTCAATTTCCCCCTCTTCTGCTGATCGATTGTCATCAAATCCGGGCAGAACATGCTTTTGGTGGAGTTTATCCAATTTAGCGGATTTGCGAGCTATATCCACCAAAATCTCATTAACCTCGTCGGAAACATCGGCCCATCTCGGGGGAAGTAGATCCATCTCAATGACTGCGTCTCCATTATTGGAGAAAGTGTCTTCAGCCTCGCCGGATGAGATAAGACCACGACGCTCTTCGTCCGTATGGAAGCCGGGGGAGAATGCACCCGCGGATGGCCCAAAACGGGGACGTTTAGCTGGATGGTGAGAGTAAGACTGGCGATAGGAGATGTAGCTTGGTAGAGAAGTAGTTAGATAATCAGTAGAGTAAAAAGATACGAAACGCAGCTCACAGGTTAGTTCTATCTCGCCACATTAGCTTGTAGGTGCGCCAGTGCTGGGCCTGCGATAAAAGCTTTGCCAGTGTCTACCTGAAGGAAAGTATGATTATCAAAAGGTATCTAGCGGTAACAGCGTAATAATAATTATATGTGGAAGGGTTTTAGTCATTACCCCCTCTGGGCCATCACAGTGAATGAGGCTCAGCTATTGCCTATTAGGAGGCCCTGGCTGCTGCGGCTAGTCTCACTTGGTCTTAGTCTGACTACTACTACATGTACCTACTGCAGCCCAAACCCCAAGCCAGCCCGGACTGCGTAGAAACTTGGTGACTCGACTGACCTATCCCATGGCTCGTAGCTTGGTTTTGACCCTTTGACTACAGCCCTCCTGCAACCCACCGCTCATGAAACGATACAAGCCTGGGCTCCACGCATTAAAAACCATGTTGATGAGTCCTGAGTTCGATCTGAGAACATAAGGTTGAGAGCCAGGCACCATCGGCTACTGGCGAGGGCTTCAAAGCCCTCTGCTACGGGTGATGGGATACAAGACTGAGCAAAAATAGGCAAGAGTAGGGTTATGGGTAAGTATTGAAACGTCCATCTTGGGGGATTTGAAAAAGTGGATAGCTGCAAAGGGTGCTGATTAGAGAAAAATTGCATCACGAATAACTTTTCAACTAGACAAGCTATCGAAAATTTATGAGATGGAATTACAGTACCAAAAAACGGGCATGGATTAGTACGGTAGTTTCAGAGAATCGGGTAGCACTCCAGTATTCAATATGGTAAGGCCGCATTTCAGCAAATACTCTATCAATACTGTATCAATACCATATTATATAAAAATATGCGCTCCCAGCGCTGCGCAGTATGGGTAGTAGATTTACACTACCCTAGTGCTGCTGCATTCCCAAAAATACTCAATGCCACTCCCCTAATCCTCAATCTGAATGGACCATCGATGAAGCATTTCAAAACCAAAAGTCACCAAATATTTGTTCGTCCATAACCCCATCGATCCTTATCATCGTGAGATGGGCTTTACAGAGTTGGGATATACTTTTAAAAAATAAATTATATATATACTCATATTAAAATTGATGACTTTTGTAATTATATGTATCAATAACTCATTACATTTTGATGATGATGATGGCGATGATGATAATGATAATGATAATGATGGTGGTGGTGGTGGTGATAATGCTGGTGAATGCTGAGATTACTGGTAGCGACATATACCAGTGCGGCCATTCTCCCGCCCTACCGCCCTGCTCTGCCTTAGTGTGATGGAGTGATAGAGAGTAGAGAGCGAGGGATGAAAACGACAATGTAAGAGAGCAACCGAAGGGCGCAGCCAGAGCTAGTAGTAAAAGGACGAAGGGCACCGGCGAAGGCTAAAGCAAGGACCATAACAAGCAGACGGGCACAAGCACAGGCAGAGCAGGGAAAGCGAGGATCAGGTACTGATCCTCACGACAATAGGGTTGTCCTGAGCCAACCGTCAGAGGCGAGGAGTATGTAGTCACAATGAAGATGAAGATGTAGGCTATAGATGCTGGCTATTGGTTTTTAGTATTATGATTCCTAAGGTATCACGGTGCTAAGCGAGGACGGGGACTGAACAAGCCAAGGCAAACCACCAAGGCGGGACTGTGGTAGAGGGAGGGGCTATGGACGAAGATTAATGTGGACGCAAGGCGGAGGGATCCTGGTGTCCCCTCTAGGGCAGTAAGACCAACTGGACTATGGCTAAGAAAGAGAAAATATATTCTAGACGAGAGGAGACTAAAGACGCCTAAGATGACAGGAAGGTTGTGTGAAGAAGAAAGGAGAAGAAGAGAAGTCCTACAAGCGAGGGAGAGAACTCCATATATATAGCCTAGGAAATCCATCGCTGACTCATCCCGTAGAACCCCGTAGAACCCAAAGGAAATTCCTCATTACAAATACTTGCATACCATTGACTCATAGAACCCTGCAACCGAAACCCATAGAACATAACAGAAACCTTGACTAATCCTTCTTCCCGCAACGGTGCTCGATATCGTATCACGCTGTGATATAAGGTAACAGGAAGACAAGACAGAGTGGAAAGGAAAGAAAGAACTAAAGGAAAAGTCTACGTGTGATGGAGTGACTAAGACTTAGAGCGTGACAGACGAAAATGATGACGCTCACGAGATCGAGGGGTACAACCGAGAGCAAGTAAAAGGATGAAGATCCTGGCTAAGGTTTAGGCAAGGACAATGTGACAGAGTGACAGGGACTAGAGAGCGAGAGATGAAAACGAGGACGCAAGAGAGCAATTGTGGGGCGCAGTCGAGACGGGCAGGAAGACGAAGGGCACCGGCGAAGACTAAGGCAAGGAACCCAGCAAGCGCACGGGCACAAGCACAGACAGAGCAGGAAAAGTGAGGATCGTAGGGGGACATAGGGCGAGGATGAGGAAAAACTATAGGTCTCGCTTATGAAGGCGAGCTTAGGCAGGACTATGACTATAGTTTCTTCAGATAAAAGTAGATTCCTATATATTGAGATAACAGGAAGACGAGACAGGGAGGAAAGAAAGGAAAAGACTAAAGGACACATCTACACCATCTATTTAACACCCCCCCCTTCGCCAGTCTACTATGACTCACACATCACGCCATCGAACCTCATAGAACCTTGGTCCCACCACACCTCGTATTCCACTTTTCCATCACACCACACTTGATTATGAATGCCCCCTGTAACTGAGCCTCCTAGAAAGCAATGATGTATCCAACAGTCCACCGCATCCATCCTCGCTTAACATTCCCCCTTCCACTATATCCCTACTCTGACTACCGAACGGTCGGGACTAATGCTAAGAGGCAGGGACAGACAAATAGAAGGCGGCGGCCAAGGCGATGACCAGGAGACAGGGCAGGGAAAGCGAGAATCAGCTGGTGAGGCAGCTAGACTTACAAAAGAAGCTTTGAGGCTCTCCTTCCGGAGACGAAGGTCCAAGGTAATTCAAGACTAAAGACTATAGCGAGAGATAGGATTGGATTCCTATGTATTATGGTAACAGAAAGACGAGGTAAAGAGGAAACTTGAAGGAAAGAAATCTACAAAGCTCGCTATCACCTTCATCAGCAAGATTTTACAAGTCTCAGGAGATTACAGGGGTCTCGGGAGACTCAGGAGACTCCAGTCACAAATGGTAAAGCTTGCTGATGATACTATTTTGTCTCCAAAATGTAATACGTCGGCAGAAAAGTAATATGATAGAGAGGCTAAGCTCGATCGGGACTAGCTCCTGCCGTCAATGTCATTCTTGGTGCAGTTTCCAGGTCTTAAGCACCCATACTGTCTCCGCCTTTACCTCCACCTCCACCTTCACCTCCACCTTCACCTCCACCTCCACCTTCTAACGGGGTGGGGTCGGGGTATTTAACCGAGGAGGAGCAAGGTCAGGCAGAGGGTCCACAAGGATTCTCGGAGGAAGACGTGGGCGCCAAGGTACCAATAAAGGGCACGCTCTACGTTCATAGGCAGGGGTGGAAACAGGAGCGGGACGGGTTCAACTCGGGATACACCGGAGTCGGTACGGGTTCAGGGCAGGATCAGATTCGGGGACGAAGGGAACAGAGGACCGGAGTCAAAGTATGTATTGCTAACAAGAGAAGAAGACGTTGCCTAGAGAGGCGAAGACATAGGAGAAACGAAGCTCTATATATACAACTATTCCCTTTACTGCTGACTAAGACCATAGAAACCCATAAAACCCCTTTCTCGGCGGAGCCGTCCATACTATTCCCAATACCAATAACTCCTTCCCTTAGTATCCCAATTATCCCTAGTGCTTACTTTCTATCAATCGAGCTCCTTCCTATTCCGTTACCCTGATTCCGACATCGACCGATCTCAACCAACAACCCAGTTCCGGAGGCGCCTTGGCGGCAGACGGGATGGTGGGGGCTGAGCCGTGATACACCTGTATCTTGAGTACCTCTCTACCCCATATTCCGACACCTATAAAAATATTTGTATAGAGTCCTGCATACCCAAATTCATACTGAAAACCTCGCCATAGACATGCTCAAATCAACGCCATAGACACCCAAATAGACGCTATGGGGATGCCCAAATCGATACCTAGGACACACCCAGATCGACGCTATTGAGATGCCTAAATCAATACCCATGACACACTTATATAGAAGCCATGGAGATGCGCAAGTAGATCTTATAGAGACACTCAAATCATTATTTAGGACATCCTCAAATCAATTCCATAGATGTGCTCAAATGGACAGCTTCTACAGTAGGGAGGTGGGCGTGTGGGCCAGTAGTTACATAAGCATATATTTGTACATAGAATTATATAGAATTAAATATACGATGTACCGTTAATCACTTTAACTGTCCAATGATTAATGTAAGGTCAATTCCCACTGAAGATTAACATCAAGGTTCTGCTATGACTGCTAGCCTGGCAAAAGGTACAAGATGAGGTTTTGGAGACTAAAGACGGAAAAGTCATCTTAGGAGTGCAAGACTATCTTGTGGCGCCGGGGCGTGGAGATGCAGGTAAGCATTTGGGTTTTGGGCGTCTTTGATGTCTTTTGCATCTTGTGCTAATTTTGGCGCCCAGGCACTACAAGATACAGCCCCATTTTTTGCTAATGAGTTTCTGCGATTCAACAAAGTCCAAATTGAACAGCTAGCGATGCTACTCAAAATTCCTTGTAAATTCCGGTACCGGTTTGAAGCACCTCCACCAACGGCTTTATTTTTACTTCTATAATGAATTTCATGTCCTCTTTGCTTTAAGTAAGCGGTTGAGCTCTTTGGACACAGTGATACTTGGCTAAGTATGGTCTTTAATGACGTTTGCACACATTTCAAGTTGGCAGATCTTTTTGGACAGAAATTCCATTGGGATCATAATCAAATATCACCTGTACTAGTACTTCTCTTCACAATATACAATAGTAATCAAGGGGAAAGGGGAGCCTAGCAGGCTAGTATGGGGGGTCGTTGATAGTACACATCGTGTTATTTGCCAGCCAGGTCCAGAAACTGCAGATCCAAAGTGGTTTTATACTGGGTATAAAAAAGCACATATCTTTTAGCTTCAAGCGATATGTGCTCCAGTTGATATAATACGGAGCTTATTAGGCCCCTGGGAAAGTCGTTCAAGTGATTAGAGGATTTGGATCAAATCTGAATTGCAGACAAGCTTCGAAAAAAAATGCTATAGATTTGAACAGGAATAAACTTTTGGTATATAGCAATGGAGCTTATGGGTTGCAGAAAGGGGTAATGGAATCTTTCAAAGTGCTTCCAAATAGGTCTCTTGGTGTCACGGGTATGAGAGATGGGGACCCGAAGACAAGAGGAGGAGCCCTTCCCACGTCACTATCACCCCACTGGGGGCGCCAGAGAGGCACGGTATTGCCAGTATGGAGCCCAGTGCGGAGTTGCGGAATCCCTAGTAAACGAACCCGTTTTCGACCCTGAAAATAACCCCCGGAGCTATTAGGGTGTCGCACCAGACAACCTGAGCAGTCTCGTAAAGAGCTAGGAGTTCGAAGCGCTAACTACAAAGGTAGAAAGGAACGAGGTCTCTTCAGTCAATGCGTTACTGTAAGTCTCGGTCGTCCACTGCTAGTCCTCAATGGTAATCAACGAAGTAATTATGACGAAGCGTTCAAGTAAAGTTCTCACGGAATCACTAAGTCCTGAAAAGATAAAGCGTATAGATCGAATAGAATATTTTATATCGATAAGACTCTTTCTTCGTCGCTGATGATTTCAACAAAGTCGGAGAATGACACCGTATTTATATCCCGCGCAACTGTCTCGCGGACTAGCTATTATAATTACATGATTCTAGATGCGAGACCCCGAAGACCCTGAAAACCTGCCAAGAACGCCAAACGTTTCTATACACCCATTCTAAAAAACCAAACACCCATGTCTAAAACCCAAACACCCATGTCTATATATTCGTTTCATAAATCCCTCACGTTACATCCCGTTGCTGCATGCACTCAGCCTTCGTCAGTGGTCACGGTGAGTCTTCGGGATCTGCCTACCTGATAACCCTGGTACCGGCTCGACTTCGCTCGCCAACTCTTTCCCATTATCGTTATCTATCACCAAGGAGCAGGGCTCAACATTAGGACTGATACCAATCGGTACCGGAGGTGTCGGGTAGTCTGACCTTCCCTGGG
Source organism: Morchella sp. 2018-W16 (assembly GCA_024713755.1). Classification (NCBI taxonomy): domain Eukaryota; kingdom Fungi; phylum Ascomycota; class Pezizomycetes; order Pezizales; family Morchellaceae; genus Morchella; species Morchella sp. 2018-W16. The sequence continues at coordinate 702,950 of JAMGYY010000025.1, read as the reverse complement.
CGCCACCAGCGCCAGCTTCTTCACATTCTCCACCGATCACTCAGTTTTGGTCCGATTGACTCCAACCGTGACTGTTGCCCCCTCATATACCCACCGGTGTCCAGAGCGACTGTGCCGGCGCTTTGACGCTCCGGGGGTTATTTTCAGGGTCGAAAACGGGTTCATTTGCTAGGGATTCCGCAACTCCGCACTGGGCTCCATACTGGCAGCACCGTGCCTCTCTGGCGCGCCCAGTGGTGTGATAGTGGTGTGGGAAGGGCTCCTCCTCTTGTCTTCGGGTCCCCATCTCTCATACCCGTGACAATGGCTCATTGTATTCCCCTCCCAGGCACCGCGTCCTCCCAAGATTTGGCCAAAGTATTCCTGGCTCAAATCTGGCGCATGCACGGACTACCTCTAAATATAGTTTCCGACCGCGATGCCAAGTTTACGTCAAGCTTCTGGGCCTCTCTGATGGACTTATTGGATATCAAGCTTCGTATGAGTACCGCTTTCCACCCTCAAACCGATGGTCAGACCGAAATGTCAATCAAACTTTGGAACACTACCTCCGGGCATTCTGCAACTACGAACAAAACGACTGGGCTGAACTACTTCCGCTGGCCGAATACGCCTACAATAACTCCGTAACCTCTTCAACGGGACAATCCCCCTTCTATACCAATTACGGATACAACCCTCGAACGAATTGGCCAACGGAGAATGAAGTAGTCAACCCCACCAGTGATCTGTATGCCCACTTTATACGAGGAGTGCACGACGCCGCCCGGCAAAGACTCACTATCGCAAGGGAAAGAATGGGAAAATACTATGATAAGAAAAGAAAGACACCACCAGCGTTCAAAGTAGGGGACAGGGTTATGCTCAATGCGGTCAACCTCCGAACCCGTCGTTCCACCAAAAAATTGGATCATAAGAAGATGGGACCATTTGTCATCAAACGATTGGCGGGAAAACGAGCTTGCGAGTTGGACCTCCCTCCTCAAATGAAGGTCCACCCCGTATTCCACATCGAATTACTGGAACCATACCGGGTTAGCACTATCACCGGACGGGAACAACGACCCCCTACCCCTGACGTGGTGGATGCCGAAGGAGAAAAGTTGTACGAGGTGGAGAAGATTATAGGAAGCAGGAGGAGTAGGAAAGGAGTAGTGGAATATCTGGTGAAGTGGCGGGGTTATCCGGTTGGGGAAAGCACGTACCAAGTTATCGACGCTATGGATGAGGAGGTACTAACGCTTGTCCGAGACTTCCACCGGAAAAACCCCAAGGCCACGATGGACCAACGCCTGAGACTGTAGAGGTACCCTCCGCGGCTAAGTCCTTCCCCTCCACAGACCCCACGGGTGATATGTGGAGAAGGTTTACTGGAACTACAGTCGGTTAGAAGATACTTTGAGGACAGAGCACTCTGAGAGGGGGGTAAGCTGTCACGGGTATGAGAGATGGGGACCCGAAGACAAGAGGAGGAGCCCTTCCCACGTCACTATCACCCCACTGGGCGCGCCAGAGAGGCACGGTATTGCCAGTATGGAGCCCAGTGCGGAGTTGCGGAATCCCTAGTAAACGAACCCGTTTTCGACCCTGAAAATAACCCCCGGAGCGTCAAAGCGCCGGCACAGTCGCTCTGGACACCGGTGGGTATATGAGGGGGCAATAGTGCGAGTTTGGAGTCAATCGGACCAAAACTGAGTGATCGGTGGAGGTAACGAAGAAGCTGACGCTGGTGGCGCCCAGGGGAAGGTAAGACTACCCGACACCTCCGGTACCGATCGGTATCAGTCCTAATGTTGAGCACTGCTCCTTGGTGATAGATAACGACGGTTATCAGTAGGCTGATCCCGAAACTCCTCACGACCACGACGGCGCTGAGTGCATGCAGCAACGGGATGTAACGTGAGGGATTTATGAAACGAATGTTTAGACATGGGTGTTTGGGTTTTAGACATGGGTGTTTGGGTTTTAGACATGGGTGTTTGGTTTTTTAGAATGGGTGTATAGAAACGTTTGGCGTTCTTGGCAGGTTTTCGGGGTCTTCAGCCAGATTCAGAGTCATGTAATTGTAATAGCTAGTCCGCGCGACATTTGCGCTGATATAACACGGTGTCATTCTCCGACTTTGTTGAAATCATCAGCTGACGAAGAAAGAGTCTTATCGATATAAAATATTCTATTCGATCTATACGCTTTATCTTTTCAGGACTTAGTGATTCATGAGAACTTTACCTGAACACTTCGCAAAATACTTCTTTGATTACCATTGAGGACTAGCAATCTAATCGAGACTGACAGTATCGCATTGACTGAAGAGACCTCGTTCCTTTCTACCTTTGTAGTTAGCGCTTCGAACTCCTAGCTCTCTACGAGACTGCTCGGGTTGTCTGGTGCGACACCCTAATACTTGGACCAAATAGACGTATGTTCAATCAATGTATGTCAAGTATACGGATCTGGATAGAATAGAGCTTTGGAAAGATTCTTTATTATTGGGGTTTTCTAGAGTATAAAATGGGGATTAAGTTGGGAATGTCACTGGTTGGGACATATTATTTGATTGGGGTACTCCTAGCAAACTATCATACTTGCTACTATGGTTCTAATACATCTACTTATTTCTCCTGTCCCCCACAAACAATTGAAGAGTATTTAGCGTCTTAATTAGTACCCAGGGTATTGGAAAGTGATACACATTTTGACTAGACAACACCCAAATACTTTATCACAATACAACAAAATCGTACAGAACCTCTCTACCATACCTAAGTACTAAGAATATACTTGATGAAGAGTATCTGCACACTCATATTTACCTTGAAATAGCCTGGTGTGTGAATTGATTCTAGTGTGGCTATGAAACCACCGAATGTGCATCACTTTCCGACACTCTGGGTACATATATTGTATATATTCTAATCTTTACGCATTTGTAAAATCAAATCTAAAAGTCTATCTAATTTTTCCCCTTGCTTAGCTCCCTCTTCGTCTTGTTTTTTCATCTGCTCTCCTTACTTATGGAGTTCCGCAAGTGTAACAGCATTCTGTGTTTCCATTCTTTCTACCCTTTCCGACCACTTTTTGTTTTCGTTACTTGCAACTTCAGCTACAAGTAGTTGACACAAAGTTTGCTATCAGTCCATCCTCTTACTATCGCTCTCAATGAAATATTCGATCAATTCTGCGTCTCCATCACGTGAATCCGTCGTGACGGAGTGACTAAGACTGAAAGCGCGACAGACGAAAACGATGACGCAAGCGAGATCGAGGGGTATAACTGAGAGCTTTAGCAAAAGGACGAAGGTTCCAGCAAAGGCAGAGGCTAAGGCAAGGCCAGCACAAGGCGGCGGCCAAGGCGAAGACCAGGAGACAGGGCAGGGAAAGCAAGGATCAGCTGACGAGGCAGCTAGGGTCGAAGGAGAGCTATGAGGTTCTCCTTCCGGAGACGAGGATCGGAGAGACTTTTTAGGACTAGAGACTATGGCTAGAGATAAGAGTTTGATTCCTAGGTACTATGATGACAGGAAGACGAGGTGAAGAGGAAAGGAAAGAAATCTACAAAGCTCGCTACCAGCTTCCCTATATATAACCCTCCTTCCAGCCCGATTACTAATCCGTGTTTCTTTACCCAAAACCTGTTTCCTCTTCCCATGACGCAGTCATTGTACAGTTATCCCCTAGGTTCATGTGATGGCGGGACGCGTTGAAATCTCATCCACCAGAGACTTCTTGAAAGATTTTGGTATAGAACGTTCCTCCCCAACTTCTATAACTTCATCCATATCTAATGCCTTTTCAAGTACTTGATTTTCCTCCCTTTTTCTTTCTTTCTCCGCAAATAATTTCATCATTCCTCCCCTAATTTCCTCTAGCTTTTCTTTTTCCTCGTTTATAGCCAATGCTTCTTTGGTTTTGTCTGCAGTTTTTTCTCTTTTCAGGTCATCCACTGCAGATATCCAAAAATCAAGAGCGATCTCCTACTCTCTATAACTTCGTGTTATATCACTTTTCATTATTTCAACTCTCAATTCATTTCTCCTATGTTTTTCTCCATCTTTCCATATACCCTTTACCATTCATGTCAAGTTTCCCACTGTCCAGACATCCTGGCATTCGTCCCAACAACTCGGTAGTCGCAGTATTGATAAGCTTGGAGGAGGAATGTTAAGCGAACGGGGGGTGTGGTGGGCTGAGGTTGATGTCATCTGTTTCTATGGGATTCGATTGCATAAAGGATTCGTAATAGGATACTAGAAGATGGTGGGGCGGAATATGAGGTGTGGTTGCACTGGGTTTCTAGAAGATTCTATGGTGTGATGTATGAGCCATAGCGGACTGGAGGGGGAGGGTGTTAAATAGCAGGCGTAGACGTTTCCTTTAGTTATTTCCTTTCTTTCCTCTCTGTCTCGTCTTCCTGTTATTTTAGGAATCATACTCTTCAACCCTAGGCCCCGTTCACAGTCTAAATCTTCGTCTTGACTAAACCCTCTTCGTCTTCGTCGCTTGGTTCAAGACAACTCTATCATTGCGAGAATTCTCACCTGATCCCCACATTCCCTGTTCTGCCTATGCTTGTACCCATCCTTCCATCACAGTCCTTAGCCTTCGCTGTTGTCTCTTCGTCCTTTTACTAGCTCTGGCTGCGCCCCTCGATTGCTCCCTTGCGTCATCGTTTTCATCTCTCCCTCTCTAGTCTCAATCACTCCGTCATACCCACTGGTGACTACCCATAACTTAACCTACATCAAGTCAAAAAATTTCATTCTTCCGGCTTTGTAGAGCTCTAAGTGTCCATGATATAGCTTAACCAGCATTGCTTTATTGTTGGGATTATTAATTTCCACCTTTTGCTTTTGACCATTGTTTGATTTTGCCCGAACCTGAGTATGCAAATAGTAGATTAAACGATTTACTGTAGCGGTATCTTTGAACTCCCTCATTGCAACAACCCGTGAAGAAACCAAATCATCAACATTGTTCTGAACAATGCAGGTCAAAATAGCTCTTATATTCAAAAGCGCATCTCCTCCTTCAATACTGATATCGTATTCCTCAATCTCAACTGCAGCATCACTTGCTACAGTAGAAGAATCTCGGATTGTTGCTGGTGCCCGTGTTACCAGATACTGCATTGCGTGATGTCGCGTTCATTGGAGTAGGCAGGTGGGTAGCGACTGCTAGATTGTGGACTGCAAAAGAGTCCAGGTTGCGTACTGAAGTAGGCCCTGAACCTGGCCCTGTATTAAGAATATTGAATGGAGGGAGAGTCAACTGCTCAGACCTGCTGTTGTACGTACATAACTATTAGAAACAGATCTTAGTTGAATAAAAAGTGGGTTGGAAGAAAAAATACCTGGCAGGGACCAATTATTTCACTTTCATTACAAGAAGGTGGGTGATGTTATCGGAAGATTGAGGTCATTAAACTGGCCTGAGAAATCCTTATCCACCGTGTTGTTGTTAATCAAGCACTTCTGTATCGGCTGCATAGTTAAAACTTTTGTTATACCATCAATCATACAGGGTTAGTACGTACTACTGCAAAACCTGCGAGAATGAACACCTCAACCTGGTGGTCTTAAGTCAACTGTCAAGTCATTACATAAATGTGCACTTCACAGAAATATCTCCCGAGTGGTGAAATGACCTACCACTAGCGGTGAAATACTCTACGAGTGGGCAATGTCCATTATATACTGGCCTCTTTTGGTCTTGAAGTCTGTGTTTTATTCATTTTAATATAAAAATACTGGGATTTTTTTCACCACTGCTGGTAAAAGTATTTTTGACACGGTTACCACACCATATACATCAGAAAAAAATAGGTTTCTCCAAGACCCACCCTGTCTCCCAGGATGCAGATATTGCAAAGTCATTGTTTGGATGCATTAGGATGTGTTTTGCAACTCCAAAAAGTGACATGTCACATATGGCTCGATATGGACACTCCCAAATTGACGCCATGGAGACACCTGTAGTGAAGCCTAGGACATGACCAAATCCATGCCATTGACATAACAAAACCTGCGGCTTCTACGGTAGGGAGGTGGTTTCATGGATTCACTAGCATAGAGGGACTGTAAGGTTTGAGATTACTGAGTATTCGGGAAGGCGGGATAAGTTGGAGGAGATTCTATAATGTATTATTATACAGAGGAGTGATTCATGAGTAATTATTAGGGTGTCGCACCAGACAACCCGAGCAGTCTCGTAAAGAGCTAGGAGTTCGAAGCGCTAACTACAAAGGTAGAAAGGAACGAGGTCTCTTCAGTCAATGCGATACTGTCAGTCTCGATTGTCCACTGCTAGTCCTCAACGGTAATCAAAGAAGTTATTCTACGGGTTGCTCAAGAAAGTCTTCAAATCACTAAGTTCAAAAGATAGATATATAGCGTAAAGATTCAGATAGAATATATTATATCGATAAGACTCTTTCTTCGTCGCTGATGATTTCAACAAAGTCGGAGAATGACACCGTATTTATATCCCGCGCCAATGTCACGCGGACTAACTATTACCATTACATGATTCTAAATGCGAAACCCCGAAGACCCTGAAAACCTGCCAAGAACGCCAAACGTTTCTATACACCCATTCTATAAACCAAACACCCATGTCTAAAACCCCAAACACCCCTGTCTATATATTCTTTTCATAAATCCTCACGCTACATCCCGCTGCTGCATGCACTCAGCCTTCGCCAGTGGTCATGGTGAGTCTTCGGATCCGCTTACCTGATAACCCCTGGTACCGGGCTCGACTTCGCCGCCAACTCTTTCCCATTATCGCTATTCTATCACCAAGAGCAGGGCTCAACATTAGGACTGATACCGATCGGTACCGGAGGTGTCGGGTAGTCTTACCTTCCCCAGGCGCCACCAGCGTCAGCTTCTTCGTTACCTCCACCGATCACTCAGTTTTGGTCCGATCGACTCCAAACTCGCACTATTGCCCCCTCATATTCCCACCGGTGTCCAGAGCGACTGTGCCGGCGCTTTGACGCTCCGGGGGTTATTTTCGGGGTCGAAAACGGGTTTGTTTACTAGGGATTCTGCAACTCCGCACTTGGGCTCCATACTGGCAGTACCGTGCCTCTCTGGCGCGCCCAGTGGGTGATAGTGGTGTGGGAAGGGCTCCTCCTCTTGTGTCTTCGGATCGCCATCTCTTATACCCGTAACAGTAATGTCTTGACAAGAGGTATCAGATATATAAAGGAGGCAACGGGGCCCACTCCTGTACTTTTACTTTTACTTTCTTTCTTCTTCACTGGCATGCAATGTCTTCTTTATCGATTAAACAATACATTTGATAGTTTTTTGCAACTAATGCTGCTGCCGCTTTACCCTATTCCTACATGGTACCCCTCTTTGGGACTATCACTGCTAATCTACCTGTACTCTATAGAACGAAAGATTCACACCTCATACTCTCCTTGAGATCACCTCCGTTATATAAGGTTTGATTCACATCATATTCCCTTCACCCTTCCTCGTTAAACAATTAGAGGTTTTTGGCGAGAAGCCTTTAGAACGGCCCACTAAGCCAAAATCAATTCTATAACTAACTTAACTAAAACAACAAGATAACACCACCACTGGAACAGATTTTTAAAAATAATTCCATCCCAAATTGAAATATCATCGAACCGACTTCAGACTCATTATCTCCATCACTAGTTGCATCTAATCAGAGACTCCTGAAATCATAGCTCTTCTTTTACAGAGGTTGCTGTGGATTTCCGCTTTTCAGCTCATTTTTACCCCACCTTGCTACCAAGCCCGCTCCAAACAAAATATAACGGTGCTAAGCGAGGACGGGGATTAAACAAGCCAAGGCAAACCACCAAGGCGGAACTGGGGTAGGGACGAGGATACGGGTGACGCGGGACGAGGTAGGTGGAGGGACTATGGGTGAAGGTCAATGTGGAAGCTAGGCGGAGGGATCCTGACGTCCCCGTGGGGGCAGTACAACCAGCGGGACTATGGCTAAGAGAGAGAGAAAATATTCTAGACGAGATGAGACTAAAGATGCCTAAGATGACAGGAATGAATGAACTTTATATTGCTTAGATGTATACAACTTATCGCATGCCGATCAAATCCCGCCGAAGAAATAGAAAAGGAAAAGCACAAAAAAGACAAAAGAAAACGGACGAGAAGAGAATAAGAAGAGAAACGAAGAGACGAAAGCGAGATGTAGGAAAACCAGAAACCTATGAGTCCTCCTCCTCTCCTATTAGGGTGTCGCACCAGACAACCTGAGCAGTCTCGTAATGAGCTAGGAGTTCGAAGCGCTAACTGCAAAGGTAGAAAGGAACGAGGTCTCTTCAGTCAATGCGTTACTGTAAGTCTCGGTCGTCCACTGCTAGTCCTCAATGGTAATCCAAACGAAGTAATTTTGACGAAGCGTTCAAGTAAAGTTCTCACGGAATCACTAAGTCCTGAAAAGATAAAGCGTATAGATCGAATAGAATATTTTATATCGATAAGACTCTTTCTTCGTCGCTGATGATTTCAACAAAGTCGGAGAATGACACCGTATTTATATCCCGCGCAAATGTCACGCGGACTAGCTATTACAATTATACAATTCTTATGCGAGACCCCGAAGACCCTGAAAATGTCATGGGTATGAGAGATGGGGACCCGAAGACAAGAGAAGGAGCCCTTCCCACGTCACTATCACCCCACTGGGCGCGCCAGAGAGGCACGGTATTGCCAGTATGGAGCCCAGTGCGGAGTTGCGGAATCCCTAGCAAACGAACCCGCTGACCCTGAAAATAACCCCGAGCGTCAAAGCGCCGGCACAGTCGCTCTGGACACCGGTGGGTATATGAGGGGGGCAATAGTGCGAGTTTGGAGTCAATCGACCAAAACTGAGTGATCGGTGGAGGTAACGAAGAAGCTGACGCTGGTGACGCCCAGGAAAGGTAAGACTACCCGACACCTCCGGTACCGATCGGGTATCAGTCCTAATGTTGAGCCCTGCTCCTTGGTGATAGATAACGATATTGGGAAAGAGTTGGCGAGCGAAGTCGAGCCCGGTACCAGGGGGTTATCAGGTAGGCGGATCCCGAAGACTCCTCATGACCACTGACGAAGGCTGAGTGCATGCAGCAACGGGATGTAACGTGAGGGATTTATGAAACGAATGATTAGACATGGGTGTTTGGGTTTTAGACATGGGTGTTTGGGTTTTAGACATGGGTGTTTGGTTTTTTAGAATGGGTGTATAGAAACGTTTGGCGTTCTTGGCAGGTTTTCGGGGTCTTCGGGGTTTCGCATCTAGAGTCATGTAATTGTAATAGCTAGTCCGGCATATTTGCGCGATATAACACGCGCTGTCATTCTCCGACTTTGTTGAAATCATCAGCGACGAAGAAAGAGTCTTATCGATATAAAATCTATTCTATTCGATCTATACGCTTTATCTTTTCAGGACTTAGTGATTCTGTGAAGACTTCACTTGGACGCTTCGTTGAACTTTACTCGAACTACTTCGTTGATTGCCATTGAGGACTAGCAGTGGACGACCGAGACTGACAGTGTCGAATTGACTGAAGAGACCTCGTTCCTTCCTACCTTTGTAGTTAGCGCTTCGAACTCCTAGCTCTTTACGAGACTGCTCGGGTTGTCTGGTGCGACACCCTAATAGTATATCGATAACTCCAAGTTCACCCAGTTTTCCAGAATCACATTTCAAACCTATGATACCCTCTACCCACGAATGGTCACGCAAGACTAAGAACTGTGGAAGAAGACTCATGGGGGAATCTCCTGCCACCGGTATTTACAGCCCAGATCCACTATCACTGCGAAGAGCTGGCAAACGCCCGGCCGGCTCTAGCACAATAGATAGGTTGGAGCAATTTCTAAACACACACGAAGCCGAGATGGCCGGACTGTCGGCCGCGGGCAAAACCATATGGTACCAACTGAACAGAACCCGGGAGAAGTTCCAGGAAGAGAACAGATTGTCGAACATCGCTGCCCAAGCGGTGAAGACAAATCTCGACCAGTTGGCCCGGATGTTCAAAGAGCTCGCTGAAAGCCGAGAATTCGAAAAGCAACAAGCAGCCGCCATCGCGGCCATGGAGAGGGAAGCTTTGGAAGCCGCCCACCTCCAAACCCAGCGACAGTTATATGCTACCCAGGTGGAAATTGAGAAGCTTAGGGAACAGGCAAAACAGTCAGTAGGAGAGGTCATCGAGAGCCAGAAGAAGCAGGCCAAAGGGCATAAGGAACAAATGGCCGAGATGCAGAGACAGATAGACCTACTCCTGACCGCCCACCGGTCCAACGCCCAGACCCATCGGGTAATACCACCTGGCGACCTAGGGGAAGAGGTTGTGATCGGAGGGGGAAGAGCGCCACCGTCGCTGGGAGGAAGTGATGGAGGAAGAGCGCCGCCGCCAGGAGGAAATGGAGGAAAGAAGGACCCCTCGGATGACGGGTCAAGCCACCATGGAAGAAGGGCAGGAGGCGGGGGAAAAGGAAGACGGTCAGAGTCGCCGGAGGAAGATAGAGAACGGGACTCCATGGCCAAAGTGCCCTTTGAATTTGACAACCCCAGAAGCCACAACCTACGGCACTGGCTCCTAGAATGTGAGATCTACTTCGAGCAACGACCCCGCAAGTTCCGGAACGACAAGCAGAAGGTCCTATTCGCGGGAACCTACACCCGAGGATTGGCCAAGGAATGGTTCGCCAACTACCATGAGGTTCACATGCGCGGACCAAATGGCTTGGACTTCTGCACCTGGGAACGATTTAGGCAAGAGATCCGGGGAAGATTCGTGAGCTCGCAGGAGGCGCTAGATGCCGCTTTCAAGATGGACCACCTAAGATACCAATCCAGCATCTCCGATTACCTCACCAAGATGGAGATCCTTAACCAACGAGCACAACAGAGTGGAGCAGCATATCGTAAAACATTGCTGACCGGCCTTCCCGAAGAGATTTGGGATAGACACTCGAAGTTTGAGCCGGCGGAAGACGATGCCCACTTTGTGGCTCAGCTGGAGAGGGCAGGAAAGGCCCATGAAAGTTTTTTGGAACAGAAGAGGTTGTTGGGGAACCCGTCGGCAAGGGCACCACCAAGGAAGGAGGAGAAGAGGAGACCTGGGTTCCAGATTAAGGGACGGGCCCAGGAGGGACAGAAGACAGAGGCCACTGGCAGTCGATCCGAGGAGGGTCGAACACCCAGGGTAGCGCCTGCTCGAGCCAGGATAACAGACCACTGCATTCCAGCTTTGACGAGGCCACCAAGGGCATCCCCAAGTCCCTTTGGACCAGAGACGAACGAAAGGAGAATGTGCTCGCTGTGGTAGGAAGGGTCACCTGTGGCGCTGGTGCCGACAGAACCCCAACTCCGCGCGCTGCTGTCTCTGCTCTGGGCCAGAAGCGTCGTGAAGAGGAGGATGAGGAAATGAAGGATTCACCAGCTCCCCACCCGAGAAGAAGAGGCACAGGACCAAGAAGAAGTCGGTTATGTAGTAGCGCCACATCGACAGGCCCAGCCTATGTTCCGGAATTGGGGTCGGAATCAGAGGTGGATTTCGATATGGGTTTTTAGAAGGGGACTCTGATGAGTCAGGTCAAGAGCTCCCCCAAATTGCAATGTTGTCACTGACGGAGGAAAAAACAAAAAAATTATTATTGAAAAGAAAAAGGCCGGAAGAGGTGGCATCCTCTCCGATGAAGAAGCAACGATTTTCAGGCGAGCCCATTCACGGGTCTCGACCTATCGGTAAATTTTCTATTGGGTTTTTAGATTTCTTATTTCCTTGTCGGGTTTTGTTGGACACCGGGGCTACGGGTCCAGTTATATCTTCTGCTTTTGTTTCTGCTTGTCCCAAAGGTGAAAAGAGACGCCCGCCAGAGTTATGGGTTTTACAGGGAAGTAATGGAGGGCACGGACAAGCCTTTACTGTAATGTTGAATATTATTTCTGGGGGCATAAGTCCGAAGCTCTCCTTCGAGATAGCACCACTACCTAGCTGCATTGACGCCATTTTACCAGCGTGCAGGCTACAGGAGCATAAGTCGCTATTGCCCCAAATGGGGAAGTCACCTTTCATGGAGAATTTTGCAAGACCCGATGCTTCACTGACCAGAAAGAAATTTCAGTGGTTCTAGATGACGACTTGGATGATCCGGAGGCACTATTTATCGGCTCTATATCCGCGACACCGGGAAATCGACTTGAAAACAGTCATCCCAGAGCGATACCATCCAAAACTCCAAGCCTTCCTCCAGTCCGAAGCCGATAAGTTGCCACCAAGACCGAGCCTCCGATCACAGTATCGATCTAGAACCTGGTCAGCAACCTCTGGGGACCCATCTACTCCTTTCCGAGGTTGAATTGAAAGTCTTATGCGGAATACTTGGATAAGATGATGCCTAGGTAAAATTAGACCCAGCAAATCTCCGCAGGTGCCCCCATATTATTTGTAGAAGAAGATGACGGCAGTCTTCGCTATGCCGACCATCGGGGCCTGAATCACACACCATTAAGAATCGGTACACTCTACCCTTAGGGGAGGAATTGAGAGACCGTATTTCAGGCGCGAAGATATTTTCCAAGATAGACCTCAAGGAGGGATATAACCTAGTCCGGATTAAGCAGGGCGACGAGTGGAAAACGGCGTTCAGAACTAGATATGGACACTATGAGTACCTGGTCATGCCATTTGGGCTGACCAACGCGCCCGCCACCTTTCAGGCACTAATAAACGATATCCTTAGAGAATTTCTGGACCAAGGGGTGGTAGCATACCTCGACGACATCCTGATCTACAGCAAGGACGAAACACGAGGAACTGGTCAATAAAGTACTGGACAAGCTCATCGAAAATAATTTAGTGGCCAACCCCAAGAAGTCTTTTCTTTCATCAAAAGGTCATCGATTTTCTCGATTCGTGTTGAGTGAAGAAGGGTAGCAATGTCGACGGACAAGGTGGAAGAAGTCTTGAAGTGGAATCCCGAGGACTGTCAGGACGCCCAATTTTTTATGGGATTCGCCAATTTTTACCGGAGGTTTATATACGTAACTATTCCGGGGTCTGTAGTCCCATCACTAACTGTCACGGCGATGCTAAGAACTTCTCCTGGACTGGCGCGGCCGAAGCGGCCTTTCTGAAGCTCAAGATCCTCTTCACAACTGCACCGATCTTGGTACATTTTTCACCAGAACGACAGTCTGTTGTGGAAACGGACGCAAGCGACTTTGCATTGGGCGCAGTCTTCTCACAGGTAGTTGACGGCAAGCTTCATCCTGTGGCCTTTTACTCTCGCAAGCTCAACCCAGCCGAACTTAACTACGACGTATGGGACAAGGAAATGCTTGGTATCGTTGCCGCCTTTAAAGAATGGCGACGCTACCTGGAGGGACCCAAATACACTGTCTTAGTATATACCGACCACCAGAACCTCCAATACTTTACAACCACCAAGGTTCTGAATCGAAGACAGGCACGATGGGCAGAAGTTCTTGCGGAGTTCAATTTTAAGATTATCTACAGGCCAGGATCGAAGAATGGGAAAGCCGATGCATTGTCAAGACGTCCGGAGTACCGACGTGAAGGGGGGGGCGCGCAGTCAGTGGAGAGGTTGTTGAAGCCTGGACAGTTGGTAGGGATGGAAGAGTATATGATTTCTGCGGCTTCGCTCGCCGGCAAAGAAGTGGTAGATTGGTCTAAGGATTTTCTGGATTTGGTCAGGGAGGCAGGAGAGAAGGACGAGGCATGGAAGGAAGTGGAAAGGAAGAAGGGGTCTGGGGAGTTGAAGGAATTCACGGCTAAGGAGGGATTACTCTTTTTCAAGAACCGCCTATATATACCCAACAGCGACGCGTTGAAAATCCGAATCGCGCAATCAGAACACGACTCTAAGGTGGCAGGACACTTCGGTCAGGATAAAACATTGGAGTTGATCACACGCAACTTCTACTGGCCAAAGATGAACGAATGGATAGACGACTATGTACGCTCATGTGACGACTGCCAACGAAACAAACCAAGTCGGCACCGCAAGTATGGAGCGTTACTTCCTCTAGAAACACCTCACACCGTATGGTCGTCCATATCGATGGATTTCATTGTTCAACTACCAGAATCCAAGGGTTATACGCAAATATGGGTAATAGTAGACCGGTTCTCGAAGATGGCTCATTTTATTCCTCCCAAGGCACGGCGTCTCCTCCCAAGATTTGGCCAAAGTATTCCTACTCAAATTCATGATTCACGACTACCCTAGACATAGTTTCCGATCACGATGCCAAGTTTACGCTGCTTCTGGGCCTCTGATGGAGTTATTGATATCAAGCTTCAGATGAGTACCGCTTCCACCCTCAAACCGATGGTCAGACCGAAAGCGGTCAATCAAACTTTGGAACACTACCTCCCAAGATTCTGCAACTACGAACAAAACGACTGAACTACTCCGCTGGCCGAATACGATACAATAACTCAGAACCTCTGCAACGGACAATCCTTCTATACCAATTACGGATACAACCCTTGAACGAATTGGCCAACGGAGAATGAAGTAGTCAACCCCACCAGTGAATTCCTATGCCCACTTTATACGAGGAGTGCACGACGCCCGCAAAAACTCACCATCGCAAGGGAAAGAATGGGAAAATACTATGATAGAAAGAGAGAGACACCACCAACGTTCAGGATAGGGGACAAAGTTATGCTCAACGCGGTCAACCTCCGAACCCGTCGTTCCACCAAGAAACTAGATCATAAAAAGATGGGGCCATTTGTCATCAAACGACATGGAAAACGCTATGAAGTTGGACCTCCCTCCTCAAATAAAGGTCCACCCCGTGTTCCACATCGAATTATTGGAACCGTACCGAGTCAGCGCTATCCCCGGACGAGAACAACGACCCCCTACCCCTGACGTGGTGGATGCCGAAGGAGAAAAGTTGTATGAGGTGGAGAGAATCATTGGAAGCAGGAAGAGTAGGAAAGGAGTAGTGGAATATCTGGTGAAGTGGCGGGGTTATCCGGTTGGGGAAAGCACGTACCAAGTAATCGACGCCATGGATGAGGAGGTATTGGTGCTTGTCCGAGACTTCCACCGGAAAAACCCCAAGGCCACGATGGACCAACGCCTGAGACTGTAGAGGTACCCTCCGCGGTCTTTTCCTCCACAGACACCACGGGTGATATGTGGAGAAGGTTTACTGGAACCACAGTCGGTCAGAAGATACTTGCGGACAGAGCCCCCTGAGAGGGGGTAAGCTGTTACGGTATAAGAGATGGGGATCCAAGACACAAGAGGAGGAGCCTTTCCCACACCACTATCACCCACTGGGCGCGGAGAGGCACGGTACTGCCAGTATGGAGCCCAGTGCGGAGTTGCGAATCCCTAGCAAACGAACCCGCTGACCCTGAAAATAACCCCGAGCGTCAAAGCGCCGGCACAGTCGCTCTGGACACCGGTGGGTATATGAGGGGCAACAGTGCAAGTTTGGAGTCAATCGGACCAAAACTGAGTGATCGGTGGAGGTAACGAAGAAGCTGACGCTGGTGGCGCCTGGGAAGGTAAGACTACCCGACACCTCCGCACCGATCGGTATCAGTCCTAATGTTGAGCCCTGCTCCTTGGTGATAGATAACGATAATGGGAAAGAGTTGGCGAAGTCGAGCCCGTACCAGGGGTTATCAGGTAGGCAGATCCCGAAGACTCACGACCATCGACGGCGCTGAGTGCATGCAGCAACGGGATGTAACGTGAGGGATTTATGAAACGAATATATAGACATGGGTGTTTGGGTTTTAGACATGGGTGTTTGGTTTTTAGAAAAGGGTGTATAGAAACGTTTGGCGTTCTTGGCAGGTTTTCGGGGTCTTCGGGGTTTCGCATCTAGAATCATATAATTGTAATAGCTAGTCCGCGGACATTTGCGCGGGATATAAATACGGTGTCATTCTCCGACTTTGTTGAAATCATCAGCGACGAAGAAAGAGTCTTATCGATATAAAATCTATTCTATTCGATCTATACACTTTATCTTTTCAGGACTTAGTGATTCTGCGAAGACTTTACTTGAACGCTTCGTTGAACTGTACTTGAACTACTTCGTTGATTGCCATTGAGGACTAGCAGTGGACGACCGAGACTGACAGTATCGAATTGACTGAAGAGACCTCGTTCCTTTCTACCTGTGTAGTTAGCGTTTCGAACTCCTAGCTCTCTACGAGACTGCTCGGGTTGTCTGGTGCGACACCCTAATACTGTCGGCAAGGGCACCGCCTAGGAAAGAGGAGAAGAGGAGACCTGGGTTCCAGATTAAGGGACGGGCCCAGGAAGGACAGAAGACAGAGGCCACTGGCAGTCGATCCGGAGGAGGGTCGAACACCCAGGGTAGCGCCCGTTCGAGCCAGGATAACAGACCACTGCATAGGCCACCAAGGGCATCCCCAAGTCCCTTTTGGACCAGAGACGGACGAAAGGAGAATGTGCTCGCTGTGGTAGGAAGGGTCACCTGTGGCGCTGGTGCCGACAGAACCCCAACTCCGGCGCTGCTGTCTCTGCTCTGGGCCAGAAGCGCGGTCGTGAAGAGGAGGATGAGGAAATGAAGGATTCACCAGCTCCCCCACCCGAGAAAAAGAAGAGGCACAGGACCAAGAAGAAGTCGGTTGCGGTAGCAGCGACCGCCACATCGACAGGCCCAGCCTATGTTCCGGAGTTAGGGTCGGAGTCAGAGGTGGATTTAGATATGGGTTTTTAGAAGGGGACTCTGATGAGTCAGGTGAAGAGCTCCCCCAAATTGCAATGTTGTCACTGACAGAGGAAAAAACAAAAATATTGAAAAGAAAAAGGCCGGAAGAGGTGGCATCCTCTCCGATGAAGAAGTTAACGATTTTCAGGCGAGCCCATTCACGGGTCTCGACCTATCGGTAAATTTTCTATTGGGTTTTTAGATTTCTTATTTCCTTGTCGGGTTTTGTTGGACACCGGGGCTACGGGTCCAGTTATATCTTCTGTTTTTGTTTCTGCGTTTTCTGTCCCAAAGGTGAAAAGAGACGTCCCGGCCAGAGTTATGGGTTTTACAGGGGAAGTAATGGAGGGCACGGGACAAGCCTTTACTGTAATGCTAAATATTATTTCTGGGGGGCATAAGTCCGAGCTCTCCTTCGAGATAGCACCACTACCTAGCGGCATTGACGCCATTTTACCAGTGTGGTGGCTACAGGAGCATAAGCCGGCTATTGCCCCAAATGGGGAAGTAACCTTTCATGGAGAATTTTGCAAGACCCGATGCTTCACTGACCAGAAAGAAATTTCAGTGGTTCTAGATGACGACGTACTGAATGATCCGGAGGCACTATTTATCGGCTCTATATCCGCGGACACCGGGGAAATCGACCTGAAAACAGTCATCCCAGAGCGATACCATCCCAAGCTCCAAGCCTTCCTCCAGTCCGGGTTCCGATAAGTTACCACCAAGACCGAGCCTCCGATCACAGTATCGATCTAGAACCTGGTCAGCAACCTCCCCACCCATCTACTCCTTTTCCGAGGTTGAATTGAAAGTCTTATGAATACCTGAATAAGATGATGCGTCTAGGTAAAATTAGACCCAGCAAATCTCCGGCAGGTGCCCCCATATTATTTGTGAAGAAGAAGGACGGCAGTCTTCGGCTATGCGTCGACTACCGGGGCCTGAATCGCGTCACTATTAAAAATCGGTATACTCTACCCTTAGGGGAGGAATTGAGGGACCGCATTTCGGGCGCAAAGATATTTTCCAAGATTGACCTCAAGGAGGGATATAACCTGGTCCGGATCAAACAGGGTGACGAGTGGAAAACAGCGTTCAGAACCAGATATGGACACTACGAGTACCTAGTCATGCCATTTGGGCTAACTAACGCACCCGCCACCTTTCAAGCACTAATAAACGATATCCTTAGAGAGTTCCTCGACCAAGGGGTGGTAGCATACCTCGACGACATCCTAATCTACAGCAAGGATGAGGCCGAACATGAGGAACTGGTCAATAAGGTGCTGGACAAGCTCATCGAGAACAACCTAGTGGCCAACCCCAAGAAGTCATTCTTTCACCAAAAGGTTATCGACTTTCTCGGGTTCGTGTTGAGTGAAGAAGGGGTAGCAATGGCAACGGACAAGGTGGAAGAAGTCTTGAAGTGGGAATCCCCGAGGACCGTCAGGGACGTCCAAGTTTTTATGGGATTCGCAAATTTTTACCGCAGGTTTATACCTAACTATTCCGGGGTCTGTAGTCCCATCACTAACTGTCTACGTGGCGATGCTAAGAACTTCTCCTGGACTAGCGCGGCCGAAGCGGCCTTTCTGAAGCTCAAGATCCTCTTCACGACTGCACCGATCTTGGTACATTTTTCACCAGAACGACAGTCTGTTGTGGAAACGGACGCAGTTTAATTTTGCATTGGGCGCAGTCTTCGCAGGTAGTAGACGGCAAGCTTCATCCTGGGGCCTTGAACTCCCGCAAGCTTAACCCAGCCGAACTCAACTACGACGTATGGGACAAAGAAATGCTCGGTATCGCTGCCTTTTAAAGAATGGCGACGCTACCTGAAGGACCCAAATACACTGTCAAGATATACCGACCACCAGAACCTCCAATATTTTACAACCACCAAGGTTCTGAATCGAAGACAGGCACGATGGGCAGAAGTCCTTGCGGAGTTCAATTTTAAAATTATCTACAGGCCAGGATCGAAGAATGGGAAAGCCGATGCATTGTCAAGACGTCCGGAGTACCGACGTGAAGGGGCGCGAGTCAGTGGAGAGGTTATTGAAGCCTGGACAGTTGGAAGGGATGGAAGAATATATGATTTCTGCGGCTTCGCTCGCCGGCAAAGAAGTGGTAGATTGGTCCAAGGATTTTCTGGACCTGGTTAGGGAGGCAGGAGAGAAAGACGAGGCATGGAAGGAAGTGGAAAGAAAGAAGGGGTCTGGGGAATTGAAGGAATTCACGGCTAAGGAGGGACTACTCTTTTTCAAGAACCGCCTATACATACCCAACAGCGACGCGTTGAAAATCCGAATCGCGCAATCAGAACACGACTCTAAGGTAGCAGGACACTTCGGTCAGGATAAGACACTAGAGTTAATCACACGCAACTTCTACTGGCCAAAGATGAACGAATGGATAGACGACTACGTACGCTCATGCGACGATTGCCAACGAAACAAACCAAGTCGGCACCGCAAGTATGGAGCGTTACTTCCTCTAGAAACACCTCACACCGTATGGTCGTCCATATCAATGGATTTCGTTGTTCAGCTACCAGAATCTAAGGGTTATACGCAGATATGGGTAGTAGTAGACCGGTTCTCAAAGATGGCTCATTTTATTCCCCTCCCAGGCACCGCGTCCTCCCAAGATTTGGCCAAAGTATTCCTGGCTCAAATCTGGCGCATTCACGGACTACCTCTGAATATAGTTTCCGACCGCGATGCCAAATTCACGTCAAGCTTCTGGGCCTCTCTGATGGATTTGTTGGATATCAAGCTTCGTATGAGTACCGCTTTCCACCCTCAAACCGATGGTCAAACCGAGCGAGTCAATCAAACGTTGGAACACTACCTCCGGGCATTCTGCAATTTAACAAAACGACAATGAACTACTCACTGGCGAATACGATACAATAACTCAGAACCTCTGCAACGGGACAATCCTCTTCTATACCAATTACGGATACAACCTCGAACGAATTGGCCAACGGAGAATGAAGTAGTCAACCCCATCAGCGACCTCTATGCCCACTTTATACGAGGAGTGCACGACGCCGCCCGGCAAAAACTCACCATCGCAAGGGAAAGAATGGGAAAGTACTATGATAGGAAGAGAGAGGCACCACCAACGTTCAGGATAGGGGACAAGGTTATGCTCAACGCGGTCAACCTCCGAACCCGTCGTTCCACCAAAAAACTGGATCATAAGAAGATGGGGCCATTTGTCATCAAACGACTCGCGGGAAAACGAGCTTGCGAACTGGACCTCCCTCCTCAAATAGAGGTCCACCCCGTATTCCACATCGAATTACTGGAACCATACCGGGTTAGCGCTATCCCCGGACGGGAACAACGACCCCCTACCCCTGAC
Organism: Morchella sp. 2018-W16; assembly: GCA_024713755.1. Lineage (NCBI taxonomy): Eukaryota > Fungi > Ascomycota > Pezizomycetes > Pezizales > Morchellaceae > Morchella > Morchella sp. 2018-W16. The sequence goes on along the minus strand of JAMGYY010000025.1, from coordinate 682,841 downwards.
GTGGTGGATGCCGAAGGAGAAAAGTTGTACGAGGTGGAGAAGATTATAGGAAGCAGGAGGAGTAGGAAAGGAGTAGTGGAATATCTGGTGAAGTGGCGGGGTTATCCGGTTCGGGAAAGCACGTACCAAGTTATCGACGCTATGGATGAGGAGGTACTGATGCTTGTCCGAGACTTCCACCGAAAAAACCCCAAGGCCACGATGGACCAACGCCTGAGATTGTAGAGGTACCCTCCGCGGCTAAGTCCTTCCCCTCCACAGACACCACGGGTGATATGTGGAGAAGGTTTATGTTACGGGTATAAGAGATGGGGATCCAAAGACACAAGAGGAGGAGCCCTTCCCACACCACTATCACCCACTGGGCGCGCCAGAGAGGCACGGTATTGCCAGTATGGAGCCCAAGTGCGGAGTTGCAGAATCCCTAGCAAACGAACCTGCTGACTGAAAATAACCACCGGAGCGTCAAAGCGCCGGCACAGTCGCTCTGGACACCGGTGGGTATATGAGGGGGCAATAGTGCGAGTTTGGAGTCAATCGGACCAAAACTGAGTGATCGGTGGAGGTAACGAAGAAGCTGACGCTGGTGGCGCCCAGGGGAAGGTAAGACTACCCGACACCTCCGGTACCGATCGGTATCCGTCCTAATGTCGAGCCCTGCTCCTTGGTGATAGATAACGATAATGGGAAAGAGTTGGCGAGCGAAGTCGAGCCCGGTACCAGGGGGTTATCAGGTAGGCTGATCCCGAAGACTCTCACGAATTACCGACGAAGGCTGAGTGCATGCAGCAACGGATGTAACGTGAGGATTTATGAAACGAACGTTTAGACATGGGTGTTTGGGACATGGGTGTTTGGTTTTATAGAATGGGTGTATAGAAACGTTTGGCGTTCTTGGCAGGTTTTCAGGGTCTTTGGGGTCTCGCATCTAGAATCATGTAATTTTAATAGTTAGTCCGCGTGACATTTGCGCGGGATATAAATACGGTGTCATTCTCCGACTTTGTTGAAATCATCAGCGATGAAGAAAGAGTCTTATCGATATAAAAAATATTCTATTCGATCTATACGCTTTATCTTTTCAGGACTTAGTGATTCCGGGAGAACTTTACTTGAACACTTCGTCAGAGATACTTCTTTGATTACCATTGAGGACTAGCAGTGGACGACCGAGACTGACGGTATCGCATTGACTGAAGAGACCTCGTTCCTTTCTACCTTTGTAGTTAGCGCTTCGAACTCCTAGCTCTTTACGAGACTGCTCGGGTTGTCTGGTGCGACAACCTAATAAATAGCAACGATTTTCGATTCAGCGGGCTTCTCTTTCTTGGGGGTCAGGGCGGCGACGGTTGTTGGATAGGTCCATGGAACATTTCCTCCTAGGGTATAAGAGGGGTGTACAGCTGGCGCAGCATTCTTCGGTGGTGCAGGGCGTACGACTGGGGATGTTGCTGGTGCAAAGGGGGGTCGAGGGTTAAAGGGGCAGGGAGCCGCTCCACTAGGGACTTGGAACCTAAATCTTCCCAGTCTGGTCTGTAGGGCTCTCTGTTTGTTGTCCAGCCTTTGTAGCAGTAGCCCACAGTTTTTAGTGGTTCCGAGGGTTTCATTCTGAATTATCAGAGTCATGAGGTCCTGGTTGAGTCCTTCAAAGAGGCATTCGATCAAGGCAGGTTCGTTGAATTCAGAGTCGACAGCATATCACTGGAACTCTGCGAAGTATTCAGAGAATGGTTTCTGGCGGCGGCGGATTTCCCGAAGGTTGCGAGCAGACGTTGCTACCCGATCAGGATCCCCAAAAGCATTGTTGAGGATTTCAAAAAATTCCCCCATGATATCTAGGTTGATTCCTTCTTCCGAAATGTAGGCAGAAATTGGTCCGCCGCTGGTCCTTCCAGGCGAGAGATGGAGTAGGCGATCTGTTGAGCTGGGGTGGGAAAGCAATCCGCATTAGCAGACAGTTTAATCTACAACTGTCCCTGGAATACTCTGAGCCCCTTTCGGTCTCCTTTGAACTTGTTGGAGTCGGGTAGCTTCTCTGATTTGGTAGAACGAGTTAGGCTATCATGGATCCCCCCCAGGCCTTCTTTTGCTCCCTCTTGGAGCCTCTTGATCTTGGCCTTCATCAGCAAGCTTTACCATTTGTGACTGGAGTCTCCTGAGTCTCCTGAGACCCCTGTAATCTCCTGAGACCTGAAAAATCTTGCTGATGTTGAGGATGTGGGTTTCCTTTTGGAATTCGGCTCTGGCATTCTCCGTCCCAGTATGGGGGGTTCCTAGGTCGATAGAGTACTGTTGAACTTCCTCATGAGCCCTTAGGAGAAGGTTGTAGACTTGTTGGGCTTCCAGGGAGGCCTCGGTGTCAACCTCGGTGTGGATGGTGAAGCAGTTTGTCAGATCTTCATGGAGCTTTTGGTAGTCGAAAGGGGTAGAATTGGTTGAAGACATGGTGGACTATGGCGTGATACTGTACCGCTCGATATGGGAGACCTTGTCTTAGTGTGACAAAGTAACTAAGACTTAGAGTGTGACAGATGGAAACCATGACGCAAGCGAGATTGAGGGGTACAACCGAGAGCGAATAAAAGGACGAAGGTCCCAGCGAAGGCAAAGGCTAAGGCAAGGACAAGCACAAGGCGGCGGCCAAGGCGAAGACACAGGGCAAGGGAAGTGAGGACCAGTTGACAAGGCAGCTAGAGGTACCGAAGAAGCTATGAAGATCTCCTTCCAGAGACGAGGATCGAAGGCAAGTCAAGAATAAAGGCTATGGTAAGAGATAGGAGTAGATTCCTATGTACTATTATGACAGGAAGACGAGGTGAAGAGAAAAGGAAAGAAATCTACAAAGCTCGCTACCACCTTCCCTTTATATAGTTCCTGGTAAATAATCAGACTTTATCTTCAACAGGGTACCGGGGACTCGGGGTGAGATGGGCGTTGGCCGATTCCACTTGGATGACAAGGGACCTCTTCATCTCAGCCTGCAGAAACTCGATAACTTGGGACATGTCGCGGGCGGTGCCATTAGCCTGGTCTTCCACTGTGGTAGTTACATGTGTGAGGGGACCGAAAGATATTCGGGGGTGTTGGACAAAGTTACCCTGGTATTAGGGTGTCGCACCAGACAACCTGAACAGTCTCGTAATGAACTAGGAGTTCGAAACGCTAACTACAAAGGTTGAAAGGAACGAGGTTATTAGGGTGTCGCACCAGACAACCTGAGCAGTCTCGTAATGAGCTAGGAGTTCGAAGCGCTAACTACAAAGGTAGAAAGGAATGAGGTCTCTTCAGTCAATGCGTTACTGTAAGTCTCGGTCATCCACTGCTAGTCCTCAATGGTAATCCAAACGAAGTAATTTTGACGAAGTGTTCAAGTAAAGTTCTCACGGAATCACTAAGTCCTGAAAAGATAAAGCGTGTAGATCGAATAGAATATTTTATATCGATAAGACTCTTTCTTCGTCGCTGATGATTTCAACAAAGTCGGAGAATGACACCGTATTTATATCCCGCGCAAATGTCACGCGGACTAGCTATTACAATTACATGATTCTAGATGCGAAACCCCGAAGACCCCGAAAACCTGCCAAGAACGCCAAACGTTTGTATACACCCATTCTAAAAATCAAACACCCATGTCTAAAACCCAAACACTCATGTCTAGACATTCGCTTCAGAACTCCTCACGCTACATCCCGTTGCATGCACTCAGCCTTCGCCGTGGTCACGGCGAGTCTTCGATCAGCTACCTGATAACCCCTGGTACCGGCTCGACTTCGCCGCCAACTCTTTCCCTGTATCGCTATTCATCACCAAGGAGCATGGCTCAACATTAGGACTGATACCGATCGGTACCGAGGTGTCGGGTAGTCTTACCTTCCCGCGCCACCAGCGCCAGCTTCTTCGTTACCTCCACCGATCACCAGTTTTGGTCCGATTGACTCCAACTCGCACTATTGCCCCCTCATATACCCACCGGTGTCCTGAGGTCCCAAGAAAACGACTGGACCGACCACTGACGGTATTTGATTATATATTATTTGCTATGTCGGGACTAAGGGCGCCCTAAGATTACAGGGAATACAAGTGAAGAGAAATCAAGAAGTTAAGAAGTCCCACAAGTGAGTGAGATAGCTCCCTATATATTGCCCTGAAAATCTTTCACTGACTCATCTCCTAGAACCCCATGGAACCCAAAGGAAATCCATCATTACAAATACCTGCATGTCGTTAACTCATAGAACCCTGTGTCCGAAACCCATAGAACATAAAAGAAACCTGACTAATCCTTCTTCCCACACTAGTGCTCGATATCGTATCACGCCGTGATATTACAGCTGATACGTAGTAACTAGCTTCTGTTTCCACAATAATTTTCCGGTGGGGGTCGAAGTGCCTAAGAACAGGAGCCGAGGTGAAAGCCTCCTTGAGGTCCTCGAATGCCTAGTTTGCCTGAGGAAACCACTGTAACTTGATGTACTTCTTGGTTAACGCCGTGAGGAGGGATACCACCTTGCTATACATGTAGATGAACCGTCACTAGAAGTTTGTAAACTTGAGGAAGACTTGGACGTGCTTGACATTCTTGGGGGTTTCCCACAAGATGCAGACACCTTTTGAGTCCCATGCTGATTTAGATGATCATCCTGTGACTATTTACCCACATGTAAATTGCACTTTTCTGGTTTCAGGTGTACATTGTGTCATTCCAAGATTTCCATGACCTTACGAACGTGTTCCCTATGCTGCTCCATGTTATCGGAGTAGATGAAGATATCATACCGGTAGGCGGTGCAGAGGTCATCGAGGTGAGGGCGCAGGAGATCATTGACCCAGTGTTGAAAGGCAGCAGGGGCGTTGGTGAGTCCAAAGGGCATGACCTGGTATTCAAAGTGCCAGTGGCCCTAGCGGATTCGGAACACAGTCTTTTATTCATCCCCTTCCTTGATACGTAGCTGGTGGTAGCTCCAACAGAGATCGAGCTTGGTGTAGTACCTGGCCCTGACGATATTTGTCAGGGTTTCCGGGAGCAGGGGCAGCGGGTGGTGGTTCTTGATGGTGATCTCCTTTAAACCACGGTAGTCGACGCAGAGGTGGAGGGAACCATCGGCCTTTTTGACAAACTGGATCGGGGCACTAGCCGGGAACTCGGAGTAGCGGATAAAGCCCTTGGATAGGTTCTCCGTGATGTAGCCATGGGGTGCCTGAAGCTCGTCCCTGAACATGTTATACATGGACCTGAAGGGTGGTTGTGTTAAAGGGAACACCCCCCCAACCGCCAGGTAGTTCAACGTAGAGCTCGGTGTTCCCAGGGACCATGGCTGAGGCCATAGGTGTGACGGGGCTCTGCCTCTACAACAGTAGGAGAGTAGGACAAAGTATGACTAAGGCGTCCCGAACAAATAGATGTGCTCTAAGGTACCAATAGAAAACTCTCTACTTGACGTGAAGACAATAGGAATAATCAGGTATAGAGATAAAAGATTCTTCGTGTATTCACTTAGAATAATCTTAAGGGACTTCTTCCATTCTGATTCCTCAACTGGAGATGATGATCGGAATAGACGTGCGGGAACGGAGGCGAGTACTTATACTGCCAGCTCTTGGTTCTCGACCTCATCTTTCCTACTAAGTTACATGAAAGCTCTGTTGCATCGAACTGAATTCCTCCGTTACCCCGCTTTCCACTAAGCGCTAGCGGGCGTTCTCGGCTCGCGAGCATAACATTCTTAGTCAGGGTCAAGGATCATCTGCATCCTGGGCTAGCACCTAGCCAGCATGCATGAAAGAGACCAGACGATTCTACCCAATGTTGCGATAGAGCTGTCATTGTAGACTTAACGGGCTAGGCTACTACCGCCAGCAGTAGTAGTAGTCATCATGCTCAGAGACTATGATGCCCAGCACTCAGAGGCTCAGCGGGTCCCTCTAGATACTGGGCGATAAGACTCGTCAAGACTTCCGAAATAGTTCTTCTGACAGATAGTTAGGAGGTCTGTATTTCACAGCAGGTAGAGAGCCTGTGAGTAACATTCCTACCACTGTACTAACTGGCTTTCTAACAATGACTCTTTCAGATATAACGGCCCCATGTGTACTCATACACCAGATGGGATGTGGCTCGAGAAACGCTGGAGATGGAGAGGTCCATAGGGGCGAACTCACCGGGGTGTGTGTGAGGGTGTGATGTAGGGGAGGCAAATTGCCCCTGGGGTTCCTGTTAACCCTGTGGGCGCTCTATTAGGGAGTGTCGCACAGACAACCCAGAAACTGACAGTCTCGTAAAGAGCTAGGAGTTCCAGCGCTTAACTACAAAGGTAGAAAAAACGAGGTCTCTTCAAGTCAATTCGACACTGTCAGTCTCGGGTTAGATCCCACTGCTAGTCCTCGCCCACTGGTAATCAACGAAGTAGTTCAAGTAAAGTTCAACGGTGTTCAAGTAAAGTCCTCACAGAATCACTAAGTTCCTGAAAGATAGTCAGATAGATCGAATAGATTTTATATCGATAAGACTCTTTCTTCGCCGCTGATGATTTCAACAAAAAGTCGGAGAATGACACCGATGATTTATATCTCACAAGTAACTGTCTCATGACTAGCTATTATAATTACATGATTCTAGATGCGAGACTCAAGACCCTGAAAACCTGCCAAGAACGCCAAGCGTTTTCTATACACCCATTCTAAAAAACCAAACACCCATGTCTAAACCCAAACACCCATGTCTATATATTCGTTTCATAAATCCTCACGTTACATCCTTGCTGCATGCATCAGCCTTCGCGGCGAGTCTTGATCTGCCTACCTGATAACCCTGGTACCGTGACCGCCGCCAACTCTTTCCCCATTATCGTTATCTATCACCATGAGCAGGGCTCAACATTAGGACTGATACCGATCGGGTACCGGAGGTGTCGGGTAGTCTTACCTTTCCCTGGCGCCACCAGCCAGCTTCTTCGTTACCTCCACCGATCACTCAGTTTTGGTCGATTGACTCCAACTCGCACTGTTGCCCTCATATACCCACCGGTGTCCAGAGCGACTGTGCCGGCGCTTTGACGCCAAAGTTATTTTCAGGGTCGAAAACGGCCTGCTTAGGATTCAAGAACTCAAGACTCCCATACTGGCAGCACCGTGCCTCTCTGGCGCGCCCAGTGGTGTGATAGTGGTGTGGGAAGGGCTCCTCCTCTTGTCTTCGGGTCCCCATCTCTCATACCCGTGACAGCGTCCTTCCTTGCCCTGATCTTGTTGTCCATTGTCATTAACCTCCTGACATAGGCATCGAAACCTTCCGTAGTGGTGTCCTGATATATCATTGCGTCCTTCAAGTCGTCGGCCAACCATGTTTCCAGAGCATCCTTCTTGGCTTCCTCATTGTAGTCGAGTTGGCCCATGATACGCAGGAATTGGGTGAGGTAGGTCGCGAAGAGTCCCTTGCCCTGGCGGAGGCTTTGGAGTTCCCTTCTGGCTGTGCCTCGGGGGCCTGGGTCTCCAAAGGAGGCTTCCAGGAATGCGACGAAGGCGGCGACCGATGCAAATGGGGCGGCATCCCCGGTGGCCATGGGAATGACCTGGTCCAACGCCTTCCCCTCCAACCGACTGACTGCGTAGAAGACCTTGGCCTCCTCATTCAAGAACCTATCCTGGTTGACCCTGAGTCTGGTACGGAGGAGGTTGAGGAACCCTTCTTCCGACCCCTGCTGAACTTTGGGGGGTCGGGGAACTTTTCGGAGCGGAAGGTGGCGGGTGGAGGATTTGCAGGTGGTGGGGGGAGGACGTCCGGTGGGGGTGGTGGAGGAGGTGGGGCGGCTCGGGCTGCGGTGAGTTGAAACTCCACGGTACGAACCTGTTACGGGTATGAGAGATGGGGACCCGAAGACAAGAGGAGGAGCCCTTCCCACACCACTATCACACCACTGGGCGCGCCAGAGAGGCACGGTGCTGCCAGTATGGAGCCCAAGTGCGGAGTTGCAGAATCCCTAGCAAACGAACCCGTTCTCGACCCTGAAAATAACCCCCGGAGCGTCAAAGCGCCGGCACAGTCGCTCTGGACACCGGTGGGTATATGAGGGGGCAATAGTGCGAGTTTGGAGTCAATCGGACCAAAACTGAGTGATCGGTGGAGGTAACGAAGAAGCTGACGCTGGTGGCGCCCAGGAAAGGTAAGATTACCCGACACCTCCGTACCGATCGGTATCAGTCCTAATGTTGAGCCCTGCTCCTTGGTGATAGATAACGATAATGGGAAAGAGTTACGGAAGTCGAGCCCGGTACCAGGGGTTATCAGGTAGGCTGATCCCAAGACTCACGACCACTGACGAAGGCTGAGTGCATGCAGCAACGGATGTAACGCGAGGGATTTATGAAACTAATGATTAGACATGGGTGTTTGGGTTTTAGACATGGGTGTTTGGTTTTTAGAAAGGGTGTATAGAAACGCTTACGTTCTTAAGAGGTTTTCGCCTTCGCTCAGATCTAGAATCATGTAATTGTAATAATTTAGTCCATGAGACATTTGCGCGATATAAATACGTGTCATTCTCCGACTTTGTTGAAATCATCAGCGATTTAAGAAAGAGTCTTATCGATATAAAATCTATTCTATTCGATCTATACGCTTTTATCTTTTCAGGACTTAGTGATTCTGTGAAGACTTCACTTGGACGCTTGCTGAACTTTACTAACTACTGCTGATTGCCATTGAGGACTAGCAGTGACACCGAGACTGACACAGTGTCGAATTGACTGAAGAGACCTCGCTCTTCCTACCTTTGTAGTTAGCGCTCAACTCCTAGCTTTTTTACGAGACTGCTCGTTGTCTGGTGCGACACCCTAATAGTATATCGATAACTCCAAGTTCACCCTGAGTTTTCCAGAATTACATTTCAAACCTACATACCCTCCACCCGCGATGGCTGCAAGACTAGGAACTGTGGAAGAAGACTCATTATGGGGGAATCTCCTGCTTTCAGCCGAGATGACAGCCCAGATCCACTATCACTGCGAAAGCTGGCAAACGCCCGCCGGTTTCTAGCACAATGGATAGGTTGGAGCATTTCCTACAAACACATTAAAGTCGAGATGGTCGGATTGTCGTCAAGTGGCAAAACCATATGGTACCAACTAAACAGAACCCGGGAGAAGTTCCAGGAAGAGAACAGATTGTCGAACATCGCTGGCCAAGCGGTGAAGACAAATCTCGACCAGTTGGCCCGGATGTTCAAAGAGCTCGCTGAAGGCCGAGAGTTCGAAAAACAACAAGCAACCGCCATCGCGGCCATGGAGAGGGAAGCTTTGGAAGCCGCCCACCTTCGAACCCAGCAACAATTATATACCACCCAGGTGGAAATTGAGAAACTTAGGGAACAGGCGAAGCAGTCGGTGGGAGAGGTCATCGAAAGCCAGAAGAAACAAGCTAAAGGGCATAAGGAGCAAATGGCCGAGATGCAGAGACAGATAGACCTACTCCTGACCGCCCACCGATCCAACGCGCCAGATCCATCGATCTATCCGCCGGGTGAAGAAGAAGAAGAATTTGTGGTCGGGGGAGGAAGAGCGCCGTCCCCGCCGCCAGGAGGTGATGGAGGAAGAGCGCCGCCGCCGCCAGGAGGAAATGGAGGAAAGAAGGACCCCTCGGATGACGGGTCAAGCCACCATGGAAGAAGGGCAGGAGGCGGAGGAAGAGGAAGACGGTCAGAGTCGCCGGAGGAAGATAGAGAACGGGACTCCTTGGCCAAGGTGCCCTTTGAATTTGACAACCCCAGAAGCCACAACCTACGGCACTGGCTCCTAGAATGTGAGATCTACTTCGAGCAACGACCCCGCAAGTTCCGGAACGATAAGCAGAAGGTCCTATTCGCGGGAACCTACACCACAGGCTTGGCCAAAGAATGGTTCGCAAACTACCATGAGGTTCATACATGCGACCAAACGGCCTGGAGTTCTGCACCAACGAACGATGACAAGAAATCCGGGAAGATTCGAGCTCGCAGGAGGCGCTTAGATGCCGCTTTCAAGATGGACCACCTAAGATACCAATCCAGCATCTCCGATTACATCTCACCAAGATGGAGATCCTAACCAACGAAAGACAACAGAGTGGGGCAGCATATCGTAAAAACATTGCTGACCGGCCTTCCCAAGAGATTTGGATAGACCTCAAGTTTGAGCCGGCGGAAGACGATGCCCACTTTGTGGCTCAGCTGGAAAGGGCAGGAAAGGCCCACGAAAGTTTTTTGGAGCAGAAGAGGTTGTTGGGGAACCTGTCGGCAAGGGCACCGCCTAGGAAAGAGGAGAAGAGGAGACCTGGGTTCCAGATTAAGGGACGGGCCCAGGAAGGACAGAAGACAGAGGCCACTGGCAGTCGATCCGGAGGAGGGTCGAACACCTGCGTAGCGCCTGCTCGAGCGGTGATAACAGACCACTGCATTCCAGCTTTGACGAGGCCACCAAGGGCATCCCCAAGTCCCTTTGGACCAGAGACGGACGAAAGGAGAATGTGCGCGCGGTGGTAGGAAGGGTCACCTGTGGCGCTGGTGCCGACAGAACCCCAACTCCGGCGCTGTCTCTGCTCTGGGCCAGAAGCGCGGTCATGAAGAGGAGGATGAGGAAATGAAGGATTCACCAGCTCCCCCACCCGAGAAAAAGAAGAGGCACAGGACCAATAAGAAGTCGGTTGCGGTAGCAGCGACCGCCACATCGACAGGCCCAGCCTATGTTCCGGAGTTAGGGTCGGAGTCAGAGGTGGATTTAGATATGGGTTTTTAGAAGGGGACTCTGATGAGTCAGGTGAAGAGCTCCCCCAAATTGCAATGTTGTCACTGACAGAGGAAAAAACAAAAATATTGAAAAGAAAAGGCCGGAAGAGGTGGCATCCTCTCCGGCGAAGAAGTTAACGATTTTCAGGCGAGCCCATTCACGGGTCTCGACCTATCGGTAAATTTTCTATTGGGTTTTTAGATTTCTTATTTCCTTGTCGGGTTTTGTTGGACACCGGGGCCACGGGTCCAGCTTATATCTTCTGTTTTTGTTTCTATGCTTTTCTGTCCCAAAGGTGAAAAGAGACGCCCGCCAGAGTTATGGGTTTTACAGGGAAGTAATGGAGGCACGGACAAGCCTTTACTGTAATGCTAAATATTATTTCTGGGGGCATAAGTCCGAGTTTCCTTCGAGATAGCACCACTACCTAGCTGCATTGACGCCTATTTTACCAGTGTGGTGGCTACAGGAAGATAAGCCGCTATTGCCCCAAATGGGGAAGTAACCTTTCATGGAGAATTTTGCAAGACCCGATGCTTCACTGACCAGAAAGAAATTTCAGTGGTTCTAGATGACGACGTACTGAATGATCCGGAGGCACTATTTATCGGCTCTATATCCGCGGACACCGGGGAAATCGACCTGAAAACAGTCATCCCAGAGCGATACCATCCCAAGCTCCAAGCCTTCCTCCAGTCCGAAGCCGATAAGTTACCACCGCACCGAGCCTCCGATCACAGTATCGATCTAGAACCTGGTCAGCAACCTCCCTGGGGACCCATCTACTCCTTTTCCGAGGTTGAATTGAAAGTCTCATGGAATACCTGAATAAGATGATGCGCCTAGGTAAAATTAGACCCAGCAAATCTCGCAGGTGCCCCCCATATTATTTATGAAGAAGAAGGACGGCAGTCTTCGCCATGCCGACTATCGGAGCCTGAATCGCGTCACTATTAAAAATCGGTATACTCCACCCTTAGGGGAGGAATTGAGGACCGTGATTTCCAAGAAAAAGATATTTTCCAAGATTGACCTCATGAGTGATATAACCTTCCGATCAAACAGGGCGACGAAGTGGAAAACAGCGTCAGAACCAGATATGGACACTACGAGTACCTAGTCATGCCATTTGGGCTAACTAACGACCCGCCACCTTTCAAGCACTAATAAACGATATCCTTAGAGAAGCTACCTAAGGGTGGTAGCATACCTCGACGACATCCTAATCTACAGCAAGGATGAGGCCGAACATGAGGAACTGGTCAATAAGGTGCTGGACAAGCTCATCGAGAACAACCTAGTGGCCAACCCCAAGAAGTCATTCTTTCACCAAAAGGTTATCGACTTTCTCGCTGTTGAGTGAAGAAGGTAGCAATGGCAACGACAAGGTGGAAGAAGTCTTGAAGTGAATCCCGAGGACCGCCAGGACGCCCAAGTTTTATGGGATTCGCAAATTTTACCGGAGGTTTATACCTAACTATTCCGGGGTCTGTAGTCCCATCACTAACTGTCTACGCATGACGCTAAGAATCCTCCTGACTAGCGTCAAGCGGCCTTTCTGAAGCTCAAGATCCTCTTCACGACTGCACCGATCTTGGTACATTTTTCACCAGAACGACAGTCTGTTGTGGAAACGGACGCAGTTTACTTTTGCATTGGGCGCAGTCTTCTCGCAGGTAGTTGACGGCAAGCTTCATCCTGTGGCCTTTTACTCCCGCAAGCTCAACCCAGCCGAACTTAACTACGACGTATGGGACAAAGAAATGCTTGGTATCGTTGCCGCCTTTAAAGAATGGCGACGCTACCTGGAAGGACCCAAATACACTGTCCTAGTATATACCGACCACCAGAACCTCCAATATTTTACAACCACCAAGGTTCTGAATCGAAGACAGGCACGATGGGCAGAAGTTCTTGCGGAGTTCAATTTTAAAATTATCTACAGGCCAGGATCGAAGAATGGGAAAGCCGATGCATTTGTGACGGGGCTCTGCCTCTACTAACAAAGTGTAGGAAGCAAGAGGGCCGATAGAAGATAGAAAGTAGTTTTGAGAGTAAAGATTCTTCTCGGTAGACTTAGAATAATCTTAAGGGTCTTCTTCCGCTTGTTACAACTGATGATCAGAAAATCTGAACTGAAGGGCGGAAAATGGAGATGAGTACTTATACTCCAAATCTCCTTTTCCTGCATTCCTCGCTCTTACTAAGTTCCGTGAAAACTCTGTCTTTGGACCGAAACTATTCCTCCGCTACTCCGCTTTCTCCCTAAGTTAGCGGGTTTCCGGTCCTAGAGTAAGCACCCTTAGTCGGGTCAAGGATCACCTGCAGCCTGGCTGTCACACAGCCCGGCCTGCATTAAATGAGTCTCCGCCAGGTAATCTTCCCCAGGTGGCTACAGAGCTATAACTCATTATAGATTATTCCGATAACCTCTGCCGCCACAGCAGGGCTACTTTTGCACAGAGGACTCTGGAGATGTCCCGCTTAGAGACCTTTCTCTAGCCGGTCCTCTATTCATTGACAGGGCCTTAGGCTCGTCAGCCTACCCCTTCATGAATAGATCTCCACCCTAGCGGTCAGAAGGTAGGTACACTTGTAGCAGGTTGCGGTCCTCACTACAGGTACTTTTCCTATCACTGTAACTGCTGAATTCTATCAATGACTCTGAGCCTATAACAGGCCGGCGAGAACTATTCTCCTAGCCGCTAGTGGCTCTGTTATACTACTCCCTTCTCTCAGGATCTTGGTCTCCAAGATTCAGTAACAATTTATTCAACCTATCTTTACAAGAATTTCCATGACTAAGGTACAGATAAAATTTCAAAGATCTACTCCCTCGAGCCGCTTGTCTCTAGGTTTCCTAGGGTACCTCATGTGAAAATCTCGGAGGGCATTCTCAGCACTCTCCTTGAGATGTTCAGAAGGTTCCCATGTAGCATCCTCGCTCTCATATCCTTCCCATAATACTAGGTATTCTCCTCCGAAGCCTATTGACCCTGCTATCGGCTACTTCCTGACCTGCCAGTTTTCTTCTCCTGCAATCTCCTCTGGTTCCGGAGGGGGAACTCTTCTCTCCGGGTCTACTGGTGCTCTATAAGGTTCTAGGAGAGAGACATGAAAGACCGGGTGTATAGCCATCAGAGGAGGAAGGAGAGCTTGTAGGCACGGGGCCTATAGCTTCAATGACCTTGAAAGGTCCCATCTTCTTCTGATCTAGTTTTCCCATAGGCCGCTTTTGTTTGCACATTGCGCCGATCTAACATTACTTTCATCTCCGCTTGATCTCCGGAGGTGCCAGTGCATGTTTATCATACCACCGGGCCATCCTGATCCTAGCCTTTCCCAAATTTTCTTGCATCTTTTGCCAGATAGATTCCCATTGAGAGATCATGACCTCGCTTGCTGGGTTGCTAACTTCAACACCTTCCTGGGAGGCTGGCCAGTTGGTCCTGGGTTCATAACCATAGTTGGCATAGAATGCCGATACTTTGGTAGACTCAGAGACCGCCGAGTTATAAGCATACTCTGCCAGAGGCAAGAGGTCTGCCCAGTCATCCTGTTGATATGAACAATAACTCCGCAAGTAATGTTCCAGGGTCTGGTTAACTCTTTCTGTTTGGCCGTCTGTTTGGGGGTGGAACGAAGTAGACATTTTCAGCTTCACATTGAGGAGGTTCATGAGAGATTGCCAAAAATGAGAGAGAAACTTGCTATCTCTGTCCGAGACTATGTCATCAGGTAACCCATGGAGTCTCCAGACTTCCTTCAAGAACAATCCAGCCAGATCTTCTGTTTTATTTAGAGTCGGGAGTGGGATGTAATGAGCCATCTTAGAAAAGCGTCCACTATTACCCAGATCTTAGTAAATCCCTTAGACTGTAATCCCACAATGAAGTCCATAGAGATGGAAGTCCATGGCCGATAAGGTATCTCCAGAGGCTGGAGCATACCGAACTTCTTGTGTCTAGATGTTTTATTCCGCTGGCAGCTATCACAGCTTTGGACATATTCATCGACATCTTGGTCCATCTTTGGCCAAAAGAAGTTACTTTTCACCCGCTCTAGTGTCTTAAATTGACCATAATGTCCAGCCACTTTAGAGTCGCGGGTATCGGGTCGTGATATCCATCCGAGCTTCTTGTCACTTGATATACCATCTATTCTTATAGAAGATAAGGCCGTCCTTGACAGACAAGTTCTGGTCCAAATTGGGTCTTCCTTCAACCAGAGAGCGGTGCACTAACTGCCAATCTTTATCCAACTTAACAGCTCCATGTAAGCGGTTCATGAATGAAGATTGCAACTGGTTGACTTTCACTGCCGCTAATCTAGCAGTGTCCAAAACCAATTGACCTGGCCTGAAAAACATCTGTGGCTCCGGCTGCAGAGGTTCACCTCTCCGAGGCGGTGATCCCAGCGCCTTGATAGCACATCAGGTTTGCCATTCTTCTCTCCGGGCCTGTAGACAACTTTGAAATTGTAGCCTGCTAGGTCCTCAGACCATCTAGCCTGCCGCCTAGTGAGAACTTTGGTAGAATTGAAATACTCCAAGTTCGTGGTTCAGAAAACCGTGACCTCATGCTCACAGGATTTTAGCATGTGCTCCCATTCCCGGAAAGAGGCTACAATAGCTCCCATTTCCTTGTCATGAATGTCATAATTGATCTCAGCAGGAGAGAACTTCTTAGAATAGAAAGCTACCGGATGTAGTTTCCCATCGCTCCATACTGAGAGAGCGCCGCACCTTTGGCAAAGTCACTGGCATCAGTTTCAACCACTGTCCTCCTACTAGGGTCAAATGAAGAAGCACCGAGCGCTTAGTAAACCGGGTCTTTCAGTTCCTGAAAGGCCTGTACACAAGCTGCGGTCCAACGCCACTTTTTTTCCGCCTTGCAGGAGATCAGTTAGGGTTTGCAAATCCTACTGAAGCTTTCAATAAAGCGCCGTAAAAATTTGCAAATCCTAGAAATGCCTGAATCCCTTTAACATCTTTTGGGTTCCGCCATTCCTTAACTGCCTCAACCTTCTTTCTGACATCGACACTCCTTTATTCGATGTGATGGCCCAGGTATTCTACCTCCGAGGCGTGGAAGGAGGTCTTGTCAATGGATGCACATAGCTTATTCTCCGATAGCCGCTGCAAAACCTTATTGACGAGATCAACATGCCCTTCCATAGTCTCCGAGTAGATGAGGATGTCATCAATATAGACGATCACTCCTTCATCCAGTAGGTCCCTTAGCACATCATTGATCATAGCCTGAAAGGCAGAAGGGGCATTGCATAGACCAAATGGCATCACATTGTACTGATACAGGCCATAGCGGGTTCTGAAAGCGGTTTTCCACTCGTGTCCCTCGGCTATCCCGATCAAATTGAAGCCATTCTTTAGGTCTATCTTTGTGAAAACCTGGGCTTTGAATAACCTGTCTCTGAGCTCGCTCATGATAGGTAACGGTACTTGTCTCACAGTAACCTTGTTCAAGCCTCGATAGTCACACAAATTCTCATTTTGCCATCCTTCTTGGTATGAACAATATGGGCGCTGTCGGGCTATTAGATCTGGAGATCTTCCTGTAGCCAATTCTTTGGTCAGGTACTCTTGAGGGCCTTCAACTCTGGAGCGAACATGGGTATAATGGGCCAAAGGGATTGTAGAATCAGGCAGGGTCTTGATCTTAAGATCATTAACAGAATGCGGAGGTAACTCCTCTGCCTTCTCTCTGCTGAACACATGTGCCCATTGCCGGTGTACTTTCGGGAATTTTATTTCCACATTCACACCGCTCATCATGCCAAATGGCCGCTACTAAGTGGTACACCTCTTCCTCTTCTAACATTTGATAGATAGAGACGGGTTCCACAGTAAGGGCCGCTGGGAGACAATTCTGCTTGCAGTAGTCACTCCTCCAGCTTATGGTATTGAGTTCCCAATTAATGTCCGGGTTATGCTTCCTTGCCCAAGCAATTGGCAGGTAACCGGAGATTCCAGCTTCCAAAGAGGCTACTTCCCATCGGAGAGTCTCCTTATGATCTCCCATACTCATGTGGACCGGGTGAGTGTAATACTCTCCGCTTCCCATCATGACATCTCCTTGAGCATCATACATTGTCAGTGGTTGATCCCTCCGCACTAAGGGTATTCCATTCTTTCTGACAAACTCCTGGCTCAGGATAGGTCCTGTACACCCGGTGTCCAGAAGGAATTTCCCTTGGGAGCCTTCAACCTTTCCCTTAATTGTCCAAGACAATTTTGCCTCTAGCACTGGTCTCTTACCGTGCACAGGTAGGGGAGGAAGGCTTGCTTCTCCTCTTCTCCGTTTGGAGGTTTTCTCAGGGGTTGTTTCTCTCGTTCTCTTTAGGCTTTGCATTATAAAGTAGGTATGGAATATAGATATGAGTTTTTTCTTGAAGGTTCACTGATGATGGAGAAGGAATGCGGCAGCTGCTGCTCTCTTTATACTTTTCTCAAGTAAAGAGGCAATGCTATGTAGCAATCTCCTTCTCTGTCATTCTCCGCAATTTCGGGAACGTATTTCAAAATAACAAATATATATATTTCCAAATAGAGAAACCAAAACCCAAACAAATAATATGAAGAAATAATAGTATACATAGACTTTTCTAAACAGACACTACCAGATTATATCATCGTCTGACCCTGCTCCGGGTTCAAAAATGAAATCATCTATCCCTCCTGGAAGTACATTGAATGGTTGTTCTGCAGCTACCGCAGCAACCTTAGCTTTCTTATCAGATGGTTCCAGGGTTTTATCCCCGAGCCAGATCCTCTTTTCCGCTTTTGTACTTTCACAGCTGCCACTCTGACAGTAGAGGTTCCTTGACCAACACGCGTGGTCCATTTGTGTCTGGACTTGCCGCACTATTTGCACAAGTCAGTCTATGCACTCAACCTCTCAGGGGAGTACCGAAGGTCTTACCTTCAAGCATACTTCAGCCTTTTTTCTTTCTTCCAGAATATCCCCGATACCCTTCAGTTCCACAGCCTTGTCTAGATCCGTAGTGTCCTCAGAAGAGCTTGAAGCTTTTTTCTTTCCCTTGGATTGCCGGGCCTTAGCATTGCTGGGTTCCTTCTGGTCCTGGCCGAGCTTTATCCGCTGCCGCCTGGTACATGTGTGCCCCAGCTCTAAGAGCTGTGATCCTTTCCATCAAGGTCCTAGGTTTGGGATTGAAAAGAGCCCAACTTAATCCTAGTTCCGGAAGGAGGGAGCCTTGGATCTTATCGTCTACCAGCTGTCCTTCATAGCCGGTCTTCCACATCAACTGAATAATAGTATTCAGGAAGGAGTCTATTCCTTCCTTCTTGGTGTGGGTCAGGGTGTTCCATTGGGCTACCGCCTCATCCCTAGAGATGGCTTCACCAAAGGCTGCCCTGAAGGACTCCACAAAGGAATCCCATATCTTCCAGCGCTGCCTAACCTCACCGCCTTCCAGCTATCCTATTGGCAGAGGCTTGGTCTATGGAGTTGCGATAAGCCTCGCATCACTTGATAGCTGCCGCTCCTTCCATCAGATTCCCAGCATAGCGGATCTTGACTTCATCTTCCTGGAAGGACTGGTTCTCGATGGCTAACACGCTCAAGATTGCCGGAGGAAGGTCTCCACCTGTTCTGCTTCTCCTTTGAATTTAGAAGGTGGAGGGCCTTAGGCTCTCGGCCTTGGTGGACGGAGGAGGGCGGGATTGCTCAGGAGATGGTCGATGATTGACCAAGAGAGCAAACAGATCTCTGCTGTTTCTCAAGCTTTCTTGAGGTATTTCCGCCAGGATTTCCTGTCGCTTCCTTCGGCCCAGCTGAGCAGCCTGGATCTGCCTCCGGGCACCACCATGGGCCACCGGAGGAGGAGGAGGAATGTTACCCCATTCCCACCTGACACTGCCGGAGGTGGGGAGGAAGGGGTCTGCACTGGAGGTTCTGACCGACCACCGGGTTTTCCTGGGGGGAGCTGGTGACAGAGACTTCCTTCCTCTTCATATTCTTCCCCATCAAAACTGAGACCCAATCCTGAGAAGGGCAGTCTTCTCCTGGGAGGAGGAAGCGGTGAGGCTCCCACCTGAGGCATGACCACCGGGACTAGGGGGCCTTGCTGGTGCCTGGGGAAAGTTGGAAACGGGGACTGTTGTCTCTTGGTGCCCTGCTTCCTGCTCGAGAGACACTGGGAGGAGGCCTGGGAGTTCCGGCCTCGCCACCTGCAGCTTTCCTCGCTTATGGCTTTCTGGATCTCGGTTATGTAGTTCGGAGGGATGACCGGTTAGACCACTGATTTCCATGGCATCGGGTCTAGGTCGCCCTTCTCCACAAATCTCCTCAGTTCCTCCTGAAGAGAGGTGACCTGGTCCTCATGAAGGTCAAAGCTTGCCTCATGAGTTCCGCCTCCGCCTGCTGTCACATGGATCAGAACAAGAGCCTGAGCTCCTCTGTTCAGCTCTTGTTGTAGACGGTGCCGGAGGTAGACCTGGAGTTCTCTAAAGAACTGCTCGTAGGTGACCGGGTCTGAGTCTTCCCAGGTAGGCTCACAGCCAGGAATGTAGGCTTGCAGAGCTGTCCTGGGATTCTTGACCAACTGTATCTGCGCCGAGGCCTCCAGCTGCAAAGGTCTGGGTTGCCATTCGATCTGAAGTGGCAATTCTAGAGGCTGACATCGCTTGGTCTTGGAGGAGGATTATAGTTCGGGGCAAGTTCAAGATGAGCTCCCTGACAAAATAATGGGCTCTGAGATACCAATAGATGGCTCTCTCAACAGTCATAAGAAGGATAATCTGTTAAGATTATAATGTGACGGGCTCTGCCTCTACTAACAAAGTGAGGAAGCAAGAGGGCCGATAGAAGATAGAAAGTAAGTTTTGAGAGTAAAGATTCTTCTCAGACTTAGAATAATCTTAAGGGTCTTCTTCCGCTTGTTACAACTGATGATGAGAAAATCTGAACTGAAGGGCGGAAAATGGAGATGAGTACTTATACTCCAAATCTCCTTTTCCTGCATTCCTCGTTCTACTAAGTTCCGTGAAAACTTGTCTTTGGACCGAAACTATTCCTCCGCTACCCCGCTTCTCCCTAAGCGCTAGCGGGTGTTTCCGGTCCTAGAGTAAGCACCCTTAGCCGGGGTCAAGGATCACCTGCAGCCGGGCTGTCACACAGCTCCGGGCCTGCATTAAATGAGTCTCCGCTCAGGTAATCTTCCCCAGGTGGCTACAGAGCTATAACTCATTATAGATTATTCCGGGCATAACCTCTGCCGCTCACAGCAGGGCTACTTTTGCACAGAGGGACTCTGGAGATGTCCGGCGCTTAGAGACCTTTCTCTAGCCGGTCCTCTATTCATTGACAGGGCCTTAGGCTCGTCAGCCTATCCCTTCATGAATAAATCTCCACCCTAGCGGTCAGAAGGTAGGTACACTTGTAGCAGGTTGCGGTCCTCACTACAGGTACTTTTCCTATCACTGTAACTGCTGAATTCTATCAATGACTCTGAGCCTATAACAGGCCGGGCGAGAACTATTCTCCTAGCCGCTAGTGGCTCTGTTATACCGCGATGCCAAGTTTACGTCAAGCTTCTGGGCCTCTCTGATGGATTTATTGGATATCAAGCTTCGTATGAGTACCGCTTTCCACCCCCAAACCGATGGTCAGACCGAGCGGGTCAATCAAACTTTGGAACACTACCTCCGTAAGATTCTGCAACTACGAGCAAAACGACAATTGAACTACTTCCGCTAGCCGAATACGCATACAATAACTCCGTAACCTCTGCGACGGGACAATCCCCCTTCTATACCAATTACGGATACAACCCTCGAACGAATTGGCCAACGGAGAATGAAGTAGTCAACCCCACCAGCGACCTCTATGCCCACTTTATACGAGGAGTGCACGACGCCTCGACAAAAACTCACCATCGCAAGGGAAAGAATGGGAAAATACGATAGGAAGAGGAGACACCACCAGCGTTTCAGGATAGGGACAAGGTTATGCTTAATGCGCGTCAACCTCCGAACCCGCTGCTCCACCAAGAAACTAGATCATAAGAAAATGGGGCCATTTGTCATCAAACGACATGGAAAGCGCGCTATGAAGTTGGACCTCCCTCCTCAAATAAAGGTCCACCCGTGTTCCACATCGAATTATTGGAACCATACCGAGTCAGCGCTATCCTCGACGAGAACAACGACCCCTACCCCTGACGTGGTGGATGCCGAAGGAGAAAAGTTGTATGAGGTGGAGAGAATCATTGGAAGCAGGAAGAATAGGAAAGGAGTAGTGGAATATCTGGTGAAGTGGCGGGGTTATCCGGTTGGGGAAAGCACGTACCAGGTAATCGACGCCATGGATGAGGAGGTATTGGTGCTTGTCCGAGACTTCCACCGGAAAAACCGCAAGGCCACGATGGACCAACGCCTGAGACTGTAGAGGTACCCTCCGCGGCTAAGTCCTTCCCCTCCACAGACACCACGGGTGATATGTGGAGAAGGTTTACTAGAACCACAGTCGGTCAGAAGATACTCTGAGGACAGAGCACCCTGTGTGACGGGGCTCTGCCTCTACTAAGCAAGAGTGTAGGAAGCAAGAGGGCCGATAGAAGATAGAAATTAGGTTTAGAGAGTAAAGATTCTTCTGGGTAGACTTAGAATAATCTTAAGGGTCTTCTTCCGCTTGTTACAACTGATGATGAGAAAAATCAGAACAGATGGGCGGAAACCGGAGATGAGTACTTATACTCCGAATCTCGCTGTTTCCTGCATTCCACCGCTCTTACTAAGTTCCGGTGAAAACTCTGTTTTGGAGCGGAAACAATTCCTCCGCTACTCCGCTTCTAAGCGCGGTGTTTCCGTCCTAGAGTAAGCACTTAGCCAGGGTCAAGGATCACCTGCAGCCTGGCTGTCACACAGCTCCGGGCCTGCATCAAATGAGTCTCCGCTCAGGTGGTCTTCCCTAGGTGGCTGCAGAGCTGTAACTCATTGTAGATTATTCCGGGCATAGCCTCTGCTGCCTGCAGCAGGGCTATTCTTGCTCAGAGGGATACAGGAGATGTCCGGCACTTAGAGACCTCTCTCTAGCCGTCCCTCTATTCACTGACAAGGCCTAGACTCGTCAGCCTATCCTTTCATGAATAGATCTCCACCCTAGCGGTCAGAAGGTAGGTACACTTGTAGCAGGTTGCGGTCCTCACTACAGGTACTTTTCCTATCACTGTAACTGCTGAATTCTATCAATGACTCTGAGCCTATAACAGGCCGGGTGAGAACTATTCTCCTAACCGCTAGTGGCTCTGTTATACCCTGAGAGGGGGGTAAGCTGTTACGGGTATAAGAGATGGCGATCCGAAGACACAAGAGGAGGAGCCCTTCCCACACCACTATCACCCACTAGGCGCGCCAGAGAGGCACGGTATTGCCAGTATGGAGCCCAAGTGCGGAGTTGCAGAATCCCTAGCAAACGAACCCGTTCTCGACCCTGAAAATAACCCCCGGAGCGTCAAAGCGCCGGCACAGTCGCTCTGGACACCGGTGGGTATATGAGGGGGCAATAGTGCGAGTTTGGAGTCAATCGGACCAAAACTGAGTGATCGTGGAGGTAACGAAGAAGTTGACGCTGGTGGCGCCCAGGAAAGGTAAGATTACCCGACACCTCCGCACCGATCGGTATCAGTCCTAATGTTGAGCCCTGCTCTTGGTGATAGATAACGATAATGGGAAAGAGTTGGCGAAATAAGTCGAGCCCCGCACCAGGGGTTATCAGGTAGGCGGATCCCAAGACTCACGACCACTCGACGGCTGAGCAGATGCAGCAACGGATGTAACGCGAGGGATTTATGAAACGAATGATTAGACATGGGTGTTTGGGTTTAGACATGGGTGTTTGGTTTTTAGAAAGCGCCAGATAGAAACGCTTACGTTTTGGCAGGTTTTCGCCTTTGCCGTGATCTAGAATCACGTAATTGTAATAGCTAGTCCAGACATTTGCGCGATATAAATACGCGTCATTCTCCGACTTTGTTGAAATCATCAGACGAAGAAAGAGTCTTATCGATATAAAATCTATTCTATTCGATCTATACGCTTTTATCTTTTCAGGACTTAGTGATTCTGTGAAGACTTTTACTTGGACGCTGCTGAACTTTACTCAACTACTTCGCTGATTGCCATTGAGGACTAGCAGTGATCTAATCGAGACTGACAGTGTAATTGACTGAAGAGACCTCGCTCCTTCCTACCAGAAGTTAGCGCTTCAACTCCTAGCTCTTACGAGACTGCTTTCAAGTTGTATGGCGACACCCTAATAGAACCTACGAAGGCCGCGTGGTGTGGAGGCGACGAAGTTGTTTTGAGCAGTCAACTCCTGCCTTATGTACAGAGGGCTCACATGCTCCTTTCTGCTTTCCAACGGTCCCCTTGTAAGAGGGTGAGGAGGTGTATGTAGTGGTAGTGTTTATCTTCGACGGCCTCAAACTCTTCGAAGGTCGGGGGGATCCGGTAGTCTCCGTCCAGGGTGACCCCGTCCACTATGCGGGCCGGGGGAGGCGGAGGCGGAACTGGGGTAGACATTGGTAGGAGCGTACGGTGCAGGTGACGATGCAACGTAATCTCAAGGGGGCGTTAAGGGATGAGGCTTGCTTCTGCGCAAGACGCCAGAGTAATAGCGATATTCTCGGGAAGGGAGTATGTAGATGGAGAAGTAGAGGGACAGCGATAGTCACTGATTTTTAAGTAGCGACTATAATGTATTGGTATACTAAAGACAGAAGACGTTGCGTGAAGAGAAAAGGAGAAGAAAGAAAGTACAGGAGTAGGCATCATTGCCTCCCTTATATAGCCACCAATCCTCCGCCAAGCCTGACTCATTCGTCCGCGTAACCCCTTATGACTCACTCCTTCGTGTAACAGAAACCTGTAGAAACTATCTTGACTCATCCTTTCCGTGTATGGCGTCATACCCCCACCCGTGATAATCCTTCCAGCCCTCCGAACCTAGTACATTCATGAAATCTCACCCTGGCTTTACCCCTCGATCTCGCTTGCATCATTGTTTTCATTTGTTGTATTGTTAGCATTAGCAAGCTTTACCATTTGTGACTGGAGTCTCCTGAGTCTCCTGACAGTCTCCTGAATCTCCTGAGACCCCTGTAATCTCCTGAGACCTGAAAAATCTTGCTGATGAGTCTTAGCCACTCCGTCACACTAGGGGCTTCCGAACCATAGGCTTGCAGGGTCGTCCCTGACTGCCGAAACACACCTGTTACGGAGCGAAGCGGAGACTATATCTAAACTAGCCAAGGTTCACAACCGAGGCGAAGACGAGACGAGGACGAGACGAGAGCGAGGCGAGGACGGGCAACGAGGGGACTTAACCGAGAAGCAGGGTAGTGGGACACAGAGTCCAGATGGCAGTGCGAACGAAGTGATGCAAACGAAGATACCAGTAGAGGACACGACGGTTGTATCGCATATGAACGAGACTATGGCTAAGCGGCGACGTAAGATCAAGCTAAGACGTACATTTACATGGTGATGACGATATATTCCAAGAGACGATATTACATGAACAAGTAACAACTAAAGAACTAGAAACGAGAGTTGATAACAGGAAGGTTATGAGAAAGGAAAGAAGAGAAAGAGACAAAAGGTTCAGAATCGACTATATATACAGTTCCTAATCCCTGTCCAGGATGACTCATGACTCGTGTGACGTAAACCCATAGAAACCCCAAGAGACATCCCGAACCCGAGAACCCATTCTACAATATCCTTTCCTCCGCAGTAGCTCGTAGTATGCCGTGATAGATTAGGTCCTCCTTCAGGCCTAACTCCCCAGAGGCCTAGGCTGGAAACCTGTCGTGGAAGTCTTGCACTAGTTCGGGGGCATGTTCTAGGTCCGAGGGGGGTTGCCACGATGGCTCGTCGTAACCCAGGTATCGAACCAAGTATTCTAAGCCGTCGAAGGCCGGGCGTGAATCCAACACGCGTCGACCTCCCATTCCTGTTCGCCTTCAATTTCCACGGAGGGGCGGTATTGTTGACCTGGGACGGGGTTGTTGGCAGCGAGGGACAAGAGCGAGACATGGAAGACCGGGTGGATCTTCACTGAAGCGGGGAGACTGAGCTCGTAGGCGTAAGGACTAACCATTCTCTTGACGGTATAGGGGCCGATGCGCTTCCAGTCGAGTTTCTTCGAGGGTCGCTTGGTCTCAATGTCCCTAGTTGAGAGGAACCTTACGCCACGGCGCATCTGGGGCGGAGTCCTATTTATGCGTTGTTGAGTCTTCTTGAATCTTCTGAGCCCTAAACATTTCATCGCAGAGAATTCAAGATTTGTGCCATGTCCCTAGCCATACCGTTGGCCTGATCTTCCTTGGTCTTGCACTACGCTGTAGTGGTGCAAACGACATTCTTGGGTTCCTCCCATAGTTTGCCTGGAATGGAGAGAGAGAGCTTGGTGGTTTCGGAGACGTGGTTGTTGGTTGCTAACTCTGCCATAGGTAGATTTTACCAATCATCCTGCTGGTAAGAAACATAAGCCCGGAGGTATTGTTCCATGATTGCGCTGATCCTCTCCGCTTGCCCGTCCGTCCTGGGGGTGGAAGGCAGTGCTGTAGCGCGATTTCTAGCCTATTGCAGAGGGTCTTCCAGAATTCTGCCGTGAACTGCGTGTCATGGGTCGAGACTATTGTTTCAGGGAGGCCGTGAAGTTTCCAGACCGATTCCAAGTACATGTTGGCTACGCTAATCGCTGGACTCTCAAGACAAGGTATGAAGTGACGATCTTGGTTAGTCGGTCGACGACAACGAGGATAAGATTAAACCCATTGCCCCTGAGTCCTGTAACGAAATCCATTGACACATCGGACCATGGGCCTTTGGGTACTGAGAGTGGGCGGAGGACTCCTTGTAGGGCATTGCGCCGTTGCTGCGTAACAGGTGTTACAGTTCAGGACGAAGCGGTCAACGATTTCCTCATGCGCCAAGAGTAGTTGCGACTGATGAGTTCGAGGGTTTTGCACGTCCTGGGTGTCCGGCGGAGGGCTTATCGTGGTGTTCCTGTAGTAGGCGCAGTTGGAGTTTGTCGAGGTCGGGGACGTAGATCGCGTTCCTGTAAAGCAGGAAGCCTTCCTCCGTTTCCGTACATTCCGCTAGCGAGATTTTCTTGGAGTGCTTAGTGCCGTTACGAAGCATGGTGAGGACTTGGTGGGGGAAACTGTCAACTTGGTAAGCTTGGGTCAATAATAATTTTTACAGTGGGCGTTCCTTCAGCGGATTCATTTAACAAAGAACCCGCGAACAAACTTAGCTTGACTCCTGCATCTAAATTCTCCTTCTTTAACACGACCTGCGACTGGTGCGTGAGACGTTCATCCCCTTCCTTAGGCAGGTCTCCTGACCTCCTGGTGAGTGCATCTGGTTTCCCCCCTTGCTTCCCTGGCCTGAATGTGATGACGAAGTCGAAGCGGGACAGGAATTCAGCCCACCTCGTCTGGCGGCGGTTGAGTAGTTTGGTGGACATAAAGTATTCCAGGTTTCTGTGGTCGCTAAGGACTTTGATCGAACCCAGATCCTTCCAGGTTTGCTCGCCACTCTTCGACGCAACTCACAACCGCTAACAGTTCCTTGTCGTAGATTTCGTAGTTGCATTCTGCCGGTGAATGTTTCTTGGAGAAGAAAGCCACTGGGTGCAGGATTCCGTCATCGTCAGATTGGGGACATGATTCCGCAGAGACGTAGTCAGAGGCATCGGTTTCCACGATAGTAGCCTTCATAGAATGTGCCAGTATTGGGGCTGAGGTGAACGCCTCCTTGAGTTCCTGAAATGCCTTTTGCCTATGGGACCATTCAACTTTACGCCCTTCTGGTCAGTGCTGTGAGTGGGGCGACTACTCTGGAATACGCATATATGAACCGGCGGTAGAAGTTCGCGAACCCTAAGAATTCCTGGACCTCCCTTGCTTAGTGGGGCTTCCCATTCTGTGATCACGATACCTTGCTAGGGTCCATCTTGAGGCCCTCAGGAGTGATGATGAGGCCGAGATACTTGGTTTCCTGGACAGAGAATTCGATTTTTCTGGTTTCAGATTTAACGCGTCATGGATCTGCAGGACTTTGAGGACTTGTCGACATGTTTCTTATGTTCCTCCAAGGTCTCTGGAAAGATATCAGTGATGTCGCCGGCGAGGCTGTTGCTAAGTGGTCGAGGTAGGGGCGGAGCAGGTCGTTAACCCAATGTTGGAACGCGGCGGGCATTGGTCAATCCGAAGGCATGACATTGTACTGGCGTGGCGGTCCTAAAGGCGGTTTTCCACTCATCACCCTCCTGGATCCTGAGCTGATGGTATCCCCACCTAAGGTCCAACTTGGTGTAGTACTTTGCCTTGGAGAGCGGACACAGCGCTTCCGGAATAAGAGGCAAGGGATGGCGGTTCACCGCGATCTCGTTGAGTTTCCTATAGTCCACGACAAACGGCGATCCATCGGCCTTTTGACGAATAGGACGGGGGCACCGGCAGGGGACTCTGAGTAGCGGATAAACCCCTTTCCTAAGTTTTCCGTAATGTAGTCTCTCAGAGCCTGTAGCTCCGGGCGTGACATTCCATATAGCGGGCCGAAGGGGGGTTGCTTTCCTTCCTGGAGTACGATTTTAAGGTCATGGGGGCGGTGGGGCGGCAGCGACGTGGCGTTCGATTCTTTGAACAGCGGCAAGAACTCCCACAACTCTTTAGGTACTTTGTCTTGTGGGTCCTTGGGGGTCTTTGGGTCAAGGGCTTCATTGATCGCGCTGAGCCGAGTACAGAAAAGTCGGGTTCTGTCGCTTACGGGCAAGGCTTCCACAAATGGTGCAGCTCCTATAGTCAAGAAAGTGGAGGAGCGGCTTGTCCGTGATCGAGATTCCTTTAACGTGTAACCGGGAGCGGAGACGGAGCAGTTCTGATGCAAAAATCAGAGTCAAGACGACCTGATTCTTCTGCGGAGGGCGAGGTCGTATGCAAGATCCAGGGAATACCCATGACAATTGGGTAATGTCCCAGCTTGGTGACGAAGAAGGGGGCGGTTTCCTGGTGTCCATTGATGTCCAACGAAAGCTTTACGGCGAAGGGTGATTCTCCTCGATTCTACCAGCCTGCCGCCGACACCTCAAGCAGCGCGATTTCTTCAGGGGTGTCAGGAGAGGCCGCGCCTGGTTGGGCGTAAATCTTGGTCGATAACGCGCACTCCTGACGCCTCCCAGACGATGAGGGCGAGTTGGCACGGCGAGACAGAGTTCTGGGAAACGGAGCAGGTGACGATAAGCTTGGTCCTCAGACATCTTGTCTCTGACACAGCGCAGCAGAGACGACGTGGTGAGCGGACTAGCCCCTTTGGTTTGCCATTTTCACCAAAGGCTGACCTTTTTAGCGCCGGGCTTGGTTGACACTGTTCAACTGGCTTGTTGCGCCCAGGCGATCCTCCCTGCCAGGGGAGCGAGATATAGCATGGAAGGGGGCCATAAATAAAGGCGAAATGGTGGCGGAGGGGCGAGGCGGCGTTGAGGTTGGCGACGGCGTTGGCGATTCTAAGCGACGGAGGTGATGTGGGCGGATATCCTTTCCGCTGGCGGCGTCAGAGTCGGCGGCGCGAGGCGTTTCTTGGTGGAGCGCCAGGCGGCACCGGTTGTTCTTCTTCGCCAGGGATTCTTCAACCTCGAGCTTGAGGTCGGCAATTTCTGTTGAGGTCGGAGATGACCTCACTGGGCTGTACATACAGCAGGTTCTGGCGCAGGGGTGTCGGGCGATTAACGCGATCAAAGGCATTCTGAGATGAGGCTGCGGGCCTCCGCGAGCTCAGCGACCGCAGTCCTCATCGGTGGGTAGCCATATGTGCCCAAGACCAGTGCAAGGCGCCATGAGCGCGACGATTGCGACTTCGCAGCAGGGCGCCGACGAAGCGATGAGGGTGGGTTCGCTGGCCATTAACGACGGCTCGTCAAGGCGCGCATGATGGGCTGCCGGTGGGTGCTCGACATGGAAATGCCCGCAAGAGGTTGGGTGAAGGTTTTTTGGCCCATCGGGCTTCAGCACGCTGAGCCTATATTTCAAAAACAGACATGGAGGACGGAGACGGAGGGTCGACCGATGCGATGGCCCACGTTGAACCAATGGCCGGGGAACGAGGCCGAGGTAACAGAATCCTTTCCGCTCAGGAAAGAAGATTCGAGGGGACCGGGAGAAGACGAGAGGTGGCGACAGTCCTCATCGTGACGCCCAGCTGAGGTCGCACCATGACGGGCGAATCGGCGCTGCTAAGCCGAAGTTGGCGATACGCGAGACGCAACCTTAGTGTTACGGAAATAAGCCGGAGATTATATCTAAACTAGCCATGCGTTCACAACCGGCGCGAAGACGCATTTAGACGGTAGAGCAGGTATGACGGGCAACGGCGGACTTAACCGAGAAGAAGGGGACAGAGTCCAGATGGCATGAACGGCGATGCAAACGAAGATACTGAAGAGAGGACACGACGTATCAACAGATCGCATATTAACG
Source organism: Morchella sp. 2018-W16 (assembly GCA_024713755.1). Taxonomy (NCBI): domain Eukaryota; kingdom Fungi; phylum Ascomycota; class Pezizomycetes; order Pezizales; family Morchellaceae; genus Morchella; species Morchella sp. 2018-W16. Next base: position 653,561 of record JAMGYY010000025.1, on the reverse strand, counting down.
AGACTACGCTAAATGGCGACGTAAGTATCTGCTAAGACGTAAGATTTGACTAAGGTGATGACGATTATATTCCAAGAGACGACATACGAACAAGAATAACCAAAAGAACTAGAACGAGAGCTGATAATGCGAAGGCCAAGAGAAAGCGAAAGAAGAGAAAGAGACAGCGAATGCTCAGAATGACTATATATACAGTTCCTAATCCCTGTCCAGGGATGACTCATGACTCGTGTGACGGAAACCCATAGAAACCCCAAGAGAAATCCCGAACCCGAGAACCCATTCTACAATATCCTTTCCTCCGCAGTAGCTCGTAGTATGCCGTGATAACACCCGGAATGCAGACTGAAGAGCCTCCAACTTGTTGGTGCTTGCCAAGTGCTACCGGAACTCTAGGCCTTGAGTTGTACTGTTTGGTTTGGTAATCAGGTGAGATTCTCTCATAAGAAAATAGTTATGGTGCGGCGCGTCTTAAAGGTAACAAGCCGGTATCTCAACTGGAACAATCATAGCCACTCTGGCTGCTTGTTAACCAATCAGAGCCTTAGATTCTAGCATGTTATGGCTGAAAACTACATCTTGGCTGCAAGTCTACGATGTAGGGGGTATAAATGGGTATTCTACTCTACCATGTCTTGGCACTTTTTACATACAGAAATAGGACAATGGCATCTCTTCTCACTTTTTCAACAGACAAGATATCAAAAATCTAACACCTTAAAGTCTTTATCATACCTATATCTACAATTTTGTGTGTTAGATTTTTGATATCTTGCCTTGTTGAAAAGTTATAAGCGATGCAACCTTTGTCACCTTTAAGCCGCGCACCATACTAGATATTTATTGAATTGTATTAGTTTACTATCAACCTGTCCCTGGACGGGATCCTTGCCATGAGTGGTTTCACTATATGATACGTTAATAGTAATTTTTGTTTTACAACCTCACTTTTCTATCTCATACGGCTATTTCTGTCCTCCTTTGAGTAGATTGTTCTTTCCTCAAAGGACTCTGTTACTGTTGCTAAGTCTTTTCCATTCGGTGGTGTCTTGGCGCCTTTGGCATACAAAAATATCACCTAAGTTATTTCAACCAGACCGAATTTCAATTTGCGCAAAGTCTCTATATTAGCTATCGGTATAACTTGTTCTGTTAGATTTTGATTTACGTCACCTTTAACGCGGCACCATACCACAATTATTAGGGCTTTTAGAGAGAGTACATCCGTTACCATAACTTGCGTGTTAAACCACGATCCGGGTCCGCCATTGACTCAGGAAATTTATAATTGTCGTAAGTATTGCCTAGTTATCTTGTTTATACGAGCATAAGTATAAATTTGTCCTTATGGGTCGCTTCTGCTTCCGTCGTCGTCGACAGGATTCATGGTGGACCAACGCGTGTTGGTCCTGGCATGGGTTCCAGAAAGGGGAGCGCGGGGCACTGTGCTTCAGCCCTGGTCTGAGTTCAAGCTTGGCACTTGACTCCCCCTCTTCCCCTCCACATTCCAGCTCCTAGTTTGTCTCCTGCTTCTTCAACTCCTCTTCTTCTCCCGATTCCTCATCATCACCTAGCGACCTTCATCAAGCATCACCTACGCCCTCACGAATTTTAATTAACCACAATTTCATCATCACGAGCTCAATCAAATATGGTATTCTCTTTACTTTTCTTGGTCTCTTCGCAGCCCGGCGGTAGCTGCCCTGCCCCTACTCACACCATCACTTGCTTGATTCACTGGACACCAGAGCTGACAGAGTACGTTACAGGCCGATTCGCTTTCTGAAGACCAGGTCTCCGAGTTCAAGGAAGCGTTTTCCCTGTTTGTATGTTTAAGTCCCAAAATTTTATTTTCCTCCTTGGGGTAATAGTGCTTTCTCCCTATTGACATAGTCCGTGACATTTAGGACAAAGATGGAGATGGTTAGTAATCGCTATACATCCCTATGTTTCGCTCTCGAAAACTTCGAGTACTTGTGATAGATGCAAAAAGCTCTGATCAAGCTTCATATGAACGACATCTCTCGCCAGAAGTGATGCTAACAGGGTTCCAACGAAACAGGCCAAATCACCACTAAGGAGTTGGGAACTGTCATGAGGAGCTTGGGACAGAATCCTTCTGAGTCTGAACTCCAGGACATGATCAATGAGGTTGACGCCGACAACAATGGCACTATCGACTTTCCTGGTAATATGTTCATTTGCGCATTACTTTGGTTATAACTATGTATAAGATGGGCCTAATATCGTGAATATAGAGTTCCTGACCATGATGGCTCGCAAGATGAAGGACACGGATAGTGAAGAGGAAATTCGGGGTACGAATATTATATAATCCGTATCAGAGGCTTGACACCATAACTAACATATTTCTTTCCATAAAGAGGCCTTTAAAGTCTTTGACCGTGACAACAACGGATTCATCTCCGCTGCAGAACTAAGGCACGTAATGACTTCTATTGGTGAGAAGCTTACCGACGACGAGGTCGATGAGATGATTAGAGAAGCAGACCAAGACGGTGACGGAAGAATCGATTGTACGTCTGGCTACTTTACCCCTCAACTCAGTCCTATAACACTGACTCATTTCTTTTTAGACAACGAGTTTGTACAGCTCATGATGCAGAAATAAACTGTATACGTACGCAGAAGGAACCAACTGTAATCATTTGGGCTGTACAAACCTGAAATGAAAGGAATAATTTAGGAAATTGAGAGTTTGAATCCAGCTGCAACGTATCGACTTGTCTTTTCTCTCATATATCCTAATTGCACTTGCAAGAGCCCCAGAGTAAGGCTTAGCACTTCCATAGCACTGCTCTGTAGGTTTATTTTTAACTTGGAACATCCCTTTTATCGTTTTCTTAACTATTTCCTGTGCAAGTTATATTTTATTTGTCTCTCGTGTATTGACTTTGCATTTACTAACCCGTTGAGCATTATTGGGTTTTAACACATGTCCACTGTATCTACACTCACTTTCATAATGAAGCAAGATCACAAGTGGGAGACTCCCAGCAACATTTCCTTCTAGTGTTGCTTGCGCGTTCATTCAAGGCCCGGGGTGTTGTAAGCATTTGCTTGCGACGACATTCAAATTGTACTTAGCTCAAGTAATTAAAAATTGAATCATAAAAAAATCTATCCTGTTAATACGCAAGAGAGTAAACTCTGACAAGAAATCTCTATCTTTCCCTGGCGATCGCAAAGAACGCCTGAATGACTGACATTAGGAATATTTCGTCTCTTTTAATGGTGCCTGCCTCTAGCGCAAAGCTGCTGGTAGCAAGTCCGTTTACACGCGGCCACGAGAAATCAATAGAAGAAAGAAAAGAAAAACAGGGGATGCAATTATATTGTACAGGCGAAGCATCTCGTCAAAGCTAGTTGGAACCCCAACCAGACATTGTTCTTCCTCTCATCCCTATACCCGCCGCAATAGCTCCGATTTCCTCCATTCTCATCTGCCCTGCCTCAAACACCTCCTGCACCAGGGTCATTACTATCTTGTAATCACCTCGACAAACCTCCCAACGCTGCTTATCGACATAATCCCAGGAGCTCTCAACAACACGGAGCTCTAAATCCATCTTTTGAACTCCTTCCTGAGCTTGAACACATAATCTTCGAAGATCATTTTCGAATGATTGGAGCGAACGACGATTGTTTGGAGGAGGTTGATCCGAGGCTTCCAGTAAAGATAATAGGCAGCGCAATATGTTTGTAACCGTTGGTATATGATCTTGAATCACCTTTTCGAGGGCAAGGTGGGTTGCGTTCCCAGCAGGATGGCGAGGAACAGGTTGCGTCGACCGAGATCGCGAGCAAGCACGAGGCATATTTTCTTCTTGATTTTGCTTTTTCCCAGTGGTTTTTGTTCGGCCAGCAGTTGACTAATGACTTGATAATTCTCCGATTTTGCGATCAAGTATCACTTTCCTTGCTTGGATGAGAACGTGTAGGAAGCTTGCAATAAGTTTTGAACCAGATTTGGGTTTTTGAGAAGGTAGGATTAACCACTTTGTTTTAGCGCAGAATGGAGAATGAAGTGTAGCGTTATAAGAAGCCACGGGTGATAGTAGGACGTGCCTTATAATTATTGAATCACTATCGAATCGAGAGGGCAAGGTTAGAGACCCCTCTTCTGTTTCATCTTTGTCACTTTCTCGATCCGCGATCTTGATCATCGAGCGGTCTGATGTGCTAGCAGGTCAATCAACCTGCAGAGTAAACGTCTATTTGTATAAGTAGGTACCGGTGGGGAGGTGGAGCCATACGCCAGTACATAACTCCCGCGCGTTTGCCTGGTTTCATACCGGCGTTGATCGGGTGCTTGGTTGGAATAAAGTGACCGATTTTCCCTGATTAGGCCGATTTGCCTATCTATCCACCAGCCCCAAAATCTCCCTAAGCCTTATCATAGTCAACCAGACCGTCTTATCACATGCAGCCGATACTATAATTACACTAGTGGTGGGGTATGTAGAAATTTCGATATTCTGGTCATCATACCGCGTATAAAGTAACGGTACTCTACGTGCAATGCATCTACAACGTCCCTGCGTTCTGCACATTTAACCCGCTTGTTACCAAATTGAGTTTTAAGTTCAAATCAAATATAACATCTCAATCATTGTTACCTAGTTCTGAAGGGTAAAATATAGGCACTAATTAACGTATTTTATTTAGAGGACTCGATAAAGGTAACGTAGATTGGGATGGAAGAATTAATTACTGGACAGTGCGAGTGATATATCATGTTCTGTGCTATAAGCAGGGAAGGCTATGTCAGGCTACGAGTACAAAAAGAAACAAAAAGTGTAGGATTCATCTCAACAGATGATATCAAGTGATATAAAAAACTCACTAAAGCAGTTTGATAGGCGGCTGAAATGGAGGTCAAAACAAAGGTTGAGATTTTGAGGGCGAGTCTGGAGTTAGAGACTGACTTTACGGCCCACCCCCTCCTCCTTCTACCAGTCGTCATAATGAGGTAGTCAACTTTACCTCATTATCTCCTCCCCTCATCTTTCCCTGCATCTGATGTTTACCTTGGCATTCCCGACCTTTTGGCTAGAGTATTTGCTGGTTGTTACAGTACCAAAAAAGCGGCTGTATTCAGGGGGAGTAGATGACTGTAGCATTACCGGTACTTGATGCATGTGGTAGTTGAATAAGATTACCGTTGGTAAGGGAATAGATCTTTAACTAGAATTCGGTAGTTGCGGTGCAATACCTCTTGTAGACTTTGGCATTTAACAGAATACAGCAGTCTTACTGAAAAAAATCCAAGAATTCGTAATGGTAGTTCTGTAACCCACTGTTGGACCTGCCAAAAGCCTACCAAATTGGATAGCTAGTCCTTAATCAGCAACCAGTAGTCTAATTTGGCATGAAGTTTACATATAGTGCATCAGGAAAAAATAGGTTTCGCCAAGACGAATCATGTCTGACGCAGAATACCCAAAATCGTCGTCTGGATGCATCGGGTGCCGTCTTGTGTCTCAAAAAGGTAACAGGTCACATTTGGCTCGTCTAAGCTCGTCTAAAAGAGACCTGTCGTCTTTGGTTCTTCTAAACTCGACTTAGCTCGTCCTAAATGTGACAGGTCGTCTTTTAACGTCTCCAAAATGTGATATGTTGGCAGAAAAGTGATATGCCGGCACAGACTAAGCCCGATTAGGACTAGCTCCTGTCATCAACGTCGTTCTTGGCAAAGTTTCCAGGTCTTAAGCACCCCCGCCGCTGCCTCCGCCTCCATCTCCACCTTCACCTCCACCTTCACCTCCACCTTCACCTCCACCTCCACCTCCATCTCCACCTTCACCTCCACCTTCACCTTCACCTCCACCTCCATCTCTATCTCGAGTATCTCCCTACCCCATATTCCGACACCTATGTTAATGTCTATATAGAGTCCTACTGTTACGGGTATAAGGAATGGAGAACCGAAGACACAAGAGGAGGAGCCTTTCCCACGCTATCACGCCATCACTACCACCCACTGGGCGCGCCAGAGAGGTACGGTACTGCCAGTATGGAGCCCAGTGCGGAGTTGCGGAATCCCTAGTAAACGAACCTGCTGACCAAAATAACCCCCGAGTCATTAAAGCCCCAAGACGCTGTCTGGACACCGTGGGTATATGAGGGGCAACAGCGCGAAGCTTGGAGTCAATCGACCAAAACCGAGTGATCAGTGGAGAACGAAGAAGCTGACGCTGGTGGCGCCTGGGAAGGTAAGATTACCCGACACCTCCGCACCGATCGGTATCAGTCCTAATGTTGAGCCATGCTTGGCGATAGATAACGATATCCGGAAAGAGTTGGCGAAATGTCGAGTACCAGGGGTTATCAGGTAGGCTGATCCCGAAGACTTCACGACCACGACGGCTGAGTGCATGCAGCAACGGACGTAACGCGAGGGATTTATGAAACGAATGTTTAGACATGGGTGTTTGGGTTTTAGACATGGGTGTTTGGTTTTAGAAATGGGTGTATAGAAACGCTTTGGTGTTCTTAGGTTTTGCAGTCTTCGCCTCGTGATAAGAATTGTATAATTGTTATAGCTAGTCCGCGTGACATTCGTGCGTGATATAAATACGGTATCATTCTCCGACTTTGTTGAAATCAGCAGCGTCGAAGAAAGAGTCTTATCGATATAAAATCTATTGATCTACAAACTTCTATCATTTCGACTTAGTGATTCCGCTAACTTTACTTGAACGCTTCACGATTACTTTTCGATTACTATCATGACTAGCAGTGGGCAACCGGGACTTACAGTAACGCATTGACTGAAGAGACCTCGCCCTTTCTACCTGTGGTTAGCGTCAACTCCTAAATTTTATTTAGATCGTTGGGTTGTCTGGTGCGACACCCTAATAGTATATCGATAACTCCAAGTTCACCTTGAGTTTTCCAGAATCACACTTTTCAAACTACATACCCTTTACCCGCAAGAATGGCTGCAAGACTAAGACTGGGGGAGGAAGACTATTATGGGGAATCTCCCACCTTAGCCGGTAAGACAGCCCAGATCTCAAGGGGGTGTCAGGGAGTAGGCTTGCTTCTGCAAGACGGAGAGTACAGCGATACTTCCGGGAGGAAGTATATCGGAAGAGGAATAGGGAGCAGCGATAGTCACTAATTTATAAGTAGGACTATAATATATTGCAGATACTAAAGACAGTAAGACGCTATGTGAAGAGAAAAGGAAAGAAAGAAAGTACAGGAGTAGGCGCCGTTCTCCCCTTATATAGCCACCGCTCCTCCGCCAAGCCTGACTCATTTGTCCGCGTAACCCCGCTTATGACTCACTCCTCCGTGTAACAGAAACCCGTGGAAACTATCTTGACTCATCCTTCCCATGCATAGCGTCATAACCCCACCCGTGATAATCCTTCCAGCCCTCCGAACCTAGTACATCCATGAAACCAGATCCACTATCGCTGCGAAGAACTGGCAGACGCCCGGCCGGCTCTAGCACAATAGATAGGCTGGAACAATTCCTACAAACACACGAAGCCCAGATGGCCGGATTGTCAGCCGCGGGCAAAACCATATGGGACCAACTACAAAGGACCCGAGAAAAGGTCCAAGAAGAAAACAAGATATCGAACATAGCCGCCCAGGCGGTGAGGACAAATCTCGACCAATTAGCCGGGATGTTTAGAGAGCTTGCTGCAAGTCAAGAATTCGAGAAACAGCAAGCCGCCGCCATCGCGGCCATGGAAAGGGAAGCTTTGGAAGCCGCCCACCTTCAAACCCAGCGACAATTATATGCTACCCGAGTGGAAATTGAGGAACTCAGGGAGCAGGCCAAACAGTCGGTAGGAGAAGTCATCGAGAGCCAGAAGCGACAAGCCCGAGGGCATAAGGAGCAGATGGCCGAGATGCAGAGGCAAATAGACCTACTTCAGAGCGCCCACCGGTCCAACGCCCCAGATCCATCGGTAATCCCGCCTGGCGATCTAGGGGAGGAGGTTGTAATCGGAGGAGGAAGAGCGCCGCAGTCGCTGGGAGGAAGTGAAGGAGGAAGACCACCGCCGCCGCCAGGAGGAAATGGAGGAAAGAAGGACCCCTCGGATGACGGGTCAAGCCACCATGGAAGAAGGGCAGGAGGCGGAGGAAGAGGAAGACGGTCAGAGTCGCCGGAGGAAGAGAAAGAACGGGACTCCTTGGCCAAGGTGCCCTTTGAGTTTGACAACCCCAGAAGCAACAACCTACGGCATTGGCTCCTAGAGTGCGAGATCTATTTTGAGCAACGACCCCGCAAGTTCCGGAACGATAAGCAGAAGGTCCTTTTCGCGGGAACCTATACCCGAGGGCTGGCTAAGGAATGGTTCGCCAATTACCATGAGGTTCACATGCGCGGACCAAACGGCCCAGACTTCTGCACCTGGGAACGGTTTAGACAAGAAATCCGGGGAAGATTCGTGAGCTCGCGGGAGGCGCTAGACGCCGCTTTCAAAATGGACCACCTCAAGTACCAATCCAGCATCTCCGACATTTAACCAAGATGGAGATCCTTAACCAACGGGCACAACAAAGCGGGGCAGCATATCGAAAGACCCTGTTAACCGGCCTTCCCGAAGAGATTTGGGATCGACACTCTAAGTTTGAGCCGGCGGAGGACGATGCCCACTTTGTGGCCCAGCTGGAGAGGGCAGGAAAGGCCCATGAAAGCTTTTTGGAGCAGAAAAGGTTGTTGGGGAACCCGTTGGCAAGGGCACCACCAAAGAGAGAGGAAAAGCGGAGGCCTGGGTTCCAAATCAAGGGACGGGCCCAGGAGGGACAGAAGGCGGAGTCCAGTCGGTCCGGAGGAGGGTCGAATACCCCGAGTGGCGCTCGCCCTGGCCAGGATAACAGACCACTGCATTCTAGCTTTGATGAGGCCACCAAGGGCATCCCCAAGTCCATCCTGGACCAGAGAAGAACCAAGGGAGAATGTGCTCGCTGTGGAAGGAAGGGTCACCTGTGGCGATGGTGCCGACAGAACCCCAACTCCAGCGCTGTCTCTGCTCTGGGCCAGAAGCGCGGCCGTGAGGAAGAGGACGAGGAAATGAAGGATTCACCAGCTCCCCCGCCGGAAAAGAAGAAAAGGCATAGGTCCAAGAAAAAGTCGGTCGCGGTGGCAGCAACCTCCACGTCGACAGGGCCAGCCTATGTGCCGGAGTTAGGCCGGAGTCGAGGTGGATTTTGATATGGGTTTTAGAATGACTCTGATGAGTCAGGTCAAGAGCTCCCCAGATTGCAATGTTATCACTGACGGAAGAAAAACAAAAAATATTAAAAAGAAAAAGGCCGGAAGAGGCCCTTCCGATGAAAAACAACGAAGTTTTTTGAGCCCATTCACGGGTAACGACCTATCGGTAAATTTTCTATTGGGTTTTTAGATTTCTTATTTCCTTGTCGAGTTCTGTTGCATACCGGGGCAACCGGTCCAGTTATATCTTCTGCTTTCGTTTCTGCGTTTTCCGTCCCAAAGGTGAAAAGAGACGCCCCGGCCAGAGTTATGGGATTTACAGGGGAAGTAATGGAGTAAGACGACAAGCCTTTACTGTAATGTTGAATATAATTTCTGGGGGCATAAGTCCCAGCCTTCCTTCGAGATAGCACCACTACCCAAATGGGCATTGACGCCTATTCTACCAGCTGGCTACAGGAGCATAAGTCGCTTATTGCCCCAAATGTAAGTAACCTTTCATGGAGAATCTTGCAGGACCCGACGCTTCACTGACCAGAAAGAAATTTCAGTGGTTCTAGACGACGATGACTGGACGATCCGGAGGCATGGTTTATCGGCTCTATATCCATGACACGGGAGAAATCGACTTGAAAACAGTCATTCCAGAGCGATATCATCCGAAGCTGCAAGCCTTCCTACAGTCTGAAGCCGATAAGTTACCCCCACACCGAGCCTCCGATCACAGCATCGACCTAGAACCTGGTCAGCAACCTCCCCAGACCCATCTACTCTCTCGGAAGTTGAGTTGAAAGTCTTAAGGAATACCTGGAAAAGATGTTACGCCAGTAAAATCAAAGCCTAGCAAATCTCCGGCAGGAGCCCCCATATTATTTGTGAAAAAGATGACGAGTCTTCGCCATGCGTCGACTATCAGCCTGAATCACACCATTAAGAATCGATACTCTACCCTTAGGAGAGAATTGAGAGACCAGTATTTCGGCCAAGATATTTTCCAAGATTGACCTCAAGGAGGATATAACCTGGTCCGGATCAAGCAGGGTGACGAAGGAAAACAGCGTCAGAACTAGATATGGACACTCACGAGTACCTAGTCATGCCATTTGACTAACTAACGCACCCGCTACCTTTCAAGCACTGATAAACGATATCCTTAGAGAATTCTACTGGGTGGTAGCATACCTCGACGACATCCTAATCTACAGCAAAGCGACGGTTTAACATGAGGAACTAGTCAACCAAGTGCTGGACAAGCTCATCGAGAACAACCTGGTTAACCCCAAGAAGTCGTTCTTTCACCAAAAGGTTATCGACTTCCTTGGTTTTCGTTGAGTGAAGAAGGGTAGCAATGTCGACGGACAAGGTGGAAGAAGTCTTGAAGTGGGAATCCCCGGCGACCGCCAGACGCCCAAGTTTTCATGGGATTCGCCAATTTTACCGGAGGTTTATACGTAACTATTCCGGTCTGTAGTCCCATCACTAACTGTCTACGTGGCGATGCTAAGAACTTCTCCTGGACTAGCGCGGCCGAAGCGGCCTTTCTGAAGCTCAAGATCCTCTTCACGACTGCACCGATCTTGGTACATTTTTCACCAGAACGACAGTATGTCGTGGAACGGACGCAGTTTTTTGCATCGCAGCTTCTCGCAGTAGTTGACGGCAAGCTTCATCCTGTGGCCTTTACTCCGCAAGCTTAACCCAGCCGAACTCAACTACGACGATGGGACAAAGAAATGCCGTATCGCTGTCGCTTCAAAGAATGGCGACGCTACCTGGAAGGACCCAAATACACTGTCTTAAGATATACCGACCACCAGAACCTCCAATACTTTACAACCACCAAGGTTCTGAATTGAAGACAGGCACGCTGGGCAGAAGTTCTTATGAGTTCAATTTCAAAATCCTCTACAGGCCAGGATCAAGAAAAGCCGACAAGATTGTCAAGACGTCCGAGTACCGACGCTGGGGGGGCGCAGCCAGTTGAGAGTTATTGAAGCCTGACAGTTGAAGGGATGGAAGATTATATGATTTCTGGCTTCGCCGCAAAGAAGTTTCAGATATTGGTCTAAGGATTTCTGACCTGGTTAGGGAGGCAGGAGAAACAGACGGCGCAAGGAAGGGAAAGGAAAAAGGGTCTGGGGAATTGAAGGAATTCACGGCCATGAGGGTTACTCTTTTTCAAGAACCGCTTATATAGAAGATTCGAATAATCGAACACACTCTAAGGTAGCAGGACACTTCGGTCGTGATAAGACACTAGAGTTAATCACACGCAACTTCTACTGGCCAAAGATTTAACGAATGGATAGACGACTACGTGACGCTCACGCGACGACTGCCAACTAAACAAACCAAGTCGACCGCAAGTATGGAGCGCATTTCCTCTAGAAACACCTCACACCGTGTAATTAGTCCATATCAATGGATTCGTTGTTCAGCTTCTGAGAATCTAAAGGTTATCATAAATATGGGTAGTAATGAACCCGGTTCTCGAAGATGGCTCACTTTATTCCCCTCCCAGGCGGCGTCCTCCCAAGATTTGGCAAAAAGTATTCTGGCTCAAATCAGGCGCATCCACGGACTACCTCTAGATATAGTTTCCGACCCGCGATGCAAGTTTCGTCAAAGCTTCTGGGCCTCTCTAATGGCATTGTTGGATATCAAGCTTCGTATGAGTACCGCTTTTCACCCTCAAACCGATGGTCAGACCGAGCGGGTCAATCAAACTCTGGAACACTACCTCCGGGCATTCTGCAATTACGAACAATACGACTGGGCTGAACTACTTCCGCTAGCCGAATCGCGCCTAATAACTCCGTAACCTCTTCTGCAACGGGACAATCTCCCTTCTATACCAATTCGGATACAACCTCGAGCAGAATTGTGGCGGAGAATGAAGTAGTCAACCCCACCAGTGATCTGTATGCCCACTTTATACGAGGAGTGCATGACGCCGCCCGGCAAAAACTCACCATCGCAAGGGAAAGAATGGGAAAATACTACGATAAGAAGAGAGCGCGCCCAGGCGTTGGTAGGGGACGAGGTTATCTAATGCAGTCTAACCTCCGAACCCGTCGTTCCACCAAGAAACTGGATCATAAGAAGATGGGACCATTTGTCATTAAATTTCATGAGGAAAAGCGAACTGCGAACTGGACCTCCCTCCTCAAATAGAGGTCCACCCGTATTCCACATCAATTACTGGAACCATACCGGGTTAAGCGCTATCACGGACGGAACAACGACCCCTACCCTGGCGTGGTGGATGCCGAAGGAGAAAAGTTATGCGAGGTGGAGAAGATTATAGGAAGCAGGAGGAGTAGGAAAGGAGTAGTGGAATATCTGGTGAAGTGGCGGGGTTATCCGGTTGGGGAAAGCAGCGTCTCAAGTTATCGGCGCTATGGATGAGGAGTACTGATGCTTGTCCAGACTTCCACGAAAAAACCCAAGGCCCGATGGACCAACGCCTGAGATTGTAGAGGTACCCTCCATGCTAAGTCCTTCCCTCCACAGACACCACGGGTGATATGTGGAGAAGGTTCTGGAACCACAGTTGGTCAGAAGATACTCGAGGACAGAGCACCCTGAGAGGAGAGGGGTAAGCTATTCTGGTATAAGAGATAAGGATCCGAAGACACAAGAGGAGGCCTTTCCCTAACACCCACTGGGCGTGCCAGAGAGCGCAGTACCGCCAGTATGGAGCCCAGTCTTGAGTTGCGGAATCCTAATGTAACCGTTTTATGGCTCTTGAATACGGGCAAGCGCCCCCCCTCTGGACACCGGCGGATATATGAGGGGGCAACAGTGCGAGTTTGGAGTCAATCGGACCAAAACTGAGTGATCGGTGGAGGTAACGAAGAAGCTGACGCTGGTGGCGCCCAGGGGAAGGTAAGACTACCTGACACCTCCGGTACCGATCGATATCAGTCCTAATGTTGAGCCATGCTCCTTGGTGATAGATAACGATACAGGGAAAGAGTTGGCGAGCGAAGTCGAGCCCGGTACCAGGGGGTTATCAGGTAAGCTGATCCCGAAAGACTCCTCATGACCACTGACAAAGGCTGAGTGCATGCAGCAACGGGATGTAACGTGAGGGATTTATGAAACGAATGTTTAGACATGGGTGTTTGGGTTTTAGACATGGGTGTTTGGTTTTTTAGAATGGGTGTATTAGGGTGTCGCACCAGACAACCCGAGCAGTCTCGTAAAGAGCTAGGAGTTCGAAACGCTAACTACAAAGGTAGAAAGGAACGGGGTCTCGTCAGTCAATGCGTTACTGTCAGTCTCGGTCGTCCACTGCTAGTCCTCAATGGTAATCAACGAAGTAGTTCTTGACGAAGTGTTCAAGTAAAGTCCTCACGGAATCACTAAGTCCTGAAAGATAAAGCGTATAGATCGAATAGAATAGTTTTTATATCGATAAGACTCTTTCTTAAATCGTGATGATTTCAACAAAAGTCGGAGAATAACTGTATTTATATCGCGCATAAATGTCTCGCGGACTAGCTATTACAATTACATGATTCTAGATCGAGACCCGAAGACTCGAAAACCTGCCAAAACGTAAATGTTTCTATCTGCCTTTCTAAAAAACCAAACACCCATGTCTAAAACCCAAACACCCATGTCTAAACATTCGTTTCATAAATCCCTCACGTTACATCCCGCTGCTGCATGCACTCAGCCTTCGTCAGTGGTCATTAGGAGTCTTCGGGATCTGCCTACCTGATAACCCCTTGGTACCGGGCTCGACTTCGCTCGCCAGCTCTTTCCCAATATCGTTATCTATCACCAAGGAGCATGGCTCAACATTAGGACTGATACCGATCGGTACCGGAGGTGTCCGGTAGTCTTACCTTCCCCTGGGCGCCACCAGCGTCAGCTTCTTCGTTACCTCCACCGATCACTCAGTTTTGGTCCGATTGACTCCAAACTCGCACTATTGCCCCCTCATATACCCACCGGTGTCCAGAGCGACTGTGCCGGCGCTTTGACGCTCCGGGGGTTATTTTCAGGGTCAAAAACGGGTTCATTTACTAGGGATTCCGCAACTCCGCACTGGGCTCCATACTGGCCATACCGTGCCTCTCTGGCGTGCCCAGTGGGGTGATAGTGACGTGGGAAGGGCTCCTCCTCTTGTCTTCGGGTCCCCCTCTCTCATACCCGTGACAGGGTGTATAGAAACGTTTGGCGTTCTTGGCAGGTTTTCAGGGTCTTCGGGGTTTCGCATCTAGAATCATGTAATTGTAATAGCTAGTCCGCGAGATATTTGCGCGGGATATAAATATGGTGTCATTCTCCAACTTTGTTGAAATCATCAGCAATGAAGAAAGAGTCTTATCGATATAAAAAATATTCTATTCGATCTATACGCTTTACCTTTTCAGGACTTAGTGATTCCGTGAGAACTTTACTTGAACGCTTCGTCAAAATTACTTAGTTTGGATTACCATTGAGCACTAGCAGTGGACGACCGAGACTTACAGTAACGCATTGACTGAAGAGACCTCGTTCCTTTCTACCTTTGTAGTTAGCGCTTCGAACTCCTAGCTCATTACGAGACTGCTCAGGTTGTCTGGTGCGACACCCTAATAGATTCCTCCACTGGAGATGATGATCGGAGAAGACGCATCAGCAAAAAATGAGGCTGCGTCTTGTGGGGCCTGGGCGCCACAATTGGCACAAGATGCACAAGACATCAAAGACGCCCAAATATCAATTGCTTACCTGTATCCCTGTGCCCCGGCGCCACAAGATAGTCTTAGACTCCCAAGATGACTTTTTCGTCATTAGTCTCCAAAACCTCGTCTTGTGCGTTTTGACAGTCTAGCGGTCATGGCAGAACCTTGACGCTAATTTTCACTGGGAATTGATATCACATTGACGATTGGATAGTCAAGGTGATTAATAGTACATTCTTGATTTAATTCTATGTAATTCTATATAATTCTATATAATAATTCTATATACAAATATATGCGATAGTTCCTGGGAGAGCAGAGGACTAAAAGGCTCGAGTTAGATAGGGAAAGCCTTGAATCTGGAGGCTTATATCACGGCGTGATACGATATCGAGCATAGTTGTGGGAAGAAGGATTAGTCAGAGCTTTCACTTATGTTGTATGGGTTTCGGCTACAGGGTTCTATGAGTCAACGGCATGCAGGTATTTGTAATGAGGGACTTCCTTTGGGTTCTACAGGGTTTTACGGGATGAGTCAGCAAAGAGTTTTCAGGGCTATATATATCGGGAGCTCTCTCTCTCGCTTGTAGAATTTCTCCTTCTCCTTTCTTCTTCACGCAACCTTCCTATCATCTTAGGCGTCCTTAGTCTTCTCTGGAATATATCTTCTCTTTCCCTCTTTAGTAGCCATAAGTCCCACTAGTCGTGCTGCCCCTACAGGAAAGTAAGGACCACCCCCTTACACCTTCGCCTCAACCCTCTTCCGTAGTCCTTCCTCCTCGCCCTTCGCTAGCACCGTGATAAGCTTCGCCCTCAGTCCGTCTCTACCTGAAGCCTCGCCTTGGTTATGTACTTTGGCTTGTTTAGTTCTCGCCCCTATCCCACCGTGATAGCTCACCTGATGGCATCTCGTAAATCCCTCAATCGCAGTTTGACAACGACTTCACAGAATGGCGTTGTTCCCTTCTGTCTGACTGAGTCTGAATGCGAAATCTTGTAACGTGTGCTCAAACACACTAACTCGGTTTTCTATAGAATCTCCCATTTGTTTGTTGGGAGTGCTCCACCTGCGCACCCACCTGCGTGCCCACCTCCTACGTACAGAAGTCGTTGTTTCGGGGGTGTCCATAGCGTCTATTTGGGTGTGTCCATGGCGTCCATTTGTGCGTGTCCATGGTGTCTATTTGGGCGTGTCAATGGCGTGGACGTGTCCTAGGCGTGACTATGGGTGTATCCATGGCGTTGATTTGGGCATAGATTTGAGCGTGTCCTAGGCGTAGATTTGGGCGTGTCTTAGGCGTAGGGTTGGGCGTCAATTTGGGCGTGTTTATGGTGTCGATTTGGACATCGATTTGGGCTTGTAGGACTCTATATAGACATTAGCATAGGTGTTGGAATATGGGGTAGGTAAATACTGAAGATAGAGATGGAGATGGAGGTGGAGGTGGAGGTGGAGGTGGAGATGGAAGTGGTGCTTAAGACCTGGAAACTGCGTCAAGAATGACGTTGATGGCAGGAGCTAGTGCCGATCGGGCTTAGTCTCTGCTAGTATATCACTTTTCTGCCAACATATCACATTTTGGAGACGAAATAGCACGTCAAAAGACGACCTGTCACTTTCAAGGCAAGATTAGACGGGCTAAGTCGAGGTTAGACGAGTTAAAGATGACATAATGTGATGGGGCTCTGCCTCTACAACAGTAGGAGAGTAGGACAAAGTATGACTAAGGCGTCCCGAACAAATAAATGAGCTCTAAGGTACCAATAGAAAACTCTCTCCACTGACATGGAGCAGCAAAGGGCCGATAGGAATAATCAGGTATAGAGATAAAAGATTCTTCGCGTATTCACTTAGAATAATCTTAAGGGACTTCTTCCACTCTGATTCCTCAACTGGAGATGATGATCGGAGAAGACGTTCGGGAACGGAGGCGAGTACTTATACTGCCAGCCTCTCGGTTCTCAACCTCCATCTTTCTACTAAGTTCTGATGAAAGCTCTGTTGCGATGCGGAACTGAATTCCTCCATTACTCCGCTTCTTTATAAACATTAACAGGTGTTCTTGACTCGAGAGCATAACATCCTTAGTCAGGGTCAAGGATCACCTGCATCCTGAGCCAGCACCTAGCTCCGGGCATGCATTAATGAGACTCCGCTCAAATAATCTACCCAATGTTGTGATAGAGCTGTCACTTATTGTAGACTTATTGTGGGCTAAGCTACTACTGCCAGCAGCAGCAGGTATCATGCTTAGAGGCACTGTAGAAGATGCCCGGGCACTCAGAGCCTAGCTCTGGCCAGTTCTCTAGACATTGGTGAAGTTGTAGACTCATCAGTCAGGACTTCCTGTGAATAGTTCTTCTGCCCTACTAGTAGTTGGCCAGAAAGTCTGTATCTGTGACGGAGTGAGTAAGACATAAAGCGCGACAGACGAAAACGATGACGCAAGCGAGATCGAGTGGTACAACCTAGAGGTAGCAAAAGGCCGAAGGTCCTGGTGAAGGCGAAGGCTAAGGGAAGGCCAACGGAGGGCGGCGGCCAAGGCGAAGATCAGGAGGCAGGGCAGGGAAAGCAAGGATCAGCTGATGAGGCAGCTAGGGCTACAGAAGAAGCTATGAGGTTCTCCTTCCGGAGACGAGTGTCGATAGGACTTGAGGACTAGAGACTATAGCTAGAGATAGGACTTTGATTCCTATGTACTATGATAACAGGAAGACAAGGTGAAGAGGAAAGAAAAGAAATCTACAAAGCTCGCTACCAGCTCCCTATATATAACCCTTCTTGCAGCCTGATTACTAATCCGTGTTCCCTGATCCAAAACCTGTTTCCCCTTCCGATGATGCAACCACTGCGCAACTCATTGTACAGTCTTACCAAAGAAACCTGTTTCCCATCTCCTATGACGCAGTCATTGCGCAGCCACTACACAGTTCTAACAAAGAAACCTGTTTCCCATCCCCCATGATGCAGTTCTTACAAAGAAACCTGTTTCCCATCTCCCATGACGCAGTCCCAACAAAGAAACCTGTTTCCCATCTCCTATTGCTATTAGGGTGTCGCACCAGACAACCCGAGCAGTCTCGTAATGAGCTAGGAGTTCGAAGCGCTAACTACAAAGGTAGAAAGGAACGAGGTCTCTTCAGTCAATACGATACTGTCAGTCTCGGTTGTCCACTGCTAGTCCTCAATGGTAATCAACCAAGTAATTCTGACGAAGTGTTCAAGTAAAGTTCTCACGGAATCACTAAGTCCTGAAAAGATAAAGCGTATAGATCGAATAGAATATTTTTTATATCGATAAGACTCTTTCTTCGTCGCTGATGATTTCAACAAAGTCGGAGAATGACACCGTATTTATATCCCGCGCAAATGTCTCGCGGACTAGCTATTACAATTACATGATTCTAGATGCGAAACCCCGAAGACCCTGAAAACCTGCCAAGAACGCCAAACGTTTCTATACACCCATTCTAAAAACCAACACCCATGTCTAAAACCCAAACACCCATGTCTAAACATTCGTTTCATAAATCCCTCACGTTACATCCCGTTGCTGTATGCACTCAGCCTTCGTCAGTGGTCATGAGGAGTCTTCGGGATCAGCTTACCTGATAACCCCCTGGTACCGGGCTCGACTTCGCTCGCCAACTCTTTCCCTGTATCGTTATCTATCACCAAGGAGCATGGCTCAACATTAGGACTGATACCGATCGGTACCGGAGGTGTCGGGTAGTCTTACCTTTCCCTGGGCGCCACCAGCGTCAGCTTCTTTGTTACCTCCACCGATCACTCAGTGTTGGTCCGATCGACTCCAAACTCGCACTATTGCCCCCTCATATACCCACCGGTGTCCAGAGCGACTGTGCCGGCGCTTTGACGCTCCGGGGGTTATTTCAGGTTCGAAAATGGGTTCGTTTACTAGGGATTCCGCAACTCCGCACTGGGCTCCATACTGGCAATACCGTGCCTCTCTGGCGCGCCCAGTGGGGTAATAGTGAGGTGGGAAGGGCTCCTCCTCTTGTCTTCGGGTCCCCATCTCTCATACCCGTGACAATTGCGTAGTTATTGTATTGTTATCCCCTAGGTTCATGTGACGCCGGGACAGTATCTCTTACAGCAGGTAGCAAGCCTCGCTCTAGTAACATTCCCTACCACTATACCAACTGGCTTCTAACAATGACCCTTCGTATATAACGGGCCCCATGTGTACTCATACACCAAATGGTTTGATATGGCTCTGTTATACTAACAGTGAAGGTTATATATGGATCGTTTGGAATGCTATAAGTGGCTGATGCAGCCTTGAAAAGTTTCAAGTTCCGTAATAAAGTATACTAATTTAGAAAGTGATTAGTTATATTCGATTTCAAATTATCAACGAGATTGTTTCAAGTCATACAATATCAAACATACCTTTGCTTGTCTACCAGCTATCAATATAACGGTTCCATAAAAAAGATAGAATTTATCTGGATATAAAGATGTTTCAAGGGATTGAAAAAATTTGAATTCCAGCTCTCTTTTGATTCCGTCCATGTCTTCGTATGATACTGTCGCACATTTGTAACCACCAACTCCTGTTATTCTGATAATGGGACCAACTAAAGTAAAATAAATTGGAATATTTGAAGATTATGTCAAGAAAAACAAATGAAGTAAATATAAAAAATAAAGGCAAACAGTAATAGTTTTTCGTCAACTCACCTCAAACTGCAGAATGTATCGATGAAGTATAATGTTTTTCATACGTGCGGATCTATCAATAAAATATACTAAAACTTATAATTACAGATTTTAAATACCCCGCACTCCAAACCAACCATATTTCACATGCTTATGACATAATATTATTTTCATACCTATTGAATTTATTGTTAATATTAATATCGATTCTCTCATTACTCGTATTCGCTAAGTTATCTTTTTAAAGGCTAGAAATCCTGTTTAATCAAAACATTATATTGAATATTAATTTCATTGATTGATTTATTAGCAAACATATATTTAGAGAGTTTTATAATAAAACTTTTGGAGATTCTTTTCAATATATATGCTAGATTCAGAGAACTTTATTTTCCTACCATTATCTATTTTATTTCATTTACTCTCCAGTACTATTAGTAAATTTCCCAATCTGCATCTGCAGCCCCATATATCTCTTGATACTCTCTAGAGTTTCCTAATAGTTTCCCGAATCTCCTGATAATCTCTTGAGTCTCCTGATGCTTAATTTATTGACAATTTTAATGTCATTCTCTAGTTATTCCGGTTTGTTGAGTTGTGCCTTTGTATGCTATGCTCTGAACTTTACTAATTTACATATCGCAATAATTACCCAATTAATAATAATGCAATATAGTATTCCTCTTGTTTACTATCAAACAAGTTTATTACCCAACGATGGCAGGAATAAATTTCAATACAAATATTTCTTGGCCGTAGCCTTAGCAGCCAGTTTTTGTTTAAGAGCTAATATCAAATTCAGTAGGTGGTGAATTCATTTAGTAGGAAATGAGAATGTTTTTTGGTGAGAATAGGCTTAGATAATTACAGATTTGCGGAATGGAATACAACAGTTATAGGTGATTGCAAACTTTCAGACAATTAACCATTATTTAAACATGATTAACAATTACAATAAAAGAAAATTGATTTTATTTTGATAGACTCGGAGTTCATTAGAATGTGATCGAAATCACATATATACGGTGCGGTAAAAGTGTTATAAGTAATTTTACCAATGGTGGTAAAAATAATACCAGCATTTATACCTTAAAATGGATAAAAGTACAGACCGTTTGGCCAAAAAAAGCTATACAATACTAGTATATATGAATATTGTCCACCGGTGGAGAATTTCACCACCAGTGGTAGGTTATTTTACCATCGGTGGCAGCCATTTTACCACCGGTGTGAACTGTTGGTATTAATAATAATGCGGAATAAAGACTGAAAGTCAGCATTTATACTGAAACAAGGACTGGAATTCAGTGTTTATACCAACGGTGGCAAATAATTTACCACCGTTGGTAAAATTATTTTTGACACATTTACCGCTCCATACATATATATTAAACATTAGAATAAATAACCATAACTTTTTAATTAAATTATTTATTCATTAATTAATTTTTTTAATAATAAAAAACACAAAAAGTATAAACATAAAATCACTTGCAAAACTACATTAGGAAATTCTGTCTAAATTAGGCTTGTTATGGTCACACCACCATATTTTTTTTTCCTGTATCTAGATTTATCTGGTTAAATTAGGCCTGACCGCCAGTCAGATAGGTGTCCTGTGGTTGCGCGTGCACATGGGCGTTCCTAGCGGGATATGTTACAGTTGGGGATGCCTGTACCCGGTGTATCATGACATTCACTTTCAGGTCTGGTTTATTACCATATTGGGTAATAAAAAATGACCAATATTGGCTCAAGTATTAATTCATTTGCCTATTCAGGAAATATTTAATTATAAATACTGCCAATAGCAATAAGCTCTCAGACGCTACTTAGTAGGCTTAATCAGGTAATATCCCATGCATATATGCCCAATTGGGAAATAATTTGTGAAAATAAGTGACATTCATTGGGCGTCTGTGCCGGCGTCACGTGAACCTGGAGGATAACAATACAATAACTGCGCAATAGGAGAGGGGAAACAGGTTTCTTTGGTAGGACTGCATCATGGGAAGAGGAAACAGGTTTTGGATAAAAGGAAACAGGTTTCTTTGTTAGAACTGCATCATGGGAAGAGGAAACACTGGCAGGTTTTGGATAAAGGGAACAGCTTTCTTTGTTAGGACTGCGTCATGGGGAGAGGAAATAGGTTTTGGATAAAGGAACACGGATTAGTAATCAGGCTGGAAGGAGGATTATATATAGGGAAGGTGGTAGCGAGCTTTGTAGATTTCTTTCCTTTCCTCTTCACCTCGTCTTCCTGTCATCATAGCACATAGGAATCAAACCCTATCACCCGCCATAGTTTCTAGTCCCAAAGTCTCTTTGACCCTTGTCTCCGGACGGAGAACCTCATAGCTTCTTCTGTGACCCTACATCAGCAAAAAATGGGGCTGCGTCTTGTGGCGCCCAGGCGCCACAATTGGCACAAGATGCAAAAGACGTCAAAGACGCCAAAATATCAATTGCTTACCTGCATCACCGCGCCCCGGCGCCACAAGATAGTCTTGGTCTCCCAAGACGCATTTTTCGTCTTTAGTCTCCAAAACCTCGTCTTGCGCCTTTTACCAGACTATCGGTCATGGCAGAACCTTTACGCTAATCTTCGCTGGGAATTGACGTCACACTGACGATTGGACAGTTAAGGTGATTCACGGTACATCGTTTATTTTAATTCTATATAATTCTATGTACAAATATATGGCTGTGACTACCCTCCCACGCGCCTGCCCGCGCGCCCACCTCTCTACCTGTAGAAGTCGTCGATTTGGGCGTCACCGTGGGTGTGTCCATGGTGTCGATTTGGGCGTCTCTATGGCGTCCATTTTGGCGTCACTATGGGCGTGTCCATGGCGTTGATTTGGGCGTGTCCATGGTGTCGATTTGGGCGTGTCCTAGGCGTCTATTTGGGCGTGTCCTAGTTGTAGGTTTGGGCGTCGATTTGGGCGTGTATGTCACAGCGTGATACGATATTGAGCACGGTTGCGGGAAGAAGGATTAGTAAGGGTTTCTCTTATGTTCTATGGGTTTCTGTCACGGGTATGAGAGATGGGGACCCGAAGACAAGAGGAGGAGCCCTTCCCATGTCACTATCACCCCACTGGGCGCGCCAGAGAGGCACGGTATTGCCAGTATGGAGCCCAGTGCGGAGTTGCGGAATCCCTAGTAAACGAACCGTTTTCGGCCTGAAAATAACCCCGGGCGTCAAAGCGCCCGGCACAGTCGCTCTGGACACCGGTGGGTATATGAGGGCAATAGTGCGGTTGGAGTCAATCGGACCAAAACTGAGTGATCGGTGGAGGTAGCGAAGAAGCTGGCGCTGGTGGCGCCCAGGGAAGGTAAGACTACCCGACACCTCCGGTACCGATCGATCGTATCAGTCCTAATGTTGAGCCATGCTCCTTGGTGATAGATAACGATACAGGAAAGAGTTGGCGGCGAAGTCGAGCCCGGTACCAGGGGTTATCAGGTAAGCTGATCCCGAAGACTCGCCATGACCAGCGGCTGAGTGCATGCAACAGCGGGATGTAACGTGAGGATTCTGAAAGCGAATGTTTAAGACATGGGTGTTTGGGTTTTAGACATGGGTGTTTGGTTTTAGAATGGGTGTATAAAGCGTTTGGCGTTCTTGGCAGGTTTTCGGGTCTTGAGTTTAGCATCTAGAATCATGTAATTGTAATAGCTAGTCAGCGAGACGTTCTTGCGGGATATAAATACGGTGTCATTCTCCGACTTTGTTGAAATCATCAGCGACGAAGAAAGAGTCTTATCGATATAAAAACTATTCTATTCGATCTATACGTTTTATCTTTTCAGGACTTAGTGATTCCGCGAGAACTTTACTTGAACACTTCGTCAAAAAGTACTTCGTTGATTACCGTTGAGGACTAGCAACGGACGACCGAGACTTACAGTAACGCATTGACTGAAGTGACCTCGTTCCTTGCTACCTTTGTAGTTAGCGCTTCGAACTCCTAGCTCATTACGAGACTGCTCAGGTTGTCTGGTGCGACACCCTAATAGTTTCGGTTGCAGGGTTCTATGAGTCAACGGCATGCAGGTATTTGTAATGATGGATTTCCTTTGGGTTCTACGGTTTTCTATGAGATGAGTCAGCGAAGGGTTTTCAGGGCTATATATAGGGAGCTCGTTCCCTCGCTTGTAGGACTTCTCTTCTTCTCCTTTCTTCTTCACGCAACCTTCCTGTCATCTTAGGCGTCTTTAGTCTTCTCTCGTCAAGAATATATTCTCTCTCTCTTAGCCATAGTTCTGTCAGTTGTGCTGCCCAGTAGGGACGACAAGACCACCTCTTCGCACCTTCACCTCGAACCCACCCCTCAGTCCCTAGACCACCTCTTCGCACCTTCACCTCGAGCCCACCCCTCAGTCCCTCCGTCAACCCCACCGTTCGTCTCGTCTCCACCCACGCTCTTGTCCCAGCCCTGCCTTGGTGGTTCACCTTGGCTTGTTTAGTTCCCGTCCTCGCTTAGCACCGTGATAGTGTAGGACTCTATATAAACATTAGTATAGGTGTCGGAATATGGGGTAGGGAGATACTCGAGATAGAGATGGAGGTGGAGGTGAAGGTGAAGGTGGAGGTGAAGGTAGAGATGGAGGCGGAGGCGGCTGCGGGGGTGCTTAAGACCTGGAAACTTCGCCAAAAATGACGTTGATGACAAGAACTAGTCCTAATCGGGCTTAGTCTGTACCGGTATATCACTTTTCTGCCAAAATATCACATTTTGGAGACGTCAAAAGACGACCTGTCACATTTAGGACGAGCTAAGTCGAGCTTAGACGAACCAAAGACGACAGGTCACTTTTAGACGAGCCAAGTGTGACCTGTAACCTTTTT
This sequence comes from Morchella sp. 2018-W16, assembly GCA_024713755.1. Taxonomy (NCBI): domain Eukaryota; kingdom Fungi; phylum Ascomycota; class Pezizomycetes; order Pezizales; family Morchellaceae; genus Morchella; species Morchella sp. 2018-W16. The sequence continues at coordinate 629,136 of JAMGYY010000025.1, read as the reverse complement.
GAGACACAAGACGGCACCCGATGCATCCAGACGACGATTTTGGTTTCTCTGTGTCTTGGGAGACATGATTCGTCTTGGCGAAACCTATTTTTTATTGATGTAGCTGCCTCGTCAGCTGGTCCTCGCTTTCCCTGCCCTCTCTCCTGGTCTTCGTCTTGGCCGCCGCCTTGCCCTTGCCTTAGCCTTAGCCTTCGCCTTCGCCGGGACCTTCGACCTTTTACTAGGTCTCAGTTGTATCCCTCAATCTCACTTGCGTCATCGTTTTCGTCTATCGCACTTTAAGTCTTAGTCACTCCGTCACAGCCTCACACCAAAAACCCAGCAGCTTTGAGTCTCATCTACTCCACCACAAATAAAGCTAAATTAATTATCTCTCTACAGGATTGTAGAGTAGAAGGAGTAGAGGTTTTCTATAGAGAGAAAATTAATTTAGGGGTTGTGGTGGTTGAGTAGATGGGTCTCAAAGTTGGATCATTTTGACACCCCGGATATAGGTGTCCCCAACTATAGTCGTAGTAATCCCTAGTTTTGTGTCACATAAGACCGTACTCCAGCTTAGATAATTTGTATGGACCGGCGATGATGTCTCCTACAAAATCAGTCACTTGCAAGGAATTTGGTGGAAAGGGCGCTAGCGCATTTAGAGTATCTACTCGCATCAGCTGATGTAAGAGGTACCCGAATATGCAAGTCTTGAGATGCAATTCTTTCTGTCGCGAGCACGTACCTTTGAGTTGCGAGAGTAATCGCGCATCTTATTTTCTGCAGGTATTAGTACTACCTTGGCGTTTGGCAAACAGACCACTATTGCATACCATACTAAATTTTGGACTTGGCGCGTATTTGTATGGCATGCAATAGCGGTCATTTTTCCAAACGTCAGGAAAGTACAGCTCGATCGATGCAGGTATTGAGGATCCACAACGAGAAAGTGGCTACTATCTAGAGTACTGAAAAAACTCGTTGATAGACAGCAGGGGTATAGGCCAACCAGAGCCCACCTTTAGACGTCAATCCACAAGACTTGGTGTAAACAATCCTTCAGATTATGCGGTACTTGTTGTGGAAACAATACCTAAAGTTCAAGGTCTCCTCCCACCAGCGACGCCTACCTTCTCATAAGCACTCTCGTGATATTACTAAAAAGCCGAGCCAGCACTTGATGTCTTAGACTATTTACTGCCTTGGCACTGGTTCCGGCACCTATGTTTCAAAAGTTGGTGCTCGTAATGTCTTACTTTTAGGATCTCAATGATTGGAGGGTACCGCATTGCATGGTCATGAAAACCTTCATATATAAAATAGGACCCCGCTCGTGGTGGGTATGCTAACAAAGACACCGACATCTGCCAAAATCAATATATCACCGAGGTCCCCTACATATTTACAGGCTCAAAGATATACCGACATGCCCGTACTCGACCCATTTGGCCACAAGGTTCCTAGCCGGAAGCGAATAATTATCTGCTGTGATGGTATGTTGTAACGATGATAGACATTACTAACCAATTTCAACGTTAATTTCTTCTCAAGGAACTTGGCAAAGCTCCGACGGGGGGGAACCCAGTGTGCCCACAAATGTCACTAGAATCACAAGGGCGTTGAAAAGTTATACGAAGAAAGATGGTATTTCTCAGATCGTTTATTATCAGAGCGGAGTTGGAACCGGTGGGACACTGAACAAAATCCTTGGTGGTAAGTCTATTACTTGTGTCAACTCTACATAGTCTATACACAACACACACACACACCCTCGCATTATTCCCTATTCTTAGGGAGAGATTAACTAAATTATAAGTTGTTAATAGGTGGTACTGGTTACGGACTAGACGAGCATGTCCGTGAAGCATATTGCTTCCTATCTCATAATTACCATCCGGGTGATTCTATTCATCTTTTTGGGTTCTCTAGGGGAGCTTACACTGCTCGATCAGTCTGCGGGCTGATATGTAGTGTTGGCGTCTTAACAAAGAAGGGAATGGATGAGTTCCATGATGTTTGGGGTAATTACACAAAAAGGAAATATAGGGAAGATCCTGGGTATTACCTCGAGACCCCAAACCCTCTCTCGCCCCCCCTCGGTGCCCTTACATCAGTGATCCTGCCCCCCAAAGCTCTCTTGGATGGTCTAAATTGCTGATAATACAAGACTACTCAAAGAACTCCAAGATAGGGAAGGCGGGAAACTCGTAATTTCTGGTGTGAAGGTCAAATCTATTGGGTGCTGGGACACGGTTGGATCTCTTGGAATTCCTAGTATCCGCCTCCCATTTCTTGGGGAGCTTAGTATCGCTCGTGGAGAAAACCAAACGTACTTTATATCAAGTTCTGTCCATCCTTTTACCAGCTTCTGACATTTTAACAGTTTCCACAACGTTGAACTTTCAGACAACGTCGAGAACGCCTTTCATGCCTTGGCACTAGATGAACACCGCGGTCCATTTACCCCAACCCTTTGGAAAAAGTCTCCTAGCTCGCCCACAAACTTGAAACAAGTTTGGTTTCCAGGTGTGCATACAAACATCGGTGGTGGCTACGATAACCAGGAGATCGCCGACATAACTCTAGCGTGGATGATTCAGCAACATCTCCCCTTTTTAGAATTCAGTAAAGGCTACTTGAAGAGTATAATCAAGAACCATGAAGATTATACTCAAGAATGGGCCGCTGGGTTGATATATGACTCTGCCACAGGAATGATGAGGGTGTTCAGTGGAAGCTACAGAACTCCCGGCGGGTACGCTTCTTCGGATGAGATTGTTGAAATGGAAGAGTTTCTACATAAGTCAGTAAGAATCAGGGCAAGGATGGTCCAAGGATGGGAATGCAAAGCGCTTAAAGGTTGGGTGTGGAATGATGACGAAGGTTTGTGGGAAAAAGATGGTAAAAAGCTTCTTGAGGATACTCTAGGCAATGTGGAGAAGAAGCTTGCCGGGAAACATGTTGTTAAGAATATGTTGGGTGAGGAAATGCCGAGAGACGTCGAGTGGTAAATTTGAGTAACTACATCTGTAGGTATCTTAAACATTGCGTGTATGGTGCGCCCTACCGTAAAGGTGCAATGTCCTTGATCGCCAGTCCGTATAAAAACATCACCCTAATCTCCCGGACCAGAGTCTATATGATTCTGATATTAGCCTTAGGTGCGGAATAACGTCACCGGGAGAGCGACCAGCTGCGAATAAAGGCCGTTACATTATGGCTACAAAACAGCAAGATAGGTACTTATATGTAGCTAGATGTTTCCAGAATTGTTTTTATGCTTTACTTGACAGTATATACTCGCCGTGAGAAAGTCCTCGACCGAAACCCACAGCTTGAGGTGACAACGGAGGAAAACAACAACTATGATGCCTACTAATTCAACAACCATGACTACTCTACAAAATCACCCGCTGTACAAATTTCCACCTTTCTGTCGTGCTACTTCTGTCATTCTACGTGGTAGAGCCTCAATAAATTGATTTGTAACTTCCACTGGGATAGCTTTCCACTCCTCCACCCATGCCTTTTTGGTAGCCTCTTTGGTGTTAGGGAAAGGTTTTCGGATACAGATTTTCGCTCGTATATAGTTCCAGACTCGTTCAATAGGATTGAGATCAGAAGAAGATGCTGGCCAATCGATTTTGTTGGTATTATTGGTAATATGATGTGCTTTGAGATGTAGTGCACGATGGGGGCCAGCGCCATCTTCTATCAAAAGAATATGTCCACGTTCCTTACGTTTTGCTAAATCAACCATTTTGTGATAAAATGGATAAAGTTTGTTGTTACAAACGTTCTCCCGAAAACGAAACCAATCGATTCCACCTTTCAGTTTCTTTTCTCGTGTTTTCTTTGTAACTTTGTAAGGATTTGCAGGACGTTCTAGAGGTCGTTGTCCCTTCGGTAAAGCTTCTCTACATCCTTTCTCTTTAATGTACAGTCACGCTCAACAAGTTCCCGCCGTTTTTCCCAGGTCAACCACGCGCGACACCTTTGAATATCAATGAATAAATCAATTGACAAGCTATTTGATAGAGAATATATAGTAGTGTTTAATAAAATATCAGGAAATTAAATATGTGACCAGAATTTGCTGTGCCTCCCAACTAATGCCAGAAATAATACATTTATTTTTGGTAAGGAATTTACCAACTTATTTACCTTTGCATAGAAAAATAGGCCTTTACTATTTAGGACTGTAATAAAGAGTTTATCTTCACTATAAGATAGTCTCTATATATAACTTTTAATATTTTAAAGGTTCTCGTAAGTGTTTTCATATGTGCAATATAATGTTGAAAGATAGTGATTAGCTTTTATCGCTTTTAAGTGACATCTATATCAGAATCTTAAAAACAACAATGTAAGATCAATTATCAATATATTCAATTAAGAATCTATAGTAGAACTTGATAACCTGTAACGTAACCAAAAAATATTAATATAGTTCCATGTGTTCTCAATTTATTCTTGAAAATGCCACAACTACCAAAAAACAAAGAAACTTTAGTATCGATCAAAGACATTTATTGTGTAGTTCATATATGAAAATTACACAACACACTCTCAAAATACTATTAAGTTGTAGCCAGAAAGCACCTTATGTTAAACATATACTTTAAATTAGAGCTCTACTATAGTCGAAGCTTAAATTTCCCATCGAAGATGAATGAGTTGGTAGATTTATAACTAAAAGAAAATGGAGAATTTCTGATTGCAAACAATGGATATTTTAAACTCTGGTCACATATTTAATTTGCTTATACTATTAGGGTGTCGCACCAGACAGCCCGAGCAGTCTCGTAAAGAGCTAGGAGTTCGAAGCGCTAACTACAAAGGTAGAAAGGAACGAGGTCTCTTCAGTCAATGCGATACTGTCAGTCTCGGTCGTCCGCTGCTAGTCCTCAATGGTAATCAAGAAGTATGCTTTGACGAACTGTTCAAGTAAAGTTCTCGCGGAATCACTAAGTCCGAAATGATAGAAGTTTGTAGATCAATAGATTTTATATCGATAAGACTCTTTCTTCGTCGCTGATGATTTCAACAAAGTCGGAGAATGACACCGTCAGATGATATCCTACAATGTCACGCGGACTAGCTATTACAATTATACAATTCTTATGCGAGACCCCGAAGACCCCGAAAACCTGCCAAGAACGCCAAACGTTTGTATACACCCATTCTAAAAATCAAACACCCATGTCTAAAACCCAAACACTCATGTCTAGACATTCGTTTCGTAAATCCCTCACGTTACATCCCGTTGCTGCATGCACTCAGCCTTCGTCAGTGGTCATGAGGAGTCTTCGGGATCAGCCTACCTGATAACCCCCTGGTACCGGGCTCGACTTCGCCGCCAACTCTTTCCCATTATCGTTATCTATCACCGGAGCAGGGCTCGACATTAGGACGGATACCGATCGGTACCGGAGGTGTCGGGTAGTCTTACCTTCCCGCCACCAGCCAGCTTCTTCGTTACCTCCACCGATCACTCAGTTTTGGTCCGATTGACTCCAAACTCGCACTATTGCCCCCTCATATACCCACCGGTGTTCAGAGCGCCTGTGCCGGCGCTTTGACGCTCCGGGGGTTATTTTCCGGGTCGATCGGGTTCGTTTACTAGGATTCCGAACTCAAGACTGGGCTCCATACTGGCAGTACCGTGCCTCTCTGGCGCGCCCAGTGGGTGGTAGTGATGGCGTGATAGCGTGGGAAAGGCTCCTCCTCTTGTGTCTTCGGTTCCCCATTCCTTATACCCGTAACAGCTTACCCCCCTCTCAGGGTGCTCTGTCCTCAGAGTATCTTCTGACCGACTGTGGTTCCAGTAAACTATTAGGGTGTCGCACCAGACAACCCGAGCAGTCTCGTAATGAGCTTGGAGTTCGAAGCGCTAACTACAAAGGTAGAAAGGAACTAGGTCTCTTCAGTCAATGCGTTACTGTAAGTCCCGGTCGTCCACTACTAGTTCTCAATGGTAACCAAAGAAGTAATCTGACGAAGTGTTCAAGTAGAGTTCTCGCAGAATCACTAAGTTTGTTGAAGATAGAAGTATATAGATCAAATAGATTTTATATCGATAAGACTCTTTCTTCGTCGCTGATGATTTCAACAAAGTCGGAGAATGACACCGTATTTATATCCCGCGCAAATGTCACGCGGACTAACTATTAAAATTACATGATTCTAGATGCGAGACCCCAAAGACCCTGAAAACCTGCCAAGAACGCCAAACGTTTCTATACACCCATTCTATAAAACCAAACACCCATGTCCCAAACACCCATGTCTAAACGTTCGTTTCATAAATCCCTCACGTTACATCCCGTTGCTGCATGCACTCAGCCTTCGTCAGTGGTCATGAGGAGTCTTCGGGATCAGCCTACCTGATAACCCCCTGGTACCGGGCTCGACTTCGCTCGCCAACTCTTTCCCATTATCGTTATCTATCACCAAGGAGCAGGGCTCGACATTAGGACGGATACCGATCGGTACCGGAGGTGTCGGGTAGTCTTACCTTCCCCTGGGCGCCACCAGCGTCAGCTTCTTCGTTACCTCCACCGATCACTCAGTTTTGGTCCGATTGACTCCAACCGCACTATTGCCCCCTCATATACCCACCGGGTGTGCCGGCGCTTTGACGCTCCGGGGGTTATTTTCGGGGTCGAAAACGGGTTCGTTTACTAGGGATTCCGCAACTCCGCACTGGGCTCCATACTGGCGGTACCGTGCCTCTCTGGCACGCCCAGTGGGTGTTGTGGGAAAGGCTCCTCCTCTTGTGTCTTCGGATCCTTATCTCTTATACCCGTAACAGCTTACCCCCCTCTCAGGGTGCTCTGTCCTCAGAGTATCTTCTGACCGACTGTGGTTCCAGTAAACCTTCTCCACATATCACCCGTGGTGTCTGTGGAGGGGAAGGACTTAGCCGCGGAGGGTACCTCTACAATCTCAGGCGTTGGTCCATCGGGGCCTTGGGGTTTTTTCGGTGGAAGTCTCGGACAAGCATCAGTACCTCCTCATCCATAGCGTCGATAACTTGGTACGTGCTTTCCCCAACCGGATAACCCCGCCACTTCACCAGATATTCCACTACTCCTTTCCTACTCCTCCTGCTTCCTATAATCTTCTCCACCTCGTACAACTTTTCTCCTTCGGCATCCACCACGTCAGGGGTAGGGGGTCGTTGTTCCCGTCCGGGGATAGCGCTAACCCGGTATGGTTCCAGTAATTCGATGTGGAATACGGGGTGGACCTCTATTTGAGGAGGGAGGTCCAGTTCGCAAGCTCGTTTTCCCGCGAGTCGTTTAATGACAAATGGTCTCATCTTCTTATGATCCAGTTTCTTGGTGGAACGACGGGTTCGGAGGTTGACTGCATTAAGCATAACCCTGTCCCCTACCTTGAACGCTGGTGGTGTCTCTCTCTTCTTATCGTAGTATTTTCCCATTCTTTCCCTTGCGATGGTGAGTTTTTGCCGGGCGGCGTCATGCACTCCTCGTATAAAGTGGGCATACAGATCACTGGTGGGGTTGACTACTTCATTCTCCGTTGGCCAATTCGTTCGAGGGTTGTATCCGTAATTGGTATAGAAGGGAGATTGTCCCGTTGCAGAGGTTACGGAGTTATTGTATGCGTATTCGGCTAGCGGAAGTAGTTCAGCCCAGTCGTATTGTTCGTAATTGCAGAATGCCCGGAGGTAGTGTTCCAGAGTTTGATTGACCCGCTCGGTCTGACCATCGGTTTGAGGGTGAAAAGCGGTACTCATACGAAGCTTGATATCCAACAATGCCATTAGAGAGGCCCAGAAGCTTGACGTAAACTTGGCATCGCGGTCGGAAACTATATCTAGAGGTAGTCCGTGGATGCGCCAGATTTGAGCCAGGAATACTTTTGCCAAATCTTGGGAGGACGCCGTGCCTGGGAGGGGAATAAAGTGAGCCATCTTCGAGAACCGGTCTACTACTACCCATATTTGCGTATAACCTTTAGATTCTGGTAGCTGAACAACGAAATCCATTGATATGGACGACCATACGGTGTGAGGTGTTTCTAGAGGAAGTAACGCTCCATACTTGCGGTGCCGACTTGGTTTGTTTCGTTGGCAGTCGTCGCATGAGCGTACGTAGTCGTCTATCCATTCGTTCATCTTTGGCCAGTAGAAGTTGCGTGTGATTAACTCTAGTGTCTTATCCTGACCGAAGTGTCCTGCTACCTTAGAGTCGTGTTCTGATTGCGCAACTCGAATCTTCAACGCGTCGCTGTTGGGTATATATAGGCGGTTCTTGAAAAAGAGTAACCCCTCCTTAGCCGTGAATTCCTTCAATTCCCCAGACCCCTTTTTCCTTTCCACTTCCTTCCACGCCTCGTCTTTTTCTCCTGCCTCCCTAACCAGGTCCAGGAAATCCTTAGACCAATATACCACTTCTTTGCCGGCGAGCGAAGCCGCAGAAATCATATAATCTTCCATCCCTTCCAACTGTCCAGGCTTCAATAACCTCTCAACTGGCTGCGCGCCCCCCCCTTCACGTCGGTACTCCGGACGTCTTGACAGTGCATCGGCTTTTCCATTCTTCGATCCTGGCCTGTAGAGGATTTTGAAATTGAACTCCGCAAGAACTTCTGCCCAGCGTGCCTGTCTTCAATTCAGAACCTTGGTGGTTGTAAAGTATTGGAGGTTCTGGTGGTCGGTATATACTAAGACAGTATTTGGGTCCTTCCAGGTAGCGCCGCCATTCTTTGAAGGCGGCAACGATATCGGCATTTCTTTGTCCCATACGTCGTAGTTGAGTTCGCTGGGTTAAGCTGCGGAGTAAAAGGCCACAGGATGAAGCTTGCCGTCAACTACCTGCAAGAAACGCAGCCGCTATGTCTGCTTCACGACATACCGTCGTTTCTGGTGAAAAATGTACCAAGATCGGTGCAGTCGTGAAGAGGATCTTGAGCTTCAGAAAGGCCGCCGCCGCCGCTTAGTCCAGGAGAAGTTCTTAGCATCGCCATCGCAGACAGTTAGTGATGGGACTACAGACCCCGGAATAGTTACGTATAAACCTCCGGTAAAAATTGGCGAATCCCATGAAAACTTGGACGTCCCTGACGGTCCTCGGGGATTCCCACTTCAAGACTTCTTCCACCTTGTCCGTCGACATTGCTACCCCTTCTTCACTCAACACGAAACCAAGGAAGTCGATAACCTTTTGGTGAAAGAACGACTTCTTGGGGTTAGCCACTAGGTTGTTCTCGATGAGCTTGTCCAGCACTTGGTTGACTAGTTCCTCATGTTCGGCTTCGTCCTTGCTGTAGATTAGGATGTCGTCGAGGTATGCTACCACCCCTTGGTCGAGGAATTCTCTAAGGATATCGTTTATCAGTGCTTGAAAGGTAGCGGGTGCGTTAGTTAGTCCAAATGGCATGACTAGGTACTCGTAGTGTCCATATCTAGTTCTGAACGCTGTTTTCCACTCACACCCTCGCTTGATCCGGACCAGGTTATATCCCTCCTTGAGGTCAATCTTGAAAATATCTTCGCTACCAAATACGGTCTCAATTCCTCTCCTAAGGGTAGAGTATACCGATTCTTAATGGTGACGCGATTCAGGCCCCGGTAGTCGACGATACCAAGACTTCGCCCTTCTTTTTCACAAATAATATGGGGGCTCCTGCCGGAGATTTGCTAGGCCTGATTTTACCCAAGCGTAACATCTTTTCCAGGTATTCCCTTAAGACTTTCAACTCAACTTCCGAGAGGGAGTAGATGGGTCCCCAGGGAGGTTGCTGACCAGGTTCTAGGTCGATGCTGTGATCGGAGGCTCGGTGTGGGGGTAACTTATCGGCTTCAGACTGTAGGAAGGCTTGGAGCTTCGGATGATATCGCTCTGGAATGACTGTTTTCAAGTCGATTTCTCCCGTGTCCGCGGATATAGAGCCGATAAACCATGCCTCCGGATCGTCCAGTACATCGTCGTCTAGAACCACTGAAATTTCTTTCTGGTCAGTGAAGCATCGGGTCCTGCAAGATTCTCCATGAAAGGTTACTTCCCCATTTGGGGCAATAGCCGGCTTATGCTCCTGTAGCCACCACGCTGGTAGAATGGCGTCAATGCCGCTGGGTAGTGGTGCTATCTCGAAGGAGAGCTCGGACTTATGCCCCCCAGAAATTATATTCAACATTACAGTAAAGGCTTGTCCCGTGCCCTCCATTACTTCCCCTGTAAATCCCATAACTCTGGCCGGGACGTCTCTTTTCACCTTTGGGACGGAAAACGCAGAAACGAAAGCAGAAGATATAACTGGACCGGTTGCCCCGGTATGCAACAGAACTCGACAAGGAAATAAGAAATCTAAAAACCCAATAGAAAATTTACCGATAGGTCGTTACCCGTGAATGGGCTCAAAGGAAACTCGTTGTTTTTTCATCGGAGAGGACGCCCCCTCTTCCGGCCTTTTTCTTTTTAATATTTTTTTTGTTTTTTCTTCCGTCAGTGATAACATTGCAATCTGGGGGAGCTCTTGACCTGACTCATCAGAGTCCTCTTCTAAAAACCACATCAAAATCCACCTCTGACTCCGACCCTAACTCCGGCACATAGGCTGGCCCTGTCGACGTGGAGGTTGCTGCCACCGCGACCGACTTTTTCTTGGACCTATGCCTTTTCTTCTTTTCCGGCGGGGGAGCTGGTGAATCCTTCATTTCCTCGTCCTCTTCCTCACGGCCGCGCTTCTGGCCCAGAGCAGAGACAGCCGCGCTGGAGTTGGGGTTCTGTCGGCACCATCGCCACAGGTGACCCTTCCTTCCACAGCGAGCACATTCTCCCTTGGTTCTTCTCTGGTCCAGGATGGACTTGGGGATGCCCTTGGTGGCCTCATCAAAGCTAGAATGCAGTGGTCTGTTATCCTGGCCAGGGCGAGCGCCGGGCAGATTCGACCTCCTCCGGACCGACTGGACTCCGCCTTCTGTCCCTCCTGGGCCCGTCCCTTGATTTGGAACCCAGGCCTCCGCTTTTCCTCTCTCTTTGGTGGTGCCCTTGCCAACGGGTTCCCCAACAACCTTTTCTGCTCCAAAAAGCTTTCATGGGCCTTTCCTGCCCTCTCCAGCTGGGCCACAAAGTGGGCATCGTCCTCCGCCGGCTCAAACTTAGAGTGTCGATCCCAAATCTCTTCGGGAAGGCCGGTTAACAGGGTCTTTCGATATGCTGCCCCGCTTTGTTGTGCCCGTTGGTTAAGGATCTCCATCTTGGTTAAGTAATCGGAGATGCTGGATTGGTACTTGAGGTGGTCCATTTTGAAAGCGGCGTCTAGCGCCTCCCGCGAGCTCACGAATCTTCCCCGGATTTCTTGTCTAAACCGTTCCCAGGTGCAGAAGTCTGGGCCGTTTGGTCCGCGCATGTGAACCTCATGGTAATTGGCGAACCATTCCTTAGCCAGCCCTCGGGTATAGGTTCCCGCGAAAAGGACCTTCTGCTTATCGTTCCGGAACTTGCGGGGTCGTTGCTCAAAATAGATCTCGCACTCTAGGAGCCAATGCCGTAGGTTGTTGCTTCTGGGGTTGTCGAACTCAAAGGGCACCTTGGCTAGGGAGTCCCGTTCTCTCTCTTCCTCCGGCGACTCTGACCGTCTTCCTCTTCCTCTGCCTCCTGCCCTTCTTCCATGGTGGCTTGTCCCGTCATCCGAGGGGTCCTTCTTTCCTCCATTTCCTTCCGGCGGCGGCGGCGGCGCTCTTCCCCCTCCGTTACCTCCTGGCGGCGGCGGCACTCTTCCTCCCCCGATCTCAAACTCCTCTTCCTCTTCACCGGGTGGGTAGATCGATGGATCTGGCGCGTTGGATCGGTGGGCGGTCAGGAGTAGGTCTATCTGCCTTTGCATCTCGGCGATCTGCTCCTTATGCCCTCGGGCTTGTTGCTTCTGGCTTTCGATGACTTCCCCTACCAACTGTTTTGCCTGCTCCCGGAGCTTCTCGATCTCCATCTGGGTAGCGTGTAGCTGCCGTTGGGTTTGGAGGTGGGCGGCTTCCAAAGCCTCCCTTTCCATGGCCGCGATAGCGGCAGATTGCTGTTTCTCGAATTCCTGGCTTTCGGCGAGTTCTCTGAACATCTCGGCCAGCCGGTCAAGATTTGTCCTTACCGCCTGGGCAGCTATGTTCGATATCCTCTTGTCCGCCTGGGCCTTCTCTTGGGTCTTCCGGAGTTGGTCCCATATGGTTTTGCCCGCGGCCGATAATCCGGCCATCTGAGCTTCGTGTGTTTGTAGGAATTGATCCAACCTATCTATTGTGTTAGAGCCGGCCGGGCGTTTGCTAGCTCTTCGCAGTGATAGTGGATCCGGGCTGTCCTCTCGGCTAAAGACGGGAGATTCCCCCATGACGGAGTCTTCTTCCACGGTCCCTAGTCTTGCAGCCATTGCGGGTAGAGGGTATGTAGGTTCGAAATGTGATTCTGGAAAACTCCAGGTGAACTTGGAGTTATCGATATACTATTAGGGTGTCGCACCAGACAACCCGAGCAGTCTCGTAAAGAGCTAGGAGTTCGAAGCGCTAACCACAAAGGTAGAAAGGACGAGGTCTCTTCAGTCAATGCGTTACTGTAAGTCCCGGTTGCCCACTGCTAGTCCACAATGGTAATCAAAGAAGTAATCTGACGAAGCGTTCAAGTAAAGTTCTCGCGGAATCACTAAGTCCGAAATGATAGAAGTTTGTAGATCAATAGATTTTATATCGATAAGACTCTTTCTTCGTCGCTGATGATTTCAACAAAGTCGGAGAATGATACCGTATTTATATCCCGCGCGAATGTCACGCGGACTAGCTATTACAATTATACAATTCTTATGCGAGACCCCGAAGACCCTGAAAACCTGCCAAGAACGCCAAACATTTCTATACACCCATTTCTAAAAACCAAACACCCATGTCAAACATTCGTTTCATAAATCCCTCACGTTACATCCCGTTGCTGCATGCACTCAGCCTTCGTCAGTGGTCATGAGGAGTCTTCGGGATCAGCCTACCTGATAACCCCCTGGTACCGGGCTCGACTTCGCTCGCCAACTCTTTCCCTGTATCGTTATCTATCACCAAGGAGCATGGCTCAACATTAGGACTGATACCGATCGGTACCGGAGGTGTCGGGTAGTCTTACCTTCCCCTGAGCACCACCAGCGTCAGCTTCTTCGTTACCTCCACCGATCACTCAGTTTTGGTCCGATTGACTCCAAACTCGCACTATTGCCCCCTCATATACCCACCGGTGTCCAGAGCGACTGTGCCGGTGCTTTGACGCTCCGGGGGTTATTTTCAGGGTCGAAAGCGGGTTCGTTTACTAGGGATTCCGCAACTCCGCACTGGGCTCCATACTGGCAATACCGTGCCTCTCTGGCGCGCCCAGTGGGGTGATAGTGACGTGGGAAGGGCTCCTCCTCTTGTCTTCGGGTCCCCATCTCTCATACCCGTGACAGAATCAGAGTGGAAGAAGTCCCTTAAGATTATTCTAAGTGAATACGCAAAGAATCCTTTATCTCTATACCTGATTATTCATATCGGCCCTTTGCTGTTTCATGTCAGGGGAGAGAGTTTTGTATTAGTACCTTAGAGCACATCTATTTGTTTGGGAATCCCTCTGGATACTTTGTCCTACTCTCCTACTGTTGTAGAGGCAGAGCCACATCACAGTTACAATGATGTCAGATCTCAAATACATCATTTTCTTATCTTGACATTTGATTCGTTAGTATTTTACCCATATGATTAACATGAGATGGGACGGGTATGTATTCCTAATTAGTATTATCGTACCTCAGATTATTTTGCAGGAAATAACCATGTCATATTATTGACTTTCTTTTTGTATCCTACAATTTATTTCCGCATCCTGAGAGTTATCCGAATATCCTGTAAGCTATTTTGTTATATTAGAATTCCTTTTGTTGGGATTTTACCGATATCCCTATTGTGGTTTTCCTTTATTGGTCAATAGTTCAAAGATATTAATATAATATGGCGGGTCAGCTCCACTAACTCCATTAATATAATCCTACTTTCCTTTATTATTAAGTTTCTTTTTGCATCCTAGAATTTATTCACGCATCCTAAAACTTGTTTCTGTATCCTCGAAGATATTTTGATATATAGTAGTTCAATTATCTAAAAATAACAGTATTTTATAACAAGTCGGCTATATTATCTCTATAAAAATAATTTTACCGTGCTGAATTATTGAATTTCTTTTTACATCCTATAACTTATTCGTGTATCTTGAAACCTGTCTGTATATCTTCGGAGCTATTTCAACATATTGCTTCTCAAATGACAAACAGCTCAATATTAATATAATTATGATGTAATAGAACGGCTATATAATTTCAATCGGAATCATCTTACCTTGATTTTCTTATTAAATTTCTTTTTGTATTTATCCTGAAACCTATGTACCTACCCGCGGGGCTATTTTAATATACTGTACTTCAATCGACCAATAATCAAAGAATGGTAACATAATAGCATCAGGCAAAAATAGGTTTCTGTTACGGGTATGAGAGATGGGGATCCGAAGACACAAGAGGAGGAGCCTTTCCCACACCACTATCACCCACTGGGCGCGCCAGAGAAGGCACGGTACTGCCAGTATGGAGCCCAGTGCGGAGTTGCAGAATCCCTAGTAAACGAACCTGTTTTCGACCCTGAAAATAACCCCCGGAGCGTCAAGGCGCCGGCACAGGCACTCTGGACACCGGTGGGTATATGAGGGGGCAATAGTGCGAGTTTGGAGTCAATCGGACCAAAACTGAGTGATCGGTGGAGGTAACGAAGAAGCTGACGCTGGTGGTGCTCAGGGGAAGGTAAGACTACCCGACACCTCCGGTACCGATCGGTATCAGTCCTAAAGTCTAGATGAGATATTGAAGAAAGAAAAGCGAAGTCGGAAGTCGAGCTCAGGGGTTATCAGGTAGGCTGATCCCAAGACTCTCACCATGACGACGGCGGCTGAGTGCATGCAGCAACGGGATGTAACGTGAGGGATTTATGAAACGAATGTTTGACATGGGTGTTTGGTTTTTAGAAATGGGTGTATAGAAACGTTTGGTGTTCTTGGCAGGTTTTCAGGGTCTTCGGGGTCTCGCATAAGAATTGTATAATTGTAATAGCTAGTCCGCGTGACATTTGCGCGGGATATAAATACGGTGTCATTCTCCGACTTTGTTGAAATCATCAGCGACGAAGAAAGAGTCTTATCGATATAAAATCTATTGATCTACAAACTTCTATCATTTCGGACTTAGTGATTCCGCGAGAACTTTACTTGAACGCTTCGTCAGATTACTTCTTTGATTACCATTGTGGACTAGCAGTGGGCAACCGGGACTTACAGTAACACATTGACTGAAGAGACCTCGTTCCTTTCTACCTTTGTAGTTAGCGCTTCGAACTCCTAGCTCTTTACGAGACTACTCGGGTTGTCTGGTGCGACACCCTAATAGTTTCGCCAAGACGAATCTTGTCTCCCAAGACGCAGAATACTCAAAATCGTCGTCTAGATGCATCGGGTGCTGTCTTGTGTCTCAAAAAGGTTACAGGTCACACTTGGCTCGTCTAAAAGTGACCTGTCGTCTTTGGTTCGTCTAAGCTCGACTTAGCTCGTCCTAAATGTGACTGGTTGTCTTTTGACATCTCCAAAATGTGATATGTTGGCAGAAAAGTGATATACCGGTACAGACTAAGCCCGATTAGGACTAGCTCTCGTCATCAACGTCATTCTTGGCGAAGTTTCCAGGTCTTAAGCGCCCCCGCAGCCGCCTCCGCCTCCATCTCCACCTTCACCTCCACCTTCACCTTCACCTCCACCTCCATCTCTATCTCTAGTATCTCCCTACCCCATATTCCGACACCTATACTAATGTCTATATAGAGTCCTACACGCCCAAATCGACGCCCAAATCGACGCCCAGGACACGCCCAAATAGACGCCTAGGACACCCCCAAATCGATACCATGGACACGCCCAAATAGACGCCTAGGACACGCCCATAGAGACGCCATGGACACGCCCATAGTGACGCCCAAATGGACGCCATAGAGACGCCCAAATCGACTCTATGGAGACGCCCAAATCGACGCCCAGGACACGCCCAAATAGACGCCTAGGACACGCCCAAATCGACACCATGGACACGCCCAAATAGACGCCTAGGACACGCCCAAATAGACGCCATGGACACACCCATGGTGACGCCCAAATCGACGACTTCTACAGGTAGAGAGGTGGTAGCGGCAAAAACAGCGCGAGCCAGCGGAAGCGAACGGCGCCGATACATAGAATTATTTAGAATTAAAATAAACGATGTACCGTGAATCACCTTAACTGTCCAATCGTCAGTGTGACGTCAATTCCCAGCGAAGATTAGCGTCAAGGTTCTGCCATGACCGATAGTCTGGCAAAAGGCACAAGACGAGGTTTTGGAGACTAAAGACGAAAAATACGTCTTGGGAGACCAAGACTATCTTGTGGCGCCGGGGCGCGGTGATGCAGGTAAGCAATTGATATTTTGGCATCTTTGGCGTCTTTTGCATCTTGTGCCAATTGTGACGCCTGGGCGCCACAAGACGCAGCCCCATTTTTTGCTGATGTATAACAGGTCGGCTATATTTTCCTAATTAAATAATTTTACCTTGCTTTATTATTAAACCTCCCTTTTCATACGAACACTTATTCACACATCCTGAGACTTATCCATATACATCAGCAAGATTGCACCTATATTTTGATATTTTTTGGGTCTCAAGAGGCTTGGGAGACTCTCATGAGACTCAAGAGACTGACAGGGATTGTCAGGAGACCCAGGAGGTTACAGACACAAATGGTATAGCTTACTGATATATCCTGAAAATCATTTTGTTATATGTTCAACATGTTAGTACCAATTATAAAAATGTAGTTACCTGTTCAACAGAATATATATATTACCACAAATGGTTCTAAATATATATACTTTGTTCATATAATACTCTTTGTGATGGAGTGGCAGGGACTAAAGAACGAGAAACGGTGACGCAGCGGCAGTCGAGGGGTGCAGCCAGAGCTAGTAAAAGGACGGAGGGCACTGGGAAAGGCTAAGGCAACGGCAGTGGCAGGCGGGGGCAAGCATAGGCAGAGTAGGGAAAGCGAAGATCAGGTAAAGATCCTCATATGATAGGGTTGTCCTGAGGCAACCGATGAGAGCGAAGAGTCTTTAGTCATGAGAAGACTTGATCTGTGGACGATAACTATGGTATATAATTCCTAGAATGACAGGAAGACGAGACAGAGAGGAAAGAAAAGAAAAAACTAAAGGAAACGTTTATCGCCGCTATTTAACACCTCTCCCCACTCGTCCGTTATGACTCATACATCAGACCATGGAATCTGGTAGAAACCCAGTGCGATCACACCTCTATCCTGGCGTCACGTGAACCTATGGGACAATGATACAATGGCTGCGCAATGACTGCATCATGAAGGAAGGGAAACAGGTTTCTTAGGTTGGACTACTAGTATACTACAATGGCTGCGCAAGGACTGCGTCATGGAGGAAGGGAAACAGGTTTCTTACGTAGGACGATACAATGGCTGTGCAGTAACTGCGTCACGGGAAGAGGAAACAGGTTTTGTAGAAAGGGGACACAGATTAGTAATCAGGCTGGAAGAAGGGTTATATATAGGGAAGGTGGTAGCGAGTTTTGTAGATTTCTTTTCTTTCCTCTTCACCTCGTCCAAGTCTTCCTGTTATTATAGCACATAGAAATCCAATCTTATCTCTCACCATAGTCTTTAGTCTTGAATTACCTTCGACCCTCGTCTCCGGAAGGAGAGCCTCATAGCTTCTTCTGTAACCCCAGCTGCCTCGTTAGCTGATCCTCGCTTTTCCTGCCCTGTCCCCTGGTCTTCGCCTTGGCAGCCGCCTTGTGCTTGCCCTTGCCTCAGCCTTCGCCTTCGCCGGGACATTCGTCCCTTTGCTCACTCTCAGTTGTACCCCTTGATCTTGCTTGCGTCATTGTTTTCGTCTGTCACGTTTTAAGTTTTACACACTCCATCACAGCCTTGTATCCTGCCATCAGCAAGCTTTACCATTTGTGACTGGAGTCTCCTAAGTCTCCTGACAGTCTCCTGAGTCTCCTGAGACCCCTGTAATCTCCTGAGACTTGTAAAATCTTGCTGATGGCCCCACTATCTTCTAGTATCCTATTACCAACCCTTCATGCAACCGAACCTCATGGAAACAGATAACGTTAGCCTCCGCTCACCCCGCCTTCCGTTCGCTTAACATTCCTTCTCCAAGCATGTCACCACTGTGACTACTACCAAACTGTCGGGACTAATGCCAAGATGCCGGGACAGATCAGGTCCCCTCCTAGAGCCTAGCTCCCGATAGCATCAGCAAACTACCCTTTATGACTGGAGCCTCCCAACAGTCTCCTGGGTCTCCTGAGAGTCTCCTGAGAGTCCCGGATATTTTTTGAGTCTCCTGAGGCCCAGCAGACTTCAGGAGACAAATGAAGTCTTGCTGATGAGGCCATGGTTTTAAAGAATGCCGGCGGTGAAAGGATTGACGGAGTTCATATAACAGAGCCACAAGCGGTTAGGAGAATTAGTTCTCACCCGGCCTGTTATAGGCTCAGAGTCATTGATAGAATTCAGCAGTTACAGTGATAGGAAAAGTACCTGTAGTGAGGACCGCAACCTGCTACAAGTGTACCTACCTTCTGACCGCTAGGGTGGAGATCTATTCATGAAAGGATAGGCTGACGAGTCTAGGCCTTGTCAGTGAATAGAGGGACGGCTAGAGAATGGTCTCTAAGTGCGGACATCTCCTGTATCCCTCTGAGCAAGAATAAGCCCTGCTGCAAGCGGCAGAGGTTATTAATCTACAATGAGTTACAGCTCTGCAGCCACCTAGGGAAGAACACCTGAGCGGAGACTCATTTAATGCAGGCCCGGAGCTGTGTGACAGCCAGGCTGCAGGTGATCCTTGACCCTGGCTAAGGGTGCTTACTCTAGGACCGGAAACACCCGCTAGCGCTTAGAGAGAAGCGGGGTAGCGGAGGAATTGTTTTCCGATCCAAAACAGAGTTTTCACCAGAACTTAGTAAGAGCGATGGAATGCAAGAAACTAGAGAGATTTGGAGTATAAGTACTCATCTCCGGTTTCGCCCATCTGTTCAGATTTTCTCATCATCAGTTGTAACAAGCGGAAGAAGACCCTTAAGATTATTCTAAGTCTACCGAGAAGAATCTTTACTCTCAAAAACTCCTTTCTATCTTCTATCGGCCCTCTTGCTTCCTACACTTTGTTAGTAGAGGCAGAGCCCCGTCACAGTTCAGGATTATGTTGTAGGTCCATAGCCGGTTGCCATGAGGGTTCTTCATAGCTGGTATACTTGACGAGGTATGCTACTTGTCGCTTTCTCCTCCTCGAGTCTAGTATCTCCTCTACTTCCCATCCGGTCTCCCCTCGACTTTCACTGACGGCGGTGGTTCGATAGTTTGTCCCAGTATAGTGTCGTTTATCGATAGTGCCAATAAAGAGACATGAAACACCAGGTGTATCTTCATGGAAACTGGTAAGCCTAGCTCGTATGCATAGAGACTCACAATACATTTTATTGGGTATGGGCCAATTTGTTTCCAATCAAGTTTTTTTGATGGTCGCTTTATTTCAATATTTTTGGTAGATAGCCGGACTTCGTCACCAACAGAACGAGGGGCTGGGGTCCGGTGGAGGTTAGCCATCTCCTCCTGTATCCATTGGGCCCTAAACATTTGATTTTTGAGAAATTCAAACACTTGCGACATTTCTCTTGTCAGTTCATTCGCCTGATCCTCATGAACTGCTGTTCTATGCTGGAGAGATATTAGGGTGTCGCACCAGACAACCTGAGCAGTCTCGTAATGAGCTAGGAGTTCGAAGCGCTAACTACAAAGGTAGAAAGGAACGAGGTCTCTTCAGTCAATGCGTTACTGTAAGTCTCGGTCGTCCACTGCTAGTCCTCAATGGTAATTAAAGAAGTAATCTGACGAAGCGTTCAAGTAAAGTTCTCGCGGAATCACTAAGTCCGAAAAGATAGAAGTATATAGATAAAATAGATTCTTTTATATCGATAAGACTCTTTCTTCGTTGCTGATGATTTCAACAAAGTCGGAGAATGACACCGTATTTATATCCCGCTCAAATGTCACGCGGACTAGCTATTACAATTATACAATTCTTATCACGAGACGAAGACTGAAAACCTGCAAGAACACCAAGCGTTTCTATACACCCATTTCTAAAAACCAAACACCCATGGCTAAAACCCAAACACCATGTTAAACATTAGTTTCATAAATCCCTCGCGTTACATCCGTTGTTGCATGCACTCAGCCTTCGTCGGTGGTCGTGAGAGTCTTGGGATCAGCCTACCTGATAACCCCTGGTACGGGCTCGACCCATTTCGCCAACTCTTTCCTGTATCGTTATCTATCGTAGGAGCATGGCTCGACGTTAGGACTGATACCGATCGTCTGCATAATTAGGGTGTCGCCCAGAACAAGCGAGTCTCGTAAAGAGCTAGGAGTTCGAGCGCTAACTACTGGTAGGAAGGAGCGAGGTCTCTTCAGTCAATCTTGGTACTGTCAGTCTCGATTAGTCACTGCTAGTCCTTAATGGTAATCAACGAGGTAGTTCAAGTAAAGTCTTCAACGAAGCGTTCAAGTAAAGTTTTCCCGGAATCACTAAGTCCTGAAAGATAAAGCGTATAGATCGAATAGAATAGTTATTATATCGATAAGACTCTTTCTTTGTCGCTGATGATTTCAACAAAGTCGGAGAATGACACCGTATTTATATCCCGCGCCAATGTCACGCGGACTAACTATTACAATTACATGATTCTAGATCTGGCGAAGGCGAAAACCTGCAAAACGTAAGCGTTTCTATACACCCTTTTCTAAAACCAAACACCCATGTCTAAAACCCAAACACCATGTATATATATTAGTTTCATAAATCCTCGCGTTACGTCCGTTGCTGCATGCTCAGCGCTTCGTCGTGGTCGTGAGAGTCTTGGGATCAGCCTACCTGATAACCCCTGGTACGGGCAAACCCGACTTCATCGCTCTTTCCCATTATCGTTATCTGTCGCTGAGCATGGCTCAACATTAGGACTGATACCGATCGGTGCGGAGGTGTCGGGTAGTCTTACCTTCCGCGCGCCACCAGCGTCAGCTTCTTCGTTACCTCCACCGATCACTCAGTTTTGGTCCGATTGACTCCAAACTTGCACTATTGCCCCCTCATATACCCACCGGTGTCCAGAGCGACTGTGCCGGCGCTTTGACGCTCCGGGGGTTATTTTCGGGGTCGAAAACGGGTTCGTTTACTAGGGATTCCGCAACTCCGCACTTGGGCTCCATACTGGCAGTACCGTGCCTCTCTGGCGCGCCCAGTGGGTGATAGTGGTGTGGGAAGGGCTCCTCCTCTTGTGTCTTCGGATCCCCATCTCTTATACCCGTAACAGTACCGGAGGTGTCGGGTAGTCTTACCTTCCCCTGGGCGCCACCAGCGTCAGCTTCTTCGTTACCTCCACCGATCACTCAGTTTTGGTCCGTGTTACGGGTATAAGAGATGGGGATCCGAAGACAGAGAGGACGGCTCACTGAGAGTTGAGTATCAGAAGCTGGCACGATCTGAGATGTTGACTAGTATCGCTGGAGTACTGGGAGCAGCATGCCACTGGTGCAACTCTGTGCTCATACCCACGGTGTTCAGGCGCCTGTGCGGCGCTTTGGCGCTCGGGGTTATTTTCAGAAGTCAGCAGGTTCGTTTACTAGGGATTCTGCAACTCCACACTGGGCTCCATACTGGCAGTTCCGTGCCTCTCTGGCGCGCCCAGTGGGTGACAGTAGCGTAGGGAGGGCTCCTCCTCTTGTGTCTTCGGATCCCCATCTCCGATACCCGTGACAGCTTACCCCCCTCTCAGGGTGCTCTGTCCTCAGAGTATCTTCTGACCGACTGTGGTTCCAGTAAACCTTCTCCACATATCACCCGTGGTGTCTGTGGAGGGGAAGGACTTAGCCACAAAGGGTACCTCTGATCTCAGGCGTTGGTCCATCGTGGCCTTGGGGTTTCGGTGGAAAGTCTGGACAAGCATCAGTACCTCCTCATCCATGGCATCGATAACTTGGTATGTCTTTCCCCAACGGATAACGCCACTTGATATTCCTACTCCTTCCTACTCTTCCTGCTTCCTATAATCCTTTCAACCTCATACAATTTCTCTCGCCCGGCATCCAGGCGTCGGTAGGGGTCGTTGTTACGTCGAGGATAGCGCTGACTTCGGTATGGTTCCAATAATCCAATATGGAATACGGGTGGACCTTCATTTTGAGGAGGGAGGTCCAATTCGCATAGCGTTTTCCATAAGTCGTTTGATAACAAATGGTCCCATCTTTTTATGATCTAGGTTTGTGGTGGAACGACGGGTTCGGAGGTTGACTGCATTAAGCATAACCCTGTCCCCTACCTTGAACGCTGGTGGTGTCTCTCTCTTCTTATCGTAGTATTTTCCCATTCTTTCCCTTGCGATGGTGAGTTTTTGCCGGGCGGCGTCGTGCACTCCTCGTATAAAGTGGGCATAGAGGTCACTGGTGGGGTTGACTACTTCGTTCTCCGTTGGCCAATTTGTTCGAGGGTTGTATCCGTAGTTGGTATAGAAGGGAGATCGTCCCGTTGCAGAGGTTACGGAGTTATTATATGCGTATTCGGCCAGCGGAAGTAGTTCAGCCCAGTCGTTTTGTTCATAATTGCAGAATGCCCGGAGGTAGTGTTCCAAAGTTTGATTGACCCGCTCAGTCTGTCCACCGGTTTGGGGGTGAAAAGCGGTACTCATACGAAGCTTGATATCCAACAGTTCCATTAGAGAGGCCCAGAAGCTTGACGTAAATTTGGCATCGCGGTCGGAAACTATATCTAGAGGTAGTCCGTGGATGCGCCAGATTTGAGCCAGGAATACTTTGGCCAGATCTTGGGAGGATGCTGTGCCTAGGAGGGGAATAAAATGAGCCATCTTTGAGAACCGGTCTACTACTACCCATATTTGCGTATAACCCTTGGATTCTGGTAGCTGAACAATGAAATCCATTGATATGGACGACCATACGGTGTGAGGTATTTCTAGAGGGAGTAACGCTCCATACTTGCGGTGCCGACTTGGTTTATTTCGTTGGCAGTCGTCGCATGAGCGTACGTAGTCGTCTATCCATTCGTTCATCTTTGGCCAGTAGAAGTTGCGCGTGATTAACTCCAATGTCTTATCCTGACCGAAGTGTCCTGCTACCTTGGAGTCGTGTTCCGATTGCGCAACTCGAATCTTCAACGCGTCGCTGTTGGGTATATATATGTTACGGAGCGAAGCGGAGACTATATCTAAACTAGCCAAGGTTCACAACCGAGGCGAAGACGAGACGAGGACGAGACGAGGACGGGACGAGAGCGAGGCGAGGACGGGGCAGCGAGAGGACTTAACCGAGGAGCAGGGTAGTGGGACACAAGGTCCAGATGGCAGTGCGAACGAAGTGATGTAGACGAAGATACCAGTAGAGGACACGTACGGCTGTGTCGTACATGAACGAGGACTATGGCTAAGCGAGGTACTGCTAAGGCGAAGATGCGTATTCTATTCAGAGAAGCGAGGTGAAACAAGTAACACTAAAGAAACTAGAAAGCGTAGAGTTGATAACAGGAAGGTTGCGTAGGAAAGGAAAGAAGAAAGAAACCAAAGGAAAGGTTAAACCCGACTATATATACAGTTCCCAATCCTGTCCCGGGATGACTCATAACCGATGTGAAACCCATAAACCCAAAGTGAAAACCCGAACCGAGAACCCATTCCGCAATATCCTGTCGCCGCGGTAGTCTGTGATGCGCCGTGATAGATTAGGTCCTCCTTCAGGCCTAACTCTGGTAGGCCTGAGCTTTTCGTGGAAACCTGTCGTGGAAGTCTTGCACCAGTTAGGGGCATGTTCTGGTCGGGGGTTGCCGATGGCGTAAATGGAGGTATCTAACCAAGTATTCCAAGCGGCCGTAGCGTCGGCGGGAATCCAACACGGTGTCGACCTCCCATTCCTGTTCGCCTTCAATTTCCACAGGAGGTGGCGGGGTGTGTTGCTGACCTGGGACGGGGGTGTTGGCAGCGAGGGACAAGCGAGACATGGAAGACCGGGTGGATTTTCATTGAAGTGGGGAGGCTGAGTTCATAGGCGTAAGGACTAACCATTCTCTTGACGGTATAGGGACGATCTTGACTTGTCGAGTTTCTTGAGGTCGCTTGGTTTCAATGTTCCTAGTCGAGAGAAAACCCTATGCTCCTCTGGCGTACCTGGGAAGCGGGAGTTCTATTTGCGTTTGCTGAGTCTTCTTGATTATTCTGAGCCCTACACCTTTTATCGCGTAGGAATTCAAAGATTTGTGCCATGTCCCTAGACCTACCGTTGGCCTGGTCTTCCTTGGTACCATGCTGTAGTGGTGCGAATGTCATCCGTGGGTTCCTTCCATAGTTTGCCTGAAACGGGGAGAGCTTGGTGGTTTCGGAGACGTGGTTGTTGGTTGCAAACTCTGCCATAGGTAAGTACTTGGCCCAATCATCCTGTTGGTACGAAACATAAGCCCGGAGGTATTGTTCCATGATTGCGTTGATCCTCTCCGTTTGCCCGTCCGTTTGGGGGTGGAAGGCAGTGCTGTAGCGGGGTGCGATTTCTAGCCTATTGCAGAGGTCTTCCAGAATTCTGCCGTGAACTGTGTGCATGATCGGAGACTATGGTTTCGGGAGGCCGTGAAGTTTCAGACTGATTAAGTACATGTTGGCGCGTCAATAGCGCTGGACTCCTCAGTACAGGGTATGAAGTGGCGCATCTTGGAATGTCGATTCGACGACAACGAGGATAGCATTAAACCCATTGCTCTCTGGGAGTCCTGTAACGAAATCCATTGACACATCGGACCATGGACCTTTGGGTACTGAGAGTGGGCGGAGGACTCCTTGTAGTGCATTGCGCGAAGCCTTGCTGCGGGAACAGGTGTTACAATTCATGACATAGCGGTCAACGTATTTCCTCATGTTAGGCCAGTAGTAGTTGCGGCTGATGAGTTCGAGGGTTTTTGCGCGTCCTGGGTGTCCAGCGGAGGGCTTATCGTGGTGTTCCTGTAGTAGGCGTAGTTGGAGTTCGTCGAGGTCAGGGACGTAGATCGCGTTCCTGTAAAGCAGGAAGCCTTCCTCCGTTTCCGTACATTCTGCCAGCGAGATTTTCTTGGAGTGCTTAGTGCCGTTCTGAGCATGGTGAGGACTTGGTGGAAACTGTCAACTTGGTAGCTTGGGTCAATAATTCTTTTCGGTGGGGCGTTCCTTCAGCGGATTCATTTAACAAAGAACCCGCGAACAAACTTAGCTTAACTCCTGCATCTAAATTCTCCTTCTTTAACACGACCTGCGACTGGTACGTGAGGCGTTCATCCCCTTCCTTAGGCAGGTCTCCTGACCTCCTAGTGAGTGCGTCCGGTTTCCCCCCTTGTTTCCCTGGCCTGAATGTGATAACGAAGTCGAAGCGGGACAGGAATTACCTCGTCTGGCGGCGATTGAGCAGCTTGGTGGACATAAAGTATTCCAGGTTTCTGTGGTCGCTAAGGACTTTGATCGGGAACCTAGATCCTTCCAGGTTTGGCGCCATTCTTGAAGCATCGACAACCGCTAACAGTTCCTTGTCGTAGATCTCGTGGTTGCATTCTGCGGGTGAATGTTTCTTGGAGAAAGCCACTGGGTGCAGGATTCCGTCGTCGTCGTATTGGGACATGATTCCGGCAGAGGCGTGGTCGGACGCATCAGTTTCCACGATAGTAGCCTTCTCATAATCGTAATGTGCCAGTATTGGGGCGAGGTGAAACGCATCCGAGGTCCTGAAAGCGCCTTTTTGCCTTATGGGACCATTCGAACTTCGTCCTTCTTGGTCAGTGCTGTGAGTGGGCGACTACTCTGGATGCGTATATGAACCGGCGATAGAAGTTCGCAAACCCTAAGAATTCCTGGACCTCCCTAAGCTTAGTGGGGGCTTCCCATCCTGTGACCGCTGATACTTTGCTAGGATCCATCTTGAGGCCCTCAGGGGTGATGATGAGGCCGAGATACTTGGTTTCTTGGACGGAGAATTCGCATTTCTCTGGTTTCAGGTGAACGTCGTGGATCTGCAGGACCTTGAGGACTTGTCGCACATGTTTCTTATGTTCCTCCAAGGTCTCTGAGTATATCAGGATGTCGTCGAGGTAGGCTGTTGCGAAATGGTCGAGGTAGGGGCGGAGCAGGTCGTTAACCCAATGTTGGAATGCGGCAGGGGCGTTGGTCAATCCGAAAGGCATGACATTGTACTCGAAGTGGCCGTAGCGGGTTCTAAAGGCAGTTTTCCATTCATCCCCCTCCTGGATCCTGAGCTGATGGTATCCCCACCTAAGGTCCAACTTGGTGTAATACTTTGCCTTGGAGAGGCGGGACAGTGTTTCTGGGATAAGAGGCAGGGTATGGCGGTTCTTTACCGTGATCTCGTTGAGTTTCCTATAGTCCACGCACAAACGAAGGGATCCATCGGCTTTTTTGACGAATAGGACGGGGGCACCGGCAGGGGACTCTGAGTAGCGGATAAAACCCTTTCCTAGGTTCTCCGTAATGTAGTCTCTTAGAGCCTGTAGCTCTGGGCGTGACATTCCATAAAGTGGGCCGAAGGGTGGCTGCTTCCCATCCTGTAGCACTATCTTTAGGTCGTGAGGGCGATGAGGCGGCAGAGACGTGGCGTTGGATTCCTGAAACAGCGACTTGAACTCCGCGAGTTCCTGGGGCATGCGTTAGCTAGGGTCGGGGTGGGGTTCCTGGCGAGGGCTTCGTTGATGGCCTGGAGGGAGGCACAGAAGAGGTGATTTTGGCGTCTACGGGCAAGGCCTACGAATGGGACTGCCCCGATGGCCGAGATTCCTTGAGCCGTGATCGGAGGCGGGAGGCGGAACAGTTCTGAGTGCAGAAATCAGAGTCGAAGATGACCTGATTTGCCTTAGAGGCGTAAAGGCGAGGTCGTGGTGTCGCATCCAGGAATACCCATGACGATAGGGTAGTGTCCCAACTTGGTGACGAAGAACGGAGGCGGTTTCCTGGTGTCCATGGATGTCCAGTGAGAGCTTGGCGACGTGGGTGATCCTTCCTGATTCTACCAATCTGCCGTCGATTACCTCAAGCAGGCGTGGTTTCTTCCAGGTGTCAGGGTGAGGCCGTGCTTGGTTGCGAAAATCCTGGTCGATGAATCGTATCCTGACGCCCCGTATCTATGAGGCGTAGGTAGGTCTGAAGGAGGCAGAGTTCTGGGCGGCGGGCATGTGTGACGAGTTGGTCCTCAGACATCTTGTCCTCGGACACAGCTGCAGCGGAGCAGCGAAGGTGGGTGGTGGCGGGACTAGCCCCTTTGGTGTCTTTTTTACCAAAGGGGCTGACCTTTTAGCGCCGGCTTGGTTGACACTTGTTCAACTGGCTTATCGCGCCAGCTGTTAAGGGTGCGGGGGTCCTGGGAGCGGGGGGTGAGGTAGCGGGGTTGCGGGACAGGGGCAGCTGGGCGAGAGGCGGCGGAGGCGGAGGCGGGACGGCGTTGGAGGTTGGCGATAGTGGCGTTGGCCTGGAATTCCCAGGCTTTCGCGACCGAGATGATGTGGCGGATATCTTTTTCCGCGGCAGTGAGGTCAGAGTCGGCGGTGGCGAGGGCGTCCCGGTGGAGCGCCAGGCGGTACCGAAGTTGTTCTTCTTCGGCCAGGGATTCTTCAACCTCAAGCTTGAGGTCGGCAATTTCTTGTTGGAGGTCAATGATGACTTCCTCATGGGCCGTGCATACGGCAGGTTCCTGTGGGGCGGGGGTGTCGGGGAGGTTGGTCAATACGACCAGGCATTCGGAGATGAGGCTGTGAGCCTCCGTGAGTTCAGGACCGCAGTCGCCGTTGGTGGGTAGTGGGCGTATGTAAAAATTGACGGCTCGAGGCCTTGACGGGGACTAATGGCCGTCGGCAGGTCGGCGATCGTGTGGTTAGCGAAGTCTTGAGGTCACGAAGGCGCGAATAATGACCGGTGTCGTGTGCGGGGTAGGGGACGTCGGTGGTGGGTGCCCCGATGTGGAGCTGCCCGGCAAGAGGTTGGGTGAAGGTGGCCTTGGCCCAATGGGCTTCGGCACGCTTGAGCTTATATCTCAAAGCGTACTGGCGGAGGACGGAGACGGAGGGGTCGGGACCGATGCGATGGCCCATGTTGAACCAATGGGCTTGGGGAACGAGGCCGAGGTAACAGAATCCTTTCCGTTCAGGAAAGAAGCATTCGAGGGGACCGGGGGAGAAGACAAGAGGGTGGCGACAGTCCTCATTAGGGACGTCGCTGAGGTCGACCATGGTGGCGACGAGGCTAAGCGGCGGGTTGGTGTTGTGAAGGTTGGCGTGGGAAGCGCAACCTTAGTGTTCTGAGCGGCGGAGACTATATCTAAACTAGCCAAGGTTACTTGGCAGCGAAGGCGAACGACGGGGCGAGGCGAGGCGAGGCAGAGACAGCGAGAGGACTTAACCGAGGAGCAGGGTAGTGGGACACAAGGTCCAGATGGCAGTCTTGAGCGAAGTGATGTGAGCGAAGATACCAGTAGAGGACACGCGGCTGTGTCAGACTATATGCGAGGGCCGTACTGCTAAGGCGACGGCGAATGGGAGTGATGACGTATTCTATTCAGAGAAGCGAGGTGAAACAAGTAACACTAAAGAAACTAGAAACGTAGAGTTGATAACAGGAAGGTTGCGTAGGAAAGGAAAGAAGAGAAAGAGACAAAGGAAAGGTTCGTAGCCGACTATATATACAGTTCCCAATCCCTGTCCCGGGATGACTCATAACCCGTGTAACGGAAACCCATAGAAACCCAAAGTGAAAACCCGAACCCGAGAACCCATTCCGCAATATCCTGTCCTTTGCAGTAGTCTGTGGTACGCCGTGATAATATAGGCGGTTCTTGAAAAAGAGTAACCCCTCCTTAGCCGTGAATTCCTTCAATTCCCCAGACCCCTTTTTCCTTTCCACTTCCTTCCACGCCTCGTCTTTTTCTCCTGCCTCCCTAACCAGGTCCAGGAAATCCTTAGACCAATCTACCACTTCTTTGCCGGCGAGCGAAGTCAAGAGAAATCATATAATCTTCCATCCCTTCCAACTGTCCAGGCTTCAATAACCTCTCAACTGGCTGCGCGCCCCCCCCTTCACGTCGGTACTCCGGACGTCTTGACAGTGCATCGGCTTTTCCATTCTTCGATCCTGGCCTGTAGAGGATTTTGAAATTGAACTCCGCAAGAACTTCTGCCCAGCGTGCCTGTCTTCAATTCAGAACCTTGGTGGTTGTAAAGTATTGGAGGTTCTGGTGGTCGGTATATACTAAGACAGTGTATTTGGGTCCTTCCAGGTAGCGTCGCCATTCTTTGAAGGCGGCAACGATACCGAGCATTTCTTTGTCCCATACGTCGTAGTTGAGTTCGCAAGCTTATGCGAGTAAAAGGCCACAGGATGAAGCTTTCCGTCAACTACCTGCAGAAGACTGCGCTTAGTGCAAAGTCGCTATGTCTGCTTCCACGACAGACTGTCGCTCTGGTGAAAATGTACCAAGATCGGTGCAGTCGTGAAGAGGATCTTGAGCTTCAAAAAGGCCGCTTCGGCCGCACTAGTCCAGGAGAAGTTCTTAGCATCGCCACGTAGACAGTTAGTGATGGGACTACAGACCCCGGAATAGTTACGTATAAACCTCCGGTAAAAATTGGCGAATCCCATAAAAACTTGGACGTCCCTGACGGTCCTCGGAGATTCCCACTTCAAGACTTCTTCCACCTTGTCCGTTGACATTGCTACTCCTTCTTCACTCAACACGAAACCAAGGAAGTCGATAACCTTTTGGTGAAAGAACGACTTCTTGGGGTTGGCCACTAGGTTGTTCTTGATGAGCTTGTCCAGCACTTGGTTGACTAGTTCCTCATGTTCGGCTTCATCTTTGCTGTAGATTAGTGTTACGGGTATAAGAGATGGGGATCCGAAGACACAAGAGGAGGAGCCTTTCCCACGCCACTATCACCCACTGGGCGCGCCAGAGAGGCACGGTACTGCCAGTATGGAGTCCAGTGCGGAGTTGCAGAATCCCTAGTCAACGAACCTGTTTTCGACCCTGAAAATAACCCCCGGAGCGTCAAGGCGCCGGCACAGGCACTCTGGACACCGGTGGGTATATGAGGGGGCAATAGTGCGAGTTTGGAGTCAATCGGACCAAAACTGAGTGATCGGTGGAGGTAACGAAGAAGCTGGCGCTGGTGGTCTCAGGAAGGTAAGACTACCCGACACCTCGGTACCGATCGGTATCGATCCTAAAGTTGAGGCAGGCTCCATGGTGATAGAGGACGATACAGGGAAAGAGTTGGCGAGCGAAGTCGAGTACCAGGGGGTTATCAGGTAGGCTGATCCCGAAGACTCCTCATGACCACTGACGAAGGCTGAGTGCATGCAGCAACGGGATGTAACGTGAGGGATTTATGAAACGAATGTTTGACATGGGTGTTTGGGTTTTAGACATGGGTGTTTGGTTTTTAGAAATGGGTGTATAGAAACGTTTGGTGTTCTTGGCAGGTTTTCAGGGTCTTCGGGGTCTCGCATAAGAATTGTATAATTGTAATAGCTAGTCCGCGTGACATTTGCACGGGATATAAATACGGTGTCATTCTCCGACTTTGTTGAAATCATCAGCGACGAAGAAAGAGTCTTATCGATATAAAAGAATCTATTTAATCTATATACTTCTATCTTTTCGGACTTAGTGATTCCGCGAGAACTCTACTTGAACACTTCGTCAGATTATTTCTTTGATTACCATTGAGGACTAGTAGCGGACGACCGAGACTTACAGTGACGCATTGACTCAAGAGACCTCGTTCCTTTCTATCTTTGTAGTTAGCGCTTCGAACTCCAAGCTCATTACGAGACTGCTCGGGTTGTCTGTTGCGACACACTAATAGACCTCCAAATGAATTTTCTTTATCTGCATTTTCTATTTCTGGGTTTTCGGTTTCAGTTATGGCAGAGGAGGAGTTAAATGGAGAACACTTAGTTGTAGCTTGTAACATTGCCCACAATAAGAACTCTATTTCCACTCACGCTATGATTGATACGGGAGCTTCGGGATTCGCATTTATCGACGAAACCTTTGCGCGCCATCATCAACTTCCTATTTTTCTCTTAAAAACTCCCCGACAGCTAGAAGTCATCGACGGAAGACCTATAGCCTCGGGACAAATCACCTCCATATGCCGTGTCCCTCTAATAATTAAATCTCATCAGGAACAAATCCCACTCTTCGTCACCAAACTAGGGCAGTACCCCCTGGTCCTCGGAATACCTTGGTTACAACACCACGATGCCACCCTCAGATTCAAGGACCAAACAGTAACTTTCAATTCAAAGTTCTGTAAAGAAAACTGCAACGCCACACCTACCGCCGATATCGTCCCAGGTATCAAGCCGCCAACATATATGATAGGACCCGTTCCTTTCACCCGTCTCGCCCGCCGAAAAAGACTACAAATCTGCAGCATCACACTCCACGACATCGACAAAGCCCTTCTGAAAACCCCAAAGGACGATTGGAAGCAAAGGATCCCGGGACGCTACCACAAGCGGCTTAACATGTTTGATGAAGCCTTGGCCCAGGATTTACCACCGCGCCGCCCCTACGACCACCGAATCCCCCTGAAGGAAGGAAAGGAACCACCATTCGGCCCCCTTTATGGCATGTCCAGAGATGAGCTATTGGCGCTCAGTGACTATATCCGCGAGAACCTCTCCAAGGGTTTCATCCGCGCAAGCTCATCCCCTGCTGGCGCGCCGGTACTGTTTGTCAAAAAGGCTGACGGATCTCTTCGCTTATGTGTGGACTACCGCGGGTTGAATGAGCTGACGGTAAAAAATCGATACCAACTACCTCTAATTCGGAAAATACTGGACCGGCTATCAAAGACTAAATGGTACACCAAGTTGGATTTACGACAAGGATACAACCAGATCCGCATGGCCGAAGGGGAGGAATGGAAGACAGCATTCAGAACTCGCTACGGTCATTTCGAGTACACTGTTATGCCTTTCGGTCTCACCAATGCCCCTGCGACATTTCAACATTTCATTAATGATTGCCTCCGAGAGCACCTTGACCAATTCTGCACTGCCTACCTGGACGACATTCTCATATACAGCGACTCCCTCGAAGAACATGAACAACACGTCGAAATAATACTGGAAGCACTACAAAGAAACGGGGTCCTATTAAAGCCGGAAAAATGCGAATTCCACACCCAAAGCACCACCTATCTTGGACTAATTATCGAACCCAATGGCATTCGTATGGACCCTCATAAGGTATCGGCAGTACAGGAATGGACCACACCTAAGACGGTTAAGGACGTACAAGCTTTCCTAGGTTTTGCCAACTTTTACCGACGCTTCATCTTCGGATTCTCAAAACTTGCAGCCCCTTTGACTAAACTGACAAAAAAGAATGTTCCCCTCTCATGGACCACAGAAGCTGAGCTAGCGTTTCAGTCCTTAAAGGAGGCGTTCACTACCGCACCCATCCTAATCCACTTTGACCCCGAGAAACCGATCACGGTAGAAACAGACGCATCCGACTACGTTGCCGGTGGCGTACTCTCCCAACATGACGAGCAAGGCAAGCTCCACCCGGTGGCATTCTTCTCCAAGAAACACACACCCGCGGAATGCAACTACGAAATCTACGACAATGAACTCCTAGCGATAATTAGGTGTTTTGAAGAATGGAGGCCAGAACTGGAAGGGGCAAAGCACCCCATCGAGGTTATCTCAAATCACAAAAACCTCGAGTACTTCATGTCCACCAAACAACTGAATAGAAGACAAGTAAGATGGGCTGAATATTTATCGCGCTTCAATTTTACCATCAAGTACAGACCAGGGAAGCAGAGCGGGAAACCGGATGCATTGACTAGGAGATCAGGAGATCTCCCTGAGGAAGGGGATGAAAGACTGTTGCACCAGAGTCGCACAGTCTTGAAGAGGGAGAATTTGGACCCTAAGCTGAGTTTGTTAGCGGGTTCTTTGTCAAATGAATCCGCTGAAAAGAACGCCCCCCTGGAAAAACTACTAAATGAAGGATACCTGGCTGACCCATTCCCACAAAGAATACTGGACCTACGGCAGACAGACACGAAGCACTGCAAGGAAATATCCCTGGCGGAATGCACCGAGGTGAACAGGCGTTTACTCTATCGTGAGAATATTTATATCCCCGACTACCCACCACTAAAACTGGAAATCCTGAAGCAACACCACGATGCCCCGTCAGCAGGACACCCCGGCAGGGAAAAAACCTTCGAACTGATCAGCAGAAGCTATTACTGGCCAAATATGCGCGACTATATTGGTCAATACATCCGGAACTGCCACACCTGTCAGCGGAGTAAACCAGCAACACATGGGAAGTTAGGAGTCCTCCGGCCGCTACCCATCCCGGAACAACCTTGGAAAGAGATCTCTATAGACTTTGTCACGGGGCTACCAGAGAGTAAAGGATACGACGCCATACTGGTAGTTGTGGACCGACTAACGAAGATGCGTCACCTCCTACCCTGCAACACTACTGTCAATGCAGAAGACCTGGCCAACCTCTACGTACAACATGTCTGGAAATTACATGGCCTTCCTACGCACATCACCTCCGACAGGGGCACCCAGTTCACCGCAAAGTTCTGGAAGTCTCTCTGTAAACAACTCCAGATAGAGGCGAGAATGTCGACCGCCTTTCACCCAGAAACGGATGGCCAAACAGAGAGAATGAATGCAGTGATGGAACAGTACCTCCAGGGATATGTGTCCTACCAACAAGACGACTGGGTTAAGTGGTTGCCAATGGCAGAGTTTGCAGCAAATAACCAAGTCTCAACCTCTACTAAAGCTACACCTTTCTTCGCCAACTACGGGTACCACCCTCGATTCACGGTAACCCTACAGAAGCCAGACAGGACCCCGCCGAGCCTGGATTCCCACAACTTTGCAGGAAGGATGAAGGAGTTACACGACCACCTACGAACGCAAATAAGGACAGCTCAGGACCAGCAAGAAAGGTCAGTTAATGCAAAGCGCAACCCCGCCCCGCGATATGAAATCGGAGACATGGTATTCGTGTCCGCAAAGAACATTCGTATCAACCGGAACTCGAGGAAGCTCGATTGGAAAAAGCTGGGACCCTTCCCCATTCAAGAGATCGTCTCCCCCTACGCCTACCGCTTGAACCTTCCCCGTTCGATGAAAATGCACCCCGTTTTCCACGTCTCCCTACTTGACATCGCCGCCACCGACCCTGTACCCGGACAGAAACTAATACCACCACCATCCGTTATCGTGGATCAGGAAGAAGAGTACGAAGTTGAGGAAATTCTGGATTCAAGGCACCATGGGAAGCAAGGACTACAGTACTACGTTAAGTGGACGGGCTATACCGACCTCTTAAACCTGCCGATTATCAACATACGGTTGCTGTCGAGGCCTTCCACACATAATACCGAATAAACCGCCTGAGAGAGGTCAAAGCTCGCAGGAGCTCAAGGCTTGAAGTGACTACTTTCATGGATGTACTAGGTTCGGAGGGCTGGAAGGATTATCACGGGTGGGGTTATGACGCAATGCACGGAAAGGATGAGTCAAGATAGTTTCTACAGGTTTCTGTTACACGGAGGAGTGAGTCATAAGGGGGTTACACGGACGAATGAGTCAGGCTTGGCGGAGGATGGGTGGCTATATAAGGGAGGCAACGACGCCTATTCCTGTACTTTCTTTCTTTTCCTTTTCTCTTCACGCAATGTCTTCTGTCTTTAATATACCAATACATTATAGTTCCTAATTCAACACTAGTGACTATCACTGCCTCTCCATTTCCCCACTTACATACCCCCCCTCGGAGTATCGCCGTTGTTACTACGTACCCTGCAGAACGAAGCTCTACTCCCCGACGCCCCCTTGAGACTTTGACGTCTTGAACATCTTGTGCCAATTGTGGCAGCCAGGCACCACAAGACGCAGCTTTATTTTTAGCTGATTACCCTCATTCTCTTATCCTTGGCCCATAGGCCCTAGCACTCTTGAATCTCTTACTTTATGTCCTCGTTGGTTGCCTCAGGTTAACCCTACTATTCTCCTAGTCATTATCTGGTCCTTGTTTTCCCTTACCAGTCGCTCGATGCCTATGCTTGTACCCTTGCTTTTACCTCTACCCCTACCTTAGTCTTCGCCAACGCCTTTGACCTTTTGCTAGCTCTAGGCTAGCTCTAGCTGCACCCCTTGATTCTACCATTGTGTCATCATTTTCTTCTCTCTTCGCATTGCACTCGACTACTCTGTTTCATAGAGACCAATGGTGAGAAGTTATCTTTTGGTGCTTTTCAGGAGCAAACAGCTACAAGTAAGCAATTCATTATTATGTGTCTGATGTTTTTTACATCTTGTACAAATTTCCAATAGGACGGGAACAGGAATGGATACAGAAACAGGTTCGACTAGGGATACACTGAAATCAAGACGAGTCCAGGTCAGATTTGAGACCAGGGGCAGAAGGACAAAAGCCAAAAAGCAAATCTATTCCTAGCAGAAAGATGACGTTGCCTAGAGAAGCCAGAAATATAAGAAACACAAATCCTTTATATATCAACTCTCAAGCCTCTACCGGCTTACCAAATTGAAGAAACCCATAGAACCTAACTGATACTCCAGTAATTAGTATACTATTCCGTACTGATATACATTTCAACATCCTACCTAATCCTCCCTAGTACTTACACCACGTCCTGAACTACCTTCCTAACCCACTAACACACTTCCAATATCAACCAATCTCATCCTACAATCCTATTCCATAACTGTATTGACGGCAAGCGGGATGTACCGTGATACAATTCTGGCACCAAGACACCACAAAACAAAACACCACCCCTTGGTGATGTAGTCCATCCGAAAAAGCCAACTAACTTGCTTCTCTCTACCGTCTCTATGTTTCGTTTCCGCCAATGTTTTGTCTTTGTATATTGTTTTGTTTTATGTCTATGAAACAATGACTATAATATGAAAAGAATAGACAAGTACTATCAACATTTCGTTCTGAGCTGTGAAATGGAAGTCCATGAGAGTGTGATAAATACATGTTGTATTGGCTGCTAGTATGATATCAACCCTACATCAACTTACATGCAGTGCAAAACAACATGGACATCCAGCTCCAAACCTTAGTTTCTTGATGGCAAGGGTCCCTGGATGCATCCAGCGCAAAATCCCTATTTTATACAAGGAATGTTGCTAGCCTTGTGAATAATAAGGCTCGAGACAGTGAGCGCACTGGGTTTGTTTTAAGGAGGATAGAAAATGTTTCTTTTTGCTTTTTTATTTTTCTGTAATTGCCGGGGAGGACGATTCCCGCCCCTCCATATAAAGCTGATATAGGGGAGGGCGGTTGCCAAAACCTTAGGGTTGCATGCATGTATGAAGTTTAAACCATTAATCGCCGAGTGATAAGTTGTGAACAACCACATACACTATAAAGTACGCAGTAATGTGCAAGACTCCCCACCGAGCAACATGATATCCGAAAACCTAAATTTACAATGCGCGACTCAAAGATATATTACTGAGCCATGAGGGTACGTAGTTTTGGCATAAACCCTCCCCCAGGCGCAAGCTCCCGCTTGCCTATTTAAGCCGTTGCCTTTTTTCACGTAAGCCAGCGGTAAGTATATGATATCTATGTGCGTTCTTCATCTTACAATTCTCTTTTCTGTTATCGGTACCCACATTCAGGTAGTTGCACACCGCTTTGTGGCCATATCAGTATTGTTTTTCAAGAGACATCACTCATGTACATCCAATCCTTGATCGATCCTAGGAAACTATATATACGACTATAGATAGCCCTGGTAAAGCAGTATTATACCGATCTCGATTATCTACGTATACCCGGATGGCATAAGGCGTAGGTACGGAATCTGAGACACCCTGATGGCCCGTGCAAGAAGATTCTGATGAACTACGTATACTTTAGCGTCGTTACCAATTAATATGGAAACAAAACTCTGCATGGGATATTACCCAGTAGTCTTACGATGAAGTGCACCGGGTATGCAATATTCTTTAAGCCCCTCTAGCTTGGATAGCGGAGTACACGATATGGCAGAGCATGTGCTACGGGTGTAGGGCTAAGTCTGTAGACAGTAGTAGGTGTCTACAGACTTACCCCTACACCCGTAGTACTTTAGGTAAATACATGTATGTACCTGGTGCTTAAGTATATGTACATGTACATGTAAGCACCTACGAACTTGCTTAAAGTACCCAGGGGTCCTCAAAGTGATGCAACGGCGGCAATTTTGCAACATACCTAAAGCTAGGAAATAATTTCTATAGATTGAATTGCATCAGGTAGAGCTATATAATAAATACATGTAGTACATGAAAACAAAAATGCAAAGGTTGACTAGCTTTGATGCTGGTCGCGACACCAGAGTACTGAGCTTGTTGCATCACTTTTAGATGTACAGCCCCGTTCGAAAAGTCCTGGCACCCCCAGGTCAAAAGTACGAGGGTGTTTCTTCTATTTTTTAATTCTCCCACTACAGTGACTATAATAACAGAGAGCTACAATATCTTCATTACAACCACACCTATCAATTTTTGAGTATGCGCAGGAGAAATGATTGTTGGTGGGTCAGGCAAGAAGAACCTGAACATCGTTTTTCTAGTAGTAACCAATTTGACCCCCGCTAGCACGTTTTTATGTTCAGGTTCTTCTTACGTGACCTGAGTATGCAAGGTGCAAAGCAGACCCAATCCGGTGTAGTTTTTTAGTAGAGTAGTAGCGAATCAGAGGTTATTACCGTTAAAAGTCATTTTGACTCGAGTATGTACCTACATGTATGTACCTACATATACCTAATGAGGCATGCGGATCGGTGATGGAGTGTGGCTAAGTGAAGGTGGCGGGATTCAGTTCCCGGTTGGGGTATTCCAGGCTCATAGAGTCAAAACCCTCCAGGTGAAGCTTAGATTGTATCGCCATAGCCTTCGGGCTGCATGCGATTAATGATGTAAACAAAAAAAAAAAAAAAACCTACATATACCTACGCGTGTGGATCTCCGGAATCTAAGCTGAGAAAGAAAAATTAAGAGTTTAAAACACGTCGACATTTTGGTCGCCTATGCATGAGGTTTTTGCCGGAACAGGCTCATCACAGGCTCTCACTCATCTTAACTCATCGAGCGAATGTAGCCCTATCACCGATTATGCAGGGCGCCCTTTGTAAAAGAAGAACCAAAATTGATGTGGTCCGGCCCCACGGACACTACTTGATGTAGCATGGATCAATATGTGGATTATCCCCACAGTCCCTACCTATCCATGCGAATTAAGTCTTAGAAATTTGTCCATACCGCTTACCAGCGAGAAGAAACGAAAAACTGACTATCTCCGGCCAGGGATTACCTCCTTCACGATTTGTTGAAGGGCGTAGATCAGGTCTGCTTATAATAATTTTGATCTCATATCATAGCCATCATATCCTGCTGCTGCTGCTGCCTAATTTACTGGCCCCTTTATAATTTACATGTAGGCATAACATACGTCACAGTTCCTGATCCTCATTGTGGAGTGACAATAGGGACGTACTAGGTACTAGCCCCCTCGCGCCCCAGAGGTTCAGTTTTCCAACAGTCTGCCAGTTCTTTAGGGAGTGGGAGACCTTTCTTGATACTCCTAATATTTCGAATTTTCTATATTTTGAATCCTCTAGTTGTCTGTTTCCCACCTGCTCAATTTGATGTGTTGTGCTTAGTCAACTGCCCTGTCATTAAACCTGCCAATGTTCCAACCGACCACCTCCAGAAACCTCGCTACAGCCAACCTCGCTATAAGAAACCTCGCTATAAGAAACAAAAACTGTATTCTCTCTTCCATACATGTACTCGGGGCAGGTAAATAGTACCGGACAATGCAAGTTTTGTCTCTGGGCTTTTTTTTGAAGGGTAAGTGAGCAGAACGTAGCAACGTAAACCGCATGGAGTACTCTAGTACCGCCACAAGCTTATGTAAACCTACATGTACCGGGTGCATGTAGTTATTGTGCCACAGCTGTAGGCAAATTATCTAGCATACGAACATAAATGCGACTTACCTATTTTATTTCTCTGTCACAATATGCACAAACAGATCATCATGGTTTTATCCATCCAGCAGGTAGGAATAAAGCGCGAACAGTAAATAAAAAGGAAGCAATATATATCTAAGCAATCGTTTTCGAACCAGCCATTAGTAGTTCTTCCCCACCCACCAAACCCACCACCAACCACCATCACTCAGCTCTCCTCCTTGCTACCCCTTGTACGGTAAAATGTACACTTCATGTCGCGTTTGGCCACCCCTTCAATAAATCCGTTATCTTGACTTTATCCGTCAACGACAAACCAGCCCCACCCCTGCTCTTAAGTTTCTCCGCGAATTGACCGCTGTTGCCAATCTAAACGTTACAGATCTATCGCTTTTTTTTTTTCGGCTCTTCCGTCTACTTGATATTCGGATAGGGTGGATGCACCCTTACAGATCTGTTAGCAAGATAAGCTACCATCATATCAGCAATGAGAGATGGCAGTCTTGCTTGAAGTGTGGCTGTGCAGTACTCCGTGCATAAGATACATACTCTACCATTAATTTTTCAATATGCTGAGCTGATTGGAGTTCATCCCCGGGCACGGTCGCACAAGTTGAAAGTTTCACGTTTATCTACGGTGTGATGTTGGAGGGAGTACATGATGTTTCCGATCACGACCAATATTGCATGCCATACAAAAGTAGCCTTGGCGGGTCTTTTCTGTATGCAATAGCAGTTGTGTCCGAAAACGCTATGAGACTACGAGTACTTGTTCTTATCTCCTTGCTATCTGAAGCGTAAGGGAGGGAAATTGGGGTCAAGGCTACATAAATAATAAACACCATACAGCGGAGGAATGGCCCATCTCATCCCGAATAATTATCGTAGGGCAGAAATGTGATGATGAATGGTGTACCTACCTACATGTAGGTACATTACTTGTCAAAAGGCCCTGAACATGCAGGCAAATGTAAACTGATCTAGTGCCGATGCGTTAGGTAACATAGATAAATCAGGTTTTACATGTATGTTTCACGCCTACAGAAATGGTTGGGTGTTTTGCATTTGGGAGTATCCAGGGTGAAGTCTGCGAAAGTGCAGTAACGTTTTCAAAAGCTAGTGGGGAGATTGCTCACATACCTAATATATAATTATTAAGCAAAAGCAAAAGAAGACCTCCAAAAGTAAGCTACAGCCATTCAATAACAAACCTTTCCAAAAAGAAAAGAAAAACCTGCATCTTAAAGATACAATTAATATTACATGCCCTCTCTCGCTGCTCGGCGTCCTAGGGCTCTCTGAATTGCCTCTTTACTGATACCCGGCAGTTCATTGCCTCCTTGAGGATCCTTTATAACTGAGTATCGAATGGGAAGGTCCATTATCCCAGACCATATATCCATAGGTAAATGGTCACCTTGTTCCTCCTTGAAACTCTCACGCTCCGCAAGATCGTCTAAACCGTGAGTTAGCCAAGCTTTCATTCCCAAACCTAACCAAGAAACCAAGTAGGGGTTGTGAAGAAACCCTTACCCTCATAAAGCCCTTGTAGCTTTTTCATAGTTTCTTTGACTATGGCATCCATTCTTGCTGCCACTCCTTTGCGCCTCCCTACTTCAATAACCATTGCGTCGTATGCGCCCATGAATCCTTCGTAAAAGTCGCCTAGCTGCCAAAGCTCGTCAAGTCTTTCCTCCATAGCTCTAAAGTACCCGTCCTGCTGTGTTTCAAACTCCCTGGTTGTCCCCACATAGGTTCCCAAGTTGCCCTGGAATTCTTCGAACAGTGAAAAGCTGCTATGAGCCTTGTCCGACAACTCATGCAATTTTTCAATACGTTTTCCCACATAAGCTGAGATACCCTCCATAGTATCGAGTCTTTCCTTGAGCTCTGCGACAACATCATCGACTTCCCTTGCATCTCTTGCAAGTACTTTGTACATTTCATCCTTCTCTTCTAGAGATATACCATCAGCCATGCCATTCTCCTGGTTATGAGTATTTACGGCTTCGGAATCCTTTAATGCCTGTGAGCACCGATCAAAGTGTTGCGTTAGTGATTCCAACAACTGCGCCATTTCCTCGGCCTGTTCTTCCAGAGACTGGAGATATGGATGTATCGGCTCGGCCAAGCCGTCCTCTTGATTGCTGGGGTCGGGAAGGTTGGTGAGCGATGTATCCAGGGCTTTGAGATCGGCATCGAACGCAGCAAGAGACATGGAGAGAATGTCATGAGACTCCTAGAACGCTCCCAGAGATCTAAGATCAGCAAATCATACCGTAGGACCTTGAAACAGACAGACGCAGGGCACAGATAGGAAGGGTGTGTCTATACCTGCACTTGGTCGATCGAATGTCGCAATCTGGATTTAAGATTTTCAATCCCCTCATCATCAACAAAATCGTGCAACGTGCGAGCCCTTGTCATCGAGGTGGGGTCCTCGACTTCAGGATTTGGCATGCTGAAAGCCGGGTCCACTATAGAATTCCGGAGCACCTCCAGAGTTTGATTAAGCCTGTTGTCGGCGTTGTCCAAGCCCGTCAACATTTTCTAGGTTTCCCGGGTCAGTGTCGGTTGTTCCATACATTCACACACACACACATTTGACGCCTTCTACCAACAGAAAGGCGAAATCGGAACACTTGCTAGTTAATTTGTCTCGCTGCAGCTGGTAAATCGGGAGCGAATAACCGAAGGGTAGCATCTGACAGAGAGATACATGTGGGGCTTTTTTATAAAAAAAAAATTGAAAAAAAAGAAAAAGAAAAAGAAAAAGAAACAAACCTCAAATTCGGCTCTAGAAGTATCCCGAGTGCTGTGCATCATCCTGTTTATTTGGATCGCAACATTCAACTGATCCTTCAGAGAATTCCGTAAGAAGACACATCTTGAGGATATGACCGTAGCTTCTTGCAGTGCAACTCTCGCTGAATTCACCAAAGTTTTTGCGCGAGCACAGAGCCCTATTGACGATAGAGAACGTTTGGCATCGAGAAACCAGGTGGTCAGATCCACTGACGTGGACGAGCCTGTTGAATTTGAGGGGGGATTAGGCTGCTGCATGAGCGCCGGCGAAGCAGGAGACATATTTATCAGTGTAGGGGCCGGACGGGATTGAAACGCAGATAGATTGATTAATGCTATGTTATTCTTGCGTTATGGTCCCGCTCTTTTACTGATGCCTCTTTTCTATTGTTTCGGAGGTGGATTCAAGACTTGAGAGGTGATGATCCTTCTATCTATTCTTTTCCCTTCTATGTTTCTTCCTTTGCCTGCGCGGGGGCAATGGAGGGAGTAGGAGGGATGGGCCGTACTCTGAGTAGCGGAGGGTTGGAGCGTTGCTGGGAAGGTGATTGGGGGGCGGGGTGTCCTGTAGGAGGCTAAATCTCTGGTCGAGCAAGCAAGAGTTTGTCCCAAATACTGGTACCTTCGCCTTCCTAGCTTTAATTGCTTGAGGCTATAGAGCTATGAATGCAGAGCCCAACGCTTCCCTTCCACCACCCTGTTTGGGGCTTGACTGAGTGCGGCTGCGAGATGTTAAGATCTTTAAGCAGAGTACGCAACTAAAGGAACCGAGTAGTAAGAAAACGCTATTAAACAGGATTGAAACTGTAGCACAGGCCGAGTAATCCACGCCCGGTGGTATCTATCGTATCAGACCCTCTCTCCGTTCACTCGCTTGTCGATATGTATTCAGGTATGTAGTACTGTTAGGCTCTGGCATGCATCAGATAGCGTAGAGGAAAGCAGCTCGCGTGTGATGGTGCCATCGCCGAGAAAATGATGAGAACGTTGAAGTAATCTCGGATAACCCTAACCCAAGTACGTAGCAGGCCTCTAACGTGCTTCTCGTCAACTAGCTTGTGCTAGGCTCACACATCGTTAAAAACTCATCGCCGCCTTCTTCCTCTCTTCTCTCGGTTCATTGCAGTGGTACCGTTCAACCAGACAATCAGTTAATGCGTAAGTGCACGTTCAGACGTTCGTGATAAAGAAAAATAAGGGTTGGGAAAGAAAGGGTCCAAAAACATCGGAACGTCAACTAGAAACAACGTCATCCCGTCATCCCAACTCGAAGACGTTCTAAGGTCTCTGTTTTCTATACGGAGCTATCCACCTCCATATCGCTTTTTCCACTCTCTTACCAACCGAATCTATCCCCCTACCGCTTACCCCCACGCTGTTGGCCTTTTGTTACACACTTGATTTGGTCAACCTGGTTGGACGCCACAATCAACGAAAATGATGGTTGCCCCACAGCGACGACATGCTTCACCTTTACCACAACCACTACAACCAGCACCTCCAATATCGCCATCTCAATCACTCAAACGGCCACTCGCAAGCGCCCCCACACTGTCTACAAGCGCCTTGTCCCTGACAAGTACCTGTGAGAACATTCAGAGACCTCTTAAAAGGCCCAAAAGATCATCGATTTTTAACAACTCCGCCGTCGAAATGGACGGCAGTGAGCCAGAGCTTTATGCTGCTGCTATTCCAGCGGATACTGCTGAGTCAGTTAGAAAGGATGTCTCTCCTTTCCTTTCAAAGCACATCCCCGGACAATATGCGCCGCAGGGATCCCAGCAGCAGCAAGATGGTCAACATGATCTGGAGGAGAAAGGGAACACCAAGTTTTGCTATAGACACAGGCCAGA
Organism: Morchella sp. 2018-W16; assembly: GCA_024713755.1. Taxonomy (NCBI): domain Eukaryota; kingdom Fungi; phylum Ascomycota; class Pezizomycetes; order Pezizales; family Morchellaceae; genus Morchella; species Morchella sp. 2018-W16. Next base: position 585,214 of record JAMGYY010000025.1, on the reverse strand, counting down.
TATCAAATGTAGGAGGCAAGCTGATGAGCCAACCATGGAAGAGCTGCAGAAGGTTTGCTCGCCAAGCTGCCCATGCTGCTTTGTGCATGCACAGTTTACTAATTTGCGTTTTAAGGGGATGGAAACACTTCCGCCTGCAGATCAACAAGCAATCACGGATGTCTGGTCGCTTTTTTCTGCTGCTCCAGCGACGCATCGTAACCTTATGCTGAGGGGAATTTTGACCCAATGCTGCTTTCCCCAACTTTCAATGATCTCCGCTGCTCTACGAGAGTTGATTCGTATCGACTTCCTCAGTGCACTTCCACCAGAAATTGCTTTCAAAATACTATGTTATCTTGACACAGCATCGTTGTGCAAAGCCGCACAAGTAAGTCACCGATGGAGAATGTTGGCCGATGATGATGTAGTCTGGCATAAGATGTGCGAGCAGCACATCGACCGGAAATGTGACAAATGCGGCTGGGGATTGCCATTATTAGAAAGAAAGAGATTGCGGATGACGAAAAGGCAGATGGAGCGCCGAGCAAAAGAGCCCAATATCTTCACCACCGAAATCACTAGCGGAACTAAGGACCTCAATATTCATGGCAAACGTCCGGGAGGCTGTAACTCGCCAGATGTGGAAATGTTACCGGTTATTTCACCCAAACGCACGTGCCAACGCGCTATTGAAGTACCCCCTACAAGGCCCTGGAAAGATGTATATTCGGAAAGATACAAAGTCGAGTCAAACTGGCGACGGGGGCGATGTACAAAGAAGGTTTTTAAAGGTCATACGGACGGCATTATGTGCTTGCAATTCGATGATGCTATTCTAGCAACAGGCTCCTACGATAGTACTGTCAAAATATGGGACATCGAAACGGGCAAAGAGATCCGAACATTAACCGGGCACGGCTCTGGAGTTCGTGCCCTCATGTTTGATGATAGAAAGCTTATCTCAGGTTCCCTGGACCAAAAGTTAAAAATATGGGACTGGCGGACGGGCAAATGCTTGTCAACTCTCCCGGGCCATACGGGTGGTGTAATATGTCTTCATTTCAACGATAATCTACTTGCATCTGGGTCGGTGGATACAACAATCAAAATTTGGAATTTTGCGGATAAGAGCTGTTATGCATTGAAGGGCCATAAAGATTGGGTCAATTCGGTTCGGATAGATACCGACTCCCGGATGGTCTTCTCGGCATCTGATGACCAGACGGTAAGGATGTGGGATCTAGATACTAAAGCCTGCGTCCGCGTTTTTGAGGGGCATGTGGGGCACGTCCAGCAAGTGATACCCATGCAACTCCCCGGATATATGTCCCCCAGGCCGACCAAAGATGATCCTCCCCAAAACTCTATACTCCCGTCCCCCCAGCACTGGCAAGAATACCGGGACAAAAGCTCACCAAATCCCACTACGCGTCCCCGGGCGCCGCCACCGGAAAAGATGATCACTGCAGCCCTCGATTCCACCGTAAAGTTCTGGGACGTTGCTACAGGCAAGTGTACCAAGACCCTTTTTGGTCATATTGAAGGTGTCTGGGCTCTCGCCGCGGATTCCCTTCGGGTTATTTCTGGATCGCAAGACAGGATGACCAAGGTGTGGGATGTCCGTACAGGACGGTGTTTACGGACAATAACTGGCCATCAAGGTCCGGTAACATGTGTCGGGTTAAGCGACTCTAACATGGTTACTGGAGGCGAAGATGGTGAGGCCAGGATGTATTGTTTCAAAAGCGAAGGGGATTGTGTTCATGGTTGGAGTACTCCCCCAGATTTTGTTGGGAGTACTGATGCTGGGGGAAGTATCAGCTCCGAGGACCAATAGGTACGTGCGGATATCCGGTGATAATCTTGAACCTTTTTTTTTTTCCTTCCATTTATCTTTATCTTACATCCTCAAAAAAAAAAAAAAAAAAAAAACGCTGTAGGGGCTGCTCATTATCTCCAATTTATTTCCAGCTACTTAGGATCATTTCCCTTTACTGGTCCGGCTGTTTATCTGTGGGTTTTTTATTTATTTTTATTTTTACTCCTACCTTCATTTTTATTTTTCCCTTGCTTCTGGGTGCATATGGGGTTTATTTGATGACAACTTGTATGTTTATAATGGGGTTTTTTTTTGTCAGTCTTTGGTGCATGTCCTATTTTTACGCTGTATTTTCCTTGGCGAATTTGTGCTAATAGAGTAAAAAAAATCGATATCCCGGCGGGCCTTTTCAAAATCCACAACTCTGTCCCAAAATTTCTTTTCCTGCATGTGTTCCCTGTTTTGACTAGATGTGTGCGAAGAGGCCACCACATACCTGACCTGAGGAATGAGATGCGCGCACCATTTTTTCCAAAGCCGAAAGATGATGGATAGGGGAGGGTATTTTTGCTTTTTCACCGATATTATTCTCTGCCGATTGAGACCTTTGCCAGTGGCAATGAGAAAATATTAAGGTAACAGTTTTTTTTTCTTTCTACCCCTTCTCCTTCCCCCATTATCAGTTATTATTAGTCCTCTAGCCTAGTTCCACTCCGTAATCAGTATTATAGTTATAGTAGAGTTGTGCAACATTAATAACAGTTACTCACTGCTCTTTTCTATCTACGATTCAAACCCATTGATGTGCTCGTATATTACCTCCTTTCCTACTTTCCCCGATCCCGAGTTTCCCGAAACCGACGAAACAAGCTTCTTAATCCGAGTAGAGGGCGGAGCGGCAGCCAGGCAGCTTCGAGTGAGTGTGTTTCATATATGTACTCCGGTGTGAAGGGTAAAGTAGAACGCGGCGGTGTGGTTGCGTTGCTACGTTCTGCTCACTTACCCTTGACACCGTAGTACTCGTTTGCCAGCAAAAATGCAAATGGCGGAGACAGGGGTGAATTGTATGAGAGACCACCGCCACTCCATACAAATTATCCTTGCCCTAACTGGATCTTATTCTGGTAAACGAGTATTTTATTAATTATATAAACTATATATTATGACCTTCATTCACATAAAACTTTAGCAGTGGTGGTGGTTAGGGTAAGGTGTGCTGGGGGCAAGACACACTGTTTCAGTTTTAGCTGACTGAAGTATTTAGATAATCACAGCACGGATTAAGAGTACTCTACAGACAGACATGTAATCTACAAATACCCTATGTGCATAAGGGGGGAATATAGGCACCGTAAATTATAAAGTGTATCGGCACTAGAAGCATAGGCATACCTAGCCTGGTTACTCTAGAGTCCTCTGCCTAGATACACGTAAATTCACCTTCCATACCCGTCTGTCTATCTACTCGGTGGCTGCGGTAGGCAATGGGAAACACACGCCTACCTAGACTCAGTTGTTCTGCACCTATTATCTCCCTATGTGTGCAACGCAGCAAGAAGACGACAAAGAAGACAAAACATAGACCCGGAATATTTCAGATACCTAAATACATTTAGGGCCAGTATTCTCAAAGGCAACCCCAGTGTTCTTCCACCAATGAATAGATGGACCAGCGCCGGTAGAGCAGCTCTTCATATGTTAGATTATAGTTGTAGGGCGCAGCATGTGCGCCACCAATCACCTATTCACTACGACACAGTATTTTCTAATCGAGTAAATTCGAATAAAACCCGTTGGAATATTTATCATCGGGGTTGCCGTCGTAAGCGGGCGAAATTTGAATAACATAACGCGGGGTGTGGGGGTCCCCAGAATAATTCATGCAATGGTATTTTCTGACTATAGAGGAGTGGTGAGCACAGTACATGTTGCTGTTGCTGTTGCTGTTGTTGTTGTTGTTGTTGCTGCTGCTGCTGCTGCTGCAGCAGGCTGCTGTTGAGTGGCATGGGTGAGTTCCGTGGCTTGATTGGCAGTAGCGCTTCCAGTTCCTAAGTCCTCTCACAATCTTGCCGTCCCCCAGCAAAAATAATAATAATGTATATATGAGCGCCCCAACACATTCAGGGTTAGGGGTCCTTTACTCGCGTTACTTAACCCTGATCCTGACTCCCCAACCCCTGTTTGAGCAACCCTTATCTCGTTTGCATCAGGTCTCACTCGGACTGCTGTTGTTCGAGAAGAAAAGGAACGACAATGATGCAGTGTAGGTGCGGGTAGTATAGGTACCATAGGTACTATCGGTACTCTAATCGAGATAACTCCCAGGACCCTTGCCCTGGGGTAACTGGCTCTAACAAGTAGAGTAAGCAGCCGTATGGTAAAACCAGGCAGCTACAGATAGGTAAGTACATAGTCCCAGATCGAACCCCCCTCCCCCCCTCGCGTCCATGCATCGATAAATGTATCAATCCAACTGCCCGGACCCGTGCAATTGCTTTATGGGTTGTGTGCTCACTCACCCATGGTCACCGCGCGCACGTCTGCGCTGGTTGCGTAGCTAAGCTACAGTAGCTATAGCTAGGCCGCTCTGGTTACTAAACTAACCATGCAGTTGAGTACCTGTAGGTACACGTAGTAGCATGTATACTGCCACTTTTGCAAGTAACATGTCAACAACGAACGCCAAACTAAGCTTCTCGGGAATTTGCTCCCCAAGAGACAAAGACGATTTAGATTTGGGTTTGCAGCCCCGCCGAACACAGCGGGGTAGCGATTGGTAGAATAGCTGTATTATCATCGGGTTTCATGTAGTGAGACACTAGTCTCTATTGCTAGCTTACGTAGCGTAGCTATAAAGAAGCCGCAATTTCAAAGGAAAGAGCTCTGTTCAAAAGTAGTAAGGATCTAGGCCCGTATGAGCTGTCTTCTCGATGCCTTGTCGAAGGACGCTCCACCTTCTAGAGTAGGTACATGTAGACCAGCTAGTAGCGCAGCCTCAAGCAGTTGCTACTTCAATCCTCACGCGGCCGGCAAATGCGATGAGCTCCGCAATCTTGCGTTGACAGGCGGTAACAGGTACCTAGTTAAACAGATCAAGATTCTAAAGGGGGGTGATCTTACCAGTTATCAGAAGCCCTTTTTTTTCTCCTTGGCTGACTAACGACAACTTCGCTAAGGCACATACACCCTTATTTGGGTCGTGCTCACAAACTGGGAGGGTTGGTGTGCTTACTGGATTCCCCACCAGAAAATGTCCGGCAGGGTTAATATTTAGAAACTTTATTGCTCCAGATATAGTCTCGTTCCCAGACCCCAGCAGTATTTTTTTGGTTGTATCTTCAATACCGGAAGGGTCTGGTGTGCCTGCCCAAAAAGTCCGTACCAGTCCTTTTCCTGCCCGGTTTCTATGCCAAAAACTCCGGATTCTCTACCAAAAAAAGTCCGGCGGGGTTGTTTAGAAACCCAGTTTTTTTCCGAGAAGTTATTGCTCTAGACCCACTGATGAACCTAAATTATACAACCACCACCACCGCTGGGAACGAGACTACTCCAGGCTTAGAGTACTAAAGCCTATCCGCCGCCACCACCACCACCGCCACCACCACCACCATCACTACAAGACTAGGTTCTAATTTGTTAGGGAGGGAAGTACTACGGTGCTTACCCTACACCCGGAGCACATGCTGTGTAGATGGGGGTTCCGCCTACAAGCCCCACGGTTCCGGAGTATATATGGGAACATCGGAACATATGCGAAATCTACATGATACATCCGGAGTTGATGGGAGCACCTATTTCACAGACCGCCTATCAGTTACATTCCCTCCCCTAACACAGACTCCAATTGAGTCTCAAACCGGGATTCACAGGGAAAGCTATTTAGCTAACCCGGATGCCCCAACCGTGACTAGTTGTAATTTAAAGAGCCAACAAGTTAGGGGTTTTTTTTCTAGTTGAATAATCAAGGTCCCCTGCCCCGCTGGTTGTTTCTTCTCACGATCGATACGGTGCGGTGGGTGACGTTTTTCTGTTTATAATTCCCGACTCGGCCAGGCAGGAGGTTACCCGTCCGGAAGATAATAATCGAATGTTTCAGGAACGGCCTGAATCGAAACATGCAGAGCCAGGTTTAAGATATAGATATAGATATAGACCGATTTCAATTAACCAATATATATTGGCCAATTTCTCTTACCCAATAAGCTTACTAGGACACGCGCGATGCGTGCCTACCATGCGCATGCGATGGTGATGCTCGATGCCGGAGCTAGCTGCCTAGTCTTTCCCGCTTGCTCGCTCGGGAACTTTTGTAGTAGGCATGAAGTAGGTACATCTTGATTCTTACCCACTACCTACATGTACCTGGCCTGTTACCCGTCTTCTCGAATAAACGATGTCCACGACTCGGCGCCCGCCGAGAAACCTCAGGAAGATAGCCCTTCACATGATGGTACGGCAGTTCTAGCCAACGACGACAAAGCGATGTACCTATGTAGACCCAAGGCATAAACCCATATCGTCAAGGTCAGGGGATCTCAGAATAGATTAGAGTATGAGGAATGCTGCATCTGCCTTTTTATGCACCCCGCAAATTTCAAAAACACCTTATATTTCAAAGAAAACTACATACAAGGAGTTGGGATCGAGAAGCTAATGCCTAGATCGATGGTCACGACGGGGCAGAAGGGAAGAGAGAACATGTGGTTGGTAACTGTTGTGCGGTTTTGCAGTACCGTATTATCTGAGAAAATTCGTTGCGAGACAGCAGGGGTATAGGCCAACCAGAGCCCACACTTAGACGTAAACCTGCACGTTTTGGTGTAAATAATCCTTGCTGCAGCGCAACGAATTTTCTCAGATAATACGGTAAACCAGAATATGTGTGACGTGTAGTCACACCTTCCGGATTAAGCCATGACGTTATTGTTGGCTTCTGCTGTGGACCATTTCCCCACGTTACTCGAAATACGCACATTGTGGAGATCTCGTCACTTAGCCTCTGCGGGCTAACGACAGACGTCCCGGGCTCTCGTTATTAGAGATCTTTCCCCAAGCCAAGCCAGAAACATTAAACGGAAATGTGTACCGTTCCCGTGGGCGTGGGGTTTCGTTTCCCATGGGTGATGTTTCTTCTTTTTTTCCGCGGTGCTTTTCTTTGCTTTTTGCATCGATTTAATCCATCACGCTTACATCGACGTGGGCTCGCAAGCTAAGGAACGTCGGTTTCTGAGACAGCGTGGGGAGAGATGGTCTCCCGGCCATCTGAGGACAAGAAACATGCAGCTCCAGGGAGCCCCGACGAAAGAGAAGTGGCAAAAAGAAAAGAAAATCACTGCTCCGGTTCTCTGGATCTGAGGTTTCATGAAAGATCGGGAAGCCGAGAGTAGCGGCGGCGGAGCGGGCGGGTCCTTTTTCCTCTTCTTTGTTTCGTTTCCGTGGGGAACATTTCCTCTGCCCTAGTTCTTTTTTGTAATGACCCAAGTAATCCACTCTAAGCGCTAGAATCGCTGCTACCAGGGCTAGCGCTATTTGTATATAACTGGCTTTTGATAACGTTAACACCTTAGACAGAGAGAAGGGAGAGGTTGGGGGTTGGGGGTTGGGGAGTTAACTACATGTACATACATGTACATGTAGTATACTACTCCACCCCAAGTCAATTCCCAGCTGAGTCTCATATGTATAACGACACGACGACACTATTGGTACCATTAATCGAACCGCCAACCCAGCCAATTTTGTTTAAATCTCCCCCGAGTCATGTGGTTCTCTCTCTCTCTCTCTCTCTCTCTCTCTCTCTCTCTCTCTTCCTTTTGAGGGGAGGGGGAAGGGGATTTGATTCGGATTCGAATCAATCATAATGTAAATACCGTAAACCTATTTAATCAGGCCCGCGATGCGATCATCACCATCATATCACCCCCGTGGGGGAAATTAAACGGGAGATACTTTCAGCCAGTTTACAACGCAGCGGGGAGGAGGAGAGAGGGGGCATCACAATCAATTGGCCCGGTATCAAATAGCCTAGGTCCTTTTGGGTGTGGACACATGAGGTTTTCTAAAGCTGGATGATTGCCATGATATATATTTGAGGGGTTCTGGAGTAACAGTGGAGTGGCGGTGGCTTCAATTACATGTACATAGCTGGTATGTCATGCTTTGAAAAAAGAAAGAGGAAACGAACACAAGGGTAAGGCCGCCGAATGCGGCTGTGGGCATGAATGATCGTACCTACATGTGTTAAATTCTCAATATCTCCCGTGGCTAGGGTATATTGTGGTGCTGCTGACAAGTCTATATCTCTAGATACATGTAAGTACATACAGTATGTATGTGCATATATGCTAGTCTCGTGCCCATCCCCTTTTTTGGTGTGGTGGAGATATAGTATTTTGTATTTCCTTCCGGTATTGAGCACACATAAAAAGAAATACCGATTGGGTCTGGGAACGAGACTACATATATGCATTGAGGCCGAGTAGGTATTAACAAAAAGCTACAGTAATGTACATAAGAAGTGTGTATGGGTTACATGCAAGTAAGTACATGTATGTACAGGTATGGGTAAGGATATTCGGTATGGGATATGGTATGGGCATAGGAACACGAGAGAGAGAGAGAGGGGGGGGGGGGGGTTGGTGGTACACGATGTACGTAGCATTGTATGTACTTATGATGTATGTACTCGGCTTTCAACCGTCGGGCATAACGCAGACATTTTACCCAGTACCCAGTACCCGCGCGCCCGCGCGCCCCGGCCCGGGCGGGAGTAAAACGAAAAACATAAACAAAACAGTACCAGCACGGGCTTGGCGTCTCAATCCCGATCCCCACGACTACATCATCATCCCACTACCCCAAAATACCCGTGGAATTGATCCAACGAATCCCCCTCCACAGCTGGGGTAGCTCAGCTGCATGTTCCGACGGCGGTGGTGGTTGTCGTTTTTGTTTGTCTGTAATTATCCATGGCTAGCTTAAAGTTAGGCTCCGTTCGGTTGACGTTGAGTTGGTTGCAATCCATGGATTGAATAAAAAAAAACACCCCCGGAGGTGATTATTCTATTAGGCCCAACCCATAGATTGCAACCAATCTATGGATTTTTGTGGGCCCTTAGTAGTTGAAAGTTTAGCGACAGGGGGGGACATGCTGATGATGCAGGCAGGGACCGCATAACAACAACGGTGACGCGATGTCTCAAGGTCGACAGACACGCTATGAATGGCTGTGATGCCAGTGACGTTGACCGCACCCCGGATTCGCGTTTTGGGGCGAGACATGACGATATATTTTGTTGGGGTACCCTCGACGCTTCCTAGTGGAAGATAGGCACATACCCAAACACCCAAACACGAAGGCACGGGGCTCACATAACATACTTTCCCCACCAACTCCCCTTTCCACTTGAGCCTCTCCCCTCCCCCCCCTCCCTTTCCCGAGGCTGCTAGCGGGGTCGGTTATGTTAGGGTAAAACGGTCGAAAGCTTGACTGACAGCTCAGGTGCCCGGTTCATAGCCCGGTTCGTAAACCTTTTCTGGACGACCCCCCCTCCCCACTGTCCCTCCCCCATACCTTACACTTTACCTTACACCTCTACCTTACACTTCTGCATATGCATATAGACATACATGTACCCCCATAGCTCTGTGCGCGACTGGATCGTGCTACATGTAGGTAGAGTATGCCATAGTATACGACACGATAAGCTGTCCCGTCAGGCACTCAGGGAGGGGTGAATAAGGTAGGCCAGTAGAGCTGTGAAGAATAACATGCTTTAAATTTCAATCTGTCCCGGTGTCGTCATAGGGCCGCCTCATTCAAAAATGAAGAGGAAATTTTTTATATGTATTTTGCTTTTACTCATCTGCTGTTCAGTTACCGCTTCCCCAGACCTAGGATGAAAACGGAAAAAAAAAAAACGAAAAAAAAAATTAGTTTTTGAGGTACTCGCTATCCTCCATAAGAACCTGAAAATATAGGTGAATAAGGCAGGGACAATTTCTATGGGAGAACGGCGCCACTACATACAAATAATCCTTGTAACTGTCACTTGGAGGATAGCGAGTAGAGTATATGCCGGCTGGATGTGCTGAGCGTACTTACCTATCGCAATGGTTCCGAGCGAGTGAGGCAGGTAAGCGGCGGGTAGGTATGGATCATGGATCTGTAGGTAACCTAGGTGTACATCAAGGGACAAAACTAAACAAAAAAAGTAGCCGGTCAGTCATCTAGACGTTGCCCGCCATGCCTGGCCTTCCTGGTCCACTTTAAACGGCAGCAGGTAGGTAGGTACATGTAGGTATGGTTTACTGGAGGTGCGAGATATACGCTACTGTTGCATCAATCCATAATCCTTTTTCTTTCTGTGTGCAAAGAAATATGTACACATGGAGGAGGAGCTCAGGCTCAGCAAAGTGCACATTCCATTATACATAGCCTCGTTCAGTTGCGAGAGCGTACATGATGCCTTCTGTGGTTGACTGGATGGGTGGATGCAGTTGGCTGTGGGCATATGGAATCCGAGCCCCCAGGAGTTTTCCAAAGGGGCCTGCGGAGGATTTAGGGATAGGAAGAGCGTACACCGTCTACCGTCATAGGCGTAGTTTTGGGAGTTAGAATTGAGGAGGGAAGGAGGTATCATAAGTAAAAGAGAAAAAGTAAAACAGATTGATAGAACCCAGGTCAGTACTATTGATTGTTTCTCATATCGGTACGCATACGGTGGGGAGATTTGTATGACGGCGATTCTATTTCTAAGTATCATGCAAGTCATATCTCGCCTGGTGCGGACGTGAATGAGATCAAGGGCATGATAAAACCGAACCGACTAAGCTGCGATGCAGTAGCAGCAGTAGCAACAGCTACTCCTACTATATCTATATCATACTACGTAGTTTATCATGCTCTCCGCAGCAATCACCAACATAATATCGTGGCTGAGATCCCTCCCCCCAAAGGAAAAGAGCATTAATTATTCTAACGCCCACAGTGCCACTGATCTTCGGCGTTATCAACATTGATTTTTCTTTCCTTTTTTTTTAAAAAAAAAAAAATAGATAAATAAATAAATAAATATATACCGTAGATATTTGATTAATTCGCTAGCGAATTTTTCGAGTATCTACGGTGCTTCCCTTTCTGCCTTAGCAAAAGTGTCGTCGGGATTCTCGTTTTTCGCCTGAATCTCCGTAGTTGATTTTCGGTGCAGGGCAGCTAGTCGAGGATCGGTCAATCACTCCTCAGATCGCTGCTGCTCAACCTGCTGGTCGCCTTCCGTAATGGAAAAAAAAGAAAGAAAAAAAGTTTAAAACACCTCATCAGCTTTCCGCGGATCTGCCTACCTGCCTGTCTGCCTGTTCCTGTGGGCGGCGCCCTTTTCTTTTTAGTGGCGAGTGTTAGGTAACTGTTTAATGAGTATCAAGCATGATAGATTCTTTCTTTCCTTTTTCTTCTTTTCTGTTTCCTGCTGGTGGTGGTGGTGGTGGTGGTGGCGGTCGGCTATCAATCAATTCGCGTTGTGTTCCGGTTCGGGGTAGAGAGACGTCGCGCATGTCGGACGATAATCACGGTTTGTCGATGTTATTTAGTTTTAGGAGGATCATGAATGGGGGATGTGGAGGTGGGGGGGAGGGGAAGAGAAGGAAGGGAAAGTAGTGCTTAGGTAAAAGGTGTCTTGCACAACACCGAACTATGTAGAAAGAAGAAGAAAAAAAAAAAAAAAAGAGTGAGACACACGCAAGAAAAGCTTGGTTTCGAGATCGCCGCGATCTTTATCTTTCGCCTCGGCCTGGCGCGCGTGCGAAGATGTGATGAGGCGAGTGCCAATCAATATGAGCAGACAAGCGAGGCATGAGAGCGAAACTACTCATCTTACCACACCACACCCAATTGAAACACATGGTAAGATATATTATATTATATTATTGCTTTCCTGCCTACTACTAGGTACTACTCTATCTAGCAGAGCGAGGCGAAATTAATCCGTACCCATACATGAACCTACATACGAGTACGTATGTAGCATTTAGATTGTCTGGAAGAACAACACTGTGCTGCGGCCTTACGCCACAGGCATGGGGATGAGATCCGAAGGATGGGATCAACATACTCTACATAACAGCTTACGAGACACATCATGTTTTCTTTTCTCTTGTTTTTCCCTACACCGCGCAGCTCACACCCAAAAGAAAAGAAACAACTGCACTCCGCAACAGTAGGAACTACTGGTATGTATAATGTAGTTGGATGTGTATCTGAGCCGCCAGTCGTTATAAACAGAATACGGATGCGAACAGCCCGCCCGCAGACCAACCGACTTGCTGGTATCAAGGGGCAGGATCAGCACTGTCAATCCGCAGCCTCGCGCGCGGTGGATGGATGGTTGAATTAAGGGCATCTCTGACCCATCCCAACCCATTACCCACACCGTAAATTTACAAGGAGGCCAGGCATAGCTTATCAGTCGTCGCAACCGGTCGAGGGTTGTTCTTTACCGACGACGGACGGCATACAAAGTACCTTGGGGCGTTTTCTTAATTGTAGTGTTGCACAAGCTTGGTGTTCCAATATTAATAACGATGGTGGTTAGTGCCTGATGGGGGTTGATACCCTCTAGCTAAATGCAGTTGGAGAGCAGGTGAGTAGTAGCTATGTAGCTAGTTAATTATTTATTTTAGCTATCCCGCCGCTGGTGAGACTCGCTGAATCCAGGACTTCCTGTTCGGGCTGTGGCAAAGTCACTGAGCCCGTCACTTTCTTCAGAGATTGTTGGCGTTTGAAAGCAAAAGGTGGGATTATTATTACTGAAATAGGAAGTCCTGGATTCTGCAAGTTTCAACAGCCCAGGGGATAGTTTAAGGTCGGTATATAGGTGATTTATGCAGGCACGTTGATCACCGAAACTCACGAAGCTCTCACCCTGGCCGTAAGGGAAGAAGAGATGAGATGACATGTGCGACGGGACGCCATGATAGCAAAAAAAGGAAAAAGGAAAAGGAAAAAGAAAGAAAAATTCAATCTTAAAATAAAAAGGAGTATACACCGATTGATTTACATACAGGGCGCCTATCCTACCTCCTACCTCGCGGATAAGAGGAGCTAGAGATTGTCGGTATCGAGCTGGAGACTTTAAGATAGGCACTAGAGATATGCTCCGGGGGAGGGATTTCCAAGATATGCAGCGGCCGGTCGGTGGAGATTGGGTTCGAGACTGCAGAGACGCTGCTCTTCTTCGCCATATGGCAAGCCCTGCAGACAGTTAATTTGAGCAGTCCGGTTTACCATATTGCATGGCATGTAGGAAGCAGCTCTATCCTTCTACCATCGCAGTAGTGGCGCGGTACATAGGGTCGGTACTATGGGAACTAAAGGGTGTACTGCTATTATTGATACGATGATAAGCGACTCCAGCTATCAGTCGTCCCCATTGATTTTCCACTCGCATATTGACAGATAGCCAACTCGAATCAGAAACGGGCCCAGGCGATGAGGATGTGCGCCATCATGAGGGGGAAACGGGAAGTTTGGCGAGCAGCATGAGCAGCTTGCCTGCCTCTGCCTTTGCTTCGAGCCTTGCGCACCCCACCATCGACCGGAGGTACATAACTTGGACCTTATACACACCCTATCCGTGATGATCTAGGCAACCCCGCAAGGCGGGGTGGGGATGGGTGGATGGGGGATGGAGTTTCGCGATATCTTGTGCAGCCGTCTCATCTATGGTAGTCGTATTCAAAAGACAGCCTGGAGGACATTGCAGGGTATCTCCGGTTTGCGAGATTTGATTCGGATATCCGTGCTCAGCTTCAGTCAGAGTGTGAATCCGGTCTAAGCTACTTACAAAAGTCAGTTATTGCTCACTTTCCCCCCTTCACCTACCGGTTTCTCCCATCGGGACGGTGATATTACCTGCCTCTGCTGTTTCTGATTATGTGTGGTATGTGTGGTATGTAGCTGATTATAGGCATAGTAAGGTAGAGTACTTACCTGTAGGCCAAGAACCTGCAAAGTGGAGCGCAATATTTTATCATAGTTTTGGGCTTTATACCTACCCTACATGTAGAGCTGATATGATAGAGGTAATATTTCAGGTAGTGACACTTTCCTATTATACTACCACTTTATACCGTACATGCCGTTCGCTATCGTAACTCTTTATTTTTTTATACACATTATTATTTTGGTTAGGTATCTGTAGATCAGCACCTAGACCATGTCTGTCTCTCCCAGGGATGGTGGGTAGGGTAGGGTAGGATCGCTGCTCACATATGGTTGTGTTAATTACCTGCTACCTCTCGGCTCGGTACCGGAGAGTTGGGTGGACGACGGAAATAACAGCCGACAATGGAACCCACCTTCCTTTGTCCAAACTAGCGAGCGAGCGAGTTAGAGTGTAGCTGTAAGTAGGGTGATGAGGGAAGTGTCGAGTAGATAGAGTGAGGTGAGGATAGAGCAGGCACCACACATCTCCATCGACCAGGGTACACCGGATAGCTAACTCGCAATAGTGTGGCGCAATAAACACTTGCAGAAACTTTGTCAATGAATGTTTCGGAGACATGGGTGGCGCAGGTGTAAACTGATCTAGAGCACGGTGACTCGAGCGCTCTACCCACTACCCTATAAGTGGATAACGAGTAAAAGGCTCCGGGAAGTATTCCCAAGTACATGTAGTTAGTGTGACGAAACTCCTGTGGCACCCCCTTACAGTTACACATCGTGGTTGGTTGTCTATCGATCATTGGTACCCAGTAGGGTGCTAGCGGCGGTGGCTTTTAACACACTGGTTTGCTAACATTACGAACCAACTAAATTGCTTGCTTGCAAATTGTATCAGAAGCCTACCATTTCGTCATCGGTCTTCCCTTCCTTTCAACCTGCAATTCGCGCCCCCAGACGTTGCCGCGCGGTCCGTGTTCTTGCAGTCCCACCATCACCCCCGGGTTAGACAGAGCCTACCACGGCCAATATGTAGTCTTATTAAAAGACCAAGACGACGTACATACTCCAGTGCCCAGTCCAACGGACGACGCATCAATTAACCTCTGCTTATGGCGAAATTTCAAGCCCTGGGACTAACGGCTCGGCCGAAATTCTGGAGTACCTACATACATCATCGGTGAAATTAATGTCCATATATCTAATTATTCCTACACCGTCTTACCGGAATGTCGTGCAGCACTAACAGTAGCATGAGTAACCGCTGGTGAGTATATATCCGGAGAAACCTTTTGCCTACATGCTATTCTCTTCCTAGTACCTTCTGCCTTCCTTTGATTTTTGATATTGTTTTTATTGTGGGTTTTCGATTGTTGTAGCTAAAGTACAGCGGTTGACGACGGTAGATACATGTAGGCATACATACATACACCTACATACATAAAGTACGCACTCGACTCATGTAGTGTACAGGTGGTGTCAAGCAGCACAGCTCTCCCTCCGATCTTACGGCTGTGCGTTCTCCGCCCGGCATAGAGCACATCCGTATTTAAACTCGTACTCACTGAGATTCTGAGTACATGATGCACACATAATACTCAGAAAAACTAAAAAGAGATTGCGGAGGAGAAGAGCAAAATGTCTCTCCACACCCCTCTCACCCCCCCCCCCCCCTCCCTTCTTCCTCCTTCATCATCATCAAGATCTGTCTTGTTTTCCAAGGCGAAATCTTGTGTTGAGATAGGCAAGAGTATGCGTATGCGGCTGATGGCCTCGCAATGACCAACGGCTGCCATTTGCTCACTATCTTTCATATGTGTGTCAACCCCTGCAATCAACCCTGGATGGGGTGTAGGGTACAGTAGGGGTAGGGTACAGCAAGCAGGTAACGAAAAAAAAAAAAAAGTATTTAGGTACTTTTCAGGTAGGTTTTTGTGCAACGGGAGCCGCGGAGGTTCCTTGAACAAAAAAGCCCACGTACACTAAAAAAAAAAAAAAAAAAAGGGTGACTCCATCTGTACCTCCAGGGATTCCCTTCTTTTCCGACTACGGATGGTGGATGCTCCGGAAACGGGCGACGGACATCAATTAAGATATTCGCAAGACGACCGACCCTCTTACGATTGACCAGGACAATTCGAATTCAAACGCTTCAGCTCATTTCTCCCAGCCTAGCAGCGAACTTTCTTCCCTTCTCTGTTGCAGGAGCGAAGCGCTACTTTCATTCATCACCTAATGCCCCTGCCGGGTTGCCCCCTTGAGTGCAAGCACTGTTCTTTTGCGGAAACCGAAATCGCAAAAGTATTACTCTGATCCGTACGCGCGGTGTGATTGGGCGAGATGTCAATGATTTACGCTTTCGATATCGTGTCTTTATGGCTTAGCGATGAGGAAGGTTAAGGTGAAAAGAGGAAAAAGAAATGAAAGGGAAAAGATAAAAAAAAAAGTTTGCCAAAGACCAAAATAAAATAGCCATCCAACCAGAGAGATTTAAAAATATCTGGGGAAAAAGGAAACCAGATGTATGTAGGTAATTTTTCCGGATTCAGGCCGGCTCGATGAGCCCGTTTTTAGACCATATCGGAGTGTGCATTCTCTATCACGACGACGGCCCTACTGCTTCCGCGAAACGGCGGAAGGCCGTTGTGCGCAATAGAAACAACAGACGCATTGACCTCTCTTAGAGCGGCCTATGCACGCCTCCTCCTTCATAACCCTACGGTGCAGCATGTTCTACTTCAAGGTGAAAGAGACTGAAACTGAAATTTGCTGTTACCAGAAGATTTCCAATCTGTAACCGTAACCGCAATCGCAGAGATACAGGCATGAGGTGTTCCAGGGAACCAATCAGGACTAAAGCGGCCATCAGATAGGGAAATGGCACGGTTATGAGATTTGAGAATGAGAAAGAGACACATGGGGCCACCATCAAGAAAAAACTCGTGGGAAAAAGATAGAGCGTTTCTGGCATGTGTCTCACCTGCGCATCGACTGCCTGCATGCAGCGGGCTTTCTTGGAAGGGACGAAGTGGTGTGGACAGTGGAGGTAGGGGAAGGCGATGATCTTTTCGCCTGGCTCAGAACAATTGGAAGCAGGTGTGGCTGGCGAAAGGCGAGGTTGAGATGTGAATTGGGGACGGTAAAAAAAAAAAAAAATTAAAAGATACAATACAACGACCGTTTACATGGGTGCGGCACATATGATCCTTGCTGTAACTCCCCTCCATCTCAAATTTCCATACACAAGGGAATAGGGAATTTAGATAATAATTTCTCTCTTCGGTTCATCGCCTAGCTGGGCTCAAAGGAAATTTTGAAAGTGTGGGTGGGGGATATGAATTTGAGGAAAGATACGGAAACGGATATGGCGGTAGGTACACTACATGTACCTAGTTAACGGAAGCAAAGGGGGCAAAGGGGCAGACAGGCGTGTGTGGGTGGGGGCATGTTTTTTTTTTTATACACATGCTGTCACTCAGGTTGGATCTGGCGAACCGGTATTGAGATAATTTCATTCCACTTCAAAGAAGCTTGGTCTTGAATCTCGGGATTGAATCCAGATTGTGCTGGACGGTAATAAAGTTTAGGGCAGAGTTTTTTTGGTGGGCATGTCTAAGGTACGACGCAAAGTGTTATATCATACCTTAAGGACCTGGATGGTAGGGGGGTTCGTTATAATAGAGAGCCAAGACAAAACGACTAATAGTAATAATAGACCATAGATAGCATTAATAGTTTCAAACAAGCAGCTAGATAGGAGAATGCTGGAAGTTGTTGGGAACACAGCAGATCAGTGAACGACGGCGGCGGCAACGCTGTCGCAAAGGGATTGGGGGGGGGGTTGCCATAAGTGTGTAATGGGTGAGTGGTGTGGTGGTGACATGTAAGTAAAGTCTGGGTAAGGTAGGATGTAAGGTATGGGTGTGGACAGAGCTAGTACATAGGTTTCTGATGCACAGTAGTGAGAAGCAGGACAGCAGCGCAGCAGCGCAGCAGTGCAGCAGAAGCGGAGCCAGCTGTAAATGGCGAGGAGGCTTACCCATGCTGCTCCCATCATGAACCGCGGCGAACGGCCCTTTTCTTTTTTTCCTTTTTTTTTTCCTTCCTTTTTTATATCCCTACTTTAGGTATTTTTTGATACCATTTTTCTCTGCTTTCCTCTTTGGAATTCTACTCGCCCTTTTCTTTAGTGGACTTTCTATCTGCTCGTTTCTTGTCCCCCTCCAAAACGAGAGAAAGAGGTAGAAGAAAGTCCTATCACCTTAGCCTCTCCCTGTTCTTCTATCCTGGCCAATTCTCTCCCGCCCACACCCCTGCCCTGCCTACCTGGTCGTCCCTAGTCTTCCCAGTCTTTCCTTGCCTTGCCATACCTTACCCACCCATAACTAGAGTACATACTGTAGCTCGCCAACTACATATCTGGGTCCTCCCCTCCAATTGCTCTACTCTGTGCAGAGCCCCCAAAAGAGTGATCCCATTATCTCTCACCCCCCTCTCTCTCTCACCCTCCATTATCAAAATATATCCCTCCTCTCCTTCCTCCCAAAGTCCCTTTCAGCTAAAACTGGACGGTCTTAAAGTCGTGACGATTTATTTCACCACGACCTGTTCCTCTCATCGGAGTGTCATCTCATCTAGATACATTGATTTTCCGCGAGCCATAGTAGGCCCGGAATCTCGATCGCTTTCGGATTTGATATCGCCTCCCCTCCGGCAGTCGACGCCGGCTTGCATCATCAGTGCGTGAGTATGTACTCGATCCAGCCAGTTGTTTGATATTTGCCCAATTATCCACTCACATCTACATTTCCCCGCAGTTGCTGGCGTACGCTGACTATAGACTGGGAGCTGTGTTCAGGCTTATATAACTTCTAATACTGTTCCAGAGTTTTTTTTTTTTTTTTTTTTTCTTCCTTTTCTCATTTTTCCTCATAAAATACGGCCTCGTCCTTTTTTATTGTCCACGACAATACGTCCAGTCGAAACCCTCGACGACTTCCCTGGCAACCCACCTGTACTTACTACATATACCTCGACTCCCCCCTCCCCCCCTTCCTCACGGACTACTAGTACAATATTTCCCTTCAAAGGTTCACACAACAGCTGTACGAATGCCATACACACCCCCCAGCCAGTCTCCTTGCACCTCCCCAATCTCCAGCAGGTCCTCTTCAATATCAATTCACGATGTCACCTCATCATCAGCATACACTACAACAACGACACTGCTGAACTCGAGTAACCCTCCAAAGTCAGCTACATACCTCCACAAGCACAGACGGACTCCTCAGGTGAATGCCACATTAGGTTCACCTCCCCCATCAAATGGACACCCAGAAAGGTCAACGTTGCACCACAGGAACGTCAACTCCCGAACCGCCAACAGCATTCACCAGACTCCACCACCAATAGACAACGGTTTATTGATTCCTACAGGGGCCGTCTTGTCACCTCCGGATTCTTCCCAGAACTCTAGCGATGAGGACGATATTACGGGCCGTGGTAAGAGGAGAGGTCGCAATCTTGGGAACCTTGAGGAGCAGCTGAAGGAGGCAATCAAGAATATTCCTCAACGACGAGCACCATCACCGGATTCTTCATTAAAGGCTTCGGACGGGGAGAGCAAGCGTGGAAGAGCACACCAGAGGTCGATTTCCGAGTCGTCATTACTAAACGACTACAACCTCAGACCGGATTCAAACAGTGACAGTGACTATGAGGATGATGGCTACCAGGTTGCACCACCCATGGTACGTAAGAAGAGCGGTGAAGTTGTCAAGTCGTCACTGAAAACGCCAAACCGATCACGGCCAGTATCTATGCCATCCACACCGACATTCCCCAAGGCTGTGCATTTCGATGCTCACCTTGAGCACGTTAGGCATTTCTTACACCAGGAGAAGCCTTCGGCTGTCAGTGCTGGGTCATCACCGGTAGAGTCATTTGATGGGGAGAGAGAGTTCCCGTTTCCTCACGAGGAGGCTTTCCGATCCCGGGAACCGCCTTTTGAGTGGGAGATTAATCTACCAAACTTCCCCAAGCATATGGATGCACAAAAGAACCTGCCTGTCAGAGTGGAAAGAGTATGCTTATCCAACGATAATAAGAACCTGATCGGTACAGTGGCTGTCAACAACATGTCCTTCCAGAAGTCGGTCGTCGTTCGGTTTACTTTGGATCATTGGGAAACGGTTTCGGAGGTTATCGCGGAATTCAACAGCGACGTCAGGAAGAAGAAAAGAGAAGAGGGTGTTGACAGGTTCATCTTCAACATCAAGTTGGTTGACCAGGTCAACTTGGAGCGCAAATTTCTCTTTTTCTGTGTGCGGTATAACGTTGCCGGCCAAGAGTTTTGGGACAACAACAATGGCATTAACTTCCAAGTAAACTTTAGCAAGAAGGCAAAGCCCCAGAACGGAAAGAGCGGTGGTGCTAGAGTTTCCCTGCCCCGATCCAAGCCCTCGACGGCCGCTAGACCCAAATCGATGCCTAACATGGACGATCTTGAAGGCTATGATGGTTCTTTCTTCTCGAAGGATTCGGACGAAACTCCAATTACCCTTCCAAAGAAGCCACTTGAAAGTATTACCGATACCACTGAGTCGCTAGCGCGTCGAGCGAATCCGTCTGGCAACGCTTTTGGTAACCGTTACGACTTCGGTGCTTCTTTGAGCGCTGCTATCAAGGCTGCCAATTTTGTCGTCGGTCCTAAGCGAAGTGGGTTGGGAATAAAGACCGAGAAGTCTACTGATAAAAACTCACAAGAGAGCCCATACTTCAAGTTTGGAAGTGCAGTCCTTGAGGTTGAGCCCCGAGTCCCAGAAGCCCTCACTACGACTCCCGTTGTTGCCGCTCGTGCCCTGAGAAATGCCTCACCCGATAAGAACACCTCAGCCCCCATCGAGAGCCCAACCACTGTCGGTGCTGGTGCACCTGAGGTGTTCCAGCCAAGTGCATTTGTTGGGGAGAAGCCTTCAATTGAGTCATCATCATATCGCGAGCTTCTTGACAACTACTGTTTCGTAAGTATTTCTATTGCAGACTCTTAACCTTCGTCACACTAATAGATTTTTCAGTATGGCTCGGCAAAGGCATCACCACAAATGTCGGACAACGAGGTTGGGGAAAAAAAATTCAAGGACTCAGCACCGGGAAACCAGGGCCTTTTCTCTGGGGCCGTCTTTAGTACAGCGGAACCGAGGACCGTCAAGGAGTCTGATCTAAGCCCCAGATATACACCCTCTCCTTCAGAAGGCTCGCCAGCCAGTTCGTTCTTTAAGGCTTCATCAGGTACCGCGTCTCCGATACCATTGAACTATGCGGGATTTCACCATCGCAGGAGAGCTTCCGGGGCATTCAGATTTGATGCTCAGCAAGCACCTACTGCTATCTGTTGAATATGTCGTTGACCAACTGGGTGGAACTAAAAAGGGACGGGAAGTTAAATTCACTTGAGTTTCATTTTAAATTGGATGCACGACATTCGAGTTTTTTTTTTTTTTTTGGTTTGGGTACAGGTTGAAGATTGGGGGAGGTATTGGCATCGCACGAAGGACAGTGGATTTTTTTATCCGCCAGACCAGGACCGACAAGAGCGGCCATTCTGCGCAAAAAAAGGGATACATAGGACGGTTATTTGGAGTGAGAAGGATGTGAATTCTCATGGGACTATACACTCATAAGGCGTTAACCCGCTCGAGCGTCTTCTTTTTCTTTTTCTTTCTTCTTTGGTGTTGACTGTTTGGCTTTATTCGCGCTGTGTTTTTTATTCTCTTCTACTTTTGCTCATATCTTCTGGCTACGGAGCAGTCGATTAATTACGAATGCCTGTCATGAAGAAGGGGCCTTGTGTTTCTAGTATCTTTTTTCCTTCTCATCTTTCTCGTTCTCATTTTTGCGTGGGCACTTTAGGATCATGTTTTTTTTGTTTTGTTTTTGTTTGTCAGCGGTCGCAGGACTTAGCATTGCTCAAGCGTTCGAAAAATGGGAGCCGTTTTAATGCGGCATTGGAGGGAGACATATCTTCGCACCTTCACTTTTAGCTCCTCCAACTTTCATTTGTTAGTTCACACTCTGTTTCATTATTGGGGGGGGGTCCCGCCGAAGTTGTTTTATCATTAGAGCGTGCGTTTGATTGCTTCTATTAACTCTTGTTTATGTTGTATGCTTGCTTATGCTTTACGTTTTCTTTTCTTTTCCTCTCTTTTTTGCGATTGATTTTTTTGTTCTTGTTTCCTATGGGCTCTCCTTTCTCTATCGGGGATTCGGGTTCTTTTTTTCCTTTCTCTTGGTTTTTAGCTGGTTGAATGGGGACTGGAAATTGGGAGGGGGTGGGGTTAGGTGGGGAAACAAAAAAAAATGAGAACACCAGGTTTTTTTTTTTATGTCTTGTTACTGCAAATTAGCACGGGTGTTTTCCTATAACGGTTTCAAATGGGATTCTTATCGATTTAAGGCATAACTACATACATATTCTTTAAAATACTTACATAACGGTTGCTATTTTGTTTCGGTGAATATATTACGGTAGAAGGAAAGGAGTCTAGTGTGTTAATGCCGGTTGTACTCGCAATTCCGGACAGCCTCTTAACATCATTATGTTCCTTTTCACTGAAGGAGATGTTTCGCCCGACAGGCTGGGTAAATTGGCGAGGAGGGTTGTTGAGGATCGAGGGAAGTAGTGATGGCGTGAGGATTTCAAGGCGGCGGATAAGATGAGCTGACTGATTTTACTATGCAATACAGTGGCACCACACCAAAAGCATTATATTATAATAGCGGTGGAATGAATTATTATTGATTGAATCAACTGGATTTACAGTTTGAAATTAAAACAGCATACTAATACATGGTAGGTGCAAGTATGTAGTAACAAATGATAAACATTCCCAACTGTAATCGCCACTACTACAATCGGGTGATGCGTGACGGATATTGAGTCTGTTCTTTTTGTCGGGTAACTAACTCCATGATGCTTGGTTTAGTTCTGCACTTTGTGTCTCTTACTGGAGATCTAGCTGCTGGGATGGGCCCTTCGAGGTACTAGGGTAAGCAAGTATGTAATCTCGCTTGCTTGCCATCCTCGCCCTCAGCACTTACGCCATTTGTAGGGGAGGCATAGCAGACTGGCGAACAAGATTTCGACGGGACAGTCGTACAGTTAAGCCCGTTTGATTTTTTTTGTTTGCCTTTTAGTGTCTGGTTGTTACTGAATTGCCTTGCGTGTCAGTCGGTCAATCAGTCAGGTTTCAGCTGTCGTGTTTTTCCGTGCGTTAGTTGGTAGGGGGTCTAGATTGGGATGTAGTGGTGGGTGTGGGATGGTTGGTAATAGTAGGTGCCGGTATAGATTGTACATCCTATTACTGCTGCTAATATTAATTATATACACCGGGGGAGACAGGTTAGTCGATACCCTACCTAAGATTACCATCTGCATATGGGACTTTGAAATCACTAGTAGAGGTGGTTGTAGTGATGAGCAAGTGAGAGTGTGAGTGACTTCTTCCTAGCTGAACATCTGTATGATGTAGGTGTGTACCGCCGGTATGTAGAGAACAAGAAAAGGAAACAGAAGACCTACAGTGCATAGCATTAGCATTAGCATCAGCATCAGCATTAGCTTTGACATATGCTAAAGTATATACTTCGGCATACCCGTATACATACCGTACTGTGTTTTACAGTGTAATACGACTGAACCATGTTATCTTTACCTAGAAAGATATGGGTTATGCTACAATACTACATGTATATGTACTCTACATTTTTCCATGTTACCCACCCATGTAATATATACATGTATGTATGTAGGTATAGCATATGCACACTTTCTGACATTTCGTCTCGTCCTAGCGGATCCTCCGTATAGTTACTGTAACTACATATGATGTACATTAGTCACCTAGTTTCCCGACCACGGGGTTCCTTTTGTGTCGCCGTTGTATAATTATTTGTTTCTCCGACGCCGAGGGAGGCGAGATCAAGGTGGGTGGGTGGGTGAGAGTGAGTGAGTGAGTGAGTGGCACTACATGTAGTGTGCACCCTAGCGCAGGGATATTGTAGGGCAAAGTACCGGTACATCATATATCTACCCATACCAGAGGAATGGTGTGTTGCCCTGATTTCCCCTCGACCCCACCATGGTACACACACTCCAATACCAAAAAGTACCACAAGTACCACGGGTTGTATCTACATACATGTAGATAGATTAGCGATTGAGTGATTGTCCGACTGAGTGACTGTAGAGTAACCACACCTCTCCCAACCCACCCCACATTCTTGAAGTGAGGGTATGTACGTGAGCGTATATAGTAGAGGTACAGTACGTGCATGTATGTAGATGTATGTGCGTGTCTGGCGCTGTGCACGGATTGGTTGGAAGAGTGAGAGCGAGGGCTGGGAATTAGTAGTCCATATGGATAGGAGGGGTTCTAAGTACAACCTCCACAGAAGTTTACTACCGTAAATATTCACTAGCGTTGTTGCCCACACTGAGTACTTTGGACTACAAGCGGCACTAGCGAGTATCTACGGTGCCACCATAATCATCATCATCACTCCAGTAACTGCTCCTGCTGCCCACCCCTACAATCACCACCACCACCACACCCCTCCTTATCACCTGTGCCATGTTCCGCCGTCCCTCTTCTGCCACCTTCAGGAACTTTTCCTACGCACGGCCCTTGTTTAACAGCACACAGCAGCAGCAGCACCACCACCATCATCGACTTCAGCAACACCTTCTCCTCTCGCTCAACAAACGGAATGTGGGAACAGCAAGAGAAGGGGCATCATCCCCGCAATCCCCGCAATCCCCGCGCTCCTCCCCCTTCTCCACGACATCGGCGTCCAGATCTCCCGCTCTGGCCCCTCCGGATCATCTCGATCCAAAGGAGCTGCACATCTTCAATAAGCTCGTAAAGGAGTTGTCACCTTCCAGGCTAGAGGTGCGTAGAATAATACTATCTGATACCACTTTGTACTGTGCAGTTGCAATTGCATTTATACCTACTCACTTCTACCCCGTACGAAATTTACAATAACTTCCCCCCTTCCCCCTCCTCAATGCTAATTATCTTTTACGTAAAACGTTAAAATCCATTTATATAGGTTCAAGATGTTTCCGGCGGCTGCGGCTCAATGTATGCCATCGAGATCGCGTCACGGAGTTTTAAGGGTCTCCCCGTGGTAAAGCAGCATAGGCTAGTCCAGGAAGTCCTCAGTGAGGAGATCAAAGGATGGCATGGAGTTCAATTGAGGACCAAGGTCGAGTAATTTCCCGGTGGCAGATGAACCTGGACCGCGGCTTCCCGGTGGGAAAGAAAAAGAAGAGGATTGTATATCTAATCTTTTCCGTACATAAAAAAATTGGACGTGCTTTTTTTTTTCTTTTCCCTCAGATACGGGGATGTGGTGTGAGGCTTAAAAAGCTCTCTGCATGTGGTCTGGTTGCGGATGTTTATTCGTCCCGTGTTTCTTTTTTGGGGTGCTTCGAACTGTCGACCCATTCTTGTTCTTTTCTGACGTTTTGATCTGGTATGCAGGGCAGGAAGTGAGATGGTAGTAATACAAATTGGGCCATCGTCCTAAAATAGTAACTACGATGCACACCATTCCTTCTCGGAACTTGTTTTTTGTTTCTTAAAAACCTCATCCCATTTCCCCGAGGTAGGAAATTAATTGCAAATCACCTCAAATCAGAAGAGAAGAGAACCATGAAACCCATTGCAAAAGAATAGGTGAAAGCAAAATTAGGGACGATAACGGTTAACGATAACGATAACGATAACGATAACGATAACAGGCTTTTTACTACAAATATCGATCCAAAAAATACGCAAGACATGAAAAAACAGACCCGATAGACAGAAAATCATTTCTTTTCCAACTGCACTTTGAGCTGCGCCACTTGCCGCTCTTTCTCCAGAAGCATCTCCTTCGCCTTCTTGATGTGCTCCTGGACGACTTTGATCCCCTCCGTCAGGCGATCCAGCTCGCTCGCCTCTGTCTCCTCCGTAAACTCCCCCCTCCCGTTCCTAGTCCGGCTGGGGACTAATGCGGAGCCGCGAGTCGTGAGGATCTCGAACATGGCCTCTGTCGGTTCGTTGAAAATGATCTCATCGTAGATAAAAGCCTGAACGGGCCTGCGCTGCGTTCGGGCGAGCTCCAGCTCGGCCTTGTCGCCTACGTAGGGGTGAAGCTTGAGGAAGTGGAAGAGCGTTTGTGCCTTTTCTGTGCATTCTGGGACGAAGAAGATCTTGATCTGGATTTCAAACTCTCCCCAGCCGGTTTCGGAGACCTCGAAGGGTGGGGACTCGATCACTGGGGGAGGGGGGTGTATGTGTCAGTTGCGATTGCCACTAGGTTGGGGGAAGGTACTGACTCCGCAGAGGGTTGGCGTACGTATCGTGAAGTTTGAATTGTACCTTTTTGATAAAGTGCGAGATGTCGTTGTCGCTGACGCCCTTGACTGAGACCGTCCATTGGTGCGTATGGTCTATTGGGAGACCAGGCGGCTTCTTGTCCGGGTTTACGGGGGTTGCGATAGAACCATAGACTGGAAGATCACATGCATGTTAACGGGCCGGTCATGAATTAGACGTTTATAGAATTTTATTGAGCATGTACCAAATGGACGGTAGATAGAGACTCCCTAAATTACAACTAAAGAAGCAGGGAAACCCCCCCCCCCCCCCGCGCACAATCAGTGAGAAAGTGTGCTTGCTTATGGAGTTCGGATTATGATAGAGAAGGAAGACGCGGGGAGTGGGGGAGAAGGGGGAGTGGGTAGTGGGTAGTGGGCAGGTAAAGAAAACCGCAAAAGAAATCGAACCCGGAGACGAGAATCTGAAAATCGATAAGGTACCTTGACGCGCTTTTGGTTGGAAGCGGACGGCATCTTTGACTATTGGAGAAGAGGGTAGGAGTAAAGCTCAGAGTGATTCTGACGGAGAATAAGCAGTGAGAGAATGGATTGTCGGGTTACGCGCAGTCGCTGTAGCTACGCTACTTTACACGGTAGACGATGACCTGACGTTGGGGAGACGCGACTGCTGTGGCGCGAATGTCTCATCTTGGATAGTGAGTCGACAGGGTAGCAATAGTATCATCATAGTTTATCACTCTGGTATCACGGAGCTCCTCCATTGGGTATTTCTCATCACTCAGGTCCTAATCGTTGTCCACTCAGATTTCTTCGTTCATACCATCCCTGAAACTTGCCGTCTAGCTATAATCGATATCACTCGAACCCTCCGCGGTAATACCGCCATTACTCGAAAAATTGGCTATGCATATGAGATCAAAATTGCTATAAGCAGACCTGATCTACGCCCTCCAGCCAATTGTGAAGGAGGTAATCCCTGGCCGGAGATAGCCAATTTTTCGAGTTTTTGCGGTATTCATACTTAACTTAGTCCAGAGATTTGTGTACATATCTACCTACATGAAGGTCAGTCAGTTATGGGCTTGCTCCTTTGCACCACCTCACCCTACAGAAGCCTGGTCTTCAGACGCCGGCCATCAAACGCAACAATTTGGCACGCAGAAAATCATGAAACACTCAGAGTAACAATGACGCGTGACTTACCCCCCCTTCCCCCCCTCAAAAGCCCTTCTGGCGGCCTGAACAGAAAGCTTCCATGATCGACCGACAATGTAGGTATCGTACTTGTATGCTTATGCTGATGTACAACCAGTCCAAGTGATCAACTGGTAAATCGCCATAGCCAATCGAACTGCCTCGCTTCGTCGGCGTCCCAATATTTCCTTGCGTAACCAACCAATGAAGAGATCTATAGCTCGACAGCTCACTGGTCTAGACATACCGGTAACATGCAGACCTGGGCAGTAGAGTTCCAGCAGGCATTGAATCGGCCTAAGCGTTTGGCCCGTCTGTACGGTTGGATCGCGCGTGGGCTCGTTGTTGTTCGAAAAACATCTAACCGAGACTTTCCGTGGATCCGAAGATCTTACATGGAGGCCCTGATTGATATTTCTGTGCACTGTGGTTGATCTCAGAAGGGCCGTCGTCACCTCGTCATGATCCATGCGTGATGACGGGGAACAGGACCACCGTATGTTTTTCCGGAAGTGAAGAAAAACTTTCACAGATCTTACGGAAAAATTTGAAGGTGCCGGTCCGGTTTTGAAGTTGGGCAGGGTCCAGGTAGACTTCCGGATTTTTATCGGGATGATCTACAAGCTTGTCCGATGTCAACGGGGTACAATGGTTGCCACAACGATTGACGAGCGGCCTTGTGATACGGGGGGCATGATCAACCAATGGGCTACCCCCGAAAACTAGGGTATATGAGTAGGTTTGAAGTACTGCCTTTTGTGTACTCTCTCTCTATGGCGGCGGATTGGGGAGTTCCATCTTGAATATCTCTTACTGCGAATAGGCCTACCTAATACTCTAGGTACGAATCGAAAGGGGGGGGGTGGGGTGGCTCGTTTTTTCCTAATTTTGTTTAATTGATTGGGGTATATTTTATTTGTCCAGTTCGGCCAAGCTTCTACTGCTTCCATGCTTTCAGCACATCCAAGCATCCTGCCCAATCACAACACACAACGTTTTTTGTTCATATACGAGTGACACGACGAGGGAAAGGGAAAATACACCTTGCGGGCAGTCTGATTTATTTCATCAATGCGTTAATTTGTCAGCCATTGGCAAGAGAGTTTCGATCCCACGAAATCACGACTACCTCTACTGCCATAGTTTCTTATGAGTGGCTTGCGCCGTTGTTTGGCTGGGATACGTGTAGGAAAATAAGGATTTCGAAGCAAGGTATGGTTGCTGCTTCCGCACCGCAGGTAGAATCGACCCAATCCGTGTCAGTGAACTTAATTCGATTGCAGAAAGGTGGCAATCCTCTACTCTATCATAACTCGTTCAATCCAGCCGAGTTCGGGATTCTAGCACTCGCCAGTCACATCCCCATATACAATCCTACCATGTGTGGTTTCTTGATGGTGGCGATCCATCCATAGTACTAGCCAGTACTTCTACATATAGCAATAAGCACCCATGGCCCGGGAGATCCCTCAGCATCGACCAACCCAACACGTGCATTCAGCCTTTCCGCAACCTTTAATGTCACCATCAGCATCGCCATTCCCCGTCATCGTCAGCATCTCAATATCAGGGGATTGGGTGCTGTCTATGCCCACCCACCCCCCCACCCTTCTCCCCTTACTTCAATCCAGGATAGAGCCAAACAGACTATGCACCTGTTCTATTCGCTCAAAACGCATTTACTTTGCGTAGGTAGAAAACCTGATTAATCAATTCGTGTTGGGAAAGCACTTCCCAAAGGTTCCGACCCCGCAACGCTGTGTACGTGAGAATGATCGTGGGATTTTAGATTTCCCCTCTCTGTCCTCCCTTATGATCACCCCTCCTCTTTCACCTCAAAACAACTAGCTACATGAGGAGTAAGCTGTTATACGTATGTGCTCTAGATAGATGTTTTGCTTTGCTTATCCTAACTACGGACGGGTTCTGCATGACATCGTGAGTGTGCCGAAACCTAAATACATCGTAGTCAAATCGGGGTAGATAAAACGAAATACAATCGTAAGCAAGAACCAACAAACTGCCCTGCGAGTTGATTGAATGGAAATCGTTTTGGGGAACTGCCACCACTACTCTACTCAGCATGCAAGTGGTGGTTTAATTTCAGTCTTATGTTATCTCCGCTGCCGTCGCCGCCGTCGCCGCAGCAGATTGGAATTTTTTTTACTCATATGTTGACATCCAGAGAGCTTCCATCCGCTTCCTTTGGGGGGCATGGGGAGTGATACTACAGTAGTTACCATCACCCCATACTTTACACTACCCTACCATACCTCACCTACCTGTAGTAAGACCACCACCGATTTTCTTTTCTTTTCTCTCTGAGTTCCCCTATGTCTTTCGTTCCTTCTCATCACCAAAGTCGGATCAGCCCCTCTTTTAGGGTACTTGCTATCATCGTTTTTTTTTTTTTTTGCTGCTTGCGCCGTGGGTCTTATTTAATGTACATACTTGGATGCAGCTTGGGGTTAACTCGCCATAAAATGAACCACGTCGGCATATTATGTAATCCGCCTCACTGGCTAAATCAACCCACATGGAGTTTAGCGAGAGAGAGAGTGGACAATGAACACCCCGGCCAGGGCCCGACACCCCCCTTGCTAGAGCACTCCAAGTAAACTGGACTGATAAAATAGGCTACCGCTACCCTATACCCTACCCCTCAAAATGCGGGAACTGATTCGAGACAACGCATCGTTGGCTGCTGCTTAACTCTACTAGTTAAGCGCGTCCCGGATTCTTGGTGAGACGGGATCTAGCGAGAACGAGAGGGATATATGGCGGTAAGATATTAGTTAGTTAGTGGAGAGGGAAAAGGAGTTTCCTCCGTTCCGGTAAAAAAGATTTTTTTTTTGTAAGTGGTTGGGAATTTGCACTCGGCCGGTGAAGACTTTTTTTTTTCTCTCCCTCCCTCTGTGTGCGCCTTAAACTGTTGATCGCCCTACCTGCCGTGCCGCAACGGTAGGGTGAGAGAGGTTACTTTGGGGACTTGTGTGATAGATGTATAGATAGGGTTTCTTTACAGTACTCTCCCCCTATGTGCTCTATCTACCCAGCTGGCCAGGCTCCCTGATCATCATCGTGGATTCCGGTTTAATTCGGATCGATGGAATTAAATCAAGGCGCTGCTCTACTCTACTCGGGTACCGCAATAAGAACCAGGAATTAATTGTATGGAGTAGAAATGCTACACCCGAGTATGTACTCTCGTTCCCTCTTTGCGCTTTATTATGATTGCCCATGTTGATTTGATATCTCGATGTGCAACCAAAGTTCATGGGGATCGCCCCCCCCGTGTAACCGACAACTCATTGGTGCTTCTCGTGCCTGCAAGTCGTAACATTTAAACGGGCCTGTGGGTTACTGGGTGTAAAGTAGGTTATATGTACATGTAAACATGATGGGCCTACCGCCATCGTTCATGCCAATCTCTCAAACGCTTCGGTTAGAGAGGAGCTCAGGAAGGCGCCGATGCCTGTTTCGTTTGAGAGTGGATATATATAGCAGATTGACGTATGGGGATTAGTATGAAGGATATCGGATATGAGAGATCTAAATAAATCTCACAAAGATGAGTCTTTGCGTTACTCTACACGCAATCAACTATGTAGGTAGAGTAGGCAGTGTATTACGTGCAACTAGCTGGAATGGTATAGCGAATGTCTTGATACTCTTCTGCGACAATGACTTTGGAGCTTAGGGGCTTCGATACCGTTCCTTTTTCCCCCTTTTTTTGCTTTTCTTCCCACATGAACATGAAAAACGATATATCGCGCTCTCCTCCTCTCTATCTAGATACTGACAGAAATAACATATCTTATATCTAACTGCCCACTGCACATATTCCTTTTGTTTCCCGACATCCCGGGCTCTCCCCCAAACATGTGCGTCGATCACCGACTAGCTGGGCCAATTGGAACCCGGCAGCCGAGACATTGCTTTTTTTTGTATGGCGTTTTTCAACAAATGGTTGCGCTGCCGACAGTGTGCCAAAACGAAGCCAGGCTACCACTGTACTGGTCGACAACTTGTGGCCGGATGGCTCCGTGAAGGGTGCATACATACATGTACATGTACTTTACTTACATACAGTGCCGGCGACGAAGCTCATCATCTTAGCCTTTTTTTTTTTTTTCTTTATTCGTGCGTGTGTGTGTGAGAAGCAGGAGCCTATTTTGCCTATTTGATGGATGTTTATCAGGACCTGGGGAGGGTGGGGGGGGGTGGAGGAATGTAAGGTGAGGTGATTTTGGTTGCAGTTTGCGCGGTCAGCATGAGGGGAAGGAGAGGGGTATGTGCGGGTACATGTAGTGATTAGGTGTGGTCGTCGACGTGTTGTGAGGGGACTCATGAGGAGTCACTCGCGCGGGAGGAGTATATTGTCGGTATCGGATCGGGACTCGAAGACGTGGCGGGTAAACGCATAACGATGGGATCGTGGGCTTTGTTTATCCTTGATATAAAGTAGAAAAACAATTCAAATCGAGAGGGTGTGTGTGGGAGGGGAAGGGGCGAGTGATAATCCGTGCAAAAAATCGTCGTGCCCCAGAGTTGGGAAGGTTATAGCATCTAGTTCGCGCTGGAACAGAGATGGTATTGGAAACCAGGGAAAAAGTACATGCTGGAGGGGAGGAGAGTATTGATTATGATGGGCCATGGCCAATTGATATGGTTCCATGGCTCCGCGTCCGTACAGACATCAGACATATACTTGAGATGAGCTTGAGGGTTTCCTGGTATTCCCCCGCCCCCCCCCTATTTTCCTTTGTTTTGTAGAGAGAGACCCACGGAGCCAAATAGAGACTAAAGTGAGTTCCCGCTGCGCGTACCCGAGCCAATGGCGGTTCTGAGGAGAGGGTTGAACGCTTAAGCCTGATCTGATAAGGGATAAGGAGTAGCTATAGGACGAGCTTGAAACTTGTGGATGGGTTTCGTATGATGTTTGCAGGTTCCTGATCAAGGGCTGATATGAGCACCTGGGCCCTTGGTGGGGCATAGTGCTTCTGTTATCATTGGGGTTCTTTTTGGGGGTTATCAGTTTCGCAGATGCGGAAATATATGTGCTTCAGAGCCGTAGTAGCTATTTTGTTTTTTTGCGCAGTGTGGAAATGTGGAATTTGAAAAATGTTAGTTATCTACACTATAAATTTAAAGACTATCAGAGTTCCTCACTGCTTGCTTAGTGTGCTTGACTTCTGTTTTAACTAACTATGCAAGCGACTAGAGGCATATACACACACCAGTGAGAGAGAGTACTAGTTTGATTCTGTAAGAAGTATTAAGTTCAGACGACTTCCATAAAGGCCAAACCATTGGGCGGTAGGAGAGAAAGATGGGTTAATAGAAGACTAGGGCTGTTCTGTTTTTGATACACTCCGTTTAGGATATGTTGGTATGCCACCGGCTTGGTATGCTTTCGCCGTGGGTACACGCTGTTCTAGCATACGTAGCCCATACATTTAGTCATGTATCCAGTACAAATTAAAAGTGTTACACTACAACAGGTAAAAGATATGAAGGTATAAAAATATTTGAAATAGAAATAAATGGGGCTAGTTGAATCTACCCGGGGTATATGGCTATCGCACGGTGTTTTCACCCTCCCACTCTTTGGATACCAAAAAGGATAAAAGCCAAAACTAAAAGGAGGCGCTTGAGTACTAGAGAGCGGGTAAGAAAAAAAACTAGAGGGACTGGTCCTTGACAGGAGAGAGGGCTTTGTCTGCGGACAGTGATCTTTCCAGATAGCAAAGAACCCTAACCCTACGAGTGATACCTTATGATGAAATTGCATTTATGAAAGGAGGTGGCATTAGTTAATCTATTAATTCTTAATGATATGTAAGCATAATTATTTATAGTTAATAGATCTCGGTTGAGGGGGGATCTGGAGATAGTTCGAGGATTTATACTAATTATTAATTGACTTGATTTAACTTGGTGATAAAAAATGGGTGTGGGCCGCCCACGACGTTACTTTACAGGTCAACATAGTATCATTCATTGTAAACAACCTGTACTTAAATTTGAAGATTTATGTTTGGCCCTAAGTGTTTGATCATTAGGATGGTCGAAACTACATTAGTGCAGCGATATAGTAGGGTACTTATGGATAAGATAGCTAAACGAGGGCTAGTTTTGGGACATAATCCACCTATTTGATTATGATAAAGTTGTCTTGTCTTTATTGTACTATGTGCTGTTAGTGGTTGGTTCTAAGGTTTTATTAACCACTGAATACGTACAGCCACTCATCAAAAGTGTTCGTGATTCAGATTTAAAATGGCATGTCCAATTCAAGTCAGTTATCAAACTGTGCATTGAGATGTTTAAAATCTCGGGCCATCAGTACTCAATGGTGGCTAAAATCAATACTGGATGTTCACGATGCTTTTATTCCCTGTTACAAAACCCCTACAACCCTATGGATAC
Source organism: Morchella sp. 2018-W16 (assembly GCA_024713755.1). Classification (NCBI taxonomy): domain Eukaryota; kingdom Fungi; phylum Ascomycota; class Pezizomycetes; order Pezizales; family Morchellaceae; genus Morchella; species Morchella sp. 2018-W16. Next base: position 551,461 of record JAMGYY010000025.1, on the reverse strand, counting down.
ATTTGAGTTCTTGGATTGAACTCTGTAAGCCACATTGAGCACTGACATCCTATATCTGAATCACGAACACTTTTGAAGAGTGGCTGTACTACCATCGTAGCTACAAGCTTGAAATTGGTGTTGACATGAAAAGCATGGTTAGGTCTACGCTTTCATAGCGAGCGAGGAGGGGGTGTAATAACCCCTTCCTCAGAGTTTCTCCTCTTTCTCTAGGGATTATTTCACAAATTATCATAAGGCTAAAAGATTATAAGGACTATACTAAACAGAGAGTTACAAAGGAGTTGAAAAGCGCTAAAGCTGAAAGGGTAGAAAGGCTATCCCGTTGTCCGTCAGTAAAATACCGACCCCCAGAAAAAGTAAGTTTAGTGTGGCTTTACTAATAGATCATGTTATCTCATCAAATAATAGATCTCCCATACAAATTTAATTCCTCTGTTATAGGGAGTCAGCATCAACGGACCATGGACTTATATAAGGCTTTAAACTGCCATATATATGCGTGTATGGTTGAGCGTTAATGTTTTCACAACTGCGTTCTAAAGCCAAGCCTACACATACCCTCACCCTCGAAGGCCTTGCGACTATAGAACCTGATCCAGGAAAAAGGCTGGATAGTGCAACAACTTGTGGAGTTGACATATCTCGGTGATGAGCAGCCCTTGATAGGTAGGATACGCAGAAGGACAATCTACACAATTAAGGCTCATGATCTTACAATAGTCATCAACAGAAGGCAAAAGGGGCGAAGGGAAATAACCATGCGCCTGACGCAGTCCTCGACCCGTAAAGCATTGAGAGTACTAGTCTCCCGTTAGAATTAGGTGATTGCTATTGCTTGTATCTCTTGTATTGGGAGCTTTAGATTAAGGGAGGATGTGGAAGGCAATAGATGTGTAGACCGAGTGATATATTATGATGGATTCCAACACCAGGCACGCACACCCTCCAACAATCGCAACTCGATCTTCATCCCATACCACCCATAATCATTAAAACCCTTATCCCCTCATCTCCATCTTCAACTCCAACGCCTACCCCCACACCCAGCCATCTAACATAGTAATGGCTGGTCATTGGTGTAGAGACGCTACCCACTCCCCGGGGTGGTTCCAAAATTACCTCCAGTTTGTGCCCCACTTTGTCCGTTAAATATGGCTACTGACGTGAGAATTAGAGTCCAACCTTATCTAGGGAGGCAATTTGAGCTGCGGGCCGTCGGGGATGTTCACGAACACGTTTTTATGGTCCATGAGGGTGTCCTCCACTACAATCTCCCCTACCTCCACCGGCAAATCGTGGAAAACTGCACTCACAACAACATCGTCATACTCAAGGAGACCCCCAGAACTCTCAAGCACTTTGTTGGATGGATCCAGAACGGCGACTACGATATGACAGAGACCTTCCGTGGCGGCCATAACCCTCTCATCTACCACGCCCACATCTACACTATGGCGGGGCACTTCTTGGCCCACGAACTGCAGAACAACGCGACAATTCATATCAAACACCTCCTGTGGGAGAAGCAGGACGAGATTCTTCCGTGTCATGACATCGAGTTACTGGAATACCTTTCTGTCCATCATGGCAAGGAGCCCGACACTCTTCGTGACACTATGGTTAAGAAGATTGCCTTCAGGATCAATAGCTATGTTAACTTGCAACAATTCGAGAAGTTCCTCATAAACCACCCAGAAGTCGCTCAAGCAATCATGAAACATGTCAGGCCAGTGATCCACGACCCGATTGTACCAGTCTCCGTCAACAACCATACGATGTTCGCCGCGGGCGGTTCTCCTCTCCAGCGTACGATCCATTTCCAGATGGTCAGCAACGGATTGACTCCGCAAGAATAGGGGGCAGGATTTGGTTAAGGGAGGGTGATTGAGTGATGGCTTTTGGCACTTTCAGCATGATCTCCCTTCTTCTACCTTCTGTTCATAGCTAATAAAATTGAAATCAAGTCTATTTTGTCCCTTTTCTCAGTTATGTTTTTTTCCTTAAAAAAAGCAAAGTAAAATGCAGTAGAGCAAGAATATATAATGTAGAATACAAAGAAAAAAAGTGAAGACAAGCCAAGAACATAAGAAAACATTTAAAGAGAAAGAAGAAACACAAGAAAATCGTAAGCAAAAAGAAAGACATCCATAACTCATCTCCGAATACATAGGCTAGACATGGCCAATCATAAAATCCCGAGAATAATTATGGACAGAAGCAGTCCATATGATATCAAACAATAGAGTGATAACAAGTTGGCGCGAAGGTGGTACCACAATCCCTATGGAGACTTTGACTGAGCAAGTAACTTGATGACTTCGTCACGCTCCTTCTCGCTGAGCTTCCCGAGAGCAGCAGCAACACCCTTCAAGGCGCTGTTGCCATTCTTCTGGATGAGAGATGCGACCTGGTTTGCGACTCCATCTTGCCTCAAGCCCTCAATCTTGGAGAGCACATCCTTCCTATTATCCTCATACCAGCACGCAACCAAGCGGTCGTTCTCGTCAAACAGGGTACTCTCGCCGTCGGCCACAATGAGCATCTTCAATCTTTCCAGGTTCTCAGCCCTGGTGGAGCCCTTGTCTGCGACAGCCATCTTCTTCAGGAAGAGTTCCTCGTTTAATCTACGGCGGATGCGCCAGTAGAAGAAACGCCTGGCGTTCTTCCATTGTAGGGGCATACGGATGGTTCCCTTGGCTTGCATGCGGCCTGGTGTGTCGTGGAGATCGGCGAACTGGAGCGAGATTTGTCCGTAGACGGGCATGAGCAGCTTCTCGCGCTCGACCATCTTCACCTTAAGGGTAGACTGCTCGTCCTGGCTGAGGTTCTTGTCGGCAAGCTGGCGGCGGAGATCACCGTAGATGGGGTCAAGGCGTGCCATAGTGTCGAGCTGCTTGTCACGGCGGTACTTGATGTTGACAATACCTTCGGGCTCAAGGACACCAGCGCGGGCTTCCTCATCAGCGTACATCTCCATCATATCAGCATTGATAGTGGGGTCAACGACCACCTGATCACCAGAATTAGCCAAAGCACTAAATATATTTATAAGAATGAGGGAACATACCCAAGATCCACCACGAAGCTCGCCGTAAGGAGGAATGTAAACGAAAATAGGCTGCTCGTATTTGACAAGGGCATCGACGATAAAGGAACCATACTTGAGGACCTCATTATACATATCCCTCTGACCACCGGAGAAACCACGCCAGTTGGCAAGAATCATCAAGGGGAGTTGTTCTCCGCGGTTAAAGTCATTGATGGCCTGTGCAGTCTTGAAGGCAGAGTTGGGGTACCAAACCTGGCCAGCCTCAAGGGTAACCATCTCAGTCGAATCTGGATTGGCAGGGTCCGCAGGAGTAATGTTCTCAACTGAACGGGTCTCGACAGCAATGACACCTACAGGAATACCAGCAAGACGAGCGCGACCGACAACGACCGTTCTGGCCCATCCGCTAAGAGTCTCTTGGAAGGAGCCCTTGTCGAAAAGACCTGAGACTTCATCCTTGCCGGCAAGAAGCCATCTGACATCATAAGGGTTCTTCTGTGGTGGCACGAAAGTGATATCACGGTCCCAGGTATCGTTGGACGGGGAAACAGGCACAGGAGCACCCTTTCTCTCAGGAACGAACGACATCCACTCAACAATCTTCTGCACACCCTCGAAATCATCTTCGGCAGTCAAGTGAGAGACACCATTGCGGTACATGATCTGGGTGCCTCCCAATTGCAAATTTGAAGTGTAAACCTCACGACCAAGAAGCTTATTGATGGCAGGGGCACCAGTGAGAATCTAAAAATAAATGATTAGCAAATAATTTCGCGCATAACCCACAAACCCCAACTTACAATAGGCTGTCCTTCAATCTGGATTGCACGCTGACCCAACCTGACCAAGTAGGCACCAATACCAACGGAACGGCAAGTGACAAGGGTGAGTGTGAAGATGTCCTCATAGGCCTTGCTAGTTGCACCAGCAATCAAACCAGAGCCCTTCAAACACTCAACACCCAGACCATCTTCCTGACCAACAATGGTGGTGATCTTGTATCTCTCCTCGTCATCATCGGTAATACGCTCTGTGATGACGGTCTTCTGCTTCCTTTCCGCGAACTTCTTGTGCACCTCAGGGGTGAGGTAAAGGTATTTGAAACCAGCCTCGGGCTTGTCGGCCTCGTTCCAGGCAACCGAGAAGTGGGGGATCAACTCTTCAGCCATACCAATTCTTGCGCCAGAGTTGGCAGAAAGGTAGATCCTAGGGACACCCATCGCTCTCGCTAGTTCGGTACACTTGTGGAAAAACCTATCTTCTGCAGGTCCGAAAGAACCGATCCTGAAGGTTATGTCGTTGGCAATGATGACAAACTTCCTGCCCTTGGGGTACTCGGGAGTTTTTGCAGTAACTACCCAACCAACCATACCGTGGGTGTTCGTACCCGGCTCTCTCTGGACCTCAGTAAGGCCACCCTGGTCATCCAAGACAAGCTCGTTGTAGTCAAGGCACTCTGTGAGCTGAGGAATCTTTTCCTTGAATGCAGAGACCTTCTTTGCGGTCTTCAACCAGCTCTGGTGGATCGCCTGCCTGAAAAGCTCAGGGAAATCATACACGTACTGAGTTCCCATAAGGTGGGCCTTGTATCTCTTGGGCTGAAGCCACTCTTTAGCAGCATATGGGGTGTTGACTGGACGGAGGTGCATGGATCCGGGCTTGGAGCCAATGCTGTGGAACACCCATTGACCTTTCTCAGTCTTCCTCTCTGCGTACATCTCGACCTGAATGACATAACCAGAAACATTCTGAATGATAACACGAAGTGGGTAGGCAAGTCCGCTCTTGGGGTCAGTGCAGATAATACGGATTTCAGCTCCAGTAACACGAAGTCTCCAAAGGCGTCTTCCGAATCTCTCAATGAATCCACCAAGAGCAGGTTCAATCTCCTCGGGGCTAAGAGGGAACACAGGAGTGAAGTTAATGAAGATATGGTTGAGATCAGAGTTGTTGTTTCCGATAATCTCCAAAGCGTCCAAAATATCATTGACCAGGCGATCAGTCTCGGAGATGAGGTAATCTGCGGTAGGGATCTCATCACGCAGACGACCAGCTCTGACAACAGCGCGGGTAAAGTATCTCTTATCACTCTGGACCTCCTTGCCGTAGGCTTCGTAGACGTGGATGTTGCGATTCTCAGTAAATACTGGCTTGATTTGGAAATTCGACAATCTTCCAAGCTCAAGCTGGAAGGCCAAGGCCGGCTCGATGTGACGAATACTCTCCTCTTCCTTGTACTCGGGTCCACGGAAGGTGAAGTAGCCTGGGTAGGAACCATCCTTGTGACCGCAAATGAATGTGATTCTCCTGATGTTTCGTGAGAGGAGCTCAGACTTGAAGTCGTTAATGAGAGGTAGGATCCTCTCCATAAGGTTCTTGTCATCCATAGACTCGGCATCCTGGACTGCAACGTTACACACCGCCGAGAGAATCTCATCTTCTTCAGTTTCAATTGCGCTGAGGGTATGTGCCTTTCTACGTCCCTCAAGGCTAGGCATGTGGCCTTCCTTCGTAGTCTTCTTGCCTCCCTTTCCACGCGGGATGAGTTCGAGAGCTCTACCAAGGAATTCCTCGGCCTCGTCTAAGAAAGTAACAGGAACAATAACACCCTTACGTACGGGCTCAGCCTCTGATTTGCCTACCAAGAACGAGAGGTCACTGATCGATCCAATGCGCTTGAATTCGCTGCGCTCAACAGTGGGGGTAACAGGAGCTGATGGCTGGGTCATTCCGTACTCGGTAACGCCAACTTTTCGCAACTGGAAGTCCCAGGTAACCATGAATGGGGGCTCTGAGTCTAGATTGTGGTAGTTGACTATGTGCAGCTCATAGGCCCTGTAAGCCCTGCGAACGTAGACCTCCAAAGCAGCAAGGGAAACCCAAGGGTCGGCGTGGGCGAAGAAGGTTGGGAGAACATCGAAGACCGTATACTTCGAGTCGATGACTTCCTTCAAGGTGTCAAGCAAAGGTGTTCGGTGCTCCCATCCGGTCTCACCGTATCTTGACTCTACAACGGAAGAACGCAGGATGTGCTCCATCTGGGTTGCTCTCTCTTCCAGAGATGGCAGTGCGCATTGGATGAGGACCTCACGGGCCTTGAGGGCAACCTTGGTAGAGGGGCGGGAGTCCAGTTCAGTGAGTTTCTTGAGGATAGGGCGGAAGAACTTGACGATGGGTCCATTTCCAGGCTTATTGGGGCGATACTCCTCCAAGATGGCGAGGATAAGGTTGTTCTTAGAGCTAATCTTACTGTGTGAGAGAACTGCCTGGACAACCTTGTTGATGTCATCCTTATTCTCATCTCGAAGCTTCAAAATAACGTCCTCGTCTCTGGTGTTTGCGCCCTATATATATATTTGTTTAGCATTGTTTCCAAAAACAAGTGGAAAGAATAAATCTGCAGGAATTCTTACAGAGAAGAGCTTCTCAATGTTCCAATAATGCTCCATGATCTTCAAGAAAACTGTAAGCTCGTGTGCTTTCAAACCTTCTGCATATGAATCCATAATGGCTATGAGGGGTGCCAATGCCGACTTCAAGAGATCGACATCGCCGGGCTGAACATGATCATCCAAGAAACGTTCGAGACCTTTGCGCAACGCCTTTGCAGGAAACTCGGCCTTCCTGGCCCTTGCCCTGTCGGTGATCTGGGAGAAGAGCGCATCAAGCTTCTGCGGCATCCTGCTGTGTAAGGCCGAGAACTGAGCAGACCACTCGCCGTATGGGAGTTCAGGGTCTCTCAGAACCTCGATGAGCTCCTTGAGGGTAGTGGCCATGATGACCTGGTTGTCATACCCGTCGAGGATGTTGCGTAAGATAGTATTGAGCTGAGCGAACCTCTGGGGAGGCTTGCTGCCCACGACTTGAGGAGCTCCAAAGTTGGGGAGCTGGCCATCGAAAGGCGTGGCGTGCTTGACTCGGCTGGGGTCATCTAGAGCTAAGATACCAAGAATGTCACCAGCCTCGAGAACGGCGCCTGGCTGCTTGATGAGTTGAACATGACCATCCTCTTGGGCAAGAAGTGGCATGTACATCTTCATAACTTCAACTTCCGCAAATGCTTGGCCTCTCTTGACGTGCTCTCCGTTCTCTACAAGGAATTTGACGAGCTTTCCCGGGGATGGTGTCCTCAATTGCGTGGGATCGTTCTCCTGCTCCAAGAGACAGGTCATGCTATCAACACTCACTCTAGTAGCGCCAACTTCCTCTTTCCAGTAGACATTGTGACTTCGTCCGCCCAACAGGATCAAAAGACCACCGTCTGACAGTGCTCGTACGCCGACGCTGCACTTTGAGCCGTTACTGAAGAGATGGTAGGAATCCGAGCTCGACCTGGTCGCGGTGAACTTGAATCTCTTGCCTTCGTAGATGAAGTCGATAGGGAAAACAGTCTTGAGAATATCCTTCGCCGGAACCTGGCCCCTTTCCAATGAGGTCCTGTACTCAGCCATGCATGCCTCGCTGGCGACGTGCGCCTTTGTAACAGCACCACAGACTACAGCCAACATGGTGTCGGGTCGCTCGGCGGTGAGTTTGTTTGTAATCAGCTCGTCAAGCCATCCAGTTGTGATAGTATTGTCCTCGAATGCCGGAGTCTCAAGAAGCTTAATAAGATACTCGACGGTGGTCCTGAAATCACCACGAATGCTCAATTCCTTCAAGGCCACCACCATGTGCTTCCTAGAGGCGCCTCGGTTCTCTCCATATGCAAAAATGTGTCCAAATTGTGAATCTGAGAATGAGTGGATTCCACCAGCAGTACCGACTGAGAAGTAACCCCACACATTTGAGGAAGACCTGAAGTTAAGCTCGTGCATCATACCGCTAGAGGGCTTGAAGCCTTCACCAGGGTCCTCGGAGGTAATACGGCAAGCTGTGGTGTGACCCTTGGGGGCCGGCTTTCGCTGGGTCAGGTGTGATTTTTCCTTTGAGAAATCAAAGTCGATCTCGCCAGTAGACGCGGGGTCAACGCCGTACATAAGACGAATATCGCGTATCCTGTGAAGGGGAAGACCCATAGCAATCTGGAGCTGGGCAGCGGGAAGATTGACACCGGTAACCATCTCGGTAGTGGGGTGCTCGACCTGGAGACGGGGGTTAAGCTCCAAGAAGTAGAACTTGTCATCCGAGTGGGAGTAGAGGTACTCGACAGTACCCGCTGAGACGTATCCAACAAGTTTACCCAGTCGTACGGCAGCCTTCTCCATAGCATTGAAAGTGGCGGGGTTCGCAACAGTGACGGGCGCCTCCTCAATGATCTTCTGGTGTCGTCTCTGAACTGAGCAATCACGACCAAACAGCGAAATGTTGTTCCCATACTCGTCCGCCAACAGCTGAACCTCCAAATGCCTAGCATTGCCGGCCAGCTTCATGATGAAGATTGGGGATCCTGGCACCTCATTGGCAACCTGGCTGTAGAGGCTGGCAAAGTTCTCTTCAGACTCCGCCTTCCTGATTCCCTTTCCACCACCACCTTCCGATGCCTTGATCATGATGGGGAACCCGATCTCTCGGGCCTTTGCCAAACCTTCCTCGGCAGAGTGCGTGCAACCCTTGTCATAGATGTCGTCCGCCACTGTGACCAGACCCTCTTTGTCCACGACGACATCCTTGACGCCGGTCCCGCTCCATGGAATACAGGGCACCTCGGCGTGTTGCGCAACAATCGTGGAGGAGATCTTGTCCCCGAGTGATCGCATCGCCGAGCCGGGAGGCCCAATGAAGACAATCTTGTGTTTTGATGCCGCCAGGGATTCCGGTAGCTTTGGGTTCTCACTCGCATGTCCCCTATAATTTACAGATTAGTACCGCGATTGCGGGGATGGGGCTGGGGTGAGAGGGGAATTGTGCCCACCATCCAGCCCACACAGCGTGGACCCCAAAACGCTCGGCAACATCTACAATCAACTCGACATTTGCATAATTATTATTATTTGTGCCACCAGGAACCTATAAACCGGATATATATTTTAGGGTTAGTATATCTCAATTGGCGAATCTCAACCGGGTAGTGTTTTCATCGGGCCAAGGGGAGGGAATGGGAAAGCTGGATACTGACCTCAACATACTGGTCCGCCATCCTAATGTAGTCCGCATTCGCCTGCAGGTCCTCTGGCGTAGCCATAACTGTGAACTGGATCGCCCGCTCATCACCAAATGTCTCGTACGCCCATTTACGCACACTTCTGATTTCCTTTACGGCTGCAATGCCGTTGTTTGCAATAAGAACCTAGAACAACGCCCAATTTATTAGCCCCTTCCCTTTTCTCAAAGCCCAACCCCTCAATCCCCGCCCAATATATATAATAACTCTCCAACAGCATCATCATCATCTACAACCAACCTTCTCAATGACAGTATGTCCATCATGGGACGCAACAAAGTCTTTGACCGCACTGGGCGCAGCAACGTCTAACGAATTGCCTCCGAGAAAGTGTGCCGGCAGATTGAACTTCTTTGAGTAGCTCGGCGTCACTATCTTGTCCTTCCCCCCGGGCTGGCCTGCCGTTCCGTTCGTCCGCATGATGGCGGCGGCGGTAGCAGTTGAGTCCGATGCCATTCTATGATATGTATATGTATATGTAGATTTGAGATATGTTGGCGGGTGTTTTTTTTTCTTTCTTCCTCTTCTAATCTCTATCTCTTTATCTTGGTGGATGTGGCTCCTAGAACCGCGGAAGCTACTATCGTAGGATGGGAAGCTTTCGTGAGGTGAGGGGTAGGATAGCGTAACGTTCGTTCGTTCAGAGGGAAAAAAAACTAGTGAGATAATGTGAGGATAATTGTACTTTGCACTATGACTTGGGCGGGGGGGATTGACACTTACAAGATGGATTGGCTGGAGGGAATAGAAAAAAGAGAGATGGAGATGATGGGTGAGAGATGAATAAGAACGAGGTGGGTGGGGGGGTAGGAGGGTTGGGTCCTATTGAAGTACTAAATGGTCGAGACAAGAAATAAATGTCTCCTCTCCGTTGAGGGAAAGAGAGCTAGCTAGGCCCAACCAACAAAATGATAGGGAATTGTTTTTTGCGGGGCTCTGTTTTACGGCAGGGGGTGTGTGATGTGTGGTACTACCACCCACTGCTCTCTACTACCTAGAGTACTTACTACCACAGTCCCGGAGAAGAAAAAGGAAACACAGGGAAATACTCCGGCTATGGGAATCAGTTGGTTGGTTGGTACCTTTTTTTTTTCTTTTACGTTTTTCTACTCTGCTCTCTTCACTTGCGAAAAGAAAATATAGTCAGAAGTCTACTTGGGGTATCTGTCAGTCTGTCATAGCTCCTAGATAGGAAACCAACCAACCCCTCCCACCAAAAAAAGACCCCTCTATTAGCCCTTCCAACCCTCTTTGAGACTTTATTTGTCTCTCTCTTTTACTCTCCTTCTCGAACTCTACTACACAGCCCAAAAGCTTTCTGTTGCGCCTGCCCCACCATCAGGAACGGGACTAGGGGCAACATGTTGGGGCGAATTCTCGAGAAAAAAAAAACGTTGGGGATTTTCCACCCATAGTGCAGGAGGGAGGGAGGGAGGGAGGAGGAGGGAGGAGGGCCGAGGGGCCCTGTTGGTCGATAGGGTCAATCGCGGGTCTTGGCAAAATACTTCCAGGAGCGCTAGTAGCCTAGAGGGATCCGCGTAAAGCACACAAGCTCTACCAGCCCAGCAAGCAAGCAAGCAGGCACCCGGAGGAGTAAGGGACCTCTTTTTTTCTTTCTTTCTTACCATGGAACACTTGGGGGGGCTGTAAATAAACAACCTCTGTTCGTCCCTGGATGGCCCGAGATAGCTACGTGGGGTGCGCGATTTGATTTGACATCATAGAGTTTTTTTCTCTTGTATGCATATCACTACATCAGGGGCAGGCAGGGCATCGGGAAACAGAGATGATCTTAATGGGGATGCTGCTGCTGACGTAAGTAAACCATGAATTTACATGTATGCAGGCTGCCAAATGTATATGAAGTATAGGACATGTACATACATGTACATGTAGGTAATTCTATTCTATATACATTTCTGCTTGTCGCGGCCCGTCCTTCATTTCCTTGGTCTGGTTTGAATTTGTTTTCCTGCTCTTTCTGTTGGGCAACTCATAATAGCAGCCCTGATATCGGTGCGCTGTTGGGAGAATCGCCAATCTCTCTCCCACAGTAGGCAGAGAGTGCAGTCCGAGATACTTTACATTACATGAGTAATCACCATCATACCGAAAACCTAGGGGAAAATCGCAGCCGGGTCCTATGCGAATCGGTGCTGACCAGACGCAGAGTAACTACTAAGCGAAACACCAAAATTACCTGGCCCCCCGGTATGTATGGGTGAGCCGCATCTATTATTCTAGCTGAGCATGTCATCATCATATTCAAGCATCTCGTATCGACTCGAGGTAAAGAAGTAACCTGGTACGGTTTCCAATCCGGGGTTCCAGGGACCCAATACCAAGGCGAGGGTGCTCTGACAAGGTTCCTAGTGACAGTCTTATTGGATGAGACAATGCGAGTGATTTCCGGTGATGCGTCTTCTGTATGCCAGATCTAAGGCAGCCAGGGCTTTGCTATATATATATATATATAGCGATATAGGAGGTCTGGAATCTAGTCTGCCCGGAACTATAGGCTGGCGATACGATACGATCGGGAACCGAGGAGAACTACATACCAAATCGTGTTTCCATACGAGGGTGGTAGAATGGTAGAGACGATATAGTTTGACACGGAGATCAAATCCAAGTGTACTTTTGACCATCAAAACGCAGAAAAAGGAAGGAGGAAGTGCTAGCTATATATATACATGTATGTAGCTGTGACCTCTGCCCGATCGATCAGGGCGTCCACCATCCAATGCTTTTAAGACTTTGTCTCAATGATTATAGAGTGGACATGTAGGCTCTAGAGAGCACTAGACTCTAGCAGAGGTCTCCTTCTAGACAATCGTCAGAAATTCAGATACTATTCTCTCCTGCGTTCTCCCACGAGTGTTCTTAATTAACCCTTGACACTGTATAAAAGGAGTCGACTAATTATATATGCGATTACCTTGGTATCCTATGTAACTGTACTGCACCTACCAGAATTATATTACTCTCCTGCCAGTCAGTGATGTCACCTCAAGCTGCAAGAGCTGTTTCGAGAAATTTCCTTCGGTATAAATAGGTGTGCAGTACTTTTTAACTCTATCTGCCACGGGGGAGACAACACAGAATCCAGTCCGCTACTCTATTCGATATTTATGATCAACTCTCCCGCCTTGTTGTTAGTACTGGACCTACAACGAGTACCTACATGTACCTTGTATCAACCCATGTCAGACCTGACAAAGCAGACATGGGCCTAACCCGCATTAGGTCACCGTCCGTATCTACCGAAAGAGCTTTATTTTTACCGCCGCCGATAAGCTCACTTATCGCAGCTGATCTACAACATACATGACTTACATGGGCGGGGCGGCGAGCGGCTATCGGAGGTTTGCGAAGGGAGAAGAAGTCATTCATTCGTCCCTTTTGGTGTCACGCGACAGGTGGTGAGTGGGTTAGGGTTTGGTCTAATAATGCCTGAATAGACAAACAGAAGAGAAGGAGATCTCGCTCTCCAATAGCACCTGGAATCTCAACGCTATATCTATAGGTCAGAGGAGATGTAGAGCGGGGCACTTCTACATAGCTTGAGCCCAAGTCCCAAACCCAAAGCTGGTGTGCTCCAGCTGCGAGAGAGAGAGAGAGAGAGAGAGAGAGAGAGAGAGAGAGAGAGAGAGAGTCTATAGGGGATAGAGATAGGTCGACAGACAGACAGCGACGGAGAGACAGTGGGAGAAGAGAGCTGAGGTTTCTTTTTTCGCGGCTTTCCCCGAACCCCTCTCTGTAACTACGCACATGTAGATAACAACAGTCTTGATTGAACATGTAGGTAAATACTGCAGCACATTGTCAATAATCATCATCATTCTCACCACAGTTTTGTTTATTCGTGCTGGTTACTATCACCCAGAGAGATCCTCTGCCGCGGTCAAATCAATATCAGGAACCTCAACTTCACTGTAGAGCTCGGTATTACTATCGAGCAGATATCACTCACCTCCATCCATACCTTCCCCTCCCCCAGCTACAGCGGAGATCTAACCCTCTACCCCACCCCTTCTGTAACTGCTCCAGCAGCAGCAGCAGCAGCAGCAGCTCTAGCTATTACTCCCAAAACGATGAGCGGCCGCCCCCACTCCACCCGTGTCCGCTTCTCGCCCGAAGTCTCGCGCTCACAGTCCCCCGACTACTGGGACCCGAGCCCGGAGAGCGACGACTCGCAGCAAGCCATGCTCTCCAAATCCCTACCGTACCCGGCCATAGCGAGCGCGCGCGGGCGCCGGCGCACCACCAGTACCAACAGCAGTAGCAGAAACAGCAGCAGCAGGGTATACAGCGACTACGGTAGCGAGGCGACGTGGATGCGGCTGCCCATGACCATCTCGCTCGTGGCGGTGCTGATGGTGTTTGCGGTGGGGTTTGGGGTTATATTCTGGGAGAACGAGGCCGGGGGTGGTGAGTGGGTTTCTTGTCGTCTTTGTTTCTTGTTCGGAGGATGCTGATGCTGCGGTGGACAATATAATAGATGATATCCTCGTCAACGGGCAGCATGGGGTTGTTTCTTCCGATGTCGAGGTCTGCTCGGAGATTGGTGTCGACATTTTGAAGAAGGGCGGAAACTCTGTCGATGCGATCATTGGTATGTCCTGCCTCTCCTCCACCACGACCAATAATATATATGTATATATTACCAGCCCAACAGTTACGGAAGTGGTGGTAGTAGCAGTAGTAGTATCAGTAGCTAACCCACAAAGTACCACCACAGCCACGGGAGTCTGCATCGGCGTTGTCGACTCCTTCTCCAGCGGCATCGGCGGCGGCGGCTTCCTCGTCATCCGCACTAAATATGGTGACTCCAAAGCCTTCAACTTCCGTGAGATGGCGCCCGGCGCCGCCTCGCGCGACATGTACCACGGCGAGCCCGTGGACGCGCGGGTTGGGGGGCTTGCCGTCGGGATCCCGGGTGAAGTCGACGGGTACGCAACTGCGCACGCCATGTTTGGGAAGCTGCCATGGCACGAGCTGTGGGCGCCGAGCATCGAGCTGTGTCGCGGGGGCGTCGAGGTGACGCCAAAGCTTGCATGGCACATACAGAACAAGGCGGCCTTCTTCGAGGCCCACAGAGAGGCGTGGAGCTACCTCTTCTCGGACGAGACGGGGGAGCTGCTGCAGGTGGGGGAGATCATGCGGCGGGAGAGGTATGCGGATACGCTTGAGATCATCGCGGCGGCGGAGGAGGCCCGCGACTCGGGGAGCGGCGATACGTATAAGGGTGTGCGCGAGTTCTATAACGGCACTATTGCGACGCAGCTGGCGGGGTTTGTACAGAATAATGGGGGGATTCTGACGGAGGAGGATTTTGGAAAGTTCTTTACGGTCGTGGAGGAAACGGCGAAGACTATAATTGATGATATGGAGATTATTACTTGTCAGCAGCCCTGCAGGTACGTGTGCCCTCTTCGTAGGAAATTATATATATATATATATATATATATATAGAGAGAGAGAGAGAGAGAGAGTTTTATAGAGGGCGTCGGGCTAAAATTTGTATTTCATTACCTCAACATATAGTGGACCGGCGCTGATTGAAGGGCTCAATATCGCCGAAGGCCTTAACATGAGAGACCCCCAAGACCCGGTCTCCTACCATTATCTGGTAGAGTAAGTACATATCCGCGCCCATATATATACTAAGGGACAGCACTAATGCCCCCCATCTTTCAGAGCCATGAAATGGCTCTCCGCAGGCCGCACCGAGCTCGGGGATCCCACCGACCCCATCGTCGCCGCCAACCACCCGCGCATCCACGAGATCACCACCAAACAGTGGGCAGCCTCCGTGCGCGACAACATCTCCAGCACCCAGACGTATCCCTGGTCGCACTACAGGCCCGCCTACGAGCTTCCGGACCCTCAGGGAACCTCGCACATCTCCGTCTTTGATCGGCACGGCGGTGCAGCCTCCCTTACAACCACCGTGAACCTGTACTTTGGCGCGCTGATCCACGACCCCGTCACCGGCATCGTCCTCAACTCGCAGATGGACGACTTTTCGATCCCGGGTCGCAACAACGCCTACGACCTCGAGCCAAGCGTCTATAACTATATCCAGCCATTCAAGCGACCGCTGTCGTCGATGGCGCCAACTATTATTGTCGAGGGTGACGGTAACGTCGGCCTTGTGGTTGGCGGTAGCGGCGGGAGCAGGATTGTCACGGGCGTGTTTGAGGCGATCGTGAAGACGTATTTTTGGGGGTGGGATCTGCTGGACACGATCAAGACGCCGAGGCTGCACCACCAGCTGATACCGGAGGTGGTGAACGCCGAGTGGGATACGGAGGGATGGATCATAGAGGGGTTGGAGGAGAGGGGGCATAGCGTGGCGACTGTAGTTGGCGGGGAGACTGCGGGGAGTGTGTTGCAGGCGGTGAAGGGGAAGAGCGATGGGAGGGTTGAGGGCGTGGCGGATTGGTGGAGGAAGGGAGGGCGGGCGGCGGGGTATTAGGAGATGGGGTGGGGCGGGGCGGTCATTGCATGGGGTGTATAGTATCTAGGTCAGACTTGTACTTAGTTTTAGTTAGTTGGCTTGCACGGTTGCCGGTGTGGTAATGGTTTATGAGATATGTAAGTATATTTTTTTTATTTTGTGGTGTTTTGGGGGAGGGGGTGATTTGGATATGGATTTGGTTTTCTTCTTCTCTCTCTGCTTCAAGCTCTGGTGGGGCGTGGCTAGATCAGGTAGATGAACAGACGGATACAAGAGTAGAGATTATATTCTATAGACCTCCACTCATGGATGTATGTATGTAGGTATTCATGCTGTCGAGAATTTGGTGTTTGGGGTTTGGTGCGGAGTTGGGTACCGTGCGGGTACTTCACGGGATATCACTCGATGGCCGCTCTCACACACTTACCTAAGTACACGATGACTTCACAGCACTCTTATCTGACCCGCTACATCTACAGTTGTCAATCGATCAATCAATCAATCAATCAATCAATCAATCAACACCTGATCAGAATTGCCATAGCCTTAGGGCTGCATGCAATTACTGATGTAAACAAAAAAAAAAAAAACACCTGATCAGACACTCGGGAGAGAGTGTGCGAGTGATTACTCATGACCAAGACACCGCAGACCCATTTTTATTGCTTAGTCCATTAATTGCATGCAGCCTTTCAGCCATGGCAACATGGCACCGTTGGTCCCACCACCCTCCCTCTGAGGTAGAACAGTCTTCCTTCCCTCTTTCCCCAACCTGACAAAAAAAAATAAACATAAAACATAAAAAATAATAATCCGTCCCTCTTTTACCCCCAACACTGGCCAGCCTGGTGCGCTCATTATCTCGAGCCCCATCATTCACCAGGCAAGCAATAGACTCATTTTATTTCTTCAATCTTCCCCTAGCATATCAAAAGGCCCAAGTTATGATCAGGACTCGAAAAGGTCAAACAAAGGCCCTGAAGATGTCACAAATAAAAATCAATATTTAATATTCCTTAGTCTAATACCTACAGTGTACACGCCCCCCTCCCCCTCTTCCCCTCTAATTAGAAATTAAATTAAAAATCAAAGCTCACCTATCCTCATCATCAGTAGTCTCCTCCACCCTCCCCCCCGCCTCTGGTGCTTCCCCACCCTGATCTCGGATCATCCTCTCCGCCCTCTTATACAGCACATCGATCCTCTCTCCCCTCTCGCCGTCCCTGAGCGCCCCCACAATCTCCTCGGCAGCCTGCAACACACTCAGGAGCCTGCGATCACCCATGGATCCCTTCCACACGACTGCATCCACCACACACGCAGCGCGCTCGAACGCATTCCCCGGCCCGAAGCCAGCCTCCTCGTCAATCAGCTCGGGCGCCAGGCGCCCGCTGTTGTACGCGGAGATGATGGCCTCGATCAGCACCGACAGGCTCAGCTGCGAGGCCACGGGGTCGTCGATGCCCCGCGTGATGTCCGTGCGGAGCGTCTGCTTGCAGAAGTTGAAGCACGCGTACAGGCAGGCGCGGTGCGCGTCGGAGAGGAGGCTGCGCTGCTCGGGCAGCGGAACCGTGGACTCGGCGTGGGAGGCGGAGGAGCCCGTGGAGGAGCGGGGGCGTGCGGGAGGGGGAGGCACCGCGGGGGGGTGGGGGCCGACGGGGGTGGTGATGGTGGTTGTAGTCGTGGTAGTAGTAGTGCGGCTAGAATCAAACAGCAATATCAGCATCTCTCTCTCTTTCTCTCTCTCTCTCTCTCTCCGTGCTTATCCATAACCAACGGGCCTAAATGGTCAGGAGATTTGCCCTCCTACCTCGCAGCAGTGTTCCCACGCCTCCTCATGTATCTCTTCCGGCGCCTCGTCTCCAGCCTCGCCCGTCTACGCCGGCGGTACCCCTCCATTACCGGTATCTCGCCGTCGTCCAGCAGCTGGTAGAAAGTACCCAGCAGCTGCACGCGTGTTGTGGGGAACCGCGCAAAGTGTATAACATCCTCGCAGACGTCGTCGAGGATGTCCTTGAATCTTGTGCTGTAGTTGCCGTGGTGCTGGTACCGGGAGTAGGGGTGGCACCGGATGCTATTTTTTATGGCGGCCTGGAGGGCCTGTAGCGTGGTGCTCATGGTGGTGACGATGTTATTGTCGTGGATTATGTATGGCATGGCGGGGGGTAAAGGAGGGGGGGAGAGGGGGGTTTGTCTGTATTATATATCCACTGATTACCCTTCTCTGAAAGGGGACGGGGACCGGCAGGGCTGCGGGGTTCCGTCAAGGAAGATGTGCGTGCGGGAATGACAAAGGCTTGTGGGGAAACAAACAATAAGGGAGAGGGAGAGATTGCTTATTGTGCGTTCAACAAGTCCAATATTTATAGGCTTCTTAGAGAGATGATAATTCCATCTGGCATGGCATGCCTTGTGTAGTCTCTTCATGCCCGTCCTTTCATTGGACTAATAAAGAGGCGCTCTCTCGGTGGGAAGCTGTGGATTATTCTCGTATGTATATATATTGTAGGTACGATATCATATGCAGGACCCCTACAAACAATTCGGAAGGATTGATCCCCTCAAACGAGATAATAGGTTTGTTCCAATCCCAACTTTTAATCAAAGTATATTATCAAACACCCAGCGGTGTGCGTAAGAAGAGGATATTCGTCTTTCATCCTCAGGTCTGGATCACAGCTTATCACTCACTGGCCTACCAATGACCAAACCAACCACTTTTTCCCACTACCATCTGCCTCCCTCCACGCCCTCCATCCTTTCCTCTCCCTTAGAACTGCGCACCAATCAGACGGCGAGAATCGACCGCCCTCCCGCAAACAAAAAAAATTCTGACATGTCGTTACCGGAACAACGTATCTCCGAGTTGTTATGTGGCCTGTGGGGGGTGGACTTACCAAAGACGGCTATTTATTGAAATCTGATAAGATAGCGCTCTGCTTCCTCTCCTCTCTCTCTCCCAAACAGTTCTCATCATCTCATACACCAGCTCACCAGCTCACCAGCTCATCAGCTTACCAAAATACAAAAACCACACAAAATGGCAAACGTATGCCCCCCCCCCCCTCCTCCCCTATCTCTCTCGCCCCTAACTAACCCAATATCCCCACTTTAGAAAGCCTCCAAATCCCTCGCCCGCGCCAACGCCAGCGCCCTCACGCGCACACACACAATCACCGCCTCCCTGCACATCCTCTTCATCCTGTACCGCCTGCTGTACCGCCACGGCTCCTGGCCAAAGTACATCCTCCTGTCGTTGCCCAGCCTGCTGGTTGAGTACTACCTCGAGCGCCTCGGCCGCCCCACCTACACCGACACGGGCGACCTGCGCTCCCCCGGCGAGGACCTCGACGCAAAGGGCGTCACCGAGTACCTCTGGGATGTCGTCTACGTGACGTGGGTTGTCCTGGTGCTCGTGGGAGTGGCGGGCGACTGGGCGTGGTGGCTTTGGGTATGTTTCTTCTTTTCTCTCCCCCTCTTTCGTTCGAGGCGGGGACGGACGTGGGCTAACGGAACGGAGGATTAGGCCATTGTCCCGGCGTATGCGGTGTACCTGGCGTTCTCAACGTACAGTGGCATGAAGGGTATGATGCCCGGGATGCCGCCAGCGGCGCCGGAGGGGCCCCCAAGTACGGCCGGAATGAGCAATCGCCAGAAGAAGAGCGAGAAACGTGGTGGACAGAAAATCAGGTACCAGTAGTTGACTTGCCCAGTGGTGGACTTTTTTTCCCTCTGTTTTTTGCCTATTTTTTTTTTAATAAAAAAAATAATTATACTATTGTTATCTGGCGTGTGGGGGTGTAGCTAATAATATACCATTCCGATACATGAGATGGGTAATACGGAAAGCCTTAGAGTCAATAGTAATTTTCATGCCCTGGATTGCGCGATTGTAACGTAATGTGCAGTGTAGAATGTGTAACACCACATATACACACAATATGTAGTGGGCCATAGACCATAAGCGGTCTCTCCCACCGGCTTTTCAGGGTCTACCGGAACCCCACCTTTTTGTTTGAGGAATGAAAGGGCTTGGAGGCGCACAAACTCTTGCTTGGATAGTGACAGCGGACAGTGCACAGGCAGGAGGTTTTCATATCCAGGCATCCATTCAAACTAGCCAATTACACGAAATACAGAACAGCAAAAGAACACCACCCCGCACCCCCCAAGTAGCCAGTAACAAGAAAGGACAGGACAAACATTGTCAAGAAAACAAAGGCTCCGACTTTATCATTGTCTTTTCAATAACACTCACTTTAAGAGTGCAAGAAAAGAAGGAACTATTAGACAAATACAAGAGGCCATTATTCGCAATTGATTTATGAGATAATGAGGACAACTACAACTGGTGGTACATAAAGAAAAAAAGGTAGAAACCGGTCCTAATTTCCTTTAGTTGTCTAACCACCGAAACCGTAGAGGGTACGGCCCTGGCGCTTGAGGGCGTAGACGACATCGAGGGAGGTGACGGTCTTGCGCTTGGCGTGCTCAGTGTAGGTGACGGCGTCACGAATGACACCTTCGAGGAAAGTCTTGAGAACACCACGGGTCTCCTCGTAGATCACTAGTGAAGAGGTTAGTATTCGGCAATACAACCGATAGCTATGGGGATGTGGGGTACGAACTAGCAGAGATACGCTTGACACCTCCACGACGAGCGAGACGACGGATAGCGGGCTTGGTAATACCTATGGCGAAGAAAAGTTAGAATAAGATACAAAAGCGAAAAAAACAGATGAGTGGAGAACTAACCCTGGATGTTGTCACGAAGAATCTTCCTGTGGCGCTTAGCACCACCCTTTCCGAGACCCTTTCCTCCCTTTCCACCTAGATAGTAGACATGTTAGCGAGTTGGAATTATTTGCGATGATGGATGGAGAGCTCTGGGGTTTCGAGGGAGGGACGCGTCGTGACGACGAGCTCACTCACGTCACCTTGTGACCGCAGCGACAACGAGCAGCATCAAGGATGTGAAGGGGAGAGGGGAAAGAAGGAGATAATCATAGGGATAACTTACGTCCAGTCATGATGAATGTAAGTTAGTTGAAGCTTGTACTACGTTGAAAGCAGTTTTTGTTGTCGAAAAAAGACGCGTTGATGATCGTGGGGTTGGTGATGAGTTATCGTGTGTCGTTGGGCGCAAGAAGAAAAGGGAAGAAGAAGGGGAACAGTTAAGAGGGAGGGAATTAGGGTATTTATACTTGTCTTTTGGGGCATGGCCAGATCAACGGGGTACGAGGACAGCGCAGGCGAAAAAGAATGGGAGAGGCAGGAAGGGAGAAACCGCATGACAACGGGCCTGCCCTCGCCGAAAAAAACCACCCTACAAACCCCCCTTGAATCTTGCTCACTTTTCCCAAGAATATTTGTATGGGTTTTTTGGCCCAAAATCCGTCTGTTTGGCTTTGCCTTGGCCCGGCTGAGTCAGAAAACCACACCTTAATTCTGGAGCGCAACAACCTCCACACGACAATAACATGCAACATCAAAAGTAGAGCACCGAACATTATCTTACGAAATTTGTCTTTAGAATAAGTTCGATAGCCGTGTTTAATCCTACGCTCAATTCACGAGGCTTCTTAGGGGGTGAAAAGAATTCCATTAGTCAACTGCCTAACATGAACTCGCGAGAGTTCCTACCCGACCATAGGATAGCACTGGTGCATCATGATCATGGAGAACCGCAAGACAGATACACCGCATACTGGCCGACCATATCACACCACTATGTCTTTTTGCAATAGATATGTACATGTGACTAAATTTCTGGATCCTCAATTCACAGACAAGGCTGCTCAAACCAGCTTTGCTCGGTCAAAGCACCTATGTATATGCGATACATTAACCAAGAAAGGTGGTGATCTTAGTCGTGTCCCTCGATCACCCCATAGTAATCCCAAACGTCTTAATATTTATATAAATTCTATTCTAAGGTATCCTATGATATTCCCCACTTTCTACCGCCTCTATCTATAAAATAAATTATGATCCCTGAACGAGAAAAAAAAGACCTGGCTTCTTAGGGGCCATGTGCCTGGGAATACACATTCAGTGTGCTTATACCAATCCCTACAGTGCATCCTTATTTATCCTCGCCATCAATTACAATATCCGACGACCTGTATGTTACTGGTTCCTGCTTGCTCGCTCTGGACTCATTCCTGAATCTTGAAACACAGTCCATCACTCGATGCACAGCCCCATCTCCTTCTCCTTCTCTAGTAGACCAATTCCTTTGATTTCCCCGTTGCCCTCTATTCCGGTTACTGACCTTAAGAACTCCTCATTGGCACTTCTAACGAGCACATGGATGTGCTCCACGCTCCGTACACTCTGGATACTGGCCCAATTCTTGAACCATAGCACATTATCTTCTCCTAGGCGTTGTTTAAACGTTCGGTTCACGTAGTCATCTATTATTTTTCTCGATTCAGGCGTGAGGTCACCTGCAGGAACCGAATCCGCTTGTGTCGCGATTGGAGCCTTTGTCCAGCAGACAAGATGCACTAAATCATAACGATATGATGTAAGTATTATCTATAAGTCTGGTCTAGGAAAGGGCTGAACCTACAAATTCCCGGTGCATTCCCATACGGCCAGTCATTAATCAGCACCTTCGTATCTTCTATTGAAATCCTTTAGCTTCGCCTCCACACTACCTTTAACAAAAAAAAAAAAAAAGAAAGGAATCCAACCTTCGCACGCGTATGGTGTTTGGTTTCTTGGTTTCAAGTCCTTCCAACCTAGGCGCTCTTTCAAAATGAATGCCTGGATGGTACCATACTCCTCCCTTATTTCCTGGGACCAGGAAATATACCGCCTCAAATCCGATGGAACTCTTTTCAGATCCTCCAGCTTATTCTGCTCTGTTAATTTCTAATTAGCCTAGAACCCGTCTCGGTCAGTCGCGGAAGCTATACTAACCGATTATTAGTTTTAGGTCTCCCCAGGTCATTAGTTTGAAGCTCTCGTCGGGGGTTTCGAGCTGCTTAGCATCCTTCTCGGTGAGCTGGTAGCTATCTTGGGAAGCTTCGGAAGAATTAATTTCTTGTACCGTCATTCTGTCGGGGTTTTATCCGGGGAGGTTCTGAAGGGTGTGGTGTAAGAATGAGTGTGAAGGTGTAAATAAGAACAGGTATTGTCTACAGAGCTAATCTACCGTGGCTGGTTAGGACTCCCCGTCTTGTCCCTGCATTCGACTTGCCTTTTTGAGGGGCTGTGGCTAGGGCCAAGCCACACTTCTCAGGCGGTGGTGAGCACTCCGCTTATCAAGACTACGTTATTTCTTGTAAACCGATAAACGAGTGCCATAGCTCTGGGGTTTGGTAATACCATTTCTTTTCTGGCTCCTAGTCCTATTTTTAGAACAAAGGTTAGATTATGTGAAGCTTATCGAAGCTTAATTCTCAGCCTCTTCTCCCTTGTGGAATGCAATACCAATAACAGAGTCAGGCTATGGACGTCAAGAGCAAATGGACGTCAAGAGAAAATTACTGCAAACCAGTAGGCAGGGCCCGCCGTCAGTAGGTGAGCAACCGTACCAATCCTAAATGTACTTTGATTGTCATTCGATCTCATACAATCACCAGCGCAACACCAACCATCACACTGACATTTTAAATGCCTTGCTATGGGGAGATCGCCGCAAGGAAGCGCCAATTCGCAAGCCGTTCCAGGTATGTATCGTGTCTTGGCTGCATGAATGTTACTTTATCTTAAGGAAACCCTCAACCCTCTTAAAGGTCTCTCACAGGCGTGATTGCAAGAGAGATTTAACCCGAAACCACGGTTCATGTCTGGTTTTACATTCACTGGAGGTATCTCACAACTTTTCAAGTCACAATTCAAACATAAGCTCTTGGCTTTAGAGACTGTATTTTGCGGCGTATGATGTAATGTTGTAAAGCACGTCCCCGTGTCTCGTCACGTTATCGCACGCATGCTAATGATCAATGTAAGACATGGACAACACAGTCCAACCTAGAAAAAATTCTCTGCCGTGTGTGATGAGGCCTGTATACCGACCGATATACAACCTATGATATCGCAGTTAGGGACCAAGAGAAGTTAATAATCACTACTCGGCGACTTCCGATTACTCCCGCCAGCTGAAGCTGGGGTAAATGCATCAGCATAATATCGATAGGTAGGTCTGCACATGAAGAGATCAATTTCAGCTGGGAACTTGCATTAAGGGTTTGATTTACAAATTCCTGGCTGAAGGATCGAGATGATAGTTACGCTCAACAATACTATAGACCAATCTATGTGCTATATAGGTATTCTTCACTTCTGCGGTCGATTTCTCGCGTGCAGGTGACGGGGGAGAACCCAGTTGAGGAAAAGGAAAAGGAAACATATTAGAGACTTTGTGCAAATGGAGCCAGCTCTATATTTCGATTATCTGATTGGCAGGCTATGGGATCGGCATCAATCAGGTTACCGGAAAATGGAGCTGGCTCTCTATTAAGCTACCGAGCGAGCTCTGGATCGGATAAGAATTGCACGTTTGGATAGCTGGCTGAGGGGGTGCTGCCTGCTTACACCGAGCCCTTGTTACACACGCGAGATGCTAAAAATCATTCGTTTGTTTGTTGTGACAGGGGAACACGGAGGCAGAGGGGCCGATCCCAACTTTCAAAGCCGAAAACTATTGGTGGGAAGGCTTTGTGATATTGGTCTCCTTTCATGCACTCGCTTTTAACACAGTGGGGTGCGAGTGAGCGAGTACGCTTGACAGGGGAAGCCTTGGATGCTCAGCAGCCTAAGGCTCTAGTGGAGTTCGTGGGGAAGAATGCCGTGGTGGGGTTTATATCTGCATGCAGCTGGTGTCTCTTTTGTCTCCTTGGGCAGCCGGACTACAAAACAAGAGTACCTACAGCAACAGGTAGGTAGTAAATAACAATCCCAGCATCAATCTACAGGTTATCCTCTAGCGCCCACCGGCCAACCCACAAACAGCGAAATCGCGGGTCCAAATAGAGTAGTGGAAGTAAACTAGGTAGTCTATATAGTAGATATAAATATATATTAGGAGGCTGGGAGTACAAATAGTTATAATTGATTTGCAATCGCGGCTATTGTTGACACCGTCGTCCATTGTTACTGTAGAATAGGTCTCACATGCGCGCGGCGACTCGTACTCTAGTGGGCTTCAACTCTGCCTCCAAGGGGAAGCCAGTGTGACAAGAATGAATCTGTATCACACACCTGCTGCACCCATCCATCTCACCGTGACGTGGGTGGTCCACTCCCTGGCCTCTATGCACCACCACCCTCCTTCCTCTTTGATTCGGCGTGGGAGCCCATAAAGGAGCGGGATTGCCCCGGCCTTGCCCACTGGCCCATCTGAGTTTTTATTTATTACTGTGGTACTAACTAGCTAGCGAACCTTACTTTGTCTTTTTGGCTCCGACTTCGGTCGATTGTCTGTCTGGCAGTAACAGTATTCTTCCTTCTTTGCGACACGAATTGAATTGATTTTGTTTACATCTCGCGATCGTTGTCACGTGGAGATCACCACTTTGTAAACATGGCTCGGAACTACGGTAACGGGAGCCCGAGCGTCATTGACACTGGGACTCATGTTAGTATCGCACCTTCATACATATCATACGGCACCGCCAATCACACTTTATATGCAAATTCTAACACCTTGCACAGGATGGTCATAATACATACCAACATGTCAAGTAAATATGTCTTCCCCTCTCTACACCCTCAGCGCGGTACTAACAATTCCCAGGAGAACAGAGATTGTCAGGCGGGGCGACTCCCATGACAACCGCCTTCACTCCCCAGGGCATGGCCTTAAACATGACCTTGGGCATCACCGCACCTACAGCCACGACCATACGGAGGTCCATCACCGTCTCGGAGAAAACGCGGTCCCGGCACTTGTTCAGGCCTTTTCCGGTGCCGTTGGCTCTTCAATCGCTGGTATCGCAACTCACCCCCTCGATATCGTGGTAAAACGTCTCCAGGTCCAGCGCCATATACAAAACCAGATCCTCGCATCAAAGAGGAGGGTACAAGGCGCGGGGAAGTCTAAGACTTACAAAAGTGGCAGCAGCTATTCTGAGCATGGTGGGCGTGTGATCGAGGAAGAGTGGGAAGAGACAATCGAGGAACATGACTATGACCTGCAGTATGACGGAGTTATCGATTGTGCTAAGAAGATCTGGGAAGCGGAAGGCCTTGGAGGTTTTTACACCGGTGTTGTAGAGGAGACTATTGGTACTTTGGGATCCGCATTCTGGTATTATGCTACATGTAAGGATAACCCGCTGCCGCTCCAAGAATCTCAACACTAACAGTCAATAGACTCCTATATTCGCAACAAGCGCCTTCACAAGCGTCACTCCCCAAAGCTCCCTGTATTGGAAGAACTATTAATCGGCCTTGTTGCTGGTTCCGCATCGCGCCTCTTTCTCACACCCTTCAACAATATTTCAACTAGGAAGCAAACCCATGCAATGCTTCACCCCAACGCAAAAGCCCCTGGAATTGTACAGATCTACCATGATATCATGCGGGAAAAGGGTATCACCGGATTCTGGTCGGGTTACTCCGCAAACATGTTTTTGTCGCTGAACCCGACAATGACCTTCTTGATTTACGAGTCGCTCAAGAACTTTGCAGGCGGTAACAGGAGGCAGATGAAAGGTGCTGAAACGTTTCTGATTGCTGCGGTTGCAAAGGCTATAGCAACTGGTATTACATACCCACTTTCAGTCGCAAAGAGTAGGTCGCAGGTCGCGAATGAGGAAGATGATTTCCAATTCAGCAGTATCACTAGTGTTGGGACGGCCGGCCAAGTGATCAAGGATAAGATCTCCAAGCGCAAGAGGAGTGCTGGGAATCTCATTGTAGTATTAGCAGAAATTTTCAAAAGGGAGGGTATCATGGGGCTTTACGAGGGTGTAATCGGGGAGCTCCTTCGAGGGTTTGTATCCAGCGGTAAGTCCAGTTGTTCACCCACGCGATTTTTGTGAGAACCGCAGCTAATGATGACTTAGGAATTACAATGGTAATCAAGGAATCTGTTCATCGCACAATTCTTTCGCTGTACTACTTCGTGATGCGCGCCTACAATCGCTCTGAAGATCACAGCTTTCAGGCGACAACCAAGCTTATGGCAAAAGATGCATATGAGAAAGCTGGTCCCCGCCAAAAGAAGTTACTGGACAAAGCTGTTGAAGGTGGCCATAAAGTCACACATCTAATTGAAGCCGGAAAAGAAAAGATTACTGGAGGTCATCACTCAGAAGAGTCGAACCGGCATGATAGCTTGAAGATAAAGGCTGCTGCTGCCACTGCTGTTGCTGGTCTCGCGGCTGGGGCCGTTCATCACGGACGTAACAGGAGTAGAGAAAGGCACAACGAACATGAAAACGCCATGGTCCACTCAGCTCGTGAGAGGGTTGAGGAATGGAGAGAGGGTGTGAGCGAGGACACACGCAGGCATCGTATTGGAAACGTCACACATATTGATGATCGTATTCACACCGGCGAGACCCACCAGAACCTTCACCAGTCCCACAGCCACTCGGGCCACAGGAACGATCAGTTTGGAAGGAATGGGATTACAGAGGAGACCTACATTGAGGAGAGAATTGAACATGGCCACAGCGGCTCCCACAACCGCCTTGGATCTGCAGGTGTCGTTGGTGCTACTGCTGGTGCCATTGCTCACAAGCTCTCTGGCCACTCCCACAACGAGCGCAGCCACAGCCACAGCCACAGCGGCCATGCACACGACGGAGAGGTCATCACCAAGACTACCAAGGTTGTTGAGGAACTCGGCATCGTAAAGGACCCTCGTAGCTCTCATGTCAAGAGTATCCACGATGGTCACCAAGCCGTCACCGATTCTCGAAGCCGCTTCGGTGAGACCACCCACCATAGCTCCGCCCACGAGGATCGAGGCCGCCATGGTCTTGTCGGCACGGTCGCTGAGAAGGTCGTTGGTCACGGCCATAGTAGCCACAGCCATGGTCGCTCGCACTCCGGAAACCGCCACGGCTCTCACAGTCATAGCCATGGTCATGGGCACGGCCATAAAGAAGGTCATAGAGATGGACAGACAATCATCCACACCACTAAGACTGTTGAAGAGTGGAAGAGTGACGCAAATGCTGTAGAGGACCTTCGCCAGTTTGGCGTTGCGAGTACTATCAACGAAGACACCCGCAGTGACTTTGGAGAGACCCTTCATAAAGGGCACTCACTCATTGGACACGGCCACACCCAGAGGTTCGGTGACGATTCAGTCCACATGGAGAAGACGGGGATCACCCGCATTAGTGAGGACATCCGCGACGGAGGGTACCACAGCCATGGCCATAGTTCTCACAGACAGGGAGGTGTCGTCGGCGCTGTCGTCGGTTCCGCTGAGAAAATCGTTGGCCACAACCACCACCACAGTGACTCTCGCGCCAGCTTCGGTCGGTCCGGCCACCACGATGACCACACCGTCGTTGAGAAAACTGAGATCACTCGCATCAATGAGAATGTTCACGAAGGAGGGCACCACAGCCATGGCCACAGCCCCCACAGACAGGGAGGCGTCGTCGGCGCTGTCGTCGGTTCCGCTGAGAAAATCGTTGGCCACAGCCACCACAATGACTCTCGCGCCAACTTCGGCCGGTCCGGCCACCACGGTGACCATACCGTCGTCGAGAAAACTGAGATCACTCGCATCAATGAGAATGTTCACGAAGGAGGGCACCACAGCCATGGCCACAGCCCCCACAGACAGGGAGGCGTCGTCGGCGCTGTCGTCGGTTCCGCTGAGAAAATCGTTGGCCACAGCCACCACAATGACTCTCGCGCCAACTTCGGTCGGTCCGGCCACCACGGTGACCATACCGTCGTCGAGAAAACTGAGATCACCCGCATCAATGAGAATATTCACGAAGGAGGGCACCACAGCCATGGCCACAGCTCCCACAACCATAAGGACTCAGGGGGAAACTTTGGCGGATCCGCTCTCCATACAGATGGCAGAAATACCGTCGAGAAGACTGAGATCACCCGCATCAGCGAGAAAATCCACGACGGCGGGCACCACACCCACAGTCAAAATAGCCATGGACACAGTTCCCACAAGAAAGGAGGTGTTGCCGGTGTTATCGTCGGCGCCGCTGAGAAGCTCGTTGGTAGCGGACACGGACAAAACTCTCACCGCCACAGCGAGTCTCGCACCAACTTCGGTGATGCTGCTCTTCACTCCGATGGCCGCGTTGTTGAGACGACCAAGATCACCCGCGTCAGCGAGAACATCCACGACGGACACTCCCACTCGACCCTCGGCCGTACACACAATGACTCTCATAGCAACTTCAGCCTTCACAACGATGGCTGCACGGTCGAGAAAACCGGAGCTATCCGTCAAAACGGACACCACAACAACATGATTTCCACACGAAGCCCTCTTGACACAGTAGTCAACAATATCAGCTCTAGCTCCACCCATGTTCATCAGAACGGGGTTGTCGCAAACGGAATTGCCGCCGGTAAAGCTGCTTTAGGTCTCGACAACCGCAACACCACCATCTATAGGGAAACTGGCTCCAGCTCTAACCAGGCCGGTTGGCTAGGAAATAAGGCGCACGCTAACTCCACTGCTGCGACTGCAGGCTCGAACGGCGTCCATACTGTCCAACGCACCGAGGAGTACTGGTCTGCCGATGAAGACGCGAGGAGCTCAGTATATAACTTCCAGGAGGAGCGGGAGCCAGGCGGTGTGAGGATTGAGACCAAGACTTGGGGTGAGGAGAGGAGATCCGGCAAGGGTTACTAGTTAATAAAAATAAAATATTTGATATGGGAGGTTTTTTTTTTTTTTTTTGGATAGCGATGGATGGGTGGTGGGGGATTTGGGGAATGGGGGAATGGGGAACTTATGTTTACGATGTTTACGACGGATAACGACGTTCTTTTTTTCTTTCTTTTTTCCTTTTTTTCACTTCAGGTAGGGTAAACTACATGTAGGCAGTAGTAGTGAGCTGCTGGGCTCTAAGTTCTTTTTCGTTTGTATTTTAATGCAGCCAGGTGAGCGAGGATTATATCATAGTTACATGATTTTGGAGGCGAGGGATTCTTATCTTACCTAGCGGTATACCATTGATTTATGTATCTAATAATCGGAGTTCCTGGCTATTTGCAAACAAAATAACAATCAATCTCTCTTGCATTATTTGTTCGGGGGCGTGATGGCACTTCTTCACGGTATATCACTCGTGGGAGTCTTGCGCCCGGATTGTCGGAAGCTGGATTCAGTACTGGCATCTTTCGCTTCGGTTTTGTTCATTGGTGCTCTTCCCTTTCGGACGTTCGAGGCTAGGGAAAGCATCCAACACTATCGACGGGGAAGTGTATGCAGCGAGCCTATACTCAGAAGTTGTCCTTTTTTTCTTTTTCCCTCCTTTTTCACTACATGTAGTTGATTGGTTCACTAAGCTAAATGGAATGTTGAGGCCCTTATGGGTGTTAGAGACTACATGAATAGTAGGAACCCGTCGAGTGATCATCCATGAACTAGGATCACCACACAAAAGAAACCCTCAGCCAGGTCTCAATCACCCCTAAATACCCATATGCAGACGTACTTTGCATCTTATGTAACATTTATGTTTTATTAGGACACTTCAAAATACTGCACTTTAGCCTGATTAAGTAAAGTCTCATATATCCCACACACCCACAACGTCACCACCATAGCTAAGTCAGTACTTACATCTTAGTTATCATCAAGCTCCTCCAGTACCTGCAATACTTTCCTACCTACTACTACACTCCCCCCACCACCAGCTAAGGCCTTACCCACCCCCCCCCTATTGAATAACCCACGATGCCCTCCAAACGCAAGTCCACCGCCAAGCCCCCTCGTCTCAAGAAGCAGCGAAAGACCGCCAAGGCTGAGCCAACCATTAATACTGGCAACCTACAACAATATGGGCGGGCTAGCGCGTTAGCAGCTGATAGCTGTGCGAGTGATGCCCTGGTGGATATTTCAATCAATTTCACTGCCAGTAGGATAAACAGACAAAAATACCCTGACCTTTAGTGTGGGAAGTGTTGCTAATTAACTTGTGTGTGTGAGTAGTTAATAAAGTAGCCCGCCAGCCTGGCAGGAGGATGGCGCTGCCGCCGCCGCCGCCGCCAGAGCAGGGTACCTCGAAATTGCGGGTGACTTGGGATAGGGAAGCTCCACGGGAAGATATGAGAAACGTCGAGGAAAGTGCTGAGCTTCTGGCGAAGAAGAATGCGACTAGTACTAGAAGGGCCCAAGCACAAAGACAGGATGCAAAAAAGGATGCGGGGAATGTCGATTCTTCACATAGAACACCTGCGCAGCCTAGAAAGAGGGATCCCCCAAAACAAGACACAAAAACTATCGAGGAAGGGCCTGAGACGACTACTGAGGAGGATGTGGAAGAGAGCAGGGAGGGAAATGCTGAAGAGACCACTGAGCAAAGCTTTGAGGCGAACACCGAGAGGAATACTGAATGCAACATCGACCCTCTAAACACTGAGGGGAGCATTGGGGAGAAGACTGAAGGGAATACCGGGCGGAACCCTAAGGGAAGCCCTAGCAAGAACATCGGTTGGATGGGTGACGGAAGAATTGAGGATAACACCCAACCCTTAGCGGAAATGCCCGTAGCCCGAATCAGAAAAAAAGCTCCTCCTAAACAAAAGCCCCAAAACTTCCAGGACCAATCCGGGCCCAAAGATGACGTCGCGGCAATAAAACCCGCCAAAGCCCGCCCTCCCCGAAAACGTCCGCCCTGCCCCCCGCGAGAGAAATGGGTCGACCCAGATCCATACATCCCCCGGACCACAATCTCAAAACACGCTAAGCAACCCACTCCAGTATCGTTCCCCCATCCCTCTACCCATGCGCTGGAAAGTCGACCCACACAAAACGGTTGCTTGTGGTGCCGGTGGAGGCACAAGCTCAAACCGGACGCAGTCAAGGTCAAGAAATCGACCGTCGGGTGCAAGGAGTGCAATATACCGCTCTGTCGGGAGTGTTTTACTTCGTTTCACGCCACCGGGTAGGCTGGTTGGCGCTTTTAATAAATTGGTATTTGTTTTCCCCTTTGGCGGTGTCCCTTGTTTACTTTCCTATCCTATTCTACTTTATTTCCTATGGGTTATGAGTTATGAGGTTTGTTTTGCATTTTGGTCTTTTTCTCCCTTATTACTTCTCTCCTTTCCTCTCTCCTTTCCTCTCTCCTTTCCTCTTCTCTCCTTCCATCCCCGTTAACTCTGAGATGTGTGGTGCTGTGCGGTACACGAGGGGTTAATGAAACTTCCGTAACATCTTATATTGTAGCCGGGAGTTCCCTTATATTCTCACCCAGGCAAGGCTCTATTTGAGTCTGTGGGATGGGTGGCATCTTTGCCGTCTTCCTCTAGGGGTATATACTAAGCACTGGTATTTTGTGAGTATTCATGGGCTCCCTATTTCGCGGAAACGGCAGCAATGAGCTCCCAAACCCCTACCATCTTCTGCCCGTACCTACTAAAAGCCCATAAATACCCCCTTCATCTTTCCTAAGCGAAGCCCCAGAGACCCCTTGTCTATTTGCCCTTCCCTAAAGCAAACCCGCTCTATTTGCCCCGCCAAAGCAGTCCCCCGCCAAAGCAGTCCCCCTAAGGTTCTCAATAGTCACGGCCACTTAAGCCCAGTGGCATACCTATTGAAGTCCCTATATCTAAGCAAGGGGCTGTATCGCTGCTTTATATGGCACTGGTCGATTGCTGGAGGGTACCATGCACAATATCACAGCGGTAGGTTTGGCCCATGGTTCATTGTAGCTTCAATCTTGCAGTGCAATTAAGTATACCCGGCATCTTTTCACGAGGCAGCTAGCTATAACCATTGACCCTGTCCTGACCCTGTCCTTGTCCTTGCCTTTGCCCGATGACCCGCCACAGGTCCAAGGCCTCGGTCATAGGATATCACTCGTGAAGAGCAGGTAAAGGAAGTGCATGAGAACGAATTAGAGGAAGAAGGTCAACTAGGCTCATATACGCAGCCAGTCCTTTGCTAGCAGAAGCTGAGGTCTAGCCTACATGTGTCTGTTAGATGCAGCACCAAGATTTTCTGCATCGAGCTCCAGCAACGGAAAAGAAGCTCTGTGGGACCCTTTACGCACACAAGTGCGGCCTACATACATGTATGTAGATGTAGTTTCTGGGTCGAATAGCTTTGTGAGCTGGGCCGGCGATCTTTATAAGGCTATCACATCAGCCTGAAAGCTCTGGAGAAGGCTCACTGAAGGCCGGGGCTAGATAAGATGGCGTACAGTAATAGTAATGCAAGTCTTTGCTCGTCAACTGGCCCTATAAGAGTACAGAAATGGCGGGGAGTCGTCCCCTTTAGAGCGTTTACCTTTATTTAGAGTGACTTTGTCCCTTGGAGCCCAATATCCAGGCCCACGGGCTCATGCCTTTGTAGGGAGATTGCCCCTATAAGAGGTATCCTTAAGTAGAGTTGACTGTAGTGGTGTCTAAATACATGTAGATTGGTGATGGATGGAAGCACACT
Source organism: Morchella sp. 2018-W16 (assembly GCA_024713755.1). Classification (NCBI taxonomy): domain Eukaryota; kingdom Fungi; phylum Ascomycota; class Pezizomycetes; order Pezizales; family Morchellaceae; genus Morchella; species Morchella sp. 2018-W16. The sequence continues at coordinate 518,277 of JAMGYY010000025.1, read as the reverse complement.
GTTGGTCAAACCTAGAGAAGTTGTAGGTCCTGTACAGCGTGGCGGGTCGTTAGAGTGCTGACGTGCATTGCATACGAAGTAGGGCTAGGGTAAAAATTTAAGGTTTTGTTTGATAGTGGTAATGCAACCAGGTGAGCGGGGAAGATCCTTGAGGGAGGACGTTTGCGGCCGAGTTATAGCGAGGGGACTGCCAGATGGCTCGGAGGACCAGGGCTTGATTCCCTGCCGGTGCAATATTCTTTTTTTTTCTCTTCTTTCACTAGGATACCAGACTTCAATCAGCCTGTACGCAACGCCGTGGTTACCGGATATTACTCTGTGTACCTCTTCCTTCCACTTCCTGAAGTACGGCCCCTCCAGGATGGAGTACGAGCAGTTAATGGGCACTGAGATATGTTTAGCTTGATCAACAATGGTTACGGTGGTAACATTCTCGAGAAAGCCAACATTGGTCGTAAATATATGTACTTATGTAGGGTAGGTATGGTACATGTAAGTATATGTACATGTACTACATTCACTGAGTGTAGTGTACCTGGTGGAGGTAGAGATAGGACTCTCCCAATCACCACCGATCACTCGATATGTCCAACAATAACCAACCTATACATACATGTACATACATGTACTTTACACATCGACTTTCAATCATATTGTCTCTGCTCCTACCACTACCCTGAGTAGAAGACTCTATGCAGGTGCATACATATTCTAGACTATGGCATATAACTCCGAATCCCCCGAGCCCCTAATCTCATACACCACCTCGCAGAAGATACCTTCCATGCATGCTTACACCCGCCGCGCCGGCCATCTCCACAAAAGATGTCACAAAAACGTGCCTAAGTACCCATACTACCACCACATACCAGCAGTAGCGCCATGTAGAAATAAAGAAAAGGAAGAGACCAACCAGCTAAAAGAGACCCAGAGTAAAGAGATGAAAAAAGTGAAAATCTAAGGAAATCGGGGAATATATATATAAAAAAAGTGTCCACCCTCGGATATTTATCTACGACTCCGTACCCGCCTGTCTAAGGCAACTATTCAGACAACCAGCTGCATCCCAACCTGTAATATTTCTTAGCGCATACCCAGGGTCCCTAATCTATCACTCCGAAGTTTCGCAAAAGGACGTAAAAGGAAGACCGGTCTAGCAACCACATGAGTGGGAGCCGAAATTCTAAACTTCCTCATGAAGTCTTCTTTGTCTCGATCTTGGCCGTCTCGAGCTCCTTCAGCTCGACCAACATCTCCTCCCTAGTCTTGGTGACGAGCTCATCCACATCCGCTCCGGTAAGGCCCTCCGTGTTGATCGGTTCCATAACCTAGCCTCCGTTAGTACACGAAGCCCACCATTCTCTCAGTGGAACAGACCTTGACTTTGATTGTGCCGGGCTCGAAAGTTCGGTCTTGCAAGTGCAACACATGGCTGTAGTTCTGAACAACGATGGGGACGATCGGGACGCCTGCTTGGATTGCAAGGTGGAAAGCGCCCTTCTTAAATGGGAGCATATCGGCCTGCGAGAAGTATGACCGGGTACCCTCAGGGAAAATCCAGACGCTCTGCTTGTTGTCCCTGATCTCTTTAACGGCGCCGTCGAAAGCGGCTCTGGCGGACTTGGAGTTGGCACGGTCGATGAAGACCGTTCCGGAAAGGGCCACTACGTACGCGATTAGTACTGTAAGCCGAGAATCGCTGAATAAGAGTACATACTGAACCAGCCGAGGAAAGGAATGTACTTGAGCGAGCGCTTTGCGGTGACGCTACAGTGTTTGGGGAAGATTCGTCCTAGAAGCAAGATGTCAAGTTCCCTACCGGAATATGCAGTTAGCACCCAAACGATCCCCAGAGCCAACCCCTGACGGCCCTAACCACCACCCGCCCACCCCCGGCCACTACAAGGAAGGAAAAAAAAAAGAAGAAGAAAAGGAAGGAGGGTGAAAACTCACGATTGATGGTTCGAGATGAACACCGCCGGCCTAACATCCATTGCCCCCTCATTCTGCACATCAAATTCAATTCCAATGAGCGGACAGGTTAGGTTCTTGAAGGCCCTTGCGGTGGTCCACTGAGCAATCGATACCTTTCCCACAATTCTCAACGAGACACTTGCAACCACCCCGTACGCCGCACAGCTCAGCAACAGGAAGTAGCACGACATAATTCGAGCATAGAACCTCCCCTGCTTGAAGAACCTGCCTAACAATGACAGGACCATGATTGCGCCCGCATAAAATAAAAGGAAGTTCGTGATGAGGTGGAGCATAATACCGTGACCGCGGTCCTTAAGGAGACGGAGGTGTGGTATGTGGGAAACAAGACGGACGAGAAGAGGGGGAGGGTGGGAGAAAAGAAGGTGGAGTACTAGTTGTGGAAGAGCTGGTGGTTGATAGCCGGGCTGAGGACGGAACGGTAAGGTTGCCGGAGACTGAATTGTGGTGAATTTTCCTTAGGACGTAGGTTCTTATTTAGTGGTATAGACTGGGGGAGAAAGCGTGAAGAAAATGAGGGGGGGGGGGGGGGGCAGTCTATAAAGGTAGATGAGGTAGTAATAGTGGTGGTGGTAGTAAACTTGTGTAATGCAAAGTAGGGGCCTGGTATGGTTATGTTATGTATGGGGTGTTATGTGGAGTTTCGTCTCAAGGCCATGTGGTATTTCCCGCTACTGCACTCAGTTCCCGTGGTCAGGTCTCTCAATCTTGAGATCTCCCTATTTTAGAGCAGGCCCGTCTGTATTGGAGATGAGTTTTGATGGTCGTATTTCTCGTCTATATCGTATCGATTCCACAGTAGCAGAAAAGTGGTAGTAGTGGTAGTAGTGGTAGTAGTGGTGGTAGCAGCAGCAGCAGCAGCAGGCGTCACAAGTGGTACATAAAAAAAAAAAGAGCGAAGAAAATAGCACTGAATAGACTAGCAAAAGGGAGAGAAGGAGAAAATAGCGAGAAGGAGAGAGAGTGAACTGCTACCGCAATTCAAGGTCGACGTGCGCAAGCCTTGGCGCATATGTGTGTGCTACTCTGCAAAGAAACAGAATTGTGGTGGGTAATAAATCCCACTCCGTCACAGGGTCGCCTCCCAACAAATCCATTTTATGCCCTAGGTACATACATGTAGCTGATTTGATGTCAACCACTGATCGTAAATAAGAAACTCACATCAACAACAACAACAGTGCTTAATTCCCCCTCCCGCGCAAATCAGTTAACCAGATCAATACTAACCACTTACAGAAAACTGATAATTATTACAGTAGGTATTACAACTCCTCACCTTTCACAGCAGGTCGAATTTCCGTGATGACCACTGCTGTTATTCGGTTGGGAGCAGATTCACCCCTCAGCTGAACCAACGTGATCTATTACCGGCTAGATACACTGCACCACCTCGGCCTGAGACAGCGAGATCACACCCCAGGTGCATGGATCATGTCTGAGCATGTGAATATCGGACATCACTTATCAACCAGCGAATCAATTTTGAAGAGACGAGTGATCCTGTATGCTGGACTTTAAATTTCATCGTCTTCAACTGTCTAACAAACTGCAAATACAAAATATAGGAAAGAAAGAAAAAAAACCCACGGTAGGATCACCACATAATCCCTAATCCCCCCATCGATTGACATGCCGCTATCCTTCTTGGCATGTCAGAGGAGCCGCTTGTCCGCTTTTCTAGTCTTGTGAAACCAGCAAAGCTATAAATTTCCGAGGTCAATGATATCACTAAAGGTCAAGGCTAACCTTTAAGCCACGGTACATGTATTCAAGCGGGTGAGTTTGTGTAGAAGCCTAAAGGTTTTCGAGACTGAGCTGCGTAGAAATATGTACTATCGATCGATAAACTACTCAGAAGAAGAAGAAGAAGAAGAAAGCACTCGACGCTGGTACTCGGTTGCAGTTTATTTGATTCCCAGTTTAGAGTATTTTCAACCGAATCATCAGGCATCACTCATTACCAAGCTTCCAGAAGCTTCCGCAACCAACGATATCAGCCTTCAACATCAGCCTCAACCATCTCCCCAAACATACCACAAAAACTAGGCCAACACAGAAGGTAGGGGGGAATAGGTAGAAAAAAAGAAAGGAAAGGAAAACAGAGTACGACCCACTATACATACAAATACACACACGCACATAAGAAAAAAGAAATAGTAATTCAATAACCGGCCCTGCTGCATTCACATCAATCAATTCACATTACCGTAACTATTTTCGTACCACCCAAAAAAGAAAAGGGAAGAAAAACAGGGGGGAAATAATAAGATGAAGATAAAAGGGGATCTAGGTTAGGTAATGATAAATTATGGTTTTTGGCCTTCTATGAAACGGAGTGCTTCCTCTTTGGATACGGAATCCACACTCGAAGTTTTGTTTTTGTAGAGCACACCGTACATTTTGTCCGCGACTTGGACTAGCTCAGGGCGGAAAGTTGTGCACTGATAATTGGTTTATCCATTAGTAAATGGCATGTAAGCACTGGGAGATTTGGGGTTCTTTACAATAAATTGACCGTTGTCAGCTCGGGATGATAGGTTCTTGACCATCTGCGCGACGGCAGTTCGGTATTGTGCTATATCCTCCTATTAGCAGGTGCCATCAGTCTGCAGTCGGGGGTAGAGTACCATCCAGGTTTGCATCCACCTCGTCGAACAGATAAAACGGTGCAGGATCACACTGCTGAATCGCAAAGATGAGGGCCAAAGCACACAAACTCTTTTGCCCACCACTCAACTGCTGAATCCTCTGCTGCTCATCGTGCCTTGAGTTAAAGCTAACACTAATCCCCACGCCCGTATAGTTTTCTACGCCGCCACCCTTCTTCGCAGCCTCCTCCTCATCACTGCCTTCATCTTCGGCCTCCTGGTTCTTATCAACCTTCCGCTGAATAACCAGTCTACCACGTCCTGCCGGCACAAGCTTCTCAAAAATCTCGGCAAAGTCTTTCGATACCTGCCTGAATGTGCGCTCAATAGCCTCATCTTTACGCTGATCGAGCACCTGGATGAGCTCTTCGATAGAGACCTGACTGGAGTCAAGCTCCTCCCGACGCTTCATGAGGGTATCTCGCTGTTTGGTAAAGTTGTTGTACTGCTCGAATGCCTTCTTGTTTACATGAGAATACTTCTTGAGAGCCTCGTTGACTTTGTGTAGGCGTTTCACGACCTGGTTGGAGTTGGCGCGCTCGTATTTCTCAAACGCTTCCTCGGGAAGTACTCCTAAGTCACGGATATTTCTGCTGCATTCTTGCGCTTTCTCCATTAAGAGCGCGCGCTTGGCCATGCTGCGCTCAATCTTCTTCTTTTGACGCTCAATATTCCTAGCCTCGTCTTGCTGCCGGGTCTGAAGCTCAAGCTTCTTGGATTCATAGATATCGAGCTGCTTCTTGGTCTCTTCAAGCTCCGTTTCTACCTCTGCAAGCTTTTCCTCAACTCGGGCAATCGATTTACCGACTCTCTTGAGCTCTCGCTGGACTTCCCTAAGGTCGCCGCGTCGCCCACCAGGACCAGAGCCAGTTCCCTCAAGATTGTCCATGCTTTGACCCTTCAGCTGGTCTAATCTCATCCTGAGGTTCTCTCGCAGTTCGACCTCAAGGATCGCTTTACGGCCCTCCCGATCCGTCCTCTCCATCGAGACCTCACCCAGCTGCTTCCTGAGATCTTGCACACTCGCCGTCAGCTCCTCCAGTCTTCGCTCCTCATCCGCCGTAAGCGACTTCTTGAACTCGCTATTGATTTCTCCCTGGTAAGCCTCCAGCTGCTCTGTCAGGCTCTTTATCGACGCCTCTACGTTCTCTCTACTCCGCATCTTCCGTTCTAGGTTATCCTTCAGTTGCCCAACGGTGCCAACCATACCCTGCAGCGATGCTCGCAGAGGGCCAAAGCTACTCTCCGTCTGACTACGTCGAGCTTCAGCTTTCTGAAGCTCTCCGACTGCCGTCGTGATAACCTGGTCCTTGCGCTCAATCTTACGCTTAATGTCTGCCGCGAGGGCGCGTTGTTCGTCGTATACCCCACGCCACTTCTTGACGGCCTTGACAGCCTCAAGCCGGCTGCGGCGCGGGTCGTGATAACCTCCGGTCAGGGCACCCTTCTTGTCTGCACGGTCACCAGCTAGCGTGATGGCACTAAGGCCGTGAGAGCGGGCGTACTGGGAGGCGACGTTGAGGTCGGGGCAGATGATTGTTTTACCAAAGACCTGCTCAAAGGCCTTCTTGTATTTTTCGTCAAATTCGATATAGTCAAGCATGGGTAGCGCATCCTTTGTGTTGGGGAAGTTGCCGAGTCGCGGTTTAAGCCGGTTGAGCGGCATGAAGGTAATTCTACCTGCACGCTCCTTCTGGAGTTGCTGCAGGACTATAGTCGCAGTATCATCATTATCAACAACATAGTGGAAGAGACTTTGACCGGCGGTCACTTCAACGGCGGTGCGGAAATTCTCCTCAACGTCCATGAGTTCTACGAGGGTGCCATAGCACCCCTCGAGGTTCATGCGCTCCTTAATTCTACGGACTGCGGCGAGACCTCGAGAGGTGTTTTGGTCCATGGTGTGGGAGAGATTGCGCTCGGCCTTATCGAGCTCCTGGCGCGCGGACTCAACCACAGAGTCGAGCTTGGCGTCTTCGCGCCAGAGCTCCTTGCGCTCATCGATAAGCTTATTCCTCTCCTCCTTCTTGGCGGCAACCTCTTCCGCAACCTCTTCAACAATGCTTGAGCGCCCATCGAGTCGCTCCCTGATATTCTCGATCTCCGCCTCAACCTGGGACACCTCGGTTTCCATTTCACTAATGTCTGCCTCCAGGGAGCCCTGGATTGCCCGCCGCTTTCCGAGCGTAGTTTGGCACTCCTTGATCTCTCGCTTGAGCCAGTCATCACGCTCACGCTTGTTACGGAATTGAGTGTTACGGCCTTGTTTGGCATAAAGGCGCTGTCGCGCGGCTTCGGCATCCTCGAGCTGAGATTTGAGAGCAGCTTCTTGTTCCTTCTTAGCGTTGTATTCCGGGAGAAGGGCCTCTAGTTCAGCTTCGCGAGCAGCGATGGAGGAAGTAAGGTCTGCAAGCTCAGACTCGTATTGCTCTTTGGCAGCGAGGAGGTGCGCGGCGTCAGCAGTAAGCGCTTTGACGTCGAGTTCAATTTGGGCGCGGTGGCGCACATGATCTCGGTGCTCTTCTTCGAGTTGAACTTTATCGACCTGGAGGAGATCTGACTTTTGCTTATTTTGTGAAATTTTTTGATCGAGTTCCTATGGCTGTTAGTCGTTTATAGTTGGTAAAAGGGAGAGCGGGGAGTGAACTTGAATTTTTGTTTCGCGCTCTACGAAGGCTTCTCTACTGTCCTCATTAATCTCGATTCCTCGTTGTCTTGTCTCTTCAATTCCGTCAATTGCATTATTAATCTCCACCTGCTCTCTGTGGTAGATTGTGTACTCCAAGCATCGTCTTTCTCTATCTTTCTCCTGGAAGCCCCTTAGCTCCTCCTTTTCCTCTTCTAGCTCCCCTAATCGCTCCTCAATATACTTGAGTAGCTCGTCAATCTTTGACCTCTTGCTCTCTGTTTCCTCCATGATCTTCAGCGACTCTGCTCGTCGCTGTTCATAGACCTGTGTCCCAGCCACCTCCTTCAGTAGATTCAGCCTTTCCGAATCCTTCATATTCGTGAGCGTCGTGACTCTCCCTTGTGGGACAATATAGTATGGGTTACTCCTCGAGAATCCAGCGCTCTCAAGGAGGTTCATCACATCCGCCTTGGTGGCATTCTTCCTATCCAGACTGTACTCGTCCTTCTTGAGTCCGATAGTACGTCGGAGCACCACCTCGTCCCGTCCCGTTGGGAAGCGCTCATCGCTGTTGTCGAAGATGATCTCAACATAAGCGCTCATGACAGCTGAGCCGGAACCTTCGTGCAGCAGCGCCTGTCTCTCCTCACGCCCCATCTGAGTGTACGCGTCACTAAGGACGAAACGGATCGCCGCGAAGAAGTTGGATTTACCGGAACCATTGCGTCCGACGATGACATTGTGTTTTGGAGAGAAGGGCTCGATGACAGTTTGCTCTTTGTATCTGTGGGACGGGGTGGGGTTGTTAGCACCATGATCTGGCTAGTGCGGGGTGGTTGGGGAAGCTATGACGCAGGTGGAGAAGGAGGAGGGGGAAACGGACGATTTGAACCCTTGGATGATAATCTGTTTGATGTGCATGATTGCGGGGTTTCCTTGCGCGCTCCGGCGACAGGATTGCGGGTGGTGAGTTTATTTTAATAAATCCCAGGGCTGCGAGTGGATGGCGGGAGTGGTGGGGTTTCTTATATTCAAGTGTCTGGAGGTGGGAAAGATATGTATTTACGCAGTCGCGCGGAGGTTGATTGAGCGACGCGTGAGAACTCAACAAGTGGCGGTGGTGGTCACGGGTCTTGGCGGTGGCTAGGGTAACATCAGCCCCATGACGTACGGATTTGGTGCTTGCTTTCGCCTATCACTTTGGGTGAATGAAGGAAGGAAGGAAGGGGGATCGAGGGTTTAGTACCTACATGTACGTGCATAATATCACCCTTGTTGTGTTGGTAATTGTTAGTTTCTGGATGATGAGTGGGCATCTTGGGGTCAATGATGGTTTTTGCATCTCTTGGCGGGTACCTTTTGAGGTGTAACCCATTTCAGGTCCGGCCAAAAGACTCAATACATGTATCTAAGACAGTAGTGTGCATGTGTCTGCCTACCACTATGTAGCCTACAGGGTTCTTACAGAAACTAGGGCCATACAGAATTACTCTCTACTACTATCTAGTGCTTAGTATTTGTAGTGACGGTGAAGGTGAGTCTGAGAGACATCGTCTTCTATTGTCTATCCAATCCCTGTGCACTGTGAAAGAACGTGCCAACACTTTAGCCCTCGACAAGAAGGTTTGAGGCTCTAGGAGAAAGAAAAAACATTAGTTTAGACACGTAATTAAGTAGGTAGCAGGTAGGGTTGGTCATTGGTTTAAGTGTAACTACCGTAAGTTGAATCCTGTCTGCTGGTGGTTGCCGTCGCAACGCGCGTGCAGGGTTGCCACACAACGGCTTTGTCGACATTTGCAAGGAATAACACGCATCGCGCAGGGGGATGGGCATACACTCAGCCATACACACACCCACCTTCTTCCCTTTTCTCTCTGGCTGGCCCATCCCACCATCCCCTGCTGCTCCGTCAACAAACTCAGCCATAAACAACTCGGCAGAACGAGTGAGCAGAGAGAGAGTGACTGAGTGAATGAGAAAGTGTGAGTGAGGGAGTGTCTGAATGAATGGGAGAGTGCCATTAACCCGGCCCGTCACCTATTACCTCTCTACTTGATCCCCGTCAGTCATCCACACATTTATGAATCCTGCTCTCCCCCCAAACCAAACCAAACCAAACCAAACCATATCATAACCAATACACAAAAACACACTCCCACACATAAAACTACAACTGCAACTTCACTTACATTAACTACAATTACCACTACCAACCTTCTTTATACCACAGCTTCTACAGAAAAAATAATCATTCACTACACTTATAATCAGCCTTTTTTTTTTTTTTTTAAAGGAATACTCATCCCCACACCCCCATCCCCATCCCATTCTCAGTTTCGTTTCAGTATTCACCCTGGCTTCACCACCGTGTACATCACGCTATCACGTTATCCGCTCGCTGCAGTCTTAATCATCAGCAAAAAACCAAAACAACACAACGACAACGAAACAACAAAAGACAAAGAGTAGCCCCCATTCGGTGGTATCGTCACCACCAGCAACATTAGCGGAGTCAACGGTGGTCCTCTCGTCGCTCCCCTGAAGTCTGTTACTGACCTTCCTCTCCATCGCCCTCTCCGTCCCTCTCACTCTCCTTCTCTCTCCTCCCCACTCCCCAACTATCCCAGTAAGCCCTCACCCTGGATCTCTTCTCATCCCTCCTTTCCCCTCTTAAACGTCCTACTACAGCCACTACTACCGCTGTTCCAGAACACCCCCAATCATCCGCGAAATCGCTCCATGGTCATTTCGGGTTTGGTTCCTTCCGACGAGCTTTCCTCCCCCCACAACCCCGTCCCGTTGCCACCATCCTACCCCCGAGCAGCAGCGAGCAGAGACCCGAGTCTGTGTCTGCCGCTTTCGTGCCGCTCGATAATATGTCACCCGCTATACAGCAGCCCCATGTTATCGCGCAATTCCGCCAACTGATATGGCAGGCCCTGGACACGGAATCTCTGCCAACTGCCTTGTTTGTGGCTGAACGGCTGTTCGCCTACGACCCAAAGGGCGCTGATTCGGCTCACATACACGCTGTGTGTTTGTATAGAGATGGCCAGTACCAGGCTGCGTTGAATGTGGCGAAGAATTGGCCAAAGCATGTGGGTTGTGCTTACGTTTACGCGCAGTGTTGTTTGAAGCTTGGTGGGGGGAGAGAGAGCGAAGGCGTTACTGTGTTGGAGGGGTGTAGACGACAATGGACCGGGACTAGTTCGTGGAGTGAGTTCTTCTACTCCATGATGAGTTGTAATTGCGGCGGTTATTGACGCCCTGTCTTTCTTGTAGGTCAACATTCAGACACGGAGAGAAGGGCAATTCCAGACGCTGCCTCAATAAGCTTCTTGATTGGGAAGCTGTGGCACGCACTTGGTGATGTAAAAAAGGCAGTGGAAGCATATGTGGCAGCTGTGAAGATTAATCCATTTCTCTGGGAGGCATTCATTGGGCTGTGCGAAACTGGTATTGTTACCCCTCCGGTGACTCCCTTGTGAGTGCTAATTCGAGTCCTCTACCCAGGCGTAAATCTTCGACTTGGTAATATTTTCAAACCTACAGCGGAGATGCTTGAATCGCTCAAACTTCCCTCGGCAAGTTCAATAAGCGTTTCAGGCACAATACCTGAAGAAAATGCATCCATAAATGGTCTGCGAAACACTTCAGAAAACCTTCAGAACGACCCTTTCTCCTCCACAAATGGTGGTGCGAGGGACCGCGATCTTGCTTTCAATAACCATCCATCGTTCTTTAATAGATTAAACGAGGGCTTGGGTAACATTGGGGAGGTTGAGACTCCGACAGCGCAGTCCTCAAATCCATCGTCGCATGAGATGCTTGGTGGGGGCAATATGAACGCCATTCCGGAAAAGCCCCCACCTGTTCGTAAGACCCGTGCAACGACTACTGAAATTACGGCAAGGAAGCTTTCAAGTAGAAACACTCGTGAAATTTCCGATAACTCGAAGCGCTCAACGACAACTACAGCAGTATCACAGGAATCTACAGTCACCGCCGCACCAGCACGTAGGAGTACACGGCTGACAAGCAAGTTTACAAGCAAGCTCGGTGTGGGCGCAGAGCGGGAAACAAGACTAGCAACCAAAGAACGGGAAAGAGAAGCCAAGAAGATGAAGTCGACAGGAAGCCGCAGCAGAAGCTTACACATCAGCAGCGGGACCGCCGCCGCGGCAAAGGAGCGGGAGAAGGAGAGAGACAAAGGAGGGAACAGCGAAGATGTTAATGTTCGTAACGGCTCCTCCACCACTACTACTGTCTCAATTGAATTCACAGAGTCTCCTGAGTCCAAGCGGGCTACAAGAGCTACCACCGCAACAATTGCCTCAAAAAGGAAACAAATGGCATCAGCGGATCCGTCACTAACGAGAATACGAAAAAAACAGATGACCGATGCCGCGGCCGCGCAGAAGCCAGTTGTCGCCGCCCCGACGGTGACGTTGAAACCGCTGACTGACTTGAAGAAAGAGGAGGCGATGTACTTTGTATTAGATTTGTTTAAGAAGTTGGGGACCGGCTACTTTAGCCTTAGTAGGTTTCATTGTAGAGAAGCGCTTCAGGCGTTTAGCACGCTGCCAACGAGTCAGAAGGAGACGCCATGGGTTCAAAGTGCAATCGGAAGAGCTCATTATGAGATGGCCAACTACGCCGATGTTTGTGCGCCTTGATGCGAGTGAAGAAGTCTAAGTGACTAACAACAGAAATAGGCTGAACGAAGTTTCTTGAAAGTACGACAACTCGACCCTGTGCGGACAAAAGATATGGAGGTGTTCTCCACGATTCTTTGGCACCAGCGGAAAGATGTTGAGCTATCATACCTTGCCCACGAATTGGTTGATCTGGACCGGCTATCCCCCGAGTCTTGGTGTGCGCTTGGAAACTGCTTTTCCCTACAACGGGACCATGATCAAGCCTTAAAATGTTTCAAACGTGCTACACAGCTCAACCCCAAACTTGCTTATGCTTTTACCCTACAAGGACACGAACATGTTTCCAACGAAGAATATGAAAAGGCACTCTCATCTTACCGCTCAGCTATTGCCGCCGACTCGCGTCACTATAACGCCTGGTATGGCCTTGGCAAGGTATTCGAGAAGATGGGCAAGTACGATATTGCGGAAAAGCACTTCCGCACCGCGACCAAGATAAACCCTACCAATGCTGTTCTTGTATGTTGTGTCGGAATGGTTCTTGAGAAAAATAAAGATTATACAGGAGCGTTGGGGCAGTATAAGATTGCATGCGAGATGGCACCCGGGAGTGCTCTCAGTAGATTTAAAAAGGCGCGAACGCTTATGAGCCTCAAGATGTATCCTTCAGCTCTGAATGAACTGAAAGTACTGAAGGATATTGCGCCTGATGAGGCGAATGTGCACTTTTTACTGGGAAAGCTGTATAAGCTATTGAAGGACAAAAAGAACGCAATTAAGCACTTTACGGACGCGATGAATCTGGACCCTAAGGTAGGAATTTCTAATAATTTTTCCCCCGGTGAGTATATGCTAATCAAGGTGGTTATTATAGGCTGGTCATCTTATCAAAGAAGCGATCGAAAACCTCGATGATGACGATGAATCATATTCGGCCGAGGATCCGGAAGTCAACCGGTTCCTTGATCATTAATAGATACCATTAAAATGCAGAACTGTGTTTTATGGGCGCGCTTTTTTGATTTTAATGGCTTTGATGATCAGACGAAACGAATAACGAATCGGCATCCAGAAAAAAAGAGTATTATTATTGAGGGGTGGACTGAGCCGGTATAGAAAAATAATTGGATCGTTGGGCTTGTGTGTGGTGTACAGGTTCTTGTGGGTAAAAAAAAAAAAGTAGGCGGGGGGTGGTGGTTTTTTTTCTTTTTCTTTTTTTTTTTGCATACCCTTTATTTTGTGGGTAGGTTGCTTACTGTACCTACTACCAACGGGAAATTCGGCGTTCTTTTTCTCGGGTTAAGGGAAAGGGTCTTCTTTTACATGTTTTTTGTATAATTCTTTTAAGACCTTCCTTTCTTTGAAGAGGGTGAGGAGGGGGGCGGCGTGGTAGTTGATTGCATTGATCATGATTGTGTGCTTGCTTTGTTCCATTCTTTCACCCCTCTCTACCTCTACTACTCCGTGAGGGATGCTCTTGCTCTTGCTTTTCTTTTTACTCTGATGAGACTATTAACTACTTACCCTTCACCCTTTTTCTCACTATACCTTTCTCCGCCACGATTAACTATTACTACTCCTTTCTGTTCTCTCTTCCCTTCATTTCTGTTTTACTGCAAGCGGTTCTTTTTCCTTTCTTACTTTTATGGGCATGGGTGTGTTTTGGGCGCTTCTTACTTGTTCCTTGAATACAGGGGTTCTCGTTATTCTTTTTTTTTTTGGCTTTTTTTTTTCTTTACTACCGTGCTATCGTGGGTTAAAGGGTGGGAACGGTTACTCTTAGTCATATTGTATTGGTAGGTTAGGTTAGGATAGCACTGCGCAGCAGTTGGCGGTGATGAAATATACGGTTATAGGTAGATTTTTGGATTGTGTTCTTGAAGGTGGGGTGACTGTATGAGTTCTGTGGTAGGGATTGCTTCGTATCTTTTGATGTGAACTTTCCGTTGTGCTGGTACTCGCATATCCGTTATGTATTGGCGCACACACCAAAGGGCACAGAATCCCGAGAATTTACTCATTTCTCCTCATATTATGCATGTAGTATCTAGGCACCAAAAGGAGTCTACATGTCGATTATAGGCCTTGTTCATAATGGGGAGTCCTCAGGTAAATGGTGTCCAAAAATGTCTTTTTACTGCTTTTCTCAATAACTTTGCTACCGTCCTAGGAATTTAATATATGAATCTCCTGTATCGAAATTAAATATTATTATACCTGGTAAGTCAAGCTTTGTTATATTTATGGAAATTTCTGTGCTCTGCTCAAACCTCAATTTTTGGTGTGTTTTGATGGCTGCGTCAATACATATTGCAATTGGATATGCGAGTGGAGAGCCAAAGAGAATTGGTAATGATAATGAAAGCCATGACGTTCGCTAGTTGCCAACTATTTTACTATATCAATATACAGAAGTATTATTACATATTTAAAGATGACTACTAACCCCGTCCTATATAGCCGAGACGGTGTCATTATGTAGATGATATATTCACGGTTGTGTTTTGGAAGCAATATGACGGGATAGTTGCTCGTTTTGGTGCTACCAAAGCGCGAGTGAGACTTTGTGACTGGGGAGAAACTGGATCAATTAATGCACCAACCCAGCAGTAATTAAAACAACAGAATATGGGCTTTGTAGAACAATTACCGTATCCGTTAGCTAAAATTTCATTATGGGATTGGTTGAATTGTATCTGTTGTAGTTGGCGGCCATCGACTGTGGCTAAGCTCTATACTGACTATCCCTTCGTCTGGCAAGAAATGCTGACCCCGCTCAAAAAGCAAGTATTTGTGTGGCTTTACTAACAGACCCTCTTATCAAATAATAGATCTCTAATACAAATTTAATCCCCCTATTACAGGGGGCCAGCATTGCCAGACTAAAGGATACTTATGCAGTTGGGGCGCCTTTTTGGCGCCCCCCAACAAACCCCACCGAAGAGCCAAATCAAACAACTTTACTGTCTTTCTTGCTCATCACTCCAGAAATTCTCGGGTCAAAGAAGGCCTCTGTCCGTGGTGATGAGCTCAAGAGTACTGATATTAAACTACAGGGAGTGTATCAAACCCTAGCACACCAGTGCCAGCGCGGCGAATTTTTGTCCGGTTGCCTTCTTATCAGCTACCTTCTTCTGGAGAAATCTGGAGGAAATAAAGTCCGTTTCAACCATCCTATTAAAATAGATATGAGATGAATTTACTGGTAGTGCAACAACGTTTAGCGATATGTGCCAGCCGAGGGCGTATCTCGAGGGAATTGTTCCAATACCATCATATTAAGGCTTTATTTGGTTAAATCCCGTGTGTGTTTTATTTGGCCTTTTTCTACTTATCTTTCATAAAAACATGTAAAGTGTATCATTGCATGGTGGTGATATCACGTGCCAATGAGGCAGAGGCCAAATGTGTCAGCAGCTGCCAGTTTGTGTCACCCAATAAACCTAACCTAAGGTCCGTTTCATATCTTACGCTGCACCTTCCAGAAAATGATAACTCACCCGCATGAATATCCGCAGAGAACACCGGCCGTCATATGTGCATGCGCATATATCGATCATCAGTACCTCTGTTTACATCGGGTTTGTTTCCAACATCGGCATTCCACCAATCTTGGCATGTCGCCAGGGTCATCATCAATCTATCGCTCTTGCATGGATGCTAACGTCATGGTCGTACCTAACTAGACATGCTGACTGTCAAAGGACCTGGAAAGGGGACATTCCCTGCATAAAGCACTGGGATTTCGGGTGATCTTCTGCAGCTGTCCCGCGCTGTCGTTTCGTTATGGGTATTGCTTGTTATTCTCTGTATTATGAGCCCAAGGATAAGGGGCTAACGGTGTAGTACAGCGGAATCTAGAATACGCTGCGTTTTTGCTATTACTAGAACACAGCAGGATTCAGCCCCCCAACCCGAAGGCTATGGTATAGGTTCTGTACGGCGTCAGGCTAGACGGAGCTAAGCAGCTTGGCTTTTGGCCTCCCGGTAAGAAAGAAAGGAAAGGGGCTCGATTATATGGCCACGAGTGCGTAACAAGGCTCCTGTATAGAATTTGTTTATTTATTGAATAACAGCTAGGTATCTTCTCGTTCCGCAGATACGCTTCCCGCCGGAACATTTGATTGGTTGGTTTTAGTGGGGAACCCCAGGCTCAGGAGGCAGGGAACCAGATTCAACATCGATATCTTCCTCTTTCGATTACTAATTTATGGGGGAATACTCTAATTCTGTGACTACTGCTGAGGCTGGTTCGGGCTTCTAGTCTTGAAATGCGCTCACTGGGAACTGGGGTAGCAGTCTCTTCGGGGCGAATTGTCGGTGAGTTTCACTGTACACACAAAGGAAACGTAACTGCATATAAGCATGCGTTGCTAAGAAACACCTATCCAGACGGGTACATACCCTAGTGTGCCCCCGAAACTGGAGGCATGGTCATCGTAGGGGTCGATTATATCCTTGGGATAGGATTGGGGTAGTGATTTCCTAAAATCCTCAAGGAGGGACGTATAAGTTAAAACTCGATGTGAAGTTAACAATCGGCAATCAGTACTTCACTTCGTCACACCTCTGTCACAGAGCAAGGATGAGGACTGATTCCTGCAACCTCAAGATATTTCTTTTAAATCCCTCTTACAACCTACAACGTCCAAATATTGGTCAGGATTCGGTGGTTTCCTCCGGTCTTCTTAATCGCAGTATCGCCCCAACCGGGATCAATCTTGATCTGAGTGTAGCAGTAGCTTTGGCCTTGGTGTAACGGTCTCTAAGATATGGTTCTTGCGGGAATTTTTAAAGGGAGCTCGAAAAAAACTTCCGGTGGTAACGCCATTCTGACTCTGCGAGCCAGATCTCTATTTCGTGCCCTTATAGGACGCGTGGGAGTTTGGGTAGAGCTAACGCATCTAGAAATCGCAGCATTCTGCGGTAGTGTGTAACAGAGGGGAATCGGTTAGGGGGTTGCGCGGAGCTGAAGATTGAGGTTGGTTATACTCGAATCGTGGATTTCGGTTATTCTTGTTTCGTTACTGTGGCTAGCACGAACATTAATGAAGGTCCGTTTAGCAACAGGCCAAAATGCAGTCCTCACCCCTGTAAGCTCTGTTTCAACGATCTTTTTGTTAGGCCTTGATCCTTGGAAACTCCGTTTTGTCTAGTTGTCAAACGGGCCCCAAGTTTGTCTTATAAGTGCCGAAGGCGCCATCAACCAGGTAATAAGTTAGTTATAGATGGGCTACGACTAGATCTTGTGATGTCCAATCAGATCATGTCATGTCACTCGGTTATTTTTCAAGCTAATACCATCTAATAATCTAATAGTAGCTGCATGTACTTTATACACTAGCAATAAATTACGAAAGGAATTAGCGCGCGGCTCTGTAGCTAACCGCGTAGAGATCCCTTCTGTTAGCAGGTACACTGATGAGTACATGTATTTATATCTCGGCCCCTTGGCCCGAGAATCTTGATCTTGTTCTGCTGCTAGGAGTTGTTGTATATTCCATAAATATGTACCCGTTAATAAAAAGTTGATGCCTAAGCAATCGCACGATGAAGCTCTAACCTCATTTTGGTAACAAAAGCCTCCTAAGGAAAGTTGAGTCACAATTAAGGTTTACTGATCAAGTAAGAATTGCGCGATTATAAAATACATGTACTGCTTATTCCATGACGTTTCCGAACACGACTGCTATTGCATACACACAAAAAAGCGCCAAGCCCCTCCTATTTGTATGGTATGCAATACTGGTCGTGTTCGGAAACGTCATGGAGGGAGGGACGAGTATATGTAAATATTTAAACTGCCGGCTAGCCATGTAGCTAGCACCATCATGTCCGCAACTAACCGCATGAGAGTAGAGTGTTTTAGTTCTCCCATATCTCTTCCATAATTCAGACTTGCAGCGCCGAGCCACGCTCCAACTTCTGTAAGAGCGTACAAGTAGATATGATCTTCATCGATTCGAGCTTGTAATTGGCATATTTTCGTTGCTACAGGGCTCGGCGCATGACTCGGCGCTGCGAGTCTGAATTATGGACAAAAAATGGCCAAAATATGGGAGGACTAAAACACTCTAGTGCGAGAGGTGCCTTTCCCACAGTACTTGCAATAAGGGATGATTCATGCTGATACTTACATGTAATTACACGGGTATAGTCAGTTGATTAAAGCCCTCTGGGTTCTTTATAAGCAAAAACAGTCTTTATAGGAAACGTATTTTCGAATTCGTCCGCTTATTGAATGTACATTCATATTACATCACTCGGAAGATATACCTGATCAATCATCTTGCTGCCCAAAGATATGGTGACAAAGGCTTGTAAATAAACTTCGACGCCCTTTTTGACGATCTTATGAAGTCCCCCCATTGCTTATACCCTAAGCCGTCGGGGGCGGGGCAAGAACGCTATGAGTAATTCTACTAGCCTGTTTGTTTGACAAAACTAGTGGCTTCACTCATTGATATATCGCGCCAGATATTTTGGGGCCGGGGTAACTCATCGGAGCTGTGGGAAAAAAACACCAACTCGAGAATCACCATGATCATGTGAGACACATTCACGTGTCATCAATATCTTGCTCTCGGATTTTCAAGCAAAGCAACACCTGCTGCATTTAGAGCACCCTCCCGTCACCAGCAGCCCTATATGCTTTTTACAGTCCGGCAGTTCGCTTGGAAGGATATGGGAACATACAGCCATTGAGTTCGGATGAACTACCCCAGCCACTATATTTCCTCTCGGTAGCAAAGATCCCATTTAGGTGTATATTAACACCCATACATCCAGAATTTACGGCTGTGCTATATTGATGGCGGTTAGACCTCTAGTCTCATAGGCATCCATACTCAAAAACCTTGATTATGATGCGCATAAGCGAGTTTAAGCTTCTAGCCTTAATCCTTCCAGCAGGTATCCATACCAAATTAAATGACCATTGTAGACTAGATATTCAATTAAGGGAGTACGCTTTTAAATCCCAGGGAACCCCGTTGGGCCATATGACCTCTAGAAGCGGAGCAAAACTTGATCTATCTGATAAGAGATCCCTAGTCCCACATGACACCTGCAACTGACACCACCAACTTGATGCTGAAGGATCCTCAATCAATAACATGCCAGCTGTTCTAGGCCTACATTGTGAAACCCCGTCCCTATGTGATGCCTAAAGCCTTGGGGTAAACCTTCAGAACCTTGTTGGCTCCATACTGGAGGTTTTAACGGGTGCTGCCCAATGATTGTTCCAGAACCCGCGGCACTTGACAACTGACCGCAAATCGATCTCAACCCAAAGCCACGATCTGTGCAGGTTCCATATGCGAATAACTCTGGATCATTGTGTTGGGCAGAGTTGATCAACCTCCTCCTGCGGGTGGAATTTAACGTTTCCCGCATAAACCCGCCCACGATTGACAGCGGCCTCTATCCCAGTTGTAGTCCGGCCAGAGTTCGAGTATCCAGGGACCAGAACAAAACCCCCAGTAGATCCTGCACCTGATAGTCCTGGTTGGTACATGCAGCAAAGCCCAACTGGACTGGATTCTGAACAAAGCCCTGCAGCTGTGTAGCTGTTCCTAATGTGATATTTGTAACATGCATTATTAAGATCGGTACTTAATAGATGCATTAATAATGTACGGGAGACCTAGGGATGAAAAGTGTTGCAGCAGATTCGACACGTCCTAACGCACAAACTCTCGAGGCCTGGAGGGCCTGGGATGTGTATCTCCAAGCACCGGGACGGTTCTTGAAGAAAGTTATGTGCAGTGGTCGTTTCTTAAAGGATATTCGTGACCACCAAAACCCGCTTTATGCCTAATGAACCCGAAACCTGTCGGTATCCCTTCATGTAACCTGTTGTAATGTAATCCGGACAAACCCCTTTCGGGCCACCCGGGTGAGACCCCTGCCAATACCGATGTTGTTATTGGGCAGTTTGCAGAGCCAGCTTTGCACAAACCCATCAAATACGCAGAGACGTGCCTTTAAATAGTCAACTTGCCTAGAAATGTTATAAATGTGATGATTGAATAAGTCTATCACTAGACGTCAAAGCTCAAATCCAGGTTTAAGTGGGGTCTGATAAATATAGCATGTTCACAGCCGTTGCGTTTGCTGGCTGACACTCCCGGTTAATAATACCATTTTATGGAATGGGTCAGTGCTTCGGCAAACACAACCGTGACGTTTCTGCTGTCAAAATTGTTGCCATGCTAGATCCCGTGTCGTGATAAGCGAAGCTGTTGTCTAGGCCTCTTACTGATTCTGGGTTTCAAGGAGCCCATAAGAAGCCCGTTCCCGTACCTTTAAAGCCGAACCTGTTGGAAATTCTACCTAGATGGAAGGGACAGGGTAGATATTGTACAGGTATGTCGAGGGGTACAAGGGGCAAAATTCGAAGTGGCGTGACCCATATGTACTGTATGTAATACTGACCTTGGTACAATTTGTTGCGGAGCAGCCAGCGTCTCAACGGTCAAACGTTCCCACCTTCTTTCCTCTTTCCCACTTTCTCAACACCTTGGCCGGCTCCAGCGCTTGTTTTCGTTTCTCACTTATGATGTGAAGCTTTCCATATATACAGCTTCGGGGGCATCTGATACATGGGACCGCCTAAATCCGAGGAAACTTGGTGGCCTCCATGGGGTAATGTTTGCAGTCTGTCGCCCATTGAAAGGTTAGTTATTGCTAGCTGATTCCAGACGAACCTATCAACTAACAGTACAGAAACTTCAAACACAACAAAATAGCAATAATCGAGGTATCAAAAATAAAGGAGGGGGGGGGGGGGGGGTCAGAGGGGAGAAAATCATAAAATTCCCAGACGGGAGTACCATGGTTGTTAACCATCCACCGCAAGGATAACCTGGCTAAAATATCCCCAACAAAACCAAAACGAAAGCCAAAGCCAAAAATAATGCGGGCTGAGCCTTGGAAGAGGGAAAAAAGTACGAATACACATGTTGCGTCCTATCGAAAGTCACAACTGTTGGACGGGAATATTGGTTGATCAAGTCAATTCTGCTCCCATATAAGTACCGGAAATCCAATATTCATAGTCACGACACGTCAAGTCTGTGTAACTAAGACGATAACCCACAACGAAAAGGCACGAGAGAGAGGACTAGAAAGCCAAGGCTTCCACATGTGTTTATCGATTTTTTCGAATAAATTGTAACCCGTTGATACTGATAAACAGCATGGCTGGCCCAATAACATACTATCTTGAATACAGACGAGTCCAAGATCTCGATGGCGTCACGTGATCAACATAATATTGCTTCCGCATTTGCTGCAGGCGCTGGTAGTAGTTCGACTTCATGTTTGCATGACCGTTTCCGACACAATTATTAGCCATTTCTGTGCTAACTTTGGTATGACGCAGGGAGTATCTCATTATTTATCTGCATCGGCACATGGATAATACTGCATATCATAGAAGTGGGCCACGCCTTTAGGGATAACTTCTGACTTTCTTGACTACGAGCGCTGGCACTATGTAACGTCGTAAGCGTCTCACAATTTTATTTTATTAAAGAGGAAAAAAACAATCAAAGACCCTGGAGTCAAAACAGAGATGTTTTCGATGCCATGTCGTCTTCGAGGAAAGAAAATCAACTGGAGTAGCTCAAATACAACCTAGTTCAAATGGAATACCCAGAACGCGTTGAATGGCTACCTTGTGCAAACAAAATTGCCAAACTTCGAGTAACACTGTTTCGTGGTGTTCACCCTTAGGCTTCGCCTCATCACAAAGTGTTCGTGCTGTGTCTTCGTCAAAAACTATGACGAAAGATTGGATAGAAGAATCCGAGGTCGTCTGTGTAGAGGGCCAGCGCATGTTTTCTCGACGTTTGGCAGGCCACCTGAATGAGGATGATTTTGATACCTGTAAGGGCCGCTTCCCTCGAGAAAAATTTGCGGGCCTCCAATGCACTCAATCGCATCCTTGCTTTTGACAGGAGATGTATGGATCTGAACCGCTGATGTGGGCTTTTGTGTAAGGGATGAGTATGTGTTGGACAATGACACAGCAAACATCGATAGAAACCGATAGTTGTTGTAACATCAAGCGATTCGATTAAACTATGCTTTCAATTCCTGATGGGCAAATCGATATCGATATGTTGGATAATTCCATCGGTCCTTTCACGATGATACGGAGATAGCAACCTCCGTATTGATCCGTTAGGAGTTGATATGTGCCAGGGGGACTACGATTACAGGATGGACGTCGCCTATGAGCACATCTTTCATATTCGGGCTGAGACTATTACCCACACCAAACCAAACCAAACCAACCTTAGCCAACCCACCACTGTCGAGGCTAGTCATGTCACGTCGGACCCCTCGTGTCACACTGAAACACATGGCAACCAGCATTCTCAGAAACTTGGTGTCCTAGAGAAACAAAACAAACCTCATGAAGTATCTAAAGACAAAGACAAGACAATACACTGACGTGTGGGAATACTTCCAGAAGATGCGGGGGTAAGCCTGCGAAGCTGGTCTATCATGCCGGAGTTCGGATGCTGCCAATGCCAAAGCTAGGGCCGCATCTTTGTCTTTCCACTGTTCTGTGTCTCTGTTGTTGCACGGAATGTATATCACACTACTTTAGGTCCTCCGATGCGGTTTCCCAACTCTGGCTATGATAACGGATTCTTAACATATCGGGTGGACTTCCAATAAGCAGAGCCAATAAAACAACTAATAACATCACCTTACTGTGGGAAATAATGAGACACAGCCATAACAGGTGCCGAAGCTCCGATGTTTGGGAGCTATTGAGTTGCGACTAGTCATTCCCTCTTAAATGAACTAATCGATATATAGTTCCTCCGAGCCTAGTAGAGTCCAGACTCTCCCCAACTTTCCCACTAAAATTTGAGGTTAGTGGCTTTCACAGTCCAGAACATTGAAAAGAAATAACTGAGTTGAGTTTTGGGAGCACGCTGGACGAACACCCAGTGAGCTGAAAGTTTCTAGCACACGTACTGAAGACCAGTACACCACCAATGCACTCCCAAAGATCGACAACAAAAGAAAAAATACTAAAGTGAAAACGACCTGGGATATCGTTTCTCCATCCCTAGGAGGGCATTGGCTTGTGGGCGCCTATCAGCTTTGGTAGAAAATGTCTAGTTGCGGACACAACATGGGCATCACATAGAGTGTGTATGAAGGCCGGCTGGATCGTACATCCTGACAGCATGAAGAGAAAAAATATGGCTTGCATTTGGCGCTATATCGATGAGGCACAGACGGGTCAAGATTGAGGGGCGTGGGGCCCTTGTTGCCTGTCAGGTTTCCATAGATCAACGATACAAAGGTGCCCAAGGTGGGTATCGGCGACATGCAAGTTTATGTGCGACATTTCTTCGGACGTTATTCTGTTAGTCGTGGATGGAGGATTTGAGACCCGAGAGAATACACTCAGTCGGAGTCGTCACGGCTGCTACCCTTGATTATGACGCTAGAGTACTGGTTAGCTCAAAAGATCACAACAGGAGCAAGTTGTTAAGATGCTGCCAAGGAACTCCGCCGTCTGACACCGGCTACCAGCATTTGTTACATCCATTCAAGAAAAAAAAAAGGAATTAGAATTATCAAGGTTATGGCATTGCTGCGTTCCACCATGCTTGCATGTAGCTGGGATCTCATAATCGAGGGGTGTGCCTTACCGTCTCACACAAACACAAATCAGCCAAACATGACCTTTTTCGACTTTTCGTGTTTACTGATTATTGTTGGTAGGATCAAAGTTACATATGGGCTGGATCAAGTCAACTAAGATTGCATGTAACCGGAAAGGAGACTCGATGTCTGTCGGCTGTCGGTAACGAAAGTCAATAACATGCCGATCCTTTCTTTTGTTCCTTTTGCTGCGATCTAGTATGCATAGAGCTCTTCCGCAATCAAAAATGCCTGACAGGCCTCCCGGCAATCATGTACACATAGTGCGGGGGTTCACGAAAAAGAAATCAGGGAAGCTACTGAGCGGGAAAAAAAAGCAAAACCTGTATCTCAGGAGCAGGCAAATAGCTTAGCAGTATGTGGCAGGCAGTGGGATGAAAGGTAGGCCAAGTTTCCCCCAACACAGGGTCAGATTTTGATGTTGAGGTTATAGCTATTTCCGGGGGGCGAAGGGGGGCAGCCAGCAGCCAGCAGCCAGCAGCCAGCAGTCGTACGGACCCTGGCTGTTAATCCTTTGAACCAGGGCCACAAAGCTGACATTGCATCACACCATGGAAAGATGTGTGGTCATCGGTTTACTGCTCAGAAATAAGGGGTTTAGGTATTGTATGTGAGTGGCAGGTTCATGTGAATAGGAGGCCAAAGCACCTGGGGGAAAGAAGTCTCAATAAGACTGGCTTGGAAAATATTTCTGCCTGGTCTGACAGCTGGCAAGGAACGTCGAACACGGCTGCTGCTGTTTTGCGGAGGCACGAAAACAGGAAGCTGTAGCCCGGTCTTAGCGGTAGTACACATGGTGTCTAACGGCCGAGGTGTGTTCTTTGATAGTTCCTTTAGGCTTTGAGGAACACTGCAAGTTCCTCGGGGAGTTTTTCTGAAGGATGAGAAGCTTCCCGATTTAGCACGAAGGTGGATGAATATCTGGGTCCAGGCATTCAGAGTACAGGGATTTCTGAGAAAAGTGGCAACACTAGCGCGCCAAATTTACTCGCTAAACTCTACTCGATTGACGAGGGAATTGGCCGGAGATTGGTAGATGTAAGTAAACCTAGTAAGATTTTGTGATTACCTACTATTTATTAAAGATATTCCTTTTATGGAATCTTCAATCATTTGATTCGACTAATGATCGACATTTATATGAAATGATTTACAAGTAACTAGGGTGCACTAAGCCAATATCTACAACACCCTCGATTTGAGCTAGCACTCGGCCAGATGGTTCCGAAACCCTAACAAAATGACAATTTCCAAACAGCCGTGCGCACCTTGGAGGCATATACTAGATCCTAAAGAAGAACAAATACCAGGGTGGCTTTTTCGGCAGCTTTCGGCCGGCTTAGGTCTACGATGATGCTCCCGCTGTCCATCACATTGGAGACCGTGGGTCAGAGGATGGCGCGGCTACTACTCCGGACTTTTGTTCTAGACTATCAGGGATACAGGACATCAACGCGGGCGTCCTCTTTTGTCCGGGGCTACACCATAGCAATACCGTTTTGAGCTTGTCTCATAGTCATTAGAAACGCTCTGCTTTACGGGAAGCATTCGCAAATCTAGGACGGGGTAAAGCTAAATAGCCGTCTGAAATCGTCCCCATGGTGTATGCTCCCCAGAGTATCCGCCGATGGCTCTATTGCCATGCGCGTCTCTCAGGCACGCAGGCGCCTCCGTCCATTTTTGTGAAGATATAACTCGTAACTGTCTTATAATCACTTAAAATTCTAGCAGCTGACAACTCACAGGACACCTGATTGGTGGCAGGTCACTTGGAATGTTTAACCAAGGTGACTTGCCGAGGTCATCATTTTGGTATTTAGCGTCGGATTTCGTTGTTACTTTGTTGGTTTATAAGGGAACTTGATATGGAGCGGCAAACTTTACAAGATATTATTAGTTCAATTTGATAATGATTTATAATGAAAGGCCAGCTTGGGGGTTAACGTCAAGGGCGGATAACAACAGCCCATAATAATGATCTGGAAGTAGTTAAGGGGTGGAAGGGGGGGGGGGGGGAGCAAAATCTCTACTTGGAGTCAAGTGATAGTTCGTGCACCTAACCAGACTTTTTGAATGAGGTTCGTCTCTCCCGTCGTTCCTACTGCAGTTTAACCATGAGACTCATGGCTGACACAGAGGCAAGGATGGGCGTTGATACTTTCCCCCTTGTGAAATTTCTTCAGATTTGCCGTGCGTGGTAACCTTTTTTTTCAGTTAGGGAGTTTTCTGCACTTCAAATATGTTAACTTTTCTTTTTTCTTCCCCGTTTCCAGATCCGGTGTGGTGTAGTTGAAAAAGAGATCTTGTTCGTATCGCGTTCTCGGTAATAGGTGGGGTCCCCCTTGCAAGTGGTAGACAATTGCCAGTGCCAACCATGTCAACACACCCTTGTCCCGCTCCTCCCATCCCTGTCGAATTCTCTCGGTTCGCTACCCCCTTCTCAGCTGGCATCATCTGGCCCCTGCTGCCCGGTTATGTGCATGATTGTCAAATAAGCCAACTAGTTTCTCATTTTTGTCAGTAGCTGTCTACGGTGTCAGATCTCAGTGAGTTCAGCATCTTTTTGATTCACATTTTGTGGTGGTGTTACTTTCCCACACGTTTACCATGCAAAGCCTTAAAGGACAATTTTGATGACGTGCTATCTGCACTGCGCGCCATTCTTATGAGTGAGCAAGGGAGCCTAGACCTTATTTTCTTTTCTCAAAAGAGAGTAACTGTCGGTGATCAGAAACCGAGAATTGGTACCGAAATCAGGATAAAGGCCCGGGGTGAGGAGGTGGTGGTTGTAAACTCATGATGGTGGTGATCTAAATTCCCAATTATTGAAAAATTGGTGAAGCTATTGATAACACCAGGAGGAATTTGTGCTAGTGAGACAAGGTAAGGAACAGCGACATACGCCAGTCTCCGCCTCAAACCGCAGCGTACATAGGGTTGCCTTGTCCACAGCAGCTGTCAAGTTCCTTTTTCCCTACTCTACTCATTTGACCCTGGTTTATTTTCTTTCCGGTCCTGTCCCAGATGGCGCCTGGGGGGGGGGGGGATCATTCTCCCTTTTTGCCATGCCCGTCCTGGGTTCGACGATCATATCCGGCAATCATGGAGGCATCATTTGAGAACCGATCGATCAAGCCTCAAAGTGCCTGGTAAATCCAGTAACCAGTCCAGTACAGTTTCAGGTGCGAGCTATAGGCCGCCTGATACTTCGATGGCAGTCAGGGAGAAACTGTGGCCGGGCCGAGGTGGAGAAGAGGAAGGGAAGGGGAGGGGGAAGAGGAAGAGGAATAGTAGAGAGGAAATGGAGGGAAATTTGTTCCTTTTGGAACCGGGACAGGATGAAGAAACCTGCCGCACATCTGCGTATACTGTCCAAGGGCCAGACAGCCATCCACCCATCCATCCACCCATCCATCCTTCATCCGCTCACCCATCCCATCCATCCTGTCCCTCATCCCTGGTTTATTTTCCGTGATCTGTCTAGATGTATGCTCGAGTTCTTGCTTGCTGGGGTATTCGAGCCTAGTCGTTCCATACTTTATTTCAATTTTATGTACAAACTAGTAGCCAATTCTTTTCTTTATGGGATTTACTCACCAACTTTCCTGTAAGATCGAGCGTCCCAGCTGTGCGTCAGCAGCTCGACTGACAGACGGCGAGCAGAAGCAGGCACCCTCCTTACATATACACAGACCTCCTGGGGTGTCCCTCTAGTGGTATTCCGCCGAGTAGCCCGAGACAAGACAAGCGATAAACTTGACAGGCCCAGGTGCGTGTGGCGATCGACATCGGCTCCACGCAAGGCGTCTGGCGGCTGGAACTCTATGTAAATACTCAATGGTGGTTGGACATCGAGGGGATAGCGGTGCATACTCTACAGCTGTTCTGCGCGACATGACGCTGTCCCTGCTCCGATAGTGGTCTTCTGTGTTTTCTCTTTCTTTCTCCCCAGCCCTCTTTTGTTTCTTCTTCCTCCCACGCTTTCCCCTCCTGCTCCACAGACTCATCCCCGCTGGCCTTAGGACGTTCTTTAAGCAGGCAATCAAGCAAGCCTTTCCGCGAGATCGTCTCTCAACGTTACAATTTTAATTGTTCCTAATTGCTTCGAATCTGTGCTTACTTACTACAACTTATTCCCTCATTTCTCTCTTTACCCTATCAGGTACAGACGGTACCTACCTTGTCCGTGAACCGTTCTCTGTCACAATCGCTGCCTGCTTCTGCCTCTGCCGCTGGCTGCTGGCTGCTGTTGCTGCTGTTGCTGCGTGTGTGCGTGTGTGCGTGTGTGCTTGGGGCATCACAATTTACCTTTCGTGCCAGAACTGTTCATCCAGCTGAGGTATTGACTGACTGACTGACTGCATTGTCGACGCCATCTGCCAAACTCTCGGTATCGCAATCAATCGGGAAATTTCCGACATTCCATCTCAAGCGAACACCTACCATATATTCCCAAAGTGAACAAGATTCTGTCTTCCCCCCCCCCCCCCCATTCTTCCCTCACCCTCCAGAGATTTAATCCCTAATCTCTATAAGGTTTAAGTCAAAGCCATTGCGTCGATTCGTCCACGCCTGACAGCCGGCTTTTTTTAACACTCATCGGTGTTTCCTTTGTTTTGTCCCCGATATAAAGCACCTGCCCCCCTACATACCTTGATCCCCACATAAACTTCTTTCCAAGGTGGGTGCCAATCCTTTTCATTTCATATATTCCTTTGCGTTATAAATATTCCGATCCACTTTTCTGGAAGTGTTGAGTCCTGCCCCCTTGTTACGGATTGTTTCACCACTGCAGGTGTTCTGTCCGATTGTTTCTTGTGCCCCGCCTTCCGTCTCGCAACGATAGCTTCTCAAGGGTAGCCTTACTCGCTGAACACCATATATCCTGTCGTGTGTACCGGGGTTTTGCGCATTTTCCTGTTTTGATTGTAATTCCCCATGTATTGCTGTTGATGAGCTCCACGGTTCACCTCGGGCTGTGGGGCTAGCTTGTTTTCTTTGACAGGGGGATCCAGGACTACGTCGACAGTTACCGCGCTGTGGGCATCACATTCAGTGTTTGACTAACTGTGGCTGTTGGTTAGGGACAATAATAGAACCATAACAGATAAAGTCCGTTAAATATCCACATCTTCGGATCTTCCTATAGCCTTGAAAACGATATCTACATCTTGGACTCCCCATATGAACACATCCCCCCGCGATCGGAGTCACAGAAGTGAAATGGCAAGCACAATGACAATGGGTCCTTCACCTACTTTCCACGGCACCGACCAATCCCTCCCACCTTTGCATCAGGTAAATACTCCCTTCGTTATGTGGAGACTTGTCATAACGGCATCTTTCTGACACACTTCCTGGTTGAATTAAGGCTATCCCGGAGTTCCATTCACACCCTTCACGAGAGAGGCATGCCTCAAGCGCCATGCCACGGAGGATGGTTGAACGGGGTTCACCTACGTTTTCAGCACACAGAAGAGTTTCCCAGAGTCCTTCCAGTGCTGTGTCGGACTCCTCAAGTATGCCCGCTCTATCATCACCGAGTTTCCATCATCGCAGGGCGGCTTCAACAACATGTTCAATTCCAAGTATGCCCTTGACAGGTCGGACAGTTTCGAGTGATCCCATCACCGATTCTCGTTACGATGGGCCAAGTTATACCCCGTCCTCTGGAGACCAGAGACGGATTAGTATGGTCTCATCAACCTCGTCAAACTACGCAAACGATAACAGAGCGAGCCCGTATCTCCCACCTGTTGCATCATTAACAACATCATCACGCGGATCCTCATTCGATGTAGACCCACTGGAGAGGCAGCAGCCCGTAACCTTGCCATCATTGTTTTCCCATACACAACAGCTCCCGCAGAGTAACCAACAGTCCTATACAACGCCCGTAGATAATGAGATGCGATATCAATCCCCCCAGGACTACCACAGGTATTCTACATCTAGCGCATCTTCATACCAAAGCTCTTCTCCAAGCACCCTATATTCACCGTACTACTCGCATCCCACATACTCCCAGCCACCACGGAATCCAGGCTATCCGTCAACACAACCAATGATGATGGATAACCGATCACCGTTTTCTACTGGTGGACATCCTGTAGATATGACTATGGATCACTTTGATCACGGTAGACCGGGAAAGCGAAGAAGGGGGAACCTGCCCAAGCATGTCACAGACTTGCTTCGAGGCTGGCTAAATGACCATCTACACCACCCATACCCAACCGAAGATGAGAAACAGATGTTGATGGCACAGACAGGCTTGAACATAAACCAGGTATGTAGTAGTTATCATAGTTTTATAATAATAGTAAACTAACTTGGATTCTCCAGGTATCAAACTGGTTCATCAATGCTCGCCGACGAAGGTTGCCTAGCATCACAGGAGGTCGGGTTGACACAGACCAAAAACCATCCCATTCCATGGGAAATCCTGGTACAAACCAGTAACTTCGTCGATACGAATAAGTTTTCTATATTTTCCATCACATCGATTCAGGCGTTTCCCCCGTCATAGACACATCTATCAACCTAGACTTAAGTATTCTAGGAAAAGTCGGTTATTTTAATATCGAACAAACCTTTTTCTATTTATATCTCTTGGAATACCAAAGTCGTCTTTCAGATCTTTTTCCTTATCTTTATATCTTCGTTTGTTACCTGGGGAACGGAGGGTGCATATTGGATTACGCATAACGGCAAGAGCGGAGATCTTTAAGGGCACAAAGGTCCACCATTGTTTTGTATAGGAGGGGGATATATTGATGCTCAACTCAGTATGAGCAGAATCCACCCCGTTTTTAGTTCTTTTCTTTTCTTTTATGTCTATACATAGGGTTCAGCGGAGTTCTATCTTGCACTCGAGCAAAAATCGTTTCCTCTTCATTCCCCCCCCCCCCCCCTTTTTTTTTAGGAGTATAGCTGTAGCTGTTAACGTTTCATGGGGGCTAGAGCCTTTTCTATTTTTATTATTATACATTATTTGGAGAACTATGGGTTTTTTGTGATGCGGATAATTGCACTTTTTTCTTTTTTTTTCTAGGTTTCTGGGATGAGTTGTTGAAAGGGCGAGGAAAAACACGTAAAAGTTCTTAAGCTATATTTTTGACTGGATCATTTATTTATACCCTTACACTTGCACAGACATACACCTTCCTCGGGGAGAATTTCCGTGATCACAGGTGTTTTTTTTGTCGCCGCCTTGATCACATTGTGCGGTCGACTAAAATCCAAGTTCAAGCATAAGCAGACGCTGCTGCATCGTCGGAAGCAACAGTATTGTAACAGTAACAGCAGAGTAACATGTAGATGTATGTACTCTGTTGCCATAACGAGTTCTCGCCCATGCAGTGCAGGTAGCATACAAACCCTTCAACGCAACAACAGCAACGGCAACGACAACGATGACAACACCCATGTGGAAAGAGCAGCTCTATTTTGAGTTTTGATTAATTAATTTAAGGAGTTGGCCCCCTTCGAGAAAAAGAGGTTCTCGGCCTCCCCACCCCCCCATAAATGGATCTAATATAACTGTCACTGTCGATCTTGAATCTGATGATGTGATGCGTGTTACCATGGTCCGGTACTCGGCAACCACGGTTATGGCAGTGATTAAATCTTCCGAGAAACAGTTAGGGACTAGGCAACTGATTAGATTGCCGAGAAATGCCAAGCAATGTCAAAAAACTGATTTGGACCTTCTACCCAGTCTAGCTCCCCAGCCTCCATCCTTCCATCCACATCCCATCCATTTGACAGGGCTCATGTCGCGGGACGGAAGCATGTACACACGATGGCTGTGGTTTTGCTCCACGAGGGAAAAAAAATACACCCCCCCCCCCTCAAAAAAAAAAGGCAGATTTCTCGACTGAAATTTCCTAAGCGAGTAATCGTGTTGACAGCGCTGGGCGCAGCTCCTGCATTCTAAAAATCTATTCTTCTGCATTTCACAGGTCAGGCACGTGAATAAATTTTCAACCCTTGGGGCTTTGGTTGGCTAGGAATAGCTCCGATCTAATGTCTGGACTCTTTCTGGAAACCCGCTCGCGTTCCCAAAGTTACAAGCGCCGAAAGTGACAGGCGGGTCTGTGGGGAAAATTATTGTGCAGCCTTGATTACAATAAAGAGCTGGCTCTGACAGGCTGGTCTTCATGGAATCTTATCCCTTCGTTGACGTAACTACATGCCCGATCACTCGCCTGCGTGCGCGCGTACATGTGTTGGCAAGAATCCAGGAATTCCTAAAAGACGTCTCGGCGACTCCAGTACATGATACATGTGCCCTAAAAGTATTTGGAACTGAGATGCATATGCATCCTACTGCTAACAAGCGGCCATCAAGGGTAATTGGATAAACTTACAGAATCTTTGCAGGACGCAGATGGATATAGTGATTTGACATGCCACGAGGTAGGCTGAAATAAAATAATAATTCATCATACCACGGAGTCAACAACATCGACATGTGGCCAAAACCATAATATCTCTTACGAAGTTGTCAAAACCCGGCTTATATTTCCTTTGGAGTCTTGTCCTTCCGACCCCAGGATATACCTAGCGCACGGATTTCCCGCTGCAGCTAATGCAAAGGTGTATTCAATGGGATCTGCTAGATCTACTCTAGGCTCCCTATTTCTCCCAAATAAAGTACATCTGCAGCTGCTTATACCGGTAGGTTCTCTAGAACTCATGAACTATTGCTTATCGTGATCGCATGCATGGCCGAAAATCTGCCGCTCTTCGGAAACAGTCAGCGTTTCAGGGAATATCGCATCTTCTTGTCGGCATCTTAATGGTTATTCCCGGGCCTGACGACTTCCGACCCCAAATTTAAACCGTTCATAGGATGGGTCACGATCGGACTAGGAGAATGCCTACATCCGCCCCATACACCCCCCGTTGTCATTTGCGTTGGGGTGTGTTTTTCTCCTATACCAGGCTAGAATGTAGAGTAGGGTTGTGTACGCTGAACCTTTTCCGGATTCGCCTTGCAGGTAATTAGAAGAAGAGAGAAACAGACAAGGCCCCTACCTTGTCACGATTTTCACTATTCAACACCATCAATCACTACTTGGCCATCATCCGCGCCTTATGCCTTTGAGCTTTAAGATCACGGGAGTCGAATTTTCTCCGTGTACTGCTCAGTACCATGTTACCTAGCTACAAGCCTGTAGACGCAGGTCTGATTTGGCAAGTGCTGTGTGGCGGCGACTATCATTGAATATCAGGCCGCAGAACGCTCCGGTCTCGATCGCTCTCTTTTCACGCCCCAAGGGAGGGCCAGACTGTCAATCTTTCAAAAAAGAACCCATTGGATTCTGTCCGGGGCGGCAGTTCTCTGCATTCTCGTCGTCCCAAGATAAGCACGACCTGCATAACCCCTCGTCTATTCCTTCTCCGTGTTGATTCTTTCTAAGAAGAATCCCATGATCCTACCTAGGCAAGGGATAAAATGTCAGCCTAGCTGCCCTCATAATACTAAAGATGATTTGCAGCTTGGGTATTGACTTTGACGGGGTCTCAAACCATTGGTGTTTAGTTTATTCTTGAGCACATTCCCACATTGTACTAGTCCATAAAGGAACTTTATATTCTGCATACGATGGAGGACACAATCAACACGGGCTAAGAACCGAATATCAGCCTCCGGGTCCCATATGTAGAAATCTCAAAATACAATACAATCCGTGCCACTCGCAACCCGCGGTATTGCTGTTATAGGCTATGCTCCCGTGAAAATGTTTTCACGCAAGTCCAACATCATATCGATGCCTTTATCGTCAGAAATCTAATTACAGTGTATAATATCTCAGCGAGGTTTACCTACAAGGATAAAAACCATTGTTTCAGAAGGCGACTGAATCCCGATGGTGGTACAGATAGATCTGTGTGTAGTTGCTTTTTCAAAAGCTCGATTCCTACGCACATAGGAATTCGTTTGATATCGTGGTGGTAGATCTCTTCCTAGATTGATTGGGCAAAGGTCCAATGGCGTCTCATGCAATAAAGGGGAGGCGCACACAAGTTTTTACTAATAAGGTGTGTCTACCCGTCTATTAACGAATAGATCCCCGCAACCACAGAGCGTTATGGGCCTGTCAAGGTTATGTTTCAACACACTCAAACAGTGCATTAGACGAACTTGTCCAAGCATGTTGTGCAACATGAGTAAAGTCTCAGGCGTGAGTGATATCCTATGATTGATCACCGATGGTATTCCATGAACCCTCGTTACGAACATGGATGGAATATTTAGTGAGGCGGGCAGGCCTAAGCTTGTGTGTACCAAAGTGGCGAACAATACCACGCCTACACGGCTCGGAATTTCTTCCGGTATATCGTGTGACTCTAGACTATGTGCAGCTTTTAGGAGGTCAGCATTATGATGGGGAAATTTCAATGTGAACCACAGGAGAGAAACTGACTAAGGCTTTACTAAGGATATTGATATCCGGCAAAGGCCTAGGGTGCCAGTCTCTAGGGCATGGATACAATATGTAGTTCTAGCAGCTCGATAAACCCGACCTGTAGTGTGCATGTCGTGGGGCATTCTGAGTAGCTGGGTTTGCGAGCTCTCATGGCCGGGATGAAAGTCATTCCCCGGAGAACTGAAGCCTGAGGCCTGAGAAATATAGCCTGGAAGGTTTGACGATTGGGTCATCACATTTCATAGTATTAATGATGAACGTGATGACTTCGGTAGAGGATACATGTAGCTTTGAAGCGATTCAGGTGGGGTGTGATGGGAGCTTGAGGCTAGGTGTTAGTGACGTGCTTGAACTCAAACCTCAACTGCACAGGCAGCTGGTGCAGTGTTCTCTGTTACAACCTACATGTAGTGTCTTACTTTTTTCTGCTGCGCACATGGATAATATTTTCAAGCACAATGACATCTAACACCGAGCATCTTACCGTCCACTTTTAGGCACATGTGTTCGGTGTCTGCACATTCATCATAAACCCCCCAAAAGAAGAGAAGAGGCATGTAATGATAGCCCCTGCTTATCTTGTATACCTCAGCTGTCATCTCATTAGCGCGGGAGATCACTGCCCCATGATTCCCATACCATGAGCTGCTCCGCTTAATTCCTGGAGTACATACATACATGTACTGTACGTCTCTCTATCAGCCTAATTTCCACTGATGGCGCGCCCCCAGGAGGTAGAAGTGGATCGGAGATGATCAAACTACCGGCGAAGGGCATTAAGATGATAGATACTCACGGATTGTACTCCGATACTTCAGCCGAAGTATAGCCGACCTACCAATAAGCTACCTTACAAGGCATATATTGCACTCACTCAGCTCAGTCTCGTCGCCAACTCTATTTGGGCGTACCCAACTGACTGAATTAGTTCAGATCACTTTTATTGACTTAACATCCCGACTCTGTGTTTCTGTTCCAAGTCCATATAAAAACTAGGGGTTGATCAATGACCCATGTTTGCAATTGCTTTTGGGTTTGTTCGGCATGATGCATTACATCGCAAGGACTTAATCAGTTAGAGTTAAGGTCCAGCCTATTACAGGACTTCCAACGCTTTATCCTTGTGAATAATTGTGTTTGGGTCTGTGCTCAATAAATACATGGGGCAACGTTTGTGGAGTAGTACAATTATTACTGCAAGTAACCAGGAACCAGGTTGATCGTAGCGGTTATATTAGATGCACATATAGATACATGTACTTATTCATTTACCACGAAAAGAACCAGAAAATGCAAGTGACTGAAACAGGGATGATTTGTAGGAGAGATCATCGCCAGTCTATACAAATCATCCTTGCCTGAGCAACTGTATTTTTGGGTTCTTATGGTGGTAAACGAGTAGGTGTCAAGTTAGGTTTTGAAGGCTTTTTGGACGTGCATGTACTGCGGTAATCATCATAGTTTAAAAGAAAGAATAACTACACACCTACATGTTTGGCATAGCCATTGATACAAGCTAATAGTATAACAGGAACGACTTCTATCTAAAAGCACATGTAAATCCTACAGGTACTTGAGGTACATACAGGTATGTGTTTCTTCTAGGATATATCGTCGGTGTGGTCTATAACTGAATCATTGAGCAAGGGTCTTTTTTTGATGCTCCTTAATAAATGATAAACTGATAATATTTATAACGGCATCATCATATATGGCAGTATTGTTTTTAGGTATATTATATTATCGGTCGGGGAAATTGCCATAGCCTTAGGGCTGCATGCAATTACTGATGTAAACAAAGGAAAAGAGTATCGGTCGGGGGAGTTGAGTAGATTTTGCGAGTGACACTTTGTGATTACTGCTCAGCCATGTGAAACAACAGGGACCAGCGAAGGAAAGAGCCGAAGTCTAAATACCACTGATGTACATGTCCAAACTGGTATGTACATGAACCAGGGATTAGTTTAATTTACTAGGTAATAGAGGGTCGTATGTTCTCGCTAATTAGTCTTAGTTTGAATTAATATATATTCTCGAACGACACTTGAGGCTGAATTTCGGGTCTATGGATCTAGATATCGTATTTTCTCTTTTTATATATACTGGGGTAGTGTTGATTTTTTTTTTACCTGCACATGTACCTGTACTGCTGTATGCAGGGCAAAGGTTACTTTAGGGACACGCAATCATATTCTGGGAGGATTCTGTTCATGTATGTTACAAATGACCCCCGATACTCCAGGGACTCCCAGGCTGGATGTCAGTCTCCGAGTTATAATTAGAAACGAAAAGAGAAATGGAGAGAACTTATCTTGCAGCCCGCCTTGTTCTAGACCACAAGACATATATACTCCGGATTATCCCGTTATCACAGCTGTACAGCTATACATTGATGCATGCCCCACCTAACCCCACCTTGGCAACCGAAGTCTTTAAACGTCATGTATATAGAATACCTTTTATTATGGAGACTAACCGCGGCAAAATTCCTCGGGAAGGACCCTGGCCATCTGGACCCCGTACTCCCACCGTTTCAAGCTCCCCACAACAAGATGCGACTAGACGGTGGCACAGATGCCTGTCAGTACGGGAGTACCAATCCTACAGTAAATTGAGCGCATACCTCTACCAGGCTTTGGTATTTGATCCTGGTGTTAGGTCCCATAAATTGGTACTATGGGGTCGGCCGGGCGATTTCGTTCAGGGTTTGGTTTTCCCTTAACAATCGATATATTACGACGTCCATTGAATTTTTATCGACATACAGATAGTTTGAAATGCGGTAGCGGAGGACCAAGTTCGCATTCTTGTGCTGAGGTACCTTGCTCCATGCTTGACCAGTATACAGATTTACCGTGTCATGAGATATCACCCACGATTGTTGGCCAGCTGAGATCGTGGGGAAGCGGGAAAACTATGTAATTAGTTTATGGGGAGGCACGGAACGGAGAGAAGAACTCAATATTCCCATTAAATCCGACCAAGCTCACAACCGGGTATAGTTCTTTCTTTCCTTTTCCCCACATACCCTTCAATTTCCAAAAGCCGTCATTTAGCCCACGTTTTCCTGCCCACCAACCACACACAACCCTCGCATCAATAAACTTGATATTTTCTCACAGCAGGATCTTAATAGCGGGTAAATAATATACTAATTATAATATACCTAATCTAGCAATATATGGACTGACGTGACGGTCTAGTTTACACCGCCACTAGAAGTCTGTCTCGGTAGGAGCACTCAGCGACCCCATCTTCCAGAACATTATGTAGCTGTCATTGGGCTCTACTAAATTTTCTAGACTCCCTGACTTTAGAATAGATACCATCCTATGATCAAAAAATGGTTTGTGATCGGTTTCTTGTCACGGGAAGGTCTTCTCGATACGGCCTACAAAATCTCCAAATAGTGCGATTGCTGGCGTTAATCGAGATTTCTGAGACCTCCCGTTCTGGGTCCTAGGAAGAAATTCCGTTCCAGATGTCCGTGGTTGCTAGAAGGACCATGAAATTAAAACCAGACTAGAAGTACAAAAGGAGAAACTGCGGATGTCCGTTAATTTTCATAGGTTATCACTCGAGGCATTGCGTTGTTTAAAATAAGGTACTGCCAAAGAAGAAGATAAAGAGAAAACTCCAAAATTAGTATATCGCTGTAACTGATGCCTTTTAAAAAGTAGTTCTCAAAAGCATTGACATACAAAAGCTTTATCCCCCTCTAGCTGAGCCGTGTTAGAGATGCGTACATAGCGATAATACAACACAACCTATCCACACCTCACCTACCTTATCTCCGCGGTTCATTCGCAAGTTGTTTCAAGGGGTTCGACGGTGCGCAGTGCACGCAGTAATTGCTTCCAGGTTGGGATCGGAATTATCGTGGGGTTTTAGATGAAGCTCTCTGAAGGTCGAGGCAAGAAAGTATCAAGTATTGCCGGCCTCTTTCTCCTCTGTGATTACTCAGATAGATTAATATATGCGATATAAACTGATATCATTAGGTCACATTTCATCCGCATCCCTCTCCATGCTCTTGCATAGGGAATAATGAGGGGCAACCCACATGAAAGAACTCGGGTTACTTGATTTGTCAAGGTGTTCCAACTTTCAAAGCTATATCAATAGCTGCTATAGTATCATGGAGCACCTTTACTCAAAGATATATGATGACACATTTTTATGGCACATATATAGTGGGGAGAGAGAAAAGGAATGGTCATCTTTGATCTGAGATCGACAAAAGCCTTTTCAAGTGCTCAGTGTCACACTATAGGCGCGTTTTGCCACCCGCTTTATTTTACAGTACACTCCAACGTTTTCCCGGCCCCAAGGTCCAATTTATGTCACTATGGATTAGCTCGTCAAAAGCTCACATACTAAGCCATTGTTACTACCGTTTCAACCTGCAAAACAGCGGAGCACGTTGAGTGGTATTTACGTGGTACCAAGAGGAATTCCCCAAGAATCTTGCCGACAACGCCCCCTAGGTATTACGGCTAACTGGTTGTTGATTACATGCAAGTAAATCACGGTTTATCACTCGTTACATAAGGTACCAAACAGCTTTCAGTAAGATTATCATGGGTCGTCGTGAAGGCACTATATTTAAGGAGGTTATTGTTCATATGCTTTTATTTTATGCGAACACAGCCCTGAAAAAAATGTCATCCCTCTGGCGCGGGGAGAAACCTGTAGTGATCAATACATATAGTAACCAGTTAACGTTCCATATGTAGTCTTTGACTGTCACTAAAAGCAATTAACTCCATCGCGCGCTTCCTTCCATCATGCCTCGCTAATTCATAATCAAGAACTTTTGGGTTGAATAGAGAAAATAAAGAGAAGAGGTCCTTTTTTCACAAAAATATAAAAATATCCCCACCACTGTGTAAATAAAGAGAAATAATACTGAAATTTCCATGAAGAACCCCAGCCAGAACCTTATCCCAACCCAACCAGTATTTTATAAAAAGGTTTTTTTTATTCCCACTCGGCTTTCATCTCTACCTCTTCGGCGTTTTCTCTAACCACAACCTCCGCCTTCTTTGTAGGGGTAGTGGTACCACTGACCTCTTCGCCATCTTCCTTGGCTGCTTCAGCCTCGAGACGGTCAATCTCTTTCTGGGCCTTGGCAATATTCTGTTTGCGCAAGGAATTAGTGTTAGTGATTGAAATAGAGAGAATTATGGAGAGTTATTACTGACCTCCTTGGTTTGGATCTCCTGGTTCTCCTTGTACCAGGCCAACTTCTCCTTGAGCTTCTCAAGAGTCTTTGGAACGTCATCTTTACCCATGGGGACTTCGACGTCAATCTTTGCCAATTCTTCGAGAACACCAACATTCAAGTTGAATTTCCCTGCGCCTGGACCCTCAGCAGCTGGAGACTCGGCATCAGGTGAAGTAACAGCAGAAGTATCTTTTCGGCCCTTCTTCCCTTTCTTTCCCTTCCCACCGACGAAGTAGTCATCCTCGCGGTCTTCCTTCTTAACGAGCTTTTTACCAGTGAGGGCCGAGGCGTCGACAGAACGTGTAGGCTGGGCAGCAAGTGCGCGAGGGCCAGACTCAAGCTTAGCCAAACGGGCAGCTTCGGCAGAAGAGGGGTCGAAGAATCCGATGAGACCTTCGCAGGTAATAATCTCGGAGGCGTAGGCCTTTTGCGATGCCTCCTCTATATTAATTATGTAAGTATCCATTCTCGTATATTTCAAAGATTGAATTCCAAAAGTTTTTTCTTTCTTTTTTTTTTCTTCTTTTTTCTACAAATAAGGCACCATACCCATCTTCTCCTGAGCGATCTGTCGTCTATAGGCGATCCTGGCCTCCCTCTCCTGTTTGGCTCTCTTCTCTTTTTTGATCTTCCAGGCCTCCTGCTCATATGCCCTGTATGCGTTCTTGGCGCCGAAGTAGTCGTCTCTGAGCTTCTGAATCGCCTGCCACTTTTCCTGCTGCTCCTCTTGAAGCTTTGTGCGCTCGTCACGGAGGTTGTTCAGGTTGTTGAAACTAAAATTGCAAACTGGTTAATATAACTAACGAGACAGGGGGAAGCAGAAACTTACGCAGCATCCTGTTCGGCCTTGAGGTCGTCAAGCTCCTTCTTGACAGCCTCGTACTTGTCACTTAGTTCCTGAACCTCTGGGTCTCTCTTCTGCTGTTTCAATTCTTCCAACTTGGCCTTATCGGCGTCAATAGCCTTCTGAACCTCGCTGAAAGTTGCAAAGTTCTTCTTGGTCTTGGTCAAGGTCGCTGGCACCCCCGAAGTCAGCACTCAAATCACAGCATCCAAAGAACGGTAGCATACTAATCTCCGCGAGCGCCTTCCTCTCGTCAGCAATCATCATTTTACCGCTATCGACACTAGCATTCAAGCGCTTAATGGCGTCCTCAAGCTCCTCAAGCGTCCTATAGGGCATCTTTTGCTTTGAAGCATTCTGCTCCTTGATCTTAGCCTTGATGGAGGTATCAAGAGCCTTGATCTGCTCCTCAATCTGGGCTCTTCCACCTTTCTTGGCTTGCTGTGCGGCCCGGAGATCATTGAGTTGTTCGAGGAGCTCTTGCTGTCGAGGGGACTTTCCGGGTGACTTGATAAATTCAAGCTTTTGCTTCACGGAATTCTGTAGTAAGAATGAGAAGTGAGTTCACTGAAGCTCGATTTGACGATTCAAACTATTATGCCAAGTCAAAGCAATATAGGAATTGGAAGACAACTTACAAGCTTTTCCCGTACAGCGGCATGCTCATCGTTAGCCTTCTGGAGGTTCTTTTCAAACTCTGCCTGATCCGGTTTCTCGGGCTTCTGGACAAAAGTCTTTTTTTGTTCCTCGGTAGCGGCAGGCATTATGTATAACGAAGCTTTCCGGAATTGACAAGGCTGGCGGAGTAATAGGCAGGTTAGTTTAAAAAACAAGGGAAAGAAAAGACAGTACGAAAATTCTTGATTCAGAAAAAAATCAATGTTAAAGGGATTCTCAGAGGTATATGTATGCAGGCCACTCACCAGAATTGATGTCGAAAAAAGTGGTTGTGGGATGGGACAAGTAGAAAACAGAACAGCAGTGAAAGACAGGTGGTCCCTTTTCTTTTCGGGCCAGACTTTTTTTTCCCTTTGGGTCTATCTGGCCTCGGCTGTTATGGCGTAGTGACTTAGCCACAATATGCTACTCCTATTTGGTAGCAGGGATCTCAACTACCTTCCTGAACGAGCAGTCACAGAGGCGCTGTTCTGTGAGGGTAGCCAACCGCGGGTTAGGTTTGGACAAATTGGTTTCGAGGGGAGTCTATGATCCAAGAATTGTAGTGCGGGGTGAGTGATCTGTGGGAAGTTGAGCTGTCACGCTAGTATGTTTTGAGTGGCGAATTGTCTTGAACTGTGGCTGAATCAACTTCCTGAGAAATAGATAGACCTCAACGCTTAAGAACACCAAGATTGGCCACAGAGGGTACAAGGCAATAGATATGAATTGGATACTCTGGGTAAGATAAGTATCTCTGTTGGTTTTCCTTAGGCTCTCTACGCTCCTTTTCGACGTTCTCATCGTTGCACCATACCCCGTGAGAACCATACCCCCGTGAAGAGGTCTATCTACTTACATGTACTAGATACATAATGGAAGCAATCACATTTAAGATGCTCTATCGGAGCTATTAGGAAACCCCATTTGGTAACGTAGCATTTGAGAGGCTTCGTTATGTGGCACGTGACATGACTACTAACGAGAGGCGATATATCGCAATATACTTTTAATTTGGCTCAATTAGGCATTCTATACTACATGTAAGTCCTGCGGCGTTATAACAGTAAGTGATGGCACTTTTATGCAGTTATAAATGGTGACGCGCCGTTTGCGAAATTCCCTACTAAACGTCCGCAGCTGTAGTGCTATCGTGATAATCTCACCTCATTTGTGCACTACGATAAATGGACTGGATGTCAGGGTTGAGAGACGTAGCAAATTTCATCCTGAACCTGTAATACTGTACAGAGCATATCAGTAAGTTTTACAGTCATGTGGCTTTTTATAGTACTCGGGGGGAGTAGAAACAGGGGTCTAAAAACAGGGTATAGGTGGCTGGCCCGGCAAATAGGACTCTTATAATGATTTTACCCATCGCTGTACTTGTGTACGTTATGGTAGGCCTATCATAGACTGGCCGAAGCCGATCCCTACCCGTATACCACGATAACCCATCAGACTATGGCACAGATATACTCGAAACCATTAGGGATTCAGGGCCAGCCCGCTCCATGGAGGTTGTCAGGAGGGAGGACAGAGATTACTGAGGCGTTCCCATCTCTATACCTCTACTTGACACATACATGCGGTTCAACTAGTGTGTTTTACTATGGCTGTTATTTTCCTGTGTCTCCTCATCCACCGTACCTGGAGGGTAAATAAGTTGTTTGTTCGATCATTGGCCATACATTCGGGACTTTTCATTTCTCCTCAAAGCCCGAAATAAAGCTAAAGGGCCTATCATAATCTGATTAAAGCCTAGTCAAAGGACTGAGTGATACGAGTTTAATATATTCCCACCTAAGTTGGCTGGAAATATTACGGAAGGAGGGACGAAGGAGAATGAACTCGCACGTGATATCAAACCCCCACCCCTCATAGATAAAGGTTAACGTTGCGTCTTTTGCCAGGTATGCTACGAGCATAAGCAGTTAAATCTAGGTATTGTAATAATACGGGGCGGTGTAAAACCTCCGGGGTTATTTACATTAATAATGTCCCTAAACGGCCCCGTATATCGGGCAAAAAGTATAGGCAAACTGTAAGCTGCCCAACCGTGCCCCAATTGTTTCACCAAAGTCATTATCCAGCCACTAACTACTGGCAGCAGAAACTACCTACAACATCGCCGCCCTCCACACCTTGTTGCTCAGCCTTTCTATATCACTCACCTCAATTACGCCGCTCACATCCTCCTCCGCAATTGCCTGCACCGCCGCATCCGCCACTATATCTACCCTTAACGGCTTATACGCCGCGGCGCCAAACAGCCCCTTCAGCCTTCCCCCCACTAGCCCATCAACTGCAGACGTCACGCCCATCAGCCCTGCCAGCGGCATCGTGACTGCCCTCGATGAGTCATACAGAAACCCTGGACGTAGAAACAGCGGGCGGAACT
Source organism: Morchella sp. 2018-W16 (assembly GCA_024713755.1). NCBI lineage: Eukaryota > Fungi > Ascomycota > Pezizomycetes > Pezizales > Morchellaceae > Morchella > Morchella sp. 2018-W16. The sequence continues at coordinate 475,079 of JAMGYY010000025.1, read as the reverse complement.
TTTGCCCGTTCTGCGACAGCTTCTGGATGCCCGCCTCTGCCTCCCGCTTCGTTGATATGTAGCGTGACGGCAGAGCAAAAGAGCCCGCGGCAGCGGAAACGTAGAGCATGGTTGTGACAGTGTTTGTTGCAGAGAGAGACTCTTCTGCGAGTGTTATTGCTGCCCACCATACTGTCAGCACCCGAGTATATCATCATAGTAGCACAATGCACCTTACCAGAATCCCGATTCATCGTCTCATAGCTCAGCTGCGCGCTTGCACCCTCCTCGCGGAGGTTATGCGCCTTTCCAACGGACGGATCAAACGCCTTACGTAGCCCGGCGATTGGTGACTCTTTCCCGCTGATAACACCCTTGTAGTCGGCTTCCAGGAGGATCCCCATGCTGTGGACGACGGCGGTTGCGCCGACAAGGTGCTGGCGGTAGCTGGAGGGGATGAGAATATTGCCCTTTGCCCATGTCACCTTTGTGGCCCACCCCGGGGGGTTCGAAGTGCCTGTAGTGAGTTGCCAGTCGGGAGTGCCGGAGCGGCTGATAGATGTGACCGACCAACCGCGAGCAATGGCGGATTTACAGATTCGGGAGCCTGGGAGAGGGCTGTTAGAGAGGGTAAATATGGATGTGGGAATGGGCAGAAATACCGAGGAAGCCGTTGCCGCCACAGACGACGAGGCGTGGAGCTGTGGTCGTTGTGGCCATTGTGGGTGTTGAGGTGAGGGGTGAGGTTTGTGGAGTGATGAGGTGAGGTTGGAGATGTTTCAGATTATGTATGGAGATAGTTGCGTTATGACAGCTCGGGTGCTTAGCTGGTGATCTTTATATGCCTACCCTATGGGTTACAAAGTCAATATCATTCCAATAGATTCATGAAGTTGTTAGAGAATCGAGATCTCGATTCAAATTAAAGTAATGCTACCGGATGCCATTGCATTGGGGCTATTTGGAATATCTTTGTACCTTGGGTGCGGGCAATTACATGTACATAATGCTGCTGTATGTGATATGTGGGTTTCGTTGACATGCTATTGTCGTGACATGATGTACCATATAGAGTACATAACGGTATATATAGGCGGACAGATCACTCATCTCTTCCCGACGCGCCGTCACAACTTAGAATTCAGGCACCTTTTTCAATTGGATACAACTTCATCTGAGGGATTCTCTCGAACATCACGGACTGGTACATATGTACTTACTTGATAGCCCCAATAATAATTCACTGGGATCAATGGCCTTATACCCCCCCCGGCCCGCCCCACCTATCCTTCTTATCGATAAGGGAAGTAATGGCCGTACATAACTCTTTCGTCACACCTCCCAATTGAGTTGCACAATAAAATTTGTTTCATGACCATGACTCCTCTTCCTCTGAGTGCATACCCTTAAAAGAAAAAACTCTTTCACCACCATCACCACAACCACCAGCCCATTAGAAGGGGAAAAATAACATCATTCAAACCTCAAAATGACTATAGACCCTACCATCACCATCGGAGTCCTCGGTAAGTAGTTATTCTAGATCTCTGAAAACACTTGAGTAATTTCTGCTAATACACCTGGGTACCCACCAGCTCTCCAAGGTGCCTTCAGTGAACACATGCAGCTCCTCCGCGCCGCCGCCGCCGGCCTCGCCACCCCCCAACCCCTCTCCTTCATTCTCGTCAAAACGCCCACTGAGCTCTCCCAGTGCTCAGCTCTCATCATCCCAGGCGGCGAGTCTACCGCGATGGCGCTCGTCGCCGAGCGTTCCGGCCTCCTCGAGCCCCTCCGCGACTTCGTCAAGCTTGACCGCCGCCCCACCTGGGGCACCTGCGCCGGCATGATCCTTCTCAGCGAGGCGGCCAACCGCACAAAGAAGGGCGGGCAATCGCTCATCGGAGGGCTGTCGGTCCGCGTCAACCGCAACCACTTTGGGCGTCAGGTCGAGAGCTTCGAGGCCCCGCTGCAGCTCTCGTTCCTGAAAGAGGGTGAGGCGCCATTTAATGGCGTTTTTATCCGCGCGCCAATCGTGGAGGCAATCCTGCCGAAGGAGGAGGGGAGCGATGAAGTCGAGGTGCGGGCGCCGCAGAAGGCGCCGAGGGGCGCGGTCGAGAGCGTTTTTAGTGATGATGAGCATGTCGAGGTGCTGGCGGAGTTGAGGAGGACAATACTCCCAACGGAGGGGCTGAGCAAAGGCGATAGGCCGCTGCATGAGACACATAGCACGGACGTCGATAAGGAGCGCGAGAGGGAGAACCGAGGGAATGCGGCGACCATCGTGGCGGTTAGACAGGGTAATGTGGTGGGGACTAGCTTTCATCCGGAGTTGACGAGCGATCTGAGGATGCATAGGTGGTGGCTGGGGGAGGTGCTTAAGGACCTTAAAAAGAGGGAGGAGCTGATGGAGAAGGTGGCGAAGGGGCAGAGGGTACAGTAGCTGAGTCTTTGCACATACGCAGGGCTCCAGTTTTTTTTTATATTGTTTATTTGGTCGACCAGTGGCCATGGTCACTTATGTCATAGATGTTGATGCTGTACTGATGCCGATAGAAAAGAAATGTAACTTTAACCAATAGAAATATACTCTCTTTGAATACATTATCTATAGCTGCAATTGCTGTGTAGGAATTTGATATCCCAAAATCTTAGCTCGATTTATTTTGCTCCAAGAAGCTATATTCGGGACTTTGTTTAGTACTAGGGACTATAGTTGACACATTGCGGTCTCACCCCTTGAAGCTTATAGCGCAGTCGCAACGAGGCACCGTAGTCGTGGATAAATTGATGTTTCTTTACTCTCAGTCTAGCCAGTCACGGAGAAACTGGGGTTCTTGGTGAAGACTCGTAAGTGAGCCAGCCCTATCAAATCCCCCTAAGGACCCTAATGTGCGTACAGTTTCGTGGTTAAGCATCGACCATTAGCCATTCGTGACTCGGGGCAACTCCCTTCTTGCGCCGGCGGTTTTGGTGGGGACGATAATACAATATAATTGATTGAAAGGCGGTTACCTACCCCTCTCATAGTAGATATATACATACCTATAATTGGGGATTCAATTGTAGCCAGTGTGGGGATCACAATTAGGGCCTGCTTGGATGGGCAGAAATATCATGGTATTGCGGCTTAGTACCATGGTATTGGGGATATCATATAGTATTTCGGTAAGCCATTCAACTAACATATATTCACCACACCCCACTGCAACACCCCACTAAAACTTTGCCATAGCCTCGACCGGGCTGCGCCATGCATGTACTTTATGATCAACCTCACCAAAACTACCAAGATATTCCCCCCAATACTACATGTATATACAGTATGTTTGACCGAATACTCAAGTGTAGAGGCAATACCCGGTATTATTTTGGAGGCGGGATACAGCAGAACCGAAAATACGATGGCATTAAAACAGATGCATCCGAACAGGCCCTCAATGAATTGATAAAAGGAAAAGGAAAAAGGGGGGGAGTGCGAGGATCACTGAATGTCACTCGGTAACCGTAATCCTCCGAGTAGCGGGGACATGAGCTCTAGCAGTGTATATAGCTACTATTATTATAGGGTCCCCCCAAAAAATAGCCAAAGAGCTACCACAAACGCGCATCGTGGGGCTATAGACTAGATGCTGTGTGGGAGGGATATGGAGCGGCCACGGAGCGGAGGTGCCCCAGCTGCGCGTGGGAGACGTGGGTTGGATCTCCGGTGGACACTTCTATTTTTTCTTCTTCTAGGGGTGGTGGGTAGTTTGCGAATGGGTATGCATTTTTTTTTTGTTTGAATAGATGGATCCGGATAGATATATTTCTATTCAGCCCTCATTCTGCCTCGTTTACACTCGGTCGAATTATGTAGGAGGGGTATTGAAATAGGAAAAGCCTTTTAAGGGGGCTCGCGGCCTGGTGAGTATATGTAATTTAGTGAGTGGCACCTAGCTCTTTAGATCCCTGGGGGTGTGCATGCGAAGTTAGTACGAGACGGTGCATGAAGAAGTCGTGGACTAGTAGGACTGTTACGGTGTAAAATATCAACGATTTACCCTACCATCATAAAGTAATAATAGCAACTAGCAACCAGCAGAACTTTCTAAAAGTCTAATCCGGAAAGCCAGTAATAGGGACTTAAACCTACATGTAGTTACTATGTTCTAATAGCCTTCAGCTCTCTAACCATACCAATATCCCTGTCCCATCCCTACTTACTTAGTTAGTAGCCGCCAAGTTATAGTCGTTTTGTGACCTACTTGTAATTATAATTATGCATGCACAAAACCACAAGAACTTTTGTCACCCTAGGGCGTTTTGGCAACCAACTTCTTCTAAACCCCTAGTTCTTGGCGACCAGTTTTTGGTGTGGATAGCCCGCCAAGAGCTCAAAATTTGAGAAATTTGTACCAATGGTTGGCTTGGCACAGTATAGATAAGAAATTTCTCCATGGAGTAACATATTAGTCTAGGAATTAACATAACTATTAAAGCCAGGATATTTTTTCAGGCTCGTATACTTGTAGTAACTCCAGTATGAGGTATCAATCAATCATGTAGTAACTCCAACGTTTGCCCTGAAAATGGCGAGTGATAACCCATGATGCTGGGTCCGGTGTTAGGTGTATGTAGAGTCGATGGTCAAAGATGTCAATAACAACAGAAGCAGCTCTAGCTTCAGGGAAAGATTTGTGAGTTTATAGGCAGTGGTGCTTTATATACATATGTTGTGTTGAGTGTAAGGAGGGGGGCTGCGGTTATTTAAATTTGCTTTGTGGGCGTAATTGAATTCTAGGGCTTCCGGCGAAAGGAAATAGGATAAAAGAATGCATCGACATGGAATTGAACTTGAGCCTTTCGTTTATCACACCATATCATAATACCTAGGCACCGGCCGGAGGGGGGAGGAGGAGGATGAGATATCGCACTGGTAGGGAATCGAAATCGAACCCTGGTCTTCCGAGCCACCTGGCAGTCCCCTCGTTATAACTCGGCCGCAAACGTCCTCCCTCAAGGATCTGCCCCGTTCACCTAGTTGCATTACCACTGCATGTATGTATGCTAACGATGCTTAGCGTTAAAACGCGGGAAGTACATGTAGATGATAGCCCGCCCCCCCGGGCCCCCGCCCCCTGCCCCAAAAAAGCCTTAAATGATTCCCCTAACCCTGCATACCGCGTCAGTGCATCCTCACGATCCAAAAGATTGTACCTGCAGAACTTGAAAAGATGTATCTACTTACATACTTACTTGCCTACATGCAACTAGTAGTGATTATCCCCACCATCTCTACCCTACGTACCGGTATTACTTCGGGCAAGGCTTTGTCTATACGTAACCTAGCTCCTCTGTGAGTCTAAAGTAATATCTTTTGAGTTGACTTCCCATCTCACGAAAACCTTGAAGGGCTCACGAAACTACATGTATCCGACCAATTGCAAGTCCGGGTTACAAGACGGCCCACAAGACGGCCCAGGAAGCTTCTTTTCTATTTTCCGAAGATCTAAGTGCTCAACATATGTTCTAACCTCTATGCATCTCTCGACCAACTCATAGAAACGAGAATTATCCCATTTACCTGTCTCCTGCATCGGACAAGCCATGAAGATTAGTAGAGATTAGCCTGGCGGACTATTGGAAGCTCTATGCAGTTACATATAGCAGGTGTCACCAATCTAGACGGTGTTTCCAGCGAAAAGGTAGCTACCGCCGTGCAGGTGTTCAGACTGTGTCTTTGGACATGTATGTGGTACTGAAGAGCAATTACAGTTATCCACGGTTATTGCAGTAATGGCTATTAGCTCTTCTACCTTCAGCTACTTTCCCCGCCTCTTCATCTTACAAAATTACACGCCAATACCCAATCTCTACGTGGTAGGGTATATATACGCTCCCACCAATAAGCGCCCACCGCGCTGAAGCCACCAACCAACCAGCCCTAGCTGCATGAAATTACAGTGCGGGCCGCGCGCCGGGAATGTCTCACCCTGTGAGCTCATCCCCTAAAATAGGCACAATCCCACAAAACATCGGTGGCCGCCTACACTATTAAGGGGGGCGAGACACTACCTATAGAAGCGGGCTGGAGTGGGAGAGGATTGACCCGAGCGGACCAACATGGGGAAAGGCCGTACGGTTATTAATTGCTCTTTATGTCCACATGGCCGTGGGACTGGTGCTGGTGGACCGTCGTGTGAGTTAGTCGCTCGAGTGACTCTTCATGACGGGCATATTCTCCCCACCCCAAACTTCTCCAGACGGCCCCCCTCTACCTACTCCAATTCTCGGGTTATAAGACCTTCGGTCATGAATTGAACCCCCGTATAATTCGAACGTCTGATAACACGTATCATCGGCCTCTCTCCCTTACTTATAGCAAAGAAGCCCCGCACTATAGGGAACGTGTGGTTAGTATGGTCATAGGTAGGTACTAGGGCAGCCCGGACCGACGGAGAGCTGCTAGAAACTCTATTAAACATAGAAAACACCGCCGATCAACACGGTACTTCCAACAACAGTGACAAGAAAGCGGGCTTTTAATTTTACGTTGAGTCCGCATGCGTCTGGGGACATTTACATATGATAGCAAAGCTCGGGTATCAACAACAATATCACATTGCTACCATCTCCGCCGGCCATTTCCCTTCGGACATGCGATCTTAGGCACTGTGACCAATGATAAGCGCCAGTCACCAAGCCAACAATAACCCCAACCAACTGCATGAAACCATGGTACCTACTCTACCGGCCGGGTGAGACATTCCTGTGCATCTCCAAAAATAGCCCCCCACGAAAACACCTACTCGCAGCGTGGGGAAATGACCGCCTGTTAATCGCTGCGCGATCAGCTTTAGGAGGAGTGTGACATCGCTTCTTGAGGTGATCAGGCCAAACAGGACGGGCTAGGTCTATAGATTACACCTATCGCCGCCACCGGGTCGTCTTCTTGCTGATAGCGGCATGACGGTTCGGACCCTGTATCCTATAGACATACTGACCTGTATATCTACTATCTAGTCAGTCAGTACTACCCTTGTATCCTCCACAAACACGACCCCCCCGCAACCTGCAAACTCCTTCTTTGCACCAACTTCTAGATCTCTATGCCTGCTATACTTGGTGGCTACCTAACTACCTACCAAGTGGCGTCACACCGAGTAATTGCCCATGATGACATACATAAATCACCCACCAGCCCTGCACTCACAACCATTTATCTGCCTCTCTCTACATACCCATCATATATACTTCTCACCTCAAATACAAATCTCTGCCCCTAAGCTCACCCCCTCCCAACTCCACCGCTTTCTAACAAACAACCCTTTATTAATCCACCCTAATCTACTAACTATATGTAGTGCTATTATTTATGAGGACAGGGTTTTAATGTTCGCTGACATAAGCAAGCCACAAAACGATCATTGATAGGCACAAGTAAGAATCCCTCGGTATTAATTCGGGCGGCAACGGCTTCTATCTACAGCTAAAAAAGCCACTCACCCCCTAGCAAAACAGTTTAAAGATAAATCCATTATCTCCAATCCCAAGTCTACCTAGCTATCCCGGGTATCACATTACTGTTACAAACAAGCAATGAAAACAAAAAGAATACAAAAAGAATTAACGCCATTCCCAGCCATAACCCTCTATATAGATCCCGTCGGCCTCTGTATTGCTAGTTAAACTATCAGCGCCAGCAGTAGCCTCTGATGGTTACCGCTTGTGTCGCCCTTCACCCTCGTGGCGAGATCCGTGCGCTTCGGGAATTCTCTCTTGTACGCATCCTTCACGTCTGCAAGATGTGCCTTATCCCAGTGCAGCATGGCAATGCGATATGTCAGCTCCTCCGTCCTCGTACCTGTTGCGAGAGATCAGTTAGCTATTTCCCCGTAGATGGATAGAGGGATTCATTAAGACGTACCAACACCCTTCATCGTCTTCTCCAGCATTCTTGCATCGCGCAGTGCGCGGTCGTTCGCGCCCTGCAGAATATACAGTAGCGCATCCTCCATGTGGCCCTTAAACTTCTTCACAATGACGTCCTCGAGCTTCTTCTCCTTCCCCGCGCCATACCGGGCGTTATAGAGCTCCGTAATACGCCTTATCTGCGCATCGCTCCTAGTGCACAAGATCTCAGCGACCACATGCGCCTCCACACTTCCTACCATCGCCGTATACAGCTCTACCACATCTTTCTCAATGGCCGCATCCATGATCGGCGCTCCCTCGTCGGTCCGCCGCGCCTCAACCGCATTCCGGAAGAGCGCCTCAACGCCGCCGCTCATCTCGCTCTTGATCCCATCGACAAGGTGCTTCCCATATGTGCGGTGGTACGCCGTCTCGATGGCCTTGATGTCGCCATTCTTGCGCCCGAGGAGTACCATATCCATGTAGACCGCCTTGTAGCTTACACCCGCCATCGCGCGCTTGAGCAGCCAGACGTCGAACGCCAGGGGACCAAGGATCACCGCGCGAACAAGGTCCTGGAAATCGTTGCTGAGGCTCTTGTCGACGAGGTCCGACACGCGCACACCGTGCTTGAGCAGGATGTGCTGACGGATGGACTCGAGCTGCTGCGGCGTTAGGAACGGGAGGATGTGGATCAGTGCGTCTTCGTTGTCGCGGTTGAGGCCACCGCCGGGGCTGAGCGCCTTAAGAAGGACGTCGGCGTCAGGTTGGGGCTGATAATGCGGGGGCGCAAGTTCTTCTGCGAGGTAGCCCTGACTGAGAGGATAGGTGATGACGGGTGTGGCATAGGTGGGTTGTTGCCAGTTCGGGTCGTAGAGTGGAGATTGGGGGGCGCCATACATGGGCTGATGGTAGGGGAGCTGGTAACCAGGTTGGGGGGGTTGGTAGCCGGGTTGAGGGGGTGGGTATTGTTGAGGGGGATAGCCGGGGTATGGGGATTGCGCGGGGTAGGCGTAGCCCGCTTGCGGGGAGGGGGAAAATTGCTGCTGAGGATACTGCGGGGTGTTAGTGTGGGATGTTGGGGACAGGTGGGGTTGCACGGGGCTTACTTGGTATCCTTGTGGGGCGGCGGCGGGGGGATAGCCCTGATAGTAGCCCTGGGGTGAGGGTGGGGCGGGCTGTTGCTGCTGCATGGTGGGGGAATAGCCGCCAGCTTGTTGGGAGTAGCTGGGTTGTGGAGAGCCTGGGGGCGCTAGACCACCAGGGGAGGAGGGGGCAGTTCCATAGGGCTGCTGTTGGTACGGTGCCTGGGGAGTTGTGAGTTGTTGCTGATGCTGTGGCAGCTGCTGTTGAGGGGGTAGTTGCTGCTGCTGTTGAGGATATAGTTGCTGCTGCTGTTGCTGCTGCTGCGGAGGGGGTAGTTGCTGCTGCTGCTGTTGAGGCGATTGTTGTTGCTGCTGAGTTTGAGGTTGTAGTGGGGGCTGGCCAGGGACTTGAGTGTTAACCTGTGGCAGCTGCGGTTTACTGGTGCTTGCAGGGTCTGACATATTGGTGAAGTTTGATAGGATAATGTAGGGGTAGTTAGTAGTAGTAATGTCGATAATGGTAGTTACGGAATGTAGAGGTAGTAGCAGGTGTATATGTGAAGTGAGACTTAAGAAAGCGGGGGTAATGACCAGGACTTAAAGCACGTCTTTCTAGCTTCTGTGTTCAAGAGTAAAGACTCATTCAATGGGCAATGCAGAGACTCCGCCCCACCCCCCTTCATTGAATAAATTGTCTAATATCTAGTGTTACAAGGTACACCCTTTATCCGTTCTTTCAATGATCATGGCCTAGACACCCAAACCATTCAGAGAATGTGCGCGCGCGTGGATGAATGCGGCGTCCACCACACATAGCCCAACAGGATGATATCACTACAAACACGCACCCGGTACATTTTTCTGGGCCTGCATTTGCAACCTTGTTCTAGAAGGGACGGTGAAGATTATGGTAAATACATGTATTCATGCAACTGGCGACCCAGAACTTCACAGCCCAAAAATGCTACCACCACTGCACTGGGCCACTAGTTAAGCGGTCACATAGAAGATTTTATCATGGGACTGAGTCGGGGTGCATGAATAGTAGTAGATAAGGCTGATTAAGGCCCTACTATCAAACGGTTTTACTGCACTACCGACTGAGGGGCTTAGTGAGCCTATGCACCGCCCATGGTCAGGTATCGCGATCCTATGGGTATGAGTGAACCGGGGGCTGTCTCATTAACCACTGAGTCGATTTTATGCTTCTCGCGAATTCGCGCGTGGTCGGAAAGTGCAAATAGGAAAAAAAAAAAATACGACGTGTGATCTGCATGTAGGTTGAGTCATAACCAAACCAACCAAACCACAACTTCTCTCTATTTGTTTGCTGGTGTTTGTAATCGGGATTTACACTCGCCTTAGGGTCGACTGCGAATCAGGTTGCCCCTTCCCCCAAGTGCAGTCAGTTTCGTCGCTGACCAGGAACAGCGTGTATATATGTATTTCTGTGTATCTATTGCAGTCTTTTTGTTTCCAATGTTTTTGCAAGCCCTTCCTTTACTCATCACATCTACATTTTACGGTATTGTACCTAATCACATTACTCTCTCTGCCCACCATTGATTGACCTTGAACCAACCTATGGATGGGGGACCTCCCTAGTCCGTCTATTAACCCGCACCCGACCGAAACGAACTCATCTTCAGCACGGACTCACTTCATCTCCTTCCTACACCGCACCCGCGCCCACCGCATTCCCTTGCATAATCAATTGTACCTAACCTATTCTCCGTTCGGTCGGGAGGGGGGGTGGAGGCCCTCACACTCGTCCATCACAAACAGGACCCGCGCCCGCCCTTGCGCAGGAACAGCCCTCTTCATTCTTCATCCATCAACTGATGGACCGTGCTGCTCAAGGGTTGGGGTTGTTTCCCCGGTAACTCTCACGTGAAAAACCCATAAGCGGTCGTGATCAGCGCAAAAAACAGATGATTACTTAATGCACCGTAACCCCGTTTCCGGATCTTTTGTTTTTTTTGTTTGCTAGGTTAGTATGGTATCACGAGGAGATTGTGGAATAAACTGCATGGACTGTCTACTGTCAGGGGTGGCCGGATGATGTAGGTACATATCAAAACGGGCGAAGATGAAGACGAAGGGAACTCTGTAGGCCAAGATAAGTTAAGTAGAGTAAGTAGGCAGAGTAGAGTAAGTAAGTACATGTAGGTAGGTCGGTAGGCTTTATGTAGGATTTCCTCACGATCGGTAGTGCTGTATCAGTAAGTGTACGTTTTTTTATGTATCTGCAAAAAAAACAAGATGGGATCGAGGATCGAGAGAGTGAGCGGCTGTAAACATCTTCTCTTCCTTTAACCCACCCCACCTCTCTTTGCTCTTCTCGCGCTCGTAAACACCTCAAGAGCCAACAACACACACCCACACACCCACAGCAGGGGAGGGGGGGTCTACGTCTGTCTATCTACGCCTACATGATAGGAAGAACATATCATAGATGAATCGAAACGAACGACCATCCACCCGCGCCGCCGTACTGTAGTACCCCCTGACCTGCGTTTCGTCGACTCGTGCTGCCATCAATCATATCACAGTACAACAACAGCAGAAGGAAAAAAAAAAAAAAAAAATAACAACCCCCGCCAACTCACAATAATCTACCGAACGGACGAACAGCAGTCAACAACCCCGAGTTATCTAGAGCAGAGAGAGTACCCAACCCACATACTCTCTATACCCATCCACGGCTGGTCCCTCCCTTCCACACATTCACCACCACCACCACCCCGTCCCCCTCAAGAACCGCCCAGTAGAAGTCTCGTTCCCCTAGCGACGTCGACCGCCGCCGCCGCAGCTGACCACCACCCTCCCGCAAAAGGATAAGAACGCAGCACAACGATAGGAGAAGAGACGAGACAGCCCGTGACCGCCGGTGCCACATCGGGAACCTTCTCTTTCGTCTCCGCTGTTGTTCGTCTGTTCGGGGCCGTTCGTCATCATCTCATCACCAACGCCGACCCACCCACCCTCTCCGCCGCCGCCCAGGCCCTTTCCTATTCCTAAACCTGGAACGAACCACCTGCAAGCTAGCCTAGCCTGGGAGCAAAACATCTACTAGCAGCAACCGGCAACCCCCCATACCCATACCACTAACTCGATCACCTACCATCATTTCCCTCCACTACCACCTACTACCACCATCACCACCACCACCATCAACCTACCACGACTCACCACCCAATACCAGCAACTACCACCGACAGACACTAAGACAACTTTATAGAATTACCCAGGAGCCATCACGTATACACGACATAGATTTTATTCACGAATTCTAACGACTAGTTCTACCCCCCCGATACCATACATAATAGACGATACCCAACCCAGTCCAACCTAACCCAGCCCGCCCCCTCCGTCCCCCAACCCAACCCCAAAGTAGCAACACAACACAGCATGCCGTCAAAGGACTCAGAAGCCCCGGACATGGACGTCCAGGAGGCTCTTGCTTTCTACAAGTCTCAGATCCACACGCTCGAGTCGGAGCTGGCAGACTTCCAGGCGTCTTCTCGGGAGCTCGAGCAGGAGCTCGAAAAGGAGCTTGAGGCAAGTGAGAAACAGCACCGCGAGCTGCGCAACAAGAACGAGGCTCTGCGCTACGAGGTGGACGAATGGAAGGTATGTTCATGTGTGTGTTGTGTTGTCTTTCTCCCCCTCTTGATCCCTTCTCCAACCGCTCCTAAATACGCCATCGGCCCGAAATGGATGGATGCTGACGGGAAGGGGCGGGGAAAAATTATCAGAACAAATACAAGCAATCGAAAGCAGAGGCAAACTCAGCACAGAACATCCTCCAAAAGGAGATCACGACGCTGCGGGAGCAGAACAGGGCAATACAGCTGAAGCTACGCGACATCGAGGTGACAAATGACGACTTTGAACGGCAGGAGAGGATCGTAAAGTCCTCACTTGAGGATCTGGAGCAGAAGTACAACCAGGGCATCGAAAGGGGGGTCATGCTGGAGGAGGAGATTCGGCTGGGTGAGCTGGAGCGGGAAGGGCTGAGGATTGAGGTCCAGCGGTTAAGGGATGAGATATCAGACATGAAGGTCGAGCAGGACATCACGGTGGAAAAGCTTAACAATACTCTTGCAGTGGCCGCTAGGTATGGGAACGGCAGTCTGCATCATGTTCCCCCACCAAGCCTCCAGTCACCCATGTCTGAAACATCGTCATCGATCACCTCGCATTCGCCTACCACACCGACAACTGCTTCAGCCATGTCTACGTCCACGCCGCAATCTGACCATTCGCCAACCCCGCCTTCACCACCCATGTCGGAGATTTCAACCGCAACGTCTAGCGTTAATGATCCCTCGCTTACGCCACGGCCCAGACAATTTCCAAAGACACGACAAAATCGTGGCCCATCTTTCAGCTCTGCTATCAACACATCGATACCATTGCCACCATCGCGGTCTTTGCACCAGATTCGAGGACTTATCGGGCAGATGCAAAGGCTGGAGCAGAGGGTCCACCATGCCCGCAGAAAGCTTCCAGGACCGGTCAATAGTACACCGCCCAAGCCATCACCTCGCAATTCTGGATCGTACATTCCGACAAATGGCATCATTCTGCGTTCTCCAAAGAAGCATCGATCACCTTCCACCACGTCTTCAGCTACATCTGGCAGCGAAACTTTCAACAGCCGCCAAACTCGTATTTCATACACAAAGATTGAACGGCCACCATTGGGGGTTGCTGGGGCGACGGAGCGGCCAGAGAGTAGGGCGGCAGGGATGATGGAACGGCCTGGCAGTAGGATGGAACGGCCAGGGGGGAGAAGTGGTGTTGTAATTGAGAGACCAGCATCAAGGGCTGCAGGAATGGTGGAACGACCTACCAGTAGAGCATCTAGCCATGCATCGGGCACCACCTGCTCGTCCGCAGGCTTATCTGTCCCTGATCTAAGCACCAACCGTCCCCCGCGCCCCGTAAGCCGAAACTCGGTCCCGGTACGGTCAGTAACAATGGGAGCACACGCAGAGTTTGGGATGACATCGACATTCAACAATCGCAGGGACCGGGCAAGCATGGATAGCTACGCCACAAATAGCTCACTCACAAACGGCACCAGCGAAATCCCCAAGATCACACCAGCAAACCGGCGAAACACAATCGGCAGGGACCTGAGCCTCGGTGGTAGTGCAATCCCAAAACCAGCCAGCGGGATCCCACGGCGAAACTTTGGCACAAGGCGGATCAGTAGCAGCACAGACGGGAGCGACGATACTAGCAACCGATATGGCGGCCATGGGCACGGGAACCACGGGGGCAGTCATGGAAGTCATCTGCTGGGGTCTGCCGGCGTCGGCGTGAGGAGGAAGAAGTTGACTGATGTGGGGGAAACTTATTAAATCAGCATTTTACGTTCTTTGATGACCTATTTTTTTTTCTTACTTCCTTTCTTTCTCTTTTTACTATTGCTTTTTTCCCCACCCCCTTCGGGAATGGACTTGGAGCTATTCGGGAGGGGGGTGGGTTCCGGTGTTGGAACGGGGGATAATGTGCTTTTTGTTTCTTTGGCCTTTTCCTTGTTTTAATTGGGGTTTTGTCTGCAATTGCATTTTTAAGGGCGTTGCTGGGGGTCAATGGGAAATGAGCACCGCACAGGCACTCACTCTATCGACACGTTCAAACCCTAGCTAGCTAGGAGCTAGCTAGTAGGCGGACATAGACATAGTGTACAAGTCCTGCTTACTTCCCTCCTCTCCTCTCCCCCCCGGGAACTATTATCATTTCCCTTATCCCATATTCTCTTCTCTCATTCTCATTCTCATTCTCATTCTCATGGTGGGTGCGGGCTGGGCGGCGGGGCGGCGGTCGGTGTTTCCATGCATGCATGTCTGTCGGTGCTTCTTTTTTCTTTTGCCAAACTCTTCCTCTTTAACGGGGGGGGATCTTGTCTGCTTTACGAGTCTTCTTACTTGTGCTTTCTTTTGTACATTTTCATGTTCAAACATTTATCTCTGGAGGGAGGGGGGCTTGGCTATCATCATCACTTAACTATGCTATGTTGTTCTCCTCTACCCCCTCGTCTAGACAACTTTTTCGATATGGGAGGGAGGGGGAGAGGCAGCCTTCTAGCTTTTTTTTTTTTTTTTTTTTTAACTTTTTTATGGGTCGTCGGCTTGGCGGTCTTTTTGGACTGTCTGGCCGTTTACATACTACAACTTCGTCGTCATCGTCATTGTCATCATGGTAACATGCTGTCATTACTACACTACACTGGTACTACTTATCTACCCCAAGAACAAAAAACAAAAACAGAATAGGATGTAAACCAAGTACTACTTGCTTGTGTGTGCCTGTGTGTTGCATGTTATTGTTAAATGTGCATGGTTCTTTGATTGGTTAGGTGAGTGGTTGCAGTTTGTGGGCTTGGTAATTTGATTGGCTGTTTGGATTCTGTATACTACTTGGTTCTATATACGTACTTAACTGCATGTATGGGGGAGATGCGGAAGGGATGGCTTTTTATTTAATATCTGCTTGTATTTTTTGTATTTTTAGTGTCCTTTTTCTTTTTCCTTTTTTTGCGATGCTTGATATTATAGACAAAGGACAAGAAAAAGTAAGTAAGTAGCTAGCTAGAGGAGGAAGTTGTGGAAGTTAGGGGGAGATGACTGCTCGTTGTGCACGTGGTGATGCGATGCCGATGCGATGCTGAAGGAAAATAAATGTTGAGACTAAAATGACTTATTTTGTGTGTGAAGGGGGTGGATGAGGGCTGCGAGTGAGGGTTTGTGATCATGTACAGCGATAGGAATGATCTATGGAAAAAGCAGTTATGGTGATGCACAGATACTATTTCTCCATACAATTTTGACACCCTCTGTTTTTCTATTGATTATTTCTGTCACTGTATGCATGGGGTGGGGTGGGGTGGTGGGGTGGGACTTCAATGATCTCATGTAACATATGCCTGGAATTATACCTACATGTAGTGTATCTTAAGGCTTTTTTTTTTGTTTACATCATCTTATAAGGCTTATCTGATAAGTGTACGTTCCAAAATGCCCTTTTGGAGGCACTGCATGGCTGTGCGGACTCTGTGCCTGATAAGTCCTTTGTGCCTAGCCGGGGAACTCGAAGCCTAGGAATCTAGCTGAGTCCCCGTTTATGTTTGTTTGGTCTCTAGGAGGATATGTTTCGGCAGTTAAACCTCTGTGTAACCTCAGACATTCCATAGAAACTGCATGTATTTAGCTCAAAAGCATGTGATACCTGAATTCTTGGAGTATGGGTGTTAGTCGAATAAGTTCACATACGGTAGGTACACATGAAAGTATTTTTTTGTAGTGGTTGGGGAAGGATGATCCTTCTAGGTCTCTCCAGGCATCACGGGATATTCAAACACCCAGCATACCCACCACCAAGCTTTCACCGTAGCTATGTTTGGCGGAAACTCAATCTGAAACCTCATGTTCAAGGCCTCCCTCGAAAAGTTAACCCAGTCCCCCCTGTTGTGGCCGCGGAGCTTGGAAGTCTATGTCTTGGGATGAAACCTATAGCTTACCGTAATAAGAGGTTAGAAACTAAGGTAGAGAAAAGCTTTAAGGGTCCCCGGTGGCAAGTCTTGAGGCATGAGATAGATGGGTGGTAGTGATGGCGGTATATCTGAAAAATACGTTCCAGACTTGTACTCTGGTGTTAAGGTAAGTGAGTAGAACGTGGCGGTGTGGTTTACGTTGCTACGTCCCACTCACCTACCCTTGACACCGTAGTACATATTGTGGATTCCATTGTCACAGGAAACTGCATGTACAGCGTGCATGTATGTAACACAGGCTAGCTAAGTAGTTTGACAGGTATGACAGGCCATGAATATTATTCATGAGTAAAAGGATACTAGCAGGGACTATGTATAACAGTCCTAGGCCCTTCAGCTTAAACGTCATCCCTAAATTATAAGCTCACGTTTTTTTCCCTCCTCTCTTTCGGAAAAGCTACAACTCACATCAATTACTTACAATCTTACTAACTGAACCTCTCTTTCTTACCTCTCCTGTCAACTTGGTGTGGGTGGGGTTATATGATTCTTCACGAGTCTCAAAAACTACCAAAAATCTAGCCAGCACTGCGGTGCTTCACTGGTTGATATCCCCGATTTGAGCGAACATCTAGTGAGGTTGAAGTCAATCTGTGAACCCCTGCTCTCAGACATCTAGAAAAAGACTAGCCATATATAGGTAAGTAATGATCGGGATTTTTTCAAGGGATACATCGCCATCGCTATGTTTACTTCCTTTGGGACGAGGGTCTACTTTCAAGGGCAACGTATTGCATGTGAACATATAAAATTCAAAATTCCACCTTTCTATGTACATGTCTGCAATGCAGGGATCTTTTTGTTTATGCCGGCCAATGCTCCGGTAGCCCGGGGTTATGTTCCCTACCAGGCCAACTCTCTCAGCCTGGTAATGCCAACAAATTTATAGGGTAGAGTCTTACGCAATAGATCTCTCAGAACGGGCGGCTAGATGTGCCAGTTTTCTACAAGTTTATGGTAACGTCTTGACCCTTTATGTCACTAGTCCTGGGCGGAATTAAGGGTTTAAAGGCTTCAACAGTTTACATACCTGCTGGTTCCCGGCTGTAGTGCTTCCTTCTCTAGATCACTCAACACTCAACACTTATTCGAAAATACCCTCCTCCTCCGAAGATGCTTCATTCTACAGGTAAAGAAAACAAGGTGAGAATACTTACATCACCGTTCACCACTTCAATGTGTAACATTAGACTCGGAGTAAGCCGAAGGTGGCTGACGATCAGCAACAGGGGTTATTAGAATATCTCATCCCGTACGTCTAGTTTTCTAGAAAACAACTATGAGACAGATGTTGCACATAACCTTAACGCTTCCCCACGCCTACCCCCACCCCCCCAACCTTTCGGTGCCCAAATGAATGCTCATTTTGTATGCCCCACTGAACACTCAGTTAATAATATCAATTACCACGAACGGACCAGCACCGGTCTTGTAATTGTTGGTTCACCAAACAAAAAGGTTCTATATCACTTTAATGTCCTATGTGGCACATGAACGTCTAGAATCACTACCTAGCTAGGCTTCTCAAAATCCGTTATTGTCCTTTTCAAGGCTAATCTACAGGTTTTATTCTCTTGTGAGGTTGACTCAGTTATTTTTTTGACATATTTATGTGGACCTTTTTTTGAGAACCTAACAAGCCCAAGTGAACAGGCACAAAGCACCCGCCGTGTGAGATCATGCGCTTTACATAGATACAATGACCGCCACATAAGAGCATTATATACCGCCCCGGCCATGTCCGTATAGAATAAGTTAAGAAAGCTATATGATATACGTACTAATTGGGTGGGGTCATTTAATGATGTGAGCGCTGCGGCCCCAGTGCCATTCACGGAAGCCCCCGTTACTTTCCTTCTAGAAACCGGATCTCATCATGCACGGGCCCTAGTCTGGTATGTCTTTTGCGTCTAAATTCTCCGGCAGCTGCACCTGACTTCTTTATATTGCTACTTCCCAGTATAGCCGTGAAAAATTAACTTGCCCTTTAATAGATAAAGTCGTTGGTCCACATGCGGTATTCGCCGAATATATGGGCTCGTTCGCTCTGCCACTCCTCTTTCCCCATCACTTTGTTCCTTCTGTACAAATACAGGATCTTGTCCACAACCTCGCATGAGATATTCATACGCAGCTGACAGCTGACATTGTATAATTTACTGTGCCACGAAGGTAATCCGTTTCGGTTCCGTCTCTCCTATTTTCTCCTGATTATTTGAGCCTTGTGCTTCCATCTATTTGTTTTTCTTGCGAAATGGGAGCCAGCTTACTTGATTTGTTTTGAGGGAAACGTTTCTGACCGCATAGAATTTCTCGGGAAGAATGACCCTAAGTTCCGCTGCAACCTGCGAGACCTGCATATACCCTAACATCCTAGGGCCTTAAGAAACGAACTGCTATAACGGCCAGACACATATAAATACCCTTACACGGAACGAAAGGATCGATCAATCACGCCAGATGCATCTGCATTAAGGCTTGCACCTCCCGTGCAGACCTCAACCAAGGAAAAACCGCAGATGATTTCTTCAACAACAAACGACAAAATAAAATAAATAAATCAACAAACATTTGAGGATAACAAACTAGACGATGAGGGGAAATATACCCAAGGGTTTGCATTTGATACTCTTATGAACCTTTGCTTATTCTAAATGTTACTAACTCGGACCGGAATCTTCGATAGAATAACAATCTCCTTTCTTCGACTCCAGACACCTCGCGGCGAACCAATTCTAAGATAAGTGGAAAAGAATTGGGGGAAAAGAAAAAAAACCATGTGAAAACGAATTAGGGCAAAAACAAGAATCGTCGACAGGAAACCAAACAAAAAACGACATGTACCCTTCATCTTATAACCCATAAGTACACAACCTGCGCCATTACAAGGGTCATCAGGACTCGCATCTCACAGATAATTCAAATACTACCAGACATCCTAACCAAACCAACCGCGAAATTTGACTAGAGCCCAGGACCTATGTTGAAGGTGGGGACGGGATCATGGCGCCACGATCTCTGATATGCTCCAAAAACTGTTGTTCTTCGGGATCTGGACATAACTATTAGCGAGACTGGGACTTCCATCTGCACAATATCTGAAGGTCACCTATTTCAATGGGTGCAGAGTCTTCTTGTACGATGATTACATTGCTCTTTGCTTCCTCTAAGGATGTTCCGCCTCCATGTGGGTCTTCGGAGGACCTGCCACGTCGACTGCTTCCAACCTTGAAGAGGCTGACGCCCAGGCGATAATGTCCAGTCCGGTTTATAACTAGATCAGGAAAAATGACGTAACTGCCTAGTTGCCGACTGAGAGGAGCGGCATCTTCATCGGACTCTCCAGGAGTATCGTTCAATAGATCCAAAGACATTGAAAGTCTTCCAGAAAGAAGAAACATATCGGGTGGCGCTAATGGTGGCGAATTGATATTCTCACCATAAAGAGTGGCTTGGGCGAAAAGATTATTTAGTTCATCTTCTCCACTGATTTCCTCACCAGTTTCTGCATCACAAATGTGAACCCGTATCGCCAAAGGCGGGTACATAGGTGCGCCAACCCGGGCAATTCTTGGTGGTTGAATGGCAACTTGAAGAGAATAGCTTCTTCCAGACCCGTCGAGGGAGTGGGCATTATTGAAATGTCCTGCCATATCTTGTTCGTCGATGATTGTGGGGGTAGGCGGGTCGGTGTGATCTGGGGTGTGAGCGGTGTTACGAGTTTCACGAAGGCGGATTCGCCGACGACTTTGAAGTCTGCTTGCTTCGGCCTCGACTGCTCTGTTTGTGAGTGACTGGGCTGATCCCGGATTAAGGCGCGCAGATCGACGTAATGGAATTGATGGTGGCTCTACTGGGTAAGCTAGTTGCTCGGTGGATTCAGCTAGTTGTACGGTTGACTGGCTTGCTCGGCGGCGACGTCCTGGTCGCTGTTGTTGGTTGTGATTTGCCTGTTGGTCTCGAAGAGATCCTGATTGACTTCTAGTCCGTCGCACTACTTGACCTCTTCGCATCAGAAAAAAACTCGTTCCACCTACAAAAAAGTATTGCCCACCGTCAGCGCAACATTCCTCGCTATTTCGAGGATTGCTTGAACGAATAAAGAACCGATGCTGAAGAACAAAAAAAAGAGAGATCGATAGAGACAAAGTACAGGAATGATCAGAGCAAGGAAGGTCCTTGAGGACAAATAGATATAACAAAGGATAACACGTTATCACTGAGAAATCTCTCGGGATTAAAGGCTCAGGGTTATCTCTTCTAGTGAAAATGAAGTTCCGAAGCACATCCATGGGCCACTCCTGTCATTATTATATCTTCTGGCAGAAGTGAGGGAGAGTAGCCCTCAAGGCCATGAGGAGATGCTACCACACACGATAGTGAGAAACATAACTATCGAACTGGCACTAGGGCGAAAAACGTCCCCAGAAATGTAATGTGCCTTTCTGCTTACTTGTGGGTCTTTCTTTGGGAAACACAATCCTCTAAATCTGTCAAACGCACACTTTAAGTGTAATCGAAATCAATCCCTTGCAGTAACGGCGACAGGTTATTGTGAGGTCTGTGTTTCCGACTTTGTCGTCGTCGTTTGAGGCATAGACATCGTCGAAAACTTGCTCTCCGCCGATATAAAAAAAAAAAAAGAGAGAGAGATACCCCGTTCGGAGGGCATACGCGGGAACACCTGACAAGAAGCATACCGGCCCGCCGTGGGATGTCAATTTAGGAGAAACCCTTGGAAACAGAAGAACCAGGACCCCTGAATTTTAAAATGGTAGTACCGACAGCTTGGTTGGGTCATGGAATTTTCGTCAATCGACTGCAGAACCGAGATGGAAGCCGGAATAATGTGATATGCACCACGTTTTCGGAATGGTGAGCAGGGATTTGAACCAAAATCAATATTCAACGTTGGTTGTTGGACGAACAACGTCTGACAGACCAACCGAAGATATCCAATTGCTCCGGTAGCGGGACTCACTTTGCACGGCCCGCTCGCTATCCGGTAATTGTGAAGCGATATGTCCATGGGCGTCCCATGGGCATTTCCTTTCCGCTTCTCTCGGATGGATAATGAGTTGATATGAGCCCTAATATCGCTAGCTATAGGCTAGCTCGTTTCCCCGCGTTCGCTTCAAGACGCTGGATCACGCATGCACGAGAAAAAAGCAAGAGCTCACGGAGACAGGAAACCTTGCAACGTCCGACACAACCAGTTCACCAAGGCCAACAAGGGGTAGAAAAATAATAAATAGGAAATGGGTGGAACAAATACGAAAAGAAAAGAACAAGAGGGGGTGGAAAAATAGAAAATGGTAAGACCTTCTGGCGTAACCCTCCTAGCTCTCGGACCGCCAAGAGGAGATGGTATCAGGATTGTAGATTAAAAGGCGCTTACTGGGCGAAGTCCAGGTTTGGCAGGTATCGTTCCAATGATCAATTAGAAGAGGGAGAAATTCCCAAATCAGGCCGTACGAGCACGCAACCTGTTACAGCAAGTAAGCAATAAGCACCTAAGCACTTCATCGAATACACCTTGGATACCTCCCCCCTGATCCCTAGATGTAGACTGTTCCAAATATCTTCGGAGCTTCTCGAACCTGGTAAATGGTTTAAGATATATGTCCAGTGATCACAATAAGAAAAACTGTGGATGGAGATGTAAGACAACTATAGAAGGACTGTGAATTTGTATGACACGCCCCAGATGTAGTATCCAAGCTAACGAGGATGGGGGGGATATGTGTCGGATGGTAGTGCGAGGAGAGATGGCTTCCGATGTACCCTGAGAAGAAGCTTATCATCACTCCACGGATCCAGCTATTTAAGTATGAAAAACATCGGTTTTATGTCCTACGTATAGAGACATAGGGGTCAAGGATGTGAGAGGGAGAGATGAGAGAGACGACGGGTAAACCAAAAACAGAATTTATATGTATTGTACATGTAAGTGGCTTGTTGGAGTCATAAGACGCCTAGAATGATTCGATGAACGTTCCCTCAAATAAACCAGCCCCTCCATAATCAATTTCTCCCCCACTCCGACTCCACCTACAATTGGAGCTATAAGGCCGGCAACATCAAGGTCATCATATTATCGACATACAAGCAAACAAACGGACTGGACCAGAAGCTTTTTGTGGGTAGGTTGTGAACCTCTAACAACCAGCAGCAAACAATACTTCCTCGTGCGTTTGGAACGCCATTCCCGCGCCGTAGAGCTGGGAACCCGACAACCGGGCCCAATTGTCCGTTGCATATGCAAGGTCCCACAAGGTCCCACAATCAAAATGGTAGCATCTTGATTCCGTTGATGAGGGAGGGACTCCCACAAAACGGCTTGAGCCAAAAAAAAATATCAAAAAAAAATTACAATAAATATACGATCAAAGAGGAGGAGGGAAGAATTGTTTAATTACACATATTGGTAACGCACGACGTAACGGCATATCCCATCACGGCCACCACCATTATTATTTTTTCGTTGCCTAGTGTCTTGTCTTATATGCCCGTTCGTGTGCAACGTTTTCCCACGCGACTAGCTGCTGATGCGGACGGGGGAACTAGGATGTATGTAAGCCATTAATGTTTCACTCGCACTCACACTTCCCCCACCAGCTCGTCTTGGCCCGCAACGTCTGTGTGTTCGACATGCTCTGATATGCGATGCTATGCGGGCGACCGCGCCATGTTCTAGTACATTCAGTACTGCATGTATCATGTATTGAATTTCTTTGCTTACTCCCAGACTTTTTTCTTATCCTCAGTGAACTTTTGCACTAGTACTTAGCTAACAACTAACATCACCCCAGCTAACGGCGGCATTGAGAATGTATCGGTTTTCGATCCTGCAAACGGTACTCACGCATTGATCAAAATTAAGTTCTCATCGAGCCCCGTCTCGTATTCTTTCCATTATTCGATCAGCTGCTAACGTCGTCAGTGTGCTGCTAGCTTTACTGTAGGTTCAGGGATCCGTTGGAATAATATCCCACAGCAATCAATCTGTGGTAAGTAAATAAAGAGGAGCGGCGAATTATTTGGTGGAAGGGTATCAGGGCCGGATATCACGACCCAAGGAATATAGGCCTAGGTACACACATACACATACACATACATACATACATACATACATACATACATACATGATGTATTATTCCGAAAAGTACTAGTCAGTCTCAAAGATACCGCCTTTTGTCCACCACGCCCGGGGACTCTCGTATTTCCCTCCGTCCAGACGGACGACCGGAAACCGCCAATAATCAGTCCGGAAAAAAGGTTTTCTCGACCAACCCTTGAGCCTCGATGCGATCTGGTCTGATTTGATACCAGGGAGCCTCCGATACGTCGACTATTGGAGGTTTAGCTTCAGCTCATTCAAATATAGCTGCCACAATATGCAAGGTCATCCG
This sequence comes from Morchella sp. 2018-W16, assembly GCA_024713755.1. Taxonomy (NCBI): domain Eukaryota; kingdom Fungi; phylum Ascomycota; class Pezizomycetes; order Pezizales; family Morchellaceae; genus Morchella; species Morchella sp. 2018-W16. The sequence continues at coordinate 451,140 of JAMGYY010000025.1, read as the reverse complement.
TAGGTATGTATGGAAGACATACGATAGGTTACATTGGATGCACTATGGAAAATTCATATCACTAAAAAGACGTACCAAATCGGGAACATCTCCAATCATTTCCCCCTCTACCTAGTGAGGGTCGATTCCTCATTTCATTGAATGGGCCACTTAATTGGTAACCCTTGCTCAATAATAGATTGTATGAAATTGACCAATCTATAGCAGCAGGAGACGTAAAGTCAAAGTCATGTGTTCTTTTGTGCATCGACCAGGGTTCTCTTTTGGTTGATATGATAAGGATACTCCAAGAGGTAACGTCCATAATGGCGGGGGGCTTTTCTACTTGGACTAGCGGTGTTAGGTCGTTTGCTACCGTCCAATCAAATCGGTAGCGGAGAGGAACATGAAATCCCGGAAAATTAAACCGCGTAGAACCCTTTGGGGGGGGGGGGGGGGGTTCCAGGTTCACATGCGCCGTAGGTACATAGCTTTACTTCAAGTAAGTAAGTAAGTAAGCCCTATATCCATCAACAAGGACGTAGATCATACTCTCGGCCGGATAAGGTGGCCTACATAAGGTGCTAAAACCTTAGTTCTAAGCGAGGAATACCAGTGCATATGACGCCTTTAATAAGTTTCCACCTCTGCAAAAACCGATTGTTAGTACCTTGCAATTTCCAGCCACTTACTCCTTTGGATAAAGCTTCATGCAGCAAGGGAGGCACGAGGGATAAATTAAAAAAGATGATGGTTATTGACTGGTAACGGTTTCGGAAATTAAAAATAACATACTTACTAGTTGAAAACAGGCACAAACCAACTTTTTCACTTGAATCAGATACAGGTTTATGAGGAAACGCTAATGCACTGGCGCCTATCATTCTGGCGCGTTGCAATTAATTCGAGAACAAGGCTTGGGTTACTTGGGAGAATCCTTGAAGGCAGCTGAACTTAGGTAACTAGCTACATATAGCTGCTCAAGTGATATCAAGAGTGTATCTACTATATCTCATTGTTGCATACTCTCTCATTTCTTTTTTATACTACCCGTAGTTAGCCTTGTCTTCCGCCCCTCTTCTCAAAGATCCCAGTCCAGGTACATACTTTGCATACAATTCACTCAAAAACACAATAATTCCGTGGCTGTTTCTCGGGGTTTTCAATAGAGCGGGGTAACCCGTTCTGCAAGTGAGGCTACTTTTCCAACTTCAGCAAAAAAAAAACACCATGGGTCTTGGGCAAAGAGCTAATATTGGTTACTAGTTTCCGAGCCTAGGAATATCCTTGATAGTGGATGTAAAACTACATGTCTCTACTGAATCATTTGCTTATTGTGACACTGTCCAATCCAACACTTTAGAAGTTGATCCACAAAGTGCCGCATTGCTTGCATGGCGCATGTCCTAGTTATTTAGCTGCAGATGTCCGGAAGACTGGGAGAAGGCGCCAGGGTAGAATGTCTGAGCGCCATATAATTCCTTTTTCAAATTATAGAGAAAAGAAACTATTCGGAGCCTTCTCCAGTCCGTCGTCTATCTGGTGATACAGAATACCGGGAAGGTCCCAAAAGATCTTCATGCATCCCCTTTTAGCGAATGATAGTTTCAACATCAAAGCCCCGTAGTTAAATATCTCCTCTGAAGTTAAGATCGTTAAATTTCGACTGGTAGCGAATATCAGATCGGCAGAGGATGGGATTACTTGATTTGGATTCCATCCCGCACCTTTATAATATTTACATAACTGATTTGATACTCATGAAATCACTAAGTCTGTACTACAGAAAGGTATGTCTACGCAACAAAAAAATTTCTACTTATTTTGGGGCAGAAAACTCGAAGCAATTAGGCCCCTAGCAGCATCTTTACGGGTGAAGAAAAATTCCACGTATGTACATCAGCGGGCCGTCTCACTTTGGCCAAAATCTAGGCCTGAGCCCTCAGTCGCTTGCGGGAACCAGTTCCGACCAAGCCATGATACCCACTGATTGTACTTCTGGCTGTTGGGATGTGAATATCGAGGATGATTTCAAGAGCTGAGGTAGACTTGGAGTTGTGCACGCAGGAGCACGCATATCATCTTTTAGCTTACTATTTGGTGCCACCAATATGAGGGCATCATATACATATGTAGTTATTTGAGACTGAAGGCCTACTGTAGTTACTTAAGTGCGACACCAGAATCAAGGGTCGGGGAGTGGCTTAGCCCTCGTTTCCGAAAGAGCTAGTTTCGGACCCCCCACCGAACCGGCAAGGATTTCTTTGATGTGTTCATATCCAGCCAAGATCCTGGTAAGACCCCACTGTTTTGGAAAGGTACCGATAATACGGCGTGGGAAGACCTGTCAAACGTCAGCGATGTAAGTGCCCAATAGACGACCAGGAGGATCTCATTTCAACATTCTAAACAACATGAAGGCTATTGGGGGTCCCAAATAATGATTTAACCAGCTAGCGTGAGGCGACGACGGAATCGCGGGTATGGCGGGGTGCCGATTGATCCGTAAAATGGACGCAAAGATCCTAGTTGAGAATACGTTGGCTGATATTCTATATCGGATCCTGTAGCGTTCGTTCAAGATACCTTTTTGTTCATATTTTCGGAACATAGCCGATTATTATTCTACGGTAGAATTTGAACATAATTGATGATGTAGTTCTTTCTAGATCTATAATCATCATTCACGCTTTTTTTTTTTTACTGGCCTGTCCATCCCATGATTATGATGCTCAATATAATAGGTGCCTGTCATCTCGCAGTCAGTTGGCTACCAAGGGCCATATTTCTTATTATTATGGCCCAGATTGGTCTTTCAAGGATAAATACCAGAATATCCACGTGTCCCTTTCTATATATGGTCGGATCCCAGGCGGAGAAGCCATAGGCCTGAGCCTGTGGTTCGTGTCGGTGCTCATTATAAGAAGAATTTAACAATAATCGGTGTGCAACATAGACTTATATGATCTAGCATGATAAGGCAATGCAAAGACAAACAGATATTCAGGGCGAGCCTTGAAATTCACACTATCTCTGGATATTAGCACTAACAGCGACATGTATCGTATATATTATCCGCCGCCTGAGTAAAGTTATCTCATATTGTTGATATAACGGGGTCTGGCTCGGAAACACGCGTGGGATCAAGTCTTTACCAGCCGTTAATAATTACTAGTTAAATATCAACCATCACATTCTAGCCAAATGTCTTACCTATTTGACCCTACTTTTATGATGAAGCCCTGATTTTATATTCCTTATCCGGCAATGGTTGTGAAGAGTGGGGGTATATATATGGGCCCATATGGTCGAGCCCTACAGTTTAAGGGATAGCGCCAACAGACATGTGTCGAATTGATTGATCGACTTGTCATGAGGTTATTGGTTATCTTGCGATATTTTGCACCCGACACAAAAATTCGAGAGACTATAAAGGGCCTAAATTTGCAATATCTGATTAATACAATCTGTAGTGATAACTCAATTGCAATACGAGTGGAGGATTGCTACATGTATGTATGTACTTACAGATGTAGTCAAACCTTGGCATGTAAGCATATTCGAATATCAATACAATTTAAGTCTCTTAATTATTATTACACACTACATAAATTCAGTCCTTTGTATCAAATAACAATATTGAGGGTATTTAGAATAGCCATAATCTTTGAGGTGTCTTTCCAGAACGGCTCGCCAGTCCTAACCCCTTTCATAACCCTTACCCTCCGCACAACTACGGAATGTCAGGAAGTAAGAGACTTCGCTCCGGAATGAATCATAGAATTAGTGCCCCGAGCCTGGCCCGTTGATCTCTTGATCCGGATAGTGCAATTTGCTATAACTTGGCGGTTCAGCCTACGGGAGCCTTCTCTACGCCTTCAAAAAATGAGAAACATTGTCTCGTATCAGGGCACCCATGGTAACACAAGGATATAGCGGCGACAATGCTGTTAACGGTCATGATCGAGATGACTGCTATGGCGAATTCTGTGGAGACATTGAAACGGTTCCAGTAGAGCGTGATAACAGACTGTGTAGCTGTAACTGCAGAGTAGCCGGGTTATAACATACATGTACCCAGACTAAATATTTCTACTTACCCTGACGCCGGCTTTGAGATCTAGACTCAGACTATCACGCGCAAAATTTACTATTCAATTTATCCAATAGCCCTCACCCCCCTGTGGTACATGAAGCTAGGAAGCGTTTTTTAATCAATGTCGATGCAACATCCTCAAGACCCCTGCTACCCAAGCAAAAATCACGCGCCGCTATTGTGCAGCCCTGTACGGTGGTGTGATCACACTTTATCACTCGGGAAATTATTGCACAACCACCTTCGACTGTGAGGTTCTCCTTCTAGTTACCGAAGGCCCCACATTTATAGCTAACCCATACCCTTTTTCTCTAGTCCCCGCGATCGTCACCAGGAGTATTGGGCATCTGCGAGACATGCACTCCACAGACACGGCTTAACTGGACCCCACTGCATATGCCTGTGCTAACCAAGTTGAGACCTATGGCTTAAGATGCGACGGTTCCCAACTCCCTTGCTCCATACCTCATCACGGACGTGCCCCCACGTGGTGCTCCTGATCGTCAGTTTTCTAATATTCAATCCACTGTCAGCTTCCCCCACTTCAAGGCTCAAGCTCAAAATCTTCAGGCTAAATCGTTTGTTACCCCTAGCCTCGGTATTGATAACTATTACTAAGCTAACGAGAAAAGAAAGTGATATGATTGTCAACTTTTCTCAAAGTAATGCTCGACTCGCGTATATATAGTTCTTATGAAACGCCTACAAATTATTCTACTGTGAAATGTGCTCATACGGCGCAGATCATGATATCACCCGGCTGGTCTCATCTGTCGGGTTTGTGGCCGCTGGCCTTATCCGTTGGTACCTCCCCCTACGAGCGCGGCGTGACGTTGGAACACTACCTGCCCTACCAGGCTTGTTTAGAGTAATGAGACCATATATGTGAGAATATGCCGGCATCCTTGTAATTGCGACCAGCCATATGCATTCCCGCAAAACAACGGATCTCACATCCCCTATTAAGGAAATTTTCGAAGTCCCAGTGACAATCTTTGGCTCCTTGTTATTGCCGTAATTACGCGTCTTTGGAGAAGTTAAATCTCAAATCTCTGATGAATCTCCGATTCTGATATATATAGATTATGGTAGTCACTCCAATACAACTACACTCTACCAGTACTACCGTTACGAGCCCACAGGCCCTTCTGGGGGAAGGGGGGGTGGTTGGCCCGAGCGTTCTTCTAGGCAGCTAGGATTGCGCATCCGCAGCATATTGCCCTTGAATTGGGTCCTGGAATTTGAGGAAGGTACCAAGTTACGTCACTGCTCGTTGGTGTGGGCACTTGACATTAGAAATGGATAGGTGGTAGGCAATTATGTATGTCTTCCGTGGGCGAAGACGAATACTTATATTAACAGGGATTATTCATGCGTTAAAAAACATTTGAGCTATGAAATCGGCCAGTCTATACCGATGCGTATTAGCCCAAATCCCCTTTTCGAAAATCCCCACTCCGCGTATCTCCAATTTAGTCACAGTCCCATCTCCCAAAGTACGGTTGTTCTCTAATTTGGAAAGTACTTCGCGGGCCCTAAGGGGATAAGACTACGAGACAGGACGTAACACAAATAGGTTCTTGAATTATATTCATTTCATTAGGGGATGAAGTTAATTGCGGTGCCAAATATCTGCAAGCCACCGTTTGGATGCACCGGAAATACAAACACCCGTTCCTGTATCACGGGGATTATCCCCCACTCTTATCAAATAAACTCGTGGGTATACTCGAAGTTGTTTCAAACGGACTCTTAACTGCGGTATCATCCCTCGCGTGCATTTGCATACAATCAATGAGTTAACAGCGAGTCCCTTGCGTGTACCCACAATAAACTATGACGACCAGTCGTATAGAGCTATCAGCCAATCAATCAGTGACTGCCAATCAAAACACGAGTGATGACTTATGATGACTCACGTGAGAAGACAGAAACTCTGTTATAGAAATTCGAAACGGAGCCCTCTACCCAAACATGAATCATATTTTGCCATTTAGTATATAAAGTTTTAGTGATATATTTTAACTGAGAAGGTTATTGCAACACTGGAAAGCAAGTCACAGTTATGTACTTCCTCAATACACCATTAGTAACAGCAAGACCACAGTAGGAAGTGGAATTCCAAACAGGTGAACGTTGTCCATAGTGGGATTTCCGTTTAGGCCGTTCCCAAACGGGCCTTAAAATACTTTTGGTACCCTGTGCCTTTTGATTTTTCTCCCTCAATGAAGCCTGTAACTCTTAATGGTTCGATCAACCAAGTATATAGCCCCTACTGCCCCACGATCTCCACCACGATAATGAACACCGCTGGCATTAAATACGCCACTACCCCTTCGTCTGGGGGAGGCGCTGCCCATCCTGCTTTCACCAACAGTGTAGTTTTTACTTGTCGATTAGGGCGCGTTTAGAGGAAGCACAGTTTAGGCCAAAGTCCTGTTAGCACAGTGCCAACAGGGAATTTTGAGTGAGGAAGTGTCCAAGCAGGCACGCTTTTTAGATAACTTTAAGCACCGGCTTAAGGCTTCCCGTCCCGCCATTGCAGACAAGCCCCGGTAGTGTAGTGGTTATCACACCTAGAAACTCGGCACGTAATGAATAGAGCTGTGAGGGTGACTTGGGTTTGAATCCCAATTGGGGCATTATTTTTTTTTATTTTTTTCTGTGTTTCACGTCCCCCCCCTTGTTTATGTCTGTACTGATACATACATGTACAGCCAGCCTGTCCGTGATTTAGTTTTTATACCATTCCGTCATGTAGTGCAGCACACCCGTCATTAAGACTCGAAGCAACAAAACATATAGTATAGTTCCTGCCCACGCAAAAGGAAGTAAGTCACGGATACTGACTCTACCACCATTTGTTACTGGCCATGGGAAGTCCCCTTTTGGGGGGGGGGGGGGGTTGATAGCCTGCCACGGTTACATATGACCTTAGCAGGGCAGGGCGGAGCAGCGGTATCATGTAGCGGCCGAGAGAATGTATGCGCCGCAAAGGCTCCCCCCACCCCCCGATGGAAGGACTAGCCTGAGTCACAGTTCCAAGAGTGAAGTACACAGTGTGAGCAGAGACGTTAATGTACTAGGCTAGGCTATCATATACATATTCAGAAGTGTCCGATGGAAATTGCATGACTCCGTCGGGAGCGGAAGCAAGGAAACTACATATCACGCAGGCGGGCACAGGGGCGAGTGATGGTCTATAATTGCTCATAATCAGTGCTCCAGGAACGCCCCTACCAACAGAGAAGATGCATGTGCGTAACAAAAGATATAGAAACCACCGTGACTTTGTGGAAACCTTACAAATAGCGGCGGTAACCCCCCATACCACCCCTACCACATACTTCAATTGAAGTAAAGATCGATGTGAACCTGCATCTTATTGGCAGAATCAAATTAACAATTGCGATTAAGGTCAGCAACAAAACTGCCCGGCACAACCCAACACTTGCACCTTGCCCTATGCAAGCACAGGAGTTAAGATCACCTGCTAGGAATGAATCCATTTACAGAGAGACATCGGCAAAAAAGAGAGAAACTGTATAGAGAGTGTGGCCTAGGGAGTAAGCACTCGCCGAGAGAGCCACCACCACAGATACAAAGAACAAAGACACATGCGCCGATACAAACAACGGACGGAAAAAAGAGAATATCTCATGCGTTTACTGCGGGTGATAACCTCCATCACTTCCGCTCTACCGCTCCTCCTCCACCCATCTCATCCTCCCCATTACCCCCCCCACGTCCTCCCCGGCCTCCTCCTTCCACACACTACTCTGGTGGGCCTGAACCGGGACGCTCCCCGCCTCCTCTACCTGGAATTGCCAAACAAGGAATTCATGCAGCCACATCGTGTCAGATGCAACGCTCGAGCCTTCCACTGACGACCTCCTGTGGCCTACTACCGGGCACCGTGATGATCAGGGGCCGGGACGGGTAGAAGCAGCTTAGACGTAGGGAGGGAAATGCGCTCGTACCCGCCGGGAGAGCAGCCGGCGAGCTTTGGGGTGTCTGTGTACTTGGGGCTGGTACGCTGCTCTAGAAAGGTGTTGATGAGCGGATGGGCGAAACGGTGGTAGGAGTGGAAGAGCTAGAGATGGCAGCCATGGTGGTGGGAGTTGTTGTAGTAGTAGCAGCAGTAGTAGTAGTGTGGGAAAGAATGATAGTAAACATGATTGTGATAAAGTACTCTACAGATATACAAAATAATGGGCCACCTTGCGAGCGCGAGGGCGGGTTTTGGTATACGTATACACATACTCCTTCGTTCCGAAAAGACACACTGAATATATTGACCACCAGGCAAGTACTTAATGTACTTAAGTACATGTATTTTTAGGGGAACAGTTCCATTTACACAGGACACATCTACCCTTCCTATTAACTACGTCATGTAGCAAGTAAGTACTTACATAAGTACATAGATGGTTCAGTTAAGTATCATCCCTTAACTCGTCTGCCAATAAAATAGTGCCCAACTAAAACAAATCTGGTGTGTGGCCTTACTAACAAACAGATCTCAATACACCTATTACAGTGGGGGTGGGGGTGGGGAGCAGACGAAGTGGATAGCGAGTGATAGTCCATGACCAACATAACCCCCGCGAAAGGAGAAGGAAAAAGAAACGCACCGGGTAGTACAATCGAGCGTCAACCTCATACTTAAGTACATGTAAGTATCTCGGCCTGGATGGAGACATGATAGAGTCCCGGCGGATGAACGCATTGCCTCGGCCAGGAGGGACCCCTCCTGTGGTATTTCCCCTAGCCCTGTCGCACCAGCAACAAATGCCAACTACATGTACTTAGTACATGTAGCCAAAGCTTACTATAAGGGTAATCTTTCTATAAGGGTCCTTTACCGCCCGGACGTAAGACTCGTATGGGCCCTCTTTGTCAAAGGTACTCCTGTTCTTCCATAGCTTGACTAGGAGACTAAGTTCAGATCCCTCCCCAGCCGATTAAGCCATGAAGTGGACAAGCAGGCTGACAGGCGCGGAAAAGAATATAGACAGGCAAGCGGGCGGACGAGCAGGCCGGCGGACGGGCAGGATCGCTGCACATTCTACATCTAGCCTTCTGTAGTCCTATATGCAGGAAAGTCATATATGCCAGACCATGGTACTTCTGCAGTGAGTCTTCACCCTAACAAGGGGCGCCTAACAGGGCAATCGCTGCAGAATAAGATATGAGATTTAAGTTAAGTACTAGCTAGTAGCGTAGTACATAAGCCAAAAACATGTCACTCCCCGGCTGCATGCAATTAATGATGTAAACAAAAAAAAATGTCGCACTCCCCTTGCCCGCTGGGGACGCGAAATGATAAATAAAAAAATAATGCCCCGGTTGGGAGTCGAACCCAAGTCACCCTCACGGCTCTATTCATTACGTGCCGAGTTTTTAGGTGTGATACCACTACACTACCGGGGCTTGTCTGCAATGGCGGGACGGGAAAGCTTAAGCCCGAGCTTCAACTTTGGCTAACGGGTACTCTTCTATCAGGGTAACCTCCCGCTCTATAAGGGCATCACTCTCTAGCCCGTGTGCTTGCTTGGTACCCTCTATAACCAGGCTTCGGTCCCGAGCGTACCCCTTCTAGAAATCCTCCGCCATAGCGCTGTGGAAGGCTTCACAGTAAGGTACATACATATGATGATGGAGAAGGCCCCGATCGAATCTCTCCAGCACATTTGACATCCCCATATATCAAGTACTTATCCGCTTAGTAGCTGAAAGGGTTCGACTGAGTTGCTTCCCCCCTGAACCGTCCTCCAAACGTAACTGTTCCCCAATCACTAAGTACCCCATACAGGTACATGAGGTATTCAAGTAAACGAACATCTACCCATGCACAGCCACAATACATACCCAAGGTGTGACAGGCGGTTGTGCTTGGTGGCCCGTTTTGCGGATCCGAGGCATCGAAAACTCTGTTCCAAAATCTCCCCATAAGTATTCCTTCCACCCACTAACGAAACGCTGTTCCCTACTGAGCCAGCTCCCAACGGGCCCGGCCCCAAGTTAATATATTACAACCGGAGCACAAACCCCATCCCCCACCCGGCGGGGAGAACCAATTGATCCGTGCAACCCGAAAGATATGGCGAGGGCGGGTCAAAGTCTGAAACGGTGCTTACGGGAAGTACAAGATGTTAGCCCGCACCCCGTCTGCCCAAACCAAACCTCAAATACATGTATGTATGTAGTAACCCTGCTGCACGGCAAGAACCGGCCGCGACCTCTCCACCCCACCGCGCCACGACAGTCCCACGAAACCACTATGTATACCCGCACTAGATAAGCACTGACTGGGCATGAGGGGATGAACAGCCACAGCCTGTGCGCACACATATACACATGTACATCTCCCAGCCCAGACCTACCCCCCCCCCCCCCTTTGAAGCAGATGGCCACCACTCCCCCCCCCCGGCGAGCAGAGTAAGTACACGTCTACCCGCCTGCAGGATCGCCTACTTGGTACCGCGACACACTGCACCAAGCAGATATACAGGTACACCCCCATCCCCAACACCACCCAAGTAATCAACCACAGTACCCCTCCCCGGGGCGCCAAGACAAGACCAAACCGCCGAGTGATAGTCTATGAACGAACCCGTGTTGGGCGGAAAGCGAGGGTTGAGACTCACGGGCATAGATAGACGGGGTGTGTTCTCCTTCACACTACGCCAGCCCGGTCATACTACGCTAGCCCAGGTAGAGGATAGTAGAGTGCCGCCGCCGCCGGCGTCGGTCGGGTCGGGTCGGGTCGGATCATAGGTCCTCACTCGCTCGCACGACTTTCTATTTTAGTAGAGTACGTTACCCCACGACAGAGGGTCGAAGGTTCAGCCATTCTTCAATAACACACCCGTCTAAGTACTTGTAAGTATGTACCTGATAACCACCTAAACTACATGTATCTACCGGCCTACATACATGCTGTAAAGTACATACTAAATCTCTACATCTAACCGCCCACCACCAACCCCCCCGCCCCCGCCGCCTCTCCACCCTCCTCCCCTACCAAAACCAAGATGCTAAAAAAAAAAGAACTTTTCCCAACCAGCCTGCGTAAGCAAAAGAAATAACCCAGGATAAGAAAACGCACCTACCCCTTCCCCACCCACGACCTCTAGAAGAAAGGGGAATGACCAAATTAAGGGGACCAAAAGCAACCAACGAGTGGAGAGAGTAAGAGTACTTGCCACCGTGGCGGCATGGATACGATATGGATACGAGAGAAGGGGGGAGAGGAAATAAGAGACAATAGAAGAGAGATGGAAATAGAGAGAAGAGAGAAGAGACGGAAAAAAACATTGAAAAGCAATATGAGAAAAACCACAAAACAATATTGGCCAGCCGGGGATTACAGTATAGAAACGTAAGCAAACAATGAATCTGTAAGCTTACCGCCACCTACACACCCAAGGCAAAGCTCGCCAGCAACGATCTCGACAGCGCTTGTCTGTGATCTGCTCTAGCCAGCTTCATGCCTGCCTCAAAAGGAAAGAAAAAAAAAAGGTAAAAAGGCAAAATGCGGCGCTTGCATAAAGAAAAATCACTCTAAATAAACAAAAGAAAGACTAAAGAAAAAGAAAAAAAGCTACCTGCTACACTACACCCCATAAGCTGGCGGCGCCTCCCTCTCCCTGCCCAACTCCCTCAGCTCCCTTTCAACATGCCACATATCGGCGCCCTCCCCCCTCCTCTTCCGCTCTTCCTCCAGCCGCCGCTGCATCTCCCCCGCTAGCTTCATCAAGAACGCCTTCTCTAGTATCCCGCTCCCATGCGCCGCCCCCGCTCTCAATTGCGGCCTCTTCTCCGACCTCGCGTCCGCCGCTGACGTAGCTGTGGCAGCAGCAGCTGCTGCTGTAGCGGCTGCGGGGGGATACGTTATGTTCTCTGTAGCCACCGACGACGTGGGCGACGGCGGGACCACCAGTGTCACCGGTACCGTCGCTTGCTGTCCTTGCCCCTGCGTCGGCGTTACCGGCCCCGCAACCGGGTCAATGAACCTCACGCCGCTGCGCCTCGGCGCCACCTCGTCCTGCGTTGACGGCTCCTTCTCCGTAACCACCGGCTGTGGCGGCGGCGGTGGCGTCTCCTCTGACAGCTGTGTGGCCGGCTGCGAGGAGCGTAGGTTAACAACCCTGTGCTTTCTCCGCTTCCCGCGCGTGCGGCCCGCGGCGCCCGCGAGCGACGACGAGCTGCTGGTGTGGTGCGTGCTGGGCCGCGACGACGAGCTTCCCGTTGTGCTTACAGCGTCTCCGTTTTCCGAGAACGTGTAGGTGCTGCTTGCGCCGCTGAATGGGGTTCCTGGGGGTTCCAGGGACGCGGGGGTCTTGTCGCCGCCAAGGGCCGCAGAGCCGTTTCCGGAGGCCCAGGCGCGGAATACTACGTCTGGGATGGAGGGGGTACCGACTGACAGTGTCTTCTGCGAACAGCTAAGCGTCTTGAGCATTGCTAAGTTCTTCTCCGAGAAGGATATGGACGGTGAGTCAGATTCCGAGTCTGTGGGTGAGAGTAAGGGGTTTATTCCGAATGCGGCTGCGGTCTCCTCGTCTTCCTCGGCGGTGGAGGCCCCCTCGTTGGGGTTAGGCACGGGAGCGTCGAGGCCGAGGGAGGCAGCATATTCGGGATTCCAGAGGCGGAGGGAGAGGCGATGAACGGCGACGGGGAGCTCTTCCTGGAAGAGGCCACGAACTTGGCGCTCTATCTCCTTCTGGAGGTAGTCCTTGATGAAGGGTATTGAGTCGAAGGTCGACGAGACCTTTAGTGACTCTAGGGGGTCATTGCGGAAGACAAGGGTAATGCCTTTTGCCTTTGAGAAGACGAGGATGATGAAGCCTGACAGGCGGAAATCGGAGAGCGTGATCTGGAGCGGGATCGTTAGCGGGGCGGAGGCGGCGAGGGGCGTAGGTGAGGTGAAGGACGGTGTGGTGGAGAGGTAGGTGTTTAGTGGGTTTGCCTACAGGGGGGGGTAACGATGGTCAGTATTGGTCGGAAATGATAAACATGCAGCAAGCAAGCAGTATTGCCGGCGTGACGTAGGTGATATAGTAGGTAAGGAACAGCCAATATAGCCGGTTCGCTGAAAGAGCAGCAACCCTGTCACGCATCAAGGCATAGCAGGTCATGGTAGGCATAGGTAAGGTAAAGTAGGTAAAGTAAAGCTGTAGGAATCAGGCACCCCCACCAGGGGAGAGCAGCCCACAGCTCCCACGGGAGGTATCGGAAGTAGCAGCACCAACGTACCTGAACCTTCGTCTTCAGCGTCAGCGACGCATCCCCCTCATAGCTCATCCTAAAGATGCCCCTAAAGCGATCCTCGGCCAGATCCCCAATCTCCAGTATCTCCAAATCCGGCGCGCTCTGCCCCAGATTTAGCTCCTCGACAAAGATGTCATCGACGATGATGGGCGGCTTCTGCGACTTGTTGAGAGCGGCCGTAAGTAGCGACTTCGCGTGCGTGTAGAAGGCCGACGACGTCGTGCTGGACGTGGTCAGCGGCGTCCAGTTGAAGTTGAATGCCATAGTTTTTTTTTTTTTTGTCTGTCTACTTGCGGAGGTGCATCCACGGAACGAATCAGATCGCGTGCTGTGGTGACGTTAACTTTTTTTTTTGCCCTCTCCGATATCAAGCACAATGGAAATAATCCGCTGCTGTAGTGAAGTAGTAGATAGTAGTAGTAAGGTAGGTATCGACTATTAGTGAGAAGCAGATGGGAAATAGAAAAGTGGAGTGTCTTTTGCTCTGCTCTGGTCGGATGTCGTATGTGTGGGGGGGGTCGTGGGGGGAAGGTGAAGGGGGGGGTGTGAAGGGAAGGAAAAAAAGGGAAAGGGTTAATGTGGAGTGCAGTTAATTGTGATGGATGGTGGTGTGGTGGATGGTGGTGGTTGGTGATGGGGGACGATGATGGGATCTCGTGTGCTCCGTTTTTTTTTTTTTCTTTCACTTCTTTGATGGCGGGAACTAAGGAAAAAGCCAAATCAAAAACAGGGGAGAAAGCACAGAATAACAAGCAGGACAAGAAAAGGGTCGAGATAGATAGAGAGAGAGAGAGAGAGTATGTAGTAGTAGTAGTGGTAGTAGTAGTAGTAGTAAGTAGGAGTAGTGCCGGCTACAACCAATATTGTACGTATCTATGGGATGTTTTCTTTTCCTAGCTCTGGATAAAATCCCCCTAAAGTAGATACATATAGAAAGATTCAGGTTCAGGTCCAAGGTTCAGCTAGGTCCAGGTGCGGGCAACATATCCTCACTCCGCCCCCCTCTTCCAGGCTTTTACTACCATTCCTTGTCTAAGGTACAGTAGGCTTATGTGTTTTCGTTTTTTCATAACGTCTGGATCAACGGGAAAAAAAAAAACCGGAAAAAATCGCTTCGTGAAATGACGGCCAATTGACTAAGCGAGGTTTTCCCGAACCCGAGTTCCGACGATCTCCCTTTAGGTTCCAACCAAGCCCAACCCGGGCATAGCCACAGCCAACCACAAAACAGCGCAAAAAACAAAAACTTACGGTTCGGAAAAACTGTCTGAGAGAGAGAGAGCGAGCCTGAGGAAAAGTGAGGAAAAAGACCTCCCCCCGCAATACCTACGGCACAGTATGTACTCTAGTCTACTCTAGAGATACATATATGTATGGAGTACCTACAGCTACTCTAGCACCATAGCTACCCCGCAAAAAAAAAAAAAAAGTAATATCCGGACTCAAGACCGACGACCTCCGCTCCCCCGTATATTCTTCGCATCCTAACAGGTGAAGCTGTAAAATCACTCTTCACATGCCTCAGAGGGAGCGCTGACTTAGATTTTGTGCCTGTGCGTGTGCCAGACTGCTCCTAGTGGTTTAGTCCGTCCAGGTTAGCTAGCCCTGCGCCTATCTCTGGGACTCGCTTGCTGGTTGGGGCCTGAAAGTAGCGCTTGTCAATCAAAGTCTATCATCAAGCTCTTACTTAATTCTGCCCTATCCATCCACCCATCCATCCATACCTCTCCATACCCATCCATACCCAGCGCCTATGTAGAGCAGAGCAGCAACAACAACAAACCACACAACCTCCACTGCACCAGATCGCTGCACTTTCTCCCAAATACGGTCCAGATCCCCCCTTATCCAGATGCAACCGACCGATCAACCCAAGATCCCCCCTCTAAGCCCAGCGCCCCCCCCAATGGGTTTCATTTCATTTCGCGCCAACTCACTGTGGCGATGGTAATCGCAAAGGAGAGGCCGATCTGGCATGATGATTAAAGCCCGCTAACCGTTTTTTTTCTCCCTCTAGTTTTGCTTCTTACGGGCGGGTTGCGAATACGCTCGACGAGTGATGGGGCGTGAGCAGCAGGAGCCCGTGTATGTAGTCACAAGACATCACTCGGAGTGCGTGTGTGGGAGGGGGGGGGGGGTTGTAATAGCATGTGATTTCCCCGGAATATATATGGATCTGCGGCGGAAAGTGCAGGATCTGATCTACCATGAATTAATTGAAGCCCCCTCCCCCCCCATCCCCTTTCCGTGTAAGTGAGCAGGTGCGTAAGTAGGTAGGAGGTGGGTTGTAATATAGTGGGTTATATCGCCGCCGCCTGTGCCCGGGACACATGTCCACCACCACCCCTCCCCCTTCGCTGAAAGAGGACATATCCGAGTGACGAGTTATGATCCACACCCGTCGTGTGCGTGCTACATGTGTTGAGCAAAAGACAATCACCACCGCACTGTACACGCCTTCAAATACCAACCCCTCTCCAATTTCCAAGGGGCATGTGTACGACTACATGTAGTGTATACTGCAGTATGGAAAGGGAAGAGTGGTACATGTATGGTGTAGTGGGGTGGGTACATACATGTAATTGTGTCTGCCCCCCCCCAAATGTATCGCAAGCCTATAGCTAACACGCCACTACGACATCGTGTCCCTCACCCCAAAATTCCCCCCAGGTGCCCAGCTTTGCCCACCCATCCCCAGGGGCCCCAAGCACCCCCGTATCCTCACCCCCTCACCCCCTTCCCCCTGAGCTCATCCCTCATCTTCTCAGAGATCATCTCATTCTCATCCGCGTGCGTACCTGCCCACCACCCACCCCAAGCTCATCCCCCCCCTACCTCCTCATCGCTTTCGAATTTCATAGAGTACACCCCACCCCACCCCACCCCCACCATCCCTCCTCGTGCCTCATACTCTAACACTCCCCTCACATCACACATCCGTTACACCACAATCACCATACAATCCAATTCTGCCGATATTACTATGCTTATTAACCGCATCCAGCTAGATCACACGACGCTACTACTATTTATAGTAGCGGCGGTTTCCTAATACGGGTCTTCTACTATTCTGTTCTGTTCGGGCTGTGGGAGGAATATGTTGTGTTATCCAGATAGTAAAAGGTGCAATGTACCTACAAAGGACTAAGTTGAAGTTGACTAAGTTGACTACATTGTATGATGTAGAATACACAAAGGAAATAGTCCAGTTAAGAAGTGGTAGAAAAACAGACCCCCCATTTGAATCCCCGTTTGATGTCCGCTCGGCCGCATTAACCCTAAACCCGCACCACCTGCAGGATGGTTTGAAAAGCACATGTACCCAAAGAAAAGGGAAATAAAGAAAGAAAAAAAACATGTTCAAAGAATAGAAAGGAAAAATAGAAAAGAGAGGAGGAAAAAGTAGACGTAGAAGGAACGACACCTAGTAAACTAAACAAAAAAAAATAACACCCAGATCCCATTACCCATCATGAACGTTCGTATCAGCATAAACTCTCATTTTCGCCGCCCTTCACATATTTTTTTCATAGCTCATCCTTTATGGTTGAATACGCCCCCTTCACCTTCTCTGTTGCGCTCTGTACTGTCTCATCAACGACTGAAGCTGCAGACGCCACCGAGCTCGCCGCCTTCTCAGCATATCCAGTCTGAGTCCCATAAACCGCCTCCGACAACGAACTAGCCGCTTGCTCGACATATCCCGTCTGCGTCCCAAAGACAACCTCCGACAGCGAACTCTTCGCGCTCTCCACCGCCTCAGAGATCCTACTCTGCGCACTCTCAACTACCCCTTGCTGCGGTCCATATATCATCTCAGAGATCCTCGCCTGCGCCTGCTCATAGCTCTCACCAATCGCCGACCCCGCCGCACCCAGTCCCTCCACCATGGCCTCTGTTGCAGCAGCAAGATTCTCGCCAAGCACCGACGTGGCCGTGTTGGCGCTCTCGGCAAAGGCGCTGGTGGCGGACTCGAAAGTTCCCTTAGAAGTCCCGTAGACGGCCTCTGAAATGGCGCGTTGTGCGGACTCGGCGGCCTCCTGCATGCGTAGCGTTGCGGACTCAAAGGCACCGGTTTGCCGGCCGTAGATAGCTCCGGAGATTTTCGAGGCAGCGCTTTCGTAGGCTTCGCTGAGAACGCTGGTGACGCTTTCGTCGGTGCCTTGTGTAGTTCCGTAGACTTGCTCACTGGCGGCGGAGATGGCGGCGTGGACTTGAGAGTTTGCAGCGGCGATTATGCTTTCGAGGGCGGGAGGCGGGGTCATCATGCTGCCGACTGCGCTGGTGGCGGTCTCGAAGTTGTCGGAAGCGAAGCTGGAGGCGGACCCATAGCTGTCGGAGATGATGCTGGAGGCAGAGTCGTAGGCACTTCCAGCGGCTGATGTAGCTCGAGAGAGAATGGGCGCATCGGTTCCGTACATAAGCGACGAGAATCTGCTCATTACACTCTCGGTGTATGCTGGTTCTTTTCCAGAGATAAGCTCAGAAACGAAGGCCTTGACTGACTCGAGGCGCTCTTCGGCCGAATCAGTGACGGCCGAAGCATACTCTCCGGCGACTGATGCAACTGATTCAGTAAAAGGTTGTGGAGTACCGTATACTACTGAAGAGGCAGCACTGGCTACACTCTCGGCGCTTTGTGAGAGCCTGGATGAAATTATTTCCAACGTTGGGGTAGGAGGAGCTGTAGAGTTCTTGTCAGTCTCAAGGAATCACCCTACTCAAGAGGGGCGTAACCTACGTGAAACTGCCGTAGATGCAATATTGTACCAACTATCATATGTGATCTGAGCCTCCTTCAAAGCTTGCTGGTACTTCTCTTTGGCAACACTTAAAATGCTTTCCGAGGCGGGTTGTGGCGTTCCATAAACTGCAGTGCTTGCAGCGCTAAGAGCTGAATTATAACTTGCTTGCGCCACTCTAGATGCACTGTCAAATCGACCTTGAACCTTTGATGCTTCATTGAGGAGACTTGTGTATTGGGATTGAGCAACTGTTAAAGCCTGGTTATAGGCTTCCTTCGCAGCAGATGCAGCAGAGTCCTTATGCGGCAAATCCTCAGGATGAACCATTGTAGCTACTCTACGCATTGCCTTACGATACTCATCTTTAGCAACCTTTTGTGATCTTTCGTAGGCTGCTTGCGCCTGAGATGCAAGCAACTCTATTCTGGGCGTGGGCGTCCCATAGATTACACTGCTGGCAGCTGCGACAGCTGCAGAGTACTTGTCCGTTGCAATATTAACAATTGATTCGCTTGCTGGTTGTGGGGTTCCGTAGAGGACGCTTGAGGCAGCACTGAGAGCAGAGTCGTACTTTTCACTAGCGATAGACGCGTATTTCTCTTTAGCACCTTGGGTTGTAGTTGTGCCGCCCAAAGCTTCGGAAACGGCGCGAGAGGCATCGGACAACTTATCGCTGGCGGCGTCGATGATGTTGCTTACTTTTTCGCCGAGGGTTTCTTCTTCGGGATCAAGCTCATATTCAACTCTGGAAGCACCTACATAACCGGCATAAACGCCACCGGGAACATGCGCTTTAACTACAGTAGCCAATTGGGTAGATTCTTCTTTTCCGGGGATCGCATTTCCAATAGCAGTGGCCGCTTTTTCAAAAGCATTCGGCTGAGTGTTATAGATCTGCAGGCTCATCAGCGGTGCACCAATCGTGATCTACACCGATACCCGATGTACTCTACCTTTTCTGAGATTACAATTGTAGCGCTTTCCACTTTTTCGCTAGCGACGCTGGCAACGCTCTCAGTAACGGGCTTTTCCGTGCCAACGGCAGCAGCCGAGACTTTGTCAGCAGCATTCTTCAGAGCTCCTTTCCCTTTTACTTCCGGGATAATTACCTCCTTTACCTCCTCCACTTTCTCCAATACATGCTGTCCAGTCTTTTCTGCAGTAACGGGTACGATTGGGTCTGAGAAGTCGTCTGACGAATCGGCCAGCTCAATTTTCCTCTTACAAACCTTCTTCAATCTCTGCAGCTCTTCAGCAGCATGTTTCGCGATATTGGTCGCCTTCCCCTCCCATTCCCCCTCGACCCACCTTGTTACTTCAATGAGTTGCTTATTTTTTTGCGCAGAAGCTATGATTTCCTTCTTTAGGGCTTCAAAACCGTCCTTCAATGCGTGATATCGCCGCCACTCTTTGTACGAAACGTGGTCCATCCATGCCCACTTCATCCCAAGTTCTTGCATCGACAAATCCCGCACTGAGTCGAGGACCTGGAGGTGATTATCGGCAGCGGCTGCGACATCATCATAGATTGATGAAAGATGGTTCTGAGATTCAACGCGCTGCCCCTGAGCTTTGTCACGGATCTTCAGGCCAGCTTCTTTGGTTGAAGTAACCAGAGTGTCCAAGGCAGCTTGTGTCTCCTCGGCGCTACTCTCCGGGGTCAACCTAGACGCGAGCTTAATAGTCGCCTTCTTAATGTTGTTAAATTCCTTCTCTACTAGCTTCTGGAGGGCAACAATTTGTTTCGCTGCATATGAGGCCTTCTTCCCCTTGCCCTTGATCGAGATTTCATCAATCTGCGCATTAAGATCGCTCGATGTCTTTGCAGCCGAATCTTTGAACCTCTGTGTGTATCGGGAAAGGTCTTCTTCAACTAGCACACGAACTTCGTCAAGGGAAAGTTTTTTAGCGTGATCTGTAGATGCCTGTTTTTCTTGAGATGCACTCGACGGTGCAGATGACCTAGCTGATGCGGCTTTTGCAGATGCGGACAAAACAATTGAGTCCAAGGACACTGAAGATGCCTCGGCGGCTTTGGATGCATCAGGGTTCGTCAAAGAAGAGAAAAGAGAACCGGGCACGGACACTGCAGGTGTTCTGCAACAAGATTTTTCAAGTTAGCCTTGAAATTCTGAACAACACATACGGCAAGGATCACATAAATAGAGTAGGAGGGGAAGGTGTTTTTTTTTTTTTTTTTTTTTTTTTAAACCCTCCAAAATCATATATTCGGATTTTTTTTGTGTATGCGGCGGCCGATAACCAACCACAGTGTCAAGAATTGTTACATAAATTCGTCTCTCATATTTTCGTGATACTCACTCCAATCACCCCCAACACGGTATCATGGTATTTCCCATCCAAAGAAAAGACTTTTTTGACCCAAACCTCTAAACAAAACGAGGAAAAAATAAAAATCCAATTAAGGACTTACCCGTTGCCAGCGCCACCAAGGCGTTCTCCAATTCTCCCAACTTGTGGGCGAACAACGTCGCTCCAAATGCCAATACCCCAATAAACAGCCTTCTCTCCATTTTCCCTGACTAGAGGGGCCACTATTGTGAGAGCCACGTATTTTGTTTTCTCGTAGGCAATCACTACATGCGGGAGCGCTTTCTCATACGCGGGGATAACAATGTTCCTATAAACACCCTCTAATTGCTTCTGAGAACTCTCGATGAAAGGCTGTGTGGTGCCGTAGAGCTCGACAGCCTTGGCGACTTGCGCAGAGAGATATTGGTCGTAATAGTACTTGGACTTCGCAGAGATTTTGCTAACACTAGGTTTTACTGCGCTGTCGTACTTGTTCGTAACAAAGTTTCGGGTAGTAGCGACGTGGGGAGCAGCATAATGGTTGTAAGAGTCCGTGACTTTGTCGTAGGTTGGAACAATGTATCTCTCGTTGGTTTGTTTGATCCACGGAGAATACTCAGTGACATAGGGCTCGAGATATTGGTTATAATAGGGTTCAAAATGCGGCCGTAATGTCGTTGAAACAGTGTGAGAAGTATGGCAGATAGTTGGCGAATCGTTTGTCGGTACATCAGGACAGACAAAAAGGACAGTATATAGGAGATACCAAGCAACGACTCTAACGGTTTCACGATAAGCTTCATGTTGTTGAACAGACAACTGCGAGGGAGATCACTGTGGGGGGCTTACCTAGCAAAGACATTCAGAGCGGTGGAACTGCCAGAGCCCGTTCGCAAAGGGGGGGATGATGGAGCCCGGACGCTCCGCTTAGTGTCTACTACACCCATGTCTCTCTAGGATCTTTCACTTTGAGATGTGTACAGTCCGTTGTGTCGTTCGTGAATCGGAGGGAGAAACCGCGAGAAGTGATGAGATTGAGGGGGAAAAGGGAAGAGGGAAGAGGGAAGAGAAGAAGGACCTCAAGTAGATCGAAGAGGAACCAAGATTTCAAGAAAATGAAAAAGATGGCAGATTAATGCCAGAGAGGATAGATATGATGAAACCCGTTCCCGGAAGGTGCAGCGTGCATGAACAGGACTCTACTCTATTCGAGCTTCCTGTAACAGCCGTAACCGGTGAAAGGCAGGGGTTATGGACCAGGCGTGAAGCAGCAATGGTATCGAGTTGTGGAAGGAAGGGAATCCGTGAAACAAGTTGCCTATATGTCTATTTCATTCAGCTAGGTATATGTGCTTTACTCTAGGTACTTTCATAGTCATAGACCGCGCTCAATAATCACTGAGCTGCTGCTGTTACAGGTTTATGAATCTACAATCATGCTTGGGTTGGGAGGAGAAAACCTATCACATGAAAGATAATGTAGAGACTGACTGATTCTAAGCGAGTATCTGCATCAGGGAACATCATGGGATGACGATTTTGAGGGGAGCAGCAGGTTATGTCTCTCTTTCCACAGGCTGCTTTCTCTTTCTTAAGAATCAAACATTGTTGATAGGGAGTGATGTAATATTGTGGCAATAATATCATTAATTAGGCGCTAGACGCTTTTTGGCTCAGGTATTTAACTGGGTTTCCCACAGGAATTGATAATATGCATACCTTAATATACCCTTATGGTGAATTATACAGTCTGCAGGGTATGTGGCGTAAAGAAGGCTGCCCAGTAGTGCAAGTGAGACATGAGCTGGTGAGGATCCCAGCGTTGCGAGAGTGTCCTCCGCGTCTGCATCCTTTCCCTTACCCATCCTCCCCACGCATAACTTTTTTCTTTTCTTTTAGAGCTCCCGGCACACTCCACACTGCCCCCTCCACCCCACGGGTCTTCGTAAAGATCTGGCCAGCTCGCGTCTTCTCCGGGATACCTATCACCACCGGCTAAGCGGCGGCCGTACTACTGTCGGCCTGAAAGCCTGCTGCTCTCCTTGTGCTCCCGCTGATTTTTCAACCACACTGGCTACTCATCAAAGCCCTCGCTCGTGAACATCGAACTTCCCATCTCCTCAGTCACAAGCCGTCACCATGGATCCGGTACCGGATCCGCAGGTCGACGTCATGAATGACCCCGCCTACAATACGAATCCCCCCAACGATGGAACGCAAGACGGAGAACCAGATCATTGTCGTATATGCCGTTCAGAGGGAACTCTAGAGGAACCTTTATTTCACCCCTGCAAATGCAGTGGTTCTATCAAATTCGTCCATCAGGAGTGGTATGTTAAGCTGACGTCCTACCCATTACTAAAAAAAAAATCCCTTTTTTTCCTGACCTTCTAACTTTATACCTGGTAAAAAGCTTAATGGAATGGCTTCAACATTCCCAAAAGAAACATTGCGAGCTATGCAAAACGCCTTTCCAGTTTACGAAGCTATACGACCCCGAAATGCCCTCCACAATTCCCACGCCACTGTTCTTACAGAAGCTATTTAGGCATCTTGTACAAAATGTCATACTGTGGGCTAGGGGTGCCTTGGTCGGCTTCGTTTGGCTGGGGTGGCTACCATGGTGTGTGCGGTGGATGTGGAGAGGTTGGTTTTGGATCGGTGATGGTGGTTGGCAAGGATTCTATACCAGGAACCCTATTCGGGAGTCTGGTAGTTCGACTGGCTCATTGTCACCAAGGGTATCATCATCCATTGGAAACGGGACTAGCCCAGCTGTTGGTCGAGGGATTATCCAATACTTCTCGTCTCCTGGGTTGATAGCTGGCAAGATGAGTCCTGTAAATGCTGGCGCAGTTAACGAGAGCGTTTTAGGCAACTCCACAGCATCGAGGATATACCCAAATGGCCTCTTCTTCGACTCGAATCCGTTTTCGAACCTTACTCGATACCAGGCGGTTAACAATGTCATTATTGATACCCTTGAAGGCCAATTGCTTACAGCTCTTATCGTTGTTTCTTTCATACTCATATTTCTAATCCGCGAGTGGGTAGTTCAGCAACAACCGGCTCTGGCTGGAGGTCCAGTTGCGGCAATGCTACCTCAAATGGAGGTCAGAGAAGAGATTCAGCAGCCGCTAGCCGAGGAAGAGGAGGAAGATGACGAAGACGAAGACGACGAAGACGAAGACGACGATGATCATGATCTGCTACCCCTTAATACAGCTGAAGAGGAGGCAGAACAGGAAGGGCATTACAATCGTGCAGTCATAGGTGCTGAGCCCGCGGGGCCTAGGCCTAGGGCTATCGCACCTGTTCGAAGACGACGCTTCCCACCTTCCGATCCACCTACACGTTTTGAGGATGAAAGCATTAGTTCCGAGAGTGCTGGGAGGCAAAGTCAAGGGCATGTTCTTGGTAGTGGCAGCAGAGACGCTTTCAAGGGCAGCACCAATGAAAGCTCCTCTGAAGGCTCCTCAAGCCATCCTATAAGACCACATGTTAATCGTGAAATAATTGCGAGGGCTGCGGAGGTGAGGAGGGGCATGGAAGAGAGGGCTATTCCGTACAATTTTGGCCGATCTATACCCAACGATCAATCATTCAAGTTTGGAGCCTCCTCCTCTAGAAATGATCACACACCAGAAAGCAGTACCTCGAGTGGAAGCAGAATTTCAGAAATGGGCGGCGTCAAACTTCCAAGCACTCTACCGGATTACAATAAAGATTATCCTAAAACCCTAGATACGAGGGGTATGCAGGTGGTAAGCGGTCACAATGCTAGTAGAAGAGAATTAATAGTAGCGGTACTAATCTTAATTTTGGTGTCCAGTCGAATAATTATGATAGCCCAACAAAACAAGATAAAGATAACAACAGAGATCCTGAATCACATATAGGCTCTGGAACCACTAAAGATTCTTATTCCTCCGATCACGTACCTGACGATTCGCTTAATACATGGGATTCGAATCAACTTGAACCCGAACATGCACTTGAACAAAGAACACCAATAAACTGGGATGATGAAGATCAGGAGGATCAGGAAGAGGAGGAAGAGATGGAAGAGGAGCCGAGAAATAAAGGCAAAGGCAAAGGAATTGACTTCTCTGAAGACGTAGAAGATGCTGGGTTTGGTTCCGATGATTTCTCAACAGGGTACCTGGCTGCATCGGATGACGAGGGCATTGAAGCGGAACAATCTACATCAGGGTTTTATAGTGGGGGGGTTTCTGTGTCGGCTGCTGAAGTCGAAAACAGCGACTCCTCTACTCAACCTTCCACTCCCACAACCAGTGACTCAAGTACATCACCGGCGTATCCACAGCCCGGCGTAGCACTGGACTTTAATATTGGCGATCAGCAGCTTCCAATGGGGCGACAACTCGCAAATGCAGGGCAGGGCCAGAATCCAGCTATGATTCAAGAGCTTATGAGACAGATCAATGACCGCCAACCTGAGATAAGGGATGCACTAAGGCAGCTTGACGCCGAGCGTTTACAGCGCCAGGCTGCCCAGGCCGATCCAGAAGTTAGAGGAAGGGGTGTGGGTTTGTGGGATTGGCTCGTTGGTGATCAACCAAATCGACCTTTCGCCAATATTCCAGGTAACGATCAAGATGATATGGGCACAGATGACGATGAGGACGAGGATGAAGATGATAGGGATATAGATGATATACCCGCCCGTGATGCTCCAGTTATTCCACCGGATGTACAGCAGGCTATTGCAGATGAGGATGCAGCAGATGATTTTGACGGTATTATGGAATTAATCGGGATGCGGGGGCCAATGGCCGGGCTGGTGCAGAACGCAGCTATTAGTAGTGTCTTAATTACAGCCACTGTGGCGCTCGGCGTGGCTTTCCCCTATGTTACAGGGAAAATATGCATGATTATCTTGGTAAGACGATTCAAGGACTAATTATTTTTACCGGACGTTACTAACTTTAAGAGTTTAGGCACATCCTATAATGTTCTTAATCATTATTCCAGTCACAGTCGTCTCGTTTTCTGCGGAATTCGTCGTAGACTCTGCTTCATGCCTTCTCTTCTCGTTTCTTCTGATGTTGGACCAACTTGGGCGGTTCGTCATGAGACTCGTAGGATATGTCATACCAGCGATGTCAGAGATGTCTAAAAGTACAGCAATTACAAGGCTTTTTAGAGACTGGGCCATGGACGGTAAGAATAGGGTTATCTACAAGCTTGCCGTGTTGGAGTCGAATTATTCTACAATCAGAAAATTTCCATCATCTGGAGTTCCACCACTCTCTTGGTTAACGAGGCAGAGCTTGTCAAAGGTTTCTGTCGGTCTCGCGTGGGGCGCGGAAAAAATGGGTCTCAGTCAATCCAACGAAACATACAATTTGCCTCATCTGCAAGACTTTGACGTGCGGGGAATTAGTATCTCATCACCGGCTGCCTTCATCAGTTCCAAGTTTGAGAAGGTCGTTAGTCTTATTCACCGAAATGCTACGGCATTACTTCACCCTAAGGTCTCCGTATTGAATCATAGTGACCCATACCCTCTATATGAGTGGTCTGTATGGGATAGGGTCGCAGCAGTTCTACTAGGCTACGCCTTTTTTACTATGCTTGGCGCAATTTATCTGCATAATGCAAAAAAAAGGAATCTCGGACCCAGGGGTGTTGAGAAACTCGCCGTTGAACTTTTGCAGCAAGCAGGTGGAGTCATGAAGGTCGTTCTTATAATCGGAATTGAGATGTTTGTATTCCCGCTATACTGCGGACTTTTGCTTGGTAAGTATCAAAACAATTTGTCCATGGTAAACGGCATTTCATGAATTCTAACAATTGACAGATGTGGCACTTTTACCATTGTTTGAAGATGCTACCGTCCTATCAAGAGTGCAGTTCTTTGCGGATTTTCCTTTGACCAGCGTTTTCGTGCACTGGTTCGTGGGGACTTGTTACATGTTTCACTTTGCCTTGTTTGTTTCAATGTGTAGAAAGATCATGAGAACAGGTGTACTTTGTAAGCACCTCACTCTTACTGAGTATGATCCAGAAAAAAAACGCTAACTGGATTCGACCCATCAGACTTTATTAGGGATCCCGATGACCCGAGTTTTCATCCAGTAAAGGATGTGCTTGACCGACCAGTAATGATGCAACTTCGGAAAATAGGGTTCAGTGCTCTTATATACGGCGTCCTAGTCCTTGTCTGCCTTGGAGGAGTTGTTTGGAGTCTTTGGTTTGCCACTAGTGCGGTTCTTCCCATACACTGGTCTTCAAACGAGCCTGTGCTGGAATTCCCGGTCGATCTCTTATTTTACAACTTTTTCATGCCTATTGCAGTCAAGTTCTTCAAGCCCTCAGATGGCCTACAGAATATGTATGACTGGTGGTTTAAAAAATGTGCTAGGATGCTTAGGTTGACTAGCTTCATGTTTGGGGAGAGAAAGGCGGACGAGGAAGGGCACCAAGTAAGGCGTACTTGGTCTGCCGTTTTTTTGAGGAAGCGCGGTGATGTCAACAAGCCGGTTAAATCAGAAGCCATGTTGAAGGAGATCCAAGAAAGCGGAGTCGAGGCGTATTTCATGAGGGATGGGGGGTTTGTCCGGGCTCCGGCTTCAGACTCTGTTAGGAGGCCGAAAGGATCTACAGTATTCATCCCAGTATCAGAGGATAATGTCCGTCTTGACCAAGCGCCCGACCCAGCAGACGGGCCGACTGGGCCAAACTCACGGGAACTTCAGCTTGTTTACATCCCACCTTGGTTTAGAACTCGAATTGGGCTCGTTGTTTTGGGCATCTGGGTATTTGCTGCAGTAACTGGAATTGCTGTGACAATTGGACCTTTACTACTTGGAAGGTTTTTCTTGAAGCGTCTCGTACCTGGCCATATCAAGCTGAACGACATTTATGCTTTCAGTGTAGGTGTCTATATTCTAGGCGGTATGATCTACGCTGGAACTAAATGGAAGTTGGCCCGCAAGTGGATTCGCCGTGGAGTCCGAAGTACTAAAGATAGCGAGCATTTCCGCAAAGCAACGATATCATGGGTCGTTCGTGCAGCAAAGGTCTCATATGTTCTTGCTGCCTTTGCTATCGTTCTCCCAACGCTATTTGCACTTATGATTGAGTTTTATGTCATCATTCCAATCCACACATACTTTTCGAGTGGGGAGCAACATGTTATACACTTCATCCAAGATTGGACTCTAGGGGTGCTCTATGTCAAAATGATGGGTAGGATGCTATTATTGGATGCAGAAAGTCCTTGGGCTAGGGCGCTCAGAGGTGTTGTGGCGAGGGGATATTTAGACCCTGATGTGAAGTTAGCTACAAAGTGTTTTATTGCCCCAGCCGGTGGATTCATGCTGGCGGCATTACTGCTACCGCTGGTTCTTGGCTTTGTAGCTGTCAACACTATCTGTAAGACACCTTTCCCATTACTTCTACTGCAGCGGGGACTAACCTATGATACAGTACAAAATGCCTCTTCACAAACCATCAGTCAAATTTATCGATACAGCTATCCAGCTGTATTCGCGATTTTCTTAGTTATTGCCGGTGGTTATGCTCTGAAGTTGCTCGTAGATTCGTGGAAACAGAGCATTAGAGATGAGGTATACCTGACGGGTGAGCGGCTACACAACCACGGCGAAGTTGCAACGGTGCCACCACCGCCGATAACAGGCGTTTCTCCGGCAGCTGATCCTATTATGGCTGGGGATCTTAATCCACCTTTTGCCGAGGTTGCTGACATTAATGTTAGATTAGCGGGGGAGCTGGCAGAACGTAATCTACGGTAATTTTTCTTACCATCTTCCTAGTCCAGCTGATATCCTTGACTTTCGTTTTGAGATTGGTTGATTAGTGCTAGCTGAGCAGCTTCCTTATTGTTATATGTATATTTATCTTTTCTGTCTTTTTTTACTTTCTTGCTGTCTGGCGCATTCTTGTTGAAAAACCTACTATTTGTATTACTTAGGGACTGAGGCGTGTTACGGGAATATCATTGTACTTCTGCGTCATAGAAAAGGGGTTTTGAAGTTGAGGTGTAGCCGACGAGAGCCCGCTCGAGTTTACAGGCTCATGTAAGAGTAGCGGGAAGTCGAGCTAGCTCAAGCCTTCACTATAAATTGACTCAAATTACCTATAGAAGAGGTTTGTCAGTGTGTGTTGGAGCTTCACTTTCCATAGAGACAATGATTTAGGGCGCGTTTGAGAGCCCCCAATGCCGTTACGCCACCAAAACTACATATGCTTTAAATTGCTAGCGCCGGTGCGGAACGTGACCAGCCAGAAGCAAGACACCACACTAATTATAGCGCCGCCGCTGCTAGAGGTTGCAAAATAGTCCCTACCCTCTACCCGCCATCAATACAAGTATCCGCCATGCACGAGAGAGCGGTGTCACCACCGAGTGATACCCCATGACGCGCACTAGTCGGTAAGAATTGCTGCGGCGGTGGAGGGGGGGAGGGGGTCACAGGGTTCCAGGCAGTGTGGGTACTAGGGCGCACTGGGCCAGGCCCAGAAATACGGTTGGTCGGGTCTATCCATCCGAGTAAGCCTGGTCGAGAGGCTTCACTTTGGGCTTGCCTGTAGGTGCAGCAGAGGGTTGGAGGTACACTGGGAATAGTGGGATGTAGGTGCGGGGTTGGGGGGGGGGGGGTTGGGGGTAGACTAGGGGCAGGGACGAGTTTAATTTGTAAGGTCCGCTACCTCGAACCTGGTCCCGTCCCTGTTCTCATCTCTACCCTCGCCTCTACCCTCGAACCCCAAGGTCGTACCATCAGATGCGTTTTGGGAGAGTGTGTCTTGTCTTGGTGAGACCTATTTTTCCTGATGCACCTCCGGTTCTAGATCCTTATGCGTGGTGGCACACTTGTAGCGGGATTTGACTGTATCGATGATCATGAAGGAGAAGCACGAAACGGTAAAAAAAAAAAAAAAAAAAAATTTAATGCCTCCGTTGGGATTTGAACCCAAGTCACACCACCTTCACAGCTCTGTCTTCTACGTGCCGAGTTTTTAGGGATGATAACTACTGAGCTACCGGGGCTGGTGGTGTAATGGCGGGACAGGAAATTTTAAGGCCAAGCCCCCTTGACCGCCCCCGTCATTATCCTGGCCGTCCTGGCCGTCAGGGCGTTAACGTATGTGCATACATACTGTACCGCCCGATCGTATAAAAATATCAGCCTGTTTTGTAGACCTAGAGCTGATACTAGCTTGATATATGCTTTATATATAGGATAAGCTGTATTTTAGCCTGTTTAGGCGATAATCTTGATATTTGGTGCCTAATTAGGGCTGAATAAAGCTCGATCAGTCTCTTTCTGGAGAATAGCATGCGCGAATAAAATCAGATTATCAAAAACCCTCAGCAGGATCAGGGTTAGGGTTAAGGACTTGAATATATTACACCTTTATCTCCACACCTTTATCTCCACACCTTCATCCACCCCCCTCCCCACATCCCCAGCTGCAATTGAGCACCCTATCATCATCCAATGGCTAACCGGTGAAGCAGGCAGCAAATCAAGCAGCAAATCAAGCAGCAAATCAAGCAGCAAATCAAGCAGCAAATCAAGCAGCGAATCAAGCAGCGAATCAAGCAAATACAACAGACAGGTAAGTGCATTCTCCATGCCTTCATCTACACACTTCCCTGTGCATTTGGGCATCGTATCATCGTCCAAACGGGCTAACTGGTAAAGCAGGCAGTGAATCAAGCAGTGAACCAAACAACGAACCAAGCAGTGAATCAGGCAGGCAGGCAGGCAGGCAGGTAAGCGGCTGCAGTGAAGATAGTTAGATAAATGTACATATTAAATCGAGAAATAATCAAGAGTTTCATTTGTGAAATTCACCTATGCTAGGAGGAGCGTGAATGCTCTAGATCTTTCAGTGGATAAAATCAATTTTATATCGACATTATCATATACCATAATCTTCACCAAATATCAACTTTAGCGAAATCATAGTCTAATTAAGACCTGACCTAAAATATCAGTCATAAAATCATAAAAGCTTGATATCGGACTGAAGTCAGGTTCAAATCAAATTGATATTTTTATACGATCGGCGGTAAATAGTATATGTATCAAGAGACGAGGGACGTGGAATGATAAAAAAAATTTACTGCCTCCGTTGGGATTTGAACCCAAGTCACACCACCTTCACAGCTCTGTCTTCTACGTGCCGAGTTTTTAGGGATGATAACTACTGAGCTACCGGGGCTGGTGGTGTAATGGCGGGACGGGGAATTCTAAGCCTGATGTGATCCCAAAGTTTAAATTGCTAGCGCCAGTGCGGCCAGCAACAACAACACACCACACTAATTATAACGCCGCAAAGGCGCCGGCGCCGCTAGAGGCTGCAGAATAATTCCTACCCCGGCACAGCCATCAAGACAAGTATCCCCCGTGCACGAGAGAGAGAGCGGTGTCACCACCGAGTGATACTCCATGACCCGCACTAGTCACCCCCCCCGGGTGCTGTACTGATCTATTCCGGTAAGAATTGCTGCGGTAGTCGGTAGTGGGGAGGGGGGGGGTCATAGGGTTCCTGGCGCGGTAGGATCGATGTACCGGGCCAGGCCCAAAAATATGGTTGGTCGGATCTACCCATGCCGAGTAAGCCCGCGCCGCTCCAGAGGCTTCACTTTGAGCTTGCCCGCAGGTACAGCAGAGGGTTGGGTATACACTGGGAATAGCAGGATGTGGGTGCGGGGGTTGGGGGGGGGGGGGGTAGACTAGGGGCAGGGCGTTGGGGCACGAGTTTAATTTGTAAGGTCCGCTACAGGCGCTGGTGTTTTCTGGGGCAGGCATGTAAGCTTATCTAGGGCCGACTGGACCCGCCACCAACTGACAAGGTCGCGGGTGCGGGAAGACTCAGGTCCAGCTGTACTGTATGATATGTGCAACGCCCAGCTGCAGGCGGCGAGGGAGCCCCGGTTATGGCCGTGGCGGCCAGGTGTTCATCGATATCGTGGGCGTGTACTGTACCATCTTGAGCTTCATGTTTATGCCGTGAGCGGCTCAGCTAGCTAGAGTGTATAAAAAGTATTATAAGTACCCCCCTCCTTCTTTGGCGGGGGGACTCGGGGGAAACCGATTCCCTGCATGTAGTGGGGTTTGTATGTAGTTGTGGCGCTGGCCCTTCTTGGCTCGCAGTATAGGAGCCTACAACAAAAGGAAAAGGTGGATTCCCAGGACCCGTTCCCGGCGGTGACATAACTGCGCCATACAGTGTCCAGGGCACTGGGTACATGGCCAGACTGGAAACATTGCCAGGTCTGTACCGGGGCGGGGTTTGCGCCACTACATAGGGAGGCGGTGGTGGTGGTTGGCTGTGCCCCGACCAACCCGAGATGTCCTTGTGCATGTAGGTCCTGCATATAACGCCCATGGATTGTATTGTAGCCCGAGAACCCATGGACATATCTTAGCTAATTATAAGGGCTGTTATTATACACGGCGACAAATTGACTTGACCTAAGTGTAGTATATCCTAGAGCACAGACTAGATGCATCCCACGGGTTATCACTCGGTATGTATGGATACGGACAGAAGACCAAGTCAAGTGTAGGGGCCGCGCGGGACAGCCTATATTACGGCCGGCCCGGAAAGTGTTGAGCTACATGCATATACGCCCTGATCCCCCCATGGCCAACCACCGGGACTGGGGCTGGAATGCATTCCACAGTCCTGCCTCTCCAGGGCTGCAGTTGGGGGGTGTATAATGTATAGACAGAGCTCGGCCCACTCAAACATTGCTTCAGCCCTTAACACAGGCCTACTATTTTGCGGCCGTTTTCGTGGTCTGACAAGGTACACCCCCCTCCGCTGTGTCTAGCTAAACGTCCTCCATTATCGTCTGGTTTTGGGGCAGTAGAGCTCGAATGTAGATGGCCCATATATAGTTACTTTATAAAGGGCGAGCGAGCGAGTGATACCCCATGACCCACCGAACAACCACGGCCTCTAAACTACTTTTTATTCCCTATCTATCTATCTACCTATCTACACCACACCCTCGACAGCCGCCCTCAACCCCTCCACAACCCCCTCACACCCCTCCACGCCCTCCAACGCCTCCACCCCCGCCTGCACCCCCCCCACCACACGCCCCCACAGCACCTCCGCCACAACCCCCCTCCGCGCCCACCCCGCCACAACCCCCACCCCCTCCACAACCCCCACAACCCACGCAAACACCTCCTCGCCCAGCCCCCCGCACCGCCCGCGGGAGCGCCTCCACC
The DNA here is from genome assembly GCA_024713755.1 of Morchella sp. 2018-W16. Classification (NCBI taxonomy): domain Eukaryota; kingdom Fungi; phylum Ascomycota; class Pezizomycetes; order Pezizales; family Morchellaceae; genus Morchella; species Morchella sp. 2018-W16. The sequence continues at coordinate 418,492 of JAMGYY010000025.1, read as the reverse complement.
CCACCACCAACCCACGCCACAAACCCCTCCTCCGCCGGGCAGGAGCCAAGAACACGCGCCCACCGCCGCGCCTCAACAACACTGTCAACATACAGGTTCTGTCTCTCCCGGGCGAACAGCGCGCCGGGGGTATGCACCGGGGCGTCGTCGGCGGCGGCGAGGCGCTGCCGCGCGGCGCCCGCCAGCGCGGAAGAGGGCGCCATGGCGTCCAGTAGCGCGTCCCCCGCGCGCAGCGCCGTGTACTGCCTGCCACGCGGGCCAAAGAGGAGGGCGCAGACGGCGCGGGCTGCGCCGGCGCGCAGGTCCCCGTCGTCGTCGTTGAGGAGGTCGTAGAGTGCTAGCAGCGCGGGGGCGTCGGTGTCGCGGCGCGGGGAGAGCGACGGCGCGAGTGCCTGGAGGGCGTGGAGTGCGGCTTCGCGGGTCGGGTGGGGCTGGTCCTCGTGGGCGGCGGCGGAGATGAGTGGGGTTAGGGCGGGTAGGGGGGTTGTGTCTGGGAGGTGCGCGGCGAGGGTGCCAAGGGTGGATAGGGCTGCGGATTGTTGGCACGGTGGGCTGCTGGCCGCGGTGGCGAGGGCGTATACGGTGTTCCAGTGGGCGGGGGTGGTGCTGGTGGTGCCGTACCGGTATAGTAGGCGTAGCGCTGCCGTGCGCAGCTGGTGCCATGGGTGCTGGGTGACGAGGTGCCATAGGGCGTTGTCGAGGTCTGAGGTCGGCGGTAGGGTTTGCGGCGCGGCGAGGAGCTGCTCGGCGGTCGAGAGCGCGGCTTCTTCGTCGCTGCTGCGCAGGAGGGCGGTCAGTGAGGATGTGCGCGGGGGCGTCGGGTCTCGAAGCGCCCGCATGACCATGAATGTCGTTAGGTGGGTCTTGAAGAGCGTTCGGCCGGCGATGCCGGCGCTTGAGATTGCTGCGAGGGCTTCGGAGGCGGTGGCGGCGTAGGTGCTGATCTTTGGGTGCAGCGCTGTATCGATGTACATATATCAATTAGTTAGCAATAGTAGAAGGGGGTCAATGATCGCCCTGCAGGTCAATGATCGAGTCACGTACCATCACTCGGCGGCGCCACCACCGCAAGGTCCGTGACGATCTGGAGAACCACGGCCCTGATAACGGCGCATCCGGACCTGACGACAAGGGCCTCAAACGCAGTCTCCAGCGCCGCCCAAACGGCCGCCACGTCCTCATCCTTCTTCATCCTCCTATTATTCTCCAGGAGCGCCCGCACGGCACACAGCCGCCCATGGACGCCGTTCACGCGGACGCCGGCGGCGGCAGCCTCATGCAGCAGCTGCACGGCTACACCCGCGCCCCCGCCGCAAAGACTGGCATACGCCCTGGCCGCCATCTCGCGCACCTTCCACACGCGCGCCTCCATCGCCGCACGCACACACCCCACGAACTCGCCCTCCTCGCCCTCACCGGTGCACTCCAGCCTCGCCAGCAGCGACAGCGCCGGATACACCATCTCCGTGGCAGCGCCGCGGGCATCGAGCGCCGCCACCCTCTCCCGCAGCCCCCGCAGCAGCACCTCCCGCACGCCCGGGTACCGCGCAAAGAACCCCGCTGCGTCCTGGCCGCCGCCGCGCACGCCGACGATCCGGTTGAGTAGCGCGGTAAACAGCATGATTCCGCAGTTGCGCAGCGCCCACACGCGCGCGCCGAAGCAGTCGACGGCGAGGGCCAGTGCGGCGCCGACGTGGCGCGCGGCGCCGGGCGAGAGTCGCGCGTCCGTGAAGAGGTGCTTGAGGCAGTTGATGGCGTGGACCTGCGGGAGGTCCGTCTTCTCGCTCTCGTCCCCGTCCGGGTCTGGGGGGGGCGTGGCGGCCACGGCGAAGAGGTGGGCGAACGTTTTGTGGAGGAGCGGGCGGGCCGGGTCTGGTTCGGGGGCGAGCGTCCCCGCGAGGAGGAAGGGGAGGCCGGCGGAGCGGCGGGTGATTCTGGATGCGGAGGTGGTGACGAGGGGGAGGTGCTGGTCGAGCCATTGGGCTGGGAGGGGGTGCAGGGCGGGGTCTGTGGAGGTGTAGCAGGTGTGGCAGAGGGTTGTGAAGGAGGGGGAGACGGCCGAGAAGGCGCCGCGGTGACGGATGTGCGTGAGTTGGGAGAGGAGGAGGGTACCGGCTTGGGGGAAGTCGGCGGCGTGTAGGGGGGAGGTGGCTGGGGTTGTGGGGTCGTAGGGCGCGCGGGAGAGGACGGTTGCGAGGAGGGAGCTGGGAGCGGTTAGTCGGTAAGGGTCAATGATCGAATTGGGGGGAGTGATATTTCATGATGCGGGACAAACCTCGACTCCTTGACCGCCCTCCACGAATAGCTCATGACGGTCTGACTATTGAGCCCCTCGTCCTCGTCCTCATCCTCCTCGTCTTCGTCTGCGTCCACTCCAATGGGCATACACCCCTCGGGACTATCCACACAGAGGACGTCCCTGGTGATCTCCCAGATCTCTTCACACGCCCTCACGACCCTCACCACGACCTCCCTCCCCGCGCCACCCCACGCATCCCCCCTCTCCAGCACCAACCTCAGTCCCGCCAGCAACCCATGCACCGGTCGCCGCCTCACCGCCGCCTGGAAGTCGCTCCTAGCAACCCCCAGCCGCTCCTCGAGCATATCCAGCACCTCCCCGACCACTCCCGCCTGACCCCCGCCCCACAGCAACAGCACAACCCTAGCAACCCCGTCCGCGTCCCTCTCCCGCCCAGACGCATCCATCCTCGCCACCCCCACACTCAACAGGCGCCGGTCCACCGCCCCCGCCGCAAACCCAAGCACCTCCGCGGCCATCGCGCGGACGTCGTCAAACGGATTAAACACCGCCTCGCGGAGCACGCCCTGCATCCCGGGGCCCAACACGCGCACCCTCCCCGCCCACGCGGCAGGCCAGTTCAAGACACGCTTCGCGTCCGCCGGGACGGCAAGGGTTGTGTCGACCCCGCTGCGGACCAGCACCGTCAGCATCTTCAGCGCCGTCGTGGTGCGCTGGTAGGAGCTCCCCGGGTGCAGCTGCGTCTGCAGCTCTTGCACGAACCACACGATGAAGGCCCTGATTGGCTCGATCTGCGCCGCGAGACGCTCCGCCCCGCCGGGGGCGCCCGCTGGGTGCTGGAGGAGGTTCTGGCGCAGCTTGGAGAGGTGGTAGGAGGAGGCTGCGAGGCGCTCGAGAAGGCTGCGGAGGGACTGTACGGTCTGGTCGCGGACCTCTGCGTCGGCTTCGGTGTGGAGTGCTGGTAGGGCGGCGCGGAGCGCGGCTAGCGACGAGGCTGGGAGGGGGTGCGTGGGGGCGGGGGAGTGCGTGAGCAGGGTCAGGGCCGCGAGACGGACGTGCGGATGTGGGTGGAAGAGTAATGGGGCGGTGAAGGTTGATGGGACGGTGATAGTTGTGGACGATTCTACGAGGGGGGATCAGCACGTGTGTGGAGGATGGAGGTTTCTCATTAGATATGGAATATATACTCTTTCCTACAGTAATGCTTGTGCCCTCCTCCTCCGTGTCCTCCTCTTCGGAAACATACCCAAGGTCCTTCCCGACCTTTAGACAGCAGAGGAGACTCATGAGCTCCTCGCCACCCTCCTCCTTCTCCTCGGCACCCCCGGCACACCTCGCCAGTCCCAACCCGTCCACAAACAGGCCGAATCCCACTCTCGAGACCTTGAACAGCCCCGGCAGCACATACGTCTGCACATTTGCCCTGAGGCCCTCACAGCGCATAGCCGCGCCCACGGGCCCACCCCACAAGCGCACCCAGGCCTCCTCCTCCCCCTGCATCTCCGCCCTCCTAGCCCCCAACAGGGTGACCACAGCCTTCCCAATCGCCGGCGCCAGCGTCCGGTCCCCCATCCCCGCCAGGAGCGCCTCCACGACGCCTTCACCACCCGCAAGCACGTCGGCCGCAGAGACAACACGCTTGCGCAGCACTGTCTCGAGGACGTAGTAGTGCACCTTTGACGATCTCCCCGCGGCGAGGAGGCGCAGTGCGAACGGGCCCGGGTCCGGGTGCGTGCCGAGGACGTTTCCAAATAGGTCCTTGAGCGCCTTTGAGAGCGCGGACTGCGCGCTGTCGAAGTGGGTTGTTATCACGGCGGCGAGGGGGGCCCAGGGCGGCGGTGTGCCCGGCAGAGGGAGGCGCTCTGGGTGCTGCCGTGAGCGGAGGAGGTACGTTGATAGGGCGTCGCAGGCGAGGGCGCGGTGCGGCTGTGTGAGTGTCGGGGTGAGCGCTGTCTGTAGGAGCGCGGGGAAGAGGGCGGGCGTGGTGTGGGGACTGTGGTGGGAAAAAAAGGTTGTTAGTTGGTTATATACATGTAGAGAGAGGAGGGAAATGATCGAGTACCCGTCTTTCTGCTTGATGAGGGATGCGCGGGCATTTCTGAGGACGTCCTCGCCCAGGGGGACTGTAAGTACTGGTTCTGTGTCTGTTTCTGGCATCAATGCTGTGTGTTTGGTATGTCAATATATGTGAAATATGATGATGCATGGACAGCGGGGTCGATATTCAATTTTTGGTGGTTTCCCTTCTTCTTTGGCGTATCTCAACCGGGTAATCAAATCAAATCAATCACTTGAGCCTCATTTCATTTCTTGGCGTTGTTGCCCCGGGTGAAGGGATTTTTAATTATTCTTTTTTTATTTTTTTTTATTTTTCATTTTTTCTATTCTGAAGGGAAATTCTGTTAACGACAAGACAACAACAACGTCAGTCATCATCAATCACCAATCGTCCCATCATCAATCAATCAATCATCATCTCATAGTCACTATCAATATCAAAATATCAGTATCAATATCAATATAATATCATAAATCATCAGTCATCGGGATATCCGGATACTTGGCTGTCGTTTCCCATCGCCACATTTATAATCATCACGGGCCCCCGTCCATCAATCACCATTCTCACCACCTCACACACATTACAAAAGAACATCTCTCTCACCCATAATCAATCCCTCTGACCCCTCGCAATGGCCTCAATCTGGGACTCCATAACCGGGCGCAAATCAACCCCCACCCCCACCCACACCTCCACACCCTCCCACCACGCCCCCGCCGACTCCGGCGACACCGCCCCAACAAGCACCTTCACCTCCTCCCCAACCCCCACCTTCGACCCCACCACCTCCAGCGACGTCTCCTCCTTCCTCACCCCCGGAACCCTCGACCCAACGCTACTGCACCCTCTCGCCGGCCTCTCCTCAACCCTCTCCTACCTCGACCTCGACGAGACAGCCCTCTCCCCCCTCGGCGGCAGCACCGCCCTCCCCTCCCGCGGCTGGTCCGACGACCTCTGCTACGGCACAGGCACCGTCTACCTCGTCGGCCTCTCCGCCGGCGGCCTCTGGGGCCTCTCGGAGGGCCTGCGCAAGGCGCCCCCCGCCGCCCCCCCCCGCCTGAAGCTCAACTACGTCCTCAACGGGATGACGCGCCGCGGCCCGTTCCTCGGCAACTCGGGCGGCGTGCTAGCGCTCGTCTACAACGGCGTCAATTCCGCGATTGGAAGCGTGCGCGGGAAGCACGACGCTGCGAATAGCGTCCTTGCGGGCGTTGTGGCCGGCGCGGTGTTTAAGAGCACTAAGGGCGTGAGGCCGATGGCGTGGAGCGCTGTCATGGTTGGTGGTGCGGCTGGGGCGTGGAGCGTTGCTAGTAGGGCGCTTTTGTAGGGCGGTGGTAATTGTAGGGGGAGGGGGGGCAGGGGGTAGGGGGTAGGGGGCAGGGGCCCGTATTGTTGATATTTTCTTTTCTCTTTTCTTTTTTCCTCCTCTTGTTTTTTTTTTTTTAGGGCAGGATAGCTAGCTATAGTTGTAGCCCTCGTGTGTGTGGGCAGCAGCACCACACCGGGTATAAAAAAGAAGTCCATCTCCTCTTATTTCTCTTTCTCTCTTTTGTCTTTTTCTACTTCAGTACCTAGACAGGCGTTATGTAGCATGTAGGTGGGGCAGGTGGTTGTATGTATTGTATGTATGTGGGGGGAATAAATAAATAGGATAAGATACATGTACCCAGCAGTAGACTGTGGGCTAGCTGAGTGGAATATGGTGTTGTAGGTGGTGGTGGGTGAGTGAGTGAGTGAGTGGTGAGTGGTGAGGTCCAAGATCATGGGGCATCACTCGCGCGGTATAAACCAGACCTACACAACAAAAAAGTAGAGACCGACCAACGTCCGCGCATGCCAAGAATAGTAACAAGCGGCCCGACCCGATCAACCACATACAAGGATGCACAACCGCCGGATCATGAGTGGCCAATACAAGTACATGTAGTACATACAGCCACTCTTCAAAAGTGTTCGTGATTCATATATAGGATGGTCAGTTCTGAAAGTGGCTTACAGAGTTGGATCCACGAACCCAAATGTATCCATAAAGTGTAATTATAGAAACTTGATAACAGAGGATAAAAACATCATGTTGATTTTAGCCACTATTAAGTACTGATGGCTTGAGATTTAAACATTTCAATGCACAGTTTGGTAACTGACTTGAGCCGGACATGTCATATTAAATCCGAATCATGAACACTTTTGATGAGTGGCTGTACACATTTTGTAGCCGGCCATGGAGGAGTCGGAACCTACAGATGCCAAAAGGCCAGCTGTAGTTAGTCTCGTGCCCATCCCCTATTTTGGTGAGATGTAGTATTATATGTAGTCCACACCAGTAGGGGAGAGTTGGGGTTAGTTAGGGTTAGTTAGGGTTCTGGTATTGAGCACACATAAAAAGAAATACCGATTGGGTCTGGGAACGAGACTAAGCTGTAGTAGAGTGGGGCTTGTATTAATTGTACTGTGATGTCTACTTACTTACTTGTATGTATGTAATTGTTATGGGATTCACGTCCTTACTACGCACGTTGTAGGGGCTATCTACATACATATGCACCACCTCTACAACCCCGCCCTCCTGGCTACTTCCTGTAAGGTTGAGCCCCGCGGGCCGAGGGACACCCGGTACTTGCTTGGGGATGTGTTGTTGTGCAGCCGGCGCGGGTCAGCGGGCGGAGGAGGCTTCTGTGCGGGTGTGCAGTGGGTCGCCAGAAGAAAGGGCCGTACATTATTATAGCAACTTGTACCAAAATAGTAGAGTAGAGTACATAAATAAAAAGGGGGCTCCAGTACTACATGTACATACATACATACATACATACATACATACATACATACATACATGTAAGGCTGTAGCAATTTAGACACATCAGGCTTAGAACCTCCCGTCCCGCCATTGCAGACAAGCCCCGGTAGTGTAGTGGTACCACACCTAAAAACTCGGCACGTAATGAATAGAGCTGTGAGGGTGACTTGGGTTCGACTCCCAACCGGGGCATTATTTTTTTTGTCCACGTCCCCGCCTAGCACAACCTCGTCACAATCACATACTATGGGGGGGTCTAGTCCTATGGGGCCTTGGAGAACTTCTGATACAGGCACGTACATGTACTGCTACGGACCTTTAAAACTCAACAACACGGATAAAAAGGTTAGTTAGTCCACTGTAGAGATCTCTCCTCCGCGCAACAATCACTATGTAAGTGCTCACTCAGCCCACAGCCTCCTTTGCGCTTTTGACCTGGCTAAGTACTTGTATATTGTTATCAACAGATACAGACATACCCTTCTGGTAGAATTGATACGGAGATCAGGCCCGTACGTGCTTATGGCCCATGGGATTATGTATGTATCTAAGGGCGATCATGCAGGACCCACATTTGCCTTTACACTGTCTAAGTGGTAGTATACATATGGTTCATAAGTACCTGTATGCTGTGCTGGATTGTAAGTACTTGGCTGCCCGGTACGGACGATATAGCTAGCTACATACTGATTTGGTCAGATCTCTGCCTGCCTAGGTACTTCTACATACTTATGATGTATATATGTGCTTATATTCCACTGGGCCACGGACTGGCCAGGCCAAGGGACAGTCTGGTTCTACAGGGCACACATACACATCACACCAAAAGACGCACACCGAACCATCAATAACAATAAAAACGTAATAAATAAATAAATAAAAAACTACCCAAGCCCTACTTCCCCTCCATGAAAGCCTTAAACCTCTCCCCCCACTCGCCGCCCCTCCACCTACTCAGCGCCGGGCGCCCCTCCACGATGTCGCCAGCAGCCCAGGCAACCCTCCTCCTGTCCATGTCCTCCGTGACGTCGTTGTCCGGACACACGACGTAGAAGTCGCCGGAGTCCATTTTTGCGGCGAGGCGCTCGGCGACCTGGTCTGCGGTCCACGCGCCCGCGGGCTTGTCGGTCCTTCCGGCGCCCGTCATGCCCGTGTGTGTCCACCCGGGGACGAGCAGGTGCACGGAGATGGGTGTGTCCTTGAGGTCGAAGGAGAGGTGCTCGGCGAGCGACTTGACGGCTGACTTGGATGAGTTGTAGCCTGGGTTGGAGGGCGGGTTGGTGATCCCTTGCTTGCCTGTGGGTGGGTTAGTGGGTATCTTGTATATTGGGTATGTTTGGAAGATGAAGACTTACTGCCCAGGATGACGATGGAGCTCGGGCCCGAGTTCTTCTTAAGCACTGGCAGGAACTCTGCAACCCCGTTCAAGACGCCAAAGACATTCGTATTATACATCTATGCACACCTCATCAGCCACACCCTCCCCCGCCACCCTCACACGACTCCAAAACTCACCTTCCTAAAGCTCTCCACGTCCTCCCAGTCCGTCTTCGGGCCCACCGCAGCATTCAAGACCAGCAGGTCGACCCTGCCGCCAAAGCTGCTGTCAACGGCGCGCCTAACGGCGCCCCACGCCCCGCGGTCGCCCACATCCATGGCAACGGTCTCGACGCTGCCCGGCGGCGCGTTGAGCGTTGCGGCCGCGGCCTCCAGTTGCGGCCCGTTGATGTCCGTCAGCACTAGCTTGAGGCTGTGGGCTGCGCACAGGCGCGCAATGGCGAGGCCGATCCCTGAGGCGGCGCCGGTGATCACGGCTGTGTTTGAGGCGGCGAAGACGGGGTGTGGCATGGTGCTGTGTCTGTGTCTGTGTGTGTGTGGGGGGGTATGTTGGTTGCAGGTGAAGAAGGAGGGGCTGGGCGGGTATTTATTGGGGCGGGCGGGCGGCCTGCGTGGGTGGAGTTATCGCCTCTGCCTGGCGCTATCGCCGTTACCTCCGCGTGTGGTGTGGTCGCCGAGTGAGGGGTTGTGATCTAGATCTCTTGGCTGCCGTTGCGGTGACGCGGGATGACCTCAACCGGTGTGTGTGTCAACGGAAAAAGGGCTAATGATATTCCGAACAGGTATTTTTACCCCAAGAGAATTGAGCCCCTGCGCCAAGGCCCACGCCCAGAAAGCACGCGCTCGCCCAGAGGGGGGGTATCTCCTAAGTCCGGGCTATTACTAACTTACTACCGGTAAAATAGATGGAACTGCACATATCAAAGTACCATTTACCCAATTAAACGGGTTTCTCGACTAATAAATTATTGGCAGCTACATATCGGTTTTTAGATTTACTTGTTATACCGAGTTTATTGGTTAGACAGCATGCATGCATAGCTCACCTGAATATTGCAATTGTATACCAGATCTCTAATAAATTATTGGCAGCTATCGGTCTTCAGATATACTTGTTATACCGAGTTTATAAATTTATTGGTTAGACAGCATGCATGCATAGCTCACCTGAATATTGTATACCAGATCTACCCGGTGCATATACCCCCTAGATGGATGTAGTCAAGTACAGTGCACGTCGAGAGCACCCGAAATATGCGAATCGACACAGGAAACACTACGGTAGTCACTTAGGTGTGTGTATAGGCCCTTTATGGCGGCGTGATATTCATGAATGCCCCTTAAACACCAGTCGTAAGGATATATTCATACGCACTACTCTGGTCGTGCAAGGTTTCGATATGGTCTGGATACAAGACGCCCTCTAGATGGCCGGAGGTGAGATCTGATCTCTAATGCCTCGCGCGAGGCTTATAATATCCTGCGCTCTGACGATGTACAGTGGTGGGTAATAAGTCATCGGGCGACGTAGCTACAATTTTGCCTGCAAACCCGTATTTTTGTGGCGTTCCGTCCGATGACTTATTACCCACCGCTGTACATACCTATTCCAAGATCTTTACGGTGATCCCGCTGATCCCGGAGCTGGCAAGGCGCCAGGGGTGGGTGGGAAGGGACTGAAGGGGATAAATGTGCAGTTTAGAACCACAAGGTCATTCGTATGCTAAGTAGTACTGGTGTGTGTGCCTATTTGAGCCGTCTTGACCACGCTGACATAGTGGGGTACAGCGGACGTAAAAGGGGCCAGTGCCGTTCTTGGTGGGGCCACACGTACCAGTAAGATAAGAAGTAGGAAGTATGTACTTGATTTAAAACTTGTAACTGAAAAACTCGCTGACCCGCCTACAGAAAAATCGTCACAAATAGAAACATCCCGCCCCTTGTCCCGTCGTTCGTTATCCATAGTAGATGGAGAAAGTGCTAGCTAATCAATTTCCAGGCACATGGTAGTAATGAAATTCTCATACATATAAAAGATATAGAAAACTGATCCCGTAAAGACAACCCCGTCATATAAAAAACCTGTCAAATACATGGCTGTTTCAAAACATCAAAACGACGACATCTGGATAGACCCACGGATCCAACCATCGTAGCTGATTAGGAGATTCTATAGGTTCCCTGAGCAAACCGTAACCCTGTTGCCGTGAACTATGAGGGAGCCGTCTCGAATGTGATTGATAGTGCTCTTTGAGAATATTGGCCACATACCCTGACCTGGCAAGGTCAAGTGGGGTCTTCCCGTTGTTGTTTCTTGCCATGGGGTCGACTCTTTCCTGCGCCAATAGTGACTTGACTACATCCCAGGTGCCCGGCCAATAGGCCATGGCCGCTTGGTGTAGCGGGGTATCTCCTTTGTTATTCTTTACCGTGGGATCGACTCCTTCATGCTCCAGCAGTAACTTGACTACCCCATGATTCTGACCAGTGGATACCGCCAAATGTAGTGGAGTACTTTCTGTTTTATCTCTTGCCATGGGGTCGACTCCTTTATGCTCTAGGATTAACTTGACTACCTCATCATTCCTAATAGTGGATGCCGCTAAATGTAGTGGAGTACGTTCTGTTTTATCTGTTGCCATGGGATCGACTCCTTTATCCTCCAGCAGTAACTTGACCGTCTCCGTATCCCTATTGTGCGCCGCTAGATGTAGTGGGGTACTTTCTGTTTTATCTCTTGCCATGGGATTGATTCTTTTATGCTCTAGCAGTAACTTGACTGTCTCCGTATTGCTATACCGCGCCGCCAAATGTAGTGGAGTACTTTCTGTTTTATCTCTTGCCATAGGATCGACTCCTTTATGCTCCAGCAGTAACTTGACCGTCCCCGCATTGCTATACCGCGCCGCCAAATGTAGTGGAGTACTTTCTGTTCCATCTCTTGCCATGGGATCGACTCCTTTATGCTCCAGCAGTAACTTGACCGTCTCCGTATCGCTATACCGCGCCGCCAAATGTAGTGGAGTACTTTCTGTTTTATCTCTTGCCATGGGGTTGACTCCTTTATGCTCCAGCAGTAACTTGACCGTCTTCATGTCCCCATTAGATACCGCCAGATGTAGTAGAGTATTTCCTGCATTATTCTTTACCATGGGATCGACTCCTTTATGCTCCAACAGTAGCTTGGCTACTGCATGATTCTCAAGGGATACCGCCCGATGTAGTGGAGTACTTTCTGTTTTATCTCTTGCCATGGGGTTGACTCCTTCTTGCTCCAACAGTAACTTGACTGTTGCTGTCGATCTAGATGTAACTGCCCTGTGTAGCGGTGTCTGACCCAGCCAGTCTTTGGCGTTGATGTTGACCCTCCACCGTTTTAGGGCGCTTTTTTGCTTCAGTAATGTTCTTATTGCAGCCACATCTCTTTGTATAACCGCCAGATGCAGTGGTGTTTGTTTCCTTCCATTTGTAGGGTTGATGTCTATTCCACTATCTATCAACTTCTGGAGAAGGCTGAGAATTCCAAAAGAGCATGCTAAATGTACCGGCGAATTGAAGGCGTCCTGATTGGGGGCGCCGGCTACCTTCCACCATGTGTCACGGATAGTGGAATTTCTGCCAAAAAACGGGCTTTTGAGGTCAAAAACTTGATCAACAGTTTCCACGGACTGGTTGGCATGTACTGGCCAAAACTCGATTGCATACGAGAGGAATGGGTCAACACTCTTGGATGGAGTGATATCATGTACTCCCCTGCGCCACCCAGACCTCTCGGTGGCCGTGAAGGGCGTTTTCTCTATATAGTTAAAGCATGTCTTTGTAAGGGACTTTTCGGCCTCCCCTGAGAGGCATCGATACCAGGTTGGTGTGTCTGTCCCATGTTCTTGAATCATAAAGTCTTTCGTAGACTGGTGTACGAAGTTGATGATTCCCTGTTGTTCGTGTACCAATGAACTACAGACTCTGATGAAATCCTTCGAAATCGTGGACAGATCGGTAGGGATCCGAAGCAAATGAGAGTGCAATAGCCAGAGCTTTGATACTGAGTGGTTTCTTTGCAAAGGTAATCCATATAAGAGTTTGTTTTGTATGCTCGCGAAAGGCTTCGGGGATTTCTTCCAAGATCCTCTGATATATACCATATAAATCGCTCGGGAGGGCTCTTAATCTGATTTTGATCGCCTCATTTGTAAGGTCTTTTCTGAGCTCCTTCAAGACCAATGAAACCCATAGAAACGTATCATTAGCTTTCGCCTTCAGGGTTGTCCGCACCTCTTCGACATCCATATAAGATTTCTCTTTGTGTAACTGCTCAACCTCAGAATCAATGAATTGGAAAAGATCATTTCGGAGTTTCTCGGTTTTCAAGTCGAGGTCAACCTTGACAAATGTTGTCAAGGCTTCGCATATATCAGGGTAGTTTCTGCTAGTAATGATAATCTTTGTGGAAGTTCCCTTCGGCCCCTGTAAAAGTGTCCTAAGGCGGCCTAGAAATTCCGTACGAGAATTCTCCTCGCATTCATCGAGTCCGTCGATAATGAGGTAGAGCACTGATGGAGAAGTTTGATCGTTTAGCATACCGAGGAAAATTCTCCAAAGATCCAGGAATGACGTAAAAATCCGTGCCCCCTCAATCTTGTGCTTCTCATCATTCCGAATAACCTCGAGGAGTGCTGGGCGCGTCTGGAGCATCTGGAAGAGAACTGCTCTCATAATACATACTGCTGTATTTCGAGAACTATCTTTATTGTTACAGAAGTAATAGATCAACATGGTGTCTGAGGTTTCCGTGGAATTACGATTGGGCCGAAATTGGCTATTGAGGTGATCTATGAGGAAAATAGAGAAAATGGTTTTCCCTTTACCAGGTCTGCCGGATAAGTGTAGGAGGGGGGATTTTGGGTCATTGAGCCAAGACGCATATTCGGGTGTGTCGAGAATCCATTCACAAGTCCCATCTAAGTGTTTTCCTTTGAATGCAACAATTTCGTCTTTGTCACTTGCTGGATCAGATAGATATAACTGTCTCTTCACTCTGTCGATGTCGATATCGATATCGTCGACTGTATCAATTAGACTTGATATTTAATTTACTAGTAAGCATCGGAATCAACTAACCCCTACTAATCGCACCACCATATGTTGAACTAGCAGGTTGTGAAGACGTAGCCCATCGGGCTCTTGTCGCTTCTGCCGCGGTTTGTCCGGCTTCAACACCTGCTATGCTTCCATGACTACTTATCACATTGGTGGTAGCCTTATTTCGCCTCAATTCTTCCCTAACCCACCGTCCAATTTCATTCGTGATTGCAATATATCCTTGATCTTTGAGATCACTGAATTTCACCATATCCCTGTGATTCGCATGCAAAGGGTAGCTCGAGTACGCTGAGAGTATTGCAGAGTTTTTAGGTACAATCTATTTGTGGATTTATATAGCCGTCAGTTGCGTATACAACACACAAAGATATAAGGATAGGGAGAGGTCATTTACCTCGCCGATTCCTTTAATAGGAAGCTCCTCGTAAAAGCAAGTAATTTTGATTCTTCGGTCATCCGGAAGACCCGTTAGTACCCTGTGGAAATCTTGCTGTATCCTAGCTAGGGTTTCCGAGCGTGATGTCAAAGACTTAAGAATTTCCTTGTTTGGTTTTGTAAAGAGCTTTAGAAAGTTTGCGCCAAGAGCGGCCAGCTCTGCCTGACTTGAACCGCAGTGTGGTGTGCCGAGAAATGCGATAGCGGTTGTGGATCTTATAATCTTTCGAATATAATCCTCATGACTAGTGTTTGAATTCAACAGGCACTTTTTTCGATATAAGTTAGCATACTAAACCATAAAACATAAAGCGAACCAGCTAGCTATAAGCTTATTGAAATCAAGAAAGGGTTTGTATTTACTAACATCTTCGATGACTAGCCCCCCAAGACTATGTCCAATAAATATTATTGGACGTTCCATCTATTATATCCTCGATTTTAGTGGCTAAGACCAGATAAGGCTGGGCGACATTTTGGTCCTTACAGTGTCTGTACGCTCCCTTATATTCCCAAGCGCTCCTGATAGTGCTTTTGCATGATCGAAGATCCTATTTTGTGATGCCAGGTTCCAAAAGCCCACCACGTCTGCGTCGTAACCGAAAGTAATGATCCGGGCATCACTGATTGATTGAGGAAGCAGGTCTAAAGGCCAAAAAACAGATTTATCTCCGTCCTTTTTAGGCTTTGCCGTCCATGTCGTAATACGATCGCCTGTCAAGCCATGGACAAACACGATGCTTATTTAAGTACGTATTAGCTAGGACTGCACGGCCATAGTTCGACCTAATAATATATAAAAAAAGAGCCTAAGCGTCTGCTCGCCCAGAATCACTTACTCAACCTTATCTTGCTCAAGGTCTTCCCGTAAAATATGGCAGCCGTACTTCTGATCCGTTGAATTGGTGAGGCTGCGCATATTAGCAAAGCTGTAATGGCAAAGATAAACAATGTAACTTACTCTTCCCTTGCTTCGCCTGCTATTTCCTTCTCTTTCCCTTTCCGGCTTCCAAATAATGGCATCGTATTGTTTATTGAAAGTACCTAATAAGAAGAGTCTTAACCACAACTTAGAGGATCGCGCCTCGGAGAGGGTGGTCCTTGAGCGCGAGGCTAATAAGGGAGGTTGTGGGTCAGCCTTGTGCCAGCAAGGCGTACCTACCTTCTGGGCACAACAGGCTGAGGAGAAACCAAACCAATGAATGATATTGGGCGTAAAGCCATCTCAATTCGGTAGGTACTGTTTTTCCCGCATGAAGCGAGCTAAAAACCAACCGAGCCTTCATATACTACGAATATTTTTTTGGGCGGGGGCCCAATGAGCCCGACCCTACTGAGTGTATATACCAGTAACTATGCTCCGAGCCTTCATATATAAATATTGCTTGGCTGTAGACTTGACAACCATTTTTTGCGTGCAGGAGGCTCTCAAAGGCTCGGTTGGCAGGGAACTCGCTGGATACGGAGCAGTTGAGTATAAAAACCTTCACGGATCGCAAGACGTAAGTAAACCTTGTTAAACTATGTACCCTAACAGCCCAAAGCAGCTTATAAAACTGACGGTTCCTAGCTTCACGCATACTTATTGATATTGTTGTACAGATGTCTGTACACCCCCCAACCTTTGAACACTGACCTTACACAAGCAATGAGACATGCCTTACTATATAAACAACAAAACGATCCATTGCTTTTTATCAATCAAATCCCAATCTACTCTACAAAAAATCATGAAACCTTGTCAGGAGCAGGCGTGATGGTATCTTCGCCGTCAACTACTATATCAACGGACTCTCCATCATCCTGCTCTGTTTGCTGGAGGAAGACCCCGCCGCCACTCGCTTCAGCTTCCGGATCGCTGTCTTCCATATCCTTGATGAGCTCGTCCTTCAGCTTGGTGTTTGTAAATGATAGCTCTACTGGCTGAGGTCCGATGGTTCCCAGTAACGAGGTCATCTCAATTCCGGATTCTTCCGAATCGTCAGGCTTCAAGACTGAATATGGTGGTAACTGCTCATCATCGGACACTTTGGTGGTTGAGCTTGGCTCCCTACCCCAGAGATTTCCGTTACCAACTTCATCGGAATAGATTCTCGAAAATCCACTGACCCCACTCCCCGACGACCCGCGGATCTGGTCGCCGGATGGTCCACCTTCCCCCGCCCGGTTAGGAGATGTGCCACGTGAAGATCCTGTCTCATCAGCCGAGTCTTCAGAGGTAGCCTCAATAACATTGAGAAGTCGTTCGTAGTGCGGTCCGCCCAATGGGTGGCTGGCGCGGCGACGATAGAAGAGGAGATAAGCCGCCGGGGTAATGACCTTGTCGGCGTCGAGAACCTCTCGTACGCTTGAATCTGCTTCCTCAATTAGTAGGTGTAAAGGAGCTATAGAAGAAACTATTATCCAAAGTGTACTAACCATCACAGTAATACCACTTATTGTCGATCCAATTCTTTGCATACGCCGTATAATGCCCGCCACCTAACCCACCATAGTGATTATCCACGGCGATCAGATCATAAATCAACCCATGATCCTGTTCCTTCAATCCAACCCGATTGGATAGATCAAGGCCTTCAACCGGACAGTCAATCAAAACATCAATCTTATCCCTGAAGTTCCTCGAGCTTGAAAACCTCTTAAGATGAATTACAAGGATGTCGGGGCATTTCCAGAGTTCGAACTTTTTCGTGGCTCTCCGGTGAACCTTGCATCGTGGGCAATACCAAGGATCCTCCTCCGAAAGAACTTCGTTCTTTGCAAATTCATCTAAGCAGTCCTCAAGATGTATTCCCTTGTTTTTGCGGTCCTCCCGGCGCCGACGTCGGTTGTAAAGCTCTGGGTCATTGTACACCGTTATGTCATTCCAAGCCGCCCTGCCGCGGAATTCATCTTCACCCTTCCCCCCAAAAATGGCATCCCAGCCAGATTCGGTCCACTCGCAGATAAGTCCTTCGCCCCATTTGATAAGAGGATTCTCTTCAAGTATGGTAGGGCTGGGGGTTCTTGATGGTGTCTTGAACGCCTTGGTAGAGGAATTCGCGCTGCTATTTCCATAAAGGCTAGGGTCTGCAATGGTCGCGAAAACACCATTATTTTGTCTTTGATAAGTACCTTGTTCGAATTGAGTGTTCTCTTCTTCATCACTAGCATCCTGCATTATATCGCCTTCAAGTTCAGGTTCAGGGGCGTCTTCATAATTATCGATGCCATCATCAGTGAGACTTTCTGCTGGGCTACGCCTTCCCGAGTTTCCCCCTGTAGGAAACACAGACGGCTTTCTTGGAGGAGGGGTGGGCGGGGTATTGGGGTTTAGCCGATCCCTAATATCAAGGGAAGCTTCCAATGACTGCCAACCAGTGAGCAATGACGATTCCCCAGATTTCCTTTTGCTGACCTTAACGCTGAAAAGGTCCTGCAGCCCGTCTGGAAGGCCACGTTTGCTGGCCTTCCTAAGGAGTCCGCCTTCGGCTTCATCAGCATTTTCTGAATCCTGGACAGAACCTGCATCCTTCATGGATACATTAACAAATCCGTCTTTATCATCTTCCTCTTGCTCATCATCGCCAGCAACCTTGGCCTTATGTTCGTCCACCTCAACAACATCGTCCGCTTCTTCGAGCCCTTCATTTTCATCATATCTTCCTTGCACATCCTCGTAAAGATTCCGGCTCGTCATAAGCTGATACCTCTCCACAATCTTCGACATGATTGCATCAAGACTCTTGGCTTCCTCTCGGTTGACCACAATAAAGAAAGGAAAAGCGAATCCTTCAGAATTGGCAGAACGGGGAAATTTACTTTCCTTGTATACTTTATTGAATACTGGTACCAGCAACCTTTCCGTTTCTGGGGCTCCGGGTAGCGGTTCTTCCTCGTCATCGTCGAATCGGTAATTACTACCATAATAGAGTGATTTCTTAGGCTTCTTGTTCTTGCTAGGCCAGTTCGTAGGTATATCTTCAAGCTCATAGAGGTAAGCATCGTCATTATGCTGAATTTGATCAGCGACCGTCGCCGAATCATCATAATGTTTGAAGAATCTATTCCGGTAGACCTCGGATGCCATGATCTTGTGTTGTTGCACTTTTAGCAAAGTATCCTCCCATCCATTAACCTAGGAAAGAGGGAGAAAGAACTCACCATCCGGGGGTCTATTCCCATTTTCTTCCCCACATATTCCTTAAGAGACTTTATACTACCATTCTTATCCATCTCCACTGGGATTTTCAATAGTTTCCCTTTGGAATCATCCTTTGGGATGAAAAAGACCTCTTTCGACCAGACGTTCTCTACTGGTAATGGTAGAGTCAAGTCCATGAAAGGGTCAAATGTAATGCTGACTTTCTCACACACGGGGCAAACAAGAGTGCTTTGGTACAGACCCCCAAAAAGGTCAGCGACAGCTGAATCATTTCTTTTCTTGTAGATGTCCCAGTGTTCTGATGCAAGCTCCGCAATAGCCTCCATATCACCAACCATCTCATCTGTGGACTCTGGCTTCTCGATATAAGGTTTCTTTTGAATACGGTTCAGATCCTCATGCAGGCCATCAAGAAGAAACGCGAGGAATTCCTGGGAGTCCTGTTGTCCATAACCCTGGAAAGAGGGCCCAAACCTACCGATGGTAGTCTTAAATTCTCTAGGGGCGAAGGAGGCAGGACATGTTGATGAAAAGATGTTTTTAAGTAGACCTGCATAAGCTTTTGCAACTTTACCGTGATGTGCAAGTGGATTTGATGGGTTCAACTCTTTCTCGTATTCGTCCGCTTTTGATTGATTTGATTAGTAACTTCTCCATTTGAAATGGGTGGGAAATGACATACAAATAAAATATCGAGAAAGTTCTTTCACACTCCTTAAGCACTGTAAAGCACTATTCATATAGCATGTATTACCAAGGTTGCTAAGGCCGCATTTACCCTGTGGTCTACCCTCCCGTCTCCCCCTAACAATACTAATTTTCGATGGGGAACTCTTAACACTACTTGCGGAGGGGCTTGAGCTCCTCGACGTAGTCTTCTTCTTAGATGGAGTGATGGCAGCGGCCTTCCCGTGGTTTGGAACGGTGACTGTCTGACCAAACTTGGTAATTGACTTAACATTTTTATCGGTAATCCATTCACCATCTGAGCTCTGCTCTTCGATAACAATGACCCCACCAGCTCCAAAACCAGCGGTACCGATGCGAAGACTACCGTTATAGTTTGAATCGTTCGAACTATCTGGCAATCCTACCAGTTCCCGCTCTGATCCAGGTTGTAATTCTAAAAATGCCTGTAAATCTATAACCAGTTTCTCGAATGTCCCTGGGGCTTTTCCTTTATTCGGTTTCTTGACACCTAAGGGCGTTGCTTCAGTCCCTTCTTCTGTGTAGCCACCAAGTACTTTCCACAGTCTAATCTTTCTACTGAGCTCCACATCTGCAAGTTTTTTGACCTTTTGAAGAAACTTTTGATATTTTTCGTCTTTGGTTGCAATGAATTCCTTCGGAGATTGAGACTTCTCATTATTTAGGCTATCCTTTGTGATGGCTGAGCTCGGGTCTCGAAGTTTGAAGAGGGTAAATTTGGGTGGATAGTATTCGAATTGGAGATTTGGTTCATCGCCTTCCTCAGAAGTATCTACCACTCGTCTTTTGATGATTGGCGAGCCTTGGGCAAGGCCATACCAAGAAACTAATGAGTCCCAAACATTTTCCGGAACGATTTCAAAATCCTCTCCAAAATTGCCGGGCTTGATTGGGACCAACTCTTCTGACTCCGAGAGTTCTTCGTCAGAATTGCCTTCTAAATCGCCAAGTTAGCTATCGTTTCCCGCTAGCGTGACTAATATTCACAGGAAACCAAAATTGGGAAAACTAGGAGGCATACTTTCATCGGGCTTTCCATTCTGAGGTAAATCCACCAGACCCGAATTATCTATGGGGCCTAGTTCCCCTTCAACGTCTTCCTTTGACAACGAATTGCCACCCTCATGAGATTGCAAGAACCTGTTCAACCAAGGCCCGGAGATGATATACCACACGTCCCCTTTTACCATCTTAGTTTCCATCCTCGCCTTGTAAACCACGTGAAACATCTCTTCAGCTGACGGCCTAGGAACCGAAGTGGTTGAGGTGGCAGCCGTTGAAGGTGTTGCTCTCTCGGAAGAGCCAGCATGCCCGTCCAACATATCCACAGACATTTCTCTCCTTACATCTGGAGTATCCTCGTCCATAGGGTCGGTTACGTCCTCAGAACTTGTGGGAATAGGAGTTCTATTTGGGGCTTCTTCTGACTTTAGCCGTTTGGCGGGGGATTGGGATCGGGCGATAGTATCGGCGGGAGACGATATTTGTTCGGTAGGTTGGAGGAGGATGGCAGGTGATTCTGCAGGTACTGCAGGGGAGCAAGCTGCCGCGTCGCTTGAATCAGTATCCATATCTGCGGTAGAAGATGGAGAAGGGTTAGATTGTGATTGTGTGTGGTCAGTTGCCCCAGTTAAGAGGAGGGGGAGGGATATGGTGACAAGTAGCGAAGAGAAGGAGAAGGAGAAAAGAAAAGGATAGGTGTAGATAGTAAATAGGTACCTAAAGTGAACACACGCAGGGGAAGCGAACCTGAAAGATCCCCGTGGGCTGTCGTTGTGGTGGTACTGTCAAGATTCGTGGTTGCTGGGGGGGCTGT
Source organism: Morchella sp. 2018-W16 (assembly GCA_024713755.1). Classification (NCBI taxonomy): domain Eukaryota; kingdom Fungi; phylum Ascomycota; class Pezizomycetes; order Pezizales; family Morchellaceae; genus Morchella; species Morchella sp. 2018-W16. Next base: position 397,835 of record JAMGYY010000025.1, on the reverse strand, counting down.
AGTGGGGGTAGTGACGGGGATTGCTGGTGCCTGGGAGGGGTTGACACTAGCAGCCTCTGAGAATGGGAAAGGCGACGGTGGGTGAGAGGTTTCACAGAAAGGCGAAGATGAAGAGGATGGGGATGGTGAGGAGGAAGAGGAAGAGTAAGACGGAGTGGTATTATTGATGGAAAAAGAAGGCAAGCAGTCTTCTTCTTCTCCTGCTGCTGCTGCCGCCTCCAGCTTTCGTTTCCGCGACGTGGTGGAGGCTGAAGACGCCAGCTGCCCGCGTGGCTGCTGCGTGGAAGACGTTTTGGCGATTGAAAATTAGGGAGAGTTTGGTGTGTGTGTGTGTGTGGGGTGGGCGAACTGGCTTTCTACAGTTTTGTTTTCTTGTAGATGGATAGGTGGGATGATGGGTTGTAAGGTATGTATGAATGTGGGGCTTGATATCTTACTTGCTGGTAATGTATTGAGCGAATGAGAAGTTCAAAGGTATGTAGGTATCGTAAACAGAGATGTGACGGTTAGCCGCAAGAGAAGTCTAAAAAAGAGATACTCTAACAACTAAAAAGAAGTCGAGGAGGAAGGAACGTTACTAGCTGAAGAAGAAAGAAGGTGAGAAATGCATGGCATACATGGTAATAATAAGCTTTCGTCGCCCCCTCATAGAATTTACCTCGTTCAGGCGGCCCGTGTCCAGGGCCCCAAGGTTTAGCATACACATGCACACGTCTTAGGTACATACATGTACTTTCTTCAATATCTACATGTACCTAGGGAGTTAGTCCCTTTCTTTCCTTCCTTCCCCTTCATGTGTCTCACGAACTGCCATGGGGTTTGGGTAAGCTGTGGTATCACACAATCATGCCAAGCCAGATCCAACAAACCGACAAACCTCACTTTACTGTTGGACTAACACAACAAACCTCCCCTTACTCACCCAGTACGCACAGAAGATAAGTATGTGTAGTAGCTATGTATCTACATACATGAGGTATCACATCCATATCGAAGGGGCAGATGTTTGCTGGGTTGCTCTTCAACCAGGGGAACTAACGCTGCAGCCGGAAGATCAACATAACCGGACACCATGGGCCTTTCCGGTCCGCCTCTCATGTGTGTACAAATAAAACGATAAGAGGTGAAATCACTCAAACGACACGATCATGTTCCTCACTGGTCCAGACAGAAACCTGGGGAAGGGTGCAACCTCAAGCGTCACAAAGCACACACAGGTTGCACAAACACTGTTACAATACACACAGTGAATCACGTGATATTCAACATCACTTTACCTGGGCTCTCATTTCATCAAGGAAAAAAACTATCTAAGCAGCCAACTGATTCATTTAGGAAGTAAGTGGTGATTACTTGGAGCGCAATTTTAGAACAGGGAAGTAGCATTAGAATCCCGCGCCTGGAAGTTTGAGTGGCTGCAACAAATGTTATCTTTTAATATTACTAGCACGGTATTCACCGACATCGGTTGGATGTTTGAGATGGCGCTAAGCAGTAGTTTCACATCACGGGTCATCACTCGCTACATAGCTCATAGCCAAAGGATTCAAATCTTTTGAGTGAGCTGGCACTCCTATATAATTTTCACAAACTGAAGGCGGGGGCTGGAGGATAAGGAGAGATTCCGTCCCGTCTATAAAGGATCAGCAGGTGATGGCAAACATTTGGGAATTCGTCACAAACACCCCCCCGCCCCCACAACAGGATTTAGCTCTGAACTTGTTCAGAGGATATTACTACAGTAACCTTCAGCTAGCTACCAATATCAATAGGTCAGATAAGCATGGACTGAGCACCGGCGACAAATGTCCGAAATTCTATATAAGGAGACTCGGGCAACAACTAGATTTGAAAATAAATCAACTATTCATTTCAAATAAGCAATTATACACAACTACTTAGATATATCCCAACATCTCAAGCGCATCCCAAGTCCACCAGGCATAGAATCGCACCGGATACAAGAGAGTGCTGGTGAATTCAATGGGAGTCGAAATAAGCACCTATGTATGGTATAAATACTCAAACTGACTGTTGATCAGGCTGAAAAGTTCATTGATTTGGTGCTCGTGGTCGTTATAATTTAGGGCGAGTCAAGATCTATACTAAAAACGCGCATTGTAAGCACTCTCTAAAGATTAGTACAATGCAATGGTGAGTAATCATTATAATACTACAATGTCTGAGGTTCCGGTTCTAGCTCCCATAATTACACCTCCAATTTAGCGGACTTGCAACAAAAACAAGAGCGAAAATATATGAGAATACAAATCAAGGTGGTGTTAGATACAAGGACCAATGGTTTGTTTTAGGATACTACCCTAAACTTATGAAGGCCACACGGTTAACAATTTCCCTAGGAATCCTACGTCAGATATATCTAAGGGGTTGTTGCATAACCATAAATCGAGCTGAAACCAAATAATAAAGCTTACATTACGGACTTCTCTTACCAAAACACATCCGTTCCCTGGAAATACCAACATAATGAAATGGAGCCCGGGTTTCGGCCACAAAGATTAAAAATGCGGGCCCCACGATCTTTCTTTCAAGAAAGTTGGGATATGTCACCCACAAGGATTTATAGCTCGCCATTACTCTACTATCGATAATATTAATTGGTCTTTAGACCAAAATAACCAAAAAATCTACCAAACATTCATTCCTGTGACCATTAGCCTGGGAAATGGTGAAGCCAATACATATCACAAGTGGCGACACCTCAATTGTAGCGTCATATACCATCACTCGATCAACAACTCACTACTAAAGGCTTAAATTTTAGAGACTAGGGTTCGCTAATACGAAGAGGTAGAAGTTGAAATCTACCTCCATTTACCACTGACCGGATGAAAAGTGGCATATTGTTAATATATACCAAATCAAGCCGCTAAACCCAAAGTTTGCCTCATCATTAAAAGCCCTCCACGAACATCACCGACGTCTCCCTCCCTCCCCTCTTCCTCAGTTCCAACTCCACGCTGATATCCGGAATCTGATAGGCCCTACCGTAAAATTCTTCGGCCTCCCAACCGTCCCTGGCTGGAACCTAAACTCATAATTGCAGAGAAGATACGCCAGCACGATCTTCATCTCCGCCGTCGCAAAAAAAACCCCGGGCAGGCACTCGCACCATGTCCCCATGCTAGATACTCCAGCGAAGTGCTTACTCTCGCACATGTCTGAGAACCGGAACCCATTATAGACCTCTGGCTTATCATAGCACCTGTCAGAGCCGTGGGCGTGCACCAGGGGCTCGGCAGTCCAGGACCCCTTGCCCACGCGGGTGGTCGCTGAATGTGTGTGAGGTAATAACCTTCCGCAGGGTCACGGCAACGTTGGTAGGGTTCATACGCAGGGTTTCTCGGATGACGCTGTCAAGCTTCTTCATGGCGACCAGCGCATTCTTGGACAGTCCGCCTCTGAGGACCTTCTCGGCCTCTTCACAGAGCAGCGGTTGGTAATATGGATGCATGCAGAGGTCGAAGAGGACCTGTATCAGACCGTCGTGGTGTGAATCGACGCAAGGTTCAGGAACAATAGCGTAAACGTCATATGGCGAGCGCTGGTGCCCGGAGGAGCAGCCTCAACAATCCACTGCTCGTGCCTCTCCTTCATCGATACAGTTGAATCCTGCTATAAGTGTGCCACCACGCATAAGGATCCTACATAACCACCTATATGTAAAGGCAATACAGCGCAAAGACCTCTATACCATGCACTAATTAGTATAGTATCTTACTGTTACTAGCTGGTCACGTTCCGCACCGGCGCTAGCAATTTAAACTTTGGGATCACATCAGGCTTAGGATTCCCCGTCCCGCCATTTTAGACAAGCCCCGGTAGTGTAGTGGTTATCACACCTAAAAACTCGGCACGTAGTGAATAGAGCTGTGAGGGTGACTTGGGTTCAAATCCCAATCGGGGCATTATCTTTTTATTTTCTACTGGAATGCATCATCCGGCTTCTCGCCCACTGCCTATGTTCCATTCAGTTTTTTGCGCTCCTTAAAGATGGGACCCGTACGCTACATGACTACCTCAAGCCGCTTATTCTTGCGCAGCATCCACCGAACCGCCAACGGCCGCACAAACAGCGGAAGTATCTAGAGCCGCCCCGCAGTCGCCAGAAGGTTCGCCGCGATCTCAGTGGCCGCCGTCATGTACTCCTCGTCCCTGCACAGCGGAAGCTCAAAGAGAGCACGACTAGTCGTTCTTGGAACAATATTTATGAGCACTGTGTATGGGTTGACCCTTGCCCACCCGCCGCCGCCGATATTAGTGCCATACCGCAACCACTTCCCCAAAGATCCCATGCATGGCGCTGTTAAGCTTCTCCGGGAGGCGGCGCTGCGCAATGGGCATGTGCCAAGCATCCTTCATGAACCCGTCGTAGAGAGTATACTTTGTCTGGAGGAGGTCGTCCGACGTCTCGCGGAAAGACATGACCGACAGCAGGAGGTTCCTCATTTCGGCGAGGAGCTCGGGCGAAGTGATGAACTTGATCTAGTGGTAAAGGCTACGGATCATGAAGGGCTTGCCGCGGTTCCCATAGAGCGCCATTCATTCGGCGATTAGGGAGTTGGATTCGGATAGCCAGGTGAAGCCAGCTTTGAATGGGCCAAGGAGCCTGGCGGGGTAGCCGGCCTGGGGTGCGTTATCGGCTTCATGGGTTGGAAGGATTCCGGAGAGCTTGAGGAGGAATAAACTGACAGCGAGGCAAGGGAGGCTGGTAAGGATTTCCGGGGCCCGGGAAGTGATGGATTGGGGGTGGTCCATTTTACTCAGTTGTTAGGGTAAGAGTGAACCAGAGAAGAAAGCTTTGTGGTGGGCACAGAAGGTGTGATAGGGAAGTGATAAGACGGATGGATTTGCTTTGGAAGACTTGGAAATCAAGGTTCACTACATGTAGGTGAGCGGTCTTGATACATATATATCCTATGACATGTAGCTACTGTTATATGCAACATATAATCAGACGAAGACCAAGGAAATCTATTTGTAGGCTTGTTTACGGATTTCTGTGCTAGGATGATCATGAGGATACAGTATACAGTATACAGTAAACATATGATGTACATGTATGTATCTATTCCGACAGGGAATTAGGACTTGTTCCGACCTCGGCATGGGAACCAGACATACATGTACATGTAATTTTTTAACACCCCAACCGGGGATTGGTCCTACTTTGACACCCCCCCCCCGACATATGTACATCTGATCTCGAAACCTATCGGAGAGATAAATGCGTCCAGACTCTACAACAGTAACTAGCTGTCCGTAGGGGATGGGCAAGAGACGAATACAATAGCTGAAACGAAAAAACAGCTACAGTGCGCGATCACGAGCTATCACTCGCAATTGTTTAGACAGCCATGCCCAGGCTATTATCAAGCCATGCCCGGTCTTGTAGTTCCACCCACACCCACCCTCTAGCCACCCTTATGGGGCTTAACCCACTATACCGACCAGCTCCACATTCCATCTGGGCCGCACCGTGTTCCTCCGTGCGGGCCGGGGTAACAAAACTGAGTCAACCGGAGAGCCCCGCCGAGGTCAACTACATGTAACACGTATGTAAGACCCATACCCACTCTCCACATGATACACTCCTCAGACGCCCCTACCCTGACCGCACACCTAGGCCTATATACACCCAATAAACAGTGTCTATTCCCGCCGGTCGGCAGCAGCATCTAGCTACTCAAGACTACCCCGACCAATCAAACATAGACAGCACGAGAAGACGTCTTACATACATACTACATTAGTAGCGACACAAGACAGTACCAAGTCCCAGGCACCTATGCCCGGAAGCAGCGCATATCACAACAATGCATGTTAATTGGGACTAGCTATCACTGCGAGCGCGGGCCTCGGAAAATATATCCTTACGTAATATATACTGTGGCAAGGTCTAGCTAAGTACATGTTGCTAGACCACCCCTATATTACATGTATGTCACTACTGTTTTTTTGCCAAGATAATCGTTGTTATAAAAGGGCTAAGCAGGTCCATCTGCCGAGTGATATCCAGTGATTACGGTTCGCTTTTGTTCTTGTGCGCCTTGGCATTTTATGGCTGGTGGAGGGTGCATGTATCGTATCTATTCTATGCCTATCTCGATCGACCAAAGCCTTTAATTGAATTATTGAGAGGTGTTTGTTTGCTGCTTATATGTAGAGATTTTTGCTAGCACCAGTGGCTTAGGAGCCAAATCTCTATTGGGCAGAGCAACTAAGGACATAGTTCTCGTGACTTATAATAGGTACAACATCTTTTTGAACACGGAGGGAACATCCAGTTTCACATTATGTAGTAATCGCGTAGTAAGTAGACTCTAAGGACTATAATTACTTATCGTGAATCATTCAGAACTTATTTAGTGCTACTCTACAAGATGAGTAGCTTTATGTATGTAGCTACTACCATCTATACATTTGTACTAGCCCGCGCTAGAAGAAAGAAGAACATAGAATACATTTAGTATACCACCACCCCTCTAATGGTCTTCCGGCCCTCTATAAAGGAACGTATACATGAATTCTCTCTTCTAAACGGTTTCAAACTCTCATCCGATCAACAAATACAGCCACATCCATCTAGATCATCTTTTCAGCCCCAATCTTGCCGCCCCCCTTGTCGAAGGTCCTGCGCCTGGCCTTCGACCACGCCGGGCTCGGGCCACTCGGATCCATCACGGCTCGCATCCACTCGCCCACCCTTCCAAGCACTATCTCGCAGACCCTCTCCTCGAATTCCCATGTGTGTCTTCCAAATCCTCTCCTCAACAGGTCGCTGAGAGGGAACGCCCCGGCGAACTCCCAGTCCAGGATGCCACTGATGTTTGTCCCATTCATGATAATGTTGCCGACGTGCATGTCTCCATGGATGAGCACGAACGGCTCACGGTTATTCGCCGCCTCAGGGCTCTGGTTGTACTCACTGCGTGACCTGCGGAGTGTTTTAACGAACACCTGTGTGATGAAAGACTGGTAGAAATCTATAGGGCACTTCGAATCTAGGATCACCTCGTTGAATGATATCTCCTTGTCGAAGCAAGCTAAGGTGTAATCCTTGGTGGAGTTGTATGGCCCAATGTCATAGTAGGCATCGGAAAAGAGTTTCTTCTATACGCACATACACATCACATTAGTACTAACCACAAAACAAACAGCAAGCATATCTCTACCCACATACCCTGTAACCATGAACCCTTGAAAACTCGATGGCAGGGCCTATCTGCTCCTCCTCACCCTTTCCGCAGTTCAATTGGATCCCGCCAATTTGTTTAAACTCCGTAAAGGCCATCGCCGTGACAACATTGGCAAGATTCTGGCAGACCTGCTCGCGCTCCTCGGCCGTGTACGTATCCCACATCCGATGGAGCGTAACGCCCTCGACGAATTCCATTGCCATAAAGGGCACCTCACATAACAGGCGACCGGCATCGAATGCATACACCTGCGGGACTGGAATAAATGGTACATGTTGGCGGAGATATTTGATGGTTGCAGCCTCATTTAAGATAGAGTGTCTGATATCTCCCAGGTAAATAAAATCGTTCTCGGAAACCTTAGGGGTTCTATGGCGAGCATCCACAACATAACTAATTGGGATACGCAGAATCAAGGACATCGAGAAAGAACCCTGTAGGGAGAGCCATGAAGTTAGTGTATGCATTGACAGCGCAGCTATAGTATGTCTTTCTAGTGTACCTACAGATAACTCGTCAATCGGATCCAAGGTCACCTTCCATACCGCATTGAACCCTCCATAGCACATGAAGATAGCCTTCGGATTCTTCCAGTATCTCATTCCCATGTATCCAGGCCACCCATAACACCCATGGGTGTTTCTGTCGAAAGGTTTATACTCAATACCATCCGCAGGGGTAAGTAATTCCAAAAGTCTCTTAAGTACCCCGTGAGGTACCGGAGGGTCCGCCGGCTTATTAGTGGGGTTGTAAGAGAATTCTAGTGACGCGGCGGAGGCAACGAATTCCTCAGAGATGAAGGTAGTAGAATCAAAGGTATTTGCAGGGCTATCAAGGGTGGATATAGAATCGGGGGTGATTACAGCATCAGGTACGTTATTAATTATATCAGCGGTGAATTTATTATTAAGCAAAGAAATATCATGAGCAGCTAGGAAGGTCGTCGTCCAAATGGGCCCGTCGGTGTCCATTGGCACAACGGGGGAGGGGGGAGGCCGTAGAGTGGCCAGAGGGGGAAGTCTAAAGGGGGGGAGGGGAGGGGGAGGGGGGGAGGGGGAGGGGGAGAGTAGATGGTGACAAAGTGGGGGAGAGTAGAGAGGAGGAGGAGGATGTGAAGCCGAGGTGGAGGTGGGGGTATAGATGGAGCTGAAATCCGTGGGCGCGGGGGAAATCCAAGTACCGCTGTAGCTGGCCTAAACAGACTCTGGCCAGTTGGTGGGCAGCCTTCGAGACAGATCACCTCACCAGCACCAGGTCATAAGTTAAACAACCAGATGCACCAGTGTTAGCCTGAATGAGTGAGTGGTGGTGGATGAGCGGGCTTCATCGGATTAGTGGAGGAAAATGTTGACATTTATAGAAAAAAAGACCCCTATGGGCAGGGACGGGTACTTCTCTCTACCCAAGAGCGAGAAAACGGACGCGCCTGTGCTAAAATGGAAGATGCACTATGCTTGACATCATAGATTATGACTCGAAGGAGGAAACATGCCACACGATCATTTCTCTCCCCGCTGCGCAACGCAGCAACACCCGTGGCGAAACCTATATAATATTATGACACCGTCGCCCTCGGAATTGGATAATTCAAACCGCCTATCTAGAAGTGCTTAGCGGGGCGATCTTATGGCGTACTCGCAATTTTAACCCCTCGCAGTTTCTGGACACTGGCACTTACTATCGGTCGCGCTAACTCCTTTCCTGCACCTAATATCATTACTCGCCAAGACTTTCCCGACCATTAGCCACAGATCGATCTCGAGCCTAATCCCGCGCTGTAAATATGTAATAGCTAGGGCGTCCTAGCTGCAAGAAACACTTGTAGCCTGGACAGAAAGTCTAGCTCTATAAGGTAGAGATCTAAACAACTCCCCGCCCGGAAGCAGCAAGACCCCCTTTAGCTGCCTAATTACAACTGATCTGAGACAACTCGAGTAACTAGCTATGGGCTACCCACGGCCCTACACATCCACCATTGGTATCACATCTACTATGCTGCGCCCCTTTTGGTTTAGCTCTCTACAAGAACTTCAACACTTACTCGCAGACCCGCGGAGTGCCACTAATTTCGGCGATACGCACACATAGTCTTAATTTTCGAGAAAATATCGTGAGGCCAACACCCTTAGGTTCCCGCGCGCTAGGCCTACTGGGCTCAATACGGCTCTCTAGGTGGCTAGGAAATACATCACCATACCTACCTGCCTAGCTAGCCACGGTGGCCAGCCTAGTGTTATGGGTACTTGGTGTTTTGCCGCACCGTGGCCAACCACCCGCCGTTCTGCCAACGGGGCAATTTCGGGCCCCACAAGCCACAGCGGTGATGGGGGGGGCGAAAATAATAAGAAGATTGTGTTAGTCGGAACGCCAGAGAGAGGATCGCACTGTCGCACCAACGGTATAAGGATTGACGAAAATTAAATAAATTCGACAAAACATGCACATGATGCCTTGGACGTTGCCCGATGCATGTAGCGGGCAAGAATAGCCACTGCTGCACCGATTGTAATATTCCATGTATTACAAGTACTTGTAGTCACCAGCACCACCGCATATGGCGGCGATGTTGGCAACGGCGGGCATGCCACCTATGCCCACCGACCACACCTCAAATATCGTAGCATTGCGTGAATAGAAGCTTTCATTTATAAACTGTGAGGCGTTCCGTAATGGCCACATGTAAGTAGCAAAGAGCACAACAGACAGATCCTAAGTGCGTGACAGTACATCTAGGTCACGTATCCTGTGGACTTAGCAGGCGAATAAGCTTAGGTAGCGTGACAGCCTGTCCCTAACCAAACGACACGTAAAAACACAACAGTCTTGTTTCGCATCAAGGGTGAATTCTGGTTGGTATATTATTTACTTATATGATAAGATGCAATTAATAGAGCAGAAGGGAAAACAGCAAGAACGCCAAAACACGGAGGGGAAAAAAATAGATATATATACTACAATAAAGTAAAAATAGGTATAAGAATTATTACCCCCACTCTCCTTATCTCATCTCATTCTTTGCCATCCTCCTATTCTCATCGCCTTATTTCAAACGTCACCCCTCCCCCTTTTGCGTTCACCCTCCTTATATTCATCCCATCCTTTGCCATGATCCCCCTCTTCCTCAACATATTCACCTTCGGCGTCCCCGTCCCCGGTACCTCATTCCTCATCGCCTTATCCCTCTTTGCCCCCTGAAGCCTCTGGCTCCTCCCATTCTCAGCCGTAAGCTTCGCCTTCCCCCCCTTTGCCCTCCCCATCCTTACCCTCATCTCATTCTTTGCCATGATCCTCCTCATTCTCCTCAACATACTAACCTCTGGCGTCCCCGTCCCCAGCACCTCATCCCTCATCGCCTTATCCCTCTTTGCTCTCTGAATCTTCTGCCTCTCCCCATCCTCAACCGTAAATTCCATCTTCCCACACTCGCACAACCTCTTCGCGGTAACAACAGGGGACCTCCACCCCACCCTCTTCCACAGCCCCTTCCCCCACGCCTTCTCCACCGCATCCACAATCTGCTCCAGCGTCAGATACGCCAGCATCGACGAACTCATCTGGTTCATGCGCACTCGAATCGGCAGCACTCTCGACTTCAAAAACACCGGCGCCAGCCGCACCCGCACGCCCCGCTCAATCACCCTTGAGTCTACATAGACACCGAGGTCGCGCAACCGCCGCGCAAGTGCAACACCCCAAGTGAACAGCGGGACACACCCCGCCCATTCCTTGTACACCTTCGGGAGGCGGCGGAGCGCTGGACGTGGCGGCCGTGGGATCAGCGGCATCTCCTCGCGCGAGTATGGGCGGTACGTCAGGAACCCCCACTCGACGATTCCCTGGAAGAACTGCTTGTGGAAGACTTTTCTAAGAGGGTTGTTTCTGCTGCAGCCCGCGACGGCCGTGGAGCGGACAGGTGAGAGTGCCGGGACGACCTCTGCAGCGGTTTTAGGCTTAGTAGCGGTGGTAAGTGGTGGGATTGACATTGATGTTGCAACAAAGCGGCGGCGGGTGGTGGCGGCGCGGTCGGGGTGGTACCATTCGACTAGGCCTATGGCCAGCGTCTCGATGTCGGTCAGGCGGCGCATCATGCCCAGGCGCTTGAAAATCTCCTCCCAGAGGTAGGGCTCGACTTTAGTGGCTTCACTGCGGAGGAGGGAGAAGAGGAGGCCGATGACGAGGAAGATATCTTCCGAGAGATACCAGGGCATGGTGTCTGGGTTGTATCTGCGGCGGCGGGGGCGCAGCAGCGTTTGTATGAGGAGGTGGATTGAGGGCGTTGAGATCATGGTGGAGGTGAAACGCATCTGCCCAACCCTATGGAGGGCCTCCTGGAGACGGCCGCGCGAGAGGTCCGACTGCAGGAGGATGTTGCTGAGGGTTGCGTCGGGGGGGCCTGGCAGTGGCTGGCGCAGGAGGGCGTCGAATGATTGCCAGTCCTTGTCCTTGAGATGGGCCTGAAGGGCGTTTGAGAGGTCGGCCATGGTGACCGGGTGCCGGTGGTCAGCTTGGTTGGCCTGCGCCGGGGACCTCCGCGTTTCGTCCAATTCTGTATCCAAGGGCATGAGCTCCTCTTCGCGGATGATGATCCCAATCTCGCTCAGCAGCCATACCGCCTTATCCTCCGGGATCTCAAAGCGCTTCGCCGCCGCCTCGACTGTCTGTTGCCCCACCGATAGGCCTGCCGCAAACGTGCACAGATACCGGTACAAATCCTCCTGATCGATGCCTTGCTGGGCAATGACGTGCGCCCAGAACCTGTCCCCCATGGCGTCCGTACTGAACTCGTTCGACCTGGCCAGTATGAACCGCAGCGCCTCCAGCTTGTCCGGACGGGATATAATAATTCCAACCAGCGTACTCTCGGCCATCTTCACGCCCATTTCCACGAACGAGTACACGAGCTGGCGTAGCTCATTGATAGTCCCATACTCTGCCATCCACACCACAAGTGGGTTTGCCACGCCCGTGTCTGCTGGCAAATCATCAAATGACAGGCAGTGATGGTGCCAGCGCACCGCCTCTGCATGTAAGCCAAGCTCACACAGGGACCGGATCACAGTACCATATACGCCCGCCGGCTTCTTGGTCACCGCGTGGATGACGCGCAGGTGCATATGCGCATCCGGCGTGCGGGTCAGCACCTCCGTGAACAGTGTCGGGAGCGACCTTGATACATGCCGCGGGTACATCTTATAGTGCCACGCTCTAGCCCTCATGGGATTGTCGATAAAGTATGTCCCTATGATTGTATCATATACACCGCTCCAGACCTTACCCGTCCGCTTATCAAGATCCTGTATATACACCCACATGGCCTCCATGAACTTGTCGTCCTTCGCCGCCGAGCGCAGGAACACACCCCACAGCTCATCCGCGCTTGCACCCTTCGTCGGCAGGTCTAGTTTCCGCAGGCGTAGCCCATCCCAGATCTCGCGGACGCCGGTGTGCTCATACAGCCGCCAGCGGAACTTGAGCAGGATCTGCCAGAGCTTGATACTTGTAGCGTATGCGGGGTTATCCACGAGAAGGTTATTTCTGAGGGATTCCGGCGACCAGACAGAAGACTCCTGGACGAGCTGGCGGAAGCGCGCAGTGCTGTCGTTGATGTGCTGCCACTGGTGGGGTGGTAGCTCAGCGCTTGTCAGCTGACGCGGCGCCTTTTCTTCTTCCTTCCCCAAAGCGGGCGTGTCTGCTACTGCTGCTGCCTTCCCATTGCCCTTGCTGGCCCTTATGGAGCGTTTATCGGTTTCCTCGAGACCTGGGCGAGGTGGTTTTGACTTGTGGTTGTGCTTCTTTACTCCCCCGTCCCCGCCGGTCTCATTACTGCTACTGCTTGCTTTCTTGGCCGTACCACCGCTGCTGCTACTAGTTACTCTATTGATCTTGCTGCTGCTGCCTGCCTTATTGGTTCCGCTTCCGGCGTAACATCGCCAGCCATGGGGGCCGGTGGTGGTGGTGGTGGTGGTGGTGGTGGTGAGAATGATTGTTATCAGTAATGGCCGGGTGGGGGGTTGTAGTGACCGCCGGGAGACGGTACTCTGGATCGCACGACGCATAAACGGTGGTCTGAGCGACGGGGACGCATACGTGCTGCAAAGAGAGTATCTGGTGAGGATGTGAGGACTTTCGGGGATCAGCTTCACTGTTATGATTGGGAGTAGGCGGTCATTCCCCCAATTAATCAATTGATTCCTTGTATTGATTGTATGTGTGAGGGAATTGAGTTATGTAGCGGTAGAGGATAGGTAGTGAGTATGTAGTTATTGATTGCTTGTGGTGGTTGTGATAATGATGGCGATAACGAGAGTTGTGGTAGTGGCGGGGTTGTTGGATGTCTCAATAAAATTTCCCCAATGAGCAGGGTCAATGACTAATCCACACCTTTCTTTCTTGGTGTGGTGGGGCAAGATTGTTTGAGCCTCAACAGCCTAACCTCATGTAACTAAACCACGATCCCCGACCTCCAACGTCAATCCTCACTCCCGCCCGTCACCAACCCACCTCGAAACATTTACAATGTTCGGATTCCTTCGCCCCACCGCCCCTCTCAGCGGCGGTCTCCTCTGGTACCCCTCCTCCTCCTCCTCAATTGGGCTCCTGACCACCACTAACACCCCCACGCAGGAAAATCCCCTGGCGCATGTCCAGCATGCAAAAGTACCGTCACCGCCAGCGCCTGCGCCGCGTCGACCGCATAGTCGACTGCGTCTCCGCCGCGCTCGAGAAGCAGGGGCTGAGCGCGGCCGCCGTCGAGCGCTGGAAGGCCGAGATGCCGCGCGAGGAGGAGATGGAGCCGCGTGACAAGTACACGCTGTTTGACCGCAATGCGAGGAAGTACCGGAAGGGGGTGCATAGTAAGTGACCCCTCCCCCCATGGTTGCAGGGGGTGGCTGACAGGGCGGTGTGGTTGTAGAGGTGCCAAAGTGGACGAGGGTTAGTCAGAGGGTTAATCCGCCGGGTTACTAGATGGAGAGGTGGTCGTGCTGGTGGTCTTGTACATATGTACTATGTACATTGATGCATTGCACTACATATGTCGGACCTCCCTTCTTCTTCTCTTTTTTTCCTTTTTTTTTTTCTTTTTTACTTCGTTTATATATCGCTTTTCCCCCCCTACCTACCTACCTACTTACAGCACAACCCCGGGATGAGATGCCCCACAGAGCATACTGGGGCCAAAAAAGAAAGTGGAAAAAAGAAAAAAACAGGGCCCCCGGGACTCGGTGGTTGTTTCGGGCCAAGTGATGATTACTAGTACCCTATCCCAGCGTGTGAGGTGTTATTTATGTGCGTGCTTAATCCTCCGGCGGGAGAGGCTAGGTGGGCGGTGGGCGGTGGGCATGTCCTGGGTTCCACGGCCACAGCTGTAATTGATGGCTGGGATGTAGATCCGGGTAGTATAGAGGTGGCAGCAGCAGAGGTAGAGGAGAGGCTATAAGCACAGTTACAGTTACAAGTACAAGTAGATCAGTACCCTCTGTCCGCCATATACATACATATATGCACCTCAACATCAACTAGCTGCCAGTAAGTACATGTACATACACACCACCACCACCACCTGCACTCCACAATACAATCCCACATAAGTACATGTACTCTAAGTACTCTCACTCTTACTCTACAGCGACCCCCATCTGCCACGTGTGCTGAGTACATGTCTGTACCTACATGTAGTGAGTGGTACTCTGCTTGCTCTGCTCTTCTCTTCTCTGCTCTGCTCTGCTCTGCTCTTCGCCATGCCGTCTACTAGGTTAGAGTAGTACCCAGGTTATATCGATCCTGCATGGCATGGCATGGCGCATAATACGGGGTAGATTCTGTCTGGCTTCTCAAACGCCTGCCGTATGTGTATGTGAGGTGGTAGGCAAGTAGGTACATAGAGTAGAGCAGAGTACCTAGCTACTCCACCAAACTAACCACCAGTGATACCGCTACCAATACACAAACCCAAACGCCAACTACAGGCCATCCATCCACCCACCCATCTAGCAGAACGGGATTCCTCCCTCCTGCATTTCCTAGAGGCCAACCCAACCCAACCCGTCCAGTCCAGTCCGCAATCCCAGTCCCCAATCCGCGCCCGATCTACACTTATGTACCCAGGATCCGCACGGGTCGCACCCCCGAGACACACCCACCCCAATGACCAGAAGCCGGCGGCGGGGCGAAACGTTTCCGCAGGACCATGATTCGTGCGCTCACCAACCATAGGGGTGCTGCGGGCCCCCAACCACGCAAGCGGGTCCGGAGGTAAACCCGCTGTGGTTACTCGTGCCCGCGCACAAACATCCCTCACAGGGCCAGCGGTGTTGCTGTTTACGTGGTGAGGTGAGGGCGTACTGTAAGAAAAGTAGACAGGGTGGACATTTGGTATTAAGTACATGTACTTGTATATATAAATACAGGAGCGCGGAAGGTGCATGTCTGGAATAAGGAAAGATTGTAGTAGGAGGCTTGTAATTGAGAATGATGAACTACATATCTACATAGGAAATAGAAAATTAGACAAGCATCTCCAAGTCTTGCCCCGAGAGTTAGATATGCCACCAGAGAACCCAAGCAATATCCCTTCTTCTCTTCCTCACCCTTGTATGCAATCCCGGCGGCCACCGCCATCTTGTTTCTGTTGGCATGAGATAGACAAATTAAAAAAAGGAGAAAAAACTATACAAGGCACAATTTGATGCACTATCGACACATTGCCCATACAAAATCGGACATGATAATGCATTACCTGTCGAGGGCTCTCTTGAGACATGTGCATGACAACCTTACCACATTTTGCGGGGAAGTCATTAGGAAAGGGGAAGTCATCAGGAAATGTATCAGGAAAGGCATCAGGAAAGTTAGCCTCGGTCCCAGGCTCGAGATTTGGTGCGCTACCCCTGGTGAAATTGAGGCGAGCGCAGCGACCACAAAAATAAAAACCCCATCATATGCATTTACTGATCCTTTTACAAATCCCTTTACTGCTTGGAAAGTCGTCAATGTAAAGTCCCTACCCAAAGGTTTTCGTGAAAGCCCAAAAGCAGTTGAGTGGCAAGCAACGGGTTCTCTACTAAAATATTTTATTACACCTTAACCACTTCTTTTTACTAATTGAAGAATGTACAAAGGGCTTCTCCCAAGGGTCAAAATATTTTACCTCTGTTCATCATTATAATCAATTGTGTTGTGGTTCTACACTTGGAACCTGGTTCCACCTAGTTTGGGTGGTAATTGGCCATTTCACGAAAACTTTTGGGTAGGGACTTTAGTAATACGAAGGATGCAATTCCAGGCACACTTTTTTATTCTAGCCTATCAAGCTACAAGAAAAGATCCTCAAACCATCTTAGCGTCGCTTCTGGGGCCTGTGCTGCTGTGGCATGCTGTGGCATTCTGTGGCTCCCGCGTGAAAATGATGGTGTGCGGAGGGTTGACAACCATAGGGGACTTAGCTTCTCGCGCCATATACAAAAAAAAAAGAAAAAAAAGAAATTATAGAAGTACAAGACAAAAAACCAGCAAAATCAAAAAAAAGAAAATTAGACAAGACGAGGTTTTTTAACAGAGTGAAGTCTGAGCATATTCTTTAGACAGGCCATCTCTCTTTTGGGTTCCTGCTGGTTCGAAATTTTTTTAGAAAAAGCGAAGTCGATGAACATGATCTTAAGCCCGTCGTGATAATGTCGAATAAGAATATTGTCTGGGCGGATGTCTCCATGTAGAAAGCCATGGCCATGGATATCCGCCAGTAATCTCACGATCTCTTCACGCTCCGTGTCACTTAAATTTTCTACTTCGATCGGTGAGCCTGCCAACTCCGTCATAAGTGCGAAGAGGCCTCCCGCCGTATAACCGGCACCCTTAAGCTTCGGAAGGGCGTGTCCCTGGAGCTTTTCCAATGCCAGATAAGTCCTGACTTCCGTGAGCATCTCCTCATGATACTCGGGGTGCTGCCACAGATCGCAGAGTTTGAGCGCAACTCTTTCTCCTCGAAAAGTTGCCTCAAACACCGTTCCACTACGCCCGCCCCCAAGTACATCAGTCGTCTCGAAGCTATCCCAGTCGAACTTCTCTAGCCTGAGTTCTCTTTTTAACTGCTTGTTACCAGCCGCCCCCCGGTTTTCCCTGGTATTAAATTGGTTTCTCCTGCCGCTCTTACTGCCCGCACCACCTCTGCCACTGTCTCGCCCGCCCCTTCCGGAAGACCCTTTGGGGGGTTGGTATGTGGAGTCTTTGTCCTCATCATCTCTTTCTTCCGGAGGCTCATAGTCATCTCCGTGACTCCGCGGTGGTGATTTTTTTGGGGGGGGACAGTGGGGATCTTGACGTGCTAACATGATGATGTACGCGAAACACCTTAACAAGGTGGGGCTGGTAGCTTCATCCTTCACGACGTCTGATACGAAGAGCGGACTAGGGTCGTCTTTGGGTCCGTCTTTGGGTCTCCAGAGAAACCATGTTTTGTCGTAAGTGGATAGGACACCGTATTGACGCTCGTTGTGCGCCATGTATCCAAAGATCTGGCTGATTGAATCGATGACGCATTCTGGAGGATTGCTAGCGTTGTATCTCCCCACCATATTGTCATCAGACAAAATCCACCTCGTCTTCACCTCAATAGGGAGCAAGAGGCTGCCACCAGCTAGCAAGACAAAGTCTGGAATCCCTTTGAAGCCCTCAAGACCGGACGAGAGGTGAAACTCTTCTTTTGACGGTTGCCGAGCCCCTATAGTATTTGAAAGAACGTCAAATACATTGACTTGGAGTGCAACCTGTACGGCTAGCTCTCCTGCGGCCTTGGAGTCCCTGAAGTTTGGCCTATTATATCGCGGAGTAGTGTCGTCCACGGCCATTTCATTTGCATTAGATATGAAGTCATTCCACTTTTTAACGGAACTGGGGGTGCGTGCCCATGTTGATTTTGTCGTAGTTTTCGTCTTCTTCTTCAGGGCTATATAGGTAATAGAGGGAGGAACAAGCGCAAGTAGTTGCGCGTCCGTAAGTTTGTCTATGAAGATGAAACAATAAGATTAAGTCTAAAATGAAATGATGCGTACTTAGAAAACAGAATACGTTTCACTTACCGGCTGGGGGAGGAGGAGCTTTAGCGATTGGTGATTTTGGGGGGGGGGGACAGTGGGGATCTTGATGTGCTAACATGATGATGTACGCGAAACACCTTAACAAGGTGGGGCTGGTAGCTTCATCCTTCACGACGTCTGATACGAAGAGCGGACTAGGGTCGTCTTTGGGTCCGTCTTTGGGTCTCCAGAGAAACCATGTTTTGTCGTAAGTGGATAGGACACCGTATTGACGCTCGTTGTGCGCCATGTATCCAAAGATCTGGCTGATTGAATCGATGACGCATTCTGGAGGATTGCTAGCGTTGTATCTCCCCACCATATTGTCATCAGACAAAATCCACCTCGTCTTCACCTCAATAGGGAGCAAGAGGCTGCCACCAGCTAGCAAGACAAAGTCTGGAATCCCTTTGATGTCCTCAAGACCGGACGAGCGGAAAAACTCTTCTTTTGACGGTTGCCGAGCTCCTATAGTATTTGAAAGGACGTCAAATACATTGACTTGGAGTGCAAGCTGTACGTCTAGCTCTACTAAGGCCTTGGAGTCCCTGAAGTTTGGCCTATTATACCGCGGAGTAGTGTCGTCCACGGCCATTTCATTTGCATTAAGTATGAAGTCATTCCACTTTTTAACGGAACTGGGGGTGCGTGCCCATGCTGATTTTGTCGTAGTTTTCGTCTTCTTCGGGGTTATATAGGTAATAGAGGGAGGAACAAGCGCAAGTAGTTGTGTGTCCGTAAGTTTGTCTATGAAGATGAAACAATAAGATTAAGTCTAAAATGAAATGATGCGTATTTAGAAAACAGAATACGTTTCACTTACCGGCTGGGGGAGGAGGGGCTTTAACGATTGGTGATTTTTGGGGGGGAGGACAGTGGGGATCTTGATGTGCTAACATCATGATGTACGCGAAACACGTTAACAAGGTGGGGCTGGTAGCTTCATCCTTCACGACGTCTGATACGAAGAGCAGACTAGGGTCGTCTTTGGGTCTCCAGAGAAACCACGTTTTGTCGTAAGTGGATAGGACACCGTATTGACACTCGTTGTGCGCCATGTATCCAAAGATCTGGCTGATTGAATCGATGACGCATTCTGGAGGATTGCTAGCGTTGTATCTCCCCACCATATTGTCATCAGACAAAATCCACCTCGTCTTCACCTCAATAGGGAGCAAGAGGCTGCCACCAGCTAGCAAGACAAAGTCTGGAATCCCTTTGATGCCCTCAAGACCGGACGAGGGGTGAAACTCTTCTTTTGACGGTTGCCGAGCCCCTATAGTATTTGAAAGAACGTCAAATACATTGACTTGGAGTGCAAGCTGTACGTCTAGCTCTACTAAGGCCTTGGAGTCCCTGAAGTTTGGCCTATTATACCGCGGAGTAGTGTCGTCCACGGCCATTTCATTTGCATTAAGTATGAAGTCATTCCACTTTTTAACGGAACTGGGGGTGCGTGCCCATGCTGATTTTGTCGTAGTTTTCGTCTTCTTCGGGGTTATATAGGTAATAGAGGGAGGAACAAGCGCAAGTAGTTGTGTGTCCGTAAGTTTGTCTATGAAGATGAAACAATAAGATTAAGTCTAAAATGATGCGTACTTAGGGAACAGAATACGTTTCACTTACCGGCTGGGGGAGGGGGGGCTTTAATGGCTGGGGGAGGAGGAGCTTTAACGGCTGGGGGAGGAGGAGCTTTAACGATGACAGTACAGTTAGCAAATATGCGTAGTTAAAAACGAAATGGGTTTTACTTACCTGGTAGCCTAACGATGATAGGATTCGCTCGTTTAATATTGTAGAATTCAATAAGTTGGTTGAAGTCGAAAGAATCCCCAAGTTCATCCTCTAGGTTGTCCAAGTCTCCCTTCTCTTTACCGGGTTTGGCGACGAAGAGATACAGTGTATCCTCTGCGTCCTCGAGCTTGCTTCTCTTCGTGATTGCGTTTCGCAGACTAGAGACGGACTTCCCAGTGAAATTTTCCAATTCCACTGGTTTACGTCCCTCGATTTGATACCAGACCGTGACACCGCTACCGAGACTGCTGGGACCTACAAATTAAAAAGAACTTAGTATGCTGTACAATGAATTGAAGGAACATGCATCGATAATTTAATGCAGCGCGCGTATGCAACCACGGTTATAGTACCATGGCTACTCGTTGACCCTGCTGTCGACATTTTGCCAAGTTTGTAGAAGGAAATATTAAACCAGACAGTTGATGGAGATGGTTGCGGGCACGGCGGATTATAACATCTAAGAAACCCCTCAGCAAGCAAGAAGTGCAGCGGGTGATATTTCCATACATGATCAGCAAGAGAAGAAAAAGTGGCAAGGCAGCGTGATGTCAGGTGCGGCCTATAAAGGAAGAGGGCTTGGCTCGATGACTCATCGCTTGACACCTCCACGGCTTGGCATTATGCCTCTTCTTGGAATGGCCGTTTATTATCCTCCAGAGCCTGCGTGCTTTTTAGTTTGGAAATACAAGGAACTATCTCTTCTCCTTGCTCAAGCGAGCGCAAGGTAATGTACTACGGGGGTTAGGGAAAGTCTCCAGAACTATGGCCTGTTGCAACCATGGCCGCAGTTCTGGAGACTTTCCCCTACCCCCGTAGTACATATAGTTTTTAGGAACCATAGTACCTAGGCTCGACGTTGGTTAGGGTAAGGTGATACTTTGTGTAACCGCCCGTCACCACATCACGGTACCAAGCCCGCAGCGGGGAAATGATAGGGCGGCCGGAATTGTCCAAGTAACATATGTAGTAAGCACAGACATTCCGCAAAGGTGTGGTGTGTTAATCACCCCAAAGCTTAACCCTCTAGCTATGTAGGTCTTACTAACAAACCCGAAGGCACCCAGACTCATGATATAAAAGAATATAACTTGCATAACATTCGTAATCGTCACTTCAGTTTCAACGTTAAGCGTTAATAATCATTACCAACCCCAACCCCAACCCCAACCCACATTCCCTCCCTCCCTGCCTGCCTGCCTGCCTGCCTGAATACTAAAAAGACAAGTAAACAAAAAAAAAGGTTACAAAAAAAAAAAAAAAAAAAGAGTGTTTCGAAAGAAGAATAACCCCCGGCCCCCTCTCCCAGTCTTTTTTTCCCCTCCCCACAAAGTATTTTTCTCCCCGATTTTGCAGGCCCGCCCTCCTCCACTCCCCCGCCCTCCTCCCACTGCCTCTGGCACGGCACGGGCCGTTCCAATAGTAGTTGTAGTAGCAGTACCAGCAGTATTAGTAAAAAAAGAAAGAAAAAAAAAAGAAAAAAAAAGTAAATAAGCAACCGGCACCATCTAGAGGGCAAAAAACAACAAGATAAGATAACCAGGTAGTTCATTACCCATCCTCCATCCTAAGGGCCACATATTGGAATATAAGAAGAAAAAAGAGTACATGCTGCCAATCGAGCACAACATAGCATAGCACATGAAATAGCAACCTCTCCCTCTCCCGGGAATCCGAAGAAATATCTTATAGGGAATATGGGGGAAAAAAAGTACACAAAAGGTATCTTAAAGAAAACCCAATCCAAAACCGCGCGCCCAACCCAATACCCAGGTCCCCCGAGCTAAAGAAACCGCGTTCTTGTCGCTAAACCGTAAGAGAAAGAAAGAGTTAAAAAAAAAAGTAAAAAAAAAAAGATAAGATATAAAAACATAATAAACAAACACAAGAAGTGTCGCCAGTCCAGCTTCCTTTTTTTCCCCCAATAAAAAATAGTTTTAATAAAGTGAAGGGAAGACAAGAGAACCTTGCCGAAAGAGGATTAATCGCCACCCAAGGTCAAAATGAGTCAAGTATGAGTCCGATGATCTTTATCGAACAAAGGGAAGAAGAAAAAGAAAATATAAAACAAATACCGGCCGCCCAAAAACATAGGAGATATAAGAACAGTCATATCGTCAAAAACCGGACATAAAAAACCGAGCAAACTCCGATGCTCATCCTCATATAAATTCATCAAGTCCTAAACTCTCTGGCGTTCATAGCTCCTGTGCGAATAATCCGCACTGGTTCGGCGATCATAGTGCTCAGTCTCCAAACCCAGCTGAGCATGCAGCTGTTGCTGCCTCTGCTGAATGTACTTGTATCCTATCGAATACTCATAGTTTTCGTTCTTGTTTCCCACAGAGATAGTCCTCGGGGAGTGTCCACCATTAAGCGACAGCTTGACCGGCACGCCGGCCGGGTACCTCATAGTGAACGGCTCATCTGAATCAAGAACAACCAGCTCCTCCCTCCCACTATCATGGCTATATCCACTGCTTCCAGAGTCGCTGCTACGGTTACTGTGGCTATTCTGCATCAAAGTCCCCGCATCCCTACGAGTGACAGCACTGTGCTGATGATGTTCATAGTACCCGCTGCTACGGTGGTGGCTGTGCCCATGGCGAGACGAGCGTGAAGGCGGCTCATCATCAATAGCACAATTCTCCATCGAGCGAGAAAGTGACGACGGAAGTCTCGACGAGTGCGAACCCGACCCCTGCGAGTTGCTGCTATCCCTTCTCCTGATCGGCTGCGGCGTTGCCGTTCTACGGCTCGATGAGGGAACGGCTTGAGGATCTGACTGGGCCGGGGGGACAGAGACGCTTCGGTTGGGAACATCCTGGAACTGCGACTGACCATACCATGACGAGGGCCTCTCGGAGCTGTGGACACGGTTACTTGAGCGGCGCTCGCGGTGCTTCTCTACCTGCGGGTGAGTGTATTCCGGCTGAGTGTAGTACTCGCTCGAGTCCAGCACGGCTGCGCTTGCCCGGGCATGCATGCTACCCCTGCGTCCTGTAAACGCGGGTGGAGGTGGCAGGGAGCTGTACTCTGGCTGGTGGTAGCTGTCAGAATGGTAGCTGTCCGAGTGGTAACTGGGCTCCTGGTAGTAGTTTGGTGCTGGCGGGACCGGGCTCTGGCTGTATGAATCAGAAGTATACGAATGTCCATATGACGCGGATGCTGACGGAGGAGCATAAGGTGAGTAGTCATATGAGTGGGAAGAGGAGGTGTGCACAGATGTGTCTAGCGGAGGAGGAGGGTACATCGATGAGCCATACGCCGGCGGGCATGTTGAAGATGGAGCTGGCGCCGCGGGAGCTGGGGATGATGAGTGTGCAGCATATCCGGAACTATAAGTAGATTGCGTCCATGACCCAGTCGGGGTGTGCGCAGACGTTGGTGTTGAAGCCGCTGCAAAAGTCGACAATGGTCTCGGGGGAGGAGGCATCGAGGACTGTGTCGATGACCTTTCCCTTTCCCTTCTTGAAGATGATCCCTCACGAGGATCAGCAGCATACGGCGAGTGGGTTGGGGCACTCTCGCTGTAAACATCGTACTTTGACGAGTATGGGTAGGAAGCATACGAAGAGGACGACGGCGACGAAGAGTACGTCGCTTGGTACGGGTGCTCTGGTACACCACCCGGCCAAACACCACTGTTCCTACTTGGGGAGCTAGTCACCGGCTTTGAAGGCTTCCCACAATCCGCACAATCGCAATCATCCGCCCCACCGGTCGACGTTGACGGCGAGCTCTCCCTGTATTCCCTCCTTATTGTGTTGTAACTGCTTGGGATGTTCCGGGGGACACTTCCTGAAGACTGGGTACGAGAGAAAGACTTGTTTGAGGGTCTAGTGAATGGTGGAAGTGCTGGATTTGATGGGGAGCGGCTGGGTCGAGCTTGGTTCCTTGATGGGGTACTTGGGGTTGCTGATTTTGGCGGAGGAGTCTCTCCTGGGGTACTGGCCTCAGCGTGTGATGAGTATCCGGAATCCGACACATTTGTACTCTCCGGCTCGTAGCTGGTTGAATCAGCAGATATCGAATTTGACAGACCCGAAGCACGCTTTGTTGTTTGCCGTCTTGTCAGAGGGATGGCCTCAGACAGCTCCGAGTTGTAATCCTCGACATACGGTTCCTCGTATACAGCCATTGGGAAAGGTGTGAGCTATTGTAGCTAATGGTAGTGGGTTCGATGCTTCTGCTTCTGCCTCTGCTGCTGCTGTGGGGGGGTGGAGATAGAAGTTTAATATTACACTAACTACGCGAGGTGGATGGGATAGGCTATATTTTTGATAACTGATAACGGGGACTCGGTATCGGTATCGTCAACGATATCGATTAGAGATGCGAGGGTGGGGGGCGATGGACAGATATAATATGTATGGTACACAAACGGTTTGCTGCTGCTGCTTCAGTCGAGGTAGAAACAATCAATCAAGCAATCAAACAAGCAGGCCAGACCGATAAGGGAGCGTATCGATGATGTCTATGGGCGATGATTGAAGAGGGTGTGCTGTGTTTGGATATGGATGGACGGGTTGGAAGATCCAGTGAGAGAGCAAGCAGTTGGAGGGGGGGGTGTGGAGGGGGGATTGGACTAGTTATAAACGACGACGATGGATCGCAGGAGGAAGATGGGATGTGGCTTCCTTAAGGACGGTAACCTTGGGGGAGGGCTTCTGGAACTGGAAGGGGGGAGTAGTCCACTCTAGTTGGGAGGGGAGGTCGAGGGTCTACAAAAAAGTAGTCGCTTAACAAGACAAGGACCCACTCAAACTGCAGGGGTATGAGGGATGGAATTAATTGGTAGTAGCAGTACTCTCTAGTTAGTAGTAGTAGCAGGATGTAGGTAGTGCAATGGAAGGCGGATACGGAGAGAGAGTAGGGAATATGTATGAGTGATGCATTTACTGGCGGGGGAGAGGAGGAGGAGGAGAGGGGGGGACGAAGGAGGAGTATAGTAGGAGGAGAGGGGATATGTGGTGAAAGAAAATACGCATCACCTGCGGGAAAGTGACGACTATTGAAGGGAAAAAAAAAAATCGTAGTACCAGACAAAGCAGGGCAGTTTTTTTTTTTTTTTTTCTTTCTCATGCTTTCTACATACATATGTGCGGGGACCGTGCGGGCACAGGTTGTAATAAAATCAATTAAGTCCCAGTGAATAATTTTTTACGCCCCCAAAAAAGAGTGGAGTGCTTGCTTCAAACTGCCTACTTCATGGCCTACTTGATTTTCAGTGCCAGTGCCAGTGGATGCGTTGTTTCGTTCACGCCCTTGTGTGTCTCTAGTCACTCGGCAACCCCAACCAGGGAACCGCTCTATGCCCCAGCGTCCAATGGGATGTGGGGTAGCGCATTTAGGAACGTCTGGTTCCCTCCCTTCCTCTTTTCGTGAAAACTAAGGTTGTGGGGAGGGAGGATTAAAAGACAGCTTTGAAGAAAAAAAAAAAAAAAAAGTCTTGGATCGTCCACGAATCGGACAGAGGCAATTGAGGCTTGAACTGTTGTGTGTGTGTGTGCTACATACAGATACAAATACATACCTACCGCAATATATCTACATACATGCGAACCAACCCAGAAAACGGGGCTGCCTGCCTGCCATAACTAGCTGCTGCGAGTGTGTGTGTGTGTTGACACCATATTCCACAGCAGACAGCAGAACTGCGCGCGGTTGTGTGGTTCAAAGCCGGTGAGGCCAGAACAGGGAAAGCGCAAGGGAAAGCGCAACCTCAACCACCGCAACTCCTCCTGCTGCTGGCCGGAGTACTTTCGAGACTTGTCCAAAACCGGGCCCTGGACGAGGTTTTAGAAATGAGGGAACACGAAGAATATCAGCACACATTACAGTTTGCAAGTGCTCCTACTTGAGTGACTCTACTAGGGTGTGGTTGTGGTTAAAAACGGTGTTGATGATGACGACGTTGAACTGGGGGTGAGAGGGGGGGTAATGGGAGGGAAATGATAATTCACATCATAAGTGACTGAGGAACTTCTCGCTCAATCAACGAAAAGGAAAAAAGTAAGCGGTTCATAAACTACTTTGATTTTTAATATATTTTTTTTTCTTCTTTTTCTTTTCGCATACACTAGAAAAGGATAAAAATAAAATAAACCCGCTATGCTTTGCAGTGCAGCGCGTAAAATGGCCCATATGGCAAGTAAATGCTACAGAAACGAGATCTCTCTCGACAAAAGGCAAAAGGACACCCGGATGTGTGTGTGTGGGGGGGGGGGGATTTTTCAGATGCAGTGGGAGATTATTCCTTCTCAGAACCGCATAGCTCCATGATCCATAAGGGGAGGCAGGTAAGCAGGCAGGCAGGTACATCGTACATACTGGGCGTTGCAGTAGAGCAGGTACTCTACGGTACATACAGTACTCTACAGGCGGTACCTGCCCTCATTGACATCCGCTGTCGACGTGGCAAGCGTCCGTTGGAATGGACCTGTCGGATACCTTTCATGCTTTCATGATCATCATCCCCAGCTTCCCTCTCCCCCCCGTTTCCGTGACAACCAACCCATTCACTCCCACCACCGCTTCGTAAGCCCGCCTTTGTCCCCCCTCCTCCTCCTCCTCCGTCGGAGGGAGGGATGGAGAGCAAGTTAGACCTCAGACATTACCCATGTCATATGAGCAGTCAGCAGAGACATCAAACTAGGACTAGGTTTATCTGACCTCCAGCAATCAATTGCCTGCGCACTCACTCTCACACCCCAATTCAGTTCTTCTAGCTCTCAAGTGAGATTTCGTCGAACCCAATATCTCTTTTGCCTTCACGCGCCACATCTATCATATAGCCCTCAGACTGTTGCATGTAGATTGCAAAATTTTCCACTGCATTGACGCACCGTACAGGGGAGACACCCTTAAGGCTACATGCCAGTAGATAGAGCACAGAGGCCTAGGTGGTGTGAAGATGCGGCAACACAGTAGAGTAGCAGAAAACTTACGCAGTCATGTAATCGAGAGCCTCCAATCCATAGGACACCACAGAGCGACCAACGAAAAGCAACCCAAAAAAATAAAAAGTAAAAAAAAAAAAAAAAAAAAAAACTAATTTAACCCAACGAACGTCCCCCTCCTCCTCCGCTCCTCCCCCCCCCCCCCCTCCGTCCCCGCCCAGCCCGTCGCCTAAACACCCGCACGAGTAGCAAAAAAGCCCCAATAATGTGACCACTGACAAACCACCTACAAAAAAAACACTCGCACACCCAAGCGAGACGAAACGGATCACAGGCCTGCCCGAGACGTACCATCCGGTGTGGGCCATCTCTGCCATGGTGGCCGAGTTCCGAACACGACCTCGAATGCCCCTTCAGGGTGTTTCCTCGTTTCGTGGTCGACCTATCATTGGTCGCCCTAGCCTACCCTACCTACTAGCTAGCCAGAAACTTGTTTGTTTATTCGGACCGGAACCAATAGTCATGAGACCGTCGGTGAGTGCTAATCTGACGAGTATCATATCATGGCAGCACCTGCCTACCCTACTCCCACTGGACGAGACGTTCAACGTCTTCTTCCTCGCTAATACCCGACACGCAAATGGGAAGTTTGGGAGAGCAGTCTATGATGTAGTATGCCGCCGCCGCTGTGCTGTGTGCATACAGACAGACGTTACCGAAATCCAGTGCTGGATAGCACATATGTAGATATCAGCGGTACCTACATAGAGTACCCAGTAGAGTCCCCCTACATACATACCGTACAGTAGACAGACACATGGAGATATAAAATGAAGAAAAGACCTCCACACTATTATCCTCAAATCGGACATATCAAAACCCAAACCCACCCACCACACTGTGGCTGAAGCTGAAAATCAAACCCGCCGAGATGAAGAGAAAGAAAAAAACTCACTCACTCACTCCATTCCTTCGCACCTCACAGATTCCAAACCCAACGGGCCGCGATATTATTACCTCTCCGAGCACAGCACTCACGACCAGGCAGGTGTCCGTTTGCACCCCAACGCCTTAGTCCATTGCAAATTGCAATTGGGGGCCAATAGATAACGCCACGAGGATCTCTCCGAAATTGATCCTTTACTCATTATATGGATCGCCTCTCGTAGATCCATATCCATGCACGTAGCACCCAATCTCAGTTAGTGCATTGCCGTATCGTACTCACTCTGCCTTCCTGCAAACATCTTTATACACATCCTTGGCCAAACTATCCTCCGAAGCAAGGATAGCCCCCACGCGTGCAGTTTCTATTATCGGATATGGAAGTGTGTGTGGTGTGTGGTTTCTATTTGTATAGACTGTGGCTTGTATGTACCGGTACACCCACGACAACCAAAGTGTTTCGAACAGCAAAATAGCAACCAAGGTTATTCGTAGGCCCAACCAACCGGAGTTCCAAACATAAACACAACTCCGCATCCGGATCCGGATTCGTAAACAGCTGTTTATTTGTCTTTGCATTCATTCCAGAAGCCAGCCCCAAATGTGAGTTCCCAAGACCAAGCTTCATGACATCTCATCTCCTGCGCTGCTGCGAGATGAGCCCTACATAGCTCTACCGGCCGGCTGCTGCGGTTTAGATTCTTATGTTTATCTAAATGTATGTATATACCTACCACATGTACCGACCGCAACTTCGCATCCAGTAGACACTGCCGGCATTGCATCGGCAATCATTGACCGCGGGCTGCTGTCAAGTGGGGGAGGTGGGGGAGGAAGAGGGTCAATGACCACTCTCCCAATTTCTCGAGTCCCTCGGTGACGATATACATACTTAGCTACTACATATCGTCATGTTTCCAGTTTTCCTGTTTCCCGGTCGTTCGCCCTAGATTTGGGCGGTCCTAGCACATGTCTATCCGTTGTCTGTCTGTCTGTCTGTCTGTCCTGCTGTCCTGTCTGTCTCCACTTCGTATCCCAATATCCCGCAATCTCACGATACCTACCTACAACCTACCAGCACCAACCCTGCCTGCGCTGCGCATCCCCACGTACAAACGAACAAGCGGGCACAACCGCCCTGTCCTGTCTGTCTGTCTCTCGGCAAGTGGTTAAACACTTATCGATAATCCTTATCGAATCCTTATCCTACGCCGAAACAGGATTCGTTAACTCCGCAATCTCACTCTGCCCCTCTGTCCTTCCACCCTTCCTCTTCTTCCATGGCCAGTGCTGTGGGTAGGCTGTAGGGTATGTACCGTCAGCAGCACAACCCTCACGCCCATCTAGGTATCTCATCTCATCTCGGCCGAAGCCCGCGCCGGCGCACCCAAAAAACCCACACACATACAAACCTGTAATCCCACGTCCCTCCCTCCGATCCGGATGCCCCATGCCATCATCTAGCTAGCCCGGCGTCAACCCAACCCAATCCCGCTGTCTCACTCTCCCTCCCTCTCCCTCTCTCCGAGGAAAAAAAGAACCACCCCCACAAACAAAAAAAACAAATGCCCCCCCCCCCCCATCCCTCCGATCATGATCAGATCGGAGAACGCCCGCACGGGAGGGAGCGAGCGAGGCCCAGTCAGGTGACCCGGCCCGTTTGCAGTGTGTGTGGTGTGGAATGGGGTTATGTAAGAGTTATCGTGCATCGAATCGATGATCCGATTGCGATTAGATGATTAGATCAAACGCGTTAGTGAACCCTGTAATAATACTATTCCAACTACATGCATACATGAGACCCTAACCCCATCCGAGGCACCGCCCTAACCAACCAGCTCGCTATGTAACTACCAACCTCCAGTTTCAACAACGACGGTGCTGCAGCTGCTGCAGCACCGTGATGAGATGGAAACATGGGGTCAGGGGAAGGGGAAGGGGAAGGGGAAGGGGGAGGAGGGAAAAGGGAGGTTCGGGAAACCTGCTGCTGCTGCTAGAGTAAGTAAGTAGAGTAAGATGCAAGTAGGCAGAAAAAAGGCCATAGAGAGTAGGTAACTTCATGATACCACGGTCTTCTCGCCCCCCCGTCTGGCCCGGCCCTGTTGTTTCCTTACATAAGGCGCGTGTGTACTACATGTAGCTTGCTGGGTAAGTATCTCTGAACTGATAGCCAAACCAACCAAGACCTTTACCTCACCACGTCAGTCAGTCAGTGCCAGCCACGATCTACAAAACAGAATAAGCTGCACAGGAACAGGGACAGGAACAGGGACAGGAACAGAACAGAACAGAACGGCGCCATCCCCACGTTTCTTCTTCTTCTTTCTGCCTTTCTCCGGACTCCGTACGTCTCTCTCTGGCCGGCTGCTGCCATGTACCCGGAGAGCTAAGTAAGATGTAGTTATACGTTAGCTACATATTCTACAAGTCCACCTACATATCACCCATGCACCCTTCTTTTTCAGCTAAGCTACAGTAGATCCCTCCGTAACGCCCGCCTCGTCTGGCTAGAGTATAAGTTCTTACTACTGCATACTTTTCACTGCAGTAGAGTCGAGTAGAGTAGGAGGTAACTTACATTGGCGGCGGTTCCCGTCATGGCAATTCTCGATATCTGCCCTGTCCTATACAACCCACATAACCTACACATCGAGTACCGTACATGCCTACATCTCTCCTCTACCTACATACATACATACAGCATCAATCTGTATTTACCTACATATTTTCTAACACCTTATTAAGCCATCCTCCCAGCCTCCTGCTCTCGCCTTCCCCTTCCTTCCCAAAAAAAAAGGGTCCCAAAAAAGGTCAGCTTCCATCCTTGTGATGAGTTGGCATCAACCCAACCCTACATGGCCCTTGGGAAGGGGGGGCCTTTTCCAGAAGGACTAGCTCGCCACCCCCCGTGAGGGCGAGGCGAACGGAATATCAATCAATCAATTAGATCAAATCCGGGTATGATCTGATTTTCCGCCGTCTCTGCGCCCGGGGGTGGCCCTGGCATGGGTAGGCAGGCGGGTAAAGCACACTGCACTACCGGGCAGATAAAAACCAAAACCAAACAATTGAAAGATCCCCGGACGGACCCCCATCCATCTGTAGAGTGTCTACTCTTCTCTAGAGTGTCTACTCTTCTCTAGAGTAGAGCGGACTGCCCCTTCCCACCCCCCCTCTCCCGCGTCCCCCTCCGATCCGCCGCCCCGAGAGTTCCCGGATCGACCAATCAACCAACCAACCAGCTAGCTAGCCGACCAACCAAACCAGCTAGCTACATAGCCAGTCAGCCTGGAATTCGAAAGCGAGGGAGGCATGTGGTCAATCCGCCTGTCTTCCTGTCAGAGACGTGGTCCGAATGGCAGCTCTACTCTATACAGTATATGCGCGATGCCCGGTTTCCGGCCGGCATGGCAGGCAGGCAGGGCTGTTTAAATCGCATCCAGGCAGAGCGCTGTCGCGAGGCCGCTCTATCGATTGGCTCGCCGGCGCCATCGTCATCGTCATCTAGATTGCCGCGCTGGTATTGGGGCTTCGTTTATGTATGTATGCTATGTAGGGTTGGCTATCGATTCATGGGTTGAAATTGAAACTAGCAAAGCAGCAGCAGCACGCCTAGATAACCGGGTATTGTGTTGGGCTGGAGACGAAGGTCTAGAGGGATGATGATGAGATGTCTGGCTTCAGCTCGAGCAGAGCATGATGCTCTGTAGATGCTTTGCCTGGGTAGAGCATGTCTGTATGTAGGTGGTGTTCATCCATATGTATGTAGAGCCCATCTGAGAGAAGTATCATTTCCAGCTAGCTACTGTTTGCTCTGCTCTGCTCTGTTCTACCTAAGTAGGTAGGCATGTCAAGTACCCCATTCTACACTCTAAAGTACACCATATCAAAAAAGCAGCACTACCCCGTCATCCTACCCACCACCCACCCACCGCAAGCAACCCCTCCCCCTCCCCCTCCCCCCCCTTCCCCCGTCACGAGCACCCCAAGCCAGTACAGCACCGGCAACTCTAACACGAGTCGACAGCTGTCAGCCCCCCCCCCCCCATATTGTCGCAGATGGCGCCTCTGTCGTGTCCACTGTACCCTAGATAGACGCAATCATGTCGTGAGCGCGCGTGATACCTTTTTGGGGTGCTGGCGGGCGTTTTGTATAGTTGGTTGGGTGGAGGCAAGCAAGCAGGCAGTCAGCTCCAGAGTGAGGGCAGCAGCAGCAAGCAGCAGGGACGGTTACATGTAGCTTTATCGGCCCTTATCTCTGTGCTGTCGCTGTCGCTGTGACGTCGGGCGTGGATGTGCTACGGCTTACATGTACCTGAGTACTCTACCTGGGCAGGTACTCTACCTGAGTAGCCACTCTGTGAATCCTCTCTCCTGTCCCCTCCTCTATTGTAGTAGTTGTAGTAGTTGTAGTAGTACCTCCTAGTAAGTACACATGTAGGTACCTACCTACCTACCTACCTACAATACCAAACCCACCCACCCATCATCAACCACCAGCATTCCAAACCGACCCACGCAGGGCCAACGGATCTCATCTTTCCCACCCCGATCGCCGGCCACCACTCACCACTCACTCACTACCCGGTGACGTGGTTGCAAACCTCTGGGTGTTTATTCTTTATTCTTTATTTTTCTATTTTTGCTTTTGCTTTTGCTTTTGGTGGTTGTTTCCATGGTTCGGGGATCTGGCGGGGTTGGCTTGGCTTGGTTGGGTGGTGGTGAGTGGTGAGTGGTGGGGTTGACGCGTGAGGCTCTGTGTGCGACTACATACATTCATAGTAGGTACTATATGATTGAACGGGGCGGCCGCAGTCTGCTCGCCGCCGCCGGCCGGCGCGGGTGGCCTAGCTCTCCCTCCACTCCACATTCATACATCCACACATAGCAGCAGAAAACACACCAAGCGTTTCCACATGAAACCTGCACGTACATGTTTCCCAC
This sequence comes from Morchella sp. 2018-W16, assembly GCA_024713755.1. NCBI lineage: Eukaryota > Fungi > Ascomycota > Pezizomycetes > Pezizales > Morchellaceae > Morchella > Morchella sp. 2018-W16. Next base: position 364,958 of record JAMGYY010000025.1, on the reverse strand, counting down.
TTCGTGCGCAAGTCTATTCCCCGCAGCGATCGAAACATTCGCTCCATAATCACTACAAGATGCTGTGTAAGAGTATATGTAGGGAAAGCCCCACCTGAAACATTACTGTGCTCGATGCCCGGATAAAACCCGACATGTATTGTATTGTTTGAGCATATGTATGTGGGGTAGAATAGCACTACATGTAGAGATCGCGAAACAAGAATTAAAGCAGAAACACCGGATAAATGCCCCCCCCCCGCTCCCAGATCCCCCTCCCCCGATCTTGGGCATCGTCCAATAGGTTCCTACTCCACTGCCTACCTCTACCGGGCTATTCTCCATCCATCCCCTCCCCCATCTTGGGATTGAATATATTGCGAACTCGTGTTCCTGTCTGGCGGGTTTTGTTTGATTGGGCTGGGGGTTACTCATCACACAGACACGCGTCACAGGAAATCACTCGTGGCTCCTCAAGATTTACCCGCATCGTCACTGCAGCCCTACGTTAAAATAGCCAACCCCAAACACAACACGCAGGAACGTCGTCGCTCCACGATCTCCCAGCGGTGCTAGATCGTACATCGTTGGCAGCGGACGCTGGGGAGCCGTTCCGCTGCGCTGTTTATCGTGGTGAAAATCCCTCTTCTCAGTCTTCACCTCCTCACGATAACATCCACCTCCACCACCTCCACCTCCACCTTCCCACTCCCACTAGCTAGCGCCGTAGCTCCTCCTCATCACCACCTCTCCGCACCGCCAAAATACCCGTCGTCCCGTTCTGATGCCCAGCTCGAGCGGACTGGTCTATAGCCAAAAGGCTGATTGATGCAGGCACTCCGGGAAGAATAACGCGGGAAAAAAGGGCTAGATCAGATCTGAGATCCCATGCACTCCCGGAACTGAATTGATTAGCCATCGATCTTAGCTACATCCTCTACCCTCTCTTGTTCCCATGTGTTTTTTCCTCGCTTAATTCCGTGCCTGGAATAGAATTTTTTTCTTTCTGTCCCCCCCTCCATAACTCGGGCGGCGCTGAGATTGACAGGTCCTAGCCCGCTCCATGCCGGTAGGTAGGGTAGATACCGGCCGACCTTGGTACTATGGGGTCTTTACTCTGTGAGGGTTCAAAAACTCTTCTGGCTGGCCTTGTCCGGACGTCATCGGTTGCACGTACCTGTTGTCGCGCGCTCGGGAAGAGGGTCCTGGTTCCGGCGCCCGGGGGTAGCTACCAGGATGGTGTCGGTGACACTGTATCGGGTTTTTGGGCCCTTAATACTCTAGACGAGACGGGCGTGGAGTGTCTGTTGTTGAGGAAATTCCAATATATCTTGGCGTAGAAAACTTTGTTTGACGACTTTGGGCCAACTCTTGGCGTAGCTAGTAAAAGGCTTCTTCGTGGTGCGTGTGAGATGTGCATATCCTAGTTTGTTGCAGCTGGAAAGTATATTATAGGTCCATGGCCATGTTGATCTCCCCGAGTTACGAAGCTTGGTTCTCTGTGGGATGTTCCGACACGAAACACCAGGAGTACATAGAGAACCACCAAACGCAACAGGATAGCCTGTAGACACTCCGAGACAACCCCTCCAAGAGCAACCATCCCCGAGTGTTTGCAGCCCTCCTACAAGCCTCCTCGGCAAAAAGCAGAGCTGTCCCCCGGGATTGGTTTCCTCAGGGCGGACCAGGAACAAGCTTTGGTGGGCTGCCGGGGTCGGGACCTAGCCCCCGGTAATATAGGAATGCTCTGTCTGGCTGAGCAGATCAGGGATCATCATGGTCGTGACAAGTGAGACACTGCACGTTGTGTAGAAGACGTCACTGCTCTGGGACTCTGCTATTGAAGCCCACGTGGTCCAAGTAGGCCGGGAGTAGCTGGAGTGAGTGAGCAGAATTGATAGACCCCTACCTATATAGCTGGTACGGTAGAGCAACACCGTGAGGTTATTAAGTGGCATGGTAGACACGGGTGTCTGTCTGGCCGGTGTAGTGTATTGTATATATCGCATAGAGCAAGACTCTTCATGACGTGTCGACGCGGCCAGTGGACAGAGTGATATCTCGTGATGCACCAAACCCGGGTTTTTGGTTAAGCGGTTACTCGCTTCCGGTGGTTCGTTTATAGCTTGATTTCGAAACTGTGGCTCTCTTTCTTTTTATCGTGGGCGCATGTACATGTTCTGGGGCCATGAAGCTGGTAATGGCGAATAGCCAATTAACACATGCTCATATGTAATACCTTATCGTATCATAAGTCTACAGGCCAAGATATCTCCACCCCGGAAAAGATGGTAAGAATCCCCGCGATGCATACCGGTATACTTGGGTAATCCTGGAGGTTTTGTACGTAGTAATCACACGTTATCACTCGGGCTCTACCCACCCACCGGGGCCAGGTCTGCATTCCCTTACCCAAGCCTCAGCTTTGATTCTGGCCGCTCGGGGGATGCCCTGACTTGTGCTTCTGCCACGGCCTTCATGTATCTGCTTAAACGTAACGGACAGGTCAAGACGGTGACGTGATGGGGTGGGGCGGGGCGGGGAGTCCAAGAGCTATGTACTTGTAGCGGTGTCTATGCACGTATGTACATAAGTTAAGTACATGAAACACATACACACCCAAGCAAAGAAATCCCACCGCCAGTTAACCAGTGGAGCAGCCATACCCGCCCGGACCACCCACAGCTGCCGGCCGGTGCTGGAGCCGAGGCACAGGATTAGGGTTACCTCGTCCCGTCTCCCAGGCAACCGCCCTCAATGACCGACTTTCCGCTTCTCGGCCGGCCCGCGTGTCAACATATGCACACCACACACTGGAGGCAAGCCCCTTTATTTGGATATATACAGACTCTTGGGCCCCTTTGTAATATGGGTGCATAAGGCGGACAATGTTACGAGATGAAGTGACGAGAGGAATGGCACAGGCCTGTATTCTTACTTTGATGCAAAGAGACCAGGAGAAAAGAAAACAATCTCATTAAGCCCTATGGCTGTTATCTACAAATGGCCCCATCCTCACAGCCCATCACTCGGCACTCACCAGCTCCAGCAGCGCCCTCACAACCTCCCCCGCATCGCCGTCGATCCCCGCCGCCAGCCCGTCCCCCTCAAGCCCCCAATCGACAGCCTCGCTCCCGCCCATCCCCACCCTCACCAGCTTGACGCGGCCCTCCCCCTCCGCCACGAGCCTCTCATCCGCCCACCGGATGACACCGGGCGTATTGAACCCGGCGCCCAGCTCCAGCACCACCAGCCCCTCCTTCACCGCGCGGCGCCGAAAGTCCAGATACCGCGCCTTGGACTCCTCGAACGGCACCTCGGTGAAGAAGCTGCCGCCACGGACACACAGGAACACGTCGCCGCCGCAGTGCCTGCACCTCGGGACCGCCTCCTCCCACCCGTCCAGGTCCTGCCGCAGCGCGCACGCCGCAGTGTCCAGGTACGGCAGCGCCCGGTCGATGAACCCCTGCACGGGCCAGTACGCGTCCGCGCGGCACTTGCGCATGCACTGGAGCAGCTCGTACGTGCCTTGCGGCATTGTGAGGCGGTCGGTGTCGAAGCCGTTGCGCATGAACTGCCCGTCGGCGTTGGAGGTGCGCACGAAGAAGTTCTGGCTGCGCTCGCCGCCCGGGCCGTGGAGCGCTGCGACGAGCCGGCGCAGAAGCGTGTAGACGCTGTTTTCGGCGCCGCGGGGCGTCTTCCACCCGCGCACGAAGAGGATGTGGGTGAGGTAGTAGCCCCACTTGGCTGCGGGCGACGCCCACCCGTCGTAGCCGAAGAAGTCGTACAGGCAGGTGAAGCCCTGCTCGCACATGGCGGGGAAGTTTGCGCGGAAGAGCTCCTGGGAGGTGTAGTCGAGGCCGTCGGAGGCGGAGAGGCCGGCGCCCGCGGTGATGAGCAGGTTTGGCGCGGACTTGAGCCATTGTGCTGCGAGGGCGAGGGAGGGGGAGGGCGGCGGCGGCGGCGTTGGGAGGAGGTGTGCGGGTGTGAGGGTGGGTTTGGGGAGGAGACTGTTGAGCTTGGTGAGGTATAGGCTCAGGTCTGTGGCCGTGAAGACGTTGAATATCACGCGGTCGATGCTCGTGTCCGGGTGTGCGTCGAGGTACGACAGCACGGTGTCGACGGCGACATGCACCGCCTCCTCCGGCGGATATCCGAATACGCCCGTGCTTATACAGCAGAACGCCACGGACTTTGCCTCGCCCTCCTCGACCGGGAGCTCCTCCATAGCTTCCAAGCAGCTCACATAGCTCCCCGCCAGCTCCAGCTTCTCCTCCTCCGACACCCTTGGCTCCTCCTCCGGCCGCTTGGGCACCTGCGGCCCCACCGTATGCAGCACGTATCTCGCCGGCAGCAGATACCCCCTCGTCACCTTCACCCCGCCAGTCGGCTCCCTCCCGTCCTGCATGTCCATGATCGCCGCACAGTCGTCCCTCAGCCTCGGGCCCGCAGCGTCGTGGATGACATTATCGATACACTTATGCCCGGGCGTGAAGCACCCCAGCATGCGATCATTCGCCGCATTCACGACAGCCGTGACGCCGCCCAGCGCCGTGATATCGCCGCGCCACAGCGCAATCCTGCGCCGCGCCGGAAGCACCACGGGGAGCGACGCCGCCGCCGTCAGCGCCTTCTTGCTGTTGGTGTACAGCAGGCACTTCTCCACGTCTGCCAGCACGCCCGCGGGCAGCGGGGGGTCCGGGTCGCGCACGGTCAGGAGCTGCCGCAGCAGCTGCGTCTTCTGGCTGAGGTCTAGGTGCGCTGTGTCGTGCGCGTGGTGGCCGCTGGCCCGCCGGTAGGTGCCCCATAGGTGGGAGAGCGCGGAGTCGAGGGCTGCGGCGGCGACGGCGCCGGTCGGAACGGGAGGTGGGGTGAAGGGGGTGGTGAGGGAGATGAGGGAGCTGTATTTGGAGAGTGGGAGGAGGCCTGGCATGGCGGTCGTGTGGGGGTGATGATCGTTTTTGCTTATTTTGTGGGGTGGGGCTGCTGGTCGTATTTATGTATGTAGACTAGATAGATAGCTATAGATAGATATCTAGAATTAACTAGGGAATGATAGCTAAGTAACAAAGCAAGAGGTATTTCCCTCCCTTTCTTTCTCTCTTTCTTATATGCAGTCCCTACGTACAAAAGACAAGGCTTGAGGTTTTACCTGTGCGGGCGTTATTGAAATCCCAATTTCAAAGCAGCGGGCCCTGGATTACGGAATCGCTTATTAATTGGGATTGCGATTATGAGACAATCCAGGGCTTAGGGTTTGGGACTCAGCACTGTTCGAAATACGGGGCAGGTTATGTAGTTATAACTACAGACAGTTACTGGCAGTGGTCCAGAGCATGATACTTTAACTAACACCACACGTACGGGGCTGATCAACTGGGCTGGACTGATTATAAGGGACCTCGGGGTTCAGCGGTCTTGTAGCTTTGCGCTGCTGAAGGGGTGAGGTTGATTTGGTTGATAAACAACTGATTTAGTTTGTCCATGCAGTCAGTCCATACCACTGGCGGTATAAAGTATTGTCCCAATTACCTATTGCGCTAACCACTCAACCCCACCCACAGAATCACAATACCAACTCAAGCCACGGTCTTTTCTACACCCAAAAACAATTACAGATATCCCACTTTACCCGCGGGGGACAATTCACTGCAAGTATGCATGGCACAATGGTTCTTGGCGGCCAGTTCTCGAGTCGGTGTGGATAGCCAGCCTCAAGTACCGCCTCGCACCGACTCACATGCTATAGACACCCGCCCATCACATGCAACCAAAGTCCGAGTGAGTTCTGGTGACCCAAGCATTACCCCCCACCATGGAAAAGGAAGTAGGACCGCACATGCAGATTCACTAATTCACGCCATCCATATACAAAGGTCACGGCCGGCCACAGCACAAGGAGGGCAAACCCCAGATAGAGATATAAGAAGAAAAAAAAAAAAAACAACCCACAAGACCCTTGTTGGTTATGCATAACAACCATCCATAGTGACAAACACTCGCGAACCCCCCCCGCCTCTCCAGGTGTAGCTGGTTCACAAATAAAAAGAGATAAAAAAAAAAGAAATAAAAAAAACACAGCAGTGATGAAAGAGAGAAGAGGGAAGCTACCTCTCCCAAGAGGAAAGGGAATGAAGAAAAGAAGAGAAACTGTCCGAGACTTTTATGCACATGAAGGGAGGAGAAAGAGCGGAAAGCGGAAAATACAGGCGTAGCTAGACTACAACATCGATAGCTCTCAATATTTCAATACAAAAGGGAAACTCTGCCCCAAAAGAAAGCAATAAGAAAAAAAGTAACCCTACAAGAAACCGCAACTCCCTCCAACACAGCCCATATCTACTGTCACGAACCAACCGATCGAGTCATATCTACCTCCCGCCTCGCTCCTTATGAACGTTCTCAAACGCCATCCTCATCCCAAAGCTCATCTGACCGGGATTCATGGGCTCTACGCCACCATGGCTATCGCTGCCCCTACGGGCCCTCACCCCAGCGGAGCTGGGCCGATACGAGAAGCTGCTCATGTCCGGATCCAGCCCAGTCCTGCCGTCAATGCCGCCCACAACACTCTCTAGGGCGCCGCCGTAGTCCTCATCATCACCGAGGGCAGCCGCGGCCGCTACTTCGGCGGCATACGCGGTCCGATACGGTGTGTGATCATATGCAGATGGGAACGGTGAACTGCGGCGGTAGCTGGCCACAGAGTCACTCTTCTCTGGGGAGCCTTCCTCCTCCGGCGTTGAGAAGGATGTTGGCATTGCTGCTAGTAGGTCTGCAGAGTTCATCTTGCGCATAGGAGCTGACTGCACTTGAGCTTCTCCCGAGAGTGGGGACCGGCTTGGCTTTGGCGATGGGCGAGACCCAGCGACTGGTAGCGAACCAGGGGAGTCGTTCTGGATGACGGGGAGCTTGGGGCTACGTGTTGAGGATGAGGACTTGGCTACGAACGCTGCGGGGCTATGACGGCTTATTGACATTGGGAGACTAGTTGCGTTTGGACTACGACTTAACATAAGGGTGTCGTCTTCTTCATCTTCCTCCTCGTTGATGACTGTCCGAGACGGGCCTTTGAGAGAGTCAGCATCATCTCCGGGGAGGTCGTATTTCACAATGCTTCTCCTCCTGAATCGTCCACCAGGCGTCGGGACGAACCCACCCGCAGGCGGTTCTATGCCCATGCCGCCCTTCCATCCAAATGTCGGCAGCGAGGAGGCAATTGTCTCTTCTTCCTGTTTTTGGGTAAGGAACGGCGATAGTGATAGAGAAGAGCTCAAAGGCCCCCCCCAAGCCCCCCCTGCTACCCCCCCCCCTCTAGGCAGTCCAAGGCGGGGACCAGGAGACTTTCCGAAGGTCAGGATCGTATCTGAAGCGGATGCAGGGGCTGAAGGTAATGTTGGCGTAAACGATGCAAGCATGGGAAACTTAGATGCCGTAATGCGATCGTTCGTTTGTGGCTGCACAGTATCGAGTAGTGACGAGTAATCTCGATGCGGTGGGGAGCTATCCACAACTTCCGGTATTGTCTCATCCAAATCGAAGAGAGCTTCTTCATCGTCGTCATCGTCCATGTTCGCCCCATTAACCTCATCGTCTTCTGATTCTAGCCCTGAAGCTGTTGGCTTGTTTCCGTTCGTCGCATATAGCCCGCTTGATACACCTCTGATGCCTAGCCCACTGAATGCATCTCTATCCTGGGCGATAGGCGCACTATTTCCGATCGTCGTGGGTACGACAAGTTCATCCCCTATGCTCCTCCCACCCACATACTCCGTGATATTCTCCACCTGTTCTACTTTACCAGATGTCTCCTCGAATTCCTCCTGGTCCACTTCCTCAACATCTTCCCCCTCATATTCCACGAAGCCATTTTCATCGTCTAACGAGTCTTCCTCCAAAGTCCAGTGAACCTTCGTAGACGGCGGTGGGCTACTGCGTGAAGGAACCGAATTCTCATCCTCAAATAGGAACGTAACCCGCTTCGGCGATTTCTGCTTCAGTTTGTTGAGCGTACCCGTCGAACTACCCGAGGAGCTCTTGAGCGACGAAGCGAGGGGGTATGGCGGCGATGTGTTTTCTGTCCTAGACGGCGGACCTGGGAAAGTTGCACGCTTCAGCATGACAGGCTGCGGTAAGGAAGCTGGGCTATCCTGCGGAGGGCTATGTCGGAAGCAGCTGTTATCGAGCAGTGGGAGGTATCGAGGTGTAAATAGGCCCGCGGCTTGCAGCTCCTTTTCAAATGGCGGAGAGGTGGTAGTGCGACTGCCAGCGCTGCTTTCGTCCAGGCCTGGCTGCTTTCGGTTGTCAGGGAGCTTGAGCTTCAGTGTGTCGTTAAGCTTCGAACCGCCGAGGTCCAGCGGGATCTGACTCTCACTGCCAACTGTTCCAGAAGTGCTTCCGAGTTGCTCCTCACCACGAATGTATCCCTTGTTGTCACAGGAGGATGTTGCTATGGTCGTTGTCGCCGCCGCCGTCGAGGCATGTGTTATCGCACCCCCGCCATTTACGTTCTGTAGGTGTTTCTGTTCCCCTCTCAGCCACCTCTCAAATTCTCTATACTCCTCTTCTTTTGCCGCTCTGAACGCCTCGATTTCCGCCTCAACTTCCCTTCGCTTCTGGTCGAGTCGTGCCAGGAGCTCGGTTTCTGATGCGGGTGGAGGAGAATGAGGAGGGGAAGGATTCATTGGTTCTCGGGAATCGCCGGGGGATGGGATCGGCGAGGCTTCTGCAGGGAAAGGGTTAATACCCAGGAGCTTGCTGACTGATGGAGGCGATGACATTATGTATTTCCCCCGATTGATAAAGTTTGGGGCTGTCGGTTGAGGGATGATCGTTGAGATTGTTGATGGGGGTTGGCTACTACCTAGGTACGTAGCACCTAACGTATGCCCTCAGGGTAGACTTGACTGGCTATGAAAAATAAGAATGCAGCCAGCCTCGTCCGAGCGTACCGTAGAGTTCTGTAGGTAGGGAGCGCAAAAAGTGTGGTGCAATTGAAATGAAGGAAGTGGCGATGGGGAAAGGGAAGATCACCGGTGGTTTGGTGGGGGATCTGGAGGGCACAATTGCGGAGAAACTCTTATTGTGTGTGTGGGGGGGTGGTTATTCTAAAGGTTCGGCGCCAGACTATTGCGTGCGAGTATCCCAACCCAACCTAAACCCCAGAGACACGAAACAAGAAACGATATGGTGACAGTGGTGAATTGGACGACTGAGTAGAAGAAAGATAAAACCAAACAGCCAATGAGAGGCTGAATTGAATATATCTAGATCAGAAAATGTGCGAAACTGAGGGAAACGAAGAAATGAATTTAAACTGCGTAGCGTGATAGATGAACACAAGTAGATAGAGATAGCAGATACGAATGCTCTTTTCACCTTCTCCGCAACTCCGCAATGAAGTCAGAGTGACTAACACGCAGGTAGAGCAGGATTGGACCAATTCTCTTCTCTCTCTCCCTCCCTTCCTCTCTCTCTCTCTTCTAACTGTGCTGGTTGTTGTGGACTCCTGTCCTCTTCATGTCTATCTGTCTCTCATCCACCTACTGCAGTTGGTTACTCGAGTCGCATGGGTAAATTGGAATTCAGACGACCAATTCCAGCCAAGTACTTGAGGCCTTTCCTTCGAGTAACACCACTCATTGCATATTTGTAGGCCTCAGTAGAGCAGGTAAGTGGGTTAGTAATATCATGCATATCACAGGTATCAGACTTCAAACGTAGAGGGAATTGAACCTTCCATATACATAAGTACATGTACCTACCATTCATCCATCTGGGGAAGGAGATGAGGTCATGAATAATCCGGCCTCCGATGATATTGGTCCCAAGAACAAATGAAACCCTCGAAATGACTGTGCAGCAGCAAACAAGTCCACGCGAGCTTAGGTATGATAATCACTTGGTACCACCACAAGCTCTTCCAGTACACCACCAGCTGAAGAATTGAGCCTCAAGAGTCACCCAAATGCTGTCCTACCTGCACAAACCCACATATCAACCAACTAACGGTGCCCATTTCCTGCCCTCTTACCGAGGACAGAAAGCCGACATAGAGGGGACATAAAATCTCCCCCTCACCTACATAAGTATATCAAAACATAATATAGTTTTTACCTACATGACAGTCAAGCTCTCACCGCTGAGATGCTCAGCCTGAAATGATAACTGGTTACATCTCACGATCATACCACAAAGCAGTAGTCTGCGCGCTTGATCCTAACTGCCCGGATAAAAGCGTAGAAAAGCCTAGAAGCGAGGGGGAGAAAAAAACCCTCAAAAAGAAGCTTCCAAAACATGCGGAGGATTACCTGTCATGCGGCTCCATGGGGAGAAAGGAAAAAAGAAAAGTTAAACCCGGTTGTTGCCCTAGATGTCTCAGGTAGTGGGTCCTTCTGCCTTTGCCGAGAGAGGCTCTAGGTGGGTTCCAGGATAGCCGCGCGTGCGGCGGCACGTTGGTGTTCCAACCAAGCTGTTGGACTACAGGAAGCTGAAGCCTGCTCTTTTACTCACTCCCGCTGCTTATGCTTCAACTGCAGAGCTGATACCTACTCCACATTTACAGTCTGCACAACACAGTCACAGAGTACAAACTCGCATCACCTCGCGTAGAGTAATTACCCCAGATCTTATCTGATCTCCCCGCGTCTCCCCGGAGCGCCGAAAATAGAACCCACGTCGATCGGAGCTTATGTTCGCTTCATACCAAGGGTTCGCACCTCTGATCTGCGCTTGGCATAGTCACTCTGACGTTCTTTGGACGGAGAAGACACCAATAACAGCACAAGATCAACAGGGCCACTAACAGAGTGAAGAAGGTAGAGGAGGTTTGAGCTTTGAAGCGGGCTCCCAACAACAGGTCGGGAGCCAGGCGCCGGGGTTATGGTATCGGGATTCGGGACATGCGCCCGAAACTGCAGAGGAAAGAGGTTTTGGAGATACGAAAGCCGAGTTCAAAGTGGACTCTGGGGAGTATCCCGAAGATATCACCGCTCTTCGTTAGCTACACGTGGATCGTACCGATTGTAGGGGGGGGGGGGGGGGTTCTTCCGGGCTGAAAATAAGACCCGAGTGACCGAGTGACGGGCTATGAGCATAATTAAATTCTTGGCAGTCGATATGGACTGATGAGGGGATATAAACTGAGCCCATTAACGAGATACCCGCCTCTAGTGCCCGCGTTCAGCAGAGAGGAGACACCGAGGATATCGAAATTTTCCATTTTACTTTTCACCACTAATAAGCGGTTAGAATGACCAATTTAATTGACGGCAAACGTGGCTGAGGCCTTGTACTAAATGTCGAAATATCATATTAGAGCTAGTGGTGGGCTGGTTAGGTGGTCGTCCCCTGGAGGCATTATAAGCAAATGTAGTATACAAGGAGTCGACGGGTGGCCTCGTGTTCTTATTACATGTAGTGCACTCAATATCATCACGGGGTCACATCCTCCCTTCTAGTTACAGGGTATCAGAAATTAGCACCATATTCCCTGGAAGCATATAAACAATATATCAAATGATCAACCGTAGCTCCACGCCCCCAACATGCCTCTTGAGCCGGCTCTCAGGTAACATGAACTCTCAGTCTGAAGAGTTGAGCCACCAACGGGGACGGATATGGCGGGGTCCGTAGTCATTGGATATGAGTGTGTTCGTGGTGAAAATCCATAGGTCATTGAACACAGATAATGTGGTACTTTCATCTTACCTCATGCTCACCCAATTCGAGACTTTTATGTTGGGCTACTCATGTTGGGCTACCCTCTGGATCGAGTTTATTCTCCACTTTGGCGGGCTGACTAGGCAGGTTGAGGGTTTCATTCTGATCGACTTGGCGCTCACAAGCTCTTCAAACATCAGTTAAAGATGTTGACACACAGTAGCGCATACGGAGAGTACATGTAGTTGGCATATATGGTTCTTACCTAAGATTGTGCCCTGTATCTCTGGGATTGGGGTGTGTATGGCGAGCACTCTCCCCCTGGGGATTAGAAGTAGGCTTGGGTTAGGTGATGAATGCATTGAAAATCGGCCAGCAAAGATATGTTGATACGTACTGTGCTTCTTCACGAGTTTCGTCCGGCTGGACTAGGACTCGGACTGGTTTTGGGGTCATGATAAATCACTCGAAGATGACGTTTGCTGCGTTTTTGTTGATTAGTCCATTGAATGCGTGTGCATACGTTGCTACTATGCCATAGTTTTAACTGCACGCAATGTTTTGTACCTTAAACAAATACAACTGATTTAAAAAAAAAACATACGTTGCTACGTTTTTGGTTTTTAAGAATTGGTGTAAGCAATGGAGGATATCAGCTATTATGGCTAACGCTATAGTGCATGCCATTCATACATGTAATAACACATTTTGACCTTGTCATGTGTACATGTACATGTATGTATGTATTAATACATGTATGTAGGTTGCGGGGACTCCCCATCCAGAGTGACTAGAACTAAGGGCTAGGTAGTGGCACAGTAAGAGACTATTACCTGAATTTACAAGACGCCACATCTAGCATGTAGATGTGGCTTTAGTCGGCGAATAAGGATCTTAGCACGTAAGAAGCTCCCTCCTTCCTCGCTTCTGTATCATCATCAATGCAACTTAATCGACTACTTCATAATTTCTCGAGTGTTCCTGGCCTCTAAAACGAGTTAAGCTTTGGGTCTCTATACCAGCCCGGATCAGCTCGAACTGGGGAGACCTCGTTCGGGAACTAGTATTTGTGTTTTGCGGAACTTGAGTGAAGCTAGAAAAGGGCAGGATATTCATTTCATTTCATTCTTTTTTTTTTAAAAAGGGAGCTCGGAAATAGTTAACTTTGCTAACATTGCTTTATAAACATTCCCGAAGAAAATTGGCTTTTTGTGAGCTACAAGACTATTTAGCTTTCTTGAAGGGCCACGACTAGAAATTAAACCTCAATATCAGTTACGATTTCATCAAACAGAGCTCCATGCCAGCCGGTTGTGGGTCCAAGATATCACTCACGACTTTCAACTGGTTAGAGATGTTTCTGCTTTGAGACTTGAGAAGGTTGACCGTTGTCTCCTTTGTCTCCTTTGTCTCCTTCATCTTCTTTGCACTCTTATCCTTCGAATTCTTCACATTCTTCTTATTCTCAAGATCAAGAAGTCTCTCCTTCAGGTCAGTCAGAATTTCAAATGCTTGAATCCTCCGCCCCATCTGAGTCGTCAAATACCCCGGATGCTCGCCGTAGAACGGCGCATCTCCAAGCCTATCTGGAACACAATTTCCCTTCATAGGGTCTCTCAATGGGACAAGAATGACACAAGCGAACGACTCGCCATACCCGTCAAAAAAGAGTCCGACCCTGTCATCCTCTAGGCCGTCTCTAAGTAGTTGCATGACATAGTACGTAGCCCTCATCAAGCCGATAAACGTCGCAGGTTTCATCGAAAACACATCACCCTTGACCTGCTTCCGCGGGACGAGGATAGTTACCCCAACGCTGCTCCCATGGGGGTCAAGGAAGGCGACATGGTCGCTGTCCTCCCAGATGCGGTGGTGTGGCGTTTCCCCACGGATGATACGGGTATAAGGGTTATTTTCTTCGGGTTCACCTTTTATAGTGAAGGAAGTAGGTGGTGCAGCTCCTAGCTTCTCATGCACCATGGCGGTGAGACCGCTGCTGTAGACCTCTTCGCCTTTTTTGGAGGTCAGGTAGGGAATGGTAGCGTCTCGTTGCTGGGGCTTATAGAACTCTTTGCTCCAGTCTTTGGGTTTATAGCTGAAGGGGAGGAGAGAGAGGGTGCCGGTACCATTGCAGGCCAGACCGATAAATGGGACTTCTACGCAAGCGGCAATGGATAATGACATGCTCCAGATCGAAACCATGGTCTGCATAAATTGTGTATAGTTCAAATCCGATATATTTGAGCAGTCTTTGAGTGTGGCCACTACGTGACCTCTACAGATTCCATAGCGGGTGAAGCCTGCTTCGAGGAGGGAATCACTTCTGATGAGATGGCGAGGACTGACGGGGACTGAGCTCCCGTGGAGTCGAGTCCAGCTACCAGCGAGGTTGGAACAAGTCGAGACAAGATGAATGCGTGCACTGGAGCGGACCGACATTGTTCCGGTCCTGTCGACTGCGATGAGAGAATATGGGTGGCAGTTCTTCTCGGATAGGAAATTGAAGACATGGTCGACGGCGCCGTCAATGGTTCCGCTGGTGTCCCGGTTCATATAGCAGACAAGTCTTCCTGGCTCATACTCCATGAGATTGTCGATTGCGCCGGAACTATGCAAGTTAGTAAAAGAGTTAACACCATTACCAACTTGGTCAGTCTTTCAAAAAAGGAAAAATCGAGCTTAGGAACATACCAAATAACCGCCGAATTATTATCACACATCAACCCTGCGCAAACCGGCGGCATCATCGTGGGATCACTCGACTCACCCGCCGGCCCGCCCGTCGAGACACCTGCTGCTACATTCCCAAATTTGTCCCTGCAAACTACACTAACACCCTCTAGGAATGTTGGAAGATAACGTGGATTAAATAACTGGACTGTGGTGGTATCCAGCCAGTTATCCTTTGCCTCCTCAAAGTAATCCTCCGGCACTATCCTGCACCGGGCCTTTCTCCCGAGTTCATTAGCATTGGCTGCAAATCGGACTTTGAGGTTTTGGTCTAGAAAGGCTCGGGCAACGCGGATTGGGTTCTTGAAGGACTGGATGCCGATGGCAACACCGTGCTTGACGGGGAGGCCTTTCGTGCTATCGCCGCCCCCCATGATGGCCGCACTGCACTATTAAACACACCAAACGTATTAATTCCCTTTCCAACATGAATACCACATCTAAAGCCCCAAACAGCCACTCAAAACTAACCTGTGGGCCCTCCCGCATTTTCACCCTCGTCGCGCCCTTCCCCGCGTTAAAATATCCCATATTCTCTAATGTATAGACCACGCTCTCCACCGCATCTAGCGCGCTCATCCCTGATGCCAGCTCCCACCCAATCTCACGGCAAATGTCATCGATGACCTCCATAACTTTCTTTTGCTGCTCTGCGGGTAGGTTCCATGAATCCGCGATGCCTGCTGAAATGGCGAGGGAGAAAACGGGGCAGGGTGATTTTTCGGGGGGCTCCTGACGCAGCGCAGCTTTGATGGCTAGAGCTCGCTTTCTGGTGTGATATTCTTCGATAGGTTTAGGTATTTTGTTCATTTGATCTCATGCGGCGTTAGGGGTTGGAGTTAGAGCGTGGGATGGGGATGTTATTGTTTCGGGGAGAGGGAAGTGACGAAGTATCTTGGAGTTTTAATTGAGTTGACGGGTGCCGGGCGGTATTGGGTATGGAATCAACGTGGCTGTTGTAGGGGGGTTGGGAGATTGAGGGCCACTGCGGGTTTGGGGGTTAAAGCTGCTACTACACTTGTACAAGCTGCCGTGGGTAAGGAGGTGATTAAGTGTAGGAAGCCCAGTTACATAGTATTTAGTAGCTACTCTAATTACTTGCCACTCCACCACCAACAAAGCCTCAGGGCGTCTCCGGACCTTACAGTACGAAAGATATAGTTAAGAAAGAACATATAAGTCACTGCGTTGGGCAATTTATGTCTTTACAAGTGGCCGCACACACCACGTTGTACTTCAAAACCGCTTCCTGTGTAGCTATATGAAAAATCAACATAAAACCCCACCTCTAGCGTCTTGATTTTCTTCTGTGTACTCCCACTTCTCCAGAACTCCTTGGCTGGTTGCCAAGGCCCAATCACACATCATCACTCGCGAGGTTCCTCCCCGGCCCCCGGCCCTCTTTGCAGATAAAAAAACGCTACTTAGGCTCAAAAACGCGCTATAAATTGTGGGAGAGGCTAATAAATCTTCCTCTTCCTCTTACCCTTTATTAGAATGGAGGCACGAGTGCCCACTCTGTATGGCATCATATAGTATCACTCGCTATTGCTATTGATATTAATCTTTAGATGGGGATTAGAGAGAGTAAAAATTTCAAGGGGGTATTTCCATCATTTTTCATTCTCGGGTGAAAAAAGCCCACCATTTATGCTCTTTAAATAACAACAGTGCTGTCCTCTTAGTCCGAGGAGATACTCTGAGAAAGTTGGCTCAACTTTGTTAGTCCTCCATCTTTACCATACAGTAAGCAGCTAGGTCGGTTATCTGGCCACAATCTTGTCCACCTCTTCCTTGGCATTTTCCCAGCTATCCAGGTTCTTGCGTGCCCACTCAATGTGACATTTAGCGTATACAATCTGGTTACATTTTCTGTTAGTCTTGGTAAAAGGTGATTTATGAAGATGGATATTACCATCATGGCTCTCAAATCCTCTTCCTTTCCCTTTTGGAATCTCCTTAGATCCCTCAATACGCCCTTACTGGCATCCTTCACGTCTCCTTCGGCCACCTCTTTTGCAGCCTCGAGTTGACTTAATTGTTCGCGCGTTTTCCCGATGTTATCCCTCCTGGTCCTTTCAGGATCTACGTCAACAATCCCATGAATCGCATAATTAAGTTTCCCGAACCCCTTCGCTAGAAACCCACTTCCACCAGCTATGCTACCCCCCATGATACCAATTCCACTAGATGTAGCAGAAGATGGAGCACTGTATGAAGAAGATTTTTTATGGGCGTACGAAGCCGATGATGCACCTGCAGAGGAAGAGGATATACTATTTCTAGATGGTCGTGTAGTTGATTTAGATCTCTGCGGAGGAGGTGAAGATTCCGAATGCGTAGGGGGAAAATCACCAGAATCAATGCTTTCCACGTCGTCACCTGAAACCCCACCATCTACACTACCACCAGAGCCTCTAGATTCCCCATTAGAAGCATCAGTGTCACCATGAAGATATTGTTCAATCCTTTTTGCTTCCTTTTCAGAGCGCTCAAGGCTTTGTAATAGTTGGCGTTTTTGCGCTAGTAGATCTCGTGTCATTTCTTCTTGGACACGTTTTAGAAGCCTATAACGAAGAACCTTTTGGACTACACCAGCAAATTGTGCCGACTCGCGGAGGGGCTCAGCAAAACCAGAACCAAGCACTCTGGCAAGCTCTTCTGTTACAATCCAGGAAGAATCAACGGCTTGCCCAACCCCCTCGATTGAGGCGGCAAGATCGCCAGTTTCAGATAACGAGAAGGCGTTGTAGCGAGCGCCAAGTTCACTATAGTCGAGAGAAAGCTCACTTAAACGTTTGAGGATGCGACGGTTCACTCGCTCAATAGAACCGGTCAGAAGCGACTCGTATGTGCGGGTGGCGGATTCATATGCAGTAAAGTAAGGGTCAAGTTCCGACTCGGAGAGCGTGTGGCTAGGTGGCGGGAATCTTGCGGATGGTTGACCCTCACGGGGACCATATGATGTTGAGGGAGGAGAAATCTGCTTGAGTCTAGCAGAAGCCGAGGGGATTGGGAGGAATGCATGGCCTGGTGAAGGGTTCGAAGGGTCGAGGGGCGGAGCTTTTAAGTGTTGCTTTGGGAGACTAGAGATTGGAGGCGAGCTCAATACCTCGCTCTATAAATTACCCAAAATTAGCAGCGAAAATCACTTCAGCTACTAGAGAGTGTAATTACCCAGCTGGCATTTGAATCTAAAAACCTTTGAAATACACTATCCTCCCGAATCTCACGCATTCTAGCGCAACGATTCAAAAAGACTCCCAGCATACGTTTCCGGTGATCAATAATGTTAACATTTTCTTTAGCACTTGTAGGTGCTGCTACATAATCGGAGACTTGGTGTTTTTCTGGTATGGGGGGTACGATGAGACAGGGATGTAGCAGGGCGAGGTTCCTGCGGAGAGATTCGAATTCTGAGTAGCGACGACGAACTTCAAGGTCCTGCAGTGCCGGTCAGCTTGAAAATTTCAACCACACCCATGCGTCGATCGTGCCTCTTATGAAACTTATATCTTGACGAAGGATGGAGTTCTGGAAGCTATCAAAACATACCCCAGTCCTGATTGTGTACACAATGTAACCCCCACTTCCTTCCGAGTTCTTCCCCGCGTCGGCAATCTTGATAGCGACATCCTTATTTTCCATCAACATCTGCTCAACTCTAGAGCCATACCCTGTGGTCGACTTTCTCTGTTGCCTATATTCTTCCTCTTCGCCCTCATCATCATCATCTTCTAGATGGTTTCGTGTTTGAAAATCATCTTGAGAGTGCTCAGAGGGAGCCTGATAGGTCAAGAAGTCAGGTGGATCAGCACCATGGGAGTCATCAGAAGCTGCCGGAGATAGCCCAGGCCGATGGAACGAAGAGGTAGACGACCGGCGATCGTAGGAGAGGGGATTGTTGTCCTCCCACATTGTTGGTGAAGGGTTCTCAAAGGAGAAGCGATGGAGCTGCTACAGCTTCGAACAGAGCTAAAGGATAAGTAGTGAGATCGGCTTTTGATGGTGCAATCTTCGGGCTCCTGAGAGGTATCTCTAGAAGCGACGGGGTGGGGCCCTGTAGTATTAAAGATGCGATAGTGGGGGGTGTGGTGTGTGTGTGTGTGTATGTGTGTTGAGGCTGTGGTTGGGTGGTGACGTCGCTAGAGCACAGGGGGGGGGGGGGGGTAGGGACGCTAAAACCCGTGACAAATAGTAAATTCAACCAGTCCCCAATGTACCCTCATGTATTTTGGCTCGAGTTTGGTGCTTTGAAGTACATGTAGCAGGTGAGGCTAGCCAATGGTGTTCCTACATACATAGCTGTTGGGAATGACTCGTGAAACCCCCCTGATCATGAGCTTAGAGAATGAGACTTATATTTACTATCTTTATTTGTCACTCCACTTCCCCAATTAACACATATATAAAATAAAACAAAATAAAGCAAAATAATAAAAACCCTGGCAACTTGGACTCAATCTTACACAATTCCCAATTCCTCCTCCATACTATTATCCCTCACAACAAAGCTTAAAGCGCAAATCAACAGCTATATACGATGTATGCATGTATACGCGCCAGATTTCTTTTCCCCATATTAGATTAACCTTTTTGTATAGGACCGGAATCATTTGCTTCATCGTCACTACCAACAACACTCTCTACCGTCGCCCTGTACCTTGATCTTCCCATTGGAAAGCTCGCTATAAGCACTTGTTCTGCCCCCTGCACACGCCGAAGCTTGTTCCCACTAGTTCTAGTTTTTTGTGATTTTTCTGTTTTAGCCCCTCGACGGCTTATACTCTTAGTGTCTATTCGTCCAGGCAACGGGTTTTCTATTATCTGAACTGTTATATTCCTCGGTTTCTGAGTGATTGTTACTGAAGGAGTAAAGGTCTGGCCATGTGAATCGTTCAAGCGGGACCCTTCAGGTACAGAGCTGGCCGGTGATATCACTTGGTGATATAGGTGTGTGACTACTGGGCTAACGATATTTCCTGGATGGCCCTGTGAGCCGCCGTTTGGGGCTGGCCCTGACGAATTTTGAGGTGAACGATACGACGAACCAGCAGTGTTCACATTGCTCAATTCCCCCAACAAAGGAGTGCTGGAAGTGTCTCCTGTGGTTTCAACAAGGTTTGAGGATGTTATTTTGTTATTGTTGCTGACTGTTGTCTCAAGAGATGGTGACGCGCAAATAATATCGTAGTCAGGCGTTGAAGAGGGGGGCACGGAGGTAGGGACGAAATAGCTTCCAGGTATTCCAGTCTCAGAGGGTTCAGAAGGGCCTGCCACTGGGTGATATACAGATTCTGCATTGTTGAGCTCAAGTCTATCTCTAGTTTCACGACCTATGACACCGGTACCAGCACCAAGAAGATAGCCAGCCATACTGATAACAGAACTAATATCCGAAGGTGCAGGCGAGCCTAGAGATCTGAAGTAGGGCTTTGAAACACAGGACTCTGAAGACGAGTTAGAAGATGAGTGATAGTCTATGACTTCTTCTGGATTATAAACTGCGTTAATACCTGCAGCTGTCGAGGAGCTAGGCAGGCCTTCCCTCGAATAATCTCCAGCCAGAGTATTCTCAGACAATCTTGTTACCTCAGTTGCATGGAGGAGGTTGTTTGGACGTAGTGCCCAGGAAGGAGCACCTGGATTAAATCTAACTGGGGGGGAGTATGAGGCGACGTAAGAGTCAGGTATCCCTACCCCGGCGTCCAACATTATACCATCGGAATCCCAGGATCCTCTCTCGGGAGAAATAACATTGGTGATAAGAGGGTTTGTTGATGGGCTTAATATAGGTTTAGGTCCACAGGCTGTAGAATTTGTCACCACTACTGGAGGCATTGGATCTTCCGCTATAGCTATGTCTGTGGCAGCATGAGGTGTGGTAGAAACACTACTCAAGCTCCCGCTCCGTCCAAAGTCAACCAAGGTTCCGGGATGTTTTAGCTCAATCATAGGCTCTTCCGGTTTGCCATCACTCATGTATCTTTGGGCGATCGGGCCTTTATCTCTACTGAGTGCGGTGTTGGTGGATGTCCAATGTGTTTCCACAAATGAGCCTGTGCCAACGTTTTTCTGGGTGTTGAGGGGGGCAGGTATGGATTCGACAGGGCAGGTAGAACTAGTCGAAGATGCAGGTGTGTTGATACCAGAAGCACAATTCCCCAGGGATGCAAACTTCCTAGAGTCCAATCTCTCAGGCAAATACAGCCCTCCATTCTCTCGTCTAGTATCATTCTCGATCTCGGACCCAAAATCCCGTAATGGCCGAGGCCTAGAGGTGATTGGTTCACGAAGTGGAACGTGAATCTTTTCTGGGTATGAGATATCAGAATTGGTACCTCGACTTGGTGTCTGTGAATATAGGGTTCTTGTCCTCGGAATTTTTCGTGGCCGACTCCGTTTGTAGCTATGGCAAGGGCCTTGATGTCTATTAGAATCTATTTGGCTTTCCTGGGGGAGATCAAATAGCGGTGAGTTTGTTTGTTGTCTTGGCGCACATGGCTCTGGAGTGGTTGAGCTAAGTTCTGATTTCGAGAGTGCTGCTTCCGGTGGCCTAGTTTTACCCCCCTTACGAGCTCTTCTGACGTTTGTAGGCCGCTGCCAGTCTTTTCTACCATGATCCTCCTGGAGGTGGTTACGCTGTCGGCTTGGGACTTCTTGTCGGTGTTGGCCTCGGCCTGTTCTCTCTTTTGGGACTGTATTCATGGTATGCGTCCTTGTGTCTCGATATCCAGAGTCACCTTGTATCTGACCTATAGTATTTACCTCACTTCTGCATCTCTCATGGGTGTCCCCATGTCTCGA
This sequence comes from Morchella sp. 2018-W16, assembly GCA_024713755.1. Lineage (NCBI taxonomy): Eukaryota > Fungi > Ascomycota > Pezizomycetes > Pezizales > Morchellaceae > Morchella > Morchella sp. 2018-W16. The sequence continues at coordinate 343,781 of JAMGYY010000025.1, read as the reverse complement.
CATTGCACATCTGGCTAAATCGTTGCAAAAGCTTGTACAGAAACTTTCTTCGTCATTTTGACTCTCGTGGCTACTGTTGGACGGTTTTTTTAGTTCATCCAAAAATAACAGGTTTTCCCTCCAAATCATACATCACACAAACACTAGAACCCTCTTTCTCAGGATAGGGCTGAATATTTACTGACCGTCTATGTTTGTAAGAAACGCAGTAATATATAATAAAAGCCACGCTGGGCAGTAGGATTCCAAAAACTATACCAAGGCTTATACTGACTGCACGCTTTGAGTCGGTACGGTAAGCCTCAGTGAGCTCGCGAGGAAGGACATTGTAGGATAGGGTAGTAAAGCTAACAGGGCTAGGTAAACGGGTAGGTACAGACACAAGTGGCATGTTTTGGGGATACCGGAGAGTCGCAGAAAGAGTCTTGTGATAAAACTCCAAATTGGAGAGGGAGCTCAATAAGGTTCTGGGAAATAACTCCGAGGAATTAGTGAAAGAGTAGGATGAAAGGAAACGTTAAACGGGGTGAGGTAGCGCCGAATGATTTCTTCTGGATAATAACTTGGGAGAAAGGAAGGTATGATCTCAACTAGTGTAGGATCTCCAGCTTTATACCACATTTATGAGAATAAGTATCATCGACAGGGCAAACAGAAACTCAGTCACGGCGTGTTCCCAACATCTCCTGCCCCGCTCGATTCGATTGATTTCTTACTTTACGATCAAAGATTCTATTTACCGGCAACAGACATAGTGAAAACCTGCTCATAGTGTAGGTGTGTAGTGAGGATTGGTTGGTGAACGCAATAGGACTGTATAACAAGAGAAGGAGAAGCATTAGGTAAGTTCCCGCTCCTTAATGAATTAGGCGCTGTTTGCGGGATAATTAATGCGTGAAAAAGCACGTGGAATACTCAGGGCGGTCATTGATCCTGCAGAATGGGAGCTGTACTGACTGTAGAGTGACTTAAGTGAATCGGCAAATATTCTTGCCTCAGTCTTTCTTGATGTTTGGGGTGTACCTGAATTGAGGAGTGCGAATGGGGAACGCTACACCGCCCTTTTTTGTTGGGTTTCCCTTTATCTCTGTCCCCCTAGTCCTAAATATAATTACTTTAGGGACGTATATCTATGAGGTACGTATCATACTGACATAGACATGTGAGTACGTACTTCATCACATGAAGATATAAAGGCCAAATTAGATACTATCATTAACGAAGAATATAACCGTCATCAGACCACCAGCTACAACATCTTTCACATGTTCTGAAATTTTTCGAAAACAAGCAGAGCCGGAAACATTATATCGAGCGTTTGCTTCCAGTGTTTGGTAGTAGTATAAAACACGAAACGTCCCCAAAGCGTTGTTATCAAATTGTGGGGGCATTATCAGTGTCAATGACGGGACATGCAAAGCAATGTAAGCACACGCTGTGTAAAGAATGATGACACAAATCCTTGAATTTAAGATAACATGAGTATGAATAAACTAGTTGAGAGTAACACATCGTAACGCCAAACCCCCTATCTATGGTAATTCCTCCTTGGCCCCAAAGTTTTTGAGTTGCCTGAAGTTTTTTTTAAACTCATCGTGCATATCTAAAACCATTTCCGTGGAATTCCAGTAGTTATTAACCCCTATCTAGACCCCCCACTCCGAGTTGCTGTATCCAATAATCTCATATGAGTTAAATTCACAGCATAATTCACCCCCACCTTGGACTATATCCTTCTAACTCTCGACGTAGGTGCCATCTTTCACCTGTTATCTTTCTGCACGGTTCGACTATATCCAAGCTTCTAGACAGCTGTAATGCTTTGCCAACACTCTCTACCTCCTCGTCGCCCTCATCCTCTCGTGCAGGAACAGCACAAACGATTTCTCCATGTGCAGCGTGCCTATGCACAGTTCTTACAGTAACCCCGTGTCCATAAGTCCAAGAGATATTAGAGCACTCATCACGTACATGAATCTCTGCATTACTTGCACCGCCCCGATTATCACTATCGTCGAGGAGGGCCTATACTCCAAGAGCCGTTGGGGTTTCTGCACCTAATTGCGGGAACTGGGGTGTTTTAAAGGATGAAAAAGAGCGAATGGGCTTGCGAGGATTATAAAGAAAGGAGGTGGTGAATTTCATTGATATAATTCGTCGTACTGGGATCTCTAGTTCTGTTTCCTCCGGTGGGTTGGAGGTTTCAGGGTGCAGTGACTTGCCAGAGAAGGTGCTTGAGGAGCTTGTGATGAAAAATGTGAATGATGAGCGGCCTCTTGGATTGTCAAAGTCTCCGCACAAGGCCTTGGAGGTAAATCTTGCTCAGTATTGTCAACACAGATGATAAGGCTTTGGCCTAAAGAGCTCGCTCGTTCATCGCTGATCTCTGAGTAACGGCAAAGAGTTGTTATTCATTTGGCCTTGAGGAGAGGTGGGAGGATATTTTCCAATCGATGTGGCGTGATCACTGCTAGATATCCCCCGGGTAGCGGCGTTGGGAATACATCCAAGAATTTCGTGATTGCCAATGAGCCAAGGTCACGAACTGTATCTAACTCAAGTCCTCTTCTCGGTAACGATAAGGGGTCAGAAGTTGAAACGGCCCCCAAGCTACTAGCTCTCCATCTTTACTCCTCATTTCTCGGTCGCTACCAAGCCCCCTATGAGAACCACCGTCGTCACTTTCCCTTCTATTCCTCCATTCATCATAACCACTCTCATTCGATCCTCTGCGATACCTTTTTATACGTAACCAGAGGGTATAAGCCAACCCCATGAGAACGGCAAGAATGGCAATTGAACAGAATATAAGAACAGTTCTCTGACGGGAGCTCCGCGGGGCCCATGGGGGCCCACTCACTAACTGCGAAGGTTCGATAGGTTTTCTGCTATTGGTTCGGGAGTAGTAGTCCTGCTACCGGTTGAGAAAAATAAATGGGCGTTTCTGATGCCGGATCTTGTGTTGGCAAGCTGATCACAACTCCGGATATAGGTGTAGGAGTAATTCCTATAAGAGTAGTAATTGTGGATACAAGAATAGATTCTGTCCGCTTCGCAGTAGTCAGCGGAATCTCCAGCGGGACCAAGCATGACCATGGCTCCAGTGAAACAGGGGCGGTTGGAGTCGCCTGTGGATGTAATACAGATAAGAACTCAGTCGTATTACTACGGCTAACTAGTGTTCGAGTTTGACGTTATTGTGGGAAATGAGAGTGTAATCAAACTAGTTCTCGAATCCGGGCCTCCAGCAGCTACTTTTGTGGGTTTATATCGGGTTTATCTTTGTGCATGTGGTCCATTGAGGCGGTGTTTGTGAATACCGGTATATCATGGGAGAGATTGGTCTCCATAGCTGACGAGTTCAAAGGAGGGTAGGAGCAGCGTACTGGGCAGTGGCAGGTCATCCCCGCCAATTATCTTAGGGACGACTTGTTGAAGACTGGGGATGTTTAAGCTTAGAAAGGGAATGCCTGTGAACATCACTCCCTGTGTTTTTCTTTGTGGGTGCTGAATCTTGAGACCTCTCACCGAATTATATATGCTTAACGAAGAAAGCTGCCGTAAGCTTACTCGAATAGCCATTGAATGGTTTCGTTGTTGCCGATTTTGCTTCTATGGTTTGAAAGTGTAGATGAAGTGTATCAATGATAATGAATAGAGAGAGTGAATCTGGCAACAATCACGTGATATACCGAGTGACGATTTATGAACATGTCACAAAGATTCTTGACTTGAATAAGCACTGTATTTGATAAGCGCATGTATACAACCCCCTGAAAATTTCTAAACCGATTAAGTTTGATTGAAATACTAACACTTAAAGCGCCCAATATTTTCCCTTCATACACTTCACTAGGATTCTGAAACCACTTAATGTGGCTGAGAGGAGTAAAGATCTAACAATGACACTTCTTATAAGATTTTATATGCAGTTGAAGCTCAGAGTCTACGACCTCGTGTCACTTCCTGTTGCGATGAGATGTAGTACGTACTATAGGATAGTGTGGGTTTTAAACGAAAACGGCCGCACAAAGTCAGCCGATGATATGTGTCATCAAACTCTAAAGGTACGCATCACTTGCGACTAATTCTCAGAAAGGGACGGTTCATAGTAGAGCTACACCGGCTGTGCAAATTTGTAGAAACAAGTTTGGGTCAGGATAAAGATTTTAAGGGTCGGGGCGGCACCTTCCTCTGAAAGTGCAGCTTCTGTGCGTACAGTACCATGCCCCAATTTTTATTAGCCAAGTTGTGTCCACCGGAGTCACTCCATCCCATAACGGAGGAGCATATGCGGGAGCAGACTTATAGAGAGTGACACATTGCACGCGAAAAAGGTCTCAGGGTGAACGAAGGGAGTAGCCCTTTATGTCTTCTGATATTGAGGTTAACAATTCGGAGTAAAGGTATTAATTTTGGAATCATAATTACGAGGAAGCTACACATCTTGGAACGAGAAAGGTATTGTGAATCACAGACAGCAGAAGCGCCCGCCAGCAGACCCAAAAAGCCCCTTCGCCTTCACAACTCGTAAAGGAAGAGTATACGTCCCGAAGCCAGAAATCTCATCAACCCATTGTCTATGTTCAACCAATATAAATGACAACTTTATCTATACCGCCGGAGCTGTCGGCGCTGTAGATCCCTCCACTGCCTTACCCTTCTTTCGGGCCTTCAACTTCCTAGCCTTCCTATCCCTCTTTTTCAGGGTTGTCATTCCCGACTTCGCCACCTCCGCGTACCGTGCGTAAAAGGCTTCCAGTTGCTCAGCATCCACTTCGGTGGAGAATTTGAGCTTATGCCCCTTCTGACCATTGGTAGCGCGAATGAGGAGCTTAAGGGGCGCGTCGGGATCTGTAGGTGCGGCGGGGGTTTTCGAGTCTTCTGGGATAGGGAGGAGCACTTTCTGCGTAATGTAAACAGTGTTTTTCTCTTTTGCGGAGGTAGAGGTAAGTAGGGTGGTCAATCTCGCGAAAAACTATACGTGGGGCTGGTTAGTGGTTGCCTCTAATCTGATGGGTTGCAAGGGGAGATGCCGTACTTCATCGTTGGGAAGCCGTCCTAGAGTTTCCATGGCGTTCGTGTATACGTCAGATGTAATTTCTGGGGCGAGAGGCGTGAATTGACTATTAGCCTCAGCTGTGGGGAGGATTGAGAGGGTTGAGGTGACGTTCAATGAAGGTTATCGTTATCTTATCTTTTGATCTAATCTTACATTATTAGCTAGAGGATCAACCCCCTGACCTGGTCCTTCGTAATATCACTGCCCATTGGCCACATCCTCCGCCTAATATAATATTACTAGGAAACGCTTTAATAGAGTCTTTTAGTTGCGCGAGTTGAACAGAAAGCCGAACAGGCTGGACAGAAAGTTTTCGGACTTGCATCGTTCAACAAATAACCTGTGCAGGGCAAAAAGGTCCTTCCTGCCCAGTTTGTCACGGTGTTATTCTTGTGCGTGACATGCATTACGTTATGTGTCCTTAGAAGGGTATAACTATCGGAAGAGGAGACCCACTCCTCTCCCGATTTCCATCTTAATAATAAAACATCTCGATTTTGAAATCTACAAGCTTTCTGTGCCAAGCAAGCGCAGCGGGCCATTACACAGCTGATCTTGCAGCTAAAAGACTCTAATGACCAAGTTATACTCGAACAACAGGTTGGTGGGTTGGAGATGCTAGCAAAAGGATATTTGTTGCTGCTGTAGACCTATATTATGAGGTCTCGCTTCAAGTAATCGCTAATATCTGGGTTCTCCACATGCCGCTTGAGGCCCCCCAACGTCAACATTTCGCTTCACGGGCACGTAATATAGCCGAGACACAGGCTATCACTCGGCTTGAGACGTATCTAGCAATATCTAAACGTTTTTTTTTTTTTTTTTTTTTTGTTTACATCAATAATTGCATGCAGCCCTAAGGCTATGGCAAATATCTAAACGTTCAAGTGCTGTGGCATATTTAATATCAAGCCACAAACGATAGGTAGGTGCTTTTGGTTTCTCTTAGGGGCAAGTTAGCTAGTACTATATCCTAAGTGTGTAGTGGGCAAACAGCGGTAGTGAAGAGCTAGTTCTTGGATCGATCGTGAGATCCCCCTGCAGATATCACTATCCAGGGCCAGGAGCCAGATCTTCATGATGTATGGGGGGGGGTAAAAGAACCAAACACTCAACAACTTTAACAATAACGTTTAAACCGTGGAATATTATGGTTGGTTCTATCTACTGCAACCTTCCTGCAGCTCGCCACTCTTCGCTTAGCTGCCCATTTAAAAGCGGCCTTTATGTGCAAGAAAGAATAGACCCCGCTGCCTTTGGCGGTTGTGAATCCTGTTCTGTGCAGTGGTCCAAAAAACATACTGAAGATAAAACTACTGTAGCCTGCTGGACCACATTGTCAAGCCAGGCTCTAAATACAAGGCTGCGTCCTCCTCAACAATATCGACTCTCCTGATAATAGACAGTAACATCCGTTTCATTTCAGTCTTCATTACATTACTATTGTCCCCCAATAACTTGCCGTGCGTTAACATTGTGTTGCCATCTTCACGGAAATACGCATGTTTCACCATCTTTCACCGCCGGGCGACTGCTCATGCCAACACCCGCTAAATGAAAAATGGAGCGAAGATGGCACTGTAAGTTGCATACCCCTAATAACTTCCAAGGCCTAAGGCAGACTCGGATGAATATGGCACGAAGGCGGGGGTTATTTAGTTCCAAGGGTTCCCTTAACCATCCATTGGCCCTTCAACCTATTCTTCGAAGAGAGAAAAAAAAAGCTTATTGCGGTTACATTGCTCCTATCTTCAAATTGAGAAGCCAAAAACATGCTAATGTCTTCACTCCTGCTCGTTAAAATCAGCCTGATCATTTTCACCCTAAATTTCACCCCGTGCGGCAGCAACGTTGCTTATAGGACAAACGATACCGATTACCATGCGGAGAACTGCTATGAAACAACTCCGGAATGCGTTGAAAGCTTTGATACAATGGTGGTTTGCGGGGTAAAAATACAGAACCCGATCAGTGCGTACTTAGACACATCATTCTTTACAGCTACACAGTTAGAGTGCCTGTGCACAACACGTGGATATTCAAGGAATGCAGTAATGTACGTCCACATGTCGCCTTTGAACTTTGACTACACATTTTACAAGGTGGTCAGTACCTAACATTTCATGAAAACAGTTGTGCAGATTGTTTTGGATATAAACCAAAAGGATGGTCAGAATGGTGCGCAAAACCGGACACAAAACCAAAACAGCTCTCGATGGGTATGGTTATTGGGGCTACAATAGGCGGGTGCTTCATAGCTTCCGGGCTTGCATTTACAATATACGTGTGTGCGCGGAAAAGAAGACAGACAAACCGACAAAAGAGGGGTAAAACGGCGGTCGATAGGGAAGGGGTAATAAGTAACCAAGACTCATCTATTGAACTGGACGGAAGTGATAGTCGAGAAGAGTTGTGGTAGTATGAGTCTGAGTTTGTTGCGTAACATTCATCTTTAGCGTAGAATATATAAACTTCATGTGGTATATTTTTTGGGCGGGGAAAACCGAGTCTAAAGCAATAAATCTATTAATAAATTCCCGTAGTGACTTGCTCATTACCTAGAATATTGTGCCTTATATGAACCCCCGCCCACCTTGGTGCCATGGCCCCAGGCTTCCTACTGGTAGCCCGGTAATTGGTCGTGCTTGATTTTTGTCTTTCCTATTCCTACTATTCATCTTTCGGTAAATCGGCACCGAGAGCACAGCCGCGACGGCAGTTCTAAAAATCAGTACTTATTGTGGTTCCGTTGTATTGGTGTACGCCTTCCCACATGCTCCGTTGCTGCTCGAACGATGCCTACCTTTCCAAAACAACTTATTACAGAGCATATCTGAAGAAATGGCCATGTATATGACAGGGTGCAGGATTCCATCTGTGGCAGATTGTACAGTGGCGGAGACACAGAACCGACCATCAAACTATCCTTCACCAACTGACTTTCAACACCACAATACTTGTCCAGGAAGAAAGTCCTTCTGTAAAATAGTCCTGTCACCTGCCCCCAACAGCCCTACAGAAGGGATTTCGAAACAAATCAAAAACCACTTCCCCATAGCCTCTAGAACAACTTAATTGAGGGTCGGTTTTGAGTGTCCGCCACTGTACCAGTGTCTACACTCCCGTACCCATAGGCACAATACATCTGTAAGGCCCCGTTATTGGTACACACGCTAGCATGAGAAACCCGCTCCGGTGCACACCCTAGCTCATGCCGCATGAGGTCGAAGCTACTCGGGAACCCTGTTCCATCAAGGAAGACAAAAGATATAAGAAGATACCGCAGCGGAGATAGAGCCATTGGGGCTGGAGAAATCGATAAGGAAGATAGGCCGCAAGCGGGTATTAATTGTAACTGGAGGAGCACGAGGGGAGGTTGGCTGTCCTAGTACGGTGGTACGTCGGAGATGGGTGTAGCAATGTGTAAGACATACCGTAGCCTCTTTCAAGCTAGGCTCAAGGTGAATATCATGAGGTTTGGTCTATGAAAAACGTAAATATTAGGAAGTTAGTTCTAGAAACTGCATTCATGGCCCTAAGGCCGCGGGAACCCTGGAGTCTCCCTAATCCAAACAAGATATCGGAATTGTCTTACCTTAATGAAGCTAGGCGCTCTCCATAGTCCATTGCATCGGTTCTTCTATTATAATTTATTATGAGCTGTACATATTAACGTATATATAGAGACCGTACCTATCTGGTTTATGTAATCATAAAATCGCGCTCAGGCAAACTTTTTTAACCATGAAGTTTCATAGAAGCTCCCTAACACTTTGATAGGTTCACTGGAGGATAACGGTGAGTGTGGTGATAAACATAGCTAAATAGAATCAAGTGCTCAACGTCCGACCAATTCTTTCTCAGGTATTTTTGAAGACGACATGGAGTTCTGCTGAACACCTACATATAGCCATTAGATCGTATATATGTACTACATGTAGTGGGTCATGTACAGCCCCGTTCGAAAAGTCCTGGCACCCCCGGGTCAAAAGTACGAGGGTGTTTCCTCTATTTTCTAATTCCCCCATTACTGTGACTATAACAGAGAGCTACAATATCTTCATTACGGCCATACCTAACAATTTTTGAGTATGTGCAGGGGAAATGGTTGTTGGTGGGTTAGAATTCATAAACAGACACAATATACTAGGGTGCCAGGACTTTTCGAACAGGGCTGTACATACATGTATGTATGTCATACGCATATACATTCATGTATCTGCGACGATCGAGGGAACATGGGCATGATACTCGTTCTTGTACAAAGAACATTTGAGGGATATTCTGTAATTGAGGTACTTACAAATTAAAGTATCGTTGTATAGCGGGTGATCTCAACATACTCGGAGCGAAACCTCAACGTAACTAGAATTGGGGGAGATATTTAGAAAGTAAAGGGCATAAGGCTTTTTTCAAAAAGCTAATAGGTAGCATTAAATAATTAAGAGTTACTCTTAAGTAGGTCAAGTAAGGAGGTCACGTCACCATTAGGTGCATTACCTTGAGGGTATCTGGCTGTCTTTGTAAGTGGAGATCGTGAGAGAGAATCTGATACCACCTCTGGTACGCTCCCGCGCGTGGAGGAGGGAGAAAAGGAGAGTGAAATCGGGAGCAGAAGATCAACCATGTCCCCGTTGAGAGTAAGATGACACAGAATAGGACTCTGAAGAGCCAAAACGTGCAACTGATATTGACCTATTTCTAGAGTGGATATTGACACGTATACGCAGAGGCTCTTACATGCCACCATACTGGAGCTGGGGCTTGTTACTGGCTGGCCGGACTCTCATACCCGAAGGCCCTCTAGCTCTGGGCTTAGAGTTTGAGAGTATCGCCAGAGGGTCTTTTTCTCAACTAGAGTAGCTGTTGTGTGGTTTCATTGCAATCTCTATTCTTGCTGGCCAAGTCTAATTGGTTTGGGAAAAAATTTGTTTCCTCAAGCACATAAAGCGGGATAGTATTGATCAAATTGTTTCTCCGCTGACAGGTATACACGATATAGATAAAGGACACAGGAAAGAGAAAGATTGGACAGTATGACAAGTGATGGAGAAAGAGTCGTCTGTTTGGCCCCATACACTCTTAAGTTTTCGGTAGGAAAATTGCCTCTCTTTCTCACTCCATATATATAGCTATGATGGGCACGGTAGGGAAAGACATATATGGCTCGACTGATATCCAGGAAACACGCCACCCTTAATCAGAGCGCAGGGTATGAAACTCGAGGTAAGCGATCCTCAGTTTAGTAAGAAGAGAACCAAGTCATTAATATCTAGGTGAGAGGACTGGCTCCGAGTGAGCTGATACCAATATGACAAGAAATCCCAAGGAGACCAAAACCCCACATCTAGTACCCTGACAATCCTTCTAAACCCGATCGTATACAACCCTACTATATTCATTAGTCAAGAATTCATCTAAAGATTAAATCAAGATGATCAACAAACCCTGAACTTCCAGGCAACTTCTATTAACATCGATGGTGCCGCATGAAGGATTGATTTCCGCTCAAGTCTTGAACCCTGGGGGTTCGATAACAAGATGGACAGGTTGACAAGCTTGCATCTCTGCATCCTGATTGTTTCTTTGTCTCATGATGCTCAAAGCCGCACAGGTGCCGAGGCCGATCATAGCCCCCCAAATGATCAAGATGATGAGAATGATGAAGATGCTGACAATGAGAATGATAATGTGGTTTCCGAGCATTATGATTGAACAAAGAGGGTAGTGGTGGTGGGTTATTTGTTAAACTGTCAAGGATATTCGAGGATCGAGTGTGTGTTGCAGTGGTTTCAGTGCTGGAATGGTGGGATGGTGGGGGTCGTGGAAAGTCACTGTGAGCGGTGTTGCTGCGCAGCTAAGTGTGCATGTGCCACTGACAGCAGGTTATGCTGTGTACCTGAGGCTCTGCGCGACGAGGCTCCGGAGTATTGGGGCCTTGGGGGCCAAACCTACAAGCATCAGGTGCTAGCTCCTACACCATTGGCCTCTTCGATTATCAGTTCTCTACGGATTAATATCTACTTCAACCCGCAAATTCGGTCCAGCATGCAAGATCAGCGTGACCGAGTGATATTATATGAAGTGCTTGTTCCTTCCCTTACTACTAAGTTTTGTCTAGAAGGATATCATTCCAAGCGGTTTTTACACTTAAATGGTCGAGTTATTGAGCTCAGGCATCAAAATCCGGGCTTGAGTGCCTACGGCAGGAGCTTCCTAGATGGCGTTACAGAACCTCACAATCACGAGCGAGTGAGCTAGAAGGAGAGTTCTATATATGGAGGGACACGCCCTAGGGATGTTGGCTAAAAAAAACTGGATACATGTACTCATCAACCTCAGAGGCCAGATTGCACTGTCAGTCAGACTCGGAGAAGCAACCTAGGGAATTTGGGGGTTAGATAAAGTGTGCTGTTTATGGAGCCACCGGGCTAAAACAGCTATAGTCTGTTTCGAAGAAAGACGAGACTTATCAAAAGACAAAGAGGGTCTGTAGGAATGAAAAATGGTGCCTAGAGCTTGTATCAAACGACTCGATTAGCTGAAATATACTAGTATGTATGGTCTTTCGTTAGTGATCCGGATTCGCCGTCACCCGAAGCGACTATAATGAAGTGTGGAGGCGCTATATGGCAAAAACCTGTAGCTCTAAGAGATTATATATGTGACTGTTCACCCTGATGGTGTTTATAACTCAAAACAAGATTGTGCATGCATGTATGTAGGTTGTATGTGTATGGTAAAGCTACTAGTTTTTGATCAATATATTGTAGGCATCGGAGCTCATTATATATGATAGAAACAAAAATTTGGAGAGCCTCTATGTTTAGGTTTATGCTACACCCGGTAATAAAAGATGTTTAGATGAGCGGATGGTCTTGCTCCCAAGTAGCCAAGAGAGTAGTTCTCAATTCAAAGTAAAGCGAAGTCCACAATAAGCCGCTGTTCTACCAATTCGATCCCGCATCTCTTAATTACCTTTAGGCCATTTCTAGTCCCCCTCTTCTGGTCTTTTCGCTCCTCTTAATCCCATTTGCTCCTCCGCTCCTTCTCCTTCTCACATCCCACTCACTCGTTCATCTCGTATATGTCTAGTATCTCATCCACTCTTTCATTTTCTTCTTTCATTTTCTTCTTTCATTTTCTTCTTTCATTTTCTTCTTTCATTTTCTTCTTTCATTTTCTTCTTTCATTTTCTTCTTTCATTTTCTTCTCTCGTTTCCTTCTCTCGTTTTCTTCTCTCGTTTTCTTCTCTCGTTTTCTTCTCTCGTTTCCTTCTCTCGTTTCCTTCTCTCGTTTTCTTCTCTCGTTTTCTTCTCTCGTTTTCTTCTCTCGTTTTCTTCTCTCGTTTTCTTCTCTCGTTTTCTTCTCTCGTTTTCTTCTCTCGTTTTCTTCTCTCGTTTTCTTCTCTCGTTTTCTTCTCTCGTTTTCTTCTCTCGTTTTCTCTCTCATCCGCTCCATTAAACGGAATCATTTACTTCAAGTCCATTCCTCAAACAAACTTTTGCCAAAGTCCACAACCTTTACATAACAGGTATTTCAACCCAACTCCCAGAATTCAACGGCCTTCTCCTCGTTCCCCTCTAACAATGTTTTTATCCCCTCTAACAATGTTTTTATCTTGTTTTATCTTTACTGTTCCCGTTCTATTATTCTTGTGAAGGCTACCACTGACATCTCCAGGACTAGAAATGGCACCACTACCCCCTACCTACCAAAACCCAGTCATTGAACCCAGTCCAAAACTCGTTTCCAGTGGCTTGGCTTTCGTCTTTGTCTTTTGTGGACTGTTTCTCATCACCTGCATCTCGAGTACCATCTACTATTATTTCATTAGGTGCAAGAGCTGGAACGAGTTCAAAATCAAGGTCAAAAAACAATGGAGAAACGTCAAGTTGTTTTTCTGCTGCAAGTATGTCAGACATGTAAGCATGCCTCCGCCACCCCGTCCCATCCTATTTGATCTTATCTGCAGGGGAGGCCCTTGAGCAACTACATGTAGCTAACATACCCCATTCCCGTAGCCGAGTCGCCCGGAGAACGATTGCCATCTCTTCACCGGACCTGACCCGCTGTCGGGAAAGCCGAACTGGGCTTCCCAAAACCCCTCCGGCAACGCCCCGGGCGAGAATGAGAACAGGGACAGAATGGTTAGGGCGGGTATCACCATGACCAGGTAAATATGCGTCATCGTGTGGGATATATCTCCTCGCTCTCCAACTAGGGTTAAGGGGAGGCTGGGCACTATAATTTTCATTTTCTGCCTTTCCTTTAACGGGAGCTTTGCACTTCACTAGCCGTTGGCGTCAATATTATATGGAATTTTTTTGTGTATCTCGAGTAGCCTCATGTGGGGCTGCTATTATGGCTGATAGTAATGAGACATCAACCATTCTCTGTTGCAAGTGCTGAAGTGTTCTTCTTTCCTCAGGGGTCTGTTAGTACCTGAGCATGTAAAGGGTAAAGAGGTCTACGTGCATACACATGCGATTGAGCTCATTGCATAACGGGGACCCGTTGCCAAGTTTGTTATTAGAAGGCTCTATTGCCCTATATATTAGTGAAGGGAGTCGCTTGGTGGATATTAGGGAAGTAGATCATGGAATATCACTCGGTGGACAACAAGCTATCTTCTTATTGATTGATTGATTGATATACATGCACCCTACCTTCTTATAAAATCCCTAAAGAATCCATATTAACCCTATATACAAGTAAAAAAAAATGGACTAGGTTCCAAAATTTATCTACTTGAACTAATTCTCACGATAAGGGATAAAAGGAACTTATTCAAACATTTATTCAAATATATATGAGGGACAACATCGTGAAGACCTTTCCCCATGGTGCTCTACCCCCCTCCACCCCCCTCCTCCCCTTTACTCATTGCTCGACCCCCTTTTCTGCTCGGTCATTTCTCGCATCCGAATTATCGAAGCCCGACTCTCGAAGAGCCTTAGCTGATTGTCCCAGCGGTCAGCGTCTCTCCACCTCTTTCCCAGTGTTTCGAGCTCGACGGACTCGCACGGGTCCGGCAGGAAGGTGTATACGGCCGAATCGAACCCTTTCCTACTCCCAAGAGTGAGCTTGGAGCCCAATGCCGTCCCCACCGAGGCCATATAAAGGAGGGCCATCCTGGAAGCCTGCCCATTTGTGGCGGTGCCGGGGGTGTTAGGATTGTCCATCACCTCGCAGAGCTCAATGGCTGGCCTGATAGTATTGCTCTGCTTGCGGACGAGCGCCATAAGCCTCTGTCTTGTGACCCACCTGGGAAGGCCGGTGATCATCAGGCACCTGGTAGCCCCTCCTTCCCGAATACTCTTGAGGACATTCTCCTTAATGTCCTCGTCACCGCCCTTTTTGCCCGGAATGACTTCGGCGAAGCTGCGAGGGATATGGATGGAGCGCCCGGGGACTACTCCACCTCCCCAGCAGATGCCGCCGTTTCGGTTGACAAACTCCCGGTAGCGGCCTGCAGCTTCCCAGGAGATGAAGTACATGCCGACAACCTTTCGAGCCTCGCCATCCTGAAAATCGACACGCTCCAGGGCTCCACCCCCGAGGTGTGTAATAAGCTCAGCGAGCGTAAGATCCGGAGGGAGATTCCTGATCAGAATCCCGCGACCATGGGGCGGTATACGCGGAACGAATGGCGCGGCCGAGGCAGAGAGGGCCGAGGCGGCGGGGCCAGGGCAGAATCTGCAGAAGCCGGAGAAGGCAGGGGCAGTCGAGCCTTCCACGGGGGCTATAAAGGTTTCCATTCCGGAAGGGGCGCCCCAGAGTCGGCCCCTCGAGCGGTATAACTGCTGCCTAAAGCCCTGGGGGCTGCTGCATACTTGTAGGGGTACCAGCTCAGGCTCTTCGAGCCCAGAAGTGGCAAGAGTCAGATCAATGGTAGTGCTCTGCTCTAAGTTGATGATTTCTTTGACTGGGACCCTTTTTCGATGAACAAGCTGGTTCCAAGCCGCCGCCGGAAAGTCGCTGACCCTCAACGGCCGCTCGAACCCACCGGTTAATGTGAGCCATGCCGGGTCGAGGCTGGAGATTAGCCTGAGCACGGTGGGGGCATCCAGGGCAATTAGAAGCTTCGTACTTGTCCTCCCGTAGAGACCCTCTAGTAGGTCAACAACCTTTGACTGGAGGTCTAGCTGTTGGCGGAAGGTAAACGTTAGCGGCCTCGAGACCAGCGCGTCGAACCTGTCATATACAGGGTCTCGTATGGTGGCCGGGGATACCGTGGGGCTGTTGTTTGGGGGATTAGAGTTCACAAACTGGTTCTGCCAGTGCCATACGTTTATAACCGGGTCTACGGTCTCTTGAATGCGGTCGGGAGAATCTGGGAAATCTTCTCGGTCTTCAGGCTGGGCTCTGCGTGCTTGGCTTTGGTGTAGGCAAGAGTTAACTGTAGGCTGCAGTTGTCCTTCGGTGGCGGAGGAGCTGACATGGGAAGGAGTGAATATAGCAGTATCCAAGCTGTGGGTATTTGAGGTCTTATAGTTGGTCCTATCTAATTCTTCGTTGCCCATATCAGTGGGTTTTACAGAACCAGGCTTGACAGAAAAGTGTCCAATAATGCTCTCGCCGCAGACATCCAATGGTGCGCTCTCGCCCCCCCGATCATTATTGGCTCTATCATGAATATTGATGCTTTCCAAGAGTGGTGGAATTTCGGCGCAGGTGTAAGAACTATTGATGCTTATGTTGGTATAAGCATCTACCGCAATTCCACGCCCATCTTTGACCTCAGGAACATTAGAAACGATTAGTCTCTCAGAGAATGGTAAAGGTTCAGTCGATATATTTAGATCTTTATCTCCATCAATGTTTCGACTAGAATTAAATTTCGTTCCTGGATGTAAGATTTCGTCGTTCTTATCATTGCTCGCTGTTGTGTTCCTTAACCCATGAATGTTTTGACTAGAAATAGATTTTTTGCTCTCATCTCCAATACCATTATTATAGTAGTATTCCTTGAGTAACCTCGTTGTTCCCTCTGTGATCTTTGGCCTTTCAGAGTGCTGCAAGGATTGAGACAATATATAGATATTGGTGTGACTAGTTCTTTCTGTAGTTTGCTTGACCTCAGGTCTATGAACACCCTGACTAGCTTGATCTTCTATCTTGTTTAGGTTGAGGGACCTTGCTTTTCTCGCCAGAATAGTATCCCTCCCAGAAAACACTGTAACTTTGGTTGGTGTATAATTTGAACTATCTTGAGAATTTTCTGCAGATTTAGTTTGCCTGGATCCATCAATAATTTGGTTGGAATTTGTTTTCTGATCATCCTGTCCAGTGGAGCTGCCAATGGCGGTGTATATGTAATTTTGGTTAAGTGAAATGACTCGCGCCTGAGTCATGTGAAAGAATTGAGTGCCGGTGTGAGTGTCCGCCGCAAATTCGTCCGCTATCTGGGGAATGTTTCTGCCAACACTAGACTTGTTGGGATTGTGTTCACTGGAGCAAAGAGATCGCTGTTGATTCCATGTAAATGACTTATAGATGTTGTTGGTATGAGAATCCACCAGAAATTCATCTTTCATCATTGGGCTCTTTCTAGGATTACTGAATTGGTGTCTAAATCCGCCGTTTTTATCTATCACTTCATCTTTTTTAAGCTTGGGCCGAACTTCAAAGACACCCGAGGAGGTTTTATCTTTAGTTTGCGTTATAACTGAAAGCCCCATTACATCTGGGAAGGTAGTGATTAGAGCTTTAGCTTGAGTTTTGGAGTTACTTTTACCAGGAGACAACTTGTCGGATCTTTGATAGGCACCAGCGTCTTTACTCCCTACGACACCCCCCGACACCCGGCCTTCTGAGGTGATCGACGTAAGTTGCGCAGAGATTTGGCCTAGTGAAGTGGAACCATCCCTCCATGTGGAAGCCGGTGCCTCCCTTTTGAAGCCATACTTGTTTTTCTTGCCAGTATTAAACTTAGCGGGTCCACGTCTAGAATTCCCATTGCCAGATCTTTCTTCCAGTGGCCTAATCATGAGCTCCACCACCTTAGACTTATCCGTCGGTTCCCAGAACCCGAACTTTGGAGTGCCAGCACCACTAATTCGAGTAGCAACACTAGCAACGTCCTCATTCTTAGCTTTAGACGTAGTAGGAGCACCTTCCCCAGCATTTCCAGGATTAACCATCGTTAAACCAATCCCGTTGAAATCCACCGGAACAGCACGGTTCCCCGCCATTGCCGTTGCTAATATGTACCAATACGGGTTGTACAAGATGTTCCAAAAGACCTAGTCTGTCTAGTAGTTAGGAGGGGGGTGGGGGGCTCTTGTAACGATGGTTATGACGGAAAATGGGACGTCGACGGAATTGGATGAGTTGGGGGAACGTGGAGCGTGGGAAACAACTCTAGATGAATGAGAGGCTCTTATGAGTACAATTTGTAGGTCACATGGGGCACTAAGGCTCTACCGGTATACTCTGGCTGATATCAATTGCATTGTTTATAATATATTTGGCGTGGGGGCCTTGATCATTGTAGGCTTTCGGCCATCCAGGATGTGATGTATAGGGTAGGCGTATATTTCTCAACAACAGCTAGGATACATATGTCTAAGAAAATCCACGTACTTACATGTATCTCCTACGAACACTCCAGCATCTATCTAGGAATAATGGGTTACTCATGTATTCATGCTGTCTGGATTCTGAAAATTGTCTATTTATTCGATAAAAGAGTGAACCCAGAAGGGACCGTGCACTCAGGTACCTCCTTTAGAATCGGAGTTTTCAGGTATTGGTCGGGCTTCTGCATGCACAAGCACCATTAAGCATGTACATGTAACGAATGGTGCCTAATAAGAGATCTATAATCGAACTACACTACTACATGTATACAAATTGCCACAATGGTAGCGGTTGGCCCCGTTTGGCATGAGTGCGTAAGTCAGTGAGGAAACTGTTTAGTGCAGCAGCCTCTATACTATATTCTACCCTTATCAGTAGGTTATGTCTGAACCTTGTTTAATGTATCCAGGGATGCCTTTCTCGCCCATGAGAGGAGACTTTTACCAAGTGGACAGGACACCAGAACAAAATCTATGTATAAAAAGTACACTAAATGTTCTGAAAAATGTTGTAGGAATCGCGCGGTATGGTCAAGGGCATCGTTGCAAACTACATGTAGTACACCGGCCATATCCAACGAGTGATATATTATGACGCAAATGAACGACAAACAGTGAGGGAAATTCTATTGATTTCTAGCTTTGGTTAGCCATATACTTCCTTAAATTTGCCATATGCTTGGTTTGGGTGAAGGGGGCTTGCCAGGTCCATGCCCTCCGAAACCTGTTTCCGCACACACAGTCAGGTCCACACATGAGCCACACTGTTTCCCACTCTCGTTCCCTCTTCTTTTCTCCCCGCTCGTCACTCACAAGCCTATCAATATTGTCTGGTTCATCGCAAACCTCCCCCGCCCCTCCGCCTAACTTCATTGCCCATCTTCATTCCGGAGCAGGACATGTCAGGCCATACGGGGAAAGGGAACAAGTACACGACTCAACGCCGTAGAAATCGTGATAATCGCTCAGCATACGGTGGTCCAGGAGTTACTCCCTCAGTTGGCAATTATCCAGGCATTGCTTTCGTTCCATCTGCCCCTTCCGCCATTCAAAAGTTTCTTCACCCATCTAAAACAAATTCTCCTGCACAGGCTTCCACCACCTCCAATAAAGAGTGGCCAAACAAACATTCCATTACCATCCTCAAGCGTGAGCTATCAGTCCAATTGAAGGAAATTGTTGCAATCGGATCATCCGGGGAAAGGTTGCTGAAGGATATTATGAAAGAGATGGTAAATAACCCACTAGATCAGAAGGAAGAAACACCTAATGATTCTCCGGTTGTTTCTCCACCGTTGAATCATAACATCTCGTACCATCCCTTTGGGTCAAAAATCTTTGTCAATTACTGGAAGGCTCCAGAGTTGCCTACGGAGGATGAAAAGTGGCCGGATTTCAGCATCAAAAACAACAATATCCTGGGTAAGTTCTTTGTGCTTAGTCTTTACTCTCTAGAAATCTGCTAACATGTGTGAAAACCTAAGACACACC
Organism: Morchella sp. 2018-W16; assembly: GCA_024713755.1. Classification (NCBI taxonomy): domain Eukaryota; kingdom Fungi; phylum Ascomycota; class Pezizomycetes; order Pezizales; family Morchellaceae; genus Morchella; species Morchella sp. 2018-W16. The sequence goes on along the minus strand of JAMGYY010000025.1, from coordinate 324,644 downwards.
ATTTCTAGAAAGGCCTGACATGTTGCCTGACGAATTGTTCGAGTATATGAATGCAAAGCCCCCAACACCAATCAAGCCTGAACCTGAAGCGAAGGCTGCTGCGCATTCCAGAGCATTCAAGTTGCAGCCTCTTGTCAATCCGTTGTTGCAAAAGCCTTCTCGCCCATCACCGAAGAAGTCCAGCGACATGATACGTCTTGCACGCTCAAGCTCCTGGAAACCTCCGCCGCCATTTATCCCAGGCGTACCGTTTCAGTCAACTAAGCGCAACTCCGTTGATGAGAACCTTCCTCCTTTAAAATCTGGGGGAGAACATGAAAATACCCAAGATAGCTCTGTACAAGCCGCTGGTGGAGAACACGGAAATACCCAGAAAAGCTCCGTGCAGACGGGAGGTATTAATCCAGATCTGTGGCATACAAATACAAATCCATCCATTCAGGCAGTCCAAACGTATATACACCAAGATTCATACTTCAACCCAGCAATTCCAGAGATTTCGAGGAGTTCAATGGCCTTTAAACCTGCGGAAGCCTCTAACCCTGCGATTATGCAGCTCCACCAGTCAACAAGTCGCGCCCACTCGACGTTGATGGCTAGAGCTAGTAATCAAGGCTTCCAGTCGGAGCCACGCGTCTCCGTAAATCAGGATTTAAATAATGACATGCGCTATCCCATGCAAGCGTCATCTGGTTATCACCCTGCATTGATACAATCTCAAGGCTCAGTAAACTCTCGCCTTGAGCACAACTTTCATCATGCCAGTGTCGCTGGAAACCCAGCCTTACATTCTTCAAGGCACAGATCAGCCTCCTCAAATGCGCCGCAGTTACTCAATTCCCCCCGAGGCATCTACATCCGTGGGTTGCCATCAAATATAACTTCGAGCCAGCTTTTGGCAAATATCCGGGGTGGTGCCATCGACAGCTTCACCATCTACCCTGTCGATGAGAACAAGTTTGACGCCGCAGTCTTCTTTATCTCAAGCGAATCTGCTAAAGCATACAAGCAATTTACCAACAACGTTGGGGGTATTTGGTGGAATCCGAAGGAGCATCCAATCTCCTTCCCCTCTTTCGTAGCATTCATTGGGCCTGAAGGCTGCGGATATGATCGTCTCCCGGAGGCGGTGCGAAGGCCCGTCGAGAGAGAGGGGGCAACGAGATGCATCGTTGCTTATGGGATCCCTGAGATCCTAAGCATCGACGGCATCTTCCAGAGGCTTCAAAGGGCTTTCTACCCACACAAAGCCGGTATCGAGTCCTACAGCGATACAATGGCAATGGTGACACCTTTGGGGATCGAGAAAAAGAGAGCATCGCTCTTCAACTTCACCAGTATCTCAATGGCCCTTGCAGCTCGGAAGTATTTCCTCGAAACGCCTATGTTCCAAGGCGTGATTATCCATTTCGCTCACGACGAGTGTGCGGGACCTACGAGCGAGCTTTCCACTAAATGGAATAGACAGCTTCATGCCTCGAAAGTGATGCGTCCCTCAAGGCGCGACCTTCATGGAGAATTCGCTCTTGGGATGAACGAGATGGCTGGTCGAAATGATGGAGCTGGTCGAAATGATGGAGCTGGGGGTGTGGGGAGGAGATTTTAAGCAATTTGTGCTTATAATGCTTCCTAACAAGCTGTATACCCTTCCCCAGATACTTGAAATCCCCTTTATGTTTCCCCGCATCAAGCATGTACGAGTTAATATTGTTGTACCAGTTGTTTTGTGAATGGCTTGTTAAAAAAAAGGTTCCTATAAGTTTTTTTCTTCCCTTATTTTTCCCCCAGCTCTTACTATAATCTGCTCTCGTTCTCGTTAATCTGGCTTCTTCTCCGGGCTCCCCTATGTTTTCTTCAAATGGTCTACTTCTTTTATTGTACATTTCTTTTCCCAACATGTTACGCTTATTACAAACACACAAGCTTCTTTCTTTTTCTCTGACGTCTTGCGGCTGACCATCTTCCTACTGACTACTGTCATTTTTGTTTCCGTGTGTGCAGATCCTTCTCATATAGGTATTGAACTACGATGATGAGGATTTATATTTCTTAGGGCAGACTAAAACCGGTGCATATGTATTTGTTAGCAAGCTACATGTACATGTAATATTTGTGGGGTGGGGTGGGGTGGGGGATAGGAATGAAGCCCAATTTTCTTCTCTGAGGCAGGTTTTGGTGCACGCAGGTAAAGCACCTTAATTTGATTTGAAGCTAGCAGAGCTCAGTCTACATACATGTACTTAAGTCAAATAAGGTAATGCCACAATAGAAAAATTGAGAAACCTGTCAGTTAAGCTTTTTCATGACTTGAACAGCATGGTATTATTGACTACTTGCTGCATAAGCTTCTCCATTCCAGCAGCTAGCTTAATTATAACTTCACCGTCCATCAATCCATCCTCACTTTATAACTTCATCAGCCATAACTTTATCTTAATAATATCTTGTCATCAAGCGCAGAACAACAAGCAGCCAATCCGAGAGATTGAAAGAAATTGTCTCTAGATATAGGAGATTAGTTCGTTGGAAAACATGCACTTAAGCTGAAGGTGAGCAGGGTAACCACTAACCATTGATAACAGCCCCAACTTAACTTTCAATTGACTTCTTTGGTCTGGGAGGTGTCGACTACGTACGCACAACAGTTGGAAGTCTCAAAATAAATCGGATATGATGATTAAAAACTCGAGCTGTTGGATCCTAGGATATCCTGCTCTAAAAAGAACCGCTTCTGGCCAACCGGAACATCTTCCTTCGCGGGGGCCACGAGGGTCGAGGGGCCTGGCAAAAGGTTCTGGCCATTGGCATCGATATCATGCACTGAGCAGCAGCAGCTTTGAAGGCCTGGTATCAGTATATACCAACCGAAAGTTGGTAGACGGTACGTTTTATCCCCTCATCCAATCTTAGATTATTATATTATAATTAACTGCTGATTATCTCACAATATAGTGGGAGAAACTCTATACGGCTGCGTGTCAACCACAACAGGTCTGGGCCCGTAATAGTGGATATGTTTCCTGCGACACGTTGTTGGTTCCATATCACCCTTCGATCTATTCTGCCGTATATCTCATGACCCTGAGCAAAAGCACTTGGTAGTAAAATAATTGAAATGACAGTAGTAGCGGTTAAATACGGAAATGGCCAATTGGCTACTAGGAGGCCGAGCTTAACAATCTAACCAAGTACGAGAATATCCATAGCTCTAAGGCTCTAAATGTTGCTAGAAAATACAGAAAGGGCCAACAAAACAACACTCGTGCTCACCAAATACCTAAATTGATTCTAATCTATATAACTAACTTCGTCAGGCGCCAGGTCCAAAGCTCATTCAAACCAAACCTCTAGGTATATTGAGTCGGCAGGTAGTTTTCAATCACCACGGCTTCAAGACGGCGAATCTCAGCCCTGGCAAGATCTATCTCCTCGCTAAGTCTTCTGTGCGCTTCTTTCAGCTCGGCCCACTTCCCATTTTGCTCAGCAAGGTCGACAGTCGAGTATGTTTTCGTCGGAAAGCCAGCACTGTGCACATGGTGCACTCCAGTAACGAGGCGGCTATGAAGAACATAGGAGGATGCGGTACTTATAGATCTGAGCTCAAGGGTGACTGTCGTGCGTTCTTTCAGAGCTTCTGAGAGTCTTTTATACAGAGCGGTCAGTGCGAGTGTTCGTCTCCTTTCCTCTGCAGCAGCGGTCAGGGATCTTTTGATCATGTTCTATTGGTTTCAAATTAAACTGTGGGTAGAAAACTACCATTTAGTTAGTTCTATTCTTCCGGAAGTAGATCAACGCCCGGAACTCACCCCGGGAGAGATCAGTCTAGCAAGGTGAAAAGAAATCACTGAAATAACTGTTATATCGGCCCCGGAAATCGAGCTTGATCTTTGAAACACTTCGCTGTTAGGGGACCCCGTACCAAGGGTGGTAGACCCAAGACTTTGCTTACAACAAAAGTGCTCTTGCTGGTGTCAATTTATGGATGTGATTGTCTGTAGGTATATGTGCAAGGAGTGCCCTTCCCCCCAAGGGAGGGGGGGACACTCTGTATATCTTAGGGTTAAATTACGTCAACTTGGTGCGTGAAACGGAGATTTTCGATTGGGTTAGTGCGACCCGTAATTCAACAGAATTGTGATCAAGCGAGAAGTGCTTTTATAGCATTCATGCTCCTCAAGGACTCCGCAAAGGCCTTTTTATAATGGATTTTCGGGAAGCTAACCAGGGCCATCTCATGGATCGAAGTAGCTAAAGTTATTTGCTACAACATTTCAAACTTTCAGTCGGTTGGATTCGGTCTTTGCCGACAAAAATTGGCCAACAAAAGGAATCACGATGGGTCAAAGGCGAAAGGATTAGGTCACATGTGTGTATCCCCGGAGTCGCTTTGGCGTTCCTAGAGCCCTGGTGACAGATGGCAATAGTTATGGGAAACGAGCACAAACAGTCTATAAGAGGGAAAGGCGGCCACACTAGTACATGTAGTCTACATGTAGCGAACACAATAACAATGGGGACTATACTACATGTAACCACGAGTAACTCTAACCAATCATGTTCCGATGACTTGACCTCGGAGGAACCAGATTGAATAGAATGCACTTCCCTCGGGTGGCACTCTAATTAGCTGAGAAGATTCTGGGTTCTGTAAATACATGTATTTGCTGCGGCACTATGCCTAAGTGAGAGATACACTTGTGGGCGAGGCACTAGGCCTTACGTGCTAAATCGCTTTGATGGTAGTAGAATGCCAAGACTTAGTAAAGACTCTCGCGCTAGATGTGAGGTCTCTCGGCATGCTCAGCTCTCATCGATTGAATCTAGGGTTAAGTGCGTAATTCCCATTAAGATTCTTAGAATATGTTAAGAAAATTGTAGCTGTATTTAAATTCATGGTTGAATTTGATCTCCCTGATATTATTGAAAAAAAGCAAACATGCGCGAGTGATGGGATGTGAGGCAGGGTGTTTGTTACCCGGCTTTATTCAAATTCCAAAAACACCCGCGCGCTCATACCATCGACGCGATATATATCATTTGAGTTTAGATGACTTAAATCATACGAATTATATTTTTGAACCCAGTCCTAAAGGGGCTACGTTGCTCAAGCGACCAAAATCCGACCCTATGAAGCGCATCACATAAAGGATGCCCACACTAAACAATAAACCAGTTTGATAGCCTAAATGGAAGCTAAAAGTCACATGTACACGTGTTACTTACTATCTTATGTTCACCTTATACTTCACGCTCTTAAATAGCTTGGTGCCCTTGTGACGTCAATCGGTCTCCATTCTTCGCGGTAGACATGTACAATCAAATAATTAAATACCTACATAGCAAGCGTCCCCGCTGCATGTATGAAGTACCAAGCAAGCGTTCCCATCCGCAAACTATTCCATCTACCCTACCTACAAGCACCCACCGAAATGTGTACCGTCACCCCAACCATCTATTGCTGTGGTAAGTCCGCTACTCTTTCTGGAAGGGCCTTTGACAGCTAACACGCCCTAGAATATCGCAGGAAGAATTTCTTCCCTTGCCACTCGTGGATCGAAACGTACGGCCCACTGGGGATGAAGTGTCCATACTACCACGAGGAAGAAATCCTTCATACCGATTATCCATGCAAAAGTACGTTATGCAGAATATGAAATTAGGTGTAGATGCTGGTGCTAACGAGTAGGTGTAGGGTCGTCTTGTAAATGGGCTTCACAGAGAAGGAAATGCAAGAACTGCTATGATTCTTGAGAGGGGAGGTGGGGCGTTGGTAATCCGCTGGCCGGTGATGGGCCTTTAGTTGCTATGATGGAAAAATGGACTGTATAGCCCTGGTCTCATCTTTTTCTTTTCTCCTTTTCAGCGGAAGGAGTTCCAAGCTTCTGTCTACATAGGTCTTGAGCCGAACTCTCAAGGAAGTTAGTAATAGGTGGCTATTACATGTCTATGCTCCTGATTCTTGGTAAAATAACTACAAATAGGTCTAGAGAGGCTAGAAATAGAGTTGAGATTTGCAATAACCCTTGAGCCGCGGTTGTCTGTGCTATAGGTTTCAGGGTTTGAGAGGTACGTGTGGCTAGTTCCTCTGCCTTTTTAAACACGAATTTCTTTTTTTTGAGAGGCGTTTTTCTACATGAAATTATATTATACCAATGATAACATTTTTGTGGTAGGTACTTAAGTATAGAGCATAGAGTCGGGGTTCCTGGCCCAATTAGAGTAAACCAGCCGTTCCTTTCTTCCCTACCTACAAGATTAAGTACATGTAGGTATACGTATGATTACATGTACACGTTACAGTAAACGCTGTGCAAATTCTACCCAAGCAGTGCCCACACACACTAGGGGGGATAAATAGCCCGACTACTACATACATCGTGATACATGTACGCTTCCGCTATCCCTTCACTCATACTGTATGCAATACCTGTCAGTTCTAAACTGGTCTAAATCGCAGAATCCTCAAGACGCAGCTAGCAAGCTGGCTTATTCTCAGAGATGATCACAAGAAGCACCATGGGTTTTTACGGATAATCAACACGACCTAGGGTATAATTGAGTTTATTTTTAGTCATCCTACCGGTGCTTGTTATTCCTCCTAAACTCCTACAAAGAGCCAACACACATCAACAGCCTTGCTCCCGTCTAGATGCTGTTAGCTTGCCAAAGCAATAACAAATCTTATTCTAGACTAAAAAAAAGCATTGGTGTAGTCGGGAGCAGGCAGCGCATTCGCGGAAACAGTTCTTCAGGTATTTTACCGCCATCGTCCCTGAGAGTCGGATCAGCTCCCTTCTCCTGGGTGCGAACCACCACCACCAAACACTTTCTTCAGGCAGCTTTAAATATGGAAGTCCTTCCGCGACTATCACTAACTTCTCAAGAATTGAATAATAGCTTGATCTCTAGTGACTCTAGAGGTGTGGCCTGTTCACCCGCCTTGCTATAGCTTTACGGCGGAAGATACAGTATCTGGGCTGTTGAGAACCCGGCGAAGCTAATCTTTACCTTTGTTAACGTATTTAAGCGGGTTTCTATAAGGGTTGGAATACCGTTATCCCTCGGTGGTGGGGAGGAAGGATTTCGACCTCTGTTGAGCCGTCTGGAACACCTCGCTCTAAATTCAATCGACATTTTGCAAACAAACTACGAGATGGTTATGATCAAAGCCCTGATGTGGGCGACCAAGACGAGGATATGGGTTTCAAAAGGGAACCATTGTCAAACGTTAGCTAAGATCACGGAGTACTGAAAACATTCTGATGTCGATGGACTTTCTCGTCCCTGGGATCGAAACATGAGGACGGAACCGGCAATTTGAAAACTCCTCTAGGGGGAGCGAAAGGGGGCGAGGATTCATGGTGAAAACACGGAGAAAGACTAGCTTTTCTTGATGAGAGAATCTTTTAAAGTCTTGACAATTGGTGACTTTTTGGAAGTTATGTGCATTGGAGGAGGGATGCATGGGTTTGTGAGCTGTTTAGCAGGGGACTAAAACTAATTGATAACGTCAGAAATAGGTCCACACGAGCTTCTTCCATGAAAACAATGTGATTTGCTCTACAGGGGCCTCGACGGCGCACGCCATTCTAGATTTTCCACCGGTTTATGCCGTGGTAAAGAGCGGTGGTGAACATGCCTTCTGGCCAATGACTGATATGCAAATATAGTTTGAAGCCTCCCCCAGAATTTGGAGTTTCCGTGTTGCCAACGGAGGATTTAATGCAATGTAACGAGTTTGTGATGGAGATTGTTTTTGAGGACTACCGCGCGGCGAATGTGATCCGGTGAATGTGAGCATGGATTTACAATCTAGAGTTAAGGTTTCGAGATTAGGCAGTGCGAGCATGATATGGAAATGGGGGCCGAGAGAAAGTCGCGAGAGCAAAAGGCCTCTTATAATTGTCCCTAACTCCAGTCCCTCACCAGCTTTACCCCGAGTGCGACACAGTGCATCACTCGCTTATTTGAGCTTTATCTCTTGGAGTTATAGGCGTGAGCCTTGGAAATTACATCCGGACTGTACCATTGTGCTTGTGTCACTACTGCCTCTGTACAAAGGCAAATATTGTTATCCTCCCGTTAAAGAATACACACGCATACCGGCCCCCACAGAATATTACAAGGCACGTAATAAAAGCTGCACCTATGTAGCACCGGCTAGCTATGCAGGATAACTAACCTACAGATGGGGCCCAGTACTCATCGGGTACACCGCCCCCGCGGGAGGCTCTTGTTCCGTCCGCTTCGAGACTCTTCGAGTAGGCCCGAAAATAGAGTCGGGTTGGTGGCCGTAGTTTATGGGTATGGTGTCGCTGGGGTTCACGTTGCACGTGTGGTTGAGCTGTAGCCCTGCCTCGCCCACTGCCCACTTTGTGCTGCTCTACTGGGTATGAGGACTAATTGGGAGGTTGTGGAAGATGGGGGGGGGGGGGGAATATTGATACATGTATGTACGTAGGCCCTAGTAAAATACTATCCAACCACACCAAGATTGGGTCTGGGAACGAGACTACGTAGGCCCTGTTTCTACTCAATGCGTGGGTTAGGTTAGCTTGGAGTGTGGTGGGGGTGGCCGGGGCGCAGGGTCAGCTACAATATACATGTAGATGTTGTGTGGGGTGTGGGTGTGGGTGTGACTGCTTGCCGCTACATGGAGCTGGGGGTGGTAGTTCAGTGGTGGTGAACACCGTTTGCGTAACTCCGTGTGTACCTTTCTAGACGGACAAAAAAGAAATGGGCAGACCTCTCTCTTCCCTCCCCGATCTCAACTTCTAAGTCCGCTGTTGCGACTGCTACTTGCTACAAAGAGGGGAGGGATCACTCGCTCCTCCCCCACTACATGTATATACAGTTCCCCCCTATCTACTCGGGAAACAGCGGCGGCAGTGGCAGGCAGAGCCCGCTACACAAGGAGGTGTTAGAAGTACGCACAGGAATACATGACAGCCGTGCATGCTGGGCCGTTTTAAATGTAAGTTGTAAACAACTGTACATGAAGGGACGGCACTCCATACTGGGGTGTGGGCAGCTGCTGGAAGGTCGATTGTCGGTCGTGACGATGGCGGTGGTACGTGTGCCTAGGGGGAGAGGAGTAGAAGGAGACCTTGGCCGGCCGGAGGGGATATGGCATATATAGCGGACATACACGTAGTTTATCTAGAGCTGGGGATCGGGGAAGGTGAGGGGTTCTGCGCGCGGTCTACAAGTATGTAGTAATAATAGAGTAAGATAAGTATAAACCCAACCCACCACGAGAGGAGCCGCGTGTCCTGGACGACACTCGCGCGACGAGCTTCGTTCTGGCGACATATACAAGCATCTCAGGCGAGGAAGGGCACCCTTTTTAAATGTTATTTTTAGTTTGGAGTGCAGTATCATTGCCTTGGCAAGATCGACGTAAGGCCCGGATCGCTACTATGCACTCCGGACGTCCGGGGGCGTGTGGGCGGGCGGGTTCCTGCAGCAGGCAGCACGCAATCAATCAAGGGGTAAAGGGGGGGGTTCATATTGGCTTGATCAATTGTGAGGGGATCGATCAGGAGATAATACACTTGATCGCCTCTATCGGTATCGCAAAGCCCAGGACGTGATGATAATGTGTTGGACGAAACCCGCTGGGGGTTCATGTAGTTAGTTGGTGGTTGATTTTGATCGACCAAGGTCTGTGCTGCGGGGGGGGTGGGAGGTTGAAATTGTTTGTTTGGCGCTACTTTAGTGGTTGGTCCTTGAGTCTCCTCTTGTAGGGCTAGGTGGGGACCGGGAGGGATAATTAAGACAGACATGGCATCTCTTGTTTGCCTTTGATCCAATCTTCTTCTCCTTCTTCTACCGTAGCGGCGACAACCAAGATTTGATACCCTGCACTTGCTAGCTCACTCGGTAGCTAAACCAACCAACCAACCAACCAGATGGATGGCAGCATATTTATATTTGTAGCTGATGTCAGATCATCTAGAATAGCATAAGAAAGTGGGTACATGCAGGCACTGCACTCTACAGAACACCAGAACAGAACAGAGCAGAACAGACAGAGCAGAACAGAGCAGAACAGACAGAACAGAGCAGAACAGAACAGACGCAGGGAAGGGGTCAACGTGGTACATGGCAAAAAGGGTTAGTACGTGTACATAGACATATTCATTTATTCAGTCGGAGATCCACGCGTATAATTAACCGAGCCAGGATCGCCATCATCATCTCGGAGTAATGAAAATCAAATTATCCTTCTTCTCATTCTTCTTCTTCTTCTTCCTTTTCTTTTTCCTTTTTCCTTTTTTCTTCTTCTCTCATTCATCTAACCAAGTACCTACATACCTTGCCCGCTTATATCCTCCTCTGCCTATCACACTGCAGTCGATACAGATACATACACACACCCAATTCACCCCCTCACCCCCCCTTCGTCGTTGTCCTTTCTTTTACTTCTGAAAAAAAAAAAAAATCCATACAGGGTTAGGGTCACTCTCATTCAATCGATACGTACGTCACGTTCTGTTGAGCCGCAACACCACGACAGTCAAAGACCCGATCACGAGTTCCGCCTCGAGGTCCACGGGTTCGCGTCTCTCTCCAACTACGACTTCTACTAAGCTCATACACACACAACTATCTACCCCCCCGAACAATGAGCACAGTACGTCTTCCTCCGAGTTCCTCTCTTCCCACCACAAGCAACTTAACTTTCATCCCCCCAACTGATCACTTCCTGCTAGACAAAAGGAACACTGTACCTCCAGCGCCTAGAACAGGCGCGGTGTAACGGCCGCTGGGAAGATATCCCCGAGCTTGCGAGAAAAGTTCAGAAACATGCACCGGGTCGGAAATGTACACATATACACACCCTATCCTTGCCTATCCCCCCCCACGTCCAACAAGGCAGAAACTGACTCAGAACGCCAGGTCTTGCTTTGACAGCAGCCACAGAGGCAAAGATCCATCAACTACTTCCACCGCCATCACCTCATGAGTCGCCATCGACAATCGTCTCGTATATTGTGTCGTTGGACGCGCTGCAAGACACTCTACAGCAGGAGTTGGATAGAACCCCGGAGGTTGTGACAAGGCTGCCGTCGCCTGCGGGCGGTGGGGCGAGCCCGAGCACAACGGCGGATGATATAGTTGATGCGCGGGTGACGATCGCTTGGGCTTGCATGCTGAAGGGGGAGTGGGAGGACGTGATCAGGGTCATTCCGGCAGTCCGAGAAGTGTCGGAGGAGTTTGTGGGCACGGGAAAGCCGAAGGATGGGTACATTGAGATTGCGAGGATAAAGTCGTTGGTTTTACAAGGTGCGTAGAAGTGGTGATGAAGAGTAGCCTGGGCCAAGATTTCTCTTTTTCTGTGGGGCGCACCGTTTCATGGTGTGCCGGAATGTAATATCTGGCCTGGCTGGACGATCTCGGGGGTTTGTTTAGTGGCTCTGTCGACCACCACCGGAGATGGTTCAGACGGCAGGTATGACAGTGGTGAATGGTGGGGGAGTCTATTTTGGAAGGCTTCGTGGTGTTGACTCGAATCTGTAGGAATCGCACTATCACATACAAACCCAAAGGACCTCTCGCTTCCACTGCAGCTGTATAGAACCGCAATTCGCCAGGCGGCCACTCTTCCCACGGGCTTGCGTGCATCACCGTCAACTACAGTTTGGACCGAGCGCGCACTCTCCCATGCTGCACTCATGACATATCGATGCTGGGCGGAGAATAATTGCCCTGACGTTCCTATACCCCCGGCAACCATTTGCCATATTACTCCACGGAAGCATGAGAAGCCCCGAGGCGAGTGGAAAACGGATTCGGAGCAAGCTACACCGTCACCGACGCCCTCTGTGGAGGATGAAGAATCAATACGTGCGGCGGCAATCGGGAAGTCACTGGTTGACGAAGCGACCGTTTCGGCCGCATTTAAAGCGTTTCACAGATTTATTTCCGACCTCCCAATTCAGAAACAGCCAACAATCACATCGCCTAGCCAGGGAAGTGACCCGCTCAAAGATGCAGAAAGACGGGAAGTATACCGCCATCACTTTCGTTTTCTTTCAGTGTTATTATTACCACCTACTCACCCAGATGCACCCTATCCCCGGATACTCTCCAACGGCTCTGAAAATACCTCCTCGGTGTCCTTAATTTCTCCTGCTCAGCCCGCTGGCACGCCTTCTCAAGTCCGCAATGAGTTAGGTTTAGTGCAAAATATATATGAAGCCTACTTATTGCACACGTATTCCTTTCCGGCCGCCGACACCTTTCATCAACCGATTGGCGAATTCGTCGATATCGTCTGCCAAAACTGGCGCGTCTCTGGCGGGTCAGGTCTCGATGCCGAGGCTGTTAGTGAGTGTCTATACCGTGTCGCCACAAAGACGTTTCACTCGCCGCGGATCTTGCGGAACTTGTTCTATGTGCTCACAGCCATGGGGAACCTGTCTGATGCTGTACTTTCGCTCGATACATACCTAGATCTGAGTGAAAATGCGGCCGAGAGGATTGCAAAGGGGAAAATTGAGAAGGATATTGATTCGCCCTCTCTGGTTCTTACGACTGCGGTCGATGGGATCAGGATGCTTATAAAATACCTTGGCGAGGGCGCAAAGGCGTTGAAGATCGCCGGGCGGTGCGAGAAGTGGGTGCGCGATTGGAAGGTGAAGGATGCTTTGGTTCTTGGGATCGTATATCGGGGTATTGGAATTGCGAATGCGGCGTGGGCGCGGCAGACGGTCATGGGGGAGGAGAGGAGCGAGATTCTCCGGTTCGCAAAGAAGGCCTTTGAGAAGAGCTTGAAGAATGACCCAGAGGATGCGGACGCTTACTACGGTGTCGCAATTGTTCATGCCGACCTTGGTGATGCCGCTGCTGCGGTAAAGAATTTACGCAAGGCCTTGAAACGAACGGGGAACTCTAGTAAAGAACGAGGGAGGAAGGCCGCGGTGGGACACGCTCTCTCAGTTTTACTCTCTGCGCAGGATGAGTTTGAAGAGGCAGAAAAGATATGCGCGAAGGCTTTGATTCTACTGTCCCCGCCGGACCCTACAACATTGAGCGTTGATGAAAAAACGCTCGCACTGGAGCTGCAGATGACAAGAATGGCCCTTCTAGAAGCTACTTCAGGGCCACTGTCTGCTGTTGGGAGCGCTGAAGCCCTGTTGACCCTCTATAGCCGTCTTTTCCCTCCGCCTCTTGTCCCGCTTCCATCTCAATTTTCCCCGGACCCTCCGTCGACTGCTAAATCCAGCCGTAGGCCCTCCACCGCTTCCCGTATCAGCAGAATGTTTACCATAAAGCCCACGTATGAGAAGCAATATTCCATCTCTGCTAATGACCTCTCCGCATCACCAGCGCCGCTTGGATGTCTCCCTCCTACACGCCCTGGAACTGGTAGACCTGACTCTAGGCTGTCACAGTCAGTCCGAGTCCGCCAGAAATCTACTTATCGCGGCCCACCGAAGATTCGGGTTACGGCAACTGAGCCGATAGAGAGCATTCCGCCATCACTGGCGGAGATCCAAGCTGCGGAAAGGAGCCGTAAGGGTAGGAGGTATTCGGTGAGTGGTGGAACAATAAGAAGATCAAAAAGTGTCAAAAGCACATACTCGGTGGTTGGGACAAGCATAGAAGACGATATTCCCCCTTTGCCTAGCAGCACTGATATCTCATCGCCGGCAACACCAACAAGCAGTGGAGGGGACGAAAAGAAAGACGGCATAATGTTTAGCGTCCTCAAGAGCAAGCTCCAGCGAGTCCACAGTAACGGCACCTTCTCCCCCAGTGGTAGCTTCACCCCCAGCCGTACCGGCACCAGCGCAACATTCACCGGCAACGGCAGCGGCACCTTCACGCCCAAGACCACCGGAACCGCCACCCCGGTCTCCGTCTACGACGAAAAGCCACAAAAGAACCTCCCCAACAACCTCCCCCGCTCCGCCCTCCCAAACCCAATCGCACCCGTCCCAAGCTCAGAAATCTCCACCCGTACCATCTCCCGCCCATCATATCTCCCCGAGCCCGTCCTACAAGAGGCCGCCGAGCGCCGCCGCTCCGAAGACACCCTCCGCGCAATATGGCTTTTCATGGCCGCCCTGTACCGCCACTGCGGTTGGGCCAGCGACGCCCGCGACGCCGTCGAAGAAGCAGCGCTCATCGGCGTCCCGAACTCCACCGACGCCCCCAAGGAGGGCGGCTCCGGCGCGCTCGTGGGCACATGGGGTGGCTGGGGCGAGATGCAAGGCGAAGCCGCTGTCCATGTGGAGCGGGGGCTGCAGGCGCTCGAGGGCAAAGATGATGCTGCCGCACAGTGCCACTACGAGGCTGCCCTGGCGGTCGACATAAACTGTCCCGCGGCCGTTGTGGGGCTCTCGAAGCTCCTGCTAGGACTTGCTCCCGTGGCGGACGAGGAAGGGGAGGCGGTCCCGGCGACGGTACGGAAGGAGGTCGTGCCGTTGAAGTCGCTGGGGGAGCTGGAGGAGGAGGCGGTCGTGAGGATGGCGAGGCAGGCGAGGGCTGTGACGCTGCTGAAGGCGTGTACGGAGAGTCCGAGGGGGTGGAACTGCGCGGAGGCTTGGTACTGCCTAGCGGAGGCGCTGGAGAGGGAGGGGGATGTGGCGGGGGCGAAGGGGGCGCTGTGGAGAGTGGTGGGGATTGAGGATGCGAGTGGGGTGAGGGAGCGGAGGGTGGAGGTGCTATAGTTTGAGGGGGGGTTTTGAGTCTAGTTGTGGGTTGGGAGTTTTAGATGGGAGTTTTTTTTTATTTTTATTTTGTTTGTTTAGTATCTTTTAGTTTTTTTTCCCCCCTTATCCTTTATTTTCTTTTGTGTTTTGTTTCTCTGCCCCCCTTTTTTTTTTATCTTATTTTTCCTCCCTCTTCCTTTACAGTTTTTAACAAATGCTGCAGTTAGGTAATTAGGTTAATCTATATATTGGGAATAAACGGGTTAAAGGGTTTTGCGCGGTGCGCGGTGTCTGCATTTTTAATTCACTTTGCTCTGCTCTGCCTTTTTTGTTGCTGTTTACGTTTTTTTTTTGTAGAATAAGATAATAGAGCACTCTTTCTTTTATAAGCAGTTTGTTGCCCCTTGCCCCTGCTCTATCTATCTGGGCCAGGGGCCATGGTGTTTGTTTTGGGCTGGTCGTGTATACATACATACTTATGCTGCCATGGCGGTTTCGGCGGGGGCTGTATATGCAATTGACTGACTGACTGCCTCGAGGCGGACTATAAACAAACAAACAAACATAAAAAAACGACCGCCCCAGGACCCGCGCGGGGGTTATGTGCGGCCATTGCTGATATAACAATCCTGTTAAATTTGGCTACTAGCTACTGGCTGCTTAACTGGTGCCTTTCTTTCCCCAGACTCGTGGCGTTGCTGCTGTCCATTGGTCTGTGTCAGTAAAGTGGGGTTTTTGGTTGGTTTCCTCTGTTGTATGATAGTGGTTCTCCGTTTTGCTGGTTAGGGTGGGCTTGCGATGGGGCTATGATGACGGGCTGCAGCGTTGGTTTCGGTGCCGTGCTATGGGTGGATGGCTAAGTGTAGTTAGCTGTAGGTGGAGATGGCGGGTTTGGGGGACGGGGTTAGAGCGTGGAGGGGTGTTGCGGGGTATGTACATACATGTAATTATAAGTCTGTGCTTGGAGGGTGGGTCAGGGAGGTGGTTTGGGAGGGGGCGGTGAGGGGTGGTGGGTTGTGGTTCATGGACTATCACTCGGGTTGGTGGCGCACATCTTGGCACGCTTGTGGTGGTGGGAGATGGGAGGGCGAGGGTGGAAATTGGCTTGCCGGTGGAGCTATATCTAGCTCGCGGTCGATTACACCCAGCTTGCGGTCGATTACATCCAGCTAGCTAGATATGGTGCGGTAAATGTGTCAAAAGTAATTTTACCACCGGTGGTGAAAACAATACCAATATTTATACCTTGGAGTGGGTAAAAGCACAGACCGAGGGGCTATGTAATGCCAATCTATCAGTCCAATTGTCCTATGCCATAGTTTTTACTGCACGTAATGTTTTGTACCTTAAACAAATACAGCTGATTTTTTTTAAAAAAAAAATCCAATTGTCCACCGGTGGCAAGCGTTTTACCACCACTGGCAGGAAACCTTCATAAGTATTGGCACTAATTAATAGCATAGCGCAGCATAGAGACTGAAATTCAGTGCTTATACCACTGGTGGTAAACTATTTTACCATCGGTGGTGAAATTACTTTTGGCACATTTACCGCTCCATAGATACTGGGCTTGTGCAGTACCTAGGCTTGTGCAGTACCCAAAGTAATTATTCGCTTATTCGTCATTGCGCTGAGTTCATGTATGTATACGTATATACCTGTAAAGTATACAAGCTTATAATTAAGCTTAAGTGCTACAGCCCATCAGACTTAAATATAAAACCATACAGAGCCACAACCACTAATTAGATCCGAGTGTATTAAAGTCACAGTCATCCCTACGCCCAAAGACAATTATACCCTGCTTTAACCCTCGTGGCAATGATGGTGATTGGTGGGAAAGAGTGAGGTCGGTGGTTGCTATCGCGAGAGACCGCAAGCACTTGCATTTAACTAGCAGGACAAAACGGCCTAACAAAACGACCGCTGAAACGGAGTTTACAAGGGTGAAAACCCCGTTTTGGCCTGTTGCCAATCGCAAACGGGCCCTTAGGTTGCTTTTAACGGCGTAATTAAAACCAGGCTCCTGGAGTTATTTTACTCGAGTTGACTGTATACATACATGTACTTACATGTACTTGGGTGTGAGGGTAAGTGATCAGAAATACTCGGGAGAACCTTCTAGTTGGCCTGGAGTGCCAAGTTGGCCCCACCTTGGGCTTATATCAACCATGTGCCCCAAGAAACTTGCCAAAACTTGGTCCTCAATTTTGCTGCTGCCTGCTGAAGCTTATCTCTACACAGCACAACCTGTACCTAAATAGCGTAGAGAAGGTGCTGATAGAACGAGACCTTGGAAAAGGTCTGATGACTTCTGATGGGAACTCTTGGCAGGTCCTATTGGCCCCAGCCTGTTGCACCCATGCGGGGCTCGAGCCAGCTCACCACGACGAACAAAAAGGCTGAATTAGCTACTTGTAGTACCTACCTCTACCTCGCATCGATATCAAAGACCCTTTGACGGCATATTCACCCAGAGCGAGCTTGCCGATGAATTCCAGTGCTTCCTTTTTTTATCCCGAACCCCGGACACCAATACTATCACCAATACCAAGGAATGCAATTTGGCCAGTATATCTCAAGAAACTAATTGACCCCTCAAACTATCCCGACGATTACATACCTACCTATACAATCACTGGTGATCTGTCACGGAGACGCATCGCGTTAACCGCACCCAAAAAGAGGGAGGGAGGTCTACGGCCTGCCAAGAAGCTGAGTCTTAGGGATGACTTTGGTCTGGAAAATAGGCACGAACATGAGCGAACTAGTATACCCAGATTCGAACAAGAAGCTACAAACAACACCCCCAGCCCAAAGCAGGAGGCAGAGATGCCCAAGAGTTCACCGAGATTCCCGGCTAGTGCCCTTAGGAAGCCTCCTTCCGGGAGATTTGAGTCTTACAAGTTAGAAACCGACTTCCATGATGATCATGTAGTGCACAGGACGTATAGATGGGAAGATGCAAGTAGTAAGAGAGTTTGGATAACATCGACATGGAGGCGTCTGAGGATCATTGGGTCTGGGGCAAGTGGTGAGGTTTGGCTCGAGAGGGGCGAGACTCCAACGGAACTTAGGGCCGTCAAACAGCTGCGCCGACGGTTAAAGCCGGATTTCACTAGAGAGCTATTGGCTTTAGTTAAACTGAGAGAGGTAAGCGTCCCGGAAGAATCTGTGTGCAGGTGCCAAAGGAACAAAACCCCAACAGGAGCGTTCACGCTATTTGTTTACTACATTTTCACACAAATTACTAATTTGATACAACAATTTAGCATGCCCACTTATTTGTACAACTTTTTGGCTGGTACGAAAACAGGGATAATATATTCCTTGCAATGGAATATATTGAGCACGGAAACCTGGCAGAATATATGAAGGGCCAAAAGACGCTCATGGAGTACGAAGTGAAGGAAATCACAAAACAAATTTTAGAGGGACTAAGTGTTATTCACAGAAAGGGAATTTGCCACCGTGACCTGAAACCTGAGGTGATCTTACTCCCAATTATCCATAATATATACTTAAGATCGTTCATATTCCATTGTCTTATATACAGGAGAGCTAAGACAGAGGACTTTGGACGATACTAGTTGCCCAGACACTGACCTAAAGATTTGATAGAATATCCTAATGGCCTCAAGGAATCCTATTTGGGTTAAGATCTCCGACTTTGGGGTATCCAAGCGGACGAAAGATACTTTCCTACGAACCAGGTGCGGAACAGATGGCTATCTTGCTCCCGAACTCTTGGGGATATTTCCGGGACGAAATATGTATACCTATGCGCTTGACATATGGTCATTAGGTTGCATGGTCTATGAAATGTTTACCTCGCTCAAGCCGTTTCATGAACTGGAGATCAACGACGAGACAGGAATATATAGTTGTATAGTGGAACCAGGCGAACAGTCTATAATTGACATGAAATCGCTTATCGAGTACTGCAAAGGGGCTATAGATTTTCCAACTCAATCACTAGAAAATCCCGGTGTGAGTAAAGAGGGGGTAGTATTTATCACAAAGCTTTTGGTTGCGGTTCCGGAAAAACGGGAGACTGCGGACAGTGCCCTCAAAGATCCATGGCTTCAAGGGTATAGCGATCGCTGGCTTCGGACTCTAGAGGACGAGTTCTTGAAGATTGGGGTGCATCTAGATTTGGCGAGAAAAGAAGACCTACTATTAAGAAAAGCCTATAAGGCAGACATCAAGCAATGTCTACTAAACACGCCAGAGAACATGTTACCATCACTGTTGACCAAATCCGTAAGAGGAGGATATAACGCAGCTGCCACTATGCTCCTGCAATCTCGGGTCCACGAAATGCTTGGGCCAACAGCTCGACGAAAATTGTTCGAAGCAGTAGCAGAGGCCGGATATCTCGAAACAATGAGATTACTTTTGTGTTACAGAATGGACACTGATGTTCGTATCTCTACGCACGATCAGACGGTTCTGGAATGGCTTTTGAGCACTGAACGCTTCGATATGGTTGAGATTCTTCTGGAAAACCAACGCGATAAAGCCCGAACAGTCTTGCAAGCCGCAGCAGAGACTGGTCACATCAGTGCCGTTCAACTTCTCTTAGGAAAGAACGCCAACGTGAACGAACCAGCCGCAGAAAATGGGGGCCGAACAGCGCTACAAGCAGCTGCTGGGGCGGGACACATACCCATCGTGGCGCTTTTGTTGGCTAGTGATGCCGATGTGAATGCCGCAGCAGCAACAGAAAACGGCAGGACAGCGCTACAGGCGGCTGCAGAAGGTGGACATGAGGAAATCGTCATGCTATTATTGGAACATGGGGCCGACGCGGACGCTGAAGCTGGATCATATAATGGTCTGACAGCCCTCGAAGCTGCAAGTTCTTGTGGAAATTTCCGAATTTTAAAGTCTATTCAAGGTAACCAACTAGACCCTTAAGCCCCAGATTTTGGAGGAATTCTAACAGTCGTATTCAAGAATCATTGGAAAATACCTCATTCAATTACTAAAAACAGAGCATACCATGTTTTGCACTATCCCGGGAAATTTGGTTCAATTGTCCACACACCAGCGCGCTCGGCGGCCAGCACCTCTCTATATATGTCTGCACAGTAACTTCAATTTCTCACGAAAACCACACCAGAACACAACGAGCGCGATGGACGATTTGACGGATATAGATAGTGCTTGGGTACTGGTAACTAAGGATCTTTTTCTTTCCATTTCTATCTCATCTTATTCCATTACGATTCTTTATGCACATATATACTTGGTCAATTGTGACTATAATACCGTAAAGGTAAATTCATCTAATCCACATGCATGGACCTCTGCACACCCGACCCCAATTACAATTACAACAAAAGATCCCTTCCCTCCTTTTTTTTTTTTTAGCCATGCGCACAGGAGAGGGGGTAAAAAAAAACTCTCAATATGTTATCTCTTCCCAACCAAGCCTGTATTATTTCAAACCAACCGACCAAGCCAAAAGCCCTCCCTGTAAATATTATCTAGCATATCTCACGCATATATATACATGTATTCATAATATGCACACCCTCCTTCATCCAATTCCGGGTAATCCAAACACCGAATATCACTCGCGGAGCACTAGCGCAATACTGTATACAGTTTAGGGCCTTACAAGGGTAACAACGTGCACTCAAGAGATGGTTTCCTCCAAAACGAAACAACCCTACCCAGGGCAGAGGCGCACGGAGTCGAGACCAAAAACTCACCTAGAGCTAACTACGCATACTACGGTATGGCAGTCCTTTCAACCGACTGACTGGCTTCAGATACCTCAAGCATGCCCGACAAAACTCAAGCAAGCTCCGTAAGTACCCACAACCAGCCGTTTCTGGTAGCTGTTGAGAGTAGAGGAAACCCCCCACAAGCAACACATACACTTTCCTATTAACTCTTCATGATCTAGCTATGTACCAAGTAGGGTGGAATCCCCCCCACCCCCACCCCCCACCCCCCCACGTATGTACCCCCCAACCGCCATATCTCTCTCTACCCGCGTACTCCGCATTGGTAGTGAAAACTGTCTTGACCGTCGCTTTTACGTTGGTATTTACTGATGGTGTAGTTGATAAGGGATGAGTGAGTTGTGATATCCCGCGCCTTTATAAGATACGGTACGAGCTCGGAGGTCGTCCACCGATTCTAGATACGGATTGAGGGCAAGAGTGTGGGTCAAATAGCATACACACTGCATATTTGACGACTCAGTCGGTAGTTACCTACATGTAGCTAAGCATCAATGATCAATCTAAAGTCAACGGCCACTTCAGTCTTCACCAACTACATGTACGTATGCAACACAAGGACAGGAACAGACACAAATGAACGAAGAAGAGTTACTTTAACTTTTATCATTATGTAGACTACCAAGCTAATTTTTCCCCACAGTTTTTTTCGTAAGAGTCATTCCATCCGTTCCGCTCACATAAAACCTCATTCACATCCCAACCCCGAGTAAAAGATGAACAAAATTACGCACAGAAGATGTCACGAGCAAGCCGATAAGCTACAAGACAAGCAATAACGTCGATACCATCCCATTAAATAAAAAGTATGCCGGAAAAAGGGCTGGGTATGGTGTTTTAAGCCTTCTTCATTTGCCTCTTGGCAGCCTTCCTTCCCTCCTTCTCACGCTCCTTCTCAAGGAACTTCTTTTGGTCCTCGGCGCTCATACTCCTCAGCTTCTCCTCGCGTTCCCTTTTCTTTTCCTCGTCACGCTTCATCATGCGCTCCTCGGCCTTTTCTTCATCAGCGATCTTCTGAAGCTTGCGGATCTCCTCCTCACGGACGGACTTGACCTTTCGGAGAACCTCGGGGCGGAAGTGGGCGGTGAGGACAAGATGATCAACGAGACGGATGAAGACAGACAAAAGTGCAGGTACGGCGACAGCAGACTTCTCAGAGGAGGGAAGAGTGAGTTTAAGGGTGATACGCTTCTTGGGGACAGTTTCCTTGAGTCTATAGATATTGTTAGGCCAAAGATCCTGAGGGGACATTTTGGGGGAATCTTACTCCATGGGCTTGTCAACAGGCTGGTCGGTGACGATCAAGTACTCCAAAACATCCTGGCATTCGGTAACTGCGTCCTTCAGCTCCTTGAACAAAACGGTATCGCCAATCTCCTTGCTCTCGCTCATGACCGCAAGCCAGCTCGGAAGGCCTTCCCAGTCTTTGGTAGTTGTCAAAGAAAGATCATAACGCTCGTCGCGCCACCTCTTCATGTCACGCTTGTTTACGAGGGCCCAGACGAAATTGTCGAATTTGCTGTTGTGTCCACCGCCCTGCTTCCCGGCATCCTGTCCATCGAAGGGTGAGATTGTGATGGTAGCAGTGTCAGCCGGGGCAGGAATGCTATCGAGGAAGAATGAGAACAAGTTTTCGCCGATCCAGGCAACGGGGTTGTTACGGCGCTGAAGAGTGAGAGTAGTATGCATAAAGGCAATGTTCTGGCGTCCAGAAGCATATGAGATGAACTCAAGTGCATGGTTTTCCTTGATGGCCAATTCAGGGTTGAATTCCTTTTCGACACCTATTTCACTAAGAGGGCTAGTGTTGAGGGTGTTTGCCCTCCCAAGCGAATCAAAGCCAACACATGCGAACTCTTGCGTCAAGACCGGTGTGACGGAAGAAATAAATTTCTTTGCGATCGCTCGGTTGCGACGGGTACCCCAGACATGAGTACCGATGACGAAGAGCAAAAGGAGCCCTACATAGCCTTCAAACTTGAAGTCGCTGAGCTCGGCACGCTCCCACACTGCGTACCAAGGGCCAGTAGATACTGGGAGACCGGTTGGCGAAGATGCAATTGATGATAGAGGGGACACAGATGCGGCAGCAACGGGGGAGGGCGTTGCTACAGATGGGGTTGCGAAGTCTGCGAAGTCTGATGTGGGGTTAGCTTAAGGCCAGATTGCTATCCACAAAGCAAATCAAGAACGAATTGAAGTAGAATACGACCCCATGAGATGGGACCGCTGAAGTAAGGATTCAAACATACCATCATCAGACGCAGCCACAGGAGCCTGGTTCTTTTCACCTCCAAAGAATGAATTAATGAACTCCGCCATGATTAAAATGTGCCAATTGCAAAAAACCGATGAAGAAGGGCCTCTATCGAGGAGAGAGAAGAAGAACAAAGAGGGTAGGGAGCAGAAGGGGAGAAAGGAGAACGGGAAATGGTTGGGTTAGTTGAACAAAAAGGTGGAAGATAGAAGAATCTAACAGGGATTCCGCCCAGGTATCGCTCTAACCAGGAGGTGAGGTCTGTCCTTTCCCCAGGTTCATAGTTTTAACCGGGGAAAGTGTTGAGCCGCCAACCCCCACATGTGGAGGGAACTTAACCGAGTGAGAGTATCTGTGGCGCTACCAAACTCAACTTCAACGCTGGGCCATCAGTTAAAATTGCGTGTGCCAGAGACATGGTCAATGCATACAGTTTCAACAACAGCAGATGTCATGATTCCATAAACAGAATGTTTTGGGAGCACAATGTGGAATGTCCAGTGTGAACGAGAATCCTCTCTATAGATACATATGTACCTAACACACTCAGAATGACTAAACTCTCTATCAGTAGTAAGCGGGTTAAAAGCAATATTTGAGACCTTATTACGGTTTATATACTCAAATCACTAATAGAAACTGATCAGTGTTATCCAATTTCGTCACTTCGCCAAATATTCAGTCCAATCCTCAAGTCTGTTTCAGTTTCTTGGTCTATCCAAAACCGAAAAAGAGACCCCCATACTCCAGCTCTATACTTTCCCAAGACTTTATTAAGGTCCATGTTCTTTTTATGGCACCTGTAAACACCCCGTTCCAGAACTGAACCCCATCCGCGAATCTAATTTCAATATCTATCCCACTCCGTTCTGCGGCACTACAGTCACAAGCGCAAAAAGAATTATATCAGATCATTTACATAGTACGGGACTTAAAAACCGCCTCTATTCACTTATTCACTCACTATCTGCTATACAAAGAACGCCCCTATTTCCTCCTACGCCCCCTCTACCGTCATTTAGAAAAAGGTCTTTTTTCCCTATACGCCAACACACAATTAGCACTCAGCACCCTTTCCCTCCTTAACACCCCACATCCCACCCCGCCATCCCAACAATACACACTCCCCCAAAAAACTCGATACTGGGACAACTTACGGCGACCATCCTCGACATTCCCCACACACTGCCGCTGACACCGAGGCCCAAGATCATGAAGTAGGGAGTGAGCAAGTACTTGCTCTTGGGGGTCTATTCCACGCACCCACAAGCATCCATTAGCCCCACGCTCAGAGGCGGAAGAAAAAAAGTGAACACGAACCTTAACCCACTGGCGCCACCCATCGCCGTTCTGGAAGAGGCGCTGGTAGTGCTGAACGCGGTTGACGCGGTTGATAAAACTATTTTTCCCTCCCCGCCATCTAATTAGCCCACTTTCCACTCCTTCCATCCTCCTCCTGCAGCTAGGGGTGGGAGGAGGGGTAATGCGTACGCCATTGCGAGAGGAATATGTGCTGTGTGTTCTGCTAAGAGTGGAGATGTGGGAAAGTTGCGATGATGTTGATTGGAATTGGCGACTGTGGTTCGATTAGGACAAGAATCGGATGGTTCGGTCGTCGGCCGGGTTCTTCCCCCCACCCTGCCATGCCCGGTAGTGGCTGACTCAGCAGCTCTCTATCAAATATAGAACCGCGAGAGAGAGCTTGCACACACCACAGCACGGCACGGCACGGGCAGGAACAGTGCAAAGATGAGTTTCTACTTCGCCATCGTCGGTACCAAGGATAATCCGCTCTACGAAGCCGAGTTCGGCACCTCCAAGCAAGGCGGAGATGGGGTCGCGCGCGTACGTTCTACCTACTACAGGAGAGAAGGAGTGACCGCTGGATGCTAACTCAAAGGTGGGGGAGGGGGGAAGTAGTTCCGTGAGGAGCAGCGCCCAATGAACCAGTTCATTGTGCACTCGTCGCTCGACATCATCGAGGAGGTGCAGTGGGCGAGTAGCACCATGTATATGAAGTGCGTCGACCGCTTCAACAACCTGTTTGTGTCGTGCTTCCTGACCGCTGGCAGTATGGGCCCTCCTCCCTCTTTTTTTCTTTTTTCTTTTTTTCCTTTCTTGTTCTTCTTCTTGGTTTTTGTGTCTGTCTCAGAGGCTACATACATTGTAGCTGCACAATGCGCAACAGCGGCTGACGATGGCATTGTGCGTATAACGGAGCAGATATCAAATTCCTCCTCCTCCACGACACCAAAGCCGACGACGCCATCCGCCAGTTCTTCACGGACGCGTACGAGCTGTACACAAAGACGCTCATGAACCCGTTCTACGAGGTTGACATGCGCATCGTGAGTCTCGTCTTTGACGCGCGCATCCGCAATGCCGCGAAGAAGTACCTGTAGACGTAAATGTAGCTACCACTGGCGTTATGGAGCTTTTGGTTTTTCTTTCTTTGTTCTTTTTTCCTCCTTCTTTCCTTGCTTTGCTTTCTTTTTTTAATATATTTTTTAGAAAAAGATTTAATAGAAGCTGCCTAGTATTTCTGAAATGATTGATATCAGACAACTGTGGCAGCCCTTGCATAAGGCCCTCTTCTAGACTCTAGCTTAGCATGTAGAGTGATGTATCATGTTGGCTTAGTAGCTACCAGCAACGTGGGAGAGGAACTCCTTCCCAGGTCACAGTGTCTGCTACTTCAGATCAAATCAAATGCACGTTATCGTGGCTGTCGCTGTCACGGCGTCCGTCACGCTACATTGCCACAACTTCTCCCTCTCCCCTCTCGAGGTTCGAAATGGGGCGGGCGGCCCTCACGATTCACGAATACTAGTTGCATAACCTTTGAGCCTCAGGTTTCAGAACGGGGCGTCCTCGTGGGCCCTGCATTGACGTAGCTGGCAGGGCATGGCGGAGCTACCTAGCACACACGCACAAAAACCACCCTTGGACAGGGTCTCGGTACCGAGTGACGGTGTGGCCGTGGTGTTTTAAATTTCCCCTCCTCCAGACGTCATTCATTAAAGGGCCCTGTATCCTATATCGCGTACTCTGGCAGGTACATACAATCTAATAGGTGGATGCGAGGGGGGAGGAGGGGAAGGGAAGACCAGGTCTTAGATATTTACATAGGGTCACAATCGAAGAACGTGCCTTTAGCCCAGGGTAAAGTTCATGCAGCTCAGTGTCAGTGGATCGATACTTCCCTCTTTTCCTTCTCCCTTGCTCTCTTGAGGCTCAATAGGGAATCGTATCCATAGAGAATTACATAGAGTACCTAAATGTAGTTTTCCTTTCTTAATTCTACTTGCGAGATATCCACACCCCTGCCAAGTGGTACAGGTGTTACCGTCGTAACCCCAGCAACCATCAACAAACAAATCGGCACACACATCGACACATCCCTCCATTCATCCATCTAACCAACCTCCTGCATTTGACGAAAACACGAGCAACACACGAGGGGAAAAGGAGGAGTAGGAGCATCAACGTCTGCATTCCCCCCACCAGAAACCTTCAACCTCATACACCACCCTACCACTTACTCCCCATTCTCACGATATCACGATAACGATCGAATTCTTTCACGTACCTAAGACAAGTGCCCCTCCCATACCCCCTAGCTACATTCCGAGCCAATCATGGCACCTGTACTCTCCACCCTATCTGGTCGTAGCCCCGATGGCTCCCTCTCTCAGCTTATGGCCCGTGTCGATGACGATGTCTCCAATCTCGCCGCCCGGGCCCTTTCGGCATTCCACGATCTCCTCTCAAACGGCAGTCCCCTCTCGGCCCGTTCCGATCTAGCTCCCCGCTCCGGTCTCGAACCACGCAGTAGTAGTCCCTATGTCCATCCCAAATCCATGAGCGCTGGTGTGCTCGTCATCTTCTCACTCCTCGGCGCCTCGATCGGCCTCCTAGCCATTTGGCTCTTCGTCATGAAGGGCGGCTTCATATGGAAACCCACCGATTGGGAAGACTACAAATCCTCTGTCCTGCGTCGTCCCGGTGAACGCCCCGACGACGCAATCACTGTCTTCTCTGACGGATCAACACGCCGCGCTGGTGGTAGCACTGCTGGCGCGCGAACGGTCGTCCTCGGCGAGCTCGACACTACGTACACCAAGTCGCACGTCCACAAGACATTTGGACCCCGCCCGATGGGGAAGAAGAAGACGTCGGTGTGGGGTACGGGCGAGGGCAGCATCTGGGGACGGTTGCGCGGCGGTGGTCTAAACGATAACGACACGGTAGTTATGCGCGAAAAGGAGATGCGGCAGGTCAGCAATCCGCACAGCTTTGTTGATAAGCAGGAGCCTGCGCGACCCAGAGGCTGGAAGCCAGAGGACTCGGACCTCTCGGGTTATCCGGACCTAAGTCGTGGCGAGACCACAGTGCGTCACCCAGCAAAGGTACGACATTCAAAGTCGAGGGCGGCAGCGGCGGCGCCTGCGAGTAGGGCTGGTCGAGTCAAGTCAACACGGACACACAAGCCCCAGAAGCCCCCTCCGCAGCCAAGGAGAATCCCGACGCCCGAGGAGGAGTATACAAGCTCAGATACCTCGTCAGAGAGTGAAACCGAGAGTGAAACGGATAGTGACGATGACAGCATCGACCAGAGCCAGCTTGGGATGGCGAAGGGTAATAAGAGTTATGCTCACCCGTTGCCAATGGAGAATATCTTGGCCGGAAGGTCGCAGGGCCCGATTGAGCGCAATGGAGGTGGTGCGGGCGGAACCTATGGCAGCGGTGTGCCAGTTGGCCACTTGGTGCCCGTTGGAAGCAGGGCAATTGTCCATGGCGGTAGCAGAGAGATGGTGAGGGGTGGTAAGGGATACAGGAAGGGGAGTGAGGGGAGCCTATCAAGCATGGATAGCATTGGCAGCAGCAGAGTTTAATTAGCTGACAACCTTACGACTAATGAGGGAATGGGTTTCTTTTGTATGGCGAGATTGATATCCTCCTGTATTTTTATTATTTCTCTCGGGTCAAACGAGGCTTTTTTTTCTTTCTTTCTTTTTTTTTTTTGCTCTGAATGTGAACATATTATTAGCTTGGCATTTATACCTTTTTCCGCTTTTCTTTATGTCTTTTACTTCGGGCTCATGGGTAGGCGGGTTTATTTCCTTAGCTATGTATCTATCAGGGGGGGGGGGGTTCGATACCCAAATGCAGTATATGACTTGCAGGGATCCCTTTCTTAGGTTAGCGTTGGACGAGTGAGAGCCTATGAAGCGAGGAATAAATCTCTTCAGGGATTGTGTACCTACGTATACGTAGGGATGCATAGAGGTAACAACCAATTGCAATGGAAGCAATATACGAACAATAACAGTGCCCGGAGACGCGGATGAGGAGGGATATCGAGTAATAGGTCGCCTCGATATATTCCTGGAGACTTGTTATTCCCCGCCTAAGTTAAGTTGTCTGCACGGGCGTGTAGGCCTGTATCATGCAGGTTGAGGGCATATACATGTACCCAGAGGTGCCGGAAAGTGATGCAACGACTCGATTTACCACTCACAATTTCTACCACGTGCGGCCCAATTGTAGCCTAGATGAAGCAACAATATATGGTATACAGAGTAAACAGATCAGTATAAAGAATTCATCTATCATATTTGAATAAAAGAAATCAAGGTGGTTGTGAATTTACTAAGGCCTCACCTAACAGTGCAATCCCAAGCCGTACGTTGCATCGATCCCTTCAGCTGTAAGTTATTGAAACGATGACCCCGATAATAGTGAGGCGTCTCCGCACAGATCCTTACCTCCCTTGACAAGCTATCAATCAATTAATCCGCTCTCTATTATATGAGGGGTCATAAGTAATTGGTAGCTGAAGTGATACAGTTGGGTTGATGAATTTGCGGTCTGGATCTAATGCATGCCAAACATAACGATAGATGTAGTCGTGGGGATGACCAGTGGTCTCTGCTCTAACGGGTGCTGTGGCATCTCTGGCAGAATTAGTTGATGTAACGTAACCTTAGTCCCAAAATTGGAAAGCCGGCGTCAGTATCTCTGGCCGTCGCTTCACATTCAGAGCACATGAGTACGCAGATGGCGTTTTTAAGCTTCCTAATCCGCTACCGGACGGACGGGAGAATGAAAGGCCGCCTTTTAATTCCGTGCACATGTCGGTACTTCGATAAATACCTACCATATATTTTACATGTGCTTATATTGTAGATTTACTGTAACCACAACCCCCATTGAGGTTCCGAGTCCTCCTACAGCTGTAGAAACAATTCATACCCTAATTCACCCTCTTAGAAAGGTGTTCGACAACGGATATGGTAAGCGGCTTCGTAAAAGGCTGATGCAATTCGCTAGGTGACAATGACCACAAACCAGTTACGACCGAGTTATCACCAATAGCCACTCGTTTTTGAGGAGGATAGGGTTCATGCGCATGCCGTTTCTTGCCTTCTTGTATGACCGGCGATACTGATGTGGTCGATCCCTTTCCGTTGGGGCCATTGTTTCTTGGCCGGCAGGGTTTCCACCTCCGAATATACAAACTGTAGTCCAATCCTGGATAAACCCTCTGATGGTATCCGATACCTGGTGTTTAGGTAAATAAGCTGGTCTTAGAATGAAAACAAGTTTCTTTGCTTTTCTCAGTACGAGGTTTATGCATTTAGCTAGAAAAAATCCTGGGTGCGTAAATACACGTACACCACACCATCTGGTTACATGTATCTTATAAGATTCAGGCATGTACCTAGAAGTACATTGTATGCAGTTAAACCCATTTGGTATATTGATGAACGCCACCTGACGAACCAGGCAAAGGCGAACCAATGGGGCCAGATGAGCATATTTTCCTACATACCGAAATGTGGGGTAATGCAGGGGCGCTATTCACCGATCATGCACTTGAACCGATGGGATGCGCAAAGGCGTTGTAATAAGCAAAAGCTTACTTCTGAGCTAGCCTTGTGTTCTCAGCGGTCCTGCATTTGCATCAGGAAGGGAAGGGACACAAGGCTGAACGCCGGGAGGGCATGTCTTACAGACTTATAATCAACATGATGTTGTTCTGCCCCTCCAACGAGAGTGCAATTCAGATTACGCTGACTTCCCCAGATCTTGTCAAACTGATTGTGAATACATAGGTACACTCCTATTTAAACTTCCTCTTGGGAAGCCCAGAACCCACCAGATGGTATTATTCTAGCTCAGCACTGAAGCCCCTGTGTTTCTTCTGATGATGGAAACTCTTCAATTTTATCGGGCGGATATCAGCAGATAAGACGCTAATCGTAAGAGTGCCGTATATATACGCATGGTCCGCCCTGGATCATGATCATCAAACACAAAACGATATAATGTCTCAACCCGCTTCAAGCATGAACTCCGAGTCTGTGCTAAATCCGGACAATAGACTCGTCTGGTAAGAACCAGCACGGCCGGCGAGCATGCACCACATGTGAAGGTGGATGATTCCTTGGATCGATACGCACATGTATTCGTAGATGAATCCTTGGGCAGACAAGGCGTGGAGGTACGCTGAGAAGAACACTTACTAACGTGGTGTGTTGTACATACCAGACCCTTAACGTTACAGTGAACCGTTCCGGGGTTGACGTCTTTCCGGGGTAACTTAGCTTACATTTCATTAATTGGCTCTATTACTACTCCAAACGAACGACTGTGGTATTTAATTCACGTGGTATCACTCGGTATTAAAGATCCGATGCTAGGTAATACCTAAATGTGTATGACACGCTTCTTTCTACTCATGGGACTCACGACTGATTCTATATTTACCTAACCAAGATTCACTCGTACTCGGTTTTTCCAATGCGGCGACTTGTAGTCAATACAGGGGGCTGAACACGCACGCAATAGGTACCGTCACACTTAAATAAAAAGTAATTAGCGGATTTCAAAACCGAAGGAGTATCAGAATCACAGTTTCAACAACGCACCTGCTGCATATACCAGACAACTCATGACTATATGTTCAGCACGTTCTATTCTTTGAACCTATGAGTAATTGTTTACGGAGTATTTTTCCTATCCTACTGTGTACGACCCACATCCCCCACCTAAATACGAAGGGATAAAACTTGTCACCTCTTGATATCTACTGATAGCCGCACGACACGAAATGGAAAAAATTACCTAGGGGCGGTAATTATCTTTCTAACTGCTCTTTTACCCGGAAATGCATAAAAAAAATTGTTTCAGGTAGGATTGAAACAATTTTGCTCCCAACAACCCTCGGTATTCCCAGCAGAGATGATGCATACTGAATGAAGGAACGATTGGATTATCCTTAAGTCCGACCCGAATCTGGGCAAAGAACTGAGCGCGTTAGCCTTGGCATATGCATGCTGCGCTGATGTCTACCTCGGTACTTGGGGGCTGAAAAACTGCATAGGTAGTCCCGCATGAAACATCTCATGTATTAGTATCTTGACTGCATGTTACTTACATAAGGCCTCGGTCGTTTGGGCGATAACATAGATAATACAGATCACATGGGCTCATCAAGTTGAGTGATGCATGCAGGTTG
Organism: Morchella sp. 2018-W16; assembly: GCA_024713755.1. Classification (NCBI taxonomy): domain Eukaryota; kingdom Fungi; phylum Ascomycota; class Pezizomycetes; order Pezizales; family Morchellaceae; genus Morchella; species Morchella sp. 2018-W16. Next base: position 293,444 of record JAMGYY010000025.1, on the reverse strand, counting down.
AGGGAAGCTACTCTTGAATAGGCTCTCCAGAGGAGAGTAGTATGTTCTCGAACTGGACTGGAATCTTAGACTTCGGATTGGTCAAATGTGTGTTGAGCCTCAATCCGACAAAGCCAAAGCGGTATTCCAGCCCAGTAAGATTCGTTAGTCCTGAGATTCCGGGTACTCAGGCTTCATAATTTCCCTGATATATGTGAATAGCCACAGGATCCACCAGGCAGGCGTATTCACTTCTAGTTCTGGCATCTAAAAAAGAATTATTGCTACATGTTGTAAGCAAATAAACTCGCTAGAGCACGAATATTGTACTAGTATGTACATCCTTTCCTTGATTAATTCCTGATTGAGTAACCTCCGGCCCAATCAGTCTATTACTTCAGTTTCTGGCTTCGGTACCAGTGCATTGCTATCACGGACTCTCGGTAATACACAAAAGCAAATGGAGCGGGGAGATCAGGTATCCATTCAATGCTCTATCCAACGGTAATGTTAGTGTCACCGTCGATGAATCAGGACCCGTTTAAAAACACTAGATCTCTACAGCGTGTCATAAAATCTACGGGTAGTCGAATTACTGCTTGCCCAAGGCAAGAACCGGTGAAGTACACAGGGATCTTCTTACTCGATGTCTATATATCAAACGTGTCAGGAACATTTGGATACAAATTATAATACTCTAGAGATGTGAGAGTGATGGAACAGAAACACTAGTCGGAGACGAAGGCAGATACAGTTTTTGGTAAGTTGCGAGAGCAGCAGCATGTGCAGCAGTGCAAGGTGGAACTGTTTCGTTTTAGGAATGTCTGCCCGGAACCTGCGCATGCTGGACGTCCAGGCCTAGCTTGGAGCCTACGTACTCTGCCTATCGAAACCCTCGTGAAGGATACAAAATTAAATCGACAACTATTAATGCCCCTTAATACGATCAATTCACGGCGCTAGATACATACATGCACTTGCAGCTTGCGGGACAAAACTCGCACATTGGCAAGGAAATCGCACAAATCAATAAGCTACATGTATATGTAGGCTCACACATATATGGAAGTACTACAGGTGTAGGGGGTACATCTATAGCACCTACTGCTGTTGTAACCACGACCACTGTTTACAGACTTATGTACCCCTACAACCATAGTACAGCAGGGTCAGTCACTGGTGCAGCTAGAGCGCACGATTTGCGGCTCTGCTATACAATACTATAGTATACCCTCAGTTTCATTTCTAATATCGTGTTGTGGAGAAATTAATTGAACATCTATTATCCGGAGTTGAGTCAGAAGTCCTTATCCCGGCTCATGCTGCTGCACTGTCACGCTGTAACTAACAAGCTTGATCCTAGCATCCATGAACATACGTCGAGTACCTAAATGATGATGAAATCCAATTTAGAACCGCTTCTTCGTTCCATTGAACTGTCTGTTACAGCTGTTCATGCCGCAGACAGAAAGTCAGTGGATAGAAACCTTAGGTCAATCATCACTTTAATTTTGGTCAAATTAATTTGCTGGGATGGCCTAAAATCTCTAATTACATACATACACAAATTTGAGCGACAAAGGTGTGATAAGCAAATAATCACCAGTCATCAACACTTTAAATTTATCTGGCGCGAACCCTGACTAGGGAAAGTACATGTATTGATGCCACACTTATCACATTGCTGGTGGATTTCAGCCTTGCGTCGAACAGGGACTAGCTAAATGCATATGCACGAATAAATTAACACCGTGAGTCACTCTCTCTCCTCCTCCAGGAAAGTGGACAGACATGCATATGTATGTAGAGTACCTCTCTTCCAGTGACCTCAATAAAGAACACACACCCAAACACAGTTCTTGGAATTCCTTAGTTGGGATACAAAACATTGCTGTCATTTTAGCAAAATTAGTATTATGCCTTGCAACTTGGGATCGAGGGACCCGGTCTATCCAGAGACCCTGTCAGTTAATCTATTCGCTGTTTCCAGAAGGATTCCGTGATAGGATGTTATCAGCGATAACCAAGACAAGCGAGAGGAGCTTAAAGATAGAGTAATATTCGTGCCCGGGGGGTATGTGACCAGTCTCGCATATGTAAGTCGCATTTTTTTAAGTCACGGCCGGCATTTGGGGAGCAAGTGCCACAGCGAATACCATCACCCCTCGTTATTGCATAGGAGAGTAATGTGAATATAACTCGAGACCCCCCCCTCCTCATTACTCTCACTCACTCACTACTCATCAGCCAGCTCCTCCATCTTCACAATCTTAGCAGAACTTCGAAAGAAAAATTTAAACGTCTCCCTCCACTTCAAACAAGATAACCATTATCATCATGTCTACCTCCTTCACTGGTACCTCCGCTCAGCCAGTGCCTCTTGCTCCCATCAACACTCAGAGACCTCGCTCAGACTCGAATGGCATGGGATCTCCGACATCACTTATGTCAGGCTACTCCACTGACCGCGAGTTCGATGCCTTCCCCCAGATCTCAGAAGAGGCACCCTCAATAGCCACTTCGTCCGCCCCTCTCGTCACGGGCCGGACACAAAACACCGACCGCCCTCAGCTTCACTGCGTACAAACCAACAGCTCCCGCAGAAGTACCGAGTCTGTTGATTCGCAGGGGGGACCCCTAAAATTCCACGAGTTCAGCCGTGGACGTCATAGCACCGCATGGCTCTTCAACAACTTCTCATTTAGACAGACCTTTGGGAAGTTGGTCAATACCAAACACTAAGAGGCCTTCTTTGGCTATGGGTGTGGTAATGATACGATAGTGTACGAGCATGTAACGATATGACGACGCCAACGACCGTTTGATATGGTGCTACGCATAAGTGGAGTTTTGTGAGCTTTTATTTGGGATAATGTTTTACGATCGCTTTTGGGTTTCTTCTCCTTTTTTTTTTTCTCGCGCTAGGGTATTACGCTTGAGTTGTATGATTTTGATATGATAAGTATTTAGGGTGTGGCATATTTTTTTTCTTGTCGCTTTTCCTTTCTTTCCATCATGTGGTCCCCGGGATTTGGGGGGGAGATCGCGGCGCGATGCCTAAACGGCGTTTCCTTTGTTTTATTATCGGGAGGATGGGCCGGTGATAAAGCTCAATTGGCTAGAATCGCAGGGTTAAACTGTTGTTTCTCAATTAAAACAATATTTCCCAATCATAATCTCTCACCCCCCACAATCTCGCGTGCGTGTTAAATCAGAACAGACCAAACCCAAGATCCCCAATACTACTTGCTCTCTCTCATCCCCACCCCACTAGAACCCACCCTAGCATACAGACAGGATATGCGGTATGCAGCTCCCAACCGATTAGAGTACTTGTGTTGTGCTGTGCGTACTCCATCAGTCAACATGTCTTTAAAGCTCCCAATGCATTTCGCACCAACATCCACGCTCGCTCGCTACAGCGCTCATATGCCATATGTGGGGAAAGGAAAGCGAACAGCATGTGCACGACTCATTCGTATGTACCCTACCGGCGTTGAATGGGGTATTGTGCCATCCCGTCCAATCCATAGTAACTACATGCACATGTATTTGTAGTAAAAACTGGGACAGTATCGTTCGTGCTCTTCTCCAAACGATAAAATGAGCACACATGAACACGTTGCCCGCCCCCCCCCCCCCCTCCCCGGCTTCCCGGTATTTAATTTCTCCCCGCTGGCTTTGGTGTGATGCCTGCATATATCGATATGCTTTGGATGCATATCGATGGTTCTTAAGCTGACGTTGACTTACGCGTTCCTCCAAGGAACTGAGCTCTCAGGTTTTCGCCCAGCTTTTTTTCAACCGCAATTTTCTTTTTTTTCTTCCTTTTTTTCTTTTCTTTTTTACTGTTTTTGTGCGACGTGGTTTTTCCGGTATACTCCATGTTCACCGCGCTTAATTGGAAAGTCCAGTTTTGGCAGAACTCCGGGGCAGATGACAAGTAGGTATGTAGAATAGAGTTAATGACGACGGGATATTACTTTTACACAATGCAAGGGACATAGCATCATTGGGACATTCCATGGCATGACGATGAGTGAACAAGAGAATCCCTCAAGGCGCTTATTCCAGCCAGTAGACCTCAGATAGAAGAATGATGCACACGATTTTTTTATATTTGAAGCTCAGTCAGTGGAGTGCCAGGATAGTTAGAGTAAAAGTGATGACTACACACGTATAACTTTGCATGTGGCATGGTAAGAGGTGCCACGCAACGTGCTCATAGAGCTAGAGTAGGGAGGAGTCTCTAGTATCGAGTATTGATATTATTAGTACAGTCTACAGGGATCTACAGGCCATCAGTCTTTATGATTGTTAACCTCATTCCCTACCAAGCGAGTTCACCACCTACCAAGTGTAAGGTCCTTTCACAGGCAACAGATGGCCGCTAAAGCTACAGCATAGGGAATTGGGTGCTGCACTCGTTGGGTGGTGAACTCGCTGGGCAGGGAACGTCGAGGGTATCACTCAGAAAATTCGATACGACTCCATTCAAGGCCCAGAGTAGGTATGTGTTGCAGGATTTAACAGAGGTAGGTAGAGTACTACTTGTACATGCCTACCCCCCTACATTATTATGGGGAATAGCGAGTGCCCGTTTAAACTGAGTTCTAGTGGTAGCGATGCATATGGTTGGCTGCTTGAGTGCATACACGTTACATAACTACCTCCGGAGTCAGTCAATCAGTCGGGAAATTACCGGGGTCCATACAGGTTATTTATTAACTACATGTACTACTTTACTTGACACCGGAGTACATATGAAGTGAGAGAGGTCCAGATCCATGAGAGGTACTACGCGTAGAGATACCTTAAAACGACGATCCAATATGATATGGGTCTGCAAATGGTTCCAATACCACCTTTTACCGGGATCCGCCATAGCATGGAAAGATCGAGCCTGACTGAATACCAAGACGTTATCTGATCTTCAAACCGAAACTTAGTTGGTGTGTTTCATAACCTAGAAATCGTAAGTCAATAACTAAATCGTCTATTCTAATTTTCCTTAACTAACCTTTAATTCGATTTACCGCATTGGTCATGACTGTACCTAACAGCCATAGATGAAACATTGCGTTTCGCACGCATCAAATCCGATAACCAGTGTCATCGGTAGTTGAAATTGTAGATGTTTAATACCCGATCGTCTGGGAGTATTGTTGTTGTTAACCGCTATTTGTGTCCAATACCCACTTGGCAATCAAGGGTCCTGTTAGCGGGATCACGGCATGAGCTGAGCGTCCCCACGGCTAGAATAGACTATTAATGCAGGCCGCAATGATTATTTCGACACCTCTGCTGGTCTCGGCCAATATAAATTGTAGCCCTTGCTATCACATTCCCATGGAGAAGGTAAAGGAACACTAGCATCGACCCAACCAGGCGGGTAGGCTTTGATCAAGGTCATTTCTTATTAGACGTCCATATATAACATTTAACACATATCAGCAATGTGCTCGGACCTCGTAAGGAATTAATACGCATACATACTCCACACTTGCATAAGGCCAGAAGATTCGATCTTGCATTTGTTCCCTCGCCAACCACTTTGAAAAGTTGAGTATGTATCTATGTGTTTTGTAGACCCAGCGAAGTGGTCGCTAGTTCTTGGCAACACTACCCTGGGTGCTATCTCTAGTGAATATCGAAACACAACACATGATCAGTAGTGGGTGTAATTATGTCTCTATTGGATGTATTGCACCTACGCATGTGCTACTAAAATTTCACCAACTAAGGTGCCATCGCTGAACGCCGACGCCTTGCCAATCGGTTTCACCTCGTGCAAAAAGACGGAACCCGTCGCTGTTGTCCCAGGAAGTTTGGAAGGTTAGATGAGGAAAGAGTCTCCTGTCGAATTAGATACTTCTCATTTTGATGTATCACTCACATGCTCCCATGCAAAATGTAGTCATGTGATATCACTCGATATAAAACAATCGCAGTTCTAGATTATGCTTCCGATTCTCTTGCCGTGGAGGGTTGGGGATAGCTGATGATCAATTTAATCGGCATGAGGCCCAATTTGCGATTAAGGGACTGATTAGGGACTTCCATGGTAAGTGCCCCAACACCTGTTGACAATATCTTTTCTCGCACGTTGGCCCACATGCCGTGCCCAGAGTCAGAACCAGACCGGCAAGAAGTCACTATTCGTTCAAAAAGTCATGTCCTATATCCCTCATTCCGATTACTAAACAGACCGCCGAAAATACCGTGTAACATGGGCTACCGAGCAGAGCACTGCATTGTGGTTGGTGTTTACATCTGTCGGTCATCACTGTATCATATATACCTGGGTATATACAATGCCAGGTCAGCAAAACTCTACCAGGTTCTTAGCTGTTTGACCAAGTGAAAACTAGGATAAAATGAACAAGGGAGGGACGCTTATTTGTGTGCGACTTACCACAGTTTTCTTGTCAGCGTCAAACAGGTGGGGGTGTCGGTTCGCTAGAGGATTAATCTCGGTCTAGGCGGTGATTCGGGGGAGCGGTGAAAATAGCCCCGCCGGTTGGGGGAGATGGGCACAACTTACACTCTTTCTTTGTATAGGTATGGTTGAGAGGTTACCTATGATTCCGGAGTACGTAAACCTGACCCTTTCGAGAATATCTTGGCGCCAGTTAACCACATTGTACCTCACACTGCATGCACTGTACCTACATGCTGATACAATGCGCTGGGGTGAAATTAAGGTGCAAGCCCTAAATCTAATGCAGAAATCTTCGTTAGTTACCGTCTACTGTGAAGCCCCTGTGAAGTCCCCAACCTTCATGTCTGATCCATCTAACACCACATCTGTACAGGCGAGTTCTCTTTCATTTCAGTGTTATCCCCCCCCCCCCCCCCTTTTGGTACGCATTATTTTTCTGCCCCTTATTGAACATAATGAACAACAATTCCTGTCTTCTTATGGTTACGCATCGAGTGATTCACTATGATCTACTATCACCCACAATGATTGACAAAACTTATTGACCCCCCCCCCCCTAGAGATCTATATTATCAACGCCAAGTCCGAGCTAGTAGAAGAGGTCTTGAATATGGACATACCTAAATCGATCGGAGACTAATTCTCAACAAGGCCCCTAAAACTAATTCCGAGAATAACAAACTTCACTATATAATCATGCAACAAATCAAATACACTAAGACCGCTGTTTTCTTTCTTTACGTGACCACGGCTCCCAATAAGGTAGAAAATGATATCAGATTTCTCGAGCTTCGTATTTAAGGGACGTAAGTGAGGATATATATTAGAACAAGATGAAAGGGGGCTGATAACTTTCTTTGAAAATATTATAACTGGTCCACGGTACCCCCACCCAAGGAGCCCCGCAGCTAGACCATACCGCATCTCTACAAAAAAAAGAGCAACATATGCCCTAGCCTCATGAAAAAAAGCCACATAGGTTAGGCCTCATGAGACTCAAAATGAGATTACGTCTGTTCATGTGGCAGTCGCTAAAATAAGGTTTATCACATCCGAGTGATAAGTTATGACCCCAAATCGATTAATTGTCGGTCTTAGTGCATGTAGATCACCAGATTCGACAACAAGCAACGCATGATACCCAGACACCGTTTAGAGCGTGCTCGATTTTCAATTCAATTACGCTGTAGCGATTGTATATCTAGCTGCGTGTAGTTACATGCAGGGACTTTGTCATAGAGACCAAGTGCTAGTATGACATCATAAGAGGTTACATATGTGTACAAAACACATTATAACGCCCGCATCTATCAAAGATGAAGACCTAGCTTCATCTTGAAGATATTATATATCCCAAAGAGTAATTAGGGAGATTTCTTCTTTCTCGTTCTCACTGCCTCCACCATCAGCCAATCAATTATTACCGCCAAAAGAGTGCTAAACCCTAGCGTGCAAAGGTACGGAATAGTAGTCCTAGTTATAAGCGTGTGAAAATTATCCTACATTTGATGCGTGGCTTCGTTAACTATGCACTTGGATGTTGGGGTGTGTGTGTGTGTATGTGTGAGGGGGTGGGGGTGGGGGGGACTCACAGACACATAGCAACAGCCCTCGAAAAAAATGATAGCAAACTAAGCCAGAGTGCAAACCCGCCGACTAGGCCTCAGTAGAGCTCATATATCTCCATCACCGTCTCCAGATCCAACCTGTCAAAATCCCTTTTGGCATGCTCGACCATGTCCCTCACAGACCCAGCCCACTCCTGCAAATTGACACCCTCTTCCCTCTCCATCTCTAACTTTGCAACGACATGCGTGAGTACCTTCTGCCTCACCCACAGGTCCTCATCGCTCACCATCGGTGGCTGGTTCCAGATGGTAAACAGGCATACGCGCTCCCAGATACTTCCCCTACGCCCTAAATGGACGAATTGGTTAAACTCCTGGGTGCAATGCATCGTGCGCGACATCAAGAAAGTGTCCAGCATCTCGACGGGATCCGCACGCACGCGGCTCCCAAACGCCTTCAAACACTCCCAGCGGAACCGGTACTGGAGTAGCCAAGTGATGTAGAATAGTCTCTGAGGGAACAGCTCGCCGGGCTCCGCACCGAGGAAGTGCCGGAGTGTCGGCGCGGGGGGGTGTAGCTGGCGGGTCCTACCCCATGCCCAGGTGCGTTTGGATTGGCGGAACGAACGCTGCATAGATTGTTGATAGGTGTTGATGTAGAGGGTGCGGCAGTTCTCAAACCAACGCTGGTTTGCGGTGAGGTTGCGGAGGTCACGGTCGTGGAGGACGAATGGGGAGCTAAGATCACGGATGACGGAGGTGTAGTTGGGGGTATGGTTGGTGGGGTCGGTGTTGCGTTGCCAGATTAGTAGTTCGACCCCTTCGTCCCAGGAATCACTGAGGAGGGTGCGAGCAAAGCGGTTGAGGAGGGTGGTTTTATGGTGAGGGAATAGGTGGTAGATGAAGGGGGAGGTGAGGACGAAGGAGTAGAGGTCCTGAGCGTCCTCGATTTCAAACATGATGATGATGATGATGTCTGCGGGAAGCCATTGGAAGTTGGCTCCAGATCCGCTGCTGGCTTTGACAACAGGAGTTGGAGTTGGAGTTGGCTGGAAGAGGTTTTGGAGTGGTTTGAGCTTCGGGAGGGAAATACTGGGCTTTAGAGCCTTCAACTCATCAAGAGAAAGGCTGGGTTTTAATGCTTTCATCTTCCCAAGAACAACACCGGGCTTGAGTGTTTCCATCCTTTCAGTCAGTGATGAATTAGAGATTTTCATTGGAATTTAGTGATGGATATATAGAATTGATGTTGACAAATTAGATGTTTTTGTTGGAATTTGGTGATGGATAGGATTGATGTTGATGGAGAGAAAGTTGAGTAGCGGGGGTTCGTGAGTGAACAACTATAGATTGATTTAGCTTCAGACCATTATGCCAAGAACTCAATCCGTTACTGTATACTGTGTACGGACGAATCTGCTCGAATACTACCACCACAGCTGTTTAGCCTGTAATACTATCTCAAAACATACTAGTGGAAAGTTTAAAAGTTTATAGAGATTTAAGAAGTTTCTAGGCGGGGGTGCAGGTGCAGGACTAGCTAGTACTACATGTACGCTTGTTCATATCATAGGGGGGCTCTATGAAGACTACTGTATTAAAAGCGGGCGGAATCCTACCATAGGGCTACGGAATTTAGTCATGAATATTGAATTTGGCTGCCGTTGTGGGGGGGGTGCTGTACCAATACCGTATTCTTACGGTACTATTGCGTTCACGGGAACACCGTAGTGAATCCACAGCTTTTTTGGTACCGGATATTGTGGTCAAGCTGGGAACCCTATCTAGAGCGGGATTCTTGCTGTCTATACGCGGGTTTGAGTTAACATTCAGCTGTCAGGTTATGTCAGCGAGTGATGTACTGTGACTAACCGGCGATATCTTATAATTAGCTGGCTGGTATAGCGCCATATATCCAATAGCATTTATTTACTCTACCCCTTTTTGTGGCATGACAACTAAGCTAAACTTACAACTTCAGGCACACACTGGAGGCTGACGAGCGCACCGATCATTGATGCCTATAAAGAAAACCTAACCCTTCCAAGACCACAAAAAACATGATCCCTGATTGGCTTACTAAGTTATCCAAGGTGAAACTCATGAGACTGCGCGTGCTAGGATTCGTGCGTAGGTGACTGATTTTCTAGTTGATAGCCCTGGTGGTCGGTGTGATGTTTTTCTACTGTTATTAACTGGTGTGCACTTTTCGGCGAAGTATTGATTGATGGGCGGCGGGCTTGGAAACTTCAGGAAAGGAATGGTGAGTCAAGTAAAGTTCTATATAGCGGTGTTAATATAACTCTAGATCTATAGGCAGGTTTTTAGTGATACGTGGCTTCTAAATGATATGATAACTATAAGGCGTATACGGGCGTCGAGGCATATTCCAGAGCGCTCTATACGGGTACGTACTCGTTTTGTGATATCAGCGTCGATCACTAGTATCTTTTAATAAGTATGGCAGGGGGGTCTGAGTTTGCCATGCGCGGTAAGGTTGTGGGGGCTAATGGACGGGCTGAGAAACCAAGGGCATTCCATTAAATTGTTCACTACTAAGTTTTTCGTTACCTGCGATCACCTGATAGAGAACTAGGTGTATTTTTTATATCTCTACCCCGGTTTCTGTTTCTTCCCCTTCCTTTTTATATGTGGCGAACAAGAGCTATGCATCTCATACCTAAGACGGAAGGCTGCGTTCAAGGATGCTATAAACCAATGATTGAGGAACTAAAACCGTTGAGTCACTCATTATCACTCGTGAGTGCGCACCACTACCAAAAACTTCGAAATGTGTTCAGATACACCGCCCCGGTACTTTTGCAACTTGGCCTGTTTAATTCGTGGCCGTAGAGCTAACTCCATTGACTCTTTATTCGACAGTAAATCAGGTTCACAAGCTCTTTCCACTCCATGATCAATGCCATCCATCAACCCCTGCATGAAGCGCGCATGATGGCAGTACGTTCTCCGCACAAGAAGCTTCAAGACTTGATGTCACCTAGTTCATGAATTCAAGATTAAATACCCCTATTTACTACTACGAGCTAGCTCTTGATGCTTGTGCCTACATGTATTAATTGCGCGCGATAACGCCTCACATGCCTGTGGAGGCTAGGGGATCACCTGATACGATAAAGGCGGTACAAATGACTTATTGTGGCTTGGCTAGCGAGCTATCTAGTGAAACTACATGCTGAGCGCGAAACACTTGCGTCGGAAGGCGGACGACGTTGATGTCATCCCGTTTTTTTTCTTTCCCGGGGATGTGGAGTTATCAGTATCACAGTATGCCTCACCAAAACAGTCTCAGAGGGATCCTGTGACTTTTAGAGCCGGGTCACAATTATTTATTTGTGCTAAACGAATAATCGCTATAGTTGCACTACAGGCAGTTGACAGGCGTTTGAACAGAGGAGCTTATGCTGACAGGAAACAATGTTTTGTGGTACAGTGTCAGTAGCCCCTGTTCATCAATCAGTAGGGTGTTCTTTGTGGATGAGTGTGGTTACTGCGCTATTTGTTTCTAGGGCCTGAAAACTTTTACCTAACATAATTCCAATACTGAGTATACCTCCCCCGGTGAGCAAACAACACTTTTATATCCAAACTAGGCCGTGAGTCAAGGGACCATCAGATCTGAATAATTCCTGATCAGCCTCCCAGTAAACTTCACTTGAGTTCAATCAATATCAGACGCAGCCTTAGCAAACGACAAGGCTGAGACCCGAGTGATTCCCCATGCACGTCCCCTTCACTCTCCGCCCCAGCTCCAACCTCATACCCCGCTGAGACAGCGTCTGTGTCTATGTCTTAGACAAATGCGGGGATTGGGGGGGGGGGGGGGGGGGTGCGGTATTAATCATGGTGGACACATGCAAGTGGGTTTGGAGATTAGAAAGATTGGGAAATCATCTACACTCCATTCCTCTCTTTTGGAATATAGTGAGTTAATCCTGATAGGGATCACCATTGGCGGAGAGCTAAAGGTGAATAATTGAAACATCTGATATCACTCGCCAGAATGGAACAAGACATTCGGAAACAGCAGTACCGTGATAGCTTGTGGTTTATTCCCTATGGAGAAGGTGCCAATTAATGAATCTCACGATCTACCGCCCAATCGAGCCTACACACTGATAATCAATCAACAACCACCATATGTCTCAGCGGTGTTCTCTCTCTCTTCAGCCCATACAGCGAGACAGTCGATAGACTCACTTATCTCTCCACAGTTCCACCACATACTCTACCGTCGCACGGTTCAAGTACACTGTTTTGTTGCCCTGGTCTTGTCTGGCTATGGTTAGCGAATTAAAAAACGAAAGAAAAAAAAAAAAAAAAAAAAAAAAAAAAGACATACGATCAGCACTGCAGTGAGTATGTATGTATGCTTACTTTTCAGAACCCCTCTCTCTTCGCTCTATTATGGCTTCACCGCACTTCCTGAGCGCCACCAACAAATCTCTTTGTGTCTCTTCTAGACTTCAGCTCGCCACCATGTAAATTCATGTAGATTCTTAGGAACTGTGGCGCGGCGGCGAATTGAGAACACGACGCGCGCTGATTGACATGCCGAGTCCCTAAGCCTCCCCCGTCCTTTAATCGGTGCGACGGGACACAGGAATATGCAAGTATGGGAAGACAGTATGCTACACAAAAGCTGTTCTGCCCTATCTACTTGTACATATAGACAAAACAAATAATTCAAAAAAAAAAAAAAAAGGAAGAAAAGAAAAGAGAAGAAAAGAAAAGGAGAAGAAGAAGGGGAAGGAGAAGAAGAATAAAAAAAGAACTCATCAGTATTACCAGGCATACTCTATGTATGTACGTATAATGGTATGCAGTATGTATATTGTACGGACGTACGTACTCTGCCCTAAATAAAGAAGGAAAAATAAAATAGCGATTTAATTTCTATCGGAGATCTACATCTGGGCAGCAAGGACAAGGAAGGATGATTACAAGGACAAGGTCACGCAGGGCTTCATACATCTATCGACTATCTCTGTTCGGAAGATAGCGGTGGTAGTTGTGGTTGCGGGTTGCGGTGGACCGTAGTGGTGGGCACATTGAACCCTCTTCCCCGTCAATATGTGCAGTACCGCAGCTTGTACGCCAACCAGTAGCGTACTACCCTACCATAACCCACACACATGCATACATGCTGCCTTCAACCTAATCCAATCATATATTCCTCACCCCAAAGCACCGCACCCGTACCCTGGAACCCTACACCTACTCTACGAGTACTACACTCCGCATCACCCGAACACGGACAGCCCACGGGCACGGACACAAGAGTGGACCGCTCCCTCCTTCTGTCTGCTTTGCTTCTTCACATGTGGGCCCTTCTACCCTACATACGCTCCCTCCCCTCCCTTCAACATAACCCCCCCATCCCCTCCATACCACCACTTACCTTAATACCTTACCTTACCCGAGCTAGCCTACCCAGACTAAACTGCTTAGAGCATGTAATGAAGTCACTGCAAGGTACGGATTTATATTCCGGCGCAAAGAGATCACAGGCGCGCTTTTTTATCTTTGTGTTTTGTTTTGCGCCTCGCCCCGCTGCATGCGGAGGAATGGGTGAGCGAGTGAGTGAGCGAGTTATCTAGTGAGCGAGTACGCAAGTCTGAGATGGAGACGTCATTGAGGGTGCTACTTTTTTGGGTGCGCAGGGAATGAGGGTAGGGTGGTGAGGGAGGGAGGGAGAGATGGGTGGATGCGAGTGGAGAGATTGAAATGGGTCGGCCCGATCGATGGGGGCGGGGAACGAAAGTTTGGTGAATCGTGGAGTAGTATGCTAGTATGCTATGTATATGTAGGTAGGGTAGAGATGTATATGTAAGAAGGATGTAAAGTATGCCGTCGTATCTACATATAGGTATGAATTTTACTGGTACATGTAGATTTATGCAGCAGCAGAATCGGCGGCGGCGAGTGTACTCTACGTTAGCTACATGCTACATGCTGTTGATTCCAGAAGTGGCTACATACATGCTTTTTACTTCTCTACAAGAGGAAAATCATGTAGAAGAGTGCAGTATTATTATTATGTAGGGGACATATAGGCAGAGCAACCCTTTCCTGCTGCATGCTGAAATAATGAAATCTTGTACCACTCACTCACTGCTACAACGTGCTCTTGTCTACTCTATCTAGATATAGTAACTTATCTACAGTCTATATAACTATCTATCTGGTAAGTAGGTACATGTAGAGTACATCCTTCTTCCCCTCTCCGTCCTTGATTTTTGAAATCAACCACCAAGCTTTGCGTGGCAACCATCACCACCTCACCAAAACTCTCTAAAACTACAACCTCAAAATGTCATACTTCGCTGAGCCCCGAATGCAGGCGGCCATAGCAGACCTCCACCTCCCCCTCGTTGATGACAGGATTATCGAACCTGACGCCCACAATGCCATCGCCCTGAAACCGTGAGGATGCTTCACCAACTCCAACTCCAACGACGCCCACAAACTCACGGTCACCTCATCGCTGGCCTGATCAACTAAGTCCACCAACTTTCAGTCACTCTGAATCCTACTGCGAAACCACCCAGACCCTGAAATCCATCCGACAATCCGAGAAGACCGATGGAACATGAACTTCACCCCTGTCTCACGCCAACTCACCACCATCCAGGAAAAAGTCGAGGCCTCCTCCACGGAGCAAATCGCCAAGAGCTATCCTGGCCCACCTCCCCAACCCCACCCAAGTCAACATCAGGCATCCACCCACACCCCAAACCCCCACCAACAACTCTAACAGGCGGCTAAAAAGTCAGACGTCGTGCAGCCAGCCCCCACCACCACCCTCAACAGAATGCAGCAAGACAAGACTGCCCAGAAACGAAAGGCCACCGGCTCCACAGCCCAGAAGGAGAAGGCCCTCCCGACGTCACGGTTCTTGACCCGCCCGCCCCCTATCACCCGGTGACAAACGGTCACCCTCCTGTAATCCTGGGGCAATTTCTGGAACGTAATGGCCAGAAAGCCCTCTACCACCTCCTCTCCGTATCAATCAACCAGCACAGTCTCAATCCTGGCCCCACCCACCGTCCCCACCACCACCTACGCCCCCTTCTTCGAGGCATTTACTGGACTCATTAATGAGGCCATCAAGACGCCCGACAACCCCATCAACACCTTCCGCCCCGCCCCCACAGACGTCGACATCGCCATCCATGGCATCCCCTCGCTTCCCTGCATAAAGAGACGCTCGACACCTCGCTCGAAGTGGCCAACCTCGCAACCGGCGTCACCATCCGTCCGTGCTCTCAACCCCGACCACACCACCCGCAACGCAAAGCGCCACCTCCTCAATCGTCATCTCCGCCCAAGCGGAAGACGCCGACAAGTTCGGCCCCACAGTCCGCTTTTTTCCGCTTCGCCGTCGCTCCTACGATCCCAGCCACCACCAGAACTCAATGCCGCAAGTCTGCCGCTTGCCACCCAACCCAACTATGCAAGAATGAACCAGAACTGCCATCTGCACCCTCAACCACGACCTCAACGACCACCGCTGCTCGTCTCAGCTTTCGGAGCGAGATGGCGCGGAGAACTGCTGAAGTCTCCAAAGCCAAATCGTCAACTGCCAAGGCCCCACCGCTCATTCAGCCTGCCTGCCCCACAAGCTAGCCTCCTCAAGACCACCTCCACTCCACCACCCCCACCACCTCCAATCCGCCTCGCTTTTGGAATCCTCAACGCCACAACCCCAATGGAGACAGCCTAGAAACTGCCCCCACCCACCATCAGACACCCCACACAACCACCAACACCCTCAAAAGCCCCTATATAGACCCAGATATACGCCTAGGGAGGATCAGGAGTGGCAGGATGACCTCCTTGCCCTCCTCTGTATTCTCGCTGCTTTTCTCCACACCTCATAGGCCTTCTCTCTTATGTCTTCTTTGCTTTCTTTTTTGTATTTTTGGGGACGTATGTTTGTTTTTTTGTTAGGGGACGGGTTTTTATGCCATAGTCTTAGACTGCACGCAATTAGTTTAGCCCATAATAAACTAGCTTGAGTTAAAAAAAAAAAAAAAAAAGGTACATGTAGAGTAGGTACATACATGTATTTTTTACAAACTGGTGGTAGAGCAGTGATAGATTGCTATCACCAGCATATGTACGGTGAGCTATGTACATGTATGTGCTCGCCGACATACATGTTTCTGTCCCCGGTTCTCAGTTTGAGTGGCTCGAACAAGATGTATGTGGAGTTCCTCCCCCCCCCCTTCCCCACCATAACACTACATACACAGACAAATCTAGCCTCTGGTCTCGCTTGGAAGAAATCAAATCCATCCTGCTGCACATGCAGCGAACTCAAAATTCAAGATTAAAGCTAAAGTATGTGCTGAGTTACCGGAAAGTACATGTATGCAACTCTCTCCAACCCAACCAAACCCAACCAAACCCAACCCTACTACTCGTTTCAAAAGTTTAAACTGCAGTCCCGGGTCGCTTTGATTGACCCCTCCTACTAGATTGTCTCCTATCAGTCCCGTCAGTCCCGTCAGTCCTGTCAGTCTATTGCTCACTCGGTCTGTCTATCACTCAATCGGTCATAAGAAGTCAAGAGCAGAAACAAGACCATCAACCTACCAACTCTAGTCTAGATGGCCTACTCTACATGTACTTTAGCGGTCCTAGACACCGGCAAACCTCCCCCGACCAATCAGAGTACTGTTGCCCATAAACCTCCATGGCGGGATTGGGGTTGTGACAACCTCACGATAGTATGGTGTCCACTGTTTAAAACCTTCATGAGGGGCCAACATACAAAAAAATAAAATCTGATAGGTAAACAAACGAGCGAATAGATTTGCTTCCCTACCCTGCCCTGTCTAGGCTGCCCAGCCACCAGATGGAGGATGATGATCACACGTGTCTGAGCCATATCTGGCTCTACTAAGACGAGGTCTTCCCCACCATTGCCTTTCTTTTTGCAATAATTTGCTTCTTGCACTTGCGGCTCCGCACTAAGGAAAAGAAAGTAAGCGAAGCGAGATCGAGAGCCCTACTCGAGTGATCCTCTGTGAACTCGGTAGCAATCAGTCGAGAAGTGTAGTCAGTCGGGTGCTATGTATAATCCCCGACCCCTCCCCCCTCCCTCCATCGTCCATTCTCCGCCCCTCCCAACTTAGCACTACTACCCTCCTAACCTAGCTACCCCGCTCCGCCGGTGAAATCTGTTTCTATCCTTGTGTCGCACGATATCTACCTGACCTGACCACCCCCTCCCCCTAGCCTGCGAGATAGCTGGTACTCGCACAAATAAAATTTATAAAGTGAATAAAAAATAATAAATAAAGGGAGTAATGAAATATGAAAAGTTGGAAGATCCATATGTGGAGAGCGAATGAAAACCTTCCCTTTTCCGATGCACTTGGATCCCCGGGCGGCGCATGGGCGATGGTTTTGTTTTATCCACCATGCCTCCTGGTGGCTAAAAAGAAAGCTGGCTTGAAGCTTCAGCAGCAGCAGTACACAGTAGCTATAGCAGCCCATACGTCTCCCAACCAAAACATCGGATTCTCAGCTCTCCTGCATAAACACAGCGTTTCCCACCCACCCACGAAGAGCTGTTTTGTGGGGTAAAATTATTACTCTCCTTAACCAACTGACAGTACTACATCTCATCGCGGCTGTCGAGAAAACAAAAAACAAATTAAAATGGTGCAACGCACACCCGCAACCTTTTCGGTTCTAAGTAGCCGGATTGGGAGCTATTGCACCTCAGCTGTCTGACCCCACAGCTTTGGTATTTTGCGTCATGTCAGAATGAAGAAGCCTTCTCGAAGCTGCGAGAAACTCTTCCTATCTACATTAGTATCTATCTCTCTATCTATCCGTCCAGGTGAGATCAAGAGGTAAGATGGTTTGTCACAAACCCCCATAAGCAGGGTGCTGTATGATAGCGATTGCTACAATTTCCACGATCGTCAACAAGTCCATCGCATATAGCGACCTGATGTAGGGCATACAGAATACGAGCAATCAAGGAGAAGTGAGAAATAAGAAGAAGCAATTCGGGGTATGTTACCAGTCTCACGATATTATAGCCTTGAGTTCCGTAAACTTCCTTTATCGTGCCGGTAGTAAATCATGATATCAAAAATAATTTTCATAGCAGCTGATAGTAGCAACGTGATTATTGCGGTCGGTCAAATTGACCAACAATGGGCAGGCTGAGAAATTCTGTTATTACGCGTGCCCTGGGCCTGAAGATCAGGGCATGCCCATCAGGGCGCTTGCTGGAAGGATTTGAAATCCGAGTCGATAGTTACGCGTGATCGGTTGGACTAGAAATCAACTTTCAAAATCTTGATTTACAATTTTTCTGAAGCTCCGAGCTAGAGTTAGTGGAAGGAGGTAGATACAAACGTACAGAGGGAGAAGTGATAATGAATAGTTCTGGGGGCCATTTCTCCAGAGTTTAGGGTGAATGAACCTATGGAAAGAAACATTCCGGGGGTTCCGGTGAATAGTAACTTTGCATACCTACCCGGATGGACCAATTTATGCCGTCAGACCTCTCGGAGCTTTTTTACATCATGGCGAAGCAGTTAGCTGAATTTTGGGCAACTGCTTTGTTTTGATGCAGTAATAGTTCATGGTATCCAATCGTTGTGAGCCCGCGATGATGCGACTCGGTAGCCTGCCGAAAGTAGATACGGCTGACGCACAGTAAAAAACTTTGGATGAAAAATTCGTAAATCTTGGGTCACCCTAGACTAGCGAATCCAGCGAATCCAGACCAGGGAGGGGTATTATTAGTAGAATCTATGATGATCGAGCTGGGGATGGAAGAGATTCCCTAATTCAAGGAGGTGCCGTATGACTTCTTTGGGCTTTTCACATTAGCTTGCGTTTTATCGCCTTGTGAGAGAGAGCAAAGCCTTCTTGGGGAAAAAGAAATAAAAATTGATCCTTGATTCGGCTGTGTGGCGGAGGCTGCTGGATGGACGAATATTTTTCCCTTGAGTTTATTGTGATATATCGATATGATCAGATCGCGGAGTACATGATTCGAACCCTGGCGAAACGAACAATTTCTACTTGTGTGGGCGGCGGGAAAACGGTTTCCGCGTGCCCTTTGAATAGCGATGGAGATAGATTACAAAACTCTCATTGACCATGATTATACAACCTCGTTTTCTGCATTTTAGGGGATGAACGTTGGCATAGTTGTTTGGCGGGACTGAGGGTGAAAAGACAGAGAAAGGGGATATGGTGACCCTACATGTACTTTATGCATGGTGGGTAACACCTGACTGGTTTACGGACACGCCAAGTGAAGATCATGTTGCAAAGAGCCTCCATTACTGAAGACCTCAAGCTAAGACGGGCAAACTAATTTCACCAGAGATCGGAATCAGTTCGTTGTTTTAATTCTCAGTCCATCCTTTAGATCTCAGGGCTTGGCGTGTCCTTGCTGTAGCTAGCTGTTATTTGCTAATGAAAAAAAAAAAAAAGGAAGTAGTGGTGATAGTGAATAATAAGACAGGGAAGGGAGGAGGGATGTGGACGGAGGTACGTACAAACAGAGGATGCCAATAACGTACGGCCTTTACACGCAATTTGTTTGGGTGAGCTGCTCTGGTGATTTTCCGATCCGAGCTGTCCACCACTTTTCATATCCCGAAAAAGGCAAGCCCCCTCTCTATCTGTCCTGTACTAGCTACCACTACATCTAGTCAGCCCAACATCTGTTTCTATTAAGGTGGATTTGTTATCCGTAAGAGGCTATGACGTCGTAAGTTCTTCTTGTCCGCTCACAGGCATCACCACCACCACCACCACCACCACCACCACCACCACCACCACCACCACCATCACCACCACCACCCATAATCACACACACTGCTCCAATAATGGGACAAGGTCAGATTCTCTCTGCCAGCCTGACGCCTCAATAGAAGATGGGACGAAACAATTCATAAAAAGAAAATAAATCAATGACGGGAACTCGAGGAAAAGAGAGAATGCATGAGAAAAAGAGACTTGTGGGAACATGACTATTTGGCTCTTTTATATGATCATGTACTAACTTATCTGGCATGGTGTGAAGTATCATCTACATATGTCAGTCGTGATCTTTTTTCGCAAATGACGCGGTACAAGGTGTACTTGTAAGTACATACTCATTTCGCCTATGTGAGTGAGGCTGACGCACTTTAGAGAGAGACTGAGCTAACTCTTTATTCACTATCGAGTAAATGAGTTCCCAGATAATTCCTGCTCTCCGGCACGGCGCAAGGCGCGCGTTCGCTGATTTCTAGTGGAGAATATACACACACTCATCAATTATTTACGGCAGCACGGCTACCCACCGATTGCTTCGTAAACGAATTAGATGAAAAATAAATAAAAATAAACATAGGCAAGCATGGAACACTAGCTGATGTATAGCTTGGGAATATTTGTCAAGTATTTGCTCGAAAGCTCGACCGGCCAAGACATCTGTGATGCCTGGAGGGGTTAATTGATAATTCACATCGAAACTGCAGGGAATGGATGAACGACTCGATATTGAAGGGCTGATTGAAGAAATTATATTGGATCATCTTTCCGACCGCCGTGCATCATGCAGATCGGCCCTGATATCCAACAGGCGAGCGAATGGAGCTTCAGCGGGAGTGTTGAGAAGTAACGCGCATAGTGTATCCTGGAGACCCACCACAACGGTTGCAATCCGGGGGGTACTCATCCTAAACAGGCCCTCCACCTCTAGCCCCAACAAAGTAAAGAGGGACAAATTTCGAATGGCATAGAGCCATTTCTCTCACTAATAGTGTATGATTCAGTCATAGCGGTGTATGAGTGCGTACGAAGGTGAGAGAATAGGTAATGAAACAGAATGAAGAGACGAAGCCACAATACGGAACGGCGAGCCTTCGATCTCATACACCGCCTTGATTCTGTGTCAACCGGTACCTTTCTTGTCGGGGGTGCGCGTATTAGAATCATGTTTATTTCTTTTCTGCTGCCTTCCAGTCACAACGAGTCAACCAGTCAGGTAGGTCAGCCGGCGTAGTCAAGCAAAGAGTGGGAACCCCCCCCCCCCCCCCCCAATAATCCATGTCCACTACATATCCTCGAACATCAACCTCGGACAGGGAAGATATAAAGGAGTGATCACCCCTCCCCCTACATACCCACGCGATATATTCTGTGAGATCGCCCGGTCGTTTTTATTTATCTTGTCATTTTCATCCACCCTCTGACCTCTCATTGTCTATCCTAGATCAGTTCTTGCACTGCACACATTGTTCGAACCGTACTGTACTACTCCATTCATCCCACATATTTCGGGAATTTATTCTCTTATCTCGGCAAATCTGCAAGTCAATTTTTAATATTTCTTCCCTTTACTACTGGTCAAGGAGAAGTCTGTTTTTTTTTCTTCTTAGGTCAAACATAAACTCCATAAAATCCCCTTCACCCCGTAATTTTCCTTTCAGTGTTTTCATATCCCCATTCCTCGATCCTCTGCCCCCGTGAGAACCGGGTCATCGAACGCATTGCCAAAAAGCCGATCATTTGACCTGGCCATAAATACATACATACATACTACTGCCACCATCAATCAAGAAGGTCGAAGTACCAAGACATCAACGGGAGGAAGCATATATACCCCGCATCATCACAAGTCTTCTGAAAGACTTAAAGAATACCGTAATGGGAGGTTTATCATATCGGACCTCATCTCCTCCGACGCCCTCCCTCGCCCCTCAGGACTTCGAAGAGGAGGATCCTGTACCCCTCCTACTCCTCGACGACGACGACGACGTTAGTGATTTGTCGGCGGGTATAGATTCATTCTCACCCCCAGAAAGCCCAAGGTTCAGCGCAGATGACAATATGGGGCAATACCTGTCGATCACTTCATTTCCGCCGTTAAATATCGGCCTGTCCGCCTTCTCAACACGAAAGAAGGCATCACCAAAGACAGCTATGAAGTCCACGTCCGCTCTAGTGAAACCCTCAAAATCCTCCACAAGCACTGGCGGCAAGCTAAAGAAGCTTGTACGCTTCTTGGAACATGTCGAGATCCTCCCATCTCCGAGTTCATCTTTCTCGCCTCATTACACATATGAGGACGATGAAGACGATGCCGGTTTCCGTCCTTCCAACAAAAAGCAGCGCACACGATCACCTCCTAGTGACTATGAGGACAATATCTTAAATGACCCAGCAATAAGCTCCGGCCTAGGCCGAGCTGGATCTCCAAATAGATCACCAAACAGATCGCCAAACCGCTCTCCTAATAGCTCGTCAAAGCACCTCCCAATACCCAGTATTGAGATAGACAACGACTATCTCTCACCGCCACAAGAGTTCTATTTTTCGTACTCTCCCCCATCCTCGCCACCCTCATGGCGTATCCCACCATCAAGCCTTATCGGTAGACAACCACATGTACAGGAGCCACCACGAGTGCGCTCGCCGCGTCAGGCGGGCGAAGAGATCGATCTGATGGCTCATAGCGACAAGGCGGCGCGGGACAGTGGGATCTACATGGACTACTCGGAGGATTCCGACTCAGAGCGCCACATTGGACAGCTTCCGTCACCGCCGTCATCACCACACCCACCCACAATTCATCCTGTTATTGCAAGAAAGATGTGGCCGCATGGGGAGATCAGGTTCGAGGACCAGTGGGGGAGGCGGTTGGTTCCTGCGGGTAATAAAGATAGCTTTAGGTTTGACCTTTGGCCGGTTGAGGAGGATGTTCACGGAGAAGGTGCTGGTGCGAACACAAAAGGTGCTTGGGTTGGAAGATTCAGGGGGATGAGTCGAGACTAAAGGACACACAATAAAGGGATGGATATCACTGTGGTTGTGGTTGTGGTGAAATATTTGGTACTTTTCAGGAGGAGATACATGGCCGTTGCTTGCTAGCTAGAGCTACTGCTTCCTTTCTAGACCATCGATTGGTTGGTTGGTTATCAACCACTTATATTATAAACACAGAAGACCATCACGGATTGAGTTGTTCTTTCTTTTTCCCTCTTCTCTTCATTCTATATGCGTTTGTCTTTACGGTTTTGCGTCTGCTTACATTCTTGTCTATTGTTTTTGATCTCTATTTCTTTTTTTTATTCTTTTTCCAGTTTTTGTCTTTGCATGCTTGGTGTTATTTTTCTCTTCCGGTTTTGAAGGTTCGGAGATACTATTGGGAACGGCTTTAACGACCTGTTATTTTTTTGTGTCGTTTGAGAATTATCCGGGTGGTCTGTTAGTTTCGGTGTTATAAGGATTTGGGTATATTTTTTTTCTATTATATATATATATATATTTTTCGATAAACCAGTCTTTTCTTCCTCTTTATTTCTTCCGTTTTCGTTGGCGTTTCACGTATCTCATATCTATTTCTTGGACTTTTTTTTTTTCTTTCTCCTCCTATCAAGTCGGTCGAATTCTTCTCCCACCCTCATTAATTTGTGCTGCCCTGTTGCGTTGATTCGGGCATATTTTCTTTTTGTTACCCACCTGGGAATCGAAGTCACAATGTTAGCTAGCTATTTACTGATATTTTTGGGCTGTTAATACTACTGAGTTTATGAGTTGAAAGAAAAAATAACCTTGCTACCATTTCCACGCACAAAGATAGAGAAAAGCTTTCACAAGGCGGAGACAATTTCCGTGCCATCGTGAGTGGAATAAGTAATCACATGTACATGTAAAAAAATACCCTTGCAACGCCCTCGCATACTCGATCGCTCGTGATGGGTCACGGCCAGGACAGGACAGCATACCGTCCCGGAGTGCCATCTTCGATCACTCATAAAAAAGCACTTTGTAAGGGCAAGAAGGGTAGTGAAACACCCAGGAGCTGCCCCAGTACTCGTTCTTCCCTGCTGATCTGCGCCGCATAAAAATTTTCTTCTGAGTTCAAGCCCCGTCCGTGCTAAAAGCACAGCTCAATACCTGTATCCTCGCCTCTTGGACAACCGCAAATCATGTCGGTGCGAGTGATGTGGCGTGATGGTTGCGCTCGCGGGATCACTATTGGCCTGTGCGTGTGCACTTTGACGGCTGTAACGGTTTTGACAAAAGGAAGGAGGAGGGAAAAAACAAGTATTGCAATATAAACCGGCCGAAGCGAGCCAACAATTGCAAAGGACGGCCATGGGTCACAGGAGCACAAAGCTCCACAACTAAGTATGTGAGCGGTGTTATAGAGCACAAGATAACAACCACAGCCGCGGAACGTGCCGTAGTTTAGGGTCCAGCGATATCTGAGTGACATTTAAAGATAGGGAGAGCAGGGCAAAACTGGTAAACTACACTTAGCCAAAGAGGCCGAGTCATGCCGCCGGATACTGCCGACGTCCCCATGAGTTTTTATTCGGCATGTAATGTCGCTAATTGGTTGGTGATATCCAAGGAATGAGTCTCAAGAGTCGCACTCATTTCGCGGCCCCGGGATTGTTTTCTAGGCTGTCCCCTTGGTGTGAACTTATTGATATGTATGTACCCGTAGTTGTGGGCGCTGGGGTATCGATGTCTTCCCCACAGTTTAGTAAGTCCTTGATCAAGGCAACTGCATTGGTATCTTTTGTCGTTCCCTGGCCCTGGGCCCACTTACTCACTCAGGCCACCCTTATATTTTCTAGGCGCTGCGTTCAATCCAGTCTTTCAAGTACCAAGAATCCGGACCTCCCCCGAGTTGTTATTCAGAAAAGTACCCCCCTTCTCGCTTGGGTTTCCCTTCCTTTCTGTTTCCTTTTTTTTCTCTCCCTGTTGCTGATAGCCCTGGAACTATGTGGAATTGGCGCTAGACGCGGGTAGGGAAAATTAAATAGAAGGACGCTAGTTGATTATCCCATGTAATGCCATGGTATGAGCAACAGCCAGTCAGAACCCAGAACCGCATACCTGCGGGGGGTCACAGTATGACAGTTGTTAAGGGTAAGAAAGTAAGACCCGCTAGTAGCCGTCCAACTTTCTCTCAAACTCTTAATTACAGTGCGTCATATTATTGATTGCCTTCTGGTCAATTCCCTCGCTGAAACGCCTCTGTATTGTTCTGAATCCGAATGTAACTACGTAGTGTCAGCAAGAGAAAGATTCTGTGCGAATTCCAGCACGGTACGGCATTTAATAACGGTAAGAAACGACGTTGGGAATGGCCAATCATGCACCCGACCAGATTCGGGTTAGACGGGGGGGTGGATGCGGTATTGATCCTGGTTATCTAAAGCTTTCTTGGCGCCGATAGAATTTTTTATCTTATCCATCTTATCTCACCTACATTTAGGGGTATGTATGTATCTGTACCGGTCTCCTCTAGCAAGAACACAGCGTAAGCCACTTCAAATGAATGCTAGTTTCTGTGGCTTACGCCGTGGAGAGCGTGATTGCCACTGGTCTCTTCCAGTGGAATAACACGGTGATTAGGGAAACGCACACATAGAATATCTGCCGACAGAACAGCCGCGGAAGAGGGATTTTCCGGGAGATCGATTATGCCCAACTGGTATATCGAGGCCTTATTGCCCAGCACTGGGAGATAACAATCATATAGGTAGTATATGTGTAGATGTGATAGTACTTAGGCGGCAATCGTACACTTGCTCATATAAATTGCACCACGGGTAGTACTGTTAACGGGTGTTTTCTTGGGAAATTTTTGGCTCACCTTAGTAGGTTTCTATCCTCTCAGCTATCAGTTGACGCCCCCCCCTTTCTTTCGCGGCGGTCATAATCCACTCCAGGTTCGACACCTGGTGAGAGATTAATTAAGGTCCAACAAGACTAGAAATGTGAGCGAGTAAGATCTTGAGGGTTCGGGCAATGTATACACCTATAGCTACATGTATATATCGTATACTAGGGGTGGTACGTGATAAGAAATGTCTCCAACTCAGACCCAATGCTGATGACGCGGCACTACATGTAGCACCCGTTGTGTTATCAACTGACTGTAAACTACGCGTATGTGCAGTACATGCAGTTCTTTTAACTTTCTTGCAGCCCTGAATGCACATCCTGGTGAAGCCAACAGGCCTGATCCCCCCTGCTGGGAAACGGAAAAGTCAGACAACAACACCAAGATCATTTTGCGGGTTCGATTCATGTTCATCTCAACTCTCCTATCCGCTTTATGACGCTCGGACGGGCGGGCACCTAAGCACGATGACATGTTCACTTTACACAAAAGACTCCAGTGTCTTTCTCTACTTATGTGATTGGTTGATGGGATTATAGGCACCAATTATGTTACCGTAGAAAGACTCTGGAGTCTTTTGCCCAAAGGGCCTGATCCTAGGCCGGTCAGTATGTATTTAGATCTACGCCACTAATCTCACAGATCCACAGTAAACAATGTTAAGTCATCACATAACTTTTAATCAAATGATTCGTCAAAGATTATTACTGGATCGGCCGATCCCAAAACGCCTCTCCCCAAACGTCTTTCGAAAATGGAATTGAAAGTGCAATCTCACCTACTCTTGCGGCTGGATTGGGGCACTCATACAAAAAGGTAATCTATCTATATACTGTGTGTGCTGAAAAAAATAGAGAGCTCTTGCTAGCTGCTAGGCCTCGCCACGGTGCTTTGGGCGGCTCCAAACCAGAGGATCTGCCTATCTAGTACCAGTTACGGTGGGGTTCCGGATCTGCAGTCGATCATCGGAAGAACAACGGTGTCGGGATGTGAATTGGGCGGGCTCGGAGAAGGGTATTTGACTGTTTTAAAAGCTTCACCGCACGGTACCCACTATCGATACGAAACTATGGCTTTTCTCCATGTTTAACAAATATGACCTGTGCCACTGTATTCGGGAGGTAACTCCGTTGAAGATGATTGGATATCGATATTGAGACACGTCTAAGGTGTCCACGGATGGATTAAAGTGGTCATGGTCATGAGATGGATTACTGGAGACACAAATGCATATGACGAAGCGCAAAAATATGGGGACATGAACATGCCCTTCATATCGGGCCTGTAAAAATGGAAACTCCCTAATAATTGAGTAAATAATTTAGGACAGTGATTTGTATTTTCCCGGGGGACAGTGTGCTGGATTCCCAATGCTGTTGGTATGTGTTTCTTGTTGGAGAAGGATTTGACTCCCGCGGGATCTTCAACTTTTGGTTTCAATTACAGGCCAATTGTACTAATACCCTGTCTCGGTGGGCTGCTTGTTAAATGATTAACTGGTTGATTACAGTCTCGGAAATGGGAGTAAAAATGTAACCGTGGGGCTACGGTATTGAGTCAAGGATACCGGTTTAAACCAGCATCGTAAGTATAATACCATATCGATACCGCATCAATACCGTATTCTTACAGAATCACTAATGACTGGGATATGGTAGTCAATATCTGCCCATTTCCGGTACTGTAGTATCACTATCTGACACAAAGCTACCTGCCATCTCTATAAATTTATCGCAGTATAAACCGACCCAAATAGCTCCTATTCAGGCCAAGACATAGGTGGGTTCTGCAATTGTAGCATTAATCTACCCACATAGAACAATTACCTATACTGGTCCGCTTCGGGGTCCCTCAGCACCACATAAGTGGGGAGATTTTGTTTCCTGAGCTCGAGTTATACAACAGATTCCGTCTGACTCTGCATATACTGCGTGTGATGGCTTCGGCGGATACTTTGATATAAACCACGGGTCGAAGCTAATCCTGGGTTCTCTGCCATAGCGGGGTGATTTCTAAGAAAAAGAAAATATCCGCGATGATCGGACCAGTCGAGATTGATATTGCTTATCTTGCTTACCACCTTTAATTTCACAAATATTATTTAGTTCGCAGAAATTCTGATAGTTTACGGAGCTCTCACTGCAAGTGATGATTCACTCCAGGACAAATCCTCAGGTGCAGTTATGGAATATTCCGCCCACGAGTGTTGAATTTTGTCTTTACGGCACATTCAGGAAACAAGCAAAAGATCGGGTGAACTCCCATCCCGACTCAACCTTCTGACGAAACAAAAGGTTTTAATTGCCCTACTGCTAGAGAAATCTGATACTAAGTAAGGTTAACCTGCATTGCTGTCTAGCGGGATTCTCCGCTGATCGTATGCCGCGAAGCGAATCTTTAATAAATTCCACGGCAATTTTTTAGGATCTCGTTTTTAATGCAACAATGGACCCTTTAAAGCTTACACTTTTTCAATTATGACCAAGGGTAGAACCTCCTGGGCCATATGGCGCTTTTATTGACGATTTAGCCAGTGGAATTCTGTTTCGGTATCGCAACACCAAATACATGCATGCACATAAATACGTACATACTTATTTTTAACACCGTTCTATTTAGGCTTCTTTGTTTCTGGCTGGGCTCAATTTAAATTCACAACGGCTTGACCCACGGACCCTTTTTTAGGAATCTCTTTCTTGGTATGACAAATCTTAGAACACCGTCATTAGCCCGCTTAAAAATGATCATTGCCAGTACGCACCCAAGTGATGTCACCGTCTCAACACGAACTGTACCTGGGCTTAAGAGCGTAAAGATTCGCCAGAATATATAGATTTAATACCACTACTCATATTGGGTTTAAACGGCAATATCTACTCGGGCGTTAATTAAGTCCTGCGAATTTTGGCAGAGCTTACCTCACAAACTTCTCGGGACCCGAGCGTACTCTATCTCTGAAAAAGTTGCACTTTCCTCGAAAAAAGACGGAGGAATATGTTCGGATTTATTTTAGAGGGGCCATTATTACATTATGCAGCTTGGTGAGTTGTTAGCTGTATGAACCCATCCATTAGAGGACTTCCCGTGAACATAGAACATGTCATATCGCCCAACAGACAAGATTTAGATGCTCGGGGAAAATAGAATAGGGGGTCTATTATCTTGTTGTAGATCTCCCTCGACCCTCGAGAGCTCTATTACTACTAATATTTAATTGTATAGAGAAAACCCTTACTAGTACAAGAGCTAGTGCCGAAGGATGCCTAATTTATATTGGGATCTGTGGAAATTGCGGGGCGCTTACAGAAACCTGGTCTATTCAAAAACTATTGGATTGGCTATTCTGATAGAACACGTTCTATCGCTTACGAGAAACCCTCCATTTAGTATAAGACTATTATCTTGTTGCCTAAGCTCACTCGCCGCGTATCTACATATGATCGAGACAGTGTTATTTGCAATAAACACCACTGAAATATACTAGGTATTACATTTTGTTCGAGCACAATTATCTGTCACTCACGGGACATTCCCGACACGTGATAAGTTGGTTCACAGAAAGTCACTCGATTAGAACTGCGGTTGACATACCGTTATTCTGCGATTTTTTTTTGTTTACATCATTGATTGCATACCGTTATTCTGCGAGTTTGTTTAGCTCAAGGTGGGGAGGGATGAAAACAAGGGATTATAGAAACTACCGTCGCTTACACCATCAAGAAAAATAATTCTTGTGTAATTTACTATTTATTATATATCTTAGAGTACACTTATGCTTCCTTCAATTGCTTGACTACATGCACGGTTTACTTGACACCCAGGCCCCATGATCTGAGTTATTTGGGAGTATATGTAGATATCTAGGAAAAGTGCCTTATATATTTCATGTTAATATATTTCTATATAAGGTGATATGTAATAGGGTCCTATTAGGTGCGTACTACATGTTGCCTATATAAGTTTCAAACAATTAATGACACAACGTCATGTCCTGCACATGTACACCCGGCGCAACCTATCCACATATTATAGTGGAAATCCGTTGGAGCTACGAAAGACCTAACAGGTCTTACTTATTTAGGGATTTATCGGGAGGGAATTGGGATGTGGATTCCCAACATCCCAACAACTGAGTTTAGGTGTGATTACTAATCTTCACACCTTATCACTCGTTATATTGGTCTGTCCGAGTTGAAGGGCCTTTTCAGCTGGGAGGTGGAAAACCCGAGGCCTGGGTGGTATGTGGAACTCAACTTCCAGCTGCATATATACGAACTGCATCTTCCTCCCACTTGACTTTGTTTAGGCAGTTTCTGGCCTCAAGCGGTTCGCGGTCCCCCGCCACAGGTTGTGGGGATGGAAAGAAAATAGAAGCGGGGGGTATACGTAGTAGCCTCGAAGTCATAAGGTCTTTATAGTTCTCTTCCCTGCTCATTCTGTGGTATCTAGGTGCCTCGAGGCCCCTCTGCCTTTAATTCAAGTGAGTCGGGGAAGTTTTTCACCTGGTAGGATAACTATTTTACCTCCCGCCCGCGCACAACTATCCACAGACTAGGTAGAGGACCAAGATGCCTTCAAAAGCTGCCCTTTCTGTCTGTCTGTTGTGGGTTAGGGTTAGGGTTAGGTCTTCGGATTTTGGTGGAGATGGAGCTAGATTTTTTTTTTGTTTACATCAGTAATTGCATGAGATGGAGCTAGAGATGTGTAGTGGCAGCCATGGATCTTATTCTATGCGCTTTGTAGAGACGAGGGCGCGGGGGGGGGGGGGGGTGGAGCGCGCTGTATTATCTGGGGTCGAAAAAAGTACCAAGGGGGTTCAGTCCTTTTTATACGAGTAAAGTAGTACGTTAGACACGGATCATAACCGACGCTGTCCTATATACATGTACACACCTAGTAAGGGCAAGTAGCAGAGAGGACAGTTGGCGTAAGGCTAAGTCGCTGGCTAGATGTACATAATTTAGTATTTATGGAGCATTACATGTAGTTCTGCCGAATTCAAGTATCTCCTGATGCTGCTGGCTCACGAGCCATAGCCTGCTGGGAATATATATTATGTACATACATATAATGTATGTACTTACTATATATACATATGTATACATTGATATACATGTACTTTCATCTGGCGTGGCTTGGTTACGGGCTTTGGATTTCGAAATCTCTTTTCGCTGCGTGTAACTACTACATCTCACCCTCAGGGGGAAGAAGCCATTTCCTGCTGCACATGCAGCAAAGAACCCATCTCTCTGCTTACACGTACATACGACCTACCATGCATCCCTTTACCCGGCACCAGAGCACCCAAGCATCAAGACTCAAGACCTAGCTAGCTACTATCGCCCTTGATCTAATTGTACCTAGTGTCATAGGTGCTATCTTTTCTGCGGTGCAGGGGAACTGAAGGGGGCTATATACGTTTAGTTATCCGCTATGCGTGCGCAGCCAGCAAGAAATCTGGCTAGGGCGGGGGGAATAGCACATAGCGGGCCACGTCCCCGGGCCCGTTTGGCTGGCCCCCACGCAGCACTTTAAAATTCTTCCTTGCGGCCGTTGGCAGTGAGTGGGCGTCGGCACAGGCCTTCCATAGCGCAGTTTCAGACACTTTATCTCCTACGGGTCTACAAATACACTTTACAGGTATAGCCCCTGTGAATTGGATGGAGGGGTTGGTTGCTTATGAAGGCCGGTACCAGTATTAGAGTTTGAAAGCGGTTTCGGGTGTTGCCAATCCCACAGTAACTCAACGTTCTCAATGTAAGGCACGTTAGGCTATCGTGTTAGGCCTAGTTTTTTCCAGCAAAAGCTGCCCCCCTACCTAATACACTTCGACTCATAGGACCATGGCCCGGGAAAGGTTTGGTCGGGCCGTCCTCAAACAATTCATTTGTTATATCAGGGATTTGCCAGGAGTTTCGAGTCTTTGTGACTACAAAGACGGCTCCGGGCTCGTGGTTAACAGATTCGGCCCCGGCCCTATATCCGGAGGCAAGGGTCTTGCTAAGGCTATCGGCCTCTTGGAGGGAGGATGAAGGGGTCATGTACTATCACTCGGTGCATGACATGGCGCGATGATAAGACCCCGGAATAATTTAAGGGCCAGAGTAAAGATATATCGGGGTTGCTGACCTGCTTGGTTACTTCTGGCGAGTCGCTTTGGCCACATCGTGGTATGGACAAGCTTAGATAATCGTCAGCGTCAGATGTAAATTTGTTGGTAATGTCTATTGGGAGAACAGCTTCCTGGCTGCCCTTAACCAACCCAGGGAGCGCCAATCTATCATTTCATATTCTTGGGGCAGAAAAAGATTTCAGGCAACAATGAGTGCAGTTTGGTGGATCTAAATAGGAGATCTGCGGCCGGCGGTCGGCTACCTATATGTACCTAGAGGATCGTTCATTTATTAGCCTCGCCCCATCAAATTCAAGGAAGAAATATATGAAAGCATCAAGTGTACTGCAGTAGGCGGTGCTTATTGCTTATTTTAAAAATTTAGCTGGGTAGATGTTTAGTAAGTACCTCACCCCATACAATTGATGAATCAGACAAAACAAAACAAAAAAAGTACTTCACCCCCCTCCTCGCTAAAAGCTTAAGGATGCGAACATTGGTGTGCGCACAGAACGAATCCCAAGGCTGAGAGGCTGGGTACTACTGCTGCTACTGCTGCGCTAGGGGCTGATTGACTGAGAAGTTCCAAAGTTGCGGATAAGGGGGTGATGGTGGTGTGTAGGGTTTGAGTTTGAAAGCTTCGATTAGAAATCCTCTGCTAAGCTGCTGTGACTGTTTTTCTAGATAGCCGGTCGAATACGGCGTTCGCAGAATTAAGCTCTGCCAAGACCACTAGCGTCTCAAAATAACTACATGTATTGTACAAGCGAGTCATAATCCCTCACTCGCCCCCCTTAACCAACCAACGACACTCCTGATCTCCAACCCGTTCAATATATTTGTGGATCATTAATCGCACAACCAGATACATAGCCACACTCTACAGTGCACTCAATCTTATCCATCCCAGCGGGTGTTGCGTAATGTTCCTATCTACTTGACTCCTTTCAATTTTACCCGGCGGCGTCGGCCCCCGAAGCGCCCGAGCGCCGAGCTGGTTGACCGACCTCGGGGCCGAGACCAGTTACAGGGCCCCGAACAGCATGTAGCGCGTGGCAGATTTTTTATGGCTTAAGCCCTCTAGGCTAGGAGGGGGTTGTTTGGTAGCGACTCTACTAGCGAGTAGTACGTGGAACCGGGCTGTGTCTTGGTTCCTAGGCGTAAGATGGTAGTCTGGTGGGGGCTGTTTATGCTTATTTGGGAATCTTGCGGATCCTGAATGGGAGGCTTGGGAGTTGGGAGAAAGGTAATAGACATGGGGCGGGATGGTGTATAAAGATCTATGGGAGTCCTGTCCGGGAGAAAGAAAAAAAAAAGAAGAGAAGATATCGACGCAATATACAATCACAGTTACGGCCTACACTGGTTAACTGCCTACTTAGATATTAATTACTCGATTCGATTCTTGATCAGACTAATATTTCTAAGGTTTGTTTTTGTTTAATTTTTTTCTTTCGATAATGGGTTCAGATATGGTGGAAACGTTTTCAAATATTATGGCACGAGCCACAGCTCCCGGTGTTACGCCCAACTACTGGCGTGGAAAGACCGCCAGTACTACTCTTGCCATCGTCTTCGCTGCCTTCTTTGGCGCCGGTGCAATTGCACACACTTACCAACTCATCCGCTACCGCGCTTGGTACTTTAGCGTCTTCGTGATGGGTGCATACAGTACGTCCGCACTGCATACCCCCAATATAAAAACCCAATACAGTAGACTAACATTCAAATCCAGTGATGAGTATCGGCTACATCTTCCGCGTCATCTCCATCAACGATGACACAAACCTCACCCCCTACGTCGTCCAACTTCTCTTCATCCTCCTGCCGCCCTCCCTCTACGCTGCCACAATATACATGATCTACGGGCGAATCGTGCTTCTAGTCAACGCTGCCCACCTCTCGCTCATCCGTCCCACCTGGGTGACCAAGGTCTTCGTCTGCAGCGACTTCTTCGCCTTCGTCATCCAAGCCGGCGGCGGCGCCCTCCTCACCGTCGACGGCAAGGAGACTCTCGGAAAGAACATCCTCCTGGTGGGTCTCTACGTGCAGCTCGCCTCCTTCGCATTCTTCCTCGTCGTCTCGTCCGTGTTCTACTTCCGCGTCTCTAAGGCAGGTATCGACGATCGGAAGTACGGAAGGTACCACTGGACGATGATGCTCAAGATACTGTATTTTGCGGCAGCCTTCATCATCATGAGATGTGTGTTTAGGCTCATCGAGTACTCGGCGGACCGTACGTCGAGCATTCAGAAGAATGAGGTGTGGGCGTATTGTCTGGATGCGGTGCCAATGTTGATGGTGCAGTGTGTGTTCAATGTGGTACATGGAGGGATGGTGCTTCCGAGGGCGGAGACCGGGGAGAAGGCCAGGATCACGAGTGCGGGGGAAAGTCAGTATGAGTTGTCGCCGACACAGTCGGTGTAGGTCTTTTTTGTACGTTGTGGGGGAGCGGGAGAGGAGGCCGGGGCTATTTCTGTTTTCTTTTGTTTTTTGGGGGTTAGTGTCTTTTTCAGTTTGTCGTTGAATTCGTTTCCTTGCGTAACAGCACCCCCCCCCCCCCCCCCTTTCTGTCTCCCTTTCGTCTTCCCTTTATTTTTATTATTTTTATTATTTTTATTATTATTACTATTTCTGTTTTGCTTTGAGATGCGGAGTTTTTGGCTTTGGGAGCGGTGATTATTTAAAATCATTTGGGAATTCCAATAGGGTTTGGCTGGGGAGATAAAATACTAGGGAGCTAGCTTAGAAGCACGATACCTTTACTTAGACGGCAGTTATCATAAGTTCAATCATTCCCGCCTCTCTCAGTCCGATTAACGCGCTCCTCGGGCTGTGTTGAACAGGATAAAACAGTAGAGCAGTACTTCGACCCCGAAATTGATTTATAGATCGATACCGGCCATACCAGCCCCCCTGTGCATATGATACATCGCATTTGGAACCAATCCCTATCAGTGTTGTAATAATTGATTTCTGTTAATGTTCATTAACCTATCGATGTCATACCATGCCGGTATATCATGGATAGAGTATATGCGCTGTATGTGCTCAGATGAAATGTACCTGCATGCAGCACCTGCTTCTCATATATAGAGTGCTGGGAGTGATCAGTAATCTGTTCCGTGTGGTATATGACGGGCTGCACAGCCTACCTGTTTGAACTTGTCGGGCCTTGGGCTCCGATATATCCCTTTGAGAGATTGAGGCAGAGGATGATGGTTCGTGGGATATATATATGTTGGCCTAAGAAGGGTTGTAGGGTTGTGGGGTGGATGTACCGCAGCTGGGTTGTATGTACTTGGATGGTGTAGGTTTCTCTGATTCAGTGTGGGTTGTTCTGAGGCTCGGTGGGTGAGTGGTAACTACATGTAGCTAGCTTACAAAGTGAGAATTTGAATTAAGTTTGGAGTTGAGGGGCTAGAGTGTGGGGGCTAGCGTTGCATTTCATCATACGAACGGATTGAGGTGGAGATACATGTAGTACTAGTGTAGGTCATAAGTGTTGAGCTGCTTCCTAAACGGTAGTATCATTGTTGACATTAGGAGGAGTACCTACATACACTTTGCGTCTTTGGCCGGGTGACGCTCTTTCATGAACAATCACTCGGCATTGGCAGGTAATAATATCACGTGATCATCAACGCTAACTCATATAGCTTGTTATGTTAACTTTGCTGAACTTAAGCTATAAAAGAAAAACTCGTTTTATTTTTATTTGAATCGATTGATGAAGAGAGTAGTATATACATTTTTTTTGTCGTTGAACTTGCTGCATGGCTGTGCTGTCAAGAGAGATCTCATTGGTGATTTGCCAGAGAATCGATCTGTTTGTTTAGAGAATAGGCACCAGGCGGGGTATCCAGACTTCTTACTCCCAAAAGCTCTTGGACTTTAGCGGAAACACTCAGCGTCGCCCTAATAAATTCGATCACGATGTCGGCCCTGAGATCACTGACTTTCGATCTCGATAGTTCCAAATTGGACGCAGTATTTGATCCTGACGATACTGTGGTGCATCGAGTGGATACGCCTGAAGCTGAGAAATGGAGGCAGGTGGAAATGGTTGGAGAGGGGGCATTTGGGAGTGTCTATCTTCAGGAGAAAGTGTTCCCTCGGGATGGTCTGGGTCAGTTAAGGGCCGTTAAAAGATTATCACAGAGGTCGCTATCGGGAGGATTTTCTCAGGAATTAAATGCGCTTCTGAGACTGAAGAATGTAAGTGGTGCTGATTATATTCGATGAATTACCATTCTAAAAGCACAGTAGCACGGTAAACACTTTGTCAAGTTTTTGGGTTGGTACGCCATTACCAACCACGTGTTCTATATCATGGAGTATATAAAGGACGGGGACCTGCATTTCCACATGACTCGAAATCGCGTCAAGGCAAAGGAAGATGCAAAAGAGATTACTAGACAAATCCTGGAAGGTCTTGTAGTTCTTCATGAACAGAATATCTGCCACCGTGATTTAAAGCCTCAGGTTTGATCCCTCAAGCCCTAATTCCCTATCGTATTTAGATTTCTCGGTAAAGCACATGGATAATTGGCCGCGCATTTTGTGCGATCTTTATCCTACCAACAGACAGACTAAAATTGCTAGTGCTCAGTCTAACATCAATGGCAGAATGTTCTTGTTGCTTCTGTCGAGCCAATCTGGGTCAAAATTGCCGACTTCGGAGTCGCGAAGCATCTAGAAGGAACTATCCCACGAACAGGACCTGGCACGGATGGGTACCGCGCCCCTGAAATACTCAAAATTCTACCTAATTATTTACAGCAAAAACCACAAGTCGGTTATGCTCTAGATATCTGGTCCCTAGGTGCCATGATATATGAGCTCCTGACCTCTCGTGTGCCTTTCTTCGATTCAGACGAACCTGGCAACGACTCCGAGGATATGACAGGCGTGGTTGCAGGCCTGTTATCTAAGCCGTGTCTTGATTACGGTGTCTTCATGGACTTTTGCCATGGCAGGGTTGGGTTTCCGGCAGGACCGTTAAGCCAGGCGGGGATAAGCCAGGCGGGGATACAATTTGTCAAAAGTTTATTGGTCCCGGATCCCCAAGGGCGGCCAGACCCGCTGAGCGCGCTGCGAAGCCGACATTTATCCAGCTGGGTCGGAGGTGCGGTAGGGGAGTTTTTGAGAATGGGCGTGGATTTGGATCTTAGACATGTCCAGCAAGGGCAAGGAGGTGCCTATGTTTCACAAGTTTTCCTCGACCGAGCGCTGTCTAGCGGTCACATATCAGCTATTTCAACTCTCCTGGGGATTCCAGGCGGCAAACCATTAAGTCCTTTAACTAGCGAGATCTACCCAAAAGCCTTTGAACGAGCTATCGAACTCCAAAACATTGGTTTAGTCAACATGTTCTTGGGAGGCTTATCTTTTACAGTTGACATGGCGGAAAGCCACAACAGGGGAGGGACATTGAAGCTGGCAGCTCTTGAGGGGTGGGAAGATAACCCACATAGAGAGAACTATCGACTAGTGTTTATAAGGGCTATAGTATTGGGCCTTCAAAATGTGGTCGAACTGCTTCTAAAGGTAGATGTCGGTTACCATGTCAATCCTGAGTTTGAAGATCTTGGGGGGTACCCCAACCACATATCCTTGCATTTAGCATCTCAAGTTGGTCATATCGACATTGTCAGACTTTTCCTCAAAGCTGGGGCCGATGTTAACGCCCGAGCCCGAGGGATTCGTGAGCGTTGGGGTTCAGCCAAGCCTCTCCTCAGAGCTGTGGACAAACCCTACCGCAATGAGAAGATATATTCTGATGGAACAGCCTTACAGACCGCAGCTGAGGGTGGATATATCGACATCGTCAAGCTCCTCCTCGGAGCTGGGGCCGATGTTAACGCCCCAGCTGCGAAGTATTATGGTCGAGTAGCCATACAGGCCGCAGCTGAGGGTGGACATATCGACACAGTCAAGCTCCTCCTCGAAGCTGAGGCCGATGTTAACGCTCCAGCTGCGAACCATTGTGGTCGGACAGCCTTACAGGCCGCAGCTGAGGGTGGATACATCGACACAGTCAAGCTTCTCCTCGAAGCTGAGGCCGATGTTAACGCTCCAGCTGCGAAATATTTTGGTCGGACAGCCTTACAGGCCGCAGCTGAGTGTGGACATATCGACACAGTCAAGCTTCTCCTCGAAGCTGGGGCCGATGTTAACGCTCCAGCTTCGGAAGCTCATGGTCGAACAGCCTTACAGGCCGCAGCTGGGGGTGGACATATCGACATCGTCAAGCTCCTCCTCGAAGCTGGGGCCGATGTTAACGCCCCAGCTGCGGAAGATGATGGTCGGACAGCCTTACAGGCCGCAGCTGAGGGTGGACATATCGACACAGTCAAGCTTCTCCTCGAAGCTGGGGCCGATGTTAATGCTCCAGCTGCAGAAGATGATGGTCGAACAGCCTTACAGGCCGCAGCTGGGGGTGGACATATCGATATAGTCAAACTCCTCCATGAATGGGGCGGCCACGGTGAATTTTAATGGTTTACCAAATGTTAGTATACCTCCTCATTCATGCCGTAACCAGCTCCCCAAATTACCGGCCAGGCAGATGTTAATGCTCTACCCCAGTCTACGCTCCGAATTCCCGGCCTGGAAATATATCAACTTCTCAGCACATCAGACATAATTCAGCGCATACCGGGATAAGAATTTTCGGTTTTTACCATACTCCTCTAGTTAACCTACAAAGTGTTGTTTGTGGTCTTTCGGTTTACGTATTCTTTTTCATTTGTATATATTTGCATTGAGCTCAGGAGTCATGGTCACGATCGTTCTCGCAGGGGCGGTGTTTTGGGGTAAAAGTGTTTACTTTGCAGATCTTATTTTGAGAGTCTCACGGCCGGTTCTCTTTATTGATTGGTTTCTTTTGAATACTTCATACATCTTATGTTCCCGTTTTTCTTCTCATTAGGGTAGGTGTCTGTACATATATATTTATTTTGGAGTTCTTGAGATGTGCGCGGTTAATTCACGGGGTCCTTTGCTCCAGTTGGACGGGTATCGGATCCCATACCACCCTTCGCAATTAACCATGCTTTCCTCGCGGAAAGGCCTTAAGGGCATACTCCATCCTCGTAAAGGGCAAATACTTTTGATAGGGGTCAATGGAGGGAGTGTAAGTGTGCTTCTACGGATCTGTATTTTTTTTTTGTCTATGATAGCCTATCTACCGAGTTCTATAACCAGAAGCCGCCCCGCAGGAATACGACCGCCGCAGACCATGACCGCGCGGGCGGTCTGCTATAATGAACCTCTACACAATAGGTAAAGAGCCGATACGGCCGACGGATAGCCATGCAGTTTCGTACACACAGAATAACCGCACACCTGGGTCGTATTACAAGTAGTGGCGTCGACTGTACTTTGCATTAAGCACCCCGGGTATAGAATGTACTTACATCTTTCCCCCGGCTCTCCACACCCATGCAGATATCCCTAGCCGATAATCTCCACGGCATACTTTTAACTCTCTGCAGCCTGTGTGGTACCATGGCCACTAGACCGTCCCATGCTTAACAGCTCCCCAGCCATAGTTGAGGAAAAAAAAACATTCCCGGCCGGGCCCAGCCCAGGAATTATAGGGCTCTGCAGTCCATAGAGTGTGATCCCCGCCTGAGTAGTATGCACGCTACGTTGGGCAAATACTACTCGTTGGTAACACCCTAATAACTGGCGATGTTGTAGCACGGAATCGGTGGAAGGGTAGCAGATGTCGTGCCTGTCACGGCGTGTTCCTATTGCTGGAAATCTTCTTCTGGTTCGCTCCGAATTCGTGAAGATGGGCCGCTATTACTTATTTCTAATATTTTTCTGTGTGGGCAGAGAGTCTGTGGTCGTTGGTTAGCGGGTACGAGAAGTTACTATATTAATAGTTTAGAGATCCAGGCGAGGGGGGTCCTGTGTCTACCTCCGGTTTAAAGTATCCCGCAGCCATCTCTAAAAAGAAAGCACTCGGGTTGAGGATATCCGTCTTTTTTTTTGGTGATGGCCACTACTGAAAGCTAAAAAAAAATAGCCACAGACATGAGCTATATCGTATCCAGGCCTCATGGGAGTACCGGACTTGAAGTAGCTAGCCTCAGCTAGGGTCAATCCGTTTTGGGTTAGTGGCCACACGTGAGGCGACACCCGAGACACTTAAACATCCTTAAAATAACCTCAATACTCCTCTAATATGTAGAGTTGGGATGCTACCTGTCAGGACCTCACCATCACCCTAGAGGGCCACACCTTCACACCCTCCCATAAGGTCAAATGGATTGGCTTCTGGCTCACCCAAGCCTTTGACCCTAACACCCACTTCTCCCACCGCCTCGCCGCTGCCCAAGCCGCCTTCGGCCTCATCCAACGCTTCTCCTCAGCCGGCAAGGGCCTCTCCTCCGCGAACTGCCTCCGCCCACAAGCAATCCGCCCCATGCTCACGTCACGGGCCACCGTCTTCTCCTCCTCCGCCTCAAGGCCTCACAAAATTCTGAACTGTATTACGCCACAGGATGTTTCAGGGCCACCAACCCTAAGAGCCTCTACATCGGCGGCCTCCCCGACCTTTACCTCACCTTCCTAAAGTCCAAGTATGCCATCCGTGATACCCTAGCCTCTCCCTCAACAACCCAGTCACAGGAAGATCCCTGAACTTCCCAACCTCATCCACTATCGATCCCACTCACACGCCTCTTAAAAGGTCGCCTAACCACCCACGCAGATGGGACTCCCGCGCCGTAAAGGCGCCGCCCTCCCATCGAAAAACTCGCCGCCTCATACGCCTCATCGGGAAAGGCCACCCAAAGGACAGACTAGCCATTAGAGCTAAGAACTCCTCGTCTCACACTGGGAGCAGCCTACCCCCACCCCCTACTATAACTTCACTCCCACTCTGAAACTCCCTATCTTCACCTCCCTCCACAAATTCACTGCCTCCAGGATTCACCAAATCAGGACAGCCAAGAGCTACCTGAAAGCGCACAAATCCTGGATCAACATCAACTCCTCCGACTCATGCCCACGATGTGGACAGGAGCCGGAAACCACGAACCACGCCATCCTCACATGCCCCAGGAGAGATTCCTCTTCTTCCACCGATCACCTCACTACAAGAGGTTTGGGACAGCCTCCCACTCACCCTAGCCTCGCAGCATACATTACCGCTACCAGGACCAACTACTGCAAAGATCACACCCACCTCCCCACTACTCTCAGGGTCGGACCTTTCCACCTCACCTCCTCTCGTCACTCCTAAACCGCCCCCAGACTCCACACCACCAAAGCTAAGATTAGGCAAAGCCACTTCACGGGAACCGCGGAGGAAAGTTAGCCACCGGGTCTCCTTTGTAAACATTCGCCACTTCGCCTCTGCTCAACCGATTCTCTCATTTTGTCTTCCTTTGTTTTTCCTTCCTTTCACGATAGGGGTTAGGTCTTTTATGCCATAGTCTTCGACTGCACGCAACATTTGTACCTAGAAATGAAATGAAATGAGTTAAAAAAAAAAAAAAAAAGATGCTACCTGTCAGGGAACAAGTTTGTGCCCTAGGAAGCCCCTCACACTACCTCTCCTATTCATTGGAGGTTGGGGTATGCTAAATACATGTACTTATCTTTTTTACTCGCGCTTGTTCGCACCTGACTCGGTGGTTCAATTGGTCAAATTCTTAGCAAAGAAAGTGCGAGTAGTATGTCATCATAACTCTAAAGCGTTACTTGGCAAGAGACTACATACATACATGTACTTATGTAAGCCCTGCCCCTCTAACTACATCCCATCCCACCCACCATCCAGCCTGATAGCGACACCCAGAGCCAACACTACGAGTCAAACCATCGCATCACGCAATATTCTAGAATATCGACTCCCTCGAAGCCATGTTTTCCTTTCTCGTAGGGCATCATATGATCTGCGGGTCCGTATGGTGTTAAGGGTGCGCCTAGCCCAGTGGGGTCCCCGTTCCCTGTCACGTCCCCCGCCGCTCCAATTAAAGGATCAAGATAAAGTGCGCGCTAGGGATCTCTTCAGCACACGAAAGCACCCTGGCGTAGGCAAGGTCACCATCCAAAAACTCAATCGGTGCTCGTTCAGCATCAACACTGTTTCCCCTGGTCTCGATACTCCTACTACCCGCCCCCTAAAAAGAGGGACAGCTACTGGCCTCACTTCACGGCCGTCAAAGAGGAGAGCAACCCAGGCGAGGAAGGGTTATAAGCGTAGTGAATAAGGGTAATTCATGCATCTTCTCCCTCAATTTTCTGTGTGCAGTCTAACTAAATTCCACTGTAGTCCTGAGAAACGCTCGTCCTTCTTTCAAAAACGGCTCGCCGGCGTCTTGGCCAGTATGTTGCGGGAAATAACCTGCAAGAATCGCCTGCCCATTCGTCCATTCCCGATACCGGCGATCCGGACCTTATGGCATTATTCGATGATGGGGAACTGGAGACAGTTACGGGGGTGGTACAAGAGCTCCCGGAGCCCAATAGCGCGCTGAGAGATCATTTGAACTTGCTTCCGAACGCGAGTCTCTACGTTGATTCAACTTCGCCAGCCCGTCCAACTGACATCAGGTATAGAAGAAACGATAGACGATGTCAGGAATATTCTGGAACAAGGAGCGTTCGTTAGTGTCCCCACATCCGCCCTTAGTAGCTGCGAGAGACGCAGGGACTATCCGGGCTTGGAGTGGGCGCTTATGAAATCGGGGCAGTTGAAAACGGGGGATGTCATGTCAGCCCCGACGATGTCAAATGGACTAGCGACACCCTTAAACTAGTGGGGTCTAGCCGCGACATAATCGTCGAACTCCAGAGACAGCTTGGGCCGGATGGAAACAGAGTACCGACCTTGGGGTTGGTGACCGGAGGTGAGTCACCGGCTGTGGTCTCTTTCTGTGTTTATGTCTGATGAGTGGAAATTTAGGATTAAGTTTTCAGTCTCTGAGGTTGACTTACGGAGGGAGGTCGGTTTGTGTCTTGGTTCGCGATGAGCCCATTAAGCTCTCCACTTCAATGCAACATCTTGGGCCCATCGCCGATGCCATACTGCATATGTGGCGGATCAAGGTTGAAATTCCCCTTTGCTCTATACTCCCGTGGAATCAGCTCCTAACCTACCCTCAGCGATAACAGAACAGTCTACCAAAGACATGACTCTTCTGAATAGAGCATCCAGCAGACGTCAGTCCGCTGGAGCCTTACTACTAGGCTCCATACACACCGACCCCCTAACCGACGCTATCGACCCTGAATATAGTGATGGTGATGGTGATGCATGAGATAATGGCATTGTGACCTCCCTCGTAAAGAGGCGGTTCAATCGAGATAGTCTATAGTAGAATACAATGTGGAGCTTTCACGGACGTGCGTCATGGAATAAATCGTGATTGCTGCCCGCACAACTTATCTAAACCTGATGTACTTATTTTTGGATAAACCCTTGCACGAAAAAGAGCCTTACACCCAGATAGTGATAAAA
This sequence comes from Morchella sp. 2018-W16, assembly GCA_024713755.1. Lineage (NCBI taxonomy): Eukaryota > Fungi > Ascomycota > Pezizomycetes > Pezizales > Morchellaceae > Morchella > Morchella sp. 2018-W16. Next base: position 250,163 of record JAMGYY010000025.1, on the reverse strand, counting down.
CAGCCATTTTTGACGAAGAGAAGGAAACCCCAAACACGGTAATATAGAGTACAGTCGTCCGCCGATATAACGAATGCCAAAAAGGCCACAAATCTGCTATAACGAACGGGTTTCGGTAACCCGAATCCAAACTCCACATAGAAACCTGCCTGCTATAGCGAATAACCTGCTGTATCGAACGGAAATATGCGCGTTCGTTATATCGGCGGACCACCCCCAACGCCGAGGAACCCCGCAAGAACGGCCCAGTAACCGGATGGATCCCCGCACTCAGGTGCCTGTACCGCAATCTGCGCCGCTCCTGTCAAGCTGAGGTTAAATTTCGAAAGCCGGGGCAATTGACAAGGTACCCCTGTCTATAGTACAGGTACTCCACCTATACTATAGGAGGGAGGGAGCCGTTCTTTCAGCTCGGTAATCGATCTTGCAGATGTATGTAGGTACATGTATTTCTAGACCGGGCCTCAGACCGCCATAACAGCGGACGGTTCGCTGGTGTTGGTTGTGATTGTTATACATACATGTACTGTATGTACAGACGGGAACGGATCCCTCCCTATCCATGTCACCCACCCACCGATCTGGGCGGGAATTCACTCAATATAAGCATTTCCAAAAGTGGTGAGGTCCTGTGATGGTTGGGGGCTAGCCACATTGATGTAAACTTAATTGCTATAGTGGATGCAGTGTGTATTTAGAGTATGTACCTACATGTATGTATGTATGTATGTACCTCTCTCGTTCGGGGGTTCTTTCGCATCCATGTTGAAACTCCGTATCGACTTTTGAAATAGAAGGCCTAGCTAGCTAGGGCTGGATCCCCCCAAAACTCTCGTGTGTAGCAGGGTATATACGGTTTCCTGTACCTCGGCAACAAAGAAGCCTTCTGAGGGTCTTGTGGCATCGATCCACTTCGTCAGGTTGTCAAACTCTCCACGAGCTATGGAAGCAAGGCAAGCTGCATGCATCAGTCCGCAATAAACCTATCCCGCCTTCACCAGCCAATGATCTCCGCAGATCGATGAGCCAGGATAAAAAATCCTGCCAAGGCTTTATGGTTTGCGCGGCACAGGCTGTGCAGAGCTATTAATATATACATACATACTTACAGATTCTCTAGGAGTCCTAGCTATCCCAATCTTCGACACCCTCCACCCCCACCCCCTCTATCAACGGTCATCATTGCGACTTCTGGAAGATATAGAGTCTCTGAAACCCCCCCCCACCCATCAAGAAATCTCTTCTATTCTCGTTACCATGCTCACAACAGCACCTGCCACAGCCACAGTGGCCCCGATTCTCACTCTACCAGATGAACTTCTCCTCGTGCTATCAGAACACCTCGATGTTACCTCACTACACTCACTCACACTCACTAACCATCGCATCTCAGCACTCTTTAACCCCGCTCTGAAAGCAGCTGCAGTCCGCAACGGTGTCAACGGCAATCCAGCACTCATCATAGCAGCAAAGAACGGATGTCTTGATCTCGCCCGGCTCGCACTCGCCCACGGCAGTAATGCATCATTAACAGACGCACATGGCCAGACCCCACTCCACTGGGCCTCAATGGCTGGCCATGCACCAATCATCCGGCTGCTCCTTGAGCATGGTGCGAAACCACGGATCCTCAACGCCACCGGAGCCGGCGTCACACCTTTATACTGCGCTGTAAAGAACGGCCACTATGAAGCCATCGACACTCTCCTCTCGTTTCAATACGGAGCCCTCGTCACGGGCGCGGGCAAGGACGAAAACGGCGCAACGATCCTTCACTGGGCGGCGGTGCGCAACCCGCATATCATCCAGCGATTGGTGCAGTGTGCGCGGTTGTACAAAGATGTGGGATTCGACATCAATATCGTGGATAGGTTCGGCGAGGCGCCGGTGCATTGGGCAGCGAGGTCGGGGCAGTACCGCACTATACGGGCGCTGGTCGGAGTTGGCGCAAAGGTCGATATGGTGAGCAGCCTGGGAAAGACACCTCTCCATGTGGTATTCGAAGGAACGCCGCACGAGAAGACAGTGGAGGCACTGCTGAAGGGCGGAGCAGGGATAAATGTGGAAGGGCCCTCCCGGGAGACAGCGCTACACATGGCGGTGAAATCGGCGGTGTGCGCGCCCAGCGTCGTTATCTACATGGTTGAGCATGGGGCATCAATATCGGCACGGACAGACACTGGGGAGACGGCGCTTCATCTGGCGGCGGTGCGGGGCAACGAACTGGTGTCGTGGTACCTCATCGATAATAAAGCCGACATCGACGCCATGGACTACCGGCAGAAGACGCCACTGCACTGCGTGCTCGATGTCGGGCTCGGATTCTGGAGAAACCCTATCGTCAATCTGCTGCTGGAGAAGGGCGCAAATGTTAAGCTCGAAGACATGAATGGGGAGACGGTCATCGATGCTGCGATGAAGCCGGACTCGAAGCTGGAGGAGTGGGAGCGTGATAAGGTGAGGCAGGTGTACCCGAGTGCTGCGTGGTATGTTCCGGCGGAATATACGGAGTCGCAGGTTCTTCCGCAGACGAGGTGAGAATTCCTTTTTACTTTTTATTTTTTTGTTTCTTCCTAGGCATGTGCTAACAAGTAAAATCTATGCAGCACACCGACGGAACCAACGTCGCCCTGGAAGGTATTCGAGAAGGAGAGCATGAAGAAGGAGGCTAGGTCGAGCCTGGAAACTGTAAAGAAGCTGTTCAAGGCTTCTAGGACTTCGAGGTATCGCATGTCTAGAACGTCCTAGGGCAGAATTTTTTTTTATTTTAGGGCTTAATATCCATTCATAGGCGTTTGTTTCTGGCTTTTTTTTTTTGTATATTATTTAGGGTGGTTTTATTTGTTGTCTTTTGCCTGGTGGTCAACTTTAGTCTCGACTTATTATATAATTACAACTTATGCTTTCTTTACCTCACTACACTGCGTCGTGATGTTTTGGGTATGTTGATGGTTGTGCAGCATTGAAAAGCCGGGTGTGCTGATTGGAATCCCGGGATGACTATAGGTACATATGTAGTATTTATGTGGCTACACCAGTGGAGTGTCTCCCGAGGTACCGCCTTTCTGCAAAAATTCTGACAATTTAACAGGATTTGGACATCAGTGCCCACACTCGCCACACCTTGGGCTCTTTAATATACGTATCCTATTACGCTAGGCAGATAAATACCAACCTCAGGAACTGGTACTTGGAGAGTTGGATATACATCCTGGGACTGTGGTATTCTAACGGGCATCGAGACAACTAAGGGTTTCTCAACCCCAAAACCCCCCTGGCCAACTTCAACGGATTCGGTGGATGTCTAATAGAGCATGATTTGCCAAGTACTGGGTTTTGCGCTGCGGAGGAAGGCTAGGTGTGTATGTCGCGGCCCCGCGGCCAGTCGTGGTTTCTGTGGGGTTGTTTCCAGTCTAGGTGAACCAATAGCTTCACTGGTAACGGTGGGAGTGGAAGGATTTTGTCACTACTGTTTGCTTTTCATGGCCTTGCACCAGGTCTCAGGAGGGGGTTCAGTGAGCCCTCTTCTTCCGAGTAAACGCGCCAAGGAGGCACCAAGCACACTAAGCGCAGAGTATGTCTTCAACGTCTTCGTCCTCCGCGGTGAACAGGCAGAGCGGTGAAATCAGCGGTTGGCATAATTTTGTGGGCTTGAAGCTGGGCACTGGGTTTCTGTTTTCTTTTGGTGGGGTTTGGGGCTTATATCACTGACCAAGATTGACCAATGCCACCAATACATCCACCTCACACGTCAAACTACACCCAGCCCCTACACCACACGCCGCACCGGCCGTTTGGCGCCTATTGTTCGCTTGTTCTATGGGTCTAGCCGCCCCGGTGTATTCTAGCGTTGGTTCTTATTGTGCTGTTCACGGGAGGACTACATGTAATAAGGTGCTGTAGCCCCCGTTAAATTAAAGCTGCGCGCCTGCTGATTCGTGTGGCGGATTTTTGGCCGTAGCTTATATCTAGCTTACGTACCTATTCGGCTGCCACCCTGAATAGACAGCACCTAAGTACCGGATTGTGGGATACTGACAAAGGTTGTGAGCGATGGGTTATATTGGGGCTGGGGCTGTTTCTCGGGCCCTCAGAGCTTGTTTGCCACGATCTGTTATAGGAAGCTGAAGTTGCAATATGCATCTCCCCATGATATGCGCAAGTACCCATGCTCTCTACTGTATTGTACAGCGGGCCTAAACATTGTATGCCGTATACGTAGTATTTTTTTTAGTTCATTAATTGCATGCAGCCTCTCAGCTAATATATGGCAATTGGTCAATCGGCTAAAATCTCGGTAGTATGGGGAGGAGTTATGGGTAACTTGGAAGCGGGGTGTCATTATTTGACCTCTTTGCGCTTTAAATGACAACTTAAAACCGTTCACCAGTATACTCTTGGCTTTAAAGGAAGGGTTATTGGGTCGGGGGTTATTATGAGCGCACGTTTTGTGGGGCTAAAAAGTACCTACCTTCTTTAAATTATTTGAGCTCAATTGACTACCATGCATGAATGGCATTAGCTATAACTATAAAAAGAATTTGAAAAAACCACCAATCTCCTACAAGCTATAGGTTTCAAATATCACAGGGTGTAACATGGCTTCACCATATACTGACGAGTCACTTCTCGATAATTGAATGTGTATCGATTCCTTCAATTCGATACAAAAAGACCGACCAACCCTGCGAACGCCCGAGATCACCAGAAAGCAAGCACCCAAGCACCCTCCCCCGAAAACTCCAGTCTAATTCACATCACCGGTCCGCACCGTGCCGCAAAGGTCCAGAAACCGCTGCCCGTACCCGCACATAAAACAATGTCCTCCTAGATCCCGCCCTCGGCCCTCCGACCCGCAGGCTCTATCCTAAGCAGCGGCTCAAGCATCACAGGCTCCCCACCTTTGCGGGGTTCAAGGTATGTATCCAGTACCGAAAACGCCGGCCTTAGAGCCATAAGCTTGGCATCTTCTCCGGTAAACCTAATCCTGATGTGCCTACGGTGCGCCACGAAATCATAGCTTTTAATGGCCGAATTTGGCGCAGGGAGAAGCGTGATGATTATTATGAGCGCGATGAGGGGCAGAGCAGTGAGGAGGGAAAATATAACGAGTGGGGTTGCGGAGACTTTCATAATGGTAGTGTGGGTGCTTATGCGAGTTTATGGTTTGGCGGTGATACTCGGCAAGGTGGCGTTGCGACGAAGGTGAGGTGATGTGGTGGATGTGGTTGGACTGGTCGTTGAATATATCGTGCAACGACAGCGCAAGGAGAAACCCTAACCCTTCGCAGAACGTAGATAGAATTAATGGGGCGGGACTTTTCTCGTTGGCTTCAATCCGAGATTGCTATTTGGACGTACACCAAAGACTCTTGTTGGCCAAGCATATATGTGGCCCCTCGGGGAGAGATGCTATGTGCAAGTGAAATAAGGACAAATATGAACGACATAGCTGCATATGTGGCTAATTAAACCTTCTTCCACCTATGGTGTCTACATATACGCAGCTTTAAAGATACTCACGGCATAAACCTCATGGCATAGGCCTATCCTTATTCTCGTTTTCAGAGGGTTGTCATTAAATACAGCAATCTGAATAATAAACCGAGTGACGGCGTGTGATGCGAGTGATTGGCTGTGAGTATTTCGAGCATCGAGCTAATGGTGCTGATATATACTAATGTGTCTGTTTCTAGACGGATGAGTTATCCCAATAGCCATAAATCTAGCCTTTAGAGCATTACCGGCGAATTTTCCAGCTTGCTTTGGTTATAAGTCTCTGTCCGCATATATTTTTAATTTTGCTACGTTTTGGGATACTCTGAGTCTAAAATACGTGCTATGAGAGGTAATATCCGGTGTTGCAGATATACTGCTCCAATCCTACCATCAACAAATTCATTGTACATTTCAGAAGAGTCATATAGGGCTAGCTACTCGCATTTATATTCGCTAATATCACTAACTACTAGTTTAGGAGTAACCTAGAATGATAACTATGCAAGGCTCCTCATATATTGGAAAACTCCCCATTGATCTAATCCATCGCTCAAGCATGTACGTAACTTGCCTTTCACTCTTACAATCCTCAAGACCCTGATATTTTACTAACTCCGACTAGGAAGCGTATATCTTTCACCGCAGCTGGGTTACCACGGAGCGTCGCTAAAAAAAAGCGCTCGTTAGCTTATAGCGCCAGCCGTCATACGTCGGTCGATTGATTGATTTGGTACAGTCTTCTGGCTATCATACGCTACCATACGTTCGTTAACGAATTTAAGACTAAACTGGTAGAAATGTCCTCTGGGCCTTTTGTTGGCGGCTTAAAAAGAGTGCAGTTGAGCACTAACTCAATACAAATGAATTTGAGTCGGGAGGTATTAAAACTTGGGCCTTATAACACCAATCAACTAAACTGATGAATTAACAAAGAAAAATCTACTACCTAACTTGGGTCGAGTGACGGTCTGTGAGGCGAGTGATCTTTTGTGACACAATGCTCCGAGGCAACAAAGCCATATAAGATCTAGAGAAAATATTAAGTGCTGATTGCCATATATAGTCTTCCGATGCTAGAAATGCACTTTACAGCCGCTTCAGGCCTAGGGGTAACGGTGAACTCGGAACAACGAAAAACGTGTACAGCAGACGGGTCACTCAATCTCAATATTGAGTGTCACCTTTCAACAGTTAACAACCGGCCTCCCCATACTCATGGCCAGCCTCCCCATCACTACAAAAGCGACTGCGCATCATGTCCCAGAAGAATACGGAGTCTGAATTTGATACCAGCTGGTCTATATTAATACACATCTGTTGACCCCAAGACTTACAACCGCCACCTACTCTAGTTGATCTGCATAGTGTGGGACCTATACTTCGTTGTTATATGTGTCGGGCGCAGGCTATAACTATTGAAAAATCGATGACGACGAGGAGTTGTTATTTTTGTATCCTCGAAATATATCAGGGTAAAGAGAAAGAGTGAGAGAGGGAAGGAAGAAGCCGTATAAGTACACCCAGGAGCCCCTTCTACACCTGCCCAGTCCCAAGGCGCAGAAAGCAACAACGATCCAACTCTCTTCCAAGAATACCAGACTCAATAGGAACCAAACTTACTGGGGTGGGGCCCCTGTTTGGTCTTTTTTTGATCCCAATAGAACCTGGCAAGTCTAGTCTCAGCCTCCACGAGGCGGATCTTTGCGTTGATCAAGTCTAATTCAAGCCTACGACCTTTGAGGATCCGGAGTTTTCGTTCTTCAGAGCCATTTGGAGCTTCCGGATATGAGCATGGGCGTTTCTTGATACTAGGTTAGATACTATAAATCAAAAGATTTGCATTTTAGGAGTTACTCTTCTTTTCATAACTTCTGGTGGCGTAGCAGCCCTGGTGATCAATCTTTCTGCGCCTGCCTTGAGCGCGGTCTCCTTAAAGCTGGTGGCTCCTTTCTTTTTGGTGAGCTCCGCTGTTTGTCCTAAGTCTCCGACCTTCTCGGATTCCACTAGTTTCTGTGCAAATGTTATTACCCACAGATTTCATGGTTTCGGAGGTTCCGGCACCCTTCCTACTAAGGATCACAGGCGACTCAACTACCACTTCAATATTATCCGCCTTGGGGGTATCGCCGTTTAGCTCCTGTACGAGGTTCCAAACAGGTTGCAACCTAGCAACTACATCTAGATGCTCACGGTGAGTTAGCCACACCCCATGAATAACAACCTACTCCGATGTTTACCCTTATGTTACTTTGTAAACTGTTTTTCGTTGCCGGGCCCCAAGCTAACAAGATACTGAAACCTGGCGTTACTGAGCTTAGAGTCGACAGCGTCCATATACGGGCCCATAAACTCCTCTTCGAATTTTATTTTGCTCGGGAAAGCGATCTTGACAAGCTTTGCCAGTGCGTCTCGATGAGTCATTGCGGACCGCCCAGTGTCATCTGTACGCCTCCAGATACAAAGACGAATTTCGGGGTGTTCATATTGACGCGCGCGTTCTAGCTGAAGTTGGCAATTGTTTACTGCTGATAACCTGGTAATCACGTGACGCACGTCCTGTGGGGTCTGTGGGGTCGCTCCTTGAATTATTCCTGGAGCCCGATCGGGCTTTCATAATATAAAGCCAAGAATAATATAAAAGTAGAAAAATCCGGTATGCCACCAAGGTTCAACGTCTATTGAATTTATCAGAGATGCAATTCTATGCGTTTACTAACCTCTATATCGATTCCAGCACTCCGATATTCTCTATTTAGATCCTACTAATCAGTCAATTCTACTACCACCACGTGATGTCTAAACCGATTGATTGTGGGCTGTTTCTCTGCCCCTGCACTAGATTACCCTGTGATTATTCTCTCAACCGAAGATAAAGTACTCTAGTGGAGCCCTATAGATTCCAGATATGGTTATATAATTATACCTACTAACATAACCTGCCGATACGGAAACGAAAGGTCCCTGCATTATCAAACCCTCCCTAGATCTTGCTGGATTATGCTGGAAAATGTCTCCAGATAAAGAAGCTGACGAATCAGCGTAAAGTCTTTGTTTCTTTATCCTTATTTAGTCTCATTCTTTTCTTATCGGGATAAATGCTCTCTTTGTTTTATTTCTCTTTATGGTCATCTCTTTTCCGTATACCGACATTTTTCTTTGTCTCGTTTCTATAAAAGTAAGGACGGTTTCCACTTTGGATAATAATCTCAGAAGTTAATAATCAATTCACTCCTTTCAGTAATCACATTTCCTAATAAGGGCAGTCCAAATCCCTATTCAATCAGATCTCAGCTAGCGAGAAATTCTACATTGCGGAAGATGTGTCCTGAGTCGCAACACAATTTGAGGCCTCTTCCCTTGATGTTCGCGCCCAGGCTACTAATCAATCTGGCGCACAAGATCTGGCGGTACATATTCGCTTTCCAGGAGATTATTTGGCTATCAATATCAGAGTAGCCTATATTAATGCTACTTAAAGCAAAGTGGCGGCTTCTAACCCATTGGAAAAGTTATTACTGTTTATTGGTATGTGCAGCTCTTCTTTACCTGTATCTCCTCACGCGATTCTTGTTAGCGGAGTGTTTTGGATTTCTCGATCATATATGAAGATGAGTTGAACAAGCTCTGCAGCCTTCATTGATCATGAGCCTATCCGACTTGGGAATATTGTCTAGTAGCTAAGCTTTTTGCAGCGGGACAAATACTTTTACATGTAGCAATAACTGCACTCCATTAACTAATCCCCATCCTTTAGATCTAACTCCTTATTCACTCAAATAGATCTTTCTAGACCAAATCAAGTGACTCTCAATATTACAGGACCTAATATCAGGATCCACCGTGCCGTCAGGCTGCGGCTGTAAACCGGAGAACAACATAATGCCCTGCTCTAATCAGTGGAACGACTTGGTCAACTTTGTGCTTACAGCCTAAACTACTTAGGTATCGTCAGAGGATAATCCTTCTCTAGTTGAATTTTGAGGTGCTCGGAACGTAATAATTTATTATGTTTTAATGCATCGGTTTACCGGTGGTGGCAGGTACGATTTGGAGGAAAGATAGGACTTTATGCTCTAACTACATGTACATCATAACACCCTACGTCTCATTTCTACCAACCCAGTTCAAGGCCTATTGTCGCCAAATTCCCTAGTAGTCACGGTATAGAATCGAATCGATCTTCACGTGCACGTACTTAGCGTTGTATCGACGCTCTCCCATGAACTAAAGCTATGTGTACGCAGTAAGCACTAGAGGGTAAACCAAAAGTGCCCTCCCTGGCGCATGGCCCCCACGGTGTAAGAATGTTGTTCAAGTCGCCAACGTTTCGCCTATAGCTATCCTGAATCATTGGCTAGGGACGCCTACTCTACCTGGCTGCCCTCGATAGAGTGCGGCATATCTGTGGATCCTGCAGGCCTGCCGCGATTATGTAGGTACGTCGGAAACCCGCTCAGCCTTAAATCGTGGTGCAAAATTAAAAGTATAGAATCTCCAAGACTATTGTTCTTGGCGCTGGGCTACTACATGTAGGTACTCACTATGCTAGCTAGATAGCCAAAATTCGCCAACTCTCGCACAGGATAGAATTAGGGACTTGAGATAACAACTTAACTGTGCGATAGAGAACATTGTACGGGACAGCAAGGGACACGGCATACTGAGTCCCGCCATAGCGAGGTGCGACTTTATACATATGCGCTGGCAGAATTGTAGAGGTATTACATGTATTAGAACGTGTTGGCCACACTCATATTTTCAATCTTCAAATTTTGACCTCTTGGCGGGCTATATTCCACTCGGCCGAACCGAGCAGCAATCATACCTTGAGACTTCCGTGTCAGTTGGTTATAATTGTGGCGCATGAATTGAAGCCAAGCATTCCACAGTCAAGAACGGGCAACTCCCCACGTCGCCCCAATAGAGCATACTACATGTACCCAGGGTGTCGGAAAGTGATGCACATTCGGTGGTTTCATAGCCACACTAGAATCAATTTACACACCAGGCTATTTCAAGGTAAATATGAGTGTGCAGATACTCTTCATCAAGTATATTCTTAGTACTTAGGTATGGTAGAGAGGTTCTGTACGATTTTGTTGTATTGTGATAAAGTATTTGGGTGTTGTCTAGTCAAAATGTGCATCACTTTCCAACACCCTGGGTACATGTAGGTATGATGCAGGTCTAAATATATATGCACGAATTGACTGTGAGCCAAGGCTCAGAAAACCCAAAATTATATTTTACATTCTTCGGTGATAGCGAATGTAGTTACATACATTTTGTAACTTAGTATCCTAGTGCTTGCACCCCCCATGGCATTCTTTCAGAAATTAAAGGTTCTAACAAATTAAACCTAGCTCAGTCAGCCAACCAGTTAGGTAGTCGGTAGACTCAGAACCCGATGGGGCATCAAGTAGATGGGAAGGTTGGCACCAGTTCCCAATTAATTACCTTGCCTTCATGATCATACAGGATCGGATAGATATTCATTACAAGATTATGTATGGCGGTATTGGAATGCATTTACCACACTATATACGCTCTTTTAGACCTATCAGCAGAATCTCCGGTAAACAGAGGATGAGAACCTAGAAATCAGCCCCCCGAAACCACAAACAGGTACAATGTAGCTAAGCCGCAAATATCCTTCTCCTGCGGCCCATGCGCCATAACTGACGTACATGGGATACTTTGAACCAACTCAAAGTCCACTAACCTTAATTGAGGGCCAAATATACACCACGAACATGAAAGCAATCCAGTATAAATCACTAGGTATCCAGCACCTTGATCACCTCCTCATCCACCTCATCCTCCCTTCATTGCGAGCCCCGGATATCAGTATTCAACTTCAGCTTTCCACCATTACGAACTAGAAAATATATACAAAGCCAATCAAAATGATTTCCACCACCATGTTCTCCTATGCTATTGCCCTATTCACTCTCTTCGCTGCGGTGACTGCGCAACAATCCACCGGTACAAACTACACCCTCTATCAACAATTTTTGGATGACATCCCAAGCTGTCACAGAGATTGCCAGTTGTTAGATAATCAGGTCATCAGTGAGGTCTGCGGAGATGATTTCGAATGTGCTTGCGAACAGTCTATTCGGGTCGAAGACCCTTCCGATGCTACGGGAGCGCTAAGGTCGCAAGCCTGTATCGAGGCATGCCCTGAGAGCGAAGATGCCACTTTTACACAGGCCGTTGGCGACCTCTTTTTATCCTGTTTACCTTTTATAAGTAAGCAATTCCTCCTCCTACCCTATAGTAAAATCCTAATGCTAAACCCTGCAAACAATAGTCGAGAACCCAACCGCCTACAACACAACCTCAGAGTTTCTCTGCGAGACTGGCTACGCGACCAACTGTAATAATTCCAGCACCAATTCCAGCACCAACAGCACCACCAGCCCTGGATCACCAGATGTTGAGTTTCAGGCCGAGAATGGAGCGAGCTCGTTGCTGATGAGCTCGGTCCTGATTATGACCATTCCGGTGGCTCTTTTCGTGCTCTTTTAGAGGATTAATGTGGGTATTGGTATGGAAGAGCTAGAGGGGCTCTTGTAGACAATAGACGATGGTTTAAGTGCTGTACTGTTATAGGGGATTAGGATTCGGTCATTTGTACTTTCTTGCGTTTTAATAATTGTGTCTTTTATTGTGCCGAGAATTATAAATCTTGTTTGAATTAGTAGTATGCTATACCTTTTTTATATGCAATGTTTTCACCTAAAGTCCTGCTCTCCGAGATATGCTAGTTGAAGATAGATCGAATATCGATCGTTGGTGATTGGAGTTATGGAGCACAGATGTACATGTATCTCTAGCACCATGTTTAAATGACAGAAAATCCGTTTTCTAGGATTCTCGAACAAATTTTTACCATTATGTATCTAGGAGCACAAAGGTTACATGTATTTAAATTTCTAAGGCGTGGAGGGTGTCATAATTACATGTATATAAAGCTCACTTGTACTATACGACTCGGAAGCTCCGATACAATTAATGAATTAAACAAACAAAAAAGAAAAAAAAAACTCCGGCTGACAAGTGGTAGCCAGAGTAATCCTTGATGGAGAGGATTGCGAAATTTTCCTAAAAGGCGCCGCACTCCCGTCACCATCAATTCAATCTTTGCTAGGGGCCCTTCATTCTGTACGTACGTACTATTCTCATTCCCCCTGTATATAATCAAATATCTGGTATCAGCATGCAACTCGGGAGGAAATACCAGGTATTAGCCTCCAGTTCTCCTAGAGTGGAGAGCAGACTTACCGTAAAATTGTGTTAGTGACGGAGTCTTCCACATTGCATCCGCATCAATCATAAGCGTGGATTTTGTGTTATTTTCCACACCCATGATCGTACCTAAGGTCGAAGACGTATGTAGGTACAATACAAAACTTTAAGAGAGCCGGGGATTTTACATATCACGTGCGTAGATGAATAATAAGAAAGATCCCCATTAGGCGGCCCCAATCACATTCCCCGTCAACACCGCGCTGGGAAGTGCTATTTCTTCCAAGATCATTAGAGTCTTTCAGTGCGACCCACCCTGCAAACAGTTTTAAAAGTGAAAGGTAAATTCATGCAGCCAAGAGTTCGCCCTATATATATATCACTTTATTGACAAACAAGGCGTAGATGTAGACCCTACAGCTGCATGCTGAGAAATACTTGAGGACTGAAGATTCTACACTGTGTGTTTCTGATAAAGTGACTTATATTTATCAGCTGCAATGGCGGCGCAGGCTTGGCTGCACGAGTTTCCCTTTCACTTCGAAAATGAACCTGAAAATGCAGGATATAACCTCCCCAGGAAGGGTTAAACATAAATTGTGTACTTCAGGTGTAGGTGTAAGTGACAAGACACCACCTCAGCAGAGTGGTGTCTTCTCACTTACCCTAGGTACACCCGAAGTATGTACCCATGGTGTTGGAAAGTGATGCACATTTTGACTAGACAACACCCAAATACTTTATCACAATACAACAAAATCGTACAGAACCTCTCTACCATACCTAAGTACTAAGAATATACTTGATGAAGAGTATCTGCACACTCATATTTACCTTGAAATAGCCTGGTGTGTAAATTGATTCTAGTGTGGCTATGAAACCACCGAATGTGCATCACTTTCCGACACCCTGGGTACATAGCAGTTATCCACGCTTATGTAACCAAACAGGCATATGACCTGGGACTCTAGTAAATCACTCTTAATCGTCACTTCTACCATTCCTCACGCGGCGGTTTTAAGTGGGAGATCATGAGACGTTTAAGGGCCAGCTACATTAGTAAGTATGCCTTAGGTTGTTAATGGTAAGCGCTGACCCCCCCACTTCCCCATAAAAAGCGCTAACACTTACCTAGATCTTGTTATCTCTCTTATCAAATAATTGATCACCCTTATACGTTATTAAGGGCTATTTGGCGTCAAGATTATAGCTACTTATATATGTACAAGTAGGGCTAAACCTTCAAGGGGCAGACATGCACCTAGGCCTACGGTACTACTCGGGGCAGGTAAAAAGTACCGGACAATAAAGGTTTTTGGTTCACCAATGGGTGCGCGTACTAGGCGAGAGCTACTGCAAAAAAAAAAGCCCAGAGATAAAACTTGCATTGCCCGGTACTACTTACCTGCCCCGAGAATAAGTATATGCTTACTCTAGAGTACCTACATATATATATATATGCCTAGGGGGCAGAGTAGTACGGTACATATGATCCAGGCCGCCCAGGTGGCCCTCTGTTGTGATAAATTACAGCTACCTTGATCACAGTATTAACTAGGCCCGGCTGAACAACACATTACAGCGCAGGTTTCTTAATACCGTAGGAACTCATGAAATTGGTTATCTCCATACTTGGGTGGCATAAAGCCGGACCAAAGAATGGTGGGCTCGGCACATGAAAGTGCAAATAGCACTTTGCTATCTGAAAAACTGAACAACACATTAGCGAGAGCATCAACTTTAAACTCAACTTCACGGATATGACTTATTCTGTCAGCGCATCTATTGCAAAACCTCGTACCAGTGTTCTGGGAGAGAGAACAGAGAGTGAGCAGAATACTAGAGTGAAAAAACGACGTTCCGGTCCTAAACCAAAACAAATTAAGGACCGTACCTTTAATGCAAATAAATCTTTGAAGCCTATTCAACGGCCAGAGCGTTCTTGGAGTCAAAGTCAAAAGGTCCGGGTACTTGTTTCTTTATACCATCATCGCATTCCAGTCTCAAAGTCAGGAAATGATAGCGAATCCTTCCGTTCTCCAACACAAGCTGAAGCAGCAGATCTTTTTGGAGTACCACAAACAACAATAAGCAACTGGGTCAGAAGACAAAACTCAATAGAGCAGTTAGGTGGAGGAATCAACTTAACTATTCGCACTTCACGGACAGCCAGCATTTGCAGATGGCTTGATTTGGAAACACGGTTGTATCAGCTGTTTTTGGACCGCCGAGAAAAAGGACAAGCGATTAGGAGAGGTTGGTTTAGACGGAATGCAAATACTATTTTTCAAGAACTCTATCCAGGAGCTAGTACTTCAATATTCCGGTTCTCAAATGGATGGTTTGAAGCATTCCTCAGCCGTTATCGAGTCAGTTTGCGTGCTATTACAAAAAAGGCTCAAACAATTCCAAAAGAGTACCAGCAGCTTGTAGTCAACTAGCTGCAATTCAACCATCACAACTCTCAGCCTTTAACTCAATGACCCTTAGTTACTAGCTATCGTGTGCCGGTAGGAGGTGGTTTTTATCGTGTTCAGAGCCATTATACTTTCAGCAACATTTTTAATGTTGACGAGACACCTCTACCATTTGAATATCTTAACGGGCATACATATAATCCTATTGGAGCTAAAACAATATGGGTTAAAGAGACCAAAAGTGGTTGGGATAAATGACAGGCTAGTTTGGTACTTTGTGTTTTTGCAAATGGTATCAATCGGGTTCCTCCTCTTATTATTTTTAATGGAAAAGGTACAAAATATATTAAAGAAAGGGACTTGTACCATCCTGGAGTAATTGTGGAGTTCAACGATAAAGCATACATGAACGATCAACTCTTTTTACGCTATCTCCAATATGACGGAGTAGCGAAGACTAGAAAGCGAGAGATGAAAACGAGGACGCAAGAGAGGAATCGAGGGGCGTAGCCAGGACGAGCAGGAGGACGGAGGGCACCGATGGAGGCTAAGGCAAGAGCAGCAGCCAACGTACGGGCACAAACACAGGCAGGGCAGGGAAAGCGAGGACCACAAGAGGCAATAGGGCGAGGATGAGGAAAAACTATAGGTCTCGCTTGTGAGGCAAGATTGGGCAGGACTATGGCTATGGTTTCTGGGAATAGGAGTATATTCCTATGTATAGAGATAACAGGAAGACGAGACAGAGAGGAAAGAAGGAAAAGACTCAAAGGGAACGTTTACATCAGCTATTTAACATCCTCCCACCCTTATCCGTTATGACTCACATACACCACCCCGTAGAACATCATAGAAACTCAGTATTACCATACCTCGTATTCCTTTCCGCCATCAGACCACTTCTGCTTACGCATGCATCCTGCAACCGAACAAAATAGAAAGAAGTGACATCACCAACAGTCCACCGCATCCACCCTCGCTTAACATTCCCTCTTCCACAGTATTCCTACAATGACTACCGAACAGTCAGGATTAATGCTAAGACACCGGGACATCCAAGACCATATACTGCCTGTACTAGAGGGTCGTCCAAGTCTTTTTGCCCTCGATCATTGCGCATTACACAAAACTCCCGCAGTCCTCGATCTCTTACGTACAAATAATATAATTCCTAGCATGATTCCAGCAGGATGTACAAGCTTGGTGCAGCCACTTGATATATCTATCAATAAACCTATCAAAGAACGAATCCGGGAACTTACAGGCAAAGCTATACTGGATTGCGAGAATAGTGATAGATTTGAAGAGTGGACTATAGGTGATAGAAGGATATTAACTACATCATGTGTGGGTGATGCTTGGTATAAGTTTGTATTGAGAAGCAAGAGATTATTATACAGGCTTTCAGGAAGGTTGGACTGTCATTACCCATTGATAGTAGTGCAGACATCAGCAAAAAATGGGGCTACGTCTTGTGGCGCCTAGGCGCCACAATTGGCAGAAAATGCCCAAGACGTCAAAAACGCCCAAAAATCAATTGCTTACCTGCATCCCCGCGCCCCGGCGCCACAAGATAGTCTTGGTCTCCCAAGACGCATTTTTCGTCTTTAGTCTCCAAAACCTCGTCTTGTACCTTTTGCCAGGCTAGCAGTCATGGCAGAACCTTGACGCTAATTTTATTTGAATTGACGTCATATTGACGATTGGACAGTTCAGGTGATTCACGGTACATCGTTTATTTAATTCTATGTAATCCTATATAATTCTATATACAAGTATATGCCTGCGCGACGGTCTCCGCTCCACCCGCGCGCCTACCCGCGCGCCCACCTCCTACATACAGAAGTCGTCGTTTTGGGGTCTCTATAGCGTCTATTTGGGCGTCACTATAGGCGAGTCCATGGCGTCAATTTGGGCGTGTCCTAGGCGTCGATTTGGGTGTCGATTTGGACGAGTCCATGACGTCGATTTGGGCGTCGATTTGGGTGTCGATTTGGGCATCTCCATGGCGTCGATTTGGGCGTCTCCATGGCGTCGATTTGGGCGTCACTATGGGCGTCTCCATGGCATCGATTTGGGCGTCACTATGGGCGTGTCCATGGCGTCACTATGGGCGTGTCCTAGGCGTCTATTTGAGCGTGTCCATGGTGTCGATTTGGGCGTGTCCATGGCGTCGATTTGGGCATGTCCTAGGTGTAGGTTTGGGCGTCGATTTGGGCGTGTAGGACTTTATATAGACATTAGCATAGGTGTCGGAATATGGGGTAGGGAGATACTCGAGATAGAGATGGAGGTGGAGGTGAACGTGAAGGTGGAGATGGAGGCGGAGGTGAAGGTGGAGATGGAGGCTGAGGCGGCGGCGGGGGTGCTTAAGACCTGGAAACTGCGCCAAGAATAACGTTGATGACAAGAGCTAGTCCTAATCGGGCTTAGTTTGTGTCGGCATATCACTTTTCTGCCAACATATCACATTTTGGAGACGTCAAAAGACGACCTGTCACATTTAGGATGAGCTAAGTCGAGCTTAGACGAGCCAAAAATGACATATTACTTTTGGACGAGCCAAATGTGACCTATCACCTTTTGGAGGCACAAGACGGCACCTGATGCATCCAGACGACGACTTTGGGTATTCTGCGTCTTGGGAGACAAGATGCGTCTTGGCGAGGCCTATTTTTTCCCGATGGACTATGAATTGGATATTAAAGGTTTTGACAAAATCTGTGTCGGAGACTGGAACTGTGAAAAAATAAGTATCCAATCTGATGTACATCACTTTGCCGATGTTAGTAGTATATATGATGATAGCGATGCAGTGGAATTTGTAGCTCATAACGAATAAATTTATTTTTGTAGTCTATACAGTAGATATCTATCACAGCGTGATACGATATCGAGCACGGTTGCAGGAAGAAGGATTAGTCAGGGTTTCTCTTATGTTCTATGGTTTTCGGTTGCAGGGTTCTATGAGCCAACGGCATGCAGGTATTTGTAATGATGGATTTCCTTTGGGTTCTACGGGTTTCTATGGGATGAGTCAGCAATGGGTTTTCAGGGCTATATATAGAGCTCATTCGTTCATACCAGTTTCTCCTTTCTTCTTCACGCAACCTTCCTGTCATCTTAGGCGTCTTTAGTCTTCGTTGGTCTAGAATACATACTATCTCTCTTAGCCATAGTCCAGTCGGTTGTCTGTTTCACGGGACGCCAGGACCACCTTCGCCTTGTCCCTCGCTTCCCGCCTTGGGTCTCCCTGCTCTTCGCTCCCCTCCGTCCACGTCCCCCTGCACCCCGCGTACCCACAGCCCAGCCTTGGTGGATTGCCTTGGCTCGATTCAGTCTCTCGCCCTCGCTTAGCACCGTGATACTAAGGTTGCGTCTTCAACGCCAACCCAAACCACAACCCCACCGCCATGTCACACGAACAAGAAATGACAGACTCGCCCGACTACGACATACTTGAAAGAGACTTAGCCCGCTTGCTCAAGCATATCCCAGAGCACCACCGGCGCGACCGAGGATGCAACGTTCAATCATGGCATCGTTCTTCTGTTGCAGAAGTCATAGCAGAGCTTCGTAACGAACTACACCTAGACAAAGAAGAAGCCGAGGAAGCAACGGAGGCATGGAAGAAAAGGATCACAGAACTGGGACAAGAGTTGGAGGAGGAAGAAGCAAAGGTAACAACCCTCCAAGCCCAAGTCACCACCCTCCAAGAAGAAGTCGCCACGGCGCAACAAGAAACCCGCACCGCCCAGGCCGCACTAGCAGCCAGGCCCCCACCACCAGCAGCAGAACCACCAGCCCCGCCCGCACCTCCTCCTCGTCGCATCAACCGATACCTCCAAGGCCTAACAGTAACCCACCCAGAAGCAAGGGTGGAAAAGTCGGAGAAACTCCTGCAAAAGCAATTCACGGGTGTGAGGAAGGAACTCACTCTTCAAACACATGTTGACACTCAAACTCTTGGGTAATGCCGACCGATACCCCACCCTCCAGAACCAACTCACCTATGCCATCTCGTCTGGGCCCGCAGCCAGTTCATGCCATACCTGACCAACACAGGGGTTAATCTCCCCTCCATGGAAAGGTTTTTTGAGATCTTAACAACAGCCTTCGGAGACCCAGACCAGGTGGGAACGGCCCGCCAGAAGCTCCGAAACATCCGCCAGTACGGACGCTCGTTCTCGGACTACTTTGCCGAGTTCCAACGGTACGCCGCCGACGCCGGATTAGGAGAAGCCGCCAATGTGGAAAGCCTCCTAGCAGGGCTAAACGAGGAACTGACCAGACTTATGGTCCATGAAGACACCCCCGCCACTGTCCTGGAACTCGCTACCATCCTACAACGGTTGGACAACAAACAACAGGCTCTCAACGCTCGCTTCCGTTCCCGCTACCAGTCCTCCGTACCGCCCGCACGCCCTGCCCTCGCCACAGCCCCCGCCACGCCACCGCTCCTCCGCCCCTGCCTGCTCCCGCTCCGCCCGCACCCGATACACCACCTCCGCTTACAGTGGAGGTGTAGGACACCTCATTCGGGAATGCCCACAAGCGCCGCCCCCCAGGAACCCAGCCCCCAGGATAAGGGGAGCGAGGGTAGACATCAGGAATGAAGAGAAGGAAGAAGGAGCCTCCGGCGATGAGGCGTTAAAAGATTTTTCCCTGGACTGAGTGGCTCACTCCAGGGACGGTTTAAGAATTGGTTTAAACTTGCGCTTTCTGGGTGTTCAGTTTCAGAAAAGGATATGGATGGGAATCAATTAGTCGTAACTTGTTCTATTTCTCAAAATAAAGATTCTTTCATCCCATCATATGCCCTCATTGATACTGGCGCCTCAGGATACGCTTTCATAGATAAAGACTTCGTATGCCACCACAAACTTAAAACAATTCCCCTCATTCTCCCCCGACACATAGACGTAATAGACGGTAGACCTATCGAATCAGGGAAGGTCACCCACAAAGTCATCCTCAGCCTGGACATCCACGGACACAAGGAAGAAGCACCCTTCTTTGTCACCCAATTGGGACACTACCCAATAGTTATGGGCCTCCCATGGATGAGAAGACATGCAACAACAATTCTCCCCGCCGCTAATGAAATACAATTTAACTCCTCATACTGTGTTAAATACTGCTCCCTCAATCATAACCGAGTCATCGCACGGGGCATCTCCATCGAACCCCCCACCAAAACCAATATCTCTGCTGTAACCCCATATGCGTTCCACCGTTTACTCAATAAAAAGAGAAAAGGAATGCGACTCTATTCAACTACCCTCAAAGCCTCACGCCTCCTTAACCAACCATCGCATGCTTGTCTCGGTGAAATCAACACCGCAACTTCCTCCACCTCCTTAACGAACCAGACGCTTCCAAACTCCCACCACACCGAGATGAATATGATATCTCTATCGACATCCAGGAAGGCAGAACCGTACCTTTCGGACCCATGTATGGAATGACTCGGTTGGAACTACAGGCACTCAGAGACTACCTAGCAGAATACCTAGCCAGTGGGAAAATCCGCCACAGCACCTCTCCAGCAGGCTCTCCGGTATTATTCGTCAAGAAAGCGGATGGATCCCTCCGGCTCTGCGTTGACTATAGGAAGTTAAATGCAGTCACAGTGAAGAACCGTCACCCATTGCCACTAACGCCGGAAACATTCATGGGCATCTCCGCGGCTAAGTACTTCACTAAGCTCGATCTACGCAACGGGTACCACCAACTCCGAATCAAGGAGGGAGACGAATGGAAGACGGCGTTCAGAACCAGATATGGTCATTTCGAATATACAGTCATGCCATTCGGTCTTACCAACGCACCCGCAGCCTTCCAACACTGGGTAAATGACATGTTACGCCCACACCTGGATCACTTCGCGACGGCCTACCTAGATGACATACTCATCTACTCTGCTACACTGGAAGAACATAAAGTTCATGTTGACAAGATTCTCCGAATACTGGACCAACACGAGGTACATTTAAAACCAGAGAAGTGTGAATGGCATGTCGAAGAAACAATGTACCTAGGATTCGGACTCACGCCTGAGGGAATCAAGATGGATGAAAAGAAGGTCGCCACGATTAGGGATTGGCAAACACCAACCTGTCTGAAAGATGTACAGGAATTCCTAGGCTTCGCTAACTTTTACCGAAGATTCATCTACGCATACTCCAGAGTAGTCTCCCCTCTAACGACCCTCACCAAGACAGGAGTAAAGTTTGAATGGACCGAGAAGACCCAAAGAGCTTTCGACAACCTAAAGATAGCGTTCACCACGGCACCAATACTCAGGCACTTCGACCCCGACCGAGAAATCATAGTGGAAACAGACGCCTCCGACTATGTCTCCGCCGCCATCATGTCACAGAGAGACGACGAAGGTATACTACATCCTGTGGCGTTCTTCTCGAAGAAGCATACCCCGGCCGAGTGCAACTATGAGATCTATGACAAAGAACTACTAGCAATCATCCGAGGTTTTGAAGAATGGAGATACTTCTTGGAAACAGCCTCCTTCCCCATCAAGGTCCTGACGGACCACAGGAACCTTGAGTACTTCATGTCAACAAAGCTATTAAACTGACGACAGACACGTTGGTCAGAGTTCTTACCCCGGTTTGATTTCATTATACAATTCCGACCAGGGAAACAAGGGGGAAAACCGGATGCTTTAACTAGGAGATCGGGAGATCTACCTAAGGAGGGGGATGAACGCCTGGCGTACCAGTACCAGACTGTGTTGAAGAGGGAAAATTTGGACTCTAAGCTAAGTTTGTTCGCGGGTTCTTTGATAAATGAATCCGCTGAAGGAACGCCCACCATCCAGGAGTTACTTATTATTGCTTACCAAGAAGATAGTTTTCCGAATAAAGTCCTTACCATGCTGAAAGACGGCACCAAACAATCAAAACAAATCTCACTCGCCGAATGCGCCGAAAACGAAGACGGGCTTCTCCTGTACCGCCGAAAACTCTTCGTACCAGAACATGAGGAGCTACAACTCAGACTCCTACAAGAATACCACGATAAACCATCAGCAGGACACCCAGGAAGGGCCAAAACACTTGAACTCCTCAGCCGCGAATATTATTGGCCAAACATGCGAAAATATACTGACCGCTATGTTATGAATTGCCACACCTGCCGAAGAAGTAAAGCAAACCGCAATGCACCTCAGGGAGTCCTCCGCCCTCTCTCAGTACCCAAACTACCATGGTCGGACGTATCAATGGACTTTGTTACCGGCCTCCCCCTCAGCAACTGCATCCTCGCCGACCGCCTCACAAAAATGAGACACTTCATCCCATGCATTGAAGAATCAGGAGCCAGAGACGTCGCCAGAATGTATTTGGAAAACGTGATGGAAACTCCATGGCCCGGAAAAGATTGTGTGTCGATCGTACCCAATTCACCTCGGAATTTTGGAAATCACTCTGCGAACGACTGGAAATTTCCCCCCGCTTCTCCACGGCCTTCCACCCTCAAACTGACGGCCAAACTGAAAGAATCAATGCCATCATGGAACAGTACCTTCGAGCCTATGTCGACTACCAACAAGACAACTGGGCTGACTACCTACCGATGGCCGAGTTCGCAACAAACAATCATGTATCGGAATCCACTAAACTCTCCCCCTTCGAAGCAAACTATGGGCGACACCCCCGAATGACCTTTGGCCCTCTCCACCATGGTGCCACTACCAACGAGGACCAAGCTAACACTATGGCAAGAGATATGTCAGAAGTGTTTGACTTCCTTCGAGCTGAGATGTTCAGAGCACAGAAAATCCAGGAAGAATCAGCCAACGCTAGCAGAACTCCGGCCCCTCATTACGCCATCGGAGACAAAGTATGGTTATCTACCAGGAATTTACTCACTAAGAGGCCTTCGAAGAAGCTGGACTGGAAACAGATCGGCCCGTACCCCGTCTCCCGTGTTGTCAGCCCCTACGCCCCATGAAAGCTCACCCTACCCCCATCAATGAAAGTCCACCCAGTCTTCCACGTGTCGCTACTGTCCCCTGCGGCCCATGACCCTGTCCTGGGCAACTACAGCCCCGCCACCACCTGTCGAGATAGAAGGAGAACAGGAATGGGAGGTCGATGCAATCCTAGACTCTCGCAAACGAAGCGGGCGATTGGAGTACCTCGTCCGATACACGGGGTATGATGAACCTTCATGGCAACCCCATGATGACCTAGACAACTCCCCCGAGTTAGTTAAGGACTTCCACGAACGCTACCCACGTAAGCCTAAGAGGACTTAGGCCTCAGAGGGGGACCTAATATCTATCACTATCACGGCGTGATACGATATCGAGCACGGTTGCAGGAAGAAGGATTAGTCAGGGTTTCTCTTATGTTCTATGGTTTTCGGTTGCAGGGTTCTATGAGCCAACGGCATGCAGGTATTTGTAATGATGGATTTCCTTTGGGTTCTACGGGTTTCTATGGGATGAGTCAGCAATGGGTTTTCAGGGCTATATATAGGGAGCTCATTCCCTCGCTTGTAGGATTTCTCTTCTTCTCCTTTCTTCTTCACGCAACCTTCCTGTCATCTTAGGCGTCTTTAGTCTTCGTTGGTGTTACGGGGCGAAGCGGAGACTATATCTAAACAAGCCAAGGTTCACAACCGAGGCGAGGACGAGGACGCGAGACGAGGAGCAACGAGGAAGCTACTTAACCGAGAAGCAAGGTCGTGGGGCAGAGAGTCCAAATGGCTGTGCGTACGAAGTGATGTAGACGGAGATACCAGTAGAAGACACGAGCAGCGGTCATGGACTAAGGGTATAGCTAGCGAGGAGACTATGGTAGAAAAGGCGAAGACGAAGTAGCACAAGAACGAGGATGACTAAGGGTAGTGACGTATTCTATTCGGAGAACGAGGAACAAGTAACAACTAAAGAAACTAGAACGTAGAGTTGATAACAGGAAGGTTGCGTAGGAAAGGAAAGAAGAGAAAAGACAAAGGAAAGGCTCGTAGCCGACTATATATACAGTTCCTAATCCCTGTCCAGGGATGACTCATGACTCGTGTGACGGAAACCCATAGAAACCCAAAGAGAAATCCCGAACCCGAGAAACATTCTACGATATCCTTTCCTCCGCAGTAGCTCGTGAAAGTGCCCGTGATAGATTAGGTCCTCCTCCAGGCCTAACTCCTGGTAGGCTAGGCTTTAAATGAAACCTGTCGTGGAAGTCTTGCACTAGTTAGGGGCATGTTCTGGGTCGAGGGTTGCCACGATGGCTCGTCGTAACCCAGGTATCTAACCAAGTATTCTAAGCGGCCGTAGCGTCGGCGTGAATCCAACACGGTGTCGACCTCCCATTCCTGTTCGCCTTCAATTTCCACAGGAGGTGGCGGGGTGTATTGTTGACCTGGGACGGGGTTGTTGGCAGCGAGGGACAAGAGCGAGACATGGAAGACCGGGTGGATCTTCATTGAAGCGGGGAGACTGAGTTCGTAGGCGTAAGGACTAACCATTCTCTTGACGGTATAGGGGCCGATGCGCTTCCAGTCGAGTTTCTTCGAGGGTCGCCTGGTCTCAATGTTCCTAGTTGAGAGGAAAACCTTATCGCCTACGGCGTACCTGGGGGCGGGAGTCCTATTTGCGTTTGCTGAGTCTTCTTGAATCTTCTGAGCCCTAAACATTTCATCGCGTAGGAATTCGAAGATTTGTGCCATGTCCCTAGCCATACCGTTGGCCTGATCTTCCTTGGTCTTGGTACCATGCTGTAGTGGTGCAAACGACATTCTTGGGTTCCTCCCATAGTTTGCCTGAAATGGAGAGAGCTTGGTGGTTTCGGAGACGTGGTTGTTGGTTGCGAACTCTGCCATAGGTAGGTACTTGGCCCAAGCATCCTGCTGGTAGAAACATAAGCCGGAGGTATTGTTCCATGATTGCGTTGATCCTCTCCGTTTGCCCGTCCGTCTGGGGGTGGAAGGCAGTGCTGTAGCGGGGTGCGATTTCTAGCCTATTGCAGAGGGTCTTCCAGAATTCTGCCGTGAACTGTGTGCCGCGGTCGGAGACTATTGTTTCAGGAGGCCGTGAAGTTTCCAGACTGATTCTAAGTACATGTTGGCCCCGTCAATCGCATTGGCCTCCTCAGTACAAGGTATGAAGTGGCGCATCTTGGTTGGTCGATTAAACGACAACGAGGATAGCATTAAACCCATTGCTCCCTGGGAGTCCTGTAACGAAATCCATTGACACGTCGGACCATGGGCCTTTGGGTACTGAGAGTGGGCGGAGGACTCCTTGTAGTGCATTACGCGAGGCCTTGCTGCGGGAACAGGTGTTACAGTTCAGGACGTAGCGGTCAACGTATTTCCTCATATTGGGCCAGTAGTAGTTGCGACTGATGAGTTCGAGGGTTTTTGCACGTCCTGGGTGTCCGGCGGAGGGCTTATCGTGGTGTTCCTGTAGTAGGCGCAGTTGGAGTTTGTCGAGGTCGGGGACGTAGATCGCGTTCCTGTAAAGCAGGAAGCCTTCCTCCGTTTCCGTACATTCCGCTGATTTTCTTGGAGTGCTTAGTGCCGTTACGAAGCATGGTAAGGACTTGGTGGGGGAAACTGTCAACTTGGTAAGCTTGGGTCAATAATTCTTTTACAGTGGGCGTTCCTTCAGCGGATTCATTTAACAAAGAACCCGCGAACAAACTTAGCTTGACTCCTGCATCTAAATTCCCCTTCTTCAACACGACTTGTGACTGGTGCGTGAGGCGTTCATCCCCTTCCTTAGGCAGGTCTCCTGACCTCCTGGTGAGTGCGTCCGGTTTTCCTCCTTGTTTTCCTGGCCTAAATGTGATGACGAAATTGAAACGAGACAGGAATTCAGCCCATCGGGTCTGGCGGCGGTTGAGGAGCTTGGTTGACATGAAGTATTCCAGATTCCGGTGGTCGCTAAGGACTTTGATTGGGAACTTAGATCCCTCTAGGTTTGAGCGCCATTCCTCGAAGCACCGGATGACCGCCAGTAGTTCCTTGTCATAGATCTCGTAATTGCATTCCGCTGGCGAGTGTTTCTTAGAGAAGAAAGCCACTGGGTGCAGGATCCCTTGATCATCGTATTGGGACATAATCCCCGCGGAGACATAGTCGGAAGCGTCGGTCTCTACTATGGTCTCTTTCTCGTAGTCAAAGTGTGCCAATATCGGGGCCGAGGTAAATGCGTCCTTAAGCTTCTGGAATGCCTCTTCTGCCTTTGGGGACCAATGGAACTTTACGTCCTTCTTGGTTAATGCCGTGAGCGGGGAGACAACTCTGGAGTACGCGTATATGAATCGCCGGTAGAAATTCGCAAAACCTAAGAACTCTTGGACTTCCCTAAGTTTGGTGGGTGTTTCCCATCCCGTTACCGCTGAGACCTTGCTAGGATCCATCTTGACGCCTTCAGGGGTGATGATCAGACCGAGGTATTTAGTCTCCTGGACATAGAACTCGCACTTCTCTGGTTTGAGGTGGACATCGTGGATCTGTAGAACTTTGAGGATTTGCTGAACGTGTCGTTTGTGTTCCTCCAAAGTTTCCGAGTATATCAGGATATCGTCCAGGTAAGCCGTGGCGAAGTGGTCGAGGTAGGGGCGGAGCAGATCATTCACCCAGTGTTGGAATGTGGCGGGGGCATTGGTTAGGCCGAAGGGCATAACATTGTACTCGAAATGGCCGTAACGGGTCCTAAACGCGGTTTTCCACTCGTCGCCTTCCTGAATCCTGATCTGATGGTATCCCCACCTAAGATCCAGCTTGGTATAATACTTGGCCTTGGAGAGGCGGGACAGTGTCTCTGGTATGAGGGGGAGGGGATGGCGGTTCTTGACAGTAATCTCATTGAGCTTCCTGTAGTCCACACACAAGCGAAGGGATCCATCAGCCTTTTTGACGAATAGGACGGGGGCACCGGCGGGGGACTCTGAGTAACGGATGAACCCCTTTCCTAGGTTTTCTGTGATATAGTCCCGTAAAGCTTGCAACTCTGGTCGTGACATTCCATACAGTGGTCCAAAGGGAGGTTCCTTCCCGTCCTGGAGTACAATCTTGAGGTCGTGGGGGCGGTGGGGCGGCAGAGACTCCTGGAACAGCAGCCTGAACTGCGACAATTCCCTGGACGCGTTTGCCAGAGGGTCGGGATTCGGTTTCTCCTGGAAACCGTTAATGGAGCGGAGGGCGCAAAGTGTGGTTCTGGCGGCGGCGAGGCTCTGACAGGACTGCCCGATGGCCGCGATGTGTATCAGTGGGCTATCGGGGGGCGAGATCGAGATTCCTTTTGCCGTAACCGGGGAGCGGGAGACCGAGCAGTTCTGGGTGCAGAAATCAGAGTCGAAAATGACCTGATTTGTCTTGGGGCGGAGGGCGAGGTCGTGGTGGCGCATCCAGGGAATACCCATGACGATGGGGTAGTGTCCCAGCAGTAACGAAGAACGGAGCGGTTTCCTGGTGTCCATGGATGTCTAGCGAGAGCCTAGCGATATGGGTGATCCTTCCTGACTCTATCAACCTGCCGTCGATTACCTCGAGTAGGCGTGGTTTCTTCAGGGGTGTCAGGACGAGGCCGTGCTTGGTTGCGAAGTCCTGGTCAACAAATGCGTATCCTGACGCCCCCGTATCTATGAGGGCGTAGGTAGGTACGAAGGAGGCAGAGTTCTGGGCGACGGAGCATGTGACGACGAGTTGGTCCTCAGACATCTTGTCCTCGGATACAGCTGCAGCGGAGACGACGAAGGTGGTGGCGGGACTAGCCCTTTGGTTTGCCATTTTCACCAAAGGGGCTGACCTTTTAGCGCCCGGCTTAGTCGATACTTGTTCAACTGGTTTGTTCTTAGCTGTCAAGTCTGGGGTCCTGGGATCGGGCGAGTGGCGGTGGTGAGGTGGTCAGCGGGCGAATGGGGGATGGGAGGTGGTGGAGTCAGATGCGAGATGGCGGCGGAGGTCGGCGATGGTGGCGTTGGCCTGGAATTCCCAGGCTTTCGCAACGGAGGTGATGTGGCGGATGTCTTTTTCCGCGGCGGCGAGGTCGGAGTCGGCGGTGGCAAGGGCGTCTTGGTGGAGCGCCAGGCGGTACCGAAGTTGTTCTTCTTCGGCCAGGGATTCTTCAACCTCGAATGTGAGGTTGGCAATTTCTTGGTTGAGGTCGGCGATGACCTCTTCATGGGCCGTGCATACGGCAGGTTCCTGTGGTGCGGGGGTGTCGGGAGGTTGGTCAATCTGACCAGGCATTCTGAGATGAGGCTGTGGGCCTCCGTGAGTTCAGGACCGCAGTCCTCATCGGTGGAGTAGTGGGCGTAGTGCCCATTCAGCAAAGCGCCGAGGCCTTGACGGGGACGGTGGCTTCGGCTGCAGGGCGGCCGATAGTGTGATGGGCGAGGTGGTCACGGGCGCGAATGATAACGGTGTCGTGTGCGGGGTGGGAGACGTCGGTGGTGGGTGCCCCAATATGGAGCTGCCCGGCAAGGGGTTGGGTGAAGGTGGCCTTGGCCCAGTGGGCTTCAGCACGCTTGAGCTTATATTTCAAAGCATACTGACGGAGGACATGGACGGAGGGGTCGGGGCCAACACGGTGGCCCATGTTAAACCAGTGGGCTTGGGGGACGAGGCGAGGTAACAGAATCCCTTCCGTTCGGAAAGAAACATTCGAGGACCGTGGAGTAGGCGAGGGTGGCGACAGTCCTCATTGGGGACGTCAGCTGAGTCGACCATGGTGGCGACGAGGCTAAGCGGCGAGGTTGGTGTTGTGAAGGTTGGCGTGGGAGGCGCAACCTTAGTGTTCTGAGCGGAGACTATATCTAAACAAGCCAAGGTTCACAAGGCGAGGCAGCGAGCGAGGAGCGAGAAGCTTGAGAAGCAAGGTCGTGGGGCAAAGAGTCCAGATGGCTGTGCGTACGAAGTGATGTAGACGGAGATACCAGTAGAAGACACGAGCAGCGGTCATGGACTAAGGGTATATTAGCGAGGAGACTATGGTAGAAAGGCGAAGGCAATGTAGAAACGAGGATGACTAAGGGTAGTGGCGTATTCTATTAGGAGAACGAGGAACAAGTAACAACTAAAGAAACTAGAGCGTAGAGTTGATAACAGGAAGGTTATGCGTAGGAAAGGAAAGAAGAGAAAAGGAAAGGCTAAGTAACGACTATATATACAGTTCCTAATCCCTGTCCAGGGATGACTCATGACTCGTGTGACGGAAACCCATAGAAACCCAAAGAGAAATCCCGAACCCGAGAACCCATTCTACGATATCCTTTCCTCCGCAGTAGCTCGTAGTACGCCGTGATAGTTGGTCTAGAATACATTCTATCTCTCTTAGCCATAGTCCAGTCGGTTGTGCTGCCCCCACGGGGACGCCAGGACCACCTCCGCGCACCTTCGCCTTGTCCCTCGCTTCCCGCCTTGGATCTCCCTGCTCTTCGCTCCCCTCCGTCCACGTCCCCCTGCACCCCGCGTACCCACAGCCCAGCCTTGGTGGTTTGCCTTGGCTCGATTCAGTCTCTCGCCCTCGCTTAGCACCGTGATAATCACGGCGTGATACGATATCGAGCACGGTTGCAGGAAGAAGGATTAGTCAGGGTTTCTCTTATGTTCTATGGTTTTCGGTTGCAGGGTTCTATGAGCCAACGGCATGCAGGTATTTGTAATGATGGATTTCCTTTGGGTTCTACGGGTTTCTATGGGATGAGTCAGCAATGGGTTTTCAGGGCTATATATAGGGAGCTCATTCCCTCGCTTGTAGGATTTCTCTTCTTCTCCTTTCTTCTTCACGCAACCTTCCTGTCATCTTAGGCGTCTTTAGTCTTCGTTGGTCTAGAATACATTCTATCTCTCTTAGCCATAGTCCAGTCGGTTGTGCTGCCCCCACGGGGACGCCAGGACCACCTCCGCGCACCTTCGCCTTGTCCCTCGCTTCCCGCCTTGGGTCTCCCTGCTCTTCGCTCCCCTCCGTCCACGTCCCCCTGCACCCCGCGTACCCACAGCCCAGCCTTGGTGGTTTGCCTTGGCTCGATTCAGTCTCTCGCCCTCGCTTAGCACCGTGATAATATCAGGTTGTGGAGTATTAGTATTATGAACTCCAACGGCACTTGAAGTTTTACTATTGGCCTACTCACTGCGCCGAGCCCTGCACCTTCCTGTGCCGAGCCCACCTTTCTCTGGTCCGGCTTTATGCTACCCAAGTATGGAGATAACCAATTTCATGAGTTCCTACGGTACTAGGCCCAGTTAGGGTTAGGGTTATGTGGTTTAATTCATAATTGTAAATTATGCAGCCTCACGGTTATGGCAATAGGGTTAGGTAATATTTACGTAGCGAGGACGTCGAAAGTTTCATTAGGTAATTTAAAATTCCTCTAAGCTGTTCAAGCGATCGCGATTCGCCCAATAGAGTAATTTTTTTCTTTCCTACTGTGTATCACAAAAGCTCAACGGGGCGGACTGAGACCGCAGGGTGAATACTACTTTCTTATTTTTCGAAGTGGTGTTGATCATCAAATGAGCCTCAATATTAATCACAGCCACCAAAAGAGTAAATTTACCCCTTCAGATATCCTAAGTTTTGATAGGATGTTCTGATGAAGAATGAGAATTACCTAGGGAAGCAGGTAGCCTATGCGTTACAGGCAAACAGCTGTAATTGTTATACTTGCCAATTTTTAAGTTTAGGACGAGTTGTATTTTCATCGTAAACTAAACTTGAAGATTTGGCAAGTAAGAGTTGTTGAGGTATGTAGAGTGGATCCGGCCGCCAAGATACCGTAGTTTGTTTCTATTAGCCTGGAACTCAGAGCCGTTTGAGTGCATAGATTCTCACTCGATAACACGTGGTTCAGTCGTTGCTGCGCCGGGCCAGCCAGTGGTTGGCTACCAGGTAAGCCAACGACACCCCACCACCTCACCATCGACCTTTATCCAGCTAGACATGAACAATAAACAGACACCCAAACTTCTAATCCTTTTCACAATTGGCCGCCGCCCGTTATCGTGGAATAAACCGTCATATCGAATTAAGGCCCCGATCACTTCCCCAGCTAGAGGTCCGAACGCATATCTTTGTATCTCAAAGGCGCTCTTGATCAATAAATTCACCCTTACTGATTGGTACTAATCGGCCACTATTCTCAATTTCGTTGCTCTACAATACCCGAGAATCTCACCATAGTTCGATTTCTAAGAGCCCGTCGAGGGATTATCTACCCAGTTTGAGAGGGATAACAGCCCCATTCATCACCAATAAGCTAAAATCCAAAACACATCCCATATCTCCAAAAACACCGTTCTGGAAACCTAACTCTTGCAATACCCCAACTGGACTCCAGGACGATTTAAAACCGAACCTCCCACAGACCATGTGACGGCCACAGACTCGTGAGATCATAGACCTCAAACTCCACCACCACTCCACATTACAACTGTCCAATGGCGCATAGGCCATCTAGATGAGACGGGGCGACTTCAGTTAATACCCCGCATTTCTTGAAACGCTTGACCTTGGCAACACAACCATGACACCACGCTCATTGAGGTAGCTGGGTATGTACTGATAGACACACTTGCACAAAAGCCGATATAAAAACCCCTCTTCCCCGTCTCTCAGAATCCCTCACCAGCTCTCGCTCTTTACTCTACAATACTCACTAGAGCTGATCAACCTCCAAATCCTGCAGTGCAGACAATAATTAATTCTTCTCTTCTCCATCGCCCGCCTCGTCCTCGAGCGCCACCCTCGCCTTCCTCGTCCCCAACCACGAGGCATCTAAAGCGAGATGCGGTAAACAAATAAACCACCACCATTGACACTCGCACTGGGCGATGCTGTCGGAATGACTAGAAAATAACCAAGTGCATTCGCTGGCGAAAACGGTTGGGAGTTAGTTGGGTGGGAGGGAGGAGATCCGGATGGAGGGTTTGTTACTTGATGTTGGTGTTTAGTGTTTTTTTGTGAATTAATAACTTCTTCTTTCTCCCGTTTGCGTGTTTGGGGTGATTAGTTTTTTTTTCTCTTCTTCCTCTTCTTTTTCTTCCTCTTGTTCTTGTTCTTCTTCCTAGTTGGTTTCCTGATGGATTACTTTAGGGTTTTAGTGTGCTGAGTGGAGTGGAGTGGGGTGGGGTGGGGTCGAGTTTGAGTTAAGTTTGGGTTTGTTCGTTCTTCCTTTTTGCTTTTCTTCCTTTTTGCTTTTCTTCCTTTTTGCTTTTCTTCCTTTTTGCTTTTCTTCCTTTTTGCTTTTCTTCCTTTTTCTTTGACATGGAGTTTACAGGAGTCTGGTTTTTGATCTAGTACTTGTTTGGTTTTTGATTCTTGATTTTCGTTTTTACTTTATTGGGTATTTTTTATGCTTGCTGTTTGATACGTTCTACTCTGGACCCTGGTGGGCCTTGTTTGGTGTTTGCATTTTTTTTTCTTTTTTTTCTTTCAAAAAAATTCCCAACTGAACGATTTCTGCATCCTCAACATTGCATTGCGCTGTTCTATGCTATGCAATGCGGGGGATGTCAAGTTGGGACCGGGAGCGGGGGCGGGGGGTTGTTTGCGGATAGTCCTTAGTTTTTAGTTTCAATTAAGCGATTCTATTAGCCACTTATGATTACTCGAGCGCCAATGCAGAACATCTCTCGCGTGAATTGAGGATTGGATACGTGCATGTAGCATCATGTATATCCTGCGCTCAATCTTAAAGGTGATTACGACAAAAACGTCAAGTTACGTATGTATCATGTTCAGCCAAGATTCCAAAGCATGACCCACACTCCAAGCCCTGCTGGCGGCCAATAATAGGGCGGCCTGCCTGTTTTAACGGGTGTCGCTCCCAAGCATAGTCAACCATTGTGCCTACATGTAGGTCTATATATATGTTCTGTACATGTAGTATACACACATCGGGGGCACAGAGGTTTTTTAGGCCATAGTTTATACTGCATGCCGTGTTTTGTACCTTTAACAAATACAGTTGATTAAAAAAAAAAAAAAAAAGTAGTATACACACATATGTGACTATTTGATATGTATATAAGACGCCTCTGTTGTATCCAAAGTTGGTTGTACCCCCTGGCCTAGTAATACAAGCAGATTCGGAGGCTTGCTGATGCCGTTTCCTGGAAGGGTAAGATTACGCCATTCGCCCCGCTAAATTTCCTTGTTGCAAGATCTCTATTGGCCATTGCACTTTCCTTCAGGGCAACAACCTCACCAAATTTAGGGTCCCGAGTCTACAAATTTCACCAGGCCAGGGAATAGCTAGACCTGCGCTGCTACGTCCTTTACTTACCCCTTGGATCGACGTATGGGACATTTGGAGAATCTCTCTCATGCATAAACCTGCGAACTTCGTGGCACATTTAGGGTATTCTAGAGACTGCTCTGCTTATCCGGGCTTCTTTACAGCTAGAACTTCTGCAGATCCTCCAAACGCCCTATATATGTGCGTCCAAGAGATATACATGGTTCAAATTATAAAATTGCTAAGACTATCGGATACGAGTGATGGCTTATGATCTAGACCCTCATCTAGACTTAATAGTAAGTTAATTAGTAATTGCGTACTCCCCCCATCGCGTCAAGGATATTACTGGGGGGGCGGGGGGGCGAAAAACAATTGGCTGCTGATTCCACTGTATAATACCCTATCTACAGTCTCTACAAACTACACCTTCACATAAGTAGCATGCATCCCATGTAGTCTACCCGGATGCAACCAGGGGTAGTGGCAGCCGCAGATGTTACCAGTCGCATTTTGAATATTTGGCAAGTAGACGTCCCCCTTCCTCTCTGCGCCTCACAACTCAGACTTGCACAAAGACCGAGTGACAATCCATGATTGGGCTCGGCCTCCGGGACCCGGCTGTAACACAATTGTAATCGGTCAGCCGCGGGGTTGGAGTTGTTTCAAACTGCACTTGCTCACTCACCCACTCACCCACTCACTCTCTCCCTCATTCCCGCGAAAAACACCTTCTGGCGCGAGCTGGGCCGCGACAGATCGTGCACACCCTGCATAAAAATATCTATGCGGTTACCCCTGAACCTCAATATATGCAGGTACGCCCCATGGCCGGAATGAAATTGTAATGTGAAGTACATAAGTAGGAAACAAAAGTATGACACATAGAAACGAAAGTGCATTTGCACATGACAGTCCTCGCTTTAATCCACGAAAGCGAGCACGGAAAAGTAGAAACGAGTAAATGAAAGGACAGAACGAAACTGAGAAGAAAAAAAAGAGACCCCACTGAAAAACCCCAAATACCGACCCTACCATACCCTACTCGAACCCCAAAATGCGTAGAAAAAAGAGAAAAGAAAAAATAAGAAAAGCATAATAAACAATCCCTTCTTTAGAAAGCCTGTCGGGGCTTCCTGGTCAGATAAAAAAAAAGATAAAGGTAAAATGAAAATAAAAAAGAAATCCCTCTGCACGATATTTACAACCCACCAATTACCTATTTACCGGCCAAAGCAGTAGTAGTATTTAAAGCCTAGGCCGTCGACGGCGCCCTAACAAAGTACTCCGAAACCGGTCTCTGCGGCGGCAGCAGCCTCTTCATCTCATAGACGGTAACATTTGTATTCTTCGCACACGTCTCAATAGCCTGTGTCGAAATCCATGTCTGCCGTACATGAGACTCCATATTCCTCAATATCGTCCTGCCCCGGCCGTAGCCACAAGATCAGCAACCAGAACTAAAAATCACTCCAGAAAAAAAAAGTTCTATTTATAGGTAGTCATGTGAAAACATACTCATGGTCCATTCCCAGAGCCAATTCAAAGATCTCCCTAACCCTTCCAAATCTACTCAGTTCCGCCATCACACCCCGCTCTTTCAGCGGCCACACGAGGCTCTGAAGCATCCCACGTACACCCCCGTAGGCGGGCTCGATACCGCTCCGAAGTTCCTCTAGGCTCCGGGCATACTCGCGGAGGGGCTCATCAATGGTTGAATTAAGTTTCTGCAGCGCGGGGGACTCCTGGACGGAGTCCGTGTACTCCTGGAGGGCGAGGGTGAATTGCTGGAGGAGGTGGAGCTCTAGTAGCAGATGTGAACGGGAAAGATGCGCACGGTGGACACTGGTGAGGTAGGTGTAGAAGAGAGAGAGAAGTTTGGAGAAGGCGTAAATTATTATCAGGGCAGAGGCCGCAATCGAGAGAACGTCAGTCATGGTTTGTGTTGGGTTTTATAACGTTATGTGTTTCGGGAAAGTTTGAATTATGTGTGTTGTAACTGTCAGGTGGATATGGCCGTTCGTTATGAGGAAGGAGGGGGAGGGGGGTGGTAGAGGGAGTAAGCAGGTACATATGCGACCTCTTGGGGGGAGGGGGGGCACTCAGTGCAGCCTTGTTAAGGCTCACACAACGCGTGAGTACAGACGTTTGTGTTTATCCCGATGATGCAAAGTTGTCGCATTCTTTTTTTTTTCACGGACCTTTTGCGCGCTTATGGTGTCCCGGGCCCGATTGAACGTTTAAAGGCTATTCCTGTCTCTGTCTCTCTAGCTCTCTGTTTTTGATATCGCCGTCACTGACTACATGCATGTATCTACTGTTCTGAGGGAATGAGAGGGGAGAGTGAGAAAAGAATTATTAAATTGGAACATCGATGATCACGGGAGAGTACGTGCGCGTGTTGTTTGTGTCTTTTTTATTTTATCTTCTCCCTTTTTTTTTTTTTCTCGCGGCGGTACTTTGTTGTGTTCTGTTTTAAACATGACCGCTGCTGTTTCTGTAGATGTGCATCTCCCCATCCCCCCATCCTGTTCCCAAGGCGGCGGCTACCCCCCATGTGTGACATGAGTGCGCACAGACCTTTCGAATCCAAGAAACTGTATTCTTGCCACGAAGGGGGCGGGGGAAGAAAACTGATTGGTCAATGGCCCTGCCGTTTTTATCATATTGTTTACTTTAGATCAGGAACGAAAAAAAACCCCTGATTGCGAGTGATATCTCATGAGCATTTGCAGGCACAAGTGGGTGAGTGAAGGTATATACGTACTTTTACGAGGTAGGGGGCATTGTCTATTATCATTCTCACCCCACCCACAATATAATATAGTATTCTCACGTTATTATTCCGGATGTTTGTTCTACATACCTCACAACGGGACAGTGTTAAAGATCCCAGTCGTTCGAGAGCCCGAGAGCCCGGTAGCAGGATTTTCGTAAGGGAACCGACATCGGTCGTGGAGAACGGGAGTGTGGAGTGCTTTTCTTTGGACCCATGGCGGGCCCCATTGCAAAAGACACCACTATTCGCACGGCACGGTGGCCCCCACGAGCCGTGACGGATTGATGTACAAGTGCACGTCCGTTCCCGGATAAGTAAAATACCGGGAGAGAGAGAAAAAAGAGGAACGGCTTTGCCCGTTGATTCAACCCGTGGAAGCGATTAGAACAAATGTTTATGTGTGATCCGCTCGTGGCCGTTTCGCTCGGAAAATGGCTCATCCATGAGCCAATGACGAAACAAAACTGCTGTTTGGAACAGTGGGTAGAGGAATGTGTGATGCCATATGCTGGTATGGAAATAGTGTACTAAAGAATCAATGAACGGATGATTCCTTAGATGTCTCAATATAAATCACGGTCACGAATATAAAGATAAGCTGAGGTTGAACGAGTTGGGATTGAGAGGTGGGATGCCGTTGAGCCGAAAAGGATAGCAGCGGTTACACACTAGATGACTGGCGCCCTGCTCGCAGCCCTACGGAGTGCAGCGTAGCTACAAGCACGAGACAAGTAAGTTGTAAGACATGCAACAGTTTCCAACCAACGTCCTAATACACAGCTAGCCGGGAAGATATCCCATCTGAGACCCAACACTCAAGCTCTCGATCTCCCTTATAGAAACCTCCCAATTTCCGTCACCCATCCCACAGTACTCACTTGTTTGTGTTGTTTGTTTGTTGGGTTCCCTAATAATTACCACAACGCGACAAGATCTACATCCGCTGGTTCATTCTGTTTTTAGCCTATCCTAGCTATGGAGCTTTAGAGTAGGCATCTCCCGTCGCGTTGGGTGCGAGATCGTCATTTCCACGTTTTTTTTTTTGCTCATTCTACGCGCTTAACCTATCACTACATCAATCATGACGGGTTAGGAAGTTCTACTAATTAGGGTGGTCTCACTTCTAGTTATCGCGGTATTACTTGCCTGCCTTTTCCCCAACAGCACAAAACCACCACCACCACCACCACTTTGATATATTATACCTGGCCTCCTGCCTAGCTACTAATGGATTCAAATTAGGTATGTCTATTAATCTATTATCGGGGGCGTCATCTCCACGTATTTTTTAATAGACACGGGTCTCCATATATAGGGAGAATCATATATATGTCGAACTACAATACTAGTTACTTATCTATAACCAGCGGTTTGAGCCCTGCTGGCTACATGATATAAGCTGACCGTGGAATCTGGAGTAGGGAGGTGAGGAGGCGATGCGTATAGTTCGATCATAGCGTCTACCAGAGAAGCAGAGATAATTAGTCATGTGGGAAATGATCATCTTGTGATCGAAGGGATGTAGTTCTCGCCACGAACGGCTGAGGTTGAGGTTGAGGTTGAGATTAGGGTTCATACTCTTCACCCAAGCTTGTTGGTAATTGACGTAATCTGGGAAGTACAGGGAAAGATCTTAGTTGGGTAATTGGAGTGTCTGCCCATGTTTCTTATCTAATATCGACATGTTTCTGATCAAGAAATAAACCTAAACATGTCTCTCAGTAATGTCGGCCCTTTCCCTCAATCAAATATTCCCGTGCTATTCAAGTCACCCGCCAAGAGCTCTCAGTCAAAGGGGGGGAGCGCTTGGAAGTAATCCTAGTGGTATGACCCCTGTCCTCCAACCCTTCAAGAAAGTTCGATATGATCTCCAAGCTCCTCATCTCTCTTTTTGGAACCGACTCTCCACTCGAGCCAAATATTTGGACTACATGACGCTCGACTCATTTAGTAGGTAAGTTGGACATGGGCTTGCGTGATTAGGGTGTGTTGAAGCTAGGCAGTAACTCAGACTTTGTGCCCCAAATTCCTCATGAGGTTATGTTGGCCTTAAGTTTAGGGAGAAGCGTGGGGGTCGTTTGAGGAGCTTCTAGTGTGCTTTCTTAAGTTTCTGGGGGTTGGAGATTTCGGTTGATGTTTTTGCGTGCATGTATCCGCGGCCGAACGAATATATGATGATAGTGCAGGCTAGTTGTGAGAAACCGCTGAAGATACATGTAGCCATCTTCACAAACTAAGATTTTATATATATGTATATATATCTTTACTAAAGAATCAAACAGACCCCAGAAAAAAAGTAAGGAAAAATACAGGCTAATCAAATTAAATCCATAAAAACATGAATGCGGTCGAGTACTCCCGTGGCTCGAGGGTCCCATTAAAAAAAAAAACTGAAAAATGTTGTTCAAGTGCCCCTAAACCTCTGGTCCCAGCGACACTAGTAGTAGAGCCAAAAGCACATGTAGCTACCCCGATATGTTGTCATCATCGCTGCCTATATTCTCGATTATACCCCATTTCAAAAAAAATATCCCCGTGTCTCTCATTTCCATTATAAATTGCTATATCAACTGCCGTGTCCCCCCACTCATCCACAATATCTATATCAATGCCACCATCAATAAGTATTGGAATAACCTCCCCCTGATTAAGATCTTCCTGAACTACCCAATGAAGGGCTGTTTGCCCTTTAACGTCCACAGCGTTTATGTCTGCCGCTTTCTTGAGAAGAAATTGTACTAACGCCTTGTGATCAAATTTTGCAGCGTGGTGTAAAGGAGTGTCATGATAGCTGCCTTTAGCAGACACGTGATATCCATTATCAATGAGCTTCTGAGCAACTAGCTTGTGTCCATAGCTACATGCTAGATGTAGTCCGAACATAGGGTTGTCCATCATGAAGTCGCATGCACAGCTAGAAAGATAATCCGCATCATCACCATCGAAGTAGGAGTGAATAAACGCTGCCACCCAGATCACGCGATCTAAGCTTTGGATAAGTTTGAGGAGACTCTCTTCAGATTCATATTCATCACAGTCCTTCAAGTGGTGTCGAATATGAGTTGCCGCATATACGAGGAGTGGATGGGACTCAACAAGAGCCTTCCCTATCTTGACGTCTTCGTCCATGTCATCGCAACCAAAGCTCCATACTTCAAGGTCATGGAATTTATCGAAAGAAAGATACGTGCAACATACTGCTCCAATATTTAATTTTGTGTGGATGGCGATAGAATTCTCCTCGAGGTACTCTTGAACAGTGTAATGTGCGAACCGAGCAATGTTTGTATCCTCATCAATAGTAACCAAGCCACAGCAGACTTCGAGTAAAGTAGGCTTATCGGCCAGGTTCTACAGAGACAGCTACTTGAAGGTCCTCAACTGTCAAAAGCGCCCTAGCGCCCATTAACCAGTAGAATACCCTCATGGCCAAATTAGTAGCATCTGTACCCTGTCGGTTGATTTCCTGTATTATCCTATCATATGTTGGGCTTAGAGGCTTTATTCCTGCGGAGAAAGCCTCTATTTTATCGAGTGCCATAAGAATTTGTTTGGGGGGTCTGCTGGCATAGATATTCAATATGGAATCGGACGAGCAGGAACCTACACCCGCGGTAAATATCAAAAGAGGTTATCAGAGCTCTGGCAGTAGTACCTACATTCCCTTTGCGCATGCGGATAATTGATCTATTATCCTCGCCTTGCATTTGGCCTTCTCGATAAGACGTCGTGCTCTCCGATTTTCGTTGATCGTTTCCTCAACAAACTTCTTGATATCTCCCTCTTGGGCATAAATCTCAATTTTTTCCGCATCAGAAAGACTGTCTTGAATGTCTTCCGGATATGGTCGGCTGGTGAAAAAAAGACTGATGCCGTCCTCCATACCCAGGCGCTCAAATAACGGAAGTAGCTCCCTTCGTTGATGTTCCTCGTGACATTCATCAAGAGCATCAAATATGAGGAATGTTCTTGAAAATGACTTTCGCAGCGCCGAAAGATTTGCGTACAGCTCCTTTAACGTGGGTCTCTTGTTGGGTTGAAGCTCGTCGTATAGATTCTCAATACTCGGGGGGAGATATTGCAACCGGCGGGCAAATTGCCTTAGGAGACTCGCGAAGACATTAGTGGGGCTTTGTTGGCTTTGTGCGTTGTAATCGAAATATATGTATGCAACGCAATTGCAATAGTCTTCTTTCTGTGACAGAGCCTCTAAATGGTCTATCACAAGAGAGCTAGTAAATATTCAATGTTAACCTATGAATTATACATCAAATTAGATGTCCGAACCTTATGAATGTTTTTCCAGCCCCCGCTAAGTTGCGTCAGATTCGTCCATTTTTGCCAATTCCTACGGGCGAATAGTAGTACTTACGTATGCCATAACCACAAAGCTTATTCGACTCCTGCTTCATCCACTTCTGAAAGCCTGGGAGCTGCAGGACCCAATCGCCTGTATTTTCCCGTCTTTTATTTGAAACTTCTGTATGGCGAGTATCAAATGGGCCTGGATATAGCCACTCCAGAACTTTCTCGCGCTTTTCCACTAAATAACAAATCATCAATACAACACGCTGGATTTATTAGAAATGAGAGTTTACTTACTTAAACGCTTCTCCTCCTGAATTTCAGAGTCCGACTTGATTCTATCTTTAAGATTGCGCAGTGTAATGTTTGTGTCATGAGCAACAGTATTTATATCCTGGGTAGTAATATCAATAGCATCTGCAAGATGTTTCGTTTCATATGCCACACGTCTACTATCCAACAACGTTGTCTGTCCTCTGAACAACAATGTCCATAGACCGAACATCAGCTTTAAGTGATTTTGTGAGGGCTCTATACCTCATTAGTACCACAACCGAAAGGCCCCAGTATCCCGGTCCACATACAGTTGATCCGCACTCATTGCAAGGCTAAATGCGTTCTTATATCGTTCTATCCGCGAAATATGCTGCATTGTTTCGGTTTCTCTGAACGGCCATGTTAAACTGTCTATCAACCCCTTGAGTCCGTCTCTATTGCCCAACTTCGATTGAAGCTCGGTGAGATGCTTAGTGCACCCCTCAATAGGCCCACCTGGCTCGCCGAGTTGTCGGACTGCGGGTGAGTGCTGGGTGCCGGGTTTTTCAATATGACTCTGAAGATTTGTAAGAACCCTAGCGAGAGAGCTGAGCTCATACACAAGGTCGTTGCAGTCCTTCGATGCCCGGGCTACTCCACCTATGTAGTCATAGCCCATCGCCGTCAGTTTACCGGTGAACTGTATCAGGCCGACGATGTTTGCTGCGAGCCCAATGGCCTCGAGTGCCATAGCTGCAAGCTATCTAGCACTCTCTGATAAGACAGATTATATGTGGGTAGATCGATATGAACTTTAGTCGCTCGAGATTACCGACTTAATTCTCAGAGGCGGGGAGGTGGTTGTTCATACAGCCTCGTCGCTTGTGCGACCAGTGGTGCATGTGTATAAAGAATTCGAACTTTTACGCCAATAGCATCTAAAACCCTCGAACCAGTTACAGCCTCTGGTAGAATTATTGCAGAAACAGGGGTCTAAAAACAGGACATTTCTACAATAATTCTACCAGAGGCTGTACATACATCCATATCCGTGTATACATACATATATGTACATGTATGTACTCTAGAGAAGGCGGGGTGGAATCACTACATACTATAGGATTACAGAATTTAGCATTGAATACTAAACCG
Organism: Morchella sp. 2018-W16; assembly: GCA_024713755.1. Classification (NCBI taxonomy): domain Eukaryota; kingdom Fungi; phylum Ascomycota; class Pezizomycetes; order Pezizales; family Morchellaceae; genus Morchella; species Morchella sp. 2018-W16. The sequence continues at coordinate 208,287 of JAMGYY010000025.1, read as the reverse complement.
GCATCAGAGGAGAAGTACTATACTAATACCGTATTCTTAATTACCGCATTGCTAGTGATCTCATCCCTCTTTTTGGTACTATAATAATCGTATTTCTATTCACTCGATTGACAAGTAGCCTAGTATGCCAAGCCCGCTTGGTAACACCATCTACCTGATCGCTACACCAGCTCGTTGGAGCTTTAAGGATCTGAGTGTGTTTATCTTTAAAACACACATGTAGTACAGGAAGGCTTCTACGAAGAAGTAATTTCAATGTAAAATTGCCATCGACACCATATATAACCATCTTAACGGTACAGCATATTACATGGATCCAACTTTCGTCGAAACCACGCCACTTACTTGAGACGTGAGTGTAGCTTTTTGCACTACCTAGCGCACTACGTCTACTCCCATACCATTCTCTCCCTGCCCTGAGATGATAATCAAGCCTTGCCTTTCTGCTGCTCAAGAACCAACCGAGCGCCCATGTCCTGTAGTACAAACTTTTGAATTTTCCCACTAGCTGTCTTCGGATACCCGTCCACAAAAAAGACGTATTTTGGCACTAGATACCCACAGATTTAGCACTGTATGATAGGGTTTTTATCTACCAGTATAAAGGGGGCACAAACCTAGATGGTTTGACAGTTTCTCTCTAACCCAGTCCCTCACCTCATCAGGCGTAATTTCTTTTGATTCCTCCTTCCTTACAAATACAGCAACCACCTCGCCGTATCTATCGTCCTTTAAACCAACAGCTGAGGCTTCGATAACAGCTGGGTGGGCAAGGAGGCAGTTTTCGATCTCGAGAGGATGCTATTAAATGCCTTATTAGCCGTGCCAACATCATTGCGATGCGATAAGGTCCAGGAGAGGCTGTACAATATTTTCTCCACCCCGGATGATAAGGTCTTTTAGTCTTCCTGTTATCTAGGATTATGTTAGGGTACCTACATGTACTCATTGGATGCGACGACGATGATACTTACCTTTATGTAACCTTCTTCATCCATCTCAGCTTCATCCCCCGTCTATAGTTGATCTAGGTCAGCTGGTGATTTCCGCCTAGCAGTATCAAAAAAGAACAGAGATACTTGCGTGCATCCAAATATTTCCCTTCCCATCTTGTATCATTACCTCAGCAGTTCGAACTGGGTCGTTCCAGTAGCCCTCTTGCACAAGATAGCCTGAAACTACAAGTTCGCCCCTCTCGCCAACCGGAAGTATCTTGTTGCGATCATTTGCTGACACTATTTTCGCCCTACAAGGGTTTAGCTACCCCCTACAAATGAACAGAGAAAAATTCTCACTCAACATGGGGTAGAAGCCGCCCAACACTATCAACGCGCTTGACTAGCGGATCATCTGTCGTCGTCATTGCGGAAACCGGTGATGTCTCTGTCATTCTACAACACCTTTAGGAAACGTCCCACAATTTGTAGAGAGTGCCTCACCCGTAGCATATAGCTGAATTCCACGTCACTTAGTCAATCTGATATCAAAATGTCCCCCAGATATGCAGGGCATACTTAATTCCGTCAAATTCAACGTCGAATGTAACTTTTTCATCAGTTCCGTCGGAATGCTACTCCCCGCAGCGATACCCGTCCGAAGATACTGAAATCCCTCAGACGGTACCGCGCCGCTCTGTAGTAGCTCTAGCTCCGCTGTAAACATGGTTGGGACGCCATAGAGGGCGGTGCATTTCTCTTCCTGGACTGCTTTTAGAGTGAGGAGGGGGTCGAAAGACTCCGAAGGGAATACGATTGCCGAGCCTGGCCACATTCAAGTCACGTTAGATGTGAGCTATTGACCGGGGAAAGGGGCTCACCATGGGTAGCGGTCGCCATGTAGCCTAAGACACATCCGAAACAACTGTATCTCATGAGTATATTCATTTCTATAGCTACTCTATGTGTTTACTCACTGGAATAACGGCGGTGGACAGCACACGATATCCTTATTTGTGAGTAGCATACGGTCACCAATACTATTACCATTATTCAGAATCCCTATATGAGTTAGGCAAGCTGCTTTCGGCATTGAAGTCGTTCTTAGGTACCCCCATCATATAAGTAAACGTGGTACATCAATTAATGGCCTGATAAACTCACCCGCTCGTAAACTGAATGTTTACTATATCATTCGGGTCCAGCCCCTCGTCACTCAGAGTACCACGGCCAGTGCCATCTTCGAGAGTATCTTTAAACACCTTGAACGCCTTAAACCTTGATGGGTCGACCCGTCCATATGAATTATCAACCATGAGAACATTCTTGAGCGACGGCACAAGCTCCGACTCAATGGACGTCTCTAGCGATGGAAAGAGCTGCTGAAATAGTGGTACATTTGACCTTGGAGGTTTTCGGGGAAGGTTTGTTTCTAGCGATATTATCAGGTGCGATGTATCAAGATGATTTAACGCTGAAACGACCTGGTTGGAATTGAACGATGGATTCAGAGGAACCTTTCTACGACGTCAGAATATCACTCCAGGGCACCAATTACTTGATCTGAGCTTAACCAGTATAGCACCAAGCTTGAAGATTGCATAAGTCGCAATCGCAAACTCGGCGTTATTTCCCAGCGAAACAGCAACGCGATCTCCCTTCTTTACGCCAATGTTCGCAAGGCCATGTGCAAGCGCCGTCGATTGTGTGTGTAGATCATCATACGAGAGTCTGACGTTCTGATGTTTCGATATCACGCTTTCCAGATAGTCAGTCGGCACCAAATACTAGCAGAGGGTCGGGGGATAGGAGGGCGAACGCTGGCGAATCACCGTATTTAGATGCAACACTGGCGATATGACTTCCAATTGTTTGCTTCAATAGCGGAGGCTACTTGAATCAGTTTTGTTAATTCCAGCTGCTAGGGGAACCTCTTACCTCGGATGAACCTCGGTAATGGCTCTGCGTTAGGAGGGTTCTCGAGCTTGAGCTTCGGATAGCTGCGATTGAGCGAGCTCGGAAAGACCTGAGGATATGTGTCGTGAGCTTCATATTTAGTGTAAGATTCTTAGACTGTAAAAGCAGAGTATTGGTATATATATGTGGATAAGGAGGTATTTAGCAGGTTTTGGTGATTAACAAATCCTTAACAATTCGGAATATCGAGTGGGGAGGTACACATACTGAGCATCAGCCTGAAGAGCTACCCTGGGCAGGCTACTCGGCAACCTGCAGTGGAGGAGTGGGGTAATCTGGGGTGCCCGGAGATTGCCGTGCGCACGTACCAGATCTGCGACTTGGGTGCAACCATGGTAGGAGCCGAGTGATAAATTGTGATGGGTATTCACCAGTTGCTTTTGCACTCACCTTGCGCTTAAAATACATCTCTACTACATGTAACTCTAATCATAAGTCCTCCTCTTCCATTGGTATGCTAAGTGAATACTTACATGTAGCACGTATACTGCCTTCTCGGTGCCGTAGGTGCGCAGCCAGCCGTATGTTGGAGCAGATTAATCCCCGAATTTTTAATGTGTTAATTCTCAGTGACTGAGAAAATATAATGTCTGACAGACCCTACTGGAGCTCGATTACACGAAATTTCACGGTTTCTTGCAGGCTACATCTTCTTTCTCCCGTCCCCAATAAGGGTAGCGCCAAGCTATCCATAATGAGAATTGCGTACCAGCAGCGCCGTTTCTCCTTGAACAATAAATACCACACTTCAACCGAGGATCGAGGTCGGCCACTTAACCCAACCTCCGCCTCCAGGCAACATTTATCAACCATCTCAGCTATCAGACAAAACTACCACTCGGAACTGCCCTCTCAAGTTCTTTCTCGACATTGGTTGGGGGGGGGGGGGGTAGTGACGACTTTCACAGCCCTCCGACACGTATAAAATATCAAGACTGCGTCTATGCACTCTATGTTGTGGTAGCATCATTAATGAATTTCTCGCTCGGGTGCAGATGCCATTACCCCGCCCTGCATAATGGCCACAATGCGGTGCATGGCCATTGACGGATGCTTGGCAGATTAGACACATGTAGTCGTCATACATGTGCAAACCCGGTTTCAAGGATGAGATGGTACTCTAGAAGCTATGGCTGCAATGATATACCTCACAACCAATGACCTCAGAGATGTTAATCACTGGTCTTCTACGTTCCACTGGGGCCAGTTGTACATTGACGGGATCGTGGTTTCGGGCTTGGTGGCGGAGATCTGTGGACTTTCTTTGCTTTTACTCCCAGAGTGTGGGGTAAGACCCGATTTTATATCGCTGGGCCTTCCTAGGGGCTGTGTTCCTAGGCTTCGTAGTTTGGCGTTCATAGGCATCGGATGCATGCGGGGTTTATTGGTATTGATAGAGGATCCGCGTTGCTACCAGCGTTTGAAGCTTTCGTCGGTTATTTCTTTTTTTTTCCCTTTTTCGCAATCACACTAGCTACCCTCCTCAGGCTTAAAGTATATCGCGTCTCTGGCGGACTTACAACTAAATGACTTAAAGCATAGATACAAGGTTGATGGAGGCGATGAAGTAGAGGAGAAGTGTTGGGAAAAAATAAAATACATGAATGATACTTCAGTAACGAGGCCGGTGTACTGTTTCTATATAACTTCCCGTTGTTAGGGGCTTGTGTACTTTCATGGCTTATCTTTTTGGGACCATCCGGTGCTTTGAATTTACAATTAGCAGACTGAGCTGAGAGTCCTAGGTTTCTTTTTCCCAATGGATTCACTCGGCCAATGTGAATAGTAGGGTTAGACAAACAACCAGAATTGCCAAGATGAGCAAATAAATGTATGCAAAGCTTACAGCTGCTTAGAGCCGGCATAATACTAGGCAGATCGGGCCAGATTGTGAGACCTTGGTCGGAGCTTCACCGGCCAGAACATGATCCCATCCTACTGGAATCCAAGGCGAGAGCTGATATCGGATGCAAGTTTCCTGGCCGGTTTATTCAATTGGTCGTTTGGACACTGGCAATGTCGAGTCCTGGTGCCTATTGCATTCTAGAGAAAGAATTGAAAATTGAGGGTTAGGGGTCTGGTGCTGTAGTACCACCTGGATACGACGGCCCGACATACATGTATCCCTGACTGGCATCTGCTTTGCCTATCCTCCACCTCATGAAACAAAAGCCCTACTGCTCAAACTGATGGAGCAGCTGATGCTCTGCTCGGATTGAACTGTGGAGCTGCAGCTGAGCATAAAAAGAAAGAAGAAAATTGAACGACAACCCTGACAGGCTACTCCCAGTATTCGGTTTTATTGGTCGATTGATTTTATGTGTTTCTAGATATTATTTTCTGTGGTGTTCTGAACGGCGACGTGTGTCATATGTACTTTACTCTGAGCAGGGAACAAGGGGGTCCTTCGTACTCTAGCGAGTTACATACAATTCGTAAATGAATACAGGGTTAGGGTTTAGGGGTGGTTTGGTGGTGGTATTGGTCAGTGGGCCTCGTCTAGTCAGATCGTAAACTCTATCATACACACCACCCCTCCGTGCGCCAATCGGCGAATGTGCCTAATGGGATGATGTTATTGGTTGAGACGCTCATCCCGCATCGCTTCTTTAGCACCATCGCCGGTGAGTGTTTAAAAGTAGGCATCGAGCACGTGAGCGATATATATAGCTAGATGGAGGTGGTAGATGTTCTTTTCGATCCCGCGCCTGCCCTTTAACTTTGTATCGAGTAAAGTGCATGGTGAGAGAAGAAGCCTCAAGATTAGGATCCCCCGGATGAATGTGAAAAACAAGCTCTTCTAGTGAATGCTTGTCCCGACACTAGCGGGCTTGGAACTGCATTAGCGAGGACAAGGGTTTGTGACGGAGAGGTCTCCGTGTGTCTAAGAGCGGAGGAGTGAATTGGAGGAGAACAGAGGGGGGGAGAGAGAGGGGTGGTGGTGGTGGTGGAGGGGGGGGAAGAGAAAAAGACCGTGCATACATACATACATACATGTAGCCTAGACAGACAGACAGGAGGGGTAGCACTCACACTCACACTCACACTCACACACTGCTCACACACACACTACCCTACCTCAACATATCCTCACATCTTTCCAGTGGATCCACAACCAGGTAAAACACTCCGCCATGCCAGATCAACGCGTTCTCCCGGAAAAGTCACCTGCTACCGCGAATTATCCTGATTCTGATGCTCGTACTGCCCATATTGCTAATAATACAAATACTAATACTAACTCTCCCTCCTCCTCCTCCTCCTCCTCCTCATCATCATCCCGCCTGAAGCTAAGCCTTGTCATCATCGTGCCTGCCCTTGCCGTTCTTATTCTATCCGCGCTACTGCCAATGCTGCTAGACAACACGGGGGAGAAGAAGAGTTCGACCTTACTAGCTTCGGAACAGTCTGCACATTGTATTAGTAGTAAAAGTGTTAATAGTGGTAGTCTATTTCTTACTTCATCTTCTTTGTCTTCTTCTTCTACCCCTCCTTCTTCTTCTTCCTCTCTTCCTTCTTCTCTTAAATCTCATTCCTCCCATTCTACTACTTCACTATCGTCATCTTCCCCTTCCGAAAAAGCCCCCCACACCATTGAACAATACAACCCAAATAATAACAACAACAACAACAACAATAACAACAACAACGATACCTCAGCCATGACTTCCACTTCTGTTGTCGTTGCTGCCACGGCCCATGATGACCTAAATCATGTTCCAAGTCTCCCTCCCACAACAACCCTCAGTTATCTAGCCGAAGGTGCCGCAAACGTTATCTATCGTCTATCCTCACCCCCAGGTGCACCACAATATCCCAACCAGCTTCTTCGTCTTCGAAAGGCCCTTCCCAGCGCACAGCCAAATAAGTTGGCCTATGCTCACCTTCTTCACACTTTTCATCCACTCTTTCCAGACCACCTCCTACTCCCCACCAGTCTGATCCGCATCCCCTCCTCGATCTTGATCAGAGAGAATGCAGCGCTCCGTGCAATGGAGGAACAGAACAAGCGATCTCCCAAGAGACAGGGTCTCTATCTAGAGGAGGTGGACGAGGAATTTGGGTTCTTGATAATGGACATGTCGCCGCACCCTATGCCCACACCTCCGTCGTCACCCAGCTTCCTATCACGAGTATTTTTTCTACTGCCTGGGCGCCGTAGCAAGCGTTCAAGTGACCCCGATTTGTCCCTCCCTGCGCACGCACAGCGGACGAGACAACTCCTCATAGAGTTCAAGCCGAAATGGGTTCTGCAGTCACGGTCAGCGCCTGACTCATGGCGACGGTGCCGTACTTGTGCCCTGCGTGTTTCCAAGCACCAAAAAAACAGCTTTTGTCCGCTGGACCTATCATCAGGCGAGGAGACGAGGGTCCGACGCGCGGTACAGTATATTATCCCTGCAAAACAGCCTTCCAACCTCGTTCTGGCCCCAGGAGTCACATGGACGGCGACGCAGAAAATTATTGCCGACCGGATAGTACGGTATCTGTTGGAGGGCGACCTAATGACGTCGCTGAAGAAATTGAACAAGGATCTCGATCCGTATGGGCCTTTGGCTGTTCAGACGATGGGCCAAGAGCACAAGGAGAAGTTTGTGAGCGCAATGACAGTCAGGGATCTGACCATTTTCTTACGGATTGATCTGGACTTGAAGGAGGGGGATAAAAAGGCTGTGGAGGCACGGATCGGAGACTTGGACCTGAAGACGGGAGACGCGGGAAAATGGAACTATTGGTCGGGTGTGGAGAAGACATTACGGGATGGGGGGTACTATGCTGGCACTGAGGAGGGCGCTGAGGAGGGGCGGATCTGGTGTAAGCTATAGGGGACTAGCCTTTATTCCTATAAGGGAACTTTTTTTTTTTTTACTCTAGGTTTTGGGGGCAACTTTGCGATTCTGTCATTTCTTCTCTTCCTGTTCGGCTTTCACGATGATGATAATGATGGAGTTTTTTCTTCTGCTTGGGTGCAATTGGGTTGTTTTATCACTACTAGCTGGTTGGAGCGGCCACTATTGTTATCACTACACTTACTATCTACTAGTGTTACCTGTGGACGCGGTGGTGATGGCTCCGCGGCCGGGCTAACCAAGGATTGGCCGAGGAACAAATATGATTAATGATAATTAACAGCATCCACTTTGTTACGGCCCCTTCTCTTGGTGCTTGCGTATTGCATGTCTTGGGTGCAGCTTGGCTGAGCCCCGGTGGTCCCGGCGCGGCAGCGCCGAGCTAAGATCTGGGGGCTGCTAGGCTTTCCCCCCAATAGAAAAAAGCGACCACAAGGTTGGTGGAGGGAGCGGGTATTATTAGAGGACGTACTCAGCCAGATCTCGTTCCTGAGATGGCGGCGCAGGGACGGGGCTTGGCTTTCGATAAGGTTGCACACTACCTACCGGCCACAGAACCATCACCCCCAACCGTATCTTATGTTCCCTGCACAACTCTACGTATGTCTGTCCTCTAGCTGTGGTGGTAGGGATGTGGAACCCGGTCGTTGGGTGTTCGGCACACCAGGCAGCCTCACGGTCACTTTACACATTCGCAGGACCAACTAATCAGCCTCACGTAACGTAGGATGGGTAATGGGCCAATCTGCATGTGGTAGGAGGGGGGTTGTTCTGTGTCTGTCTGTGTCTGTGTCTGTGTCTATATATATCCCTCATGTAGCTGCTGCTCTACTCTACATGTATGTGCTATACATTAGTACGCAGACGCCGTTCTTTTGCCATGGCTCTCGAGCTCGGGGGTCCTGGCGGCAGGGTGGGTGGGTATATACCTACATGTAGTAGACATAACATCAGGGTAGTCAATGCTTTTTAAGCTTATTGGTAAGGTTTAGAGTATGGTAAGTACATGTAAGGACCGAAAATGGCAGGGTTAGGGTTTGATCAGGGCAGAGCTGTACCGTAAGAGAAGTAGGTGCTGCCTACATGTAACTACAATTCGAACCCAACTAGGTGGTATGGCACCATCTTGGTGTTGGAGGTTCTGCAGCGAGGGGTAGTAATTGATCTTGCAGTGTTGGGCAGACGTGGCTGGGTAACAGTGTAGTTAAGTACATGTAGGATTCGGTTTACCTATGTGTAGCTAGCGCCACGCCCAGATGTAGGTATCAATTTCCTCTCTATCTAAATACCAAAGCGCGCCATATCTTTTAGAATCGAGCCTATACATATTTCTGGGGGTTTTGTCGCAAGGTGCCTGATGTTTTAGTAAGAAAACGCACCCCCCCGATACCTCCTCGCCCTAGCCATGCCACTACTGGTAGCACTGGGATGCGGGTAAAGCTCGGTATCCCCAACTGACAACAGTGCCTAGCCGATAATACATGTATGATTCCAGAGCCATGGGTGTTGGAGTACATATCTCTGCGGTGTACCTTCTGGCACTAAATATTGTATCTCCAATCTGTGCACGTGGAATGCATGGGAGGGGTGTCTTGCATCACCATATGCATGCATGTTGAGTAACAAGGCCTATATGTTCATCCACACCCCGCTCATGACTCCAACATCGCCTCAACTCACTCTAAAGAATCTGCAAACATGGACCTACCCTACGAGTTATCGGAGCAAATAATCTCCTATCTCGCCCCGCGAGACCTGGTTTCAATGTGCCTAGTCCATTCATCACACTTGAAAACTGCAAAGAGATATCTCTACCGCGAGGTCTCTGCACCACTCTCACTTGCTGGTATCCAGCGGTTCCTCGAAATCTCCCGGGACCCTACACTTTCCCCCTTGGTCTGTACCTTTAGATGCCCAGCACGTGCTGTGGTTTTGATTAAGGGTGTTCGTGGGGACCAACCCGGTTTACCGTCAGACCAAACGCAGGTTTTGGGGGACGATGCTACCGATATAGTCCTGCGCCAAGGAATACCAGAGGAGTACCATGAGCTTGTGGAAGCAAACAATAGAGAGTTCCAGGAGCAGCGCAGACTGTTGTTTTCAAGCGAGCACGGGAGGATAATCAAAGAGGCGGTGAGAAACCTGCCAAACCTCACAGGACTGAATTTGCAACTTGGGTGCTTCAAGGTCAACAAGGTGTTGCAGCCCTTGGTGGAAGCAGGTAACTGCGTCGTTTACTCGCCACTCGACTCGGAACCAGAATTCCGGAATATGGTACACAACATCCTCTCCGAAATCCTTTTCTATCCCAAAATACCAGTCAGTACCGTCTCTCTTGAAGGGGCAGGGACTCTCCCAAAATTTTGGCTCGACCTCCCTGAGGGTGAGAAGTGTTTGCAGCTCGTGCGGGCGTTGGGGGACACGAGGACTCTTCGGTTCCAATTTGACCCAGTCATAAATTATACGTCGAGACTAATGCCCAGAGTGAAATTCTTTATTCCATCCGGGGGGGGTTGTTGGGGGGCTTCGGAGGCTTAGTATAGTCGCTACCCAGCAAATCTCAGATCTTCCTGTATTTCCCCTCAAATGACTATTTATAGCACCATCATACAAACCACAACCCTTAAGTCCAGTCCATACCCTTGAACTAGAAGGCATTCGAATCCACACCCGCAACCTGCTCGGTGTCTGTAAAATGTTTCGCAAGACTTTGAAATTCTTGGTTCTGCGGCGAATCGGTTTGTACGACGACAGAGGCTGGAAGGGGGTGATTGAGGGCTTGAAAGAAACGGAACAAACGAGTCCTTGGCTTGAGGGTTGCGAGATTGAAGATATTTACGAGCAGTTTCCTGGTTCTGATTCAAAGACTAGGGAACTTAGGAAACTGCCTTGTGAATACGTGGGGGGTATGGTCGACTATCTTTTGGGTAGGGAGGACCACATGCCTGTACTTAATTAGCAGACTTCCAATGCTAGCAGCTATGCGATTAAGTTTTAAATAAGCACATGTATTGCCGAGTTCACAGAGGCTGGATATAAAGGTTGGTCTTACTATATATCCTCCGTAGAGCCCTTTGGATAGATACATGTACAGTGGCGGACACTCAAAACCGACCCTTAGTTATTGTTGTAGAGGCTATGGGTAAGTGATTTTTTGTTTGTTTCGAGATACCTTCTGTAGGACTGTTGAGAGTAGGTAATAGAACTATTCCTGGACAGGTGTTGCGGTGTTGGAAGCCGGGTGAAGGGTAGTTGAATTGATGGTCGGTTCTGTGTGTCCGCCGCTGTATGTATGTGGTGTGGCCTTGAAGGGGGGGCTCTTGGTCATGTATGCGCCATGCAGTATGAATCTTACTCAGAACCTTAAGATTCTGTCTTTAGTTGCGGAACGGTGGAAGTAATTCTGAGGTTTTACGCAGTAAAAGTGAGAACCGTGAGTAGGGACTAGCGGGACGCTGCGAGTGGAGCAGAGGCACCACCACCGCCCCACCAGAGAGTGCCCGACAGCGAACAACAATCGTTACGACAACCATGTTCAGACTCCTCAGCCGCCAAGCAGTCAAGGCAATCCCCAGACCTTTTCGTCTCTTCAGCGGTACCGCATCACGCCATGTCCATAGCATGGAAGCCCCATATACTGGTCCTCCGAGCTACGATACAATCGCTCGGCGGTTCTCTTCCTCCGAGGTCGATCCGCAGTCCTATTTCATCCGCAAGCACCAGCAGGAGGCTAAAGAGCGCGGTGAATACATTGATATCCATGATATCGGTGGCGTGGACCCGGAAGATTATGATGTCTTGATTTCGGACGTTAATGATGAGAAATTGCGAAGTGAGGTTGCGGAGGTAGTGGGGCTACCATACCATGCGGAGGCAACGAAGGAAGATGCCAGCAAGGCGGTGGAAATCGGGGACTGCTATATACTCGGGCGGAGGTTTCGGACGATATTCCCAGTGGTGGTTGGTATTGGTACTCGGGCCCATTGGGTCTTCTTTATCGTGGACACTGGATCGCCATTGACGTACCTTTCCGCCCAGGTAAGCGCTCCTGCCTAGTCTCGATGCCACTCCTATCTTTGGATAGGAAACCTGCTAAATAGTCTAGACGAGCGCCCTCTTTGATATTTCGGAGGAAAGCGGGCCGAATCTTATCAGAATCGGTGGACACAAAACCCCAGTTTATAGGTCGCCTGCCAACTCACGTTTTACCGAACTTAATCTTCTTGGCATGGACTTCCATCATTATTATAATATTTCCCAGGTGAATGACTTTAAGAAGCGCAGAGCTAAGTTGTACTTTGGCCAAAAGTGGAGGATGGTGGAGGATGATTCAGTTTGAGCTCTAGGAGGACAGGCGGAAATGTAATATTCCTTGGCGGAGCGAAAGAGGGGGCGTAGCCAAGAAGGAAAGGGTAGTAGGTATCCACTTGAGACCCTGGCTTTTATCTCATCTCATCCCATAGCCATATCTCTCTTCGACACAGGGGTAAAAGGCATAAAATACATGTACACAAGTAAGGCACACGCTCGGTAACCCGAAACGAAAGACAAGTAGATACAGTATATTCCCCACCTAAAGATATGCACTGGAATGTCATTCTTGCAACAACATCACGTCCCATCACTCGTCCACCCCCCAGCCCCCCCCCCCCCCGTACTCTAGATCACGCACGGAGGTCCTATTGGTCGACCTGGCACCATCCAAGACACTGTTAATTGGCAAGGGCCCAACAACAGCAAAAGGCCCGCGCCGGGCACGTGAGCGGATCGCGTTAGATTTTGGATCTGGGCATGCGGTGATCGTGATCATGTACTCTTTTTTCTTTCTTTTCCTTTTGATCGTCGATATCGCGCCGGAGAGATTCACGTACATACTTTAGAGTAGGTACATAGATGGACTGCTATAGTAGCTACATGTAACTAGCTAGCTATGTAGATAGAGTAGCTACTCTACCCTACAGGAACCTAAAAAAACAAATACAGGCACAAATTACACTTTACATACCGCATCCCATCTTCGTCGTCGTCCCATCATTAGAGTCTCCCGCGAGACCTAAACTCGTAGCCATAGCCACAATACCAAAGAAAGAAAGCAAAACATAAAAACAGAAGAAACATAAAACCCCAATCCCCAATTAACACCAAACAAACAAACAAACAAAGAGACAAACAAGCAACACGTCCATGCCAGCCTACATGATCATTCCCGCCAGCATTGCCGCCGGGACCGCAACAAGCAGCGACCCAGCCCACGCCGCCCGGCCTGCCGCCGCGCCAGCCTGCGCAGGCGAGTTTGACGCGGTGCTTGAAGGCGTCTCCGTAGCCGTGCTTGTGTTGGTGGTGCTGTTGCTAGTGCTAGTAGTGGTGGTGGTGGTCATTGACCCGCCCGTCGACGAGGCCGCCACGCTGCTGCCTGTAGCGGTGGTCATGCCCGACATTGAGGACATCGTGGAGTTGTTGTTTTCATTCTCACCTACCCGGAACTTATTAGCCCCACGCTCGCGAGAGAGAATGTATATATAAACCACTTACCAGCGAGGTACGGGACGCAGCTGGTCGCCATCTCAAGGCTCACTTTTATGAGGTCGTTCTGGTCGTCCTCCGAGCAGGCCAGGGTGCAAGCGGCGTCGCTGCTGCTGGCGTTCATGGAGTCGCTGGCAGTGCAGACACACTCGAGGTTGTTGCTTGCCGAGTCGCACTGCTTCTTCAGGGCGGCGATGGTGTCGGCGTTGCAGTCCTTGATGCAGGTGGGGAGGTCGTCGAGGAAGTCATTGCCGTTTGTGTAGGTGCCGGAGACGGAGGCAGCAGCGGCGAGGAGGCTGAGGGCGAGGGTAATGGTCGAGGAGCGCATTTTTCAATTTCTTGGTTGTTTGGTTTTTTTTTTTTCGGAAGGGGAGGGGTGGTGGTATGGTATATAGGTGATTGCTTTGTTAATACCTGGAGGTTTTCAAATTGATCAGACGTGGAGAAGTGCAGAATTGGAAGATGAGTGGGTGTGTGCACGTAGGCTCATATATATATACATTTTTTACTCGCTCCCCTTCCCGTCCCTCCCCCGTTCTCCATATCCCCTCCCCTCAAGGAGGTATCGTGGTACCATTGGAATTCCGCCGGCAGCATAGTAGAGGCGTATATACGGGGGGGGGGGGGGGGGGCTTTTGCTACTCTACAATATGTAGGTTACTTCAGGCGAGGGGAGAGAGTGAGGCTGGCTGGCCCAGATCTGGTGGATGGGTTCCACATTCTTTACACACGGCACATGCATCCGTGGGTGTGATCATGATCATACATAAAAATAAAATAAAATAAAATGTCTACCCGCAGCGCCAGGTAAGAGGTACCCGAATATGCAAGTCTTGAGATGCAATTCTTATTGGATTAAAAGAGGGAAATACACCAATTCAGCACAGTTGCATTTTCGCTTGTTACCTGTCGCGAGTAGCTTGAGACCGGACGAGACAGGCCAGCTTCGCGAATCCGGCTTGTTCGGCACATATATCTTGTCTCGTCTACCATGCTAGATATCGATCCTAGTTTCCGGTACTGACCGGGGTCGGGGTTGGGGTTGGGGTTGGGATTGAAGAAAACCTGCATTCTGTGTAGATTTGTATATTTACGTGACGGTTTTCCTGACGTATGCGTGCCTGGATTTATTCTATTACTCCCTGGTAATAGGCCAGGCCAGGGGAGTCTTTAGAAATATCTATAATCCAGGGGCAATTAATAGATGCGGCGTTGTAATTACTGGCTCGCTTCACAGCCTTGCGGCTCGAAGGTGGTGGTGAGGTATTGATCCTTGCATACATATATCTAGATGTGTCTAACCACACCTAGATCCCAGCCGTGCAAAGCTTATGCAAAATTCTACTGTAAGGGGGCCCGGGAATATATTAATACCATGACCCAATCAATTCAGTAAGGGCTGTCTTATAGAAACCTACACACACGCGTGCATGTCTGAGCCCGAGTCCATGATCTTAAAATATTAGAGTAGACCATGCTAATAGAAGATGGATTAGCGGCGGTGCATAGCGAGGGAGAGTATAGAGTAGTACCAGGCCTCGATCTAGATTGTCAATAATATGTATCATGTAGTCACGATCTATACCGCACAAATATATTCCTGCATCACGAGTCAATGTGTAGCTCGCGAAAACATGGCTTACTGGTATCATAACCTTACTGAATAGGACGCAATCACCGGCGCCCATGTGCACACAGAGAACTGAGAGGGCACGGAGTGCAAGGAAGGAAATTACCCACGTGAAGTAGAGTACATGTAGATACAATAGATAAACCAAACGTGTACCTTACATACAACTCTTGACGTCTCCAGTGCCAGGGAACCTGGCCTGGCAGGCCTGCTTATAGGGAACCAAGTGACATGTGGCCCGCCGGAGAACCTAACCAGAAGAACATGCACATACACATTCACTGCCAAGGCCGTGCCACTGGGCGAGACATGAATTGAACCGGAGAGACAAGATGCGGGCATGACACATCCCGTCAACGCGCCGAAACAGCCTCTTCTGAACAGAATTATACGGTTGCTATCGATGTGATCTAAGTTCATGCTCGATAAAAGGAGAGTACGGGATCTAGACGTGGGCGGCGCCTATTAATTCCGGCTATACTATAGCTCTAAGTATCACTATTAGTAATGTTTTTCATATAGCTACGCTTTTCTTTCCGTACTTGGCGTCTGGTGTGCGGGTATCTAAGAACGTGTATGCAGCATATACTTATGCATGTGTGTGTGAGTATGGTATACGAGTGATAATTGATGATTACTAATCATAAGAACTGGTGACACCTAGGGTTCACAGTGTCATCTACGGGGGATGGTAGTTCTGGGGTCACTAATAAACCCCAAAACTTCCCTCTATTGCTGCCGCAATGTTTATGCCGTGGCCCATTCGGGCGGTCGGTTTCTACATGTATTTATGATAGCAAGCCATTTTGCTCCAACCCCACCCCGAAAACTCGGGCAAAAGGGTATAGCCACTTTAAATGTGGGCGCATGGACAGTTAAACTGATTTCCCGTACCTCCCCAGCTTCTATGCAGCTATCAAGCCACACCTTAATCTCTATCCCTGCCAGCCTCAGCCTTCCCAGTCACCTAACTAACCTCCCTCCACGCCATCTCTTTTCACGCGACTTCATTACCTCCCTTCGGCCACCTCGGTGCCGCCAAATAACCATGGAGTCGTCTAAATTAGGTTCTATTCCGGTAACAGGGGTACTAAACTGTATTTTCCGTGCTAGCATGCTGGAGAACAGAGCTACTACACAATAAGAGGACCACCTAAAGGGTTCTAGCTCGGGAATATCCTTTACGGCGGCCTGTTATGGTACTTTGAGCTCTATGTAGCCTATCAATATTCCCGAAGGGCTTGATTTTCTTCCTCGGATAGTATGTTGTGCGAACTTTGAAGGGAAATCAAGGGTAAAGCTCGGGTGTCGGCCCCGAACAAAAACATCGACTGGGTGTTTTCGAGTGATGTTTCATGATCGTGACATTGTGTTTATCAAGGTGGCGGTGCATACATATATAGCGACTAGAGGGTTGGGGCTCCGCGGTTGTATGAAATTTTTCTCGCAATTAAGTCGATTGGCAGCTGCGGCAGTATTTATAGGAATTGGTGGCCGGTTTAGTGGTGTATGGTGAGGAGGAGGGCTAGTGGTTGCAATCTGCGGGATGAAAGCCGACAGATCTGCGATCCCGTTGGTGGTTTTCATGGGTGATTAATACCACCGGGGTTTCTTAGTTAACATAGAGGGAGGCTCTTTTCGCCCTCGGATACCTAGTCTCGCGTGTTTCAAGGGATGGGTTGAGGTTGTGGTGGTTCTGTAATCGGCGCCCTATACTAGTTAGAGCATCAATCCTGAGATGGCACAAAGCTCTAGGAGGGAAGTATAGGTGGAGAATTACAAGAGGTATTGCTAGATGGATCTTGGTCCTCAGCTAGAGGGGTTGTAGGAGACTTTAAAGAGATTCTGTGGAGTAGGTACGAATATCTTTGGCTTGGTCGTGGTCTTTTGAGGGTATAAAAAAGATCTAAGAGATACTCAAAGGGGAGGGAGGTGCCTAGAAAATTGGTAGTAGGCATGTAATCAAAAAAAGGGGGGTGTTTTAATATTTACAGATTGATAACCGTGTACACCGGCCTGAATTCACTGCATTG
Organism: Morchella sp. 2018-W16; assembly: GCA_024713755.1. Taxonomy (NCBI): domain Eukaryota; kingdom Fungi; phylum Ascomycota; class Pezizomycetes; order Pezizales; family Morchellaceae; genus Morchella; species Morchella sp. 2018-W16. Next base: position 191,339 of record JAMGYY010000025.1, on the reverse strand, counting down.
AATAGAACAACGGAGGGAAGTGAAGTGGGGTGGGGGGAGGACGGGTACGTAGGGGCGGGGTGGGTATATCCACGATAACTCGGACGATATCTTTTTCCTTTTCTCCCGGCCAACAGACTCAGAACTGCCTAGCAGCAAAACGCCTAGAGCATCATCTTAGTTCTTATGGCTCTGGCCCAGCGTTACCGCAATTTGTACTCGAAGCTGCTATTGTCTGAGTATTGTAAAGGGTATCTAGTTGCCCAAGTAGCCGATGTTTTTTGAAGGCACTTCAGTCTATAATATAGCCCTGTACGCTTCCTTCTCCGACCTTGTGGTGGTGGTGGTGGTTCTCAAGATAAGTAGGTCTTGATTCCAGCCGGGTTGGGTCTGGCTATAGTTTATATTTTATCGAGGCTTTAGGAGGTGCTGTGTACTGAAATAATTACTTCCCTTACACACCCAAACTAGTTGTTAGTTGTGATTATGGTGGTGCCCCTCTGTTGATGGTGATGGTATTGAGATGTCTGTAGTACCCTTTCAGTTTGATAGCGACAGGGACTGTCAAGTCAAAAAAAGAGTTTCCTGCTGAGGTTCGCACTTTAGAGCAGTTCTTAAGAGCCACTAGATAATAGGCCCTTTGCGCAAAAGACTCCAGAGTCTTTCTCCGGTAACTTGATTGGTGCCTATCCTCCCATCAACCAATCACACAGGTAGAAAAAGAACCTGGAGTCTTTTGCGCAAAGGGACTACTATATACCTGCAGGCGAGGTGTTGTTAGTTCTTACTTTGATAATGGAAGTAGTAGAGTGGTGGGGTTGGGCGGGAGGGAGGTATAGCCGTTCTTAGGGTAAGTGATTAGAATCTGATAATAAATGTTGCTGTGTATTCGTCTTATCAGATTCTAATCACTTTTCGCTCCACCCTAGAACAAACCTAACACTGCACCATAATAAAACGGATAACATCCGACCTAGCTACTAGGTTCGACCACGCACCCCAGAGTGAGCAACCCCCGGAATAATGGGCTTGAAACCCTCTAGGTCTATACAAGGCTTATTCCTGAGCCTGCAGCTGTTTGGCCTATATTCATCTGCCAAGCCAAATTATAAATACGTACTGTAATACTCGTAATTTCATAGGTTTCCGGACTCAGCTGTTATTGCATAGTACACAGAAAAATCCGCCAAGGCTACCTTTTTGTTAGTAGTCGTCATAAATTTACGAGTAGAGTCGATGAAAGTACTTCATAAGTACCTGCACGGAACTCCGGTGACCAAGACACTGGCAACAAGCATATCGATTACAAAGATCCATTTTCCCGGCCCAGTTAAGCCTCACTCAGACGCGCGTTTGTGATGTACTTTGGCCTGTCTACGTAAATAACCAGAGTAAGCTCCAAGTTCGTCGCTGGTGATCAGCCCTGCCGTGCAACGCAATGTCAGAGTCATAGATAATCCCCGATTAGTAGTGTTGCTACCGAGAAAACAAATACAACCCTTAATTAAGTAGTAGCATTGGGTTGAAGTTTTTACCCGGACATGTAACGGGGAAGGTAGAGGGGGATTTGATATGTATCGAGCATTAAAAATCTAAAAGTATGGTGGCCCGTGCTTGCGCCTTTTCAGCTAGTCGGTCAATGATTATTATTACAGCTTGGCGAATCGGGCAATTAGGTGCTTGGCACCTTAGCCGCAGCATCACCCTGCCTTGCTCGCCCACTGGCAGGCCACTTTCATTCGGGGGTAGTGGTTCGGAGGTCCGGGGGGGGGTTCGGCCCCGACACGGAGGGCTCGGACTCGCAGCTCCGAGGTCGAATGGTTCGTTGGTTAATTTGTTAGTGACCAGGTGCTATGGGGGTTCTTTGGGCGCAGTAGTAAACCCCCGTAGGTGTAGATTTCTGCCAGTCGATACATCATCACACTAGCGTTTCCGACTACTGTTATTTGTGGATTGTGACTGTGTGCTCGCAACTTCATAGCTATTACATGCCATACAAAAATGTAGTCTTGGCGGTTTTTGTGTGTATCAATATTAGTCAAAAAACGCTACGAGGCCTTTTTCCTCGGTATCTGGATCATTGCGAGAGAACTGAGTCGTTATAATCCCGATAAGGAGGGTGGGTATACTACTAATTAGTCCCCCGCGAGACGTAAGGATGCGCAAATAATCTTTGATTATAGTAGATTATAGTAACCGTTTCAGCCTTAGTACAGGCCCGATTTAGACAGCATGGTTTTTATCGGCATGGCTGAGCAAAACTCCTGCACTGTAATTGTAATGAATACATCAGATCTGCAGTTTAGTAGAGAATAGCTCCTAGCCCCCCTCTATGACTACTTCTCAAGTACATGTATATAAACCCGTCTATTCCTCCTCCCAAGCTCTATCTCTCGACACCACTCCCCAACACCCCCGGAATCAGATAGCAGTGATTGCCCGTCATGATTCTCTCTACTTTAGCACTTACTCTTAGCCTCTCGGCCCTCGCCGCCTCTGCGCCTACTTTCTCGAACAGCACCACCGGATTCCCTACCATTGATCTAGGCTATGCTGTCTACCGTGCTACCTCCTACAATGTAGCCTTACCACCCTCTCCCCTTTTTCCCTCTACTAACGGAGCCGTCAGGAATCCTACGATGCCTACACCTTTTCCAACATCCGTTTCGCCGCCCCCCCCACAGGGCCCCTCCGCTTCGCCCCCCCACAAGCCCCGTTGGAGAACCGCGCCGAGATCCAAGATGGGAGTATTGGGGGCACCTGTCCCCAGGCGCAGCCCGCCTACACTGGCAGCGACCTGACTACCACAGTGGGGGTTAGCGAGGACTGTCTTTTCCTTGACGTCATTGTCCCGCGCAAAGTCCTAGAGGGCAATTGCGGCGAGGTTCCGGTGTTGGTGTGGTAAGTAGCACAGGCGGTACAAGTATTAGAAGATATATAGGCTAATTGTTTACCTACTATTGCCTGCAGGTTTTTCGGGGGTGGCTACGTGCTGGGGTCTAAAACGCAGCAGGGAGATCCAATTAATTTCCTTACAGAATCCCCCAGCCCTGTCGTGTACGTCGCGCCAAACTACCGTCTCGGCGCGTTCGGATGGCTCGCTGGCCCAAGCTTCACTCTCGAGGACAACACAACCCCCAACGCTGGGCTCTACGACCAGAGATTTGCGCTGAAGTGGGTCCAGGACAACATCCACCTTTTCGGGGGTTCCAAGGATGAGGTCACCGTGATGGGCAGCTCGGCAGGCGCTGGTTCAATCATGCATCAGATATCAGCCTACGGTGGTGCTGGCGAGAAGCTGTTCAACAGGGCTATTCCTATTGGACCTGGGTTCTTCCCCAGCGGCGGACATTCGGATGCCGAGAGTGGCTATCTGTCCTTGCAGAAGGCGACCGGATGTATATTTGCCCGCTCTCGCTAAGGCTCGTCAATTACTAATACTCTGTTACTCCTTAGGCACCGGTCAGGGAATTGAGTGCCTCCGGGCGGTTCCTTCAGAGAAGCTTCAACAGGCCAACAAGGATATCATTCGCGGTGTTGCCCCCCCTGGCTTTGGCTTCGGCCCCGCCGTGGATGGTGATCTTGTGCCGGATATTCCCTCTTACCTTTTTGCGCAGGGCCACATCCAGAAGGACGTCAAGATCCTAGTAGCTGATGATATCAACGAGGTTTGTCTACTTCCTACCCCGCAGTGCAGGCCTCCCTCGGCACATCCTATCTGAACTGCTCTAACATTGGATATATCTAAAAAAAAACTAGGGCGCCTCATTTGTCGGAAACGCCACTACATTTGACGAGAGCTCGGTCACCAGTATTTTCCCTGGAATCACCAATTCAACCATCGCCGATATTTTGGCCCTCTACCCACCGCCCAGTGCCACTACCCCTTACAAGACCCAGCAGGAGCGGCTCATCAAGATCACCGCCGACTCTGGCTTCGACTGCAACCGATGGGCCATGTCGAATGCTCTACCCGAAAACACATACAACCTCGTTACCGCCATCCAGCCGGGAACCCACGGGACGTGGTCTGTGCTGCTGTTCAACGAGATTCCCGGAGCGAGCGCCGTCGTCGATAGGGATATCCTGCTGGCGACGAGGAGGTTCGTCATGAACTTTGTGGTCGGCGGGACTCCGAACGAGCTCTCTGCGAGCCAGGGGGGGAATGGAACCGGTGTCGGGCCGGAGCAGATCGAGTGGCCGGCATTCGGGCAAGAGGGATTGGGGCTTGTTGTTTATGGCACAAACCTGACTGTCGTCTCTGCCAATGACGATCAGGAGGTTTGCGAGTGGTGGAGCAAGGCATTGTACTTGGATTAGGGGCAACTCTGCTCGATTTAATTTTGTAATTTCTTGAGGCCGTTGTGCTTCTTTGTTTAATAGTCAATCCGAATAGAAGGGATTTAACTTAGCGCGAGTGACAACCTGTGAGTCTAGATCTGCCAATTCTCGGGTGTAATTATCAAACCGCGTTTTGGGTCTTTCATGAAATTGAGTCACCAGTAGGAGATTTTAGCGAGGAAATGGCATTTATTTTCCCCGTGGGCGGCACTACCCACGGACACCGATACTATACAAGCATCACAGACCCAAAACATCCCAAAGGGCTGATCTCCACTAACTGAGGCCCTAGACTGGGCCGGTAGACCCCCGATACAGCGCCGTCAACCAACTTCTTAACAACCCTACCGCCGAAGCGAAAAAAGTCAGCACAAAGCCCCACCACACCCTTCAAGAACAACAACAAAAAAAAGGAAGCAGTCAGAAGTAAAAGTTCTCAGCAAACCCGCACAGGGCGCAGCCCACGCAGGGTGGGCTCCGGCTCCAGACGGGGGCTTATGAATTTTCAGTGTATTTTTTTACATCATCATCCTGCGCGTGCATGGTTGGGGGGGGGGGGCAGACTTACAGTTGGGCGGGCAGTTCCTTGGGTGGTGGGTGTTGTTGAGGAGAGAGGAGGGAGGGAGGGGGGAAGGAAAAAATTTGGGTGGGTTGGGTTGGGTTGTGGGCGGTGCTTGGCAGGGACCGCTGACCTCATCTTGCCTGTAGGGGCAAATGTAGCCCTACACTCGGGTGCTTTACAGCGGCCGACCCTAACCCTGCTATGGACTACCGTCAATTCTCGAATAATGTGGTAAGTCCGAATCGTGCATATGCATACTTTTTCCCACCGGAATTAAGATTTAGCGACGCGGGGATAGTGGATTTCTCGAGAATCGACGGTACTCGAAAATTAAAATCGGCTGTGCATATCGACACCGTTCAGCCAATCGCTTGCAGCGGGGCGGGCAATAAAATATTTCTGCGTTTATTAGTTGGGGGGAAATGATCATTACGCAGTTTTTTTCCCCCCCTCCTTTTGGTGTTCGAAAAGTCCGGCACCCATGAATTCTAACAACCATTTCTCCTGCGCGTACCCAAAAATTGATAGGCATGGGTACGTTGTAAAGATACTGTAGCCCTCTGTTACTATAGTGGGAAGAAGAAACACCTTCCGGGGGTGCCAGGACTTTTCGAACGGGGCTAGCTGTGGGTTTTCACAGCCAATAAGTACATAGTTGTTTAAATCGCTGTGCGTATACGTAGTTCGGGCTGCTGTATCAAGATCAATGCTTATGGCTCTAGTTAAAGATCTATTAATATATATTACGCAGTACCTCGCCTTTGTGTCTTTAAGCCTAGAGAGGGCCCTCATGTGGTCCCTCTCTCTACCTGTGTGTATGTTATATATCCACCCCCCCCCCCCTCTCTCAAAGGGTATATAATATAGCCCTCCCTCCGCGCTACAGACTTGCGACTGAGCTCTCGCGGGCATTGAGAGGGTGGTGGGGTGGGGTGGGGATGTGCCCGGTAGTAGCTAGTAGACTATCAGTCGGAGATGGGCCGGGGCGGGCTCGATAAACCCCCACAAGTCTATCAAGTTTCATAGTAGGACCGCGAATCAGTGGAAACAAATCTTGCTTATTGGTATTATATTACATGCGGTGAACCCTAACTAAACAAAAGAAAAACACCTACTCCCTCCTAACCTTATAAGTCACCCTAGGGAGGACCCTCCCCACGACCGCCGCAACCCCACACCTCACCATCTCCGCGCCCACAACCTCCACATCTTTATACGCCTCCGGCGCCTCCTCCCACACGAGCTCCTTATCATCACACACGACCCACCCGGCGCCGGCGGCCACCCTGCCCTTCCCGCCCCTCGAGAACGGCTTCATCTCCGTCATGACCTCCGTGTCGCCATTATACTTCCTCGCGATGCCCACGCGCGCCCTGGCACGGGACATGATCCTTCCAGCGCCATGCGCAAGCGAGAGGGCGTTGCGCGCGCCGCGCGCCGAGGCCTCCGTGAGCAGCGGGCGCAGCACAAGCGTGGGCGTGCCGCGGGAGCCGGGCAGCGGGAGGAACGGCGTTGCGGGGGTGGCCGGCGCGGCCCCCTTGCGGTGGATGTAGACGCTTGTTGTGGGCGCGGCGGGGGGCCACGGCGTGAGTGTTACGTTGTTGTGGTGGATGTCGAGGGCCTTGCGGCGCTGGATCTCGGCGTGGCAGGCGGGGATGTCGAGCGTGTCGGCCGCCCAGGGGGTCGAGGAGGGTTCGAGGCAGCGGAGGAAGCGCAGCGCGATGAGGTCCCGTGAGTGTTGGGCCCAGGCGCAGGCTGCGTCGTGCTGCGCGAGGTAGGAGACGGCCTTGGGGTCCCCGGCGGGGAGCGAGATGTCGTCCTCGGAGGTGGAGAACTGGGATAGCACGTGTTGGCCGTATCCGCGGGAGCCGGAGTGGACGAGGAGGATGACCTCCCCGGGCGTGAACGGGGGCGTGTAGGGCTCTCCGCCCGCGCCGTCATCGTACGGCATGATCTCGTCCACGACCTGGAGCTCCGCAAAGTGGTTCCCCGCGCCAATGGTACCCAGATACCTATCCCACTCGGGCCCGACGCTCGCCGACGGCGCCCCGTCCGCGTTCCCGCAGCGCAGCCACTCCGCGCGGTCCTCGGCACCCCCCCACTCGCCCTCCAGGCCCACCAGGTTCCCGGCAACCCTCCTGGCGCCCGCCGCGTCGCACAGCTTCTCCGGCCGCAGCGCCGTGCGGTACCAGCTCATGCCGCAGCCAATGTCGCCGCCAATCAGCGGCGGGTGGATGTACCCGTCTGAGACGAAGGCGCAGCCGATCGGGAAGCGCGTGCCCGGGTGCAGGTCCGGCAGGCCCACGGCGGCAATGATGCCCGGCAGCTTCGCGCACTCGTCGAGCTGCGAGAGCGACACGGGGTCCAGGGCGAGCGTGGCGGTGATGGTGCGCGCTGTGCAGCTGGCCGAGCTCGGTTTCGGGGGCGGCTTGGGGCTGCCACCCACGTAGTCCTCGCCGGAGGAGACGAGCAGCTCGAGGTCGTCTTTGAGGTGTTGCTGGATGTCGGCGGAGGTGAAGAGTTCGTGGCCGCCGGCGCGCAGGAAGAGGCGGGTGGGCTTTTTGATGCGGAGCTTGGCCTTTGCGGTTGTGAAGATTGCGGTGAGGGGGTCGGAGGTGGGGGGGAGGAGGAGCGGGCAGCGGGTGGTCTGGGTGGTGTTTGAGATGAGGGTGAGGCGTGTTGAGGGCATTTTTGGTGTGGGTTTGGAGGTGCCGGTTGGTGGTTGGAGGTTGGTGGAGCTGAGGGGGGCCCGGAGCGGCTTTATAGAGGCTTAGCTGTAGTTATTATTACAGTGTGAGTCAGTCAATTGCTCGAGTCAGAGCCCCACTCTTGGCGCAGGCTCTATGGCCAATCAGGATATCAATATAAATAATAATCATAATAATAATAATCACGTCTTTGTGAATATAATTGTGGGTGTCCATGTTCTGATATACGGGTCGTAGTTAGGAAGAGGTTGATGGCCGGGCAGTAATAATAATATCCTATGACCTTTCCTGATATGATGTGTCTTTCTTTCTTTCTATACACCACTTATAATTAATTAGTACTGTGCGGCTGGCGGCGGTAGTTCGAGCGGGCCCGCACAGAGTGTCCGCTACCAAGGAACCAGGAAACATCTGCTCCTGCATGTCCAGTGAGTTACGGCGCGCGAATAACCCCCAACCAGGCAAGCTACCACCACAGATCTCCGACATCCTGTAGTGGTTAATGATGCTTATGTATGTGTGGGTTGGAACAATATCATATTACACCCACGCGGGGGTTTCCGCTGAGGTACCGGCCCCGCCGTCTGAGCGGGTCATGGCCAATCACTCGACCTGACCTGACCCGGCGTCAACCACGCACGCACTCCCGGTACGCACACTACCGGCCGGCCTTGGGAGGGTAGGATACATCTGGCGAACGTGCGTGCGGGGTGGGGGTCAGCTGCATACATGTACATAAAGCCCCCAGCAGATTCACCCACCGGGGGTTCAAGGACCCCCGAGTCTTTTGCTACCGCGGCGGGGGGTCAGGTTGGGTCGGCGGGACGAGTGAGAATCTGTGATGGCACCGGGAAATGATCGAGTTTACCACAAAACCACCACCACCACCCGAAGGATCATTTTCTATAATCTATTTTTTCAGCGGCTTGGGAATTAATTCTACTGTACAATATATACCCCGATGAAAACTACATACATATCCACACGCACTCAATCCCTCCTCCACGCGCCTCTACGGCCGCCCCTGGTCCTGGTCCTGGTGGTCGTCGCCGTTATTGTTGCCGACGCGGAAGACGAAGTGGTGGAGGCCTGTTTCGTCACTAGGGTTGTCGTCGCACTCGCGGTCGTAGACGTCGCCTTTGACGACGCTGAAGTCGACGTCTTTGCCGACGACGACGACGAAGCTTTCGCCGATGCAGAAGTGCTAGTGGCCTGTGCGGCCGCCACAGAGACCGACGCCGTCCCCCACAGCGCCGTCGGCGTATACACGGGGATCGACTGCGTGGTCCCGTATCCCGCCACGCCCCACGCAGGGCTCGTAGGGCTGGTGTATCCCGACATTGTTGTTGTGATTGTGACGGTGCTGGCGAACGCGGTGGGGGTAGCGCCGCTGGCCAGCTCCCTCGCGCAGTACCCCGTTCCGTAGACATTGTTGCACTGCAGCACCACGCGGTCCTTGTTGACGGTCCACATGCCAAAGTCCTCCAGCGTGATGTTTGTCAGCGGCACCACGTCCGAGCCCCGGATGACGATGGGCCCCCTGTTGATCCCGTTGTTCACGGTGCCCGTCCAGTTGCGGAACACCAGGTCCGAGAGCGCGATGGCGCCCGTGTTGGGCGTCGTGTGCGAGTACCAGTACTGGTCAATGTCGAGCGCGTAGGTGGTGTCGTACGCCCAAAAGTCCTCAAACACGCTGTTGCGCACGTATCCCACTGCGCCGGTGCCGCCGGGCCACGTCTTGATCATGAGCATCTGCGTGCACTGGTAGACGTTGATGCGGCGCATATGGATGTACTCTATCTCTGCGCCGCCGCTGCCGGCGTCCAGCGAGCCGATGGACATGCCGCCGGACTGGTTGCAGAAGATGTCCTCGATGAGGACGTTCTTTGACGGCGTCTTGACGCTGATGCACTCGTCGCGGTTGGTGACCTCTATGTGGTGGAGGTAGCAGTTTGAGTCGCAGATGAGGTCGACGCCGTCGAGGCCGCCCTTGTCGCCGCCGCGCACGGTGATGTGGTAGGTTTCCATGTTTACGGCGTTGTTGTGGATGAGGTGGAAGGTGGGCGAGTCGATGAGCAGCAGGTCGTGCACCGAGTAGGCGCTGCAGTTCATGAAGCGCAGCAGACGGGCGTTCTGGGAGGAGCCCGACTGGCGCACTTGGTACCCGTTGCCCTGGATCGCGCCCTTGCCGTTGCTGGAGTACATCTCAAAGTCGCTGGCGCGCTTGATGACGATGGCATTGCCGTTGAAGCTGCCCGTCACGTCGAGTGTGATGAGGCCGTCGAGGCGGAAGGCCCATTTTGTGCCCGCGTTGAGGACTACGCCGGTAGACACTGCGGGGGGGTGTTAGCTTCCAAGCGAACAAATGCATCAATGGGGAGAGATATATAACGTACTCATGTAGTTTCCCTCGGGGACGTAGAGCGTTGCCCCGCCGCCGGCGGCAGTGACGCAGGCAAACGCCTTTGTGATTGCGGGGCCGAGGTCGGTGGCGCCGTCAGCCACGCCGCCGTAGTTGAGGACATTGCAGATTGTGGTTTTTGCGGAGAGGGCGGTGGTGGGGCCGACGGGGGTACCGGTGAGGAGCTGGGCGAGGGCCACTGGGGCCAGGGTGAGCAGTGATAGGGCTGTCTGGAGACGCATGGTGTAGATATGTATATATATATAGACGCTGCACTGCAGGTCTCGGAGAAGAGGAAAAGAAAAAAAAAGAGTGTGTGTGTGAAGGGAAAGGAAAGGAAAGGAAGGAAGGAAGGAAGGAAGAATCAATCCAGCTACTAATGAACGGATTGATAGGAAAGGTAGGACAGGACAGAATGGAGTAGACGGTGCAAGCCCTTTATATTCCCACGCGCTCGGGTCCCCCCAATTGATCAAGCGTTAGGTATTTAATATAGGCGCGACAGACAGGGCATGGTAATTAAATATTGCGTCTATTAAGGGCCTTGATCATGATAGTTTGACTTTTATTCCTGATCTACGCAGGGGTCACAAACATCGACTGTTTCGTGTAGAGAACGTTAGTACAGAAAAGAACCCTGCACGGGCAAGGTAAAGGCAAGGGTACGTCGGTTGTGGAATAGGAGAGAGGACTTGCCTCGGTTAAACCATGGTCTTTCTCTGGAGTATAGATAGTTAGTGGGAGTGTGTGCTTGTATTAATTGTATCGGTGGGTGTTGTAGGAGATTAAAGGCTTGTGTAGAGAGAGGGAGATGGAGAGAGAGAGAGAGAAAACTATGAGGGGGGAGACAGGGGAAATAAGATAGAACCGACCGTGGGTTGTGTATATATGAGCATGAGTACGTACATGTATTTAAATAAGAGTATAATGCTACTTCAGACGAGTGCTGCTGGGCATGGGAATTTCTTTACATATATATAGGCACTCTCCTATAACTCACTGCGAGTACACAAGTTGCATGTACTCAAGATCTAGAGGGATCACTACATACATGTATATAAAGTATGTATGTACTCTCCTGCACTATCCAGACGAACAGGGCTGTATCTCACCCCAGATCTCCCCGTGATAGCGAAGCGGATCACAGCCAGTCACTCGCCGCCCGACTGCCCAGGATTTGATCTGTTTATTATTTATTTATACTTGATACTACGCCCAAGACCTGATCTTTGGAGGGATATATATAGACAGTACGTACGATACCCGATCGATATACCTGACCTGAGTACAGAAGAGGTGTCTTGTATATATGCCCATATAAAATGCCACGGTTGACTGTATACTACTCGGAGGCACCACATATCACAAGAAAGAGAAAGAGAAAGCTTGAACCAAACTATCAAATGCATTAATAGCCCTAGTTACTAAACTAGGGCATGCATACTTGGCCCTTGGACTATGGAGATCTTTTGCCTGCGCGCGAGGGCCCAGAGATGGTATATATAAGTAAATAGTATACTCATATATCCCACATCGAGGACCCACGCACCACCCACTTCAACTTAGAGCCCTACTCAACCCCCAGGACTGTACCCACCACCCCGGCTACTCCCTCATCTTGAGGGTAACCTTACTAAAGGACCTCCTGATCCTCTTCACAAGCCTCCTAAACCCCACGCCCCTCCTCCTCCTCGCCCCCCCATCCACCCCTGGCCCCGCCGCATCCACGACCCCCTCCTCCTCCTCCTCCCCCTCCTCCACCACCACCTTCTCCTCCTCCACCTCCACCTCCATCTCCTCCACCTCCTCCACCTCCTCCACCTTCTTCTCCCCCACCGTCAACCCCCCAAACTCCGCCACCGGCCATGTCCCCCCGACATCCATCTCCTTCCTCACAATAACCCTCCCATCCACCCTCCACCCGCCCACCTCCCCCCCGCGCACCCCCAAGCCCCCCGGCGCAGACGCAACCCTCCTGCCCCTACCCCTCGCAGGCGGCGTCGGCGTCTCCGGCACCTGCGCCAGCCGCGGGATGCGCGAGAGCCCCGGATGCTCGCGGTACCTGTTCCTCATGGCGGCGGCGGTAAGGTTTGCCGGGAAGAGCACGCGCGAGACGGGCAGCGACGCCGGGTGGATGCGCGTGTACGGGATGTGCAGCGGCGTGGTGGGCGCTGTTGGCAGCGGCAGGCGCGAGGCGTAGGTGCTGCAGCTGGGGCTGCTCATCGTTTCTGGTTGTGTGTGTGTGTGTGTATTATACGTACTGGTTTGGTGGTGGTTGGAATACATGTTGTGGGTGAGGGGCGCTTTTTATCAAGGGTGTTTCAAGATATGTTGGGTGCGGGGGTTGAAAGCTTGTTTGTTGTGGTGGGGAGGGAGGGAGGGTTGAAAAAGTGCGGGCTTGGTGTCGGTTGAAATTTTGGCCCGGCGGGGATCTCTTGGTTGTCGGGCTGCTGCACGCGGGTTGCGTCATGGGGCATCACTCGACCGGTGGCCGGCAGATTTAAACAACACTTTATGTAGACCCCTTCACGGGTACTGCTCTCACTGGGGGTGGTGCAACGGCCCAAGGACATTAAAAGTGACGGCCACAGAGAGTACAAAAGCAAGCTGACACGAACGGAATTCTCAGCTGTGCAAAAATAAGTATCTCTGTTGATGCCCGCCTCGACGTCCTTGGTAGTTGCACCATACCCCATAAAGCGCGCCAAAGAGTGGTGCGCTAACCCATCTCTGTTCCTTACATATACAGCGGGGCCTAGCGCGTACTGGGCAGCTACTTAGCTGGCTGTTAATATATCGCCGCCCGGACGATCGAGCGAGCGAGCGAGCGAGCTGAATGGAAGCACACGTATATAACGTACAGCAGAGGAGGGGATAGAGTTAGCATGGTGTGTCGCACTTGTTAGCTAGGCTTGGGCTCTTGCGAGTGAATATAGATATATTTCTCTTTCAACGTTAACGTTGTATTAATTGCTAATAGTCTCTGGTGCTCCAAAATTAAGGCTCGACTCGGGGGGGCTTAGCTAGCTTAAGGGGATGAATTCGCGAGGTATATACCGTATGAAAGCTCGATCGAGCTGGCTCTAGTGCAGATCTGCTCCGGCCCCCGCGATGTACTGACATTGTTGTTGCTGCTACAAGTTCCCCCAGGTACGCCTTCCTAGCTACATACAGTCCCCCGTGTGTATATCCGTAGAAACACCCTCCCCTGGCCGCGCGGGGGCCGGGGGTGGTAAGCGCGCGGGGGGTACGTACGGTATGAGCAGTTTCACCGCCAAAGGCTGTAAATGTTTCTAAGAACAGATGGTGTGTATACCCTTTGCGTATATATAAGAATGTGGGGGACCTTTTTAATTTTTGATTTGTCAAGACCCGCTATACAAGGGCATGATTGCTTATTAGCCCTTGTTTTTAATTTATGAGGAGCACGTCTATAGCTAAGTAGCTACCACCGGCCTGTTTGTGCTCCTGGGTATATATATATATATATAAACCCGAAGCCGGCGCAGAGGAGCCTCGATATAGAGTATATATAGTAGTACATAGCAAGTAGTACATAGCTATCATGGATATATATGCATGCCATTAGATCTAAACCCTTTGCGCCGGATGCACCCAGTTTGTCTCTTAGTTGGCGTTATGTGGATTTTCACTGATTTTCGATCGATATATCGCGATCGAGAGCTAGCCAGATGTTGCTTGCCACCCGGTGACCGGCAGTACCCACCCCCTAACCTGGGGAGACAGCTCCGTGGATTTTATTTGCGGAAGAATCGCCGCGGGGGGTCATCATTTGCAGTACTAGTTGGTCATTCTACAAAGGATAGAAGGAGTGCATGCATGGAGGTCGACTCGACCTAGGCTATGTTTAATTCCTGATATATGCCAAGTCTGTACGTCGAAAAGGGCGGCTACGGGTCCAGCAGCGTAGGTTATAAAGAGTCTATTCTTGAGGCCGGTCGGTATATATATATAAGGGTCCAGTATGGAAAAACGGAGTGAAATCATGCACTACCATAGGACTACGGAATTTAGTGCAGATGAATACCGAATTAGACTGGGGTACTATCCCTCATTGCTAGCGTATTGGTCCGGAGGGAATCGAATGTCGTAGTGATCCCACCCATGGCCAAGTCTTGTAGAAGTATTGTAGGGTGACAAAGGTTCCCGTGATTTTGTAAAAGGGTCATGAACCGACTATAACTTGGCGACTGCAAGAGGTATAAAGATGATATTAGTATTATTAGAGAGCTCAAGGTTGATGGAACATAGTATCTAGGCTGAAGTCCCTATTACTCGCTTTTCGGGTTAGACTTTTAGGAGGCTTCTGCTGGTTGCTATGCAGAAATCACGAGGACTTTTATATTCGATATATATAGTGATATAAGTATTCCCGTTATAAATTACAATTTTCCAGTTCCCAAGTGCCATTTTGTAGCTTCCTCTCTCGGGCACGTACTTCGTATAAGGATATTTTACACCCGATCATATATATCCTTATCCCTTAATTAAGTTGTCAATGAAATGCTGACCCCCAGGAAAAAAACGGAGAGTTAATTGATTGTTGTCTTTGGCTAACAGATATTCTTACTATATCTCTGTTACAAGGGCCAGCAATATTAATATTAACAGCTTATAATTAAGAGATAGTGAGAGTGTATTGTTCACCCAATTTATCCTGGACGACTCAGATCAACCAATTGCATGGCCATGGCCATGGTACTACTGCTAATACTATCCCCACTACCATCACCACTACCACCACCGACGCCCGCCCCTCCTCCGTCCCGCCCGCCACCCGAGGTCTCAAACAGCAGCCCCCACCACAATAACAGCAACAACTGCCGCCGCTGTGCGCATCACATCTCATAAACCTCGCAGATAACCACAATCCCCTGGTCAGGCGGCGGGATACCCCGCGATCTGCAACGCATAATGTCTCAGCCCACCCTCGCGAAACCCGGTGACTGGGTCCCGCTGTGGGCCTGTGGCAGGCCGGTCTGTTCCAGCGGGTACCGCCCGTTCTCGAACGAACAACCTGGGTTCTAGGCCCAAATCTAAGCCGTCTAATTGGTTGCTTTGCGTCTTGCCACCACTTATTGCTCTGTTAAACCCGGGCTCTTATTTTGAGATTTTGCGGTGCCCTGTGGGGATTGTTGGCATCATGAACAGTAATCGTGGTTCTGTGCAGAGACAAGGGGGGGGAAAAATGGAAAAAAAAATATCCGAGGTACGTGGGGGCCATGCAGACCGCGTGCTGGGCTGGGCTGGGCTGGACTGGCCCACGAGGGTGGAATATAAGAGTGCTAGATACCTTTAGGTAGATCACTGGGGTGATTGATTGGGCGTGCAAGGAAGGTTTGGTAGAGTCGGATCGTGTATCGGGGTCGGAGCGCGCAGGAAGGTGGGGGGGGAGTGGCTGGCTGACTGGCTTGCTGCTGGCTTTTAGTCAGAGTGTGTTGTGGACTGTGTGTGCATGAGCTACCAGTCAGTAGCTTTGGCCAGACCGGGGCTGGGTATATTATTGCTGTATGCAATATGCACTGGCTGGCGGGTAGTAGAGTATATTCGGAGGTTTTTTCCTGGCGAAGAAAGCTGATGGAACGATATGTAATTAGGTTTTTCAATGACTACGCCCGGCCGGAACAGCCAGAGGTTTGGTATCGCTGTGGCGGGATTAAATACCCTTCTATGGGGGGTACATACCAACTAGGACATAGATAGAAGGGGGCGGACCGAAAGGGTGGTGCCCTTATAGTAAGACTTGGCTGTGTACAGTAATATCGATAGCGCTGGCTATCTACACGCTTACCAGCAAACGAACCAGGTATTATTTGTATGAGAGAACGGCGCCACTCCATACAAACTACCCTTGCCCTGAGAAACTGCATTAAATTTTCTGGTTCTTATGCTGGTAAGCGTGTAGAACTGCTCAGCTGCGGCTAGAGTAGAGGGATACTTGCAGGAAAATGTTGATAATATCGGTCAAGTACGGTGTAATGGGAATTAGGGGAGCTATACAACTCAATGTCATGCAAGGAGTATGCAGGAATATGTTCCTGCAGGATGTCTAGTGTGTTCTGGAAACTCAAAGCTACTACACATAGCTAGCTAGTAACGCGGTCATCACGATCACTACTACACTAACTAGTGCCGTTATACATAAGCTTTTTCATGATAGCTTTATAAAAACTTTCGACGCACGATATTGTATTAATTATCTTTTCAGCTTGGTGCCGCGCACTTTAAATGTGATACAAATTGCACCGCTTATAACCTTTTAACAAGACAAAATCTCAAAAATCTAGTACACAAAATTGTAGATATAATAAAGACTTTTGATAGCTTGTCTTGTTAAAAAGCTATAAGAGGTTGGATTTGCCTGTTTTTGTATGTAAAAAGCGCCAAGAGTTGGTGAAGTGGAACCCATCTATACCCTACATCACAGATCATAAAGCCAAGGTTTTGTTTTCAGCCATAACATGGCTAGAATCTAGGGCCCCTACTGGTTCACAAACAGCCGGAGTGGCTAAGATTGTTCCAGCTGAGATACCGGCATGTCACCTTTAAGACGCGCCGCACCATATATATACAGATAAAAGCAACGGCGGTCGTCGTATCATGAGGATCGGCCTATAGCTAGCCAGCGCCGTTATGGCGAAGATATGCTTTCATTTATAACCACTATATATAGGGGCTAACCAGAACCAATTCATGGTTATCAGCTTCAGTTTGAGAAATCCCAAATTGCGAGGTACGTAGGGGCCGGATTAAATTGCAGAGTTGAGGGGTATTTACGTGTGATATTAACAATAGAGTCAATGGAAGCAATTAGCGGTATACGGTAGTACGTTACCACAGAGGGCTAGCTAGAAATATATAGAGTTTCATTCGTCTAAGGGATAGCTTTCAGGTCAATTCCCTTTAGAACTGGTGCTTAAGACATATCACGTATTGGTGCCGGATATATATCTATATTGAAATTTACTATCATGCCAATTTTCTTCATTCTCTCGTTGACCTTTTCCCGGTCTGCAAGGCCGGGAATATAATTCGAAAGTCCAGAAAAATAGCTTCAGGCACTGGAGCTGGTCTACTTCGAGAGTAAGTGATCTCGTCTCTAGGTCAATTGAATCGGACTACCAATTAAGAGTCTCCCCTTAACCCTTCCTTCACCGGGTAGAATTCCTGGAACGTTCAAGTCCAAGATATCATTACCTAGAGATGTAGTTCAGTTTCTCTGGTATAAGGTACAGCTTTAAGCTTTCATCAACAATGTATTTCTGTCATGTGATTAATTAGTGGCTTGATTCCGGTAGCCGGAAATACCAATTGGGGCTACAAGACAGTCACTGCAGTCAAAGGGGGGGGGTTGATTTCAGTGAGCTGGCAGTTTTGCCCACCCTTGGCTCAATATCCATCGCCGTTGGACTTACCTTCTTTCTTTTCATTACCTCCCTCAGATACATGATCGAAGCGACAGTCAACCTTCCCATAATCCCCCCGCGAGCCCAGATCTCTCATGATCATGATGCGGGAAGTATAGTGGGTATCGACTACAGTACTATACTACAAAGCGCCGCTTCTCATGGAGGCCACATACTCGTCTACCAGCATAAGAACCAGAAAACGCAATTACCCAGGGCAAGGATAATTTGTATGGAGTATATAGTGATGATCTCTCCTACAAATCATTCCTGTTTCCGTCACTTGCGCCTTCTGGTTCTTATGTTGGTAGACGAGTAGCTAGTATAACCGCACAGGACGTCGTTGAACTGCTGCAGCATTCGTAGCCACAGTGGCACCGGCCTCACACGATTGCAGTTAGTTCAACCAGACCCTAGCTAACAAGATTCCGGAAAATAGTTTCTCCCCGCCAGATACTGCTATCCAAGCTGCCGGATAAGGTGTGGCAAGATATGTGCCTATCAAAATATCTTGCAGCAGGAAATCCTCAATACCGGTAGTTCGAATCACAGAATCCGGTTTAGAAGTTGTCAAACGACGTCACCCAAGCTTTGGTGATGTACCTTACCAAGATCTAACTTATTTCTAGATAGTAGGGCTAGTAAGGAAGTGGTTTAAGCTTTCGAGCGAAATTGGGACTGCAGTCCCGGAATTTGACAACAATATTGAATAGAATGATATGGTACATTTCCTCTACTTGGCCTTGGTAGCTGTACCTGAGAGATTAGTATTTGATCTGACAAATAGACAGAAGGCGATAGAATCACAGCTTATCACTCGTATGATCGGCACGGAATTTCGGGCTTCGCTTTCACTAAAATCTTTTCTAGAAAAACCCACACCTACCCGGATCCCCCCCCGCCTCTCACTGTCTATCGTCTATCGTCAGGATTTTCATTCATTCATTCATTATTTGTGATGGCCTGACGTTTGCCTTGCCAAGACTTCTATGATCCCTTGTCTCGGAAAACCTGTTTCTAGCTAAGCTATCGGCCTGTCACCCATCGATCACTTCTGCCCGTATATAGCCTCACCGGGGATGTTCCCCTGCCCAGCTCAAGAAAAGAAGACCCCTTCGCCCTGCGTTTTCCGCCTCGATTCCAGGGTTTAAGATTACTGCACAAATAATGTGTGTCACTTGGCAGGCATCCTTTTTTTTTTTTTTTTCAACGGAGCTCCAGCCCGGCGAAAGGATCAGCCGATCGCGAAGCACATTTTTTTCGGGGGAAGAAAGGTTGGGGAGATACGCATAGGGCGGAGAGAGAGAGAGAGAAGGGCTTACGGCAGTTGCCACCCGACCTGATTCGGTGTGGCGCTGGCCAGCAACTCATTTTGGGATTAAAGTGGAAGTGATCTTCATTGCGACTTTATCAATTGTCGATTATCAACAACCACCACTGAGGGATGGGGATTGACTCTGACCACACACAACAGGAATCCCCATGGATTTTCTAAACACATCAAGCTTGTGGCTCATCACTTCACGTACAAATTTAAAAACATCGCTCTGCATCCTCCGTTACGCACATCACTCACCTTAGTGGTAATGAGTGGGGTGCAAACGTCTCCACCCATCATCACCATTATTGGTAAAGTCTTGGGCATGTCTTTATATCGCACTCTTTCACACCTGGTACAAAGATATCCCGGGAAAGGGTTCATTTACAGGCACGAATAATGACATCTTCACTGTCTTCCATTCCATCCCCCATCCCCGATCTGGTATTATAAACCCGGGAGATAGGTAACCTAATTGAATCTATTAGAATACCGCTACCTGGCTGGCCGGAGCCTTTGCTAATTGTCTTTGCGGTGGCGGTGCTCGCGACTACACGGGGTATGCAGACCAAGGGGGAGGAGGGCATCTAGCTCCAGTTCATACGCCACTGTCGGAACTCCCAACCGCTGCCATACGAAGGAGACACCGACCACCGAGGATCGCAAGCGATACTACAAGAGACTTGCCGACAAATGACCAAACGCACTCTTATCTGACGACAGGGCTGACAACTATTATATCGACATAACGCAACACGATGCCAACTGGGTGGCACGCGTTGAGTCTGGTTCGACAAACCTGGTGGATTCAGGATCAGGGGGGTCGCAGAGGAGCGATAGGCAGTGAGCTGGGTGATGGTAATACCCACCATCAGTCACCTGTATCCCGTGTCAACAGATGTGGAACCCTCATGGAGGTAGGAGGGAGGGAAAGGGGAGGGTGAGGGTGAGGGAAAATATAGAATTCGGTAACTATACTCAAATATATGCAAAGGCTTACCAGAGGATGTCATCTGGTCTAACAGGCGCAAAATTAAGGTTCAACAGATTTTACCTCTCAATAAAATTACTAGTAAAACTTTTCCTCGGTGTGAGGTATCAACTGAGTCTTTGAGGAAAAAAACTGATATAAAACACCAAAGAAATGGTAACGAACCCTCTATTCCGTCTAGAAAACACCAACGAAGATGCTCGTAGCCCATATGATGGAAATGACAGTGTATCCTTCTTTTTCTTCTCTTTCTTCTGCCCAGTACTTCATATACTCCTCCCACCTCTGCCTCACCCACCATCACCGTTTCCATCAGTATCATTATCTCTTTTTGACCCAGTACTTCTTTGTACCCGCTTCTCCTCCATCTCCTTTCCCCATAATTCCAAAACTGCTTCCTTGTCTCTGTCTCTAAGAGCCCTCTCTATCTCCTCTGTCAAGTCTAAAAGCCCATCATATATTTCTTGTTTCCTGCTTTCCCACTGCTCTTCTTCCTCCCTATCCCCCTCTACATCCCACGAGTCCTTCCTTCGTGACATTTCATCCTTAAGCGCGTTCTTTAATTCCTTCGTTAACGTTTCTATGCGATCGTAGCGACCCTTCCTCTGTTCTTTACTCAAACGTCTCGACTTTTGAGTTGTTGATTTTTGCGGGTTTACGTTTGGAGGAGTTGGAGTTGGACCGGAGCCTGATGAACCCTTACTGGGCGGAGCACTGTAGCGACCTGGAGGAGGTTCCATAGGAGATCAACATCGATCCCTATATCGGCAACCGCAGAGAGAAACCCAGAAGAACCGTGTGTTCAACAAGGAATCTAATCCAAGGACTCGATTGTTGGGGAGGATTGAGCTAACTCTGTCGAAGTTTGGAGTTGTGGGGAGGGGGTTTGTGGCGCAGTCCCACAGTTTTCAGAGCGATGTAGTGAGGGCTAATGACCTGTGTACGTGCTCGGAGAAAGTCCCACGGCCAGGTCGAAGGGGTATGGCAAGCAAGGCCTTATATTCCGTGAGGGTCTTCTCTTCCGCCCGCTGGAGGAGTCTCCAGAACGCGAAAAAAGCGGCTCGGAAGGGTAGAAGTTGACGGAGGGTGCTTGACAGTTCTGCAGCCTCATTCTTCGAAGAGTGCCAGCTTGTTCATGGGGGTACACCCCCGTTACGCCACTGCTGATTGGACGGAAAGGCTGTCCGGGGCCCATTTTTGCTTGAACTTTCTCATTCGCCACTTTACCCGGCCGATTTCTAACCTTTTTCCCCCTTTCGCATTCCCTTTTCCCAAAATGGAGCTAGAAACAGCAGAATATTATTGCGGGGAACCCCGTCGCCCATAGTCTGAAGGCTCAGCGGATAACAAGCAAATTCCCAAGTGTGGATGGTATAAGAAGGCCCCTAACTATACCCTGCACTTCAGACTATCGTTTTCTAGTTTGCGTTGAAGAAGGTCCTTCGAAGGTGGTGTTTCCAAAGCTTGAAGCGAAAACACCGTGGGGAGTTGGTTACGAAGTTACGAAAGGATACTAACACCAAATCTGCTACATTCTCCGTCTACGTCACTCAAAAACCGAGAGGCTCGTGAGCAAACCCTTAAAGCCGTTCATACATGAGAATCGGAGGTTTGAAAAACACAAAAGCAAATACAAAACCCAGTAAACAGCGGCACTGACTATGAGAGAGGTACGATCCCGAAACAGTACCGAGACGAGGTTGCTGCCCATGCAATAGTAATATGTATATATCATAGATTATGGTGCTTGCGTGGACACCGCTCGGTGGCCACTTCATAAATATCTTGGTTGCATACGTTGTGTGGTGCTGCTGCCTCTTGCAGCAGACCGGTCGTTACTCCACAGGTGTCCTCAATTCTAAAAAGTGATCAAAATATCATTTCACTCGGAGATAATTTGCCACCGAACCAACCATCTCCCATATCTGCATCATTTTTTCACCTAGCTAGTTTCACCTGACTTGGTAGGCCGAGACCCTGGAAATCATAACCCACCCCCCTCCGCCCTACCCGACGCTTACGCAGGGAAGAGAAAAAAAAAGCATCACACCCTGCATATAAAAAAACTATCATTCTAGCGGGTATAAACGCTCAACCAAAGCAAGGGATCTGGTACCCCCAACAGGCCCAAGACACGCTAATTACCCTCGAGTGAGGGCTCATGACCCGGGAAAATCCGGTAATACAAATGCCCCATCAATAGATCGACAGTGTGTTTTACCAGATATTGAATCCCTTACTTAAGCAGTACATTCAACCCTAAATAAGCATGAACGTTTGGGCAGGGGTTGCGTTAGTTACGGGGTTTCTCGAGTTGAACCTACATATCCTACACCCTGCCTCGGAATCTTTGGGTCAATTCACAGCTGAAATTCGTATACGTAGACCTATCCTACACGGAGCAACTATCTTTAAGCGATCCGATCGGGGATCGACTTTGTAAATTTGAAACCGGATACTGTTGCATGAAGGATGGAGAAAATACTGTTGGTTGATAGGATTGGTTGAAGCTGAGGAAATGATTTTATGAAAGCTGGCAAGGAAAAAAAAAAAATGGCGAAGTAGTGGCGAAAGGGTATGTGGCTCGTGAGTAGAGATCATCGGCTTTAGCCTTAATTAGGTTTAATTGTCTTTGCCACAGTTGTGGATGATGGACAGTGTAACTTGAAGCAGAAAAGTTGGGTTTGTCTAAACCATGGTTTTATTCGCATAATATAGTTGATTATTTTTTGTTGTGGCGTTTTCGCTTCCGGGCGGGTGGTAACTAGGGTTGTTGTGGTAGGAAGTGGACCCTGAATCCTATCACGTGGAGATAGGGTATAATAATAGCACAGCTGTTACAACCTGGTTATTAACGTCCGGTAGAGCCGGATTCGATGTGACCCATATTTTACATACATATGTACTTATAGATAGTTGAAATTTCGGAGGTTTGTGTAATTGATTAGAACACTTAATTCCTCGGTGGTTATAGAGGTAGATTCGCTTTTTATATATACATGTATCTACGTACATACAGCTAGTCGGCCTACATGGCATCTTTAAGTGCCAAGGGATTGATCGAACATGCTAGAACTAAAACTCTACCAGCCATGTAAATGAATCTTTTGATTCATTTAGAGGGTAGGCTTTTGTAAAAGGCACTCGGATTCATTTCCATGATGCCTTTTCATGATGCTTTTCCATGATGCCTTTCCTCACCAATTTTCTGATGCTTTTCCTCTCTGGCAATTCAACACAGCTCAAATAATTTATTAATATATTGTCTGGTAGCATAAGTGATAAGATTCAAGTTAAGTAATCGCAATAGTCAAGGTTCAGTTCCTTCAGAGATCAACTCTTTTTCTTTTCTTTTAAAGTTTTATAGGAAAAAGCACTTTAAATTTATCAAATGGAACTAAGGATTCATTTTTTGATTCATTTACCCATAGTAAAAGGTGCCTTTTTGCTCGGTTTTTGATCCCTTTCAAAAACACATTAAAGTGACTCATTTCACATAGAAACGTAATAAGCGAAAATGATGCATTTTTTGATTCTTTTACATAGTTGGTAGAGAAATTCATTTATATGACACGGCCTTAATTGTAAATGCCAGCAGAACTAAGAGGAGCTAAATATACTCGAGCCTTAGGGACGTGACAAAACCTTGGCCGCTTATATTAGCATCCTTCCCCACTTTTATTTCTGTAAAAACTGAATCTAGAAGCTACCATCTCACCATAAACCTCTGTGGTGTTCAATCACCCCCATACATGCCGCTTGCCGGCCATTGGCTTTACCTTACACGCAGCTTGATAATCTCTATCTAGTCAGAGTTCCGAGTAAGTCCAATGAACAGTCCCTCAAACACTCAAATGCAAGTTTTAGGAATTATAAACTGACTCGTGTGGTACGATAATCTTCCATACTCTTAAGATCTTCTAATTCCTGTACGGAACGAGAGAAACCATGATCTGACCACAAGGGACTGTGCCCAAAGATAATTACGACCAGAAACAGACCACACAGATTCCATGGAAATTCGTAAAACGGAGGAATAGTAGCTTTTCGAGTCCCTATAAGTAATCTAACCATGCCTCTTAAACCATAGGACCTACTTCGAGAAAATTCACATTTAGAATTCCCCGAGGTATACCATTGTTTCATAATGCTAAGAGCATCACATATAGGTACAGAGATAGGCAGTGCAGCTAAGACAGAAACAAATACTCTTTTACTTTTGTCTCCGGATTTATCCCCTTTCGCTATGGAGGCTTAACCCGAAGGCGTATTCTAGGGGGTGGGGGCGGGGACGGTACCGGCTCCCTGCTGATCAGGCTAATCAAAGTAAAAAATCTCAAAAGACACACATGGCCCTATTGGCATATCATGTATTCTCATACTTTCCGAGGAGCAGACACTTACGTCGAACATAATCTACAAGGCCACAGATAAACTCACCCTCTCAGCTCCGTTCCCATATCTCTCACTCAAATTCAACAAATCCAGCACTCCCGACCTGATATTTGGGAGATACTATGTACTGGATTACACGCCCCACCAGAGAGTTTTCTAAGAGACTTCTACTTCATATTTCCAATATAGTCATAATAAAACTTGGGGCCACGGGCTGAGGCTTGGGAGGAAGGGTGGGTTGATGCAATAGAACAATAGCACTAAAATTCTCTAGGCCTATAATAATCGATCAGACTTGCGGCAGCCACGATGTCACTAAACATTCCGCAACCGCCTACATCAACATAGCCAGCTATTTCTGTGTATTTGTTGTGGGCACAAGGACTCTTATAATATACATACAAATATTTACATAACCCATAATCTTGGTTCTGTTAATACCGATAAAATTCAATGGCTTTCTAATAATATAGACAGCTACTATGTATATCAGTACGCTAAGTATGTTCCATATATCTGCTGTAACAACCATGGGTGCCTAACCAGGATATATGATTTGATGAATATAATATGGAAAAATGTAAAGAATAATTATTGAATCGAGTGTCGGAAAGCAATCAATGTTTTTATTTCTTTTGTTTCTGATTAATTTCGCCCCCCCTCGCCTCCTCCTACTCCGCCCACCTTTTTTTTGCTTTTTCTACTTTTTCTTTCTTTTGTCTCGTCTCTCATAGCTTAGCACTCGTGCTCACAGCCAGGGAGGCAATAATTTTCTATTCGTCAACATCTCATTTTGTGTCCATGTTTTGCGGGGATCGATCACAATTCATATATAGTAATTATCAAGAAATGTTTCACCTCGCCATTTTACAAGGATCAAAAACTCACAGCCTCACTAACCGGAGGAGCAGGAGCTTTCACAAAACAGATGTATCACCCAATGGGCCCTGCCGTAATTATTACGAATATCTAATCGGCCGATCGCAGGTTTTCAGATATTACCATTTCAGACGATAGCCAGTTCGTTCTGCACCACTAACCAATGGATCAATTTTCCTGGATAGATAGCGGATATATATGGTATCATAATCCAACTCCTTGTTGAAGTCCCCCAGAACTAGAAACCCCTCCCAAAAGAATCAAGGTATAATAATACTCAGTCTTCTTCCTAGAGCTCATGATAAAATAATACCAAATTAATTCGTAGGACCCTTGCCTTGGTGTTAGATGCATATTACTGCTCCCACGGATGATATTCTATTAAAGTTCGCGATCTAGTCCGTGCCATCACTAGAACCGGCAATTTTCCAATAAGCAGAGAGTAATGAGTGCAATACAACCAAGAGTGGTTTTCCAAACAGCTATTGTATAACGTTCAAGGTAGGCCACGAATTTGGCAGGACTTATCCATGAGAGCGATCCGTCGCTGTGGATCAGGGCTATCTTCATGTCCCAAATATTCGTATTGGGCCCCGATACATATCCGCTAAATGCGCAAGTACTATACGGTCCCAGTACAAGAACGGGAGTACGACTGCATATGATTGGAATATTTTCATATGTCCGTTAGTATAAGCCTACCTGGGTTAGGGTTACGTATCGAGTGATACCTTATGACCAAGTAATCCTAGAACGTTCCAAAAACTATTTTTCAGAGGAATGAGCTCAGTATTCAAGAGTTGACCTATAAGTTACTCCAGTGGGTTTGAATGACTACATACTTGCTGTGTAAACATTACTATAGGTACGTACTCCTTGTTATGGATACAGGCCTTCTAAGGGAAGCATTATAATGATATATATTTCTATATGGACCGTCTTACATTTGAGTGCTCATTCCTTTTCGTGGCAGGTCACTCCATGCCGTGGTCAAGTTAAGGGGATAGAGTCGAAAATACTTCATGTAAGGAAGGCCTGATCATGATGATATATATATGGAAAGCGATAGATGGACACAGCACTAATGGTAAAATGGAGCTTATTAACAGCATGATATACTTGAGATATACATCTTTAAGCCTAGAATTCAGTTTACAGGGGGGTTTGTTGATTAATTCCCGCCCTTTCCGCCCATCAAACTGCACATGAAGGTTTACACGCGTAAACACAACAAAACATATAACTACAGGTATGTATATATACCTAAGTATGAAGCCTAGTTCTAATTAACAACACAAACAAAGTGACGCTTGACCTTATACTGCCGATACCGGCGCGGTACGCACGAGTGGTGGGCTTAGGAGAAATTAAAGGCAGATTTAATTAGGCAACTTCCTTATCGACAGGGACGAACTTCAACCCAGTATTCTGCCACGCCAGATTATGGAGATAGAAAGACTGGACCTTTATGGAAGGGAAAAGGGGGGGGGGGGGGGGAAGATTCAGGATTAGACAGGATGATAGTGATGGGGATATTTAGAAAGGAAGAAATTGTGTTGGCTTTAAGTTAAGATGTTGGAGATGCTTGCCGGGTGAATGATGAGGCTCGAGATAGAGAGTGCACCAGGCCAGCCAGTGTTGGGGAAGATAAGGGACGTTTATTTATTTTGTTTTTGTTTTTGTTTATTTATAGGAAAATTACTACGTCACTCCATATACAGCTGGTATAGGGGAGGTTGAATGCAAGTATCAAATAAGTGACGCTTGGCCAGTCACACGATTAATGATGTAAACCAAAAAAAAAACGCTTGCCAGTCAGTCATGGAAAATCACTCGTTTGTTCTATAACACCTCCTGACTGGCTGGTAGTTGTGCTCAGGTATGATGCTATAGACACTGTAGTCTTTTATAATTATGACTTTAGGTGACGATATGTGAGGGTTTTGGTAAAAAATAGTATAGTAAGAGCTAGTAAGTACAAACGTGTATGGACATCTAGGGGAGGTGTATAATATGAATGGTATTAAACTTTCACCATATAAAAATGGTACATTTCCAGCGCTATCCCCGCTACCACCCTAATATTATATCTGATAAACGAAACAATAATCAAAAAAACTAAAGGCAAACCTAGATATATCGAATGCTTGATAAGGCCCTGTGCCCCTATCTCTCATCACAACAAACGCCAAAATCTCTAAGTGACTGGGTAGCTTTGCGCTTTGAATTACTGCTGCGTATTCGATACTTGAAAGGACTTTCTCTAGTCTAATCCCTCAATTCGCGTTCCGTGTGAACCGGTATTGAACCACAGGCTCCACCTAAACGGATCTTATCTTATCTTATCTTTCCCGCGCGCTTCCAAGTTCTGGATTCGGCCATCATGACTCGGCCCGGATATTGCGAGCGAGGAGTTGTACCGGCAAGCGACCCTAGCCCACCAAATCAAACTCAAACTAAGGCCAGTAGGACTCGAGCGATAAATACCGAAAAGGAAACAGCACTTGCCAGCACATTAACAACCCTTAAACGCTCAGAACCAGATGCTTCCTTGCGTCGGAAGGAATCCCTTGCCGGCTCCTCTCCTAGGCCAATGGATTTAAGGATTATTAATGCGATCTCTGGAAATGAAAAGGCATGTAGTAGTCGGGGAAGAAGGATTCATATTCATGGCATTGGAGGGAAAATTTGAGAGTGAAAGCCCGGGTTGCGGGTTCCTTCTGAATGAAATAAGCCCAAATGAGAGCCGCAGAGCCCCGGGAGACACCCTAGCCTTCGGGGTGAACCTGGATCGGAGGGGGTTGCAGTTATCGGCGCTGATTTCTCCAGAGGTGCTCAATTTGTATGCTATTCGCCAAAGATAAACTCGTACTCATTCCTGCACCCATCCCTCCTCCCCACTGGTGGAAATACATGTGGCCGATCTGAAATCCTTCACGTGTAAAAGCTGCTTTTGTGGGGTGCGTAGGCTTGCTTGTGGGGTTCCTCCAGCGCTGTGCAGGAGAGATGTCGATAGATATGTCTCTTGGCATCCGTCTTTTGTGTACTCAATCGCTCTGGCTTCCGTCATATTTTGATCACGGGGGAGGGTAAGTAAGTAAGTAAGTAAGGTAAGAGAATAGAGCCCATGGTGAACAATGGGTGGATAGGTAGATATGATACCTTCTATATGTACCTACACCTGTGAAAAAGAGACAAACGGAACAACACGGTGTTTGAAATGTAGTAAAGCTCGGGGAAGCTATGGGCTACATGCATGGTAACAGCCCAATCAAGGGAGTCGTTGCGAGCTGCATCCTCCCAACCCGTCCCGGGTGGGGGTTTTTGGGTATTCGGGCCATTGGGTCACTCTTCAACGCATTCCTGCTAGGATCTGGGTTATTCGGAACTTTTCTGGAGATGGCACGGAAGAACTTGGACCTTCTCTTTTTCCATTTGCGCCACAGGTACGTACCTACTCTAGAGTAAGACTTTGAGTGCTACACTGCTTACTCAGGAGGAACGAGGTGTTTCTTTGGTCCACTGAGAATCACCCCCACGATAACATAAGTTTGGCGGTAAAAAAAAAAAAAGCATAAAGGAAGAATTGGTTGAGGAAAACAATTTGCAAAGACGGATGATCGGGCCATTGATTCTGCCAGTTGGCGGATCATTTAGGTTTAGCGTGTTCACAAATGCATGTACTCGCATATTGCAGTATGCTAGTGTGAGATAGGAAAAAGGAAACATTGTATTGAGCGGCAGTTCCAATTAATTGTTTCTTCATGTCCTTACTTTTTTTTTTTCCCTCCCCCTCGCAATTGGAATTGGAATTGCAGTTACGAATTACGATTGATGTTAACGAATTTAAGATGTGCACGCTGAATCATGAATGAAGTGGCATTACTAGGTCAGTCGAGGAGGAATTGACACATTGTTTAGGTGCCCTGCCCTTCCCCCCCCTCCCCAGCTGTTCCCGGGGCTTGGTCTGACGTGAAGAGTAACAAGAGCCGCACTTAAAACGGCGTGTCAGAGCCTTGTGTTTCGTGATGGCTGCCATCACCCAGGTCAGGGTTACTCAACTGATGGTGGTGATGATGAGATCTGGGTGGTTTCTCACTGGGCAGCCACGAAGGATGGCCAACGAAGACCGTTAAAAAGATGTGTCCCTGGCGCCAGTCCCGTATCAAGCGAAACTGGGCGCGCATGTGGACGATGGTGATGATGATGGTGGTGATGATGATGGTTCCCGGGAACAGTACCAGTAATTCACTGAGCGCAGGCTGCTGCGCAGCAGCCCAACCAGATGTTTGATAGGAAGGAAGGACACTCAACCAACCATAACAACGGGTTGGTGTGGCTAGGGCTCTGACAACAAAACGTACAGGGATTATCTTAATACGAGTGGGTTGGTTCATCTAGACTCTAGCCGGACGGAGCCTTTTGCAATATTTCCTGGGTCCACGAAGTCTTGCTCTCCGCACCTCCGAGGCCGAACATCGTCCAATTGAGACTCTTCCGGAGGATCCTTTCTTTAACTTTTCTATGGAACGATTTGCCCATTCACCACATGCTTTTGTGTCCGCCATCCCTTTTCTTGCTGCCTTCGTTCCATCCCTACGAGTCCTACTTTACCAAGAACGAATTTAACCAACCAACTACCTTGGCTCCCGTCGTCGCTTGCCCCTGCTTGGTACCGTTTACTGCATGCGCAAATCGCTTCCTTGACCACCCTCTTCAACGATAGGCTGTTTCCCCGTTGTCACTCGCAGGAGCGTGTGCCTACGTGTTCTCGCTTGGGGGGTTGGAAAGGGCCGCCAGCTGTAGACGTCCACGCTACAGAGCTGCACTCCAGTGCTTTTGTAGCCTATTGCACAAATCCGAATCGAGAATTGTACCTCAATCCTGGCATATCATTTCCTCTTTGCTTTTTTTGTTGCTTGAACGCACATCGAGAAAAGCACTTTAGTGCCTTGTTACATACATACATCTCGGAGGAAGAGCGCCCACTGTCTTCCACCCCCGGATAGAGAAGGGGACATAGGGATAGGAGGATAGGGAGGAAGAGAGAGATACATACAGAGGAAAAGAGATAGAGGAATTGAATCTGAATCTAAAAGAGAAAATCAACTTAGCCTCATTCACTCGAATCAACTCTTGCCGCCTTTATCACGTTCGTTCCCGTTCGTTCGTTCGTTCGTTCATACGTTCGTCCGTTCGTTCACAAACTCCCCCTTAAAAACGAGTAAAAACAATAATTTGTTTTCATCGAACTCATTCACTCGGCAATCGAGACCGCAGTGGGTGTCTGACGTCGTCGTTCCTTCTTCCTCGAATACTACTTACCATTCTATTGCTCCCATTTCGAGCGAACCACGTCAATCGGTCAGATCAGCCTGCTTCTCTCTATCTCAATAGACTGTCTCCAAGAAGAAGGAAGATTTGAGCGCATTCACTATTACTGGTACCACTCTGCCAGCCTACCTACTACTGCCCACCCACACACCCACTTATTACAATCTTTACCCTTTACCCTTCCTGGGAATATATATCCTCGTGGACGTTTCGTCTTCCTTCTCTCCGCCAAAAAAAAAAGAGGAGTCTCTCTCCCCCGCTATTCCCTGAGCCGAGATAACTGTGTTTCTCGGTCCTTTCATAATCACAAGCCATCACCCACACCAACACTTGCCAATCTATTATTATCCATCACCCACCCCGTAATTCACTACTACTACTAGTACTAGTACTGCTGCCATCGATCTCCTCTTTTCTTTCTTTCTCCTCCCTCCTCCCTCTTCCTTCTTCACATACTCTTCTACCGGGCTCTATCCTGTCTGATTTTTTGTAACCCTTTCCCATTTTATTATTTTTCCACCTACACATATTTCTTACATATCACCTACCTACTACCACCACCTCCTCTCTCAACGGGATACCGCCCCTCCCTTTCACCCCCCACACCCCCCACCATGTTCGATCAGCTATTCTCGCGGTCGAGGGCTGCCGACACTGGCGGTGTTGTTCATAGTGATGGCTCCGCCGATATGCCCATAAGCAACTGTATTTCTGGCGAGCTGGGCGGCGTAGGAATGTCCATTGGGTATAGCACATATTCTTCCCCACCCCCCTCGAGTGCCCCCACAATCATAACAATCGTGACGGCTAAAACGATTCATGAGGATTGCGCGAGCGACAGCTTGATCTCCGTCGTTCCCACTAGATCAGAACCTGACGACACCCCCGCTCCGGCAAGCACCGGAAGATTCTCGGCGAGCAGCTTCCTGGCTGCTATATTCGGCATCGGCATTGCACTGAGCTTTTGGACACCAAAGAATCTATGGGTTTTCATTGGTGGATTCGGACTACGCAGGGAAAAGAGAAAACAAAGGGAACGAAAGCAGAGGTCAATTGGTGCGGCAGCGGCAGCGCGTGAGGCAGTTACAAACGGTGGAGAGCAGGTGGGTCAGAGGGACAAGGGCAAGGCACGAGCGATTGAAGTCGTGGAGGATGATGATGTGGGCGAGAGTTCTAGAAGTTCCAAGACAGAACGAACGCCACTCCTGCTTGAGGCTTCATACGAAGCAGCAACACCAAAAACACCAACAAGTTCCACCAAAGTCGGCACACGTGACTCGGGTGTTGGCCTGGCCAATGCCGAGGAGAGCCGAGCGACACGCTCGGTAGAGCAACAACAACCCCCAATAAAGCATCCCGAGCCGGTAATACCAAAATCACCAGAGCCAGAGATCATGGAAGATGAGATGCTTGAAACTATCGACGAAGCTGAAGAGGCCGAGCCATTATCTCCTATATTGGAGCGTCCGCCGGTGAATGACACATGGACATTCGCGGACAAGCCGTCACCCACTCCCAGTGTAAGAGCTGAGTCACCAGCCCCACAGGTTGAGACAGGGTCGATGGTGATAGTTCCCGCGGTGGTGCACGATCCAGATGCTTGCCCGTACGAGCAGCGAACGCTTTCGGTTGAAGCCCTCTCTAGATCTGCTGTTGCTGGCCCCCCGGTCACCAGCGGAGAAGGATACAGAGAATCCCGCTCGCTCACTCCCACTGGGAAGCCACGCTCAGTTGCATCAACCAGGGCCCCATCTCTGAGCCGCGAGGTTTCTGTCGAGCCGGAACCAAAGGTTGAGGCAGAGGTTGTGGCTCCTATCAAGGCTCCCGTCAAGGTTGCTGTGGAACAAGTAGTGAGGGCTGGTCCTTCAGCTCCCGAGGTTGCTATGGAGGCTCCCAAGCGTGAGGTTGGGGTATTTAGGGTTGACGAGGTTATTGAAGCACCCAAGAGTGTGGAGGTTGATGCCCCTAAACCTGAGGTCCCTCAAGTTGAAGAAGCCGTGATCTCCAAGATTGAAGACTCTGCCGCCTCCAAGACCACAAGGGCAGTACCAGAGGCCGAAGAGGTTAAAGCTGTTGAGGATACTGTAGTCCCCAAGATCGAAGAGATTGAAGCCCCTAAGCCTAAGGATATCGAAGCTCTCGAAGTTCCTAACCCCTTCGAAGCTGAAGTTCTCAAGCCCAAGGAAACCGAAGCACCTAAGGTGGAAATTCCCGCCGTTGAAACCCCCGTCGTTGAAGCCCCCATTGTTACAGCCCCAGTCATTAAAGCTCCCATTGTTGAGGCCCCCATTGTTGAGGCCCCCATTGTTGAAGCTCCCGTTGCTGAAGCTCCCATTGTCGCGGCCCCTATTGTTGAAGCTCCTGTCGCCGAGGCACCAATCGTCGAAGCTCCAGTTGTCGAGGCCCCCAAAGTCGAAGCTCCCAAGGACGAGGTCCTCGTTGAAGCCCCAGTCCAGGCCCCGGTCCAGGCCCCCGCCGAAGCCCTCAAGGTGGAGGCTCCCAAGGCTCAGGAGATTATCGAGGAGCCAAAGGAAGAGATACAATCCACTTCGGTAGCCATCCCTAATCCCCCCCCCGAGATTGGCCTTATCCCCCCGACCCCCGCCCCTGCCAGTGGGTTTGCAGCGGTGGTCAAGGCACTCCGCACAAGAAAGGCAGAGGCAGAGGATGAGACCGAAGAAATTGAAGCTGACATCACCTTGGTCAAGGCACCTACCCACCGTAAGTCCTTTAGCAGCTCAACAGAAGCCCTTCCCAAGCCCGCCGAGGTCCCCGAGCCCGCTAGTGCAAAGCTAGAGGCTGAGCCCAAGGGCAAGGACAAGGCTGATGATGACCTTTCATTCATCGAGCACCCAACCACTGCCTCCCCAGATCAAATATCCCTCAACAGCGAAGAGAAAGACGACAAAGAAGAGTCACAACCAGATGCCACTGCCGAGGAAAACACCCGCCGCCCCAGATCAGGCAAACCCCCCAGTGTGGCTGGAGACGACAAGTCAGCCAGGTCCGAGTCAGGACCTAGTAGAAAACAATCTTTCCGCCGCATGGCTGGTATCGGATCCCATAGCAGGGCTCCATCAGTCGACTCCAACAAAAAGGATTCTTCCCTCAGGCGATCATTGACAAATGTCTTCCCGGGAAAGAAGACGAAGCGCGAGAACTCAGCATCGTCTTCGCAGGCCAAGTTAGGTGAGCTTACGCCCCCACCTACTCCCCCGGAGCCATTGGCATCGTCCGATGGTGCTGTTGCGGCAAGACCAGAGTCCAGACGCTCCGAGAAAGAGAAATCCTCAATGTCCAGAGGAATGAGCTGGAGCAACACAATGAATAAGCTGTCCTCCAAGGAGAAGCGAGAACAAGCAGCTAAGCAGTCTTCAGACGTTGAGGCTGCCGCCGGAAGCGATGCCACAGCCGCGACCGCAGTCGCCTCATCCTCCGCCGCTCCAGAGGTTCCCACCGCAACTACCGCAGCGGACCCTACCCCAGCCGAGCCTATCAAGCGCTCAAACGCATCCATCAGATCCCACAAGGACGGCCGTCCACAAACGTCAGACGGGAAAAGCGTCAATGAAGACGGCCGACCAAGCAAGCTCCCTCGCCGCCCAACATGGGCCTTCGGAAAGAGGAAGTCGACTCAGAACCTTAGCGAGGCCAAGTCCTCTTCCTCCGCCGCCCCCAGCCAGACTAGTCTCCACGCCCCCAGCAAGAGCGAAGAGACCCCGCAGGTACCCGCAGCTGAGGCCGCCGACCCGGTCGATAAGGGCAAGGGTGTAGACAGGGTTGCTGCCCCTGCCGCCGTAGAGGCGCCTAAGGCCCCCGAGCCGGCCCCCGAGCCGGCCCCGGAGGTTCCTGCCACCCAGACAAAGGCCGTTGATGCACCAGCTCCTACCGAGCAGGAGCAGA
The DNA here is from genome assembly GCA_024713755.1 of Morchella sp. 2018-W16. Classification (NCBI taxonomy): domain Eukaryota; kingdom Fungi; phylum Ascomycota; class Pezizomycetes; order Pezizales; family Morchellaceae; genus Morchella; species Morchella sp. 2018-W16. Next base: position 157,101 of record JAMGYY010000025.1, on the reverse strand, counting down.
AGGAGATCGTTGACAATGAGACTGCTGCTGCCGCGGCCGCCGTTGCCGCTGAGCAGAAACCAGCGCCAAGGCCCATGCTGAAGAGCAGGGTGACATCAATAATGGCTTGGGGACGTAAGAAGAAATAGATAACGGTGGAGGACAGCAGAGACTTTCATTATTGAAATTGATTATCTTATGACAGAATGTGAATTTCTTTTCACCCGGTGCGGTGGTGTACAGTATTCCGGAATTTCCCCTATTTCCTTTCCTCTTATTTGGGTCTAAACATGTTTTTTATTCTTTATTTTATATGCATGGCATGGGTGATGGTATGCGGGCAGAATCTTATTAGCATGCGGATATGATTATTGGGATTTTTTTTTCTGTTCTTTTCTCTTTTCAGCGTTTGCATTCGTTTGGCATTTGGAGTTAAATTTTTTTATCATTTTATTCTTATTTTCTTCCCTTATCACGTCCTCATGGCCGAATCACTTTTCTTTACGAGGGATGCTTTGCGATTTTATTCTTTAAGATAGGCGAGGAGACGAGGAAAGTCATATTTTGATGACCTTTCATACCCTTTTTTTTTCCTTCCCCCAAACCTGATCTATACCTCTTCAGCAAAGAAAAAAAAAAGTGAACATTTATACTCAAAACCAGCAGTTAACCAGTTTTTCTCTGTCTCCTTTTTCTTTCTTTCTTTTTTTTTTTTTTTGCCTACATTGTTTTCGAGACCTTGAGAAATGAAGGGGATGGATGACAGAGGAAATTATGAAATGAAATGTACTACTAGTTCCGAGCGGTCCCTGGATAGAGTATCACGTGTACTTACAGGATATATAATTCAAGATAATGGTTATGACATAAAAGGGTCCAAGGACCAGGTAGATATCAATTACAACTAGATCGCGGATCTGGATCGGCCCCGAGATTGACGAACCAGCTACATGCGAGGCAGAGGCTGCCGCATACAATTCAGGGTCCTAGGCTGGTGTATATGCAATGCCACGGGGCAGAACCTCAAACGGTACCTACATTGGCGAGTTGAGTGGGCGTAAACTGCACGCACTTTTGTCAATGATGCGTACATACATTTAGAGTAGGCAGAGGAGATGAGGCGGTAATAATCATGAAAGACACGGGGCAGAAACAGCAGGATCTGTAACTAGACCGGTCGATCAGGCACCCGCATGTGGTGCTACTTTACATGTATGTACTTATGTAGATGCGTTGACTAGCGGGGAATGTAAAGCTGGCCTGTTTGGGTCCTATCAGCTTTTGAGGCTAAGGGTGGTACGTATCCGTGGTTTTGGTTTTGGGATTCAGCCCCCATTATGGAGGTGCCGTGTGAAATGGATAATCAAAGTCAAACTGGATATGAGAAATTACTCATCTTACGACAGCGTTAGTGTGGGGAAGAGGGACGAGTGATATTGTGTGCTGGATGTTGAGGCTAGTGATATCTTACTCACATGCGTTTGAAAAACTCGTGTAAACTCGTAAGTATTGGGGGGTAGCTCTCGAGTACACAACTTCACTGAGTGTGTATTGCATGAGAGTGATATGTGGTCCCGATTATAATTGGATGTTGGTTCAGCCAATCGGTTGGCCCAATGAGAGAAGGGCTTGGCCAATTAAGAAGATTAGTCATTTAGGGGTTGGACGATCATTCTTACCGCGCGTCAACATAATTACTTGTTCGTAGTTAAGTAGATAATGGCAGTATGTACCTCGGTAATTAGGGATACTGTGGAGAGGGAATTTTTGAATTGGTTGGTGGCCATATAAACTTTCATCTCGGAGTTGGGCCACGAAAACAGTCGTGGCTTCAACACAACGTTAGCATTAGCTAATGTCGACTGACACTTTCTTAGTTGGAACGCTCAGTGGGTGTTAATTGAGTTATGTTTGTCACCTAGATTATATATAGTAAGCTAGGGCCAAAGGCGCAGCGAACCACAGACCACAGCGTTGAAAGTGCAAGCCATGCGATGCTGCAACTTATATATGTGGCACAGAAACCAGACCTTTTCATTGCCGGCTCTAACTAATGTATATATATTTGTGATCCCGCACATATACTCAGGGCCGTGGGGTCGGTGCACTGATCCCAGCTTGGGGCAACACCGGGTTTAAAGGTATCGAAAACGTATAGAATAGAAGGTCTACATTTGATTGTAAGATCAAGATTATAAACTGACCATGAGTTGGTTTCGTAGCTTTTGCCAGTTGGTTGAAACGCGACATAAGTATATATAAATTCAATTACTTTAGTTGTTATATAAGTACATGTACTTAACGTCCCATTATTAATTCTATTTATCAGAGTTTGGTCTACGACGCGCGCATTACGACTCTAGAGGCTCCCCGACTGAAATCCTTTTTTATAGCTATAACTAACTCAGTGTAGTTGCAAATGTGCGGGCTCTCTGGCAGTTTTAATGAGCATTATGCATCTGCGCGCATAGCTATTATGCCCTCTATCATCAATCACCTATAATATAAAAAACGGGGTAAATTCATTACCATAGGACTACGTTACGGAATTCAGTGACGGATACAAAATTAAATCGGAATTAGAGGAAGAATACTATATCAATACCGTATTAACGCTTTTTTAGTACTTTAGTCGTTATACAGAATCTTAACTCATCGAGCTAAATTAAATATCATAAGCAGATCTAGACTAGACTACATGTACCATTATCAAAATTTCAATATACAATATTCCCTCTATTGCTAAACTGCCCGCCGGTCGTTAAACCTGAGCAGCCAGTTCAAATTTTTGCAATATGTATGGATAGAGATACGTGTCGAAGGTAAATACGAAGGATCTGATAAGAGAATCTTGCTGTGTTTATCTTATCAGATTCTCGGTATTCATGGTCAACCCCGGTACATACAGTACGCACGACGCGGCACGAGACTCTACTGCTGATGATCACGATAAAAGATAACAGCCTTGGCACGACTAGACCGCACCAGTGCCCCTCTCCTCGAATACGTACGCCAATGTATGTACCTACCTAAGTAGATACAGCCGTGAAAACAAAATCCACTCGATCGTGGGAATGAGTTAAATGAAAATCTTCCTACCACTGGAACGAGAAAAAGGCGCCAAATCACCCGAACTGAAACTTCTCGTATGAGCTCAAACTACATGTAGCTTCCGGATCGATCTATACGTATAGGCATATCGAAAATAGGTAGGCTTACGAAACGTCGACAGAGAATTAAAGCTCAGGACTGTTATTTAGTATGCGCACCTTATTCCGGCATCTTTGGGTTCGCTGTCCAAGTTTCTACATTTTCGACTCACTGTACGGGACCACGACACCGGCGCACAAAGCGATGCATATGTTACAGCCTGCCATTGGGGCGAAAAAATAAGATTTTTCAGAGCGTCTGGTCCCATGGCGATGACACCACGGTTATTGGACCGATTATCCAGCAAAAATATATGTGTGTGCGATATGGATTGTGGATTGCATGCCTATCCGAGCCATTCTTGGACGCCTTGGTACACAAAAAATGTCAAAAGCACACTGAGAATACGATTATCAGGCGCAGGCAGTTCTGGTACGATAAAGCTTTAGATCCGATTTACTCATCTAATTGTCAATCGTGTAAGATATCACCAACCAGCCGTTTTCGGAATTGAACATCTTGAAACAGTTTTGAAACCGCCGACCCGATCCAGGCCAAATCAAGTGTGGCAGCCTTCTTTATTAAGATGCTAGCTTCATGCCGATATCAGTACTCTCTCTTGGAAAAATGTCCGAGTTACCATTTTCTTTTGGGTAAAATAGTGAATGACTTAGAAACAACGTTCTCATTATCTGCAATCCGGCGATTATAATGAACCTGGTGTATATATTCCTCAGTACTCTTTATCTAGGGTAGGTTTAACGATTTTGCCCACCGGTTACATAGTTCGCGGGCAACAGACTAATTTGTAGTAAGACGCGGTATTCAATGCCGAAGATCCCGGAGGTACAGCAACCGAGGTAGGGAGCTCCAAGCCGCCGATTAAGAATCTCGGGAACCCTTGGTACGGGTGAAGGGTTTAACGGGTACTACATGTAGTCTCCTAGTTAGGCCGCGAAGCGGGATCCTCGGAGCTCATATAAACCCTTTCCATCTAGTTTTCTAAAAATGGGAGCTGTCGTACGTGAGCTATATTCACGCGCTGACTCTACCTAATTTCCTCTAGTTTACTATATAGGAAAGAGCTGGTGGGCGCTATTGATGAGAGAAATGCGTAGTAAACAACTGGGAACTTTGTCTAGAGTTAATTAATTATGGATCGAACATCAGGGGCCAGTTTGGCTACATACATGTACTTATATACCGAGGATCATATGAAAAGTATATATACCACAATATCTTTAAAAATGGGGGACTTGAGTTTGCTGATTGTCTTTTCTGAGCAGCTTTTAAAATCACCAATTTTATGTAGTACTTTCTTTCAAAAGCCATTGGTGATTGTTGGTTTGGCTCAGACCCAATGAGGCTTAGGTTGCCCTTGAGTCAACTCCAGAGGCACAGATACAGTAAGAGTGTGGGGTAAACTGGACTGAAGATGCTCTGGCCTGAGGCTGGTGGCTAGGTGCACCCTAGTCTGTAGGTACACATTCCTGCAATTGATTGATTGATTGGTACTTCATACATATATTCCTGCAATTGATAGTCTGTCTCAAACATTTGTTCTCTGGCCGAGGGCTCCACATATCGAATTTTCACGTAAATTAAACATTGAGCTAACCCATCAGTTTGCTTGGTTACACCACACTACAAATTCCCCGCTCTGCTCCAGTGGCGTCGGCACTATTTTCAAATAATGGCACATCACCCCGCAATCATCAACTGGAACTACTATTATCGTACGCACTACTTACACAATGGCATCAAGCTCAAAGTCTACCGTGACCATTGGCACGCCCATCAGGGCGACTGCCGACTTCTGCCTACTCCCCGTAAGTGATCTGGTTCCGGCCTACAAATGGAAATCCATTAACAGAAGCTACAGCTCGGAACCTCTAATGCGTCAGTGTCCAGACAGATCGCCGACGTCCAGGTTCTCATGAAGAACAGCGGACTGAATTACAGCATGCACAGCGCCGGGACTACAGTGGGTATGTTCACTTAGCGCGAATACCTGAGGCCGCATCCGGAGCTCTTTTAACGAAGAAAATGTGGAAAAGAGGGTACCTGGGATGAAGTTACGAGGGTGATTGGGCAGGCCCATTCGATGCTGCACGAGCAAGGCATCGTCAGAGTCCACACAGATATCCGTATTGGGAGTAGGTAAGCAAAACTCATCACCTCATACGATTATTTTTTCCCTCGTTATTAACGGACCGTTGAGCACAGGACGGATAAAACAGAAAATTTCAGGGACAAAGTGACAGCAGTGGAGAACCATCTCGCGAAAGATGCTGAAGCTGCCCAATGAAAATTTCAAGGACGAGGTATGTCATTAAGTTGAGATATATACTTGCCTGCTCGAATGTACGTACCCGGAGTTAGATATTGCATAATTACATATGGGCAGTATATCTTTCGGGCCTTCTATCGATCTTTTTTCTAGGGAAGAAAAGGAGAGAGAGGGAGAGAGAGAAAGGAGGAAAAACGAGTGTGGTTGTGAAGACTAAAAGCCCTCCAGGCCTTGGCCATATTGCCCCTCACCCCACCGGTCATGGGGAGAACACCAAAACCGAAGTCCTCCCCATGAATGCTCAATGCTTATTTATTATGCGGGGAGCGGAATACTGTAATAGACCCTAGCTCTGAACCTCCGCTCCCTCCAACATTTCTGAATGAATGAAAAAGAAGGATAGAATTCGAAACTTGACCGAGATGTGCACTGCAGCGGGAAAATACGATAGAAAGAACAGCTGTGTGACGCGCACTTATTGCGTCGTCGTCCTTCAATTGTCGAACGTCTTTTGCATCTTCTTCCCTTTCCCCTCTATTGTTTTGTATATTATTGGGTGAGCATGAGGTGAATAATATTGTGATCGATAAACCGAATGATCAAGACAAAAAAAAAAGCAGGAAAGCAGACAGAAACGATATTTGAGGTACTACAACCCAGGAAAAGCCCCGTGTGGATAAGGCTACCCTATCTACTGTACCCCTACATCTCCTCTTTCTCCACCTCCAAAAAACAAAGGTTTACATATAACGGCTCCCCCAATGGCATGGGGCCTGCAGGGATCACAAATTTACCTAGACCGCCAATCGAAACCTGTACGGGTGGGTATGTTAGGTGATACGCGCAAATTCTGTGGTATAAATAAGGGTGGTTGGAGAACCTGGTCTGACCGACGAGGCGAACGTACTTTCCTTGCTTGAACATCTTTGGCTGGCTGAATAAAAGGTCGACACGATCCACCACCTGTGCTCTGACCACCTGATACACCTGCCCGTTAAATTACTACCTCCCAACGAATATTCCATCCTACCACTTATCTCCCCTCCATTCCATCCACGACAACCTACAACCAACAAACTACTCCTCTCTCTTCCCGCCACCATCCGAAATAAGACTTTACGTACGTACTTAAATAGTGTTAACATCATCAATTCATAAGGTTAGCGTTGTTCTATCTTTTTCGAATTCCATGAGCTGACGTAAACCCTAGATACAACTCTCAGAAGAGAAAGGGCAGCCGCAAGAAAGCGTGAAACTCTGCACCTCTTATAAACTGGTGAGCTCTCAGACCAGATAGAAAGAGAAAGAGAAGAGAAGAAATCTTCCACGAATGATCTACCCCAAAATGGATTGCGGGCCTCACTGCTTCACAAGACATAAATGAAAGAAAGAAAGAAAGCTGAATTTTTGCCAGCTTATCAGCATCGGGCGAAAAACTCTCTATAGGAAAGAAATCTGGGTCGAAAAAAAAAAAAGAAAAAAGTTGCCCAGAAACGAGAGGGATAAGCCAAAGCAGACGGGAAACGACACAACACAAACATGGCTTCAGGCCGACGACTACGCACCCGCAGTAGTAGTGGCGTACCAGCGTCACAACAGCAACAACTTTCAGACTGCGGTCATGATCGGTCTCAGCTGGACCTTAGCGGTGATCGCGATCTTCCTTGCAAGGTCTGCTGGTCCAACCGCGAGATCCTCATCCAGCGGCTCATCGAGCCCTTCGAGCACGCGTTGGAAACTCTTCAGGATGAGAGAGCCAGCGGCTCGGCAAACAGCACCCCTGAACGTGGGGTGGTAGTATCATCGGGAGATGTTCCTGCTGGTGGCAGACCCCGAAGTTTGAGGCGGAGAGCGGGGAAAAAAAGGACAAGGAGTGCTTCCCCGACGGCGGCGACAACACCGATGGGAAGTGATGGGGAGGATTCGAATTTGTTGGGTCCCGGGGGTCTGGGTGCTGTTAGGCCGGAAGAGGAAGACTGCATTCACGTGCAGGATATCAGCGTCGTAACGGTGCAGAGACCCCCAAAGAAGCGGAGTAAATCTCCCCCCGATGAAATCAAGAGCACGAAGATCGCGGCTTTGGAGCCACAGAAAATAAGCACGAACATCATCCCCCCAATAAAAGGGAGAAATACGACAGCAACCACCGAAAAATTGCAAGAAAACCCTTCATCACCTGTAGATTGTGCAGCAACGAAATTGCCGAAATTGCCAGAAAAAATACCATCCACACCCCCAGCACTGGCCGCAAAACTACCGAAACAGAAACAACAGAGAACTTCACAAGTGCAGCCCACAAAAAAGGGCCAGCAAACCCTGCTTTCGTTTTTCTCCAAATCTGCCGAAGGCGCAACGGTAAAAACCGAAGAGATGATTGCTACAAAGCCAGTGACTATTTTTAGTGCAGGAGGGAATAGTAGCGGGCCGAAAAAGAAGGATGTAGGAACTCCGAAGGCGAATGAAGAAACCGTGGTTCGGACATGCACGACAGCATCACCACCACCCCCGCCACCATCGGGAAGAGTAGGGACTCGGAAGAGCGCCCGAGAAGTAACAGTGAAATCCCGAGAGACCATCAACTACAGGGAGGATTCAGATTCAGATATAGATCTTGAGTAATGAAGATTTAAACTTAAAAATATCGGGGCATGGGCGCGCGCAGGTACGTCAGGTGTTTTTTCGCATCTCCCTATGCCATATTCAGGATGATTGCTAAGTTTTCTGCCCTCAAGGTTGAGAAAACAATTTAGATACACGACCACTCTCTCTAAAATTTCGATGGTTAATGAGAATTCAAAGTAGCGGCGTTTTTTTTTATTTTTTTTTTGGAAAAGGGGAGGCTGACATCTATTATATCTGGGGAGTTTTTTTTTTTTTCTAATTTCTTGGTGGAGGATATGGTAAATTTTCTGTCCGCTTGGGCAACGATCCATGTTACTTTGCTTCACAAGGAGCTAGGCTAACCGTAGATATTGAAACTGCTCAGATGCTGAAAATTCCCCTTACTCATAGGGTCTTTTCTTATTTTCGTAGACATACACTCTCTTAGAATCTCATGAATCTTCGGGGTGGAAACGGAGCTGTTGGTAATGCAAGGTTCCATGTAAGTAGCACAACGGCTACAAGGAGAATCAACGATATGGCATTTTACCGGTGAGTCTTCAGTGGCAAATATGGAGTGTATCATCCATTATACAGTTTTAGCATGTAAAGTTGTACGGTTCGTATATGTAGGTTTTATACTCTGTTACCGTAAGGCGGGGATTTCCTCGCGGTTGTAAATCTCTCCCGGCTGCTTTTGTCTTCCTCGCTTCTTGCACCAAGCGTTAGGTGCTGCCGCTCCAGCACTAGTAATAAGACTATCTAAGCTCAGGCCCCACCCCATATCTCAGTTTCCTCAAGAACGCCGTATAGTACAGTACTTACCCCAAATCCGTGAGCCTTTTGCCGCACTCCTCATCCCCTCCTTGATATGACGTGACCGCTCAGGATCAATAAGTAAACTCTCCCCCGCACGTCTCCTCTACCTTAAAACTCCTCCCGCGTCCACCACCTAAGAAGAGCAAGAGTTGAGGAATAGACCCTTCTCATAAACAAAGACAATACATCAAGATGTCAGCAATTGGCGGCGCAGCAGGTAAAGAAGGTCTCAGAAGAGGTGCCAGAAGAGACCCAGAGCTATATGTAATCTAGCCCATCCCACCCGACCCCAAAGAATTGATCACCCGGGGTCCAATACAGCATACTGGTATTAACGACAATAAAGGTCTTATTCGCTCTCATGTGCGGGGCTTTTGCACTGGCTGGATACAACTTTTGTAAACCACCTTGCTCATGCTTAGATTAAAAGCAGTTAACTAACTCAACACCCTAATCATAGCAAGGAATCCAACTATGTCCACTTCACAGGAGCCCCGCATCAACATGGTGCCTGACTCTGCTCCCTGGAAAGATGATGACATCGAGAATTCGGATAAAAATAACTATAAGTGCTGTTTCCTCCACCCCCATATAAACCTCTAAAAAACGGACAGGGCTAAGCTGTGTTGCTCATAATATAAGAAGGGCTAACAAATTGCGCATTAAATTAGATACAAGTATCACCCAAACGCGGACTACAGGAAGCCTCCAAAGAACGCGCCGAGTGCGCTACATTCTGTCATTTTGCCGAACGTAACATTGTCAAAGGTTTGCTCTTCCTCTTACTCCGATTGTGGCGGTGCTCTTGGAGAGACTAGGTGTAAATAAGGCAGGCACAAAAGTACTAATGTTAAGGATGGACAGAGGTTACATGAGAAGTACAATAAGTACGGAAAGGATAACTACTAGGACGTGACCATGCATAAAAGTACATGTACTTTTGTGTTTTGCAAGGGGTTGAGTGCAGATCCTGGAATAGCTACATGTAAATTACACAATTAGCTGCGATTATGGATTCGAGGATATATTGCTCGGTTTTTCGGAATTTCTAAATCGATTGGGAACCGATACCGGTGGTTCGGAACCCTAACCCACACTTCAACTTCATACCAGTCCCGAGAGCAAGGTCAAATTATTGTGTGTACTAACGAGACTACATACGTCTTATCCCCTGTTTTGGGTGAATAAGCTCGGTTCCAGGGAAAGGAGATCGTACAGACGTGTGGGTGGGGTCTATGAAATGTCTCCATTCCCTGTCGAATTAAACAAAAGCACAAACATACAAAGTACGGATCCCATGATCCATACCTTCCATATCTGTTCTTTCACATCAAGAGCTTAGAGGATAAGTTTTATTGGGGTATGGCATGATAGACTACCCGGTTGGGGCTCAAAGGCTTAGGATTCATTCATCTTTCAATGGGAATTCAACCACAATATGAAATAGATAAACCCCATAGAAAATAGTACTCAATATAGTGGTTCTTTTGCCCGCCATCGGCCTCTCCGCTGTGAAGATATGCATAAGTCAAAGGCAATGTCTAAGATGCGTGTATACATGTACTTAGTAGCTGACAAGTATATCTTGAACATGCTTAAGTTACCACGTGGCCAATGATACTGACTACGAGCAGAGACTACATACCCCCTTTGTCCCCTTTCTCGTCATTAGGTGTGCAGTAGGCTATTGCCACCGTTCCCGGAATTTGGTGAGCGGAGTATCATTGCAGTATGAGGAAACGGGATGGAATTAGTACTACTATAGTACTACAGGATTTAGTGACGAACACCAAATTAAACTAGTATTGGAGAAAGAGTACTGTATCATTACCGTATTCTTACCGCATTGCTAGCGTATCGACGGGAATACCATAGTAATCCCACCCTCTTTTGGTACTGTAGTGTCAGTAGTACATCCAGATGAAACAAGTATATCAGATGCTATATATGGTTACATAAGATACCTTTGTTGTGCTATTGTCAAGTTGATCAACCAGGAACTGTACTTTTCACTTTTACACGTAACTACAAGCAACAGCTCAACAAGCAGTCTAACAACAACAGGCAATTAAATACTTGGTGCCATATTTTCGAGTGATATTTGGTGATCAAGCCACATTCCCACGCCTAAACAAGACCCCTAGCTAGTTAATTCACCTTGATATCATACCACTCCATTGACTCCTAGTTGCCCTGACTTAGAAATGTATTGTTATTCATTCAATGTCGAGTAGGATAGGGCATCGATAAGTTGGTTGATACATGTGCCCGGGGGTCCTTAATAAAGCGGTGCAACGAGCTCCGGCCATACACTAATGTCGCAACCACCATCAAAGCTAGACCCAGTTGACTTTCCCCATCTTTGTTTCCGGCTACTATATAGCTCTATTTGCTTCAATTCGACCTATATGGACCACACGCATCTCCAACTTTGGGCATGGTGTCCAGTAGCTGCCGTTGCAGATTCCGGGACGTTCTTGCAAAATCACGAACTTCTCTTCTAAGATTGTATACACACATATGTTATGGAGAAACATCATTTTATCACGAACTCGTCTTTGATTGCTTTGGAGAAAGACAAGAGAGAATGCTGCCGCTGTGTGTAGCCATTATTAATATTGGGATGGCTTTTATTAAGTCTTGGGGTATATACGTCTCAATCAATATAAGGCGGTAAGCTTACTGTAATTAGGCCCCGGCACATGTACATGTAAGCTAGAACTTATGGTAGCGTAGGAATAGGCGGTTTTATGCAGATCGTAGTACTTTGAATTCTATGACTTCCTTATCTATATCAGTTTCGCGTTTAATTGGTGCTCACTAAGATCTGAACTTCTGGAGGCCTCGGGTTACAAGCCCATAAGTGATAGATAGTAGGATTTTAAAACTTTCCTCTACTATGTCCACCTGAAGGGTGCTGCTACCTACGGATCATAGCTCGGTGTCAAATCAAGAGCGCGAGTATATATTTCGAATCCCTGACACTAGAGGTGCCGCCACGTATAGCACCTAGTAGATACTCTCAAATCCAAATATTGGCTCCTTAGTTGGCTCTCCCGACCTTTCCCCCCTATCTGGTTCACCATCCTTATCATCTCCCCGCTTGAATACATCGGCAACGCAGTCTACTACTCTCTTCAACCTATTCTCCTTCGTCTTCCTTTTTCGACTCGCCTTCTCAACGCCCTCTCTGCCCTGTTCATCTGTTTCATCACCACTATTCTCCAGCTCCGACTCAGTATCAGCATGAATTGGAGGAATAACTCTCCACTCACCCAACGTATTATCATAGTATGCATCCTTCCGCCCGCAAGCACCATCGCCAGTGATTAACCCCCGTCTATGAGGTTTCTTAGGACATGCTAGCGATGACTCATCGAGGTGTTCTCGGAAAACACTCTGATAAAGCACAGGTTGAGTAGGACAGCTGGGTTGAGGGTTAAAATTGAAACTATCAGATAATAACAAGGGTTCTTGATCACTAGGAGCTAGACTTTTGCTATTATCTGTGGATATGATACCGCCAATGTCCTCCGGCGGGGAATTAGAGGAGCTGTCGGAGTTATAGTCGGGGCCGTACCCGGACCGGATATGGCGCCAGATGGAGCTCGGGGTTCTCTGCGGGTATTGTTTCTCTGAAGGTCTTCCCAGGGTAGGATGGTGTAACAAGGCCGCACAGGAAGAATCCCTTGGAGCTTCCGGGCTCTGAGGTTGCTGTTCTGCTGGAATTCGTTGGTGGTGATTGGGGGAACCAGGAAGACTGGGTTGTGTATCTGTACTTGGACCTTGTCCTTGCAAGCGTTGCCGGCGCGGGGAGAGTGGCGGGGGGTTAGTATACCCATCTTCGATCTCACGCCAGACATCTGAAGGGGTACGACGGGTAGGAGAGGGTGTTGGAATGGTCGGTACTGGGAGAGGGGTCTGATTTGCCATTTTGTGATTTTTTGCGATGATTTAAAATATGGTTTGATGGTATACGTAAGGTATTTGAGTAGGTAATGATACGATGATAGAGCGAGAGGACGACTAATTATATATCCGAATGATATCTTCAAACTTCTCTATTGAGGAAAACTTGAAAAAGGTGGAGATGAAATTCTTGCAGTCTTCTGTACTTGACACTTGAATTTTATCAAGACCACACCACAATCATAATTTCCAACCTCACTAATTATAGAAACTGTTTCTGGCATTTCATCTGGAGATATGATAGATTGGTCTTGAATAGTTATCAATTAATTAAGGGGAGTATGCTTATGGTTCCAATTCTTCAGAAATAGTTTCTAGAGATACTACACTTCACACGATTGTGGATAACATGTAGTCGGAACCATATATATTCGTGTATGTCTACATGTAGTTAATATAGGTGTATATATATATACGTATGCGTATGGTGAATTACTACCATGGTTATAAATTATAAATACGAGGTACCTGTCGAGTCCTTGAAGGTTAATAAATGTATGTAAGTACTTATATACAATGTCTCTTCCTTTTTTATGTTAATAATATCTTAACCATCAGTTTTGTCACTGCATGTAATAATTTCAGAACATGTCACGTGGGGGCGATTCCACTACCAACCGATAATATAAAGAATAAAGAATACCAACTCAAACCCTAGCTGACACCAAGACTACATCAACCCACTTCCTCAACAACACATGCAAACACACGCACTTCCCACCACCACACAAAACAAGAGCCACAAAAGATGGAACCTAAGCTACCTCATTTCAACAAAACCCCCCGCCCGGGCCCGGACCCTTGCGGCGATGAACATGCAGAATCCTTAGTTAAACACGGGAAAGCTTTGCCCGATACCTGGCTTGCGCCTAGAGACAATAACGAGAAGCCTAGACAGGGGGCTCAACTAGCGAGGATAGCTTCCCAGACCGGACCCAAGGCTTCCGCCCAGGCACAATCTGAGAAACTCGAGAGGGGGAGCGGAAAGGGGTCTGCGTTTGGGTTCGGCGCTGGATCACAGGCCGAGAAAAAGCGCAAAGACAAGGGAGAAAACACGGTGAAGGCTAACCGGAATAAACTAGAGGCTTTGGCTCTAGCTAAAGCAGAATATCAAGAGATTCGGGAAAGACTCAAGAGAAAGGCCATAGAGAAGGAAAAGGATGCGGTCAAGAAAACCGCAAAGGAAGATGCTCAGCATAGTTTCGAGAGCCTGCCATTAGGACGTATACGAGATGAGCCAGGAAGCGCAAAATCAGGGAACAATAAAGCAAACCCAATTATCATCTTGGATCAAGTCACTGAAGCATTAGTAGAGGGGAATGCTAAGGTCGCAAATGGAGTTAGCGTCACTGAGAAGGTAGATGCCGTTGATGTCCCTCTACCCCTTACAGCAGAGCAAGAGCTTGAGGGACTTGTGAATCAGGTGGATGCCAAGCTGATCTACTCACGCTTTAAAGATGTGGAGGAGGGTGGGGGCAGCGATGTGCATGTGCAAGTTATTTTGCTGTGGAGAGGACGTCAAAAGATCGTAGGACATGCGTGGGAGATAAGTGAAGAGTGCGTTTCTCCAACGAAATATTTAACGCGTAACATACTAACCACAGCTTGGGAATAGGGCTGCAGGTCGAGTGGCTGCAAAAAAACTCTTGAGCGACCAATGCTTTTTTCAGGTGTTGGCCCGTATGAGGCTAGTTACATTGATTAAAAAGTTTCAGGCGGTTGGGAAAGCCCCGATGGCAAAGCATTCGGCCACCTATTTCAAGCAACAGTACTTACCATTGGTTCCGTCACCTCTTCGAGCCGATGAGAAAGTTTTAGGGGTAGCAGATCCTGCTGCCTGCCTAATGAAGGGGGATACATCTTTCAACATGGAGGATATCGTGATTGAAACTGAGGTATTGGACCATGAGGATCCTTTGTTCAAATCCGCCAGAACGCCGGTTGTCAAGTCTCACACTTTAGAGGTGAAAGAGCGAGTTTGTGGAATTGATCCTGCCATCACCCCCAAATCCCAGGCAGGCCTGGGATAAAAATCTCGGGGTGCCTCTATTTAACAAATTTTGTTAATCTCCTACACCTGCATATAATTAACTGGATGCAAACAAAATCACAAATTTTCTAAGAGTAACAAGAGCCTGTTTGGGGAACACCTTTGTAGATAATACCGCCTTTACAGCTAAGCTATTTCCAGAGGGGTCATCTTAAAAGAGTACTTCGATGTAGTAGTGTTCGGATGTGGTAGTGGTAGTTACGGTGAAGGGAGCGTTGGAGTACAGTTTTGCCTTCCACCAGAACCTCGTGCCTCGATTCAGTGTGACCACCTTTCTCATGTCAATCAGCGCGGAACATGTTAGGCTTCCATCCGGCCCGGAAAGGCCTGAGTAAGGGCACACGCGTCTTGCCTTGCGGCCAAATTCCTAAGAGTCTTTGGTCTCCTAGGAACTGTGACGGCGGGGGTTGTGCACGCACGCAGAGGGAATGCCACTTATATCAACAATACTATATCATTTATGAAATTAGATTGTGGGGGGTCGGAGCACGGATTCATATCTGTACATGTATGTAATTTTCAGAAAGAAAAAGGTCATGTTACCTGAGTAGCTGCAACACCTTTTATAGCCTGTGAATGTACATCATTCTTAGCAAAAATAGTATTCTGTGCTGACTCTTACATGGGGGGGGGGGGGGTAAAGTAATTTTACCAACAGTATTAAAATCATTTTACCACCAGTGGTGAAAATAATGCCATGCCAAAAGGGACTATATAATGCTAATATATACGAACATTGTCTACCTGTGAGGAATTTCACCACTAGTGGGAAACGGTATTACTGACCGTTGTGGTACTATAGCGTAGCATAAAAACTGAAATTTAGCGTTTATACTAGCACAACGACTAAAATTCAGTGCTTATACTACCGGTAGTAAATAATTTACTACCATTAGTAAAATTACTTTTGGCACATTTATCGCTCCACTCCATATTTACCGCTTCCTACGTCTCTTAAGGTTGTCACCCGAAAACAAGCCAATATAGTGTAACGTACAGCTATTAATTACACGCGTATATAGTAAAAGGTGAATAGGATTATTGGTTCTAGTGTGTAAATACATAAATAAGAAAATAAATAAATAAAAGATAAAAAAAAAAACCCTGATCGCCTCTACCTCGAGCTCCACCACCCCATCACCAATATATGAAATTCCGAGCAGGCAGGAGAGGGTTACTACCCCCTCCCCCCCCCCCCTGCATGTATGTGTTTGCTGCAAATTAAATGACCAACCCATCACAAAGCTACTTTTCCATTCCCAAAGAGGACAAGGGCCTCTCTATTAACTGGGGGCCCAATTCCCCACCCTCGCTGAAACGGCACTCTACTCTAACTACGACTTGCTTCGGTAAACCACTCGGTGAAGTCCGAGATTATCTTACCATGTGCACATTGTGGGGACGGGAATAGTGCTCGGACAAAGGCCTTGGCAGGGAATACTGTGTAGTTGCATGGGCCTTGGCGTGGAAATGACTTGATGGTAGGAACTGTTCGAGGAATACTGAGATCGAGAGAAGCAATTATATTGGGAGGCGATCTTGGAGCTATGTGAGCATTCCTCTAAGCTAGATTAGCCGGATTTTCAGATTAGGACCTTTGGCCGGCGTCTTTTACATGTGGCGCCGAGTTTAGGTCAAACCGCGTATAAAGATCGCAGGTTCAAAAGTCAAACCGGCAACAATTTTTGTGGGCTTGACATCCGACGTGCGCTGTTTACAGCTTGCCTTAATCCCAGTTCCCAAACTCTGTACTATTTATGTAATATATATGCACCGGAAACAGCGCCGCATATATGCTGGCATGGACAATGTGAGAAAACACCAGTTAATACTTCAAGTCCCCGGCCCCGGGCCTACCCCATCCTGAGCCGCAAGTATAAGGAGGATCCTCAGTGGAGTTAAGATACTAACCACTGAAGCCCAGTAGAAAAGCAGACAGGAAGAGTAGAAGATGAGTGTTAGACGATGCATCGATGACTGATAGTACACAAGAAAATGTCAGTAGTGGGGACAGTCGCTCGGCCGGGGCTCCATGAACGTAGCGGTGGCTAGCCGGTCGTTAGGCCGGCAATATATTACCCTGTTTTTCTTTTATATACTTACATGTAGATAGACTATCTTGCGACGTGGCTCAAGGTCCATAACGTATTGATACATACATGTACCCACATACCATCTTACTTCTACTGCCACGGGTGTAAATATGCGAGTTAAGATTCATTTCTCTTATTAGTATGGTTTATTTTTCTTTCTTTCTTTCTTTCTTTCTTTCTTTTTTCTTTTTTTTTTTTTTTTTTTTTTTTTTTTTGGGGATGCATGTACTCACATCCTACCTCTACAAGTGTCGTTCTAGGGGTGCAATCGGTTTGTCTATATTCTCCTGAGTTTCTGCCGGGTGTAGCCTGCTGCAGTTACCATTGATGACTGGCATTTTGGCACAAATCATGATCCAGAGAGACCGATGTGCCGACTCTGACATGAGCTATACATTACGACGCTAGTAAAAACTGGTTAATTGGGTTGTATACTACCCCCACTTCGTTTATAGTATGGACCTCAGCCGGTATTCCTGGGATCATTTCGATAGCTAGTACGCGTGTACCTATAACCTTGATTTTAGATTCCTAATCGTAAAGCTAAAATACTTCTTGGACATCAGTGCTAGGGTTGTAGGCTGCGATCATGTGCCATCACTCGCACTAACACCAACTACATGTATTCAATGACAACTCGGCCCGTCTCTCCATCTTTACTCACACAGAATATAGACCAGAGGATCCTTTAATTTGGCAAATAAATTAAGTATGAGCTGACCCCACAACAAGGATGACTTGTGGTGTTGGCTCTGCTATGCCCGGGGTGTCCTTCCCCCCCCCCCCCCCCATATCATAACTTCATTCGTCTCCATATGCCCAGGGTGTCTGTTGACCGTGTTCATATACTCCAGGAATAATATTTGCCCGGTAGGTTGATATGTGGCCAGAATGTTAACAAACTTGTTGGCTGCATAAAACTTTTCACTCTCTCTCTTTGGAGTTAAGCAAATTGCAAGAGTACTATGATGTCGATTTTTTATGAGAAAAGTGTTATTGACGTCGTGAGAGCGTGAGAGGGCGAGTAATGCTACCGTAAACTCTAGGAGTCACGTAAGGGGCAGCTCAGTGCACTGGGGCCAGCCAGCCTATGTCATATGTCAAATCCCTTACCCCTGCGTTGCTCCAAGGATAAGTAAGCTTTTTTCCTTTCTTCTAAGGCTGCATACTGATAGAGGGAGTTATTGTATAGGAGTCAAATGTCTGGATTGTCCGGATGAATAATTCAGTATCCTGGTTGGAGGAGCGTCTAACATGGGGCCAAGACGCGTAAGCTTTTGTGGCCCTTGCATAACTCCCGATCTAAAACATGCTTGAACATCTTGTGGTACATCCTTGTTTATGAAACGGCCTTGGCGGGTATATTGTATAAAGTGTTGAATATATGGCTAAATCAGCCAATAATATTTCATGCAAAGGTCATCTCGTAGCTCGTCTCATAGGCATGGTATGCGAAGAAAACATATTCTTTCTCCAGGGAACTTGATAACGCGTAATTAAGAGTGAATTCAGAAGGCATGACTGAATCTGAGGTGCATGATGGTGGTAAAATGGATAACTTGCAGTGGATGCTTAATTCCCGGGGGGGGGGGGGGTTACCTGTTTATCCCCCTACACGTACCTCGCTGATGGCTGTGGGGAAGGGCAGACAAGCGATCTACACAAATTTAAGCATATCTTGGCGCCGCGTGTTCTCGGATGCCGCCATTCCCTGTAGTTCCGTCGGAGCTACAGCACCACATCTTTCTTGCAAAACCACGGCATACTGGTTGTGAGTACTTACTTACCAGACGTTTTGTAATTTAGACAAAACCAAAACTCGAGAAAAAACATATACTGGATCACGTGCGTGAATCCGTTTGCGTTTCGCTCCTTGAACTGACTGGTGTAATAGAATGGCCGATGTCCAGCGTATTTTTGGCATACTAGAAATCCGAAAATAAGTTACAAACAGCTTCCTAAATCTATCTAACAAAAGAAACAACAATAAGAACCATCTGCATATACATACGTGTGATGTCTTCACATAGTCCCCAAAACGCGGTCCATCTTCAGCCCACACCCAAGAAGCCCCAGATACAGCTGCCCTGTTGTGGTTTATCTATCAGGATAGGGTAAATCCGAACAATGTTACCATCGTTTCATGATCTTGATTCCAAAAAAAATGGTGGCACCATCCTATAACGGATGACAAGACATTCGTCCCAACGGATCCATTGAATAATCTATGGTGTTAGTAGCAGCTGGGGATTTGGGGATTTGGGGAGGGGGATTCTGAAAGCTTTAGCTCTTGTCGGTGAAGCTCAATGGATCCCAACCATCAAGTTTTTTGTTACGGGGATAGGGAGTAGTTTTCCTATTTTACTCGGCCAGGGGGGTTTAGGTGAGATTTTAGTGGAGAAACACTTTAGCGGCTGATATTTCATGGAAGGGTGGATAGGAGTATACACGGTGATCTGGGGAATAATTGAGCAAGTGGAGAAGGCAAAGCTCTGAGGGTTCTCCTTTCATAACGGGTATATAAAGGCCACCTCTCTGCCCTAGATCACCATTAGAATCAAAATCAGCATCAGCTACAGCGTCAACTTTAATCCTCTCATACATCCTAAGCCCGATCGCTCGCTCTCTCAAGATGGTAAACCCATCGGTGCTCATCACAGGAATTCTCGCCCTTGCCTCTGTAGCCCTCGGCCACGGCGCTGCAGAGACCGAAGCTGGTCTTGTGGCTCGCAACGCTCATGTTGCTAACGCTCGCCGTTCTCTCGAGGCCTGCCAGAACAAGCTCAAGGCACGCCATGTCGAAAATAGACGCAAGATTAAGCGTGATGCTTTCGTCAAACGCTACCAAAAGCAGAACCAAAAGCGTGCCGCTACAGCCACCGCAGTCGCTGCAGCGACCACTGTGGATCCATTCAACGGCGCTATTCCAACTTGTATTTTGGCTCCTGAGGAAGAGATCGGCCCCTACTGTAAGCAAATGAATTCCAATAGATGGCTACTTTCCATGTATACTAACGCAAGTTAGACTTGTCGGGTGAATTGATCAGAGACGATATACGTGAGGATGAGCCTGGTGTGGACTTGCTCCTTGATGTCCAGGTTTTTGATGTTTCCACCTGCGAGGTGATCCCTAATGTCATGCTTGATTTCTGGTCATGCAACTCCACCGGTGTTTACTCTGGTTTCTCCGCTGAAAACACTTTGGTCAGCCCTCTCTACGAATCTCCCAATCTAAGCTTTGACCTAATTGTGATACTCATCTAGGGGGAGACACAACTCCGTGGTCTTGTTGAATCTGATGCCGATGGCATTGTTCAAGTACTCACCAAGTTCCCCGGTCACTACGGAGGGTATGCTTCCCTATTCCTTACAAACCTGTTACCACTTGCATGACTAATCAGTTAAACAGACGTGCAACCCATCTCCATCTCATTGCACACATCGACGGCACCATCTCCTCCACTGGTACTTACAGCGGCGGCACGATTCCTCATATCGGCCAGGTCTTTTTCGAGCAGGATCTTATCACTGAAATTGAAGCGACTTCTCCATACAATACCAACACAGTTGCTATCACACTCAACTCCGTAGACCGTGTCTTCACGGAGCAGGCTTCGGTCACGGCCGGCTACTCCGATGTCGTCACTATTAAGAAGCTGGGATCCTCACTTTCTGACGGATTATTGGGATACATCTCAATCGGTCTAGATCTCACAGCAAACAAGAGTACTGGAACTGGGACTGGAACCGGAACTGGAACTGGAGCCGGTGGTGCCCCAACTGGTGGCCAAGGTGCCCCTCGTTCTTAATCGTATTGTGTGCAACCCGACGCGGGGATGCGAGGAGATCTCTGGAAGATCAGTATTTGTAGATTGGAAGATTGCGACATATATGGAATTAGTTTTAGTTTTTGTTTAGTTTTGTTGAAATAAAAGTTTCCTTGGCCAGGGAGATATATATCAATATCTAGATTGAAGGATGTGAGGACAGGTGGTGAGGTAATACGTGTCTTGAGTTGGGACCTTGCTAAAAGACGGCAGCATCAAAGACTACAGCCGGCTTTGGAGTAGCAATGAGACTGGTGGGTGATGATTAGGGGTGTCTAGGACATTGAAACAATGGCGTCTAGGACGATATCGAGTGTCATGATTGGCTGGACTCTGCAGTTTTGTCGTTGTTTGCGGTTTGTCATGATTGCTCCCGAAGCAACTGTAATCCTGTTCTAATTGATTAACGCTATAGCACTGGACTTGGCGACCTTTTCAGGAGCGGGAACCGTAGAGATGATTTATATATAGTTTGGGCTTCTGAGATATAGGAAATCCGGAGGTATATATCCTTGGCACAACTGCACTAGGCAACCAACCCTGTCAAGCGGCGATCACCGTTTAACCCGAGACACTTTCAGCCCTAAATGCGCCACTATTCCCTGCATAAACTATTTCCCGAGCTTCCTTCCCGGGCTGAACTCTATCAGGGACTAGAATTATTTTCCTGAGTGCGGTTTCGGAAAATGACTTCGTAAATTCTAAAAGTAGTTGAAATTCCGAATATTAACGCTAAGTGAGATAAACTCCGAACTAATAAATCCTGACATCATCCGTGTAGCCTCTCCCGTTAAAATCAACCTCCTCTCTGAACTCAATTTCCGGCCTGAAATCCTCCACAGCTTCAATAACTGCCTCATCCCTAGAAATTTCGTTCTCAACTCTAACCTCATCGTCGTAAATTCTCTCTTCTTCCCTGTAGACTGCTCCCTCCACCGCAGCCTCAGCCTCATAGAACGCCCCCTCAACTCTAGCTTCATCTCTGTATATATCATTTTCGATTCTCTGCTCTTCCACGTATGCCACGTCCTCTATCATTTGACCCAGCCCCGGTTGCTGATATCCTCCGCGCTCTATTTCCAATAAATCAGTTTGGGTGCCCGCAAACCTTGAGATAATGAATTTGCTTACGGTAAACCAGCTCTCCATTGATATTGGCAATCCTTTCGTCCAGCCACAGGCCACAGATATCTTCCATCCCGCTTTCTCTAATTAGGACGGCCTCAAGCCTTCGTCCACCCCCAGCCAGGTTGACGCTGACGGCGGTGTTAAAGAAACCGGCGCTGTCCCATACAAGAGTTCCTATGACGGTCCTCAGTAAGCACTTAAGTGTTCGGGAGTTGGCAATAAGGGAGAGTTAGAAGTCACCATTGATGTTTCCAATGTAGTCGTTGAGATCAATAGCGGAGCGTACCCATTCTCCGTATGAGTTGAGGCATTCTGCCTCGAGAATGCGCCCATCTATGAGGTTATGGTATTGTGTGGTTTCGCTAAAAGACATGGCGCGGATGTTTTTATATAAATGTAGCGTGTGTAGGTGGGATATATAAATAATGTAGAAGCTCGAATGTCATAACTTGAGGGCCATGGGCTCCAGTTTATATACCCTCCTGTTCTCCAGGGGAGATAGCTACGCAGCTCGGCACTTGGTGCCGCACAGTACTTGAGAACTTCACATGGTGGAGCTGAAAAACGGCCCAGAACAAGGGACCATAGATATAACAGATATGGCGCTAAAGAATCAAGCCTTGATCTTCAACGGATTGATTACCGGGCCCTGGCTGCATGCACCCTGGAACTCAGGTTTTGTTCGTTCCCCATGACGTCCCTCAAATTTATGGCTTTCCAGCACAATTGGCCGTGGAAAATTACTACAGAATACACAGCCCACTCTTACGTATCCGGAAGTTCCGTTCTACCCCTCAAAGCTCAGATAACATAACGAGATATTTTAGCTGCGGAAATCGGCAACTACCTTACGGTAAGCCAATCATGGATCATCACTCGAGGCACACTAGGCTTAAAGCGGTTAGATCCACGGGAGGTCGGCAGTGTTGCGAAAAGAAAACTTATGTCTGGACGCATCAAATGTTTGAGACTGCGAAGGGATACGAATTAGATGGAAGACATCTGTGCTGAAGGGGCCATACATCTGCCGACTGGCCTTAAGCTATTAACAGATCGGCTGTGACCCGGATTAATACGATATCTGTGGCCATTAGGGGATGTGAGCCTGATGACATGTAACTACATGTATTTGGACCTCTTTACACGCAAAGTTAATAGATTCATTGTGAAAGAGCGCGACCCTTGCTATTGACATATTGATCAACCCACTATCCTTGTCCGTCATTATCACTCCGATATCCACCGACCCGCCCTCGACTGTTACGGAGGACGTACTGGCAGATCTTTAAGGGATGGAGATGCATTTCCTAGGGAGTCGGATGGCAGAGCTTTATGTGCGGTATTTGTTGTGTCGCGTTGTAAGTGCAAGTTGCAATAGAGTTACAGGAATACATACTACCTATGTAGCTACTCAGTGCAAGATGGATCCAAGCTGATATCGGCCCATAATAATACAAATTAATACCCATCCCTCACACGGTTGCTTTGTTCTTAAATCACTGTAGCTGTTTCTATATTGTCTGCCAGCCCAGAGCCACATATACATGAAGCGACTGCCCACCCAGCCAAGGCTTATTACTAGTATTGTTAGGCCACCTAAGAGAGAGTAATTGCGGTTTCCTAACATTATAATCTCTTTATATGTGTGTGTAGTTCAACGCGGACAGACAACACGAAAAAAGAGATAGATGGCTCATACCTACTCTTTGAAGGATACATGTATGTACCTACATGTAGTTTAACGGATTTCCTATAGCGTTAAGCGAATGAATAGCAATAGGCGACTACACGTTCGCTCAGCTCTGGCTAGGCGTATATCAAGTTAACCTGACAGAAAAGACCAGAGTTGTGGTTTAATTCCTTTGTCTTTCTTTCTATGTATTTCCTTCTTTTTCTTAAAAAGAGAGAATGTCAACACAAGTACTTATTATGATACATGTAGCCTCTAGATGTGGGGATATTTCTTAAAGTACATGTATGTATGTATCCACAACCTCTCACCATCGCCAGCTGCAGCGACACTTTCTCGCCTACAATGTATGCCATGATTTAACCCAGGATTTTGTTCCACTTTCAAGTGAAGCTTGAGCTCTCTATTCTCATATGTTTTTATTTTATTATAACCATTGCAGATAACCTAGGTTTTAACCCTAACCCACATCTGGGCTTTCAAGTTTTCCTGCAAAGTCGAGCCCAACAAACGGTATAGGGAATACTTATACAGTAAAGTATGAAAATCAACTGCTTCAAGTTTACCATTGAGTGAACTTGTAAAATTGTTTACCGTGGTAAAAACCATGGAACTAGCTATGACTTTCGATTCTATTCAGTCCCCACCATAGCATCAATATTAAAAGCAAACCATTCGATAGGATAGCTAGTTATAAAAATTACTAAGGCTCGAACCTCCAATCACCAGTTCAATATGACTGACAACAACAGACCCCGCACTCCGAACGAAGAAGAGATCGCCGCCGTCCTCGCCGACGCCCGCGCTAGTGACCCCAGCTACTCTTACTCGGACTATTACTACATTGGCACTAGCGGTGATCCCGAACCTCGAACTAAGACAGGCGCCAGTGGCCCCTCAAATCTAGTACCTATCCCCAGAAACGCCCCCGATATCCTGAATACACCTGGAGATTTTGAAGGGGGTGATGTAGCGATGTACCATCACATCAAAGACAATACATGGCGCGCCTACCCGCCCGCGGAAGGGACACATATTACCGAGTTACCCGAGATCGAGAGGGTATCCGGAGAATTACCGGAAGCAACTATGGAGAGGAAAAGGGATCGTCTGAGGGCTCGAGGAATCAGAATCATCAAGAGGGTGAAGAATTGGTCTGTCGCACCGGAAGGAGCGCCTCCTAAGGTGAGTCGGGTAACAAGAATTAGGAGGAAGTTGACGATGCATAGATTGAGGTTAGATGATGGTTTGGAGTGGGACTAGAAGTCATACAAGGCTTAGCAGGAGGCTGATGGCGCATAGGTTGAAGCTAGAAGCGATAATAGAAGTTTAGGCCTGCTTAGATAGTGATAGTCGTGACAATGGTAGTCGATTAAATCTCTATGATCCTGGAAGTCTCATGTGTATATTAATCCCATCTCCCGGAATTTCGGCCCCCACCTACAGGCAGCCGAAACGGCGGGTACGTAGTACGCGATGCAAAACTACAACATTAAAGAAATCAATATGTTTAAACAACGCCGACTGGAGAACGTCGGTGCAAATCTAGGGCTATGGTACCTGATGGAGGTGATCTATATCTAGATGAAGGACTGAGGATATCAATAGGGGTGGGGAGGGCTATAAGCATTGAAATAGGATCTAGGGTCTAAAAAGTAAGCTTTGAGCCTCTCCTTTAGCTGCCTACATGTATTCAGAGCGCCGCCTCCCTCAACTGGCTAACCTATAGACATACATCTCCATCTTTGCTTTACTTAGGAATCCGTGACCGTTATAGGTATGGTGTACCCATCATGAGAAGAACGCCAAGTCTTTAATAACTTCACAACGTTAACCAGGATAGATATTGAGGATCGAATATCCATCTAGGTGGTGGCTGGATGATATGATGAGGAAACCTATATAAAGACGAATTTTTAATTTTCTCACAACGGAGTTTCATCCATTTATATTATTTTTCGTATCTTCATTTTGACGAGTATTATCAGGAGCTGGAAAAATTCGCTTGCAGGTTCGAGAATTTCAACTCTATTGCCCAAGGTTCAGCCATTTTATTAGGTTTCTCGTATCATACACATATATAACATAACGTATATATCCTTTTAAAGAGATATTGAATTCATCATGTGGCAATATGGGAATCATATTGAGAAGTCATTATTGCGGTTATCAGTTTAAAAATCTAGGCTGGAGCTAAATACCTTTTGTCGCATTATAATTCTTGGGTATATATAGCAGGCCGTTGGGAAATCTTGTTGCTAGATCTATAGGACAGTACCTCTAAAAATAATATCGTGGATTTTCCTATTATTAAAATATTGGCCAAACATCATGATATTCTAGTGTTGCAGAGCGATTAGCCTACCAGTAAAATGCTGATTTCTGCGTGCGTTAAGTTTTTTTCTTTTGTTCTGTTATTGTTTGCAGTTTGTCGTTTGCAGTACTTAAGGCCTAGCTACAGTAGCACTAGGAGAGGAAGATTTACGCTGCCTCAGTGATGAGGTGAGCTTCTGCCATAGCCTTTAGGTTGAATGCATGTATGAAGTATAAATAAACAACATAGGTTAGTAGGGTGCTGGCTCCCCCATGCCAGAAGAAGGAAATTTTTACTGGCAGATCTTGTTATTGTAAGGAGGGGGGGGGTACGCGTACGTACGGGTCAGCATCGACAGACTAAGGGATAATTATATAAACTTATGATTTAGAGCTCAGAGTCACATAGCAACGTTGTACTTAGGAGAACTCTCTCTTGTTTCTCTATCTTGCCCTTTGCAGCTCGAACCCTGTAAATCACAGGTGTAGATCCTGACTTGGTACTGGTAAGGTCCAGACGCTCTCGTAATCCTCGTAATCACCAAATTTTGGGATGCTACAATAATTGAGCATATATTGAAACTCAAGATATGAGGTCTCTTGTATTTTCCTGCTGTGGTTGTACTACAAGGCGAGGCTGAAGGAATCTCCAATAACTGCAGGACCGACGGTCATGATCTGTACACATTTCAAACCGAGATCTAGTTTCAGAGTTTATCGAGTGATAAACTATGACAGGCTAAGGTTATCACGTGATTCCCAATTAAACTGAAACCACAATTGGTGGCGTGGCCGAGCACCAAGCTTTATGCCTCAATCCGGCTAATAGGGATTTTGAAACAGGTGATATAGCCGGTGGTCGAGTAACGTCATGCCCTGAATGCTCAGGTAACACAGGTGCCTTACTTCTCTACTTTAGTTCCGCGTGCCTCTTTATTGGAACCGACCTTACCTACACCTTCTTCGCCAAAAGCTTGATAACGCTGAGAATTCTATATTTGCCCATCTCGCGGGCCGGGGGGGATGAGGCCTGATATGCGTAAGGCTGGTTAGTAAACTCAATTTTCGCCACTTATAATCCACTGGATTAGCCAGTCTATCTTCTTTAACCCCCCGGCCCATCTACGAAGAGGCAAGGAAAGAATTCATTTTGCAGCGCTAATCCAAATCATACGACATCACTCATTGTTTCCAAGCAACAGGTTACAATCATCTTTCGTTTTTGTAGTTGGTTTTGTTAACAGGTACAATTAAAAGCCTCCACGGCCACCCTTAAGTGAATTTCCAACCCGAGAGATAGAAAAGCACGAATTCAAAACATGCAATTCAGACCTGTAAGGCACTCTCAAACAAGTCTACGCTGACTAGTGCCCTGTGGTTAATGCGGCTTCATAGGTATTTCTCGCGTGAGCACTAAGATTAATTCAGGGTTAGCAAGTTTCATGCAACAATACCACAAAGCCTGGCTTGATTGATCTTCGAACCCAGTGATTTATGTTAAGTATTGTATCATTGCATTTGCGGCTAAGGCATATAGATGTTGATGGAACTTACTACTTGCTAGTGACCTCGGCGACTCTTGGGCAGGAAAAATTGCGATCCCAAACATTCCCGCCGACACTATGTAGGACCAGAAACCTGTTATTCTTGCAGTGGCAGATCATGGCCCAAAACCCTTTCGGCTCGTGGCCATTTATTTTTTGACTGCCCAAAGGACAGCCCTGTGCCGCATCGGATTGGTAAAAGTTGATAATGCCGAGGAATTGGTTCTTTAGACCGCGCAATATATCAACCTCAGATTGATCCTTTTCGTTCTTGAACCCAAAGGTCTCTACCCGTTTTACACAGTTTTGACTCAAGAGATCAATCAGATAATCCCTCAGGCCGTTTTCGTTTATGTTTGGGTGTTCGAAGCTCAATGACCCGATCGATTCGGAAATAAGCTCAATCCCAAAAGGGCTCCGCGGTGTTGGGCTGTTGTATTGTTGCGCCTCGGCGCTTGCCACGAACTTTCGGAACTTTTCCGGAGACTCTGTCTCAATCAACCGCGACTCATAATATGGGGGTTTGATGACTTGAATGTAGAACAATTCTAGAAGGTTCCCTTTTCGCAAGAAATTCTCGTATGGTTTGAAGATCGTCTTGCAACTAAGAAGGGCATGATATAAATCTTGTGGGTTCGATTCGTATATCCCGTGTCTCTGGGGTTGTCCATTCAATTTTATATTCAGATTCTTCTGGATACCCGGTGACTTTAGGTAGAATAGGATACGTTCAAGTACTTGGATGTCAAGGCTCAAAATATTGCATGTGGTTTGCTGCTGCTTTCAATCTCACTAGAATTAGCAGGAAGCCTCTATCTCGCCTTTCAGCATCAAGAATCGCTCACGTTTTGGTAATTTGAGCCCTCCAACACCTCGCTGTGAGACCTCATTGCTGCAATTTTATGGGTGACTGGGGAGAAGTGGAACTGTCCGAGTTCAGTGATAGTGCTTCCTGGATCACGCATATTACGCTGGGTTTGACTTCTTTAATAAAGACCCACCTTTTCAGCGGTGATATCTGGCCGGCTATGTATTAGATGCTAAGATCTATCAGCTAATATATTGACGCCCAAAACAAAGAATAGGAGCTGGGATCTGGTGATACCTCAGGTCTAGCTTAGGATTAGAATAATATATTTGTGCGTTTCTTGTGTGTTTCTTTGCAATTTTTATGGCTCAATCCGAGAAATTCCTATCTATAATTGGTTATAGATAGCCTGAAACTGGAATCTTGTGAAGAACAAAGAAACCCGGTTAATTTTGGTATCTGACAATATTTACTTAGGGATCTACGCCCTCGTTGTCGATCTTCAGGCCTAAAGAACCTCTTGATCTAGTCGCTAAATAGCTTTAGAAACGGGTTTGATCTACCTTCGACTCCCATGGTTCCCTCTACAGGGGTGTGTGTGTGACTCGAATCGAGATCCACGTTTCACTAGATTCAGCGCTGCTAATCAATTCATGCTTGCGTTCGTTAATGCGTGAGGATAGGCACAGCAGCACAGCACCTGCCTAGGCACCTACCAAGGAAGGAGATGTTTCAAGGCATTTTCGTAACAAATAGTCCCGTGCAGTTACGATTACTTTTTCAGCTTGTCTGTCATGCGTAGAGTCTTTAAATTGTAGCCTGGAAAATAAGAAACAAAATCTGCGTGAGAAGACGCCGCCTAGTTTTTAGTGTTAAGGCCAAAGTTTGCAATCATTACGCACGGGTTAGCTATCAAGGACCCTTGGGTCGTCAGTAGCCAAGTGGCACAAAAACCCTGAGCCATCCGACATTAGGAAGCTGGTTAATGCGAAAAGATTGCAATATCAAACTGGTAGTATGAACTTGCGGTATACACCGGTAAGTCTCAGCGGCTATATTTCTTCTCTTCTACTCAGCATCCCGCAATCAAGAGTAACTGAGCTAGAAATTCACAGTGGGGTTTGGTTAAGCTAGGGCGGTAAAGCTTCCCGGGCGTATCGTGGTAAAGTACGTGGGGTGCGTTGTTAAGACTGGTTCAAGATTTCGAATCAGGAATCCAGGTACTTGAATTGGAGATGATGAATGAAGTCTCGTTTTGCTTGAAGATCCTGGAGGACTGACATGTAAAATTACCGTCACTCCTTATTCTTGGGAGCCTTTGTTCGGGCACTATGTGGCCCCGCCTCTGGTCGGCGTTCTTTGCTAGCCGTACTGTGACAACTTTAATTCAGGGGATTCATGGGTGCCCGTTTCTTCGTTGTAGTTAATGAAACGGCTCTACTCTGCAAATCTTACTCGCCTGATTCATAATCCTTTTTCCACCGACTATATCTATCCTGCATATAATCCTAACAATAGAGCCTAGGAATTAATATTTGGGGAACATAACATATATAGCATTTACAATACTATCCTACACGGTAGAAATAGAGGACCAGCGGAATAGATACAATAGCTAGCGCTTACTTCCTGAGATACAAGCTCCCGTCTACAGAAAAGGCGATCCGTATTCATTTTCCCTTGCTGAGAATAACCTCGTGGCGACGAGGATCCGTGCACTGTCTCGTCGACATGATCAATATACTCTCCTGCCGATATCTGCTGGTGAGACAACAGCAAGCCAAAATAAGGAGGGGCATCACCGGAGCACCGCCACGTGACTAGAGATCGGTACTGGTACAAGCGAGTTAAGCGCATGAATAGCTTAGGACCTTCACCTCTGGGGTGGAATTTTGTAGCTCTAAAAAGGTTTGTTAACGTTTCTTCGAGGTATGTGTGAGATAAGACATAGGCGCAAGACTGAAACGGTTTCCTTAACCTGATAGCTGCCGCCAGGAATCCTCGTGCTGATGAGGGTATACATTAAATAAGGATAAAAGGGTGGCTATGAGAAAATACTGAGCGCCAATACTGAAACCAAATCAGACATGTCATGTCTTACGACGTGTTCAGTACCTAAAACTAGAGATATGTACTTTGCCTTTCAGCGAGGGGGTACTCTTTCTCACCTTGGTCCGGGGGGGGGGGGGGGGGGTTCGGCCACGCTGGCTAGCTAGTTATCTTAACTAAAGTGAAAGGCTGCTGATGAGGCTAAATTAGATACAGAGAGTGGTTTGAAAAGAAGCCATAAAAAAAATTCAAGCACACGTGAGCATAACGGACCCAATTTAAGCCCTGTAGGCAGTAGACAAACACGTCGCTAGTAAAAGGCTTTGGGGGATACACATTGGAGCATGTAACCTCTAATATATTATTATATCTAAACAAATGATCATGAACCAGGAACTCGGGAGCTAGAATAATTTAGCAGAAGCTGCGTTTTGGGGAGACGTAGAACGTACCTTAAATTGGTAAACTCTGTGAAGATCAAGGGGAAAACACGAAATTTAGATTACTAAGAGTATCAAGTTTCTCCTTAGTGTAACTCCTTAGAAGGGATGAAGGAACAAAGGTTAAAGGTACGATAAAGTATGTATATAGTAAATTCATCACCGCAAAGGTGAGCGGTTCGTATGTAACTTAGAGGTACTGGGTTTTAGTATCCATAATACGGGACATAATTCCTATACCTTGATAGGGTATCCCTTGGGTTGTCAGTAAATGCTGCCCCCCCAGAAAAAAGCAAACGTTGGTAACAGATCTTGTTATCTCCCTTATCAAATAGTTAATCTCCCGTACAAATCCTAACCCTCTGTTATAGGGGGGCAGCATTGACAGCCTAAGGGATAAGTGATTAGAGGGTATTTATAGTTGTGTCATTTAAGGTTGTCGCCAAGTGAGTCGGAACTGAGAGAATTTATATTGGGGTGCTCAAAGATACATGTAAGCTGCCCCATGTACCAGCTCTATACTGCTACTAGTTTGCCTTTTCTCTCCTTATGATTAACTAATACGTGCTCATATAGCCATCCTAATTCAAGTAAGCCCCTTTAGGAGCAGCCTAAATACTACTACATGTAGTCTATAATGTCATGTCAGAGATCTCTTAAAGTGAAATTCCCAGGTCATCACACCACTAGATCACCTCACAAGCTCGCACTGGCACTAACAGTTACCCCTTCAGCGTTTATCTTGAACCAAAATTGTCCGGTCCCGCCGTTGGCTTCGCTGACGGCCCTCTGTAAGCCTCCACCAAGCCCCACGGTATCCGAGAACCCTACAAAACTTCCTCCTCCACCCTGACCAGACCAGAAATGTCGTAGCACAATTTTAACATTGACAAATGTTGTCCATGGTGCAGGCAGTGCACTCCTCAAATAGGGCCTTTCTAGAGGACCATTTTCCTCTGCTGTGGGCCACCCGCTGCGCAATGCTGATTGCGCATCCGGATCGCCGCCCCGCCACCCTGAAAGTCCAAGAATTGTAACTACTACATAGGCGCCCAGAGCTCCAGCCACATCCCGCAGCTCATGAACGACACTGTCATACCGTTCCCGAAGATCAATCCAATCCGGGTGCCCCTGTGATAGCATCACGGCGTGATAATCATTCCAACGATCACGCCATATGAAGCTCGAGATGCCGTCGACGAGGATACTATCGATGCGGCGCTCGAAGGATTGGTGCTCAGCAGTATAGAGATATGATTTCAGAGACTGAATTGTGAGAAGGAGCTGTGCAGAGGATGTCGGGCGAAAGATATGTACGTGTGAAAGTGCAGTCTTGAGCAAGCCGTAGAGCCGACCGCTGGACATAGACAGAACCTGGAGGTTCTGTTTGGCATATCCCCACATTACCTCATATAGCCTATTGACAGAGAATTGCGACTTGCAGTCAATTATCACAACTGCGCGACCCTTTCCTCCAACTCGGGATGGGAGGATTGCAACGGCGCAGATGAGGTATAAAAGGTGAGTTTTTCCGCAAGACCCACGGGATGTGAGTTCGATTACGGGGAGATGAAGACGTTTTGGAAGGGTTTTTTGAGCAGCTGTTAAGGATGGGTTGAGGATTGGGTTAATTAATGCGTCAATGGCAGGAACTTGAAGGAGATCTCGATTGGGGTGGTCTTTGAGACGTTTACTATTCATGAACTGCGGCTATGTTAGGCCCGAGTGTTTGTAGACTGGACAAGTACTTACAGAAATAAGCGACTGGCGGCTGATTTTCCCAGCAAAAGCCGGAGAGGTGAATAGGGACGTATTTACAGCATCTGGTAAATTTAGGGCACACATGATAACTAGTTGAATTGAGGTGCAGGTGCGGTTGCGACACCTTGTAGGTTAGAAGGAACGAGGAGACTGGTTGAATGAGGTTCAAGCAATGGCGCTCAGGCTAATACTAAGTCATTGTTTGCGGTACGTCGAGGCAACTGAACCTTTCAACGATATATACATTACATGTACTTTAGGTACAGTACTGTATTTTGTTTCGCTGTAAGTACTACTTATACAAGCCATACATTTATAATTTACTTCTCGTGATCTATACAATAAACAGGCATATCTAGAGTAACATACCATATAATGACATTACGTCTCGCGATCGGGTATGTAGGCAGACAATTGTTTGTATTCCTTTTTTTTTTTTAAAAAAAAAATATAATGTAGGCAAAAGCACCTATATGTACTTACATTATAAACTTTGCTCATAGGCATACATACAGCCATTACAAAAAACCATATGTAAATGATTCATGCACGTAGTTTTGGTTGGGACTGTTTACTTCAACATTTGGGCCACAAATCGCTGTTTCGGTGTAACACCAAACAAAAAGTAAAGACCTTGACCACATGTATGTGTGCCTCAGCCACCGCTGCGATAAAAACACAACCCAATTTATGGAAGAATTAACCTTTCCCGTCCCTACCGGAGGTTTTCTCCCACTGTTCACGCAAACTGCCGGTACGCCGGATGAATAAAAGTCGCAGGTTAAAATCTGAGGTACCTGTTTGTGGGTGCTAAGAGATGTGTGTGTACTGAAGGTACTGAAGAACAAATATATCCCCTGTCAAATAAAAACAAAGTAGGAATAGCGCGACTTGGCGCAAAGAGCAGGAAATACAATTACACTGATTGGCGGTAATCAGAATCTTTCTAAATCTTTATATACATACCCCGCAGGGGCCAGCAACGTCCGTACATAGGCACCCCCGTACCTCTTCGCCGTCGTTCCATACCTTCCCAAACCTGAAACATCGAAATACGTCCGGTGCTTTTGCCTACGATGAACCCCGCAAGACTATCATTGACAACACTGCGTGTTGCAGTCAGGAGTTCGCATCGTCATGTACAACGTCGGGGACTTGCTACCCTTTCGAGCGAGCCAGTCAATGTTGTTGCTGAGCCAAAGCCGTCTTCATTCTCGCCCCTTCGGGATGCCCTTGCTGCGAAGGAACCTAGAAACAATTGGACAAAGGCCGAGATTGAGAGTATATACAACACCGGCACCTTAGAATTGGCTTTTTCTGCAGTGAGTATTCCCATCTTCCGATGCAGGAAATGAGTTAGAAAAATCTAACTCATCTGTGAGTGTGGGTAGGCAACAATCCACCGCCGGTTTCATAACCCGTCCTCTATCCAGATGTGCACGCTTATGAACATCAAAACCGGTGGTTGCAGTGAAGACTGCTCATACTGTTCCCAGTCTTCCCGCTACGATACTGGTCTCAAAGCCACCAAGCTCTCCAACGTCGAGGCCGTCCTCGAGGCCGCCAAAATCGCTAAGGAAAATGGTAGCACCCGGTTCTGTATGGGCGCAGCATGGAGAGACATGCGGGGTCGGAAGACAAACTTGAAGAGAATTAAGGAGATGGTTTCTGGTGTTAGGGCGATGGATATGGAGGTGTGCGTTACGTTAGGAATGATTGATGATGAACAGGCGAAGGAGTTGAAAGAGGCTGGACTGACAGCCTATAATCATAACATCGATACTTCGAGGGAGCACTATCCTAAGGTTATCACTACTCGTACCTATGACGAACGTCTGGGCACTATCTCGAATGTTCGCGATGCTGGAATTAGTGTGTGTACAGGAGGTATTTTAGGACTGGGAGAAACGCAGGAGGACCATGTTTCTTTTCTTTACACTTTAGCAACTATGCCCTCACACCCCGAGTCATTGCCAATCAACTCTTTGGTTCCGATCAAGGGCACACCTCTCGGAGACACTAAGCCGCTACCTTTCACATCAATTCTCAAGACGATATCAACCGCCCGTTGCATCATGCCAACCAGTATCATCAGACTGGCTGCAGGTAGAATAACAATGTCCGAAGAGCAGCAAGCTCTCTGCTTTATGGCCGGGGCAAATGCTATTTTCACCGGCGAGAAGATGTTGACTACCGACTGTAGCGGCTGGGATGAAGATAAGGCGATGTTTGATAGGTGGGGCCTTCGTCCGATGAAGAGCTTTATGAAGGACGAAATCACGGCACCCTAGTGCCCGCCGGTGCGCTGGGGGCCTTAGATATAGGCGGCCAGGAAAGCTTGACGTATTTCCTTGCGATCTTGGATTAATTTGGCTTTATTTCATTGATTATTATAAATCTTGTTGATATGAAATGGCAATAGACTTCCGAATGGTGAAACATGCTTTTCGTGCAAGTGGTCATTATTTTGCCTTTACCGAATCGCAAAACAATTCCCAAGTAGCCAGAGTTGATTGAACCCTGCGGGGTATGGAGGCTGCAAGAGGAGCTTAATGCGATTTAAAAGTTATGATCAGATCGAAGGTTAGCCCGAACGGACGGCTCCCATGTGCACGGTTGAGCCTCCCACGAGAATTGGCGATTCCAGTGTGTATAGAGAATGTCTAACTCTAGGTAAGTATATGTAAGTATATCTTATCGGGAGTAGCTATAATGTACTTGCCCTAGCTATATTTTTAGTTCTATACCCTCGTTCCCTGCGAGTTCACCACCCAACGAGTGCAGCACCCAATTCCAACCCAAATCTCCCTTGGCTGCAGCTTTAGCGGCCATCTGTTGCGTATGAAAGGACCTTACACTCGGTAGGTGAACTAGCTTGGTAGGGAATGAGGTTATAGCTGGAACCTAGGATATTGGGTTATCACCTTTGGTGGGGGGTTGATCATGGTGGGTGTAGGTTGTATTGGATCTATGACGTTGCCGGAGATCAACGACAGCAATAGTGTGCTCTCAGCTACAAATTACTCGTACATACAGTCGCAGCTCAATACACCGAAGCAGATATTGGAATCTTGGCAATCCAGCATCTCAAGCTGCAGTTCAACCAAGCTAGTCATAATCCACGTGACGGTACATGCATGGGGCTAACTGGGTAGAGTAAAGCTCGTACCCCCAAACAAGAGTTACAACTGCACAACTGTAGAAGTACTTCAATAACCTGCCTTGACGTCCAAAATGATCCCTACAGTACATGTAGCTAGACAAAGTGATATGGACAGGTCGTCAGTAACTTATCCCCTCTCCCAAGCACCCACGAACAGCTACAACATAACGGTAACTAACATAACAGCTACCAGGATCAACACCAAAAAAACCAGTGCCATGATGACGTCGACGATATTGAAGGCTTCGAGAGAGTATCCCAGTCACCAATGCCCCCATCTAAGTGCCCTCCAAGGTTAGAAGTACTAGCGTCTTCACCACCACAGCAATCCAGGTCATCATTGCGCTCGACGCCGAAGCCGCGGCAAAGGATACCA
Organism: Morchella sp. 2018-W16; assembly: GCA_024713755.1. Taxonomy (NCBI): domain Eukaryota; kingdom Fungi; phylum Ascomycota; class Pezizomycetes; order Pezizales; family Morchellaceae; genus Morchella; species Morchella sp. 2018-W16. Next base: position 121,051 of record JAMGYY010000025.1, on the reverse strand, counting down.
GCACAGAGCTCAGGAAAGAGGAAGGGCTTCTACAATGATATAGATCCAGATCTTTTCGCATTAACGGAGGCGAACGAGAGGGATGGGTCCAAGAAGAAGACGAAGAGAGGATTATTGGCTAGGGGCACCCCCTCGACTCCTAGGGGGGCTGGTGGAAGGGTTATCGAGAATGATATAGTGTCGGAACCGATAGAGAAAGATAAACGTTTGCCAGTGCCAATACCAACAAGAACACAGGGGCCTTCCGAGTTTCCTACATCAAGCGCACAAATCCAATCACGTAAGACGAGAGGCTTCGCTATAGACCCTGATCTCCTTGCCGCCGCCTCTCCAGTGAAGGCGAAGGAGAAGTTACAGCGATCAACAGGGTGGGGGGCACCTGTATCAGAGGTATCGCCTACAGTATCTTTCCAAGCCACTCAACAGGCGTTTAGACATAAACAAATCCTCAGCGATGATATCGTTCCCGAAACGTCTCCACCGCCTTCCTCACCGCCTCCAACTCATATCATGCCTTTACCGGATAATGATGCCCAAATTTCAATCATAGACTTGATAGAAGACTATGTCTCGCCCCGAAAACCGAAACATCACCGTCTCAAGACCGAAGGCCTAGATATTCTCCATTCGGATATCGATATCACGTCGTCACCCCCTCTATCATGTTACCATCATTCCGTACCTGATCACACCGACCTCTCAGATTCCGTTCCTGACCCAGATTTTATGACCCCTGATGATCCTGGAACCCCACTGCCGATGCACAAACGCCTTCTGAAAGAACTGAAACAACAAACACCGGCGACACCTGCCTCTCAAACACCCCGTCTAGGGTATTTAAACATTCACGACCTACAAAAATCTGTCGTTGTGCCCAAGGCTGACCCCCCACGTCCCCCACACCCACAATACCGCTACTTCAGCCCTGGGGGTCTTGCGGATACGTTAACAGGATGGAAGGATGAACTTCATGGTACTTCCATCTTTAAACAGAGAGTACAGCCGCGGGGTATAGAGTACTTTATCACTGTCTTTGAGGCGGTTCAAGATGGAGATATAATACTTATTAAGGGAAATGGGGAGGAAGGTGTTGTGAAGGCCATCATCTCGGGTCCGGCGAGAACAAGGTCGCAAGTCTCTGTAGGGCAGGTGGTGAAGTACGGGAGGCCATGGGTAGTAGTAAACTTGCTCGGGAAAGGGCTGTGGAAGTGTTTAATGGGGAATATAGAAGTGCAAGAAATGGATGGAGATATAAACATGGGTGAATAGAGTCTTACTGTCGTTTGCTAATTTGTGTCGTGTGTACGGATATCGTAGCCAGAAATAATGTGGAGCATCCATTCTATAATAATGGTGAACCTCTCAAGGTGAGTGAGGGGCTACGGTCAATTATTGGCCCCCTTCGTCATTGGCCAGAAGGCTATACACCTGTACATATGTAGAAATACAGAGGTTTAGATGGCCGTTGTAACGAAAATTTTATATGAGAATACTATATAAAGTTAGAATTAAAAACTTGAAGGACTGCTTTGAAAACACATCATACACACCTGGAAAGTTGGCTCAAAACTCTAGAGTTCCCTGAGCTCCATCTTGAGATAACTTCTAATGTCTTTTTAAGTGGTGGAATCTTTGTCTAACACTGACTGAGTGGTTAACTGGTTTGTATCGCTAAACATGGGTACTTTGGTTGTAAAAGGTATAATCTACAAAAATTTATGGCATGCGTGTAAAGTATGTAAATTTATGTCTTGGTACAGTACATGTATGCATGTATGTACATGCTATTTCTCGTTGACTCAGGCAGTTCATCTGATCACATACAGAGTAAAAAATACCCTTTACTCACTCGTCAATATTCAACCACTTCCTTCCCTCTACAGTAAACTATGCATGATTTTTGGTTTAACGGGTACTAGTGTCTTTAACTTTACCAGGGTTAGGGTTTTTCAATCGTAGTTAGCCGCACCTGGGATCCCAGCGTGGATCGGGCCATCTACCGTCTTTGCCAAGGATTTTCACCTGACCACTCCAAAGGTTGTGCTCGGCTGACGGTAAAGGTGCTTGATTTCTAATAAGACCCGGAATGGGACATTTAAATACACATAAAAAGAAAAGAGTGTGGGGTGCGTGACTGTAGAAAGTACAAGGAAAAATGGTACACAGTACAAAATGCTTTAACTGACAATCACCACATGAGGAACTGGTGAAGATATGTATATTATGGTGCTGATTGCCCGATACAAAAAATTTGTATGGAGTTTCTAACTTGGCTGTTTCTTCAGCTCCCTTAAACTTGAAGGGTTGTTCTTGTTAATAGCACCTACAGTTGGTGGTTTTTCGGATTTTGCTGGTTGCCAGGCGACTGATTTGTTTTGTTTTGGAGGGGTGAATTAGAGATACCTACATATACCTACATGTAGAGTAGAGTAGAGTATGCTTCATCTATATATGATAGTAGGCCCTTTGCGCAAAAGACTCCAGAGTCTTTTCCCGGTAAATTGATTGGTGCCTATCCTCCCATCAACCAATCACACAAGTAGAAAAAGACTTTAGAGTCTTTTGTGTAAAAGGACTACATGTATTATTATATGTTTTGCTAGACCCTTAATTTTGGTTGACCTGCGATGGTCCCTGCACCGCCATCTCATCTCCATCTCAACGGGCATCGTGACATTTGCACCGCCACCTATGCCACAAATGGAACCGTGCTGGACCGGCGGGCGGGGGTCAACCCCTATTCTGCATTCTGCACCCCGCGTGGTTCATCGTTTCGGTGGGTCGATCTGTAGTAGGCAGGTCGAGGTGAGAGATTAAAGCCAGGGCATAGACAAACAGCAGGCCCCCCCCCATACTTTACAATCCATATCAATAACTACCACCCTAGCCGGGCTACCTCTGCTCTACTCTACTACATATACCTACTTACATACTTACCTTACCAGCTTAATCTTACACCGAGTCTTCAGTCTACTACAGTCCATTCGTTCGTTCGTTTCCCCCTCCCCCCACCCCCCTCAACTCACCTATACGCTCATTCTAAGGAGAAAGGGAAAAAAAAATACACTGGATGTCACTCTTTTAACACATCGCTCCCCTTAAACTTGCCCCTCCCCCGGCTTGATCGATCGCTTTGCACCTACCTACACTTCCACACACCCACCCACAACACAGGAGGTACTGTCAGCATAGGAAGAATGCCATCACCATATGCCCTTCTGGGAACCCTCGCCGTTGGGGTCCTTCCCCTAACCCATGCTCTCTTCTCTCTTAATTCAACCTTCACCTCAAATGGTATAACGATTGTCAACCAGACGTTCAACGGGATAATCCCCTCTGGCGTCCTCTCGGACAAATGCGCATCAGCCTACTCCGCACCATTGAACTGCTCAAATTCTCTCATGTTTGTCGGGCCAGACTCGGTAAATTACACCTCGATCACTAAGGATATCCCGTCTACAGCATACCACGCGCTCTATAAAGATGTGTGCACAGAACCCTGCTATAGCTCGTTGGCGTCGTGGAGGACTACGGTGCAGGCAGATTGCTCGGCGGATTTCGATACCTTGTTCTCAGCTATGTATAACGATTACACAGACCCAGAAGCGATCTTGAACGAGTCAGGACTAACTGTGCCTGGAGCGGGTTCCGGCGCAAGTGCGTTTGGGTTTGCTTACCGGGATGGAGAGGCCGAGTGGCTAGATTGGATGTTTTGGGAGAAGTGTATAAGAGATCTGTGAGTGTACCTAGTCAGTAGTGCGCGGGGAAGAGGGCTAATAGACGCGGATGGTAGTAATTCGACAGAGTATTGCACGCTCACTGAATTAGATGTGGATGTAGCAGTATGGCCGTCCATTGAGGCGTCACGCTTTTCACACTTGTCGAAAGAAGAGGCTATCGCGAGGAACCAGACGTTTTGTAACGAAGCCACATGCTTCATGCAGTCCGAGCTCCTATATACCATTATCACAGGCGAATTTCAGGGAAACAACGCCACACAAGGAGATGTGATTGCTGTTATACATGATGTATGCCCGAATCTTAATGTCACATCGTCCTTCCCATTTCTCCAGCTGGGATCCATGTACCCATTCGACGATGCGGAGAAGAAGGTTTCCACCACTGGTGTCACCACAACTTCCACACGCGGTGCCGACGGGATTACAGACCTGACTATGGCGAATTCGACAGGTACCAGCGGATCCTCGTTGGTCATGTCGGCGCCCTCTACGATGCTACTGCATCTAGTCTGTTTAATTACGATTGCTGGAGTATCACTTTTATTGTAAAGCAGTCATCACCTGTCATAGCTCACTACGAGTTTGGAGTATTCATTTTCTTGTGTAATTCTTTCTATTCTTAATGTGGAGTAATGTAATTGATACCCAGCACTATCGAGTTAGCTCAGACAGCAAAACCTTCATTTCTCATTTGGTATCCCACAAGTTTCAAAGCAAAGTCTCTCTCTAAATATCCCTTCATATATCACTATGTTCTGTACCAATTGCTCGGGGGGTCACCAAGAAACCCCGAGAGTCACATCTGTAGTTCATCAGTTAGCATTATAGGCGCAAATAGGATAGGCTAACCGTACGTCTATACCCACGTGCAAGGTTGATATCCCGCCAAACTGGAAACCGTTTGGGGATGTATGTCGTGCCTTTATCTTGCCACAGTTAGTAGTTATTTTAGTCTTCTTGCATTTTAACTTACACAATGCTCAATGCGCTTTGGTAGTTAAAACTTCTTCCATCCAATACATCGTCAACGTCGAAGTCTGTCGAGTCCTGCATCAATTCTGGGGTGATATTCTTGTAATCATTGGTGTCGAGATCCACACTACCACATGATACCCCAACATTTGCATTGTCTTCATACTGCATGCCCCACTACATAGGACGAACGGGCCCGCATATAGGTTCAGTAGCGGCCAACTAATTCCATGTTAGAAGATATAGCAGCGGGGTAAGTAGTATATATTACACTGACTAATACTGGTGAGAGCTTCCCGTCTCGAATCATATGATAGGTTCGCTGATCCTATGTGATAGAGCGTCCAGGCATAGTTATACACATGCCAGTCAAATCTTTAATCTAAATATTTTTAGACGGTATACTAATGTGTGTGAAGCCCTTTGATAATTGCAGGCCAGCGGGCCGGGGCCGTCAATTACCCCTTTACGGCCAGATTATTATAATGTACCTCTAAACTAACAAGTTAGAGAACGTATTCGAGAGACTATATTAGGATTTATCTAACATGATTAAAAATGTTGCCTTGATACATCGCTTGCGAAGTAAAGAGATCCAGAAGACCCTAGCTCTCAGTATATATATCTAACGCTGATTCCTGTCAGCAATGTCCCATCCATACATATTAGTTACATTATCAACCAAAAGAAGTACACTAATAAGGCCCATCATCAAAAGTCAACGCAATCGTTCTAGGCCGGTTGCGAGTAGATAGGTGCTCCTTATATATTGTACGTCGTGGTCTTGCCCTAACCGGCGTTTGTGGTTCCCATGTTAGATGCGTTAGGGCCACCGACGCACCACTGTATCTTCCATACCTAGGTTGATAGCTAGCTCCACAGTGTTCAGGGCTATCGCCATAAAACTATATAGCTATACTACGAGCAAAAATGGAGACACCACTGATTACTGGCAATCGCCACCCTTACGGGGCCCACAGTGGTTACTGGTTCCCAGATCATCAGGGAACCTTACTGTGAGGGGTATAGGAGGCAAAAAGGAGAAAGATAAGGAGCAAAATGAATATAAAGTAGTACCCAGAAGCCATATCTATCCCAATACGGTATCGATAGTGTTGCCTGGCAATCGCGATGCAGATTGAAAGAAACGGTGTATCTAAATATCGATATATTAAATCGACTCAGATACATGTTTTACGAGCACAAGGGGCGCGCGGAAGGCCGCGGGTTTACCGTGTATGTATACACGGGCGCTGTACAGCTGGATTTTTTTTTATACACGAGTGGATGTTTGAGTTCAGAATGTCGGAAACATGAGGGGACGGTGGAGGCAGCGAGCTGTTATGTTATAGTTATCGATTACGTTCTGATAAATGGAGAAACTTGGCCCCTAAAACCTTATACATGTGACCTAACTACATGTACCTTCTAACATGTAGCATACGAAGGTTTATTGCTACATACATGTACTTAAGTAAGGTGTACCCAGGGTGTCGGAAATTAAAGTGATGCACATTCGATGCCTTCAGGGCCGCACGGGGACCAATTTCCACACAAGGCTACATATATTTCTAGGCAAATGTGAGTGTGCAAATGCTCTTCATCAAGTGTATGCTTCGTGATTATTATGGTAGAGAGGTTCTTTACAAATGATGCAGCCGAAAACAAGACACCAAAGGCTAGAAGCTACAAGGTGATTGGCATTATCTTTTTACCAGGGTGTTGGAAAGTGATGCACATTTTGACTAGACAACGCCAAAATAGTTTATCACAATACAACAAAATCGTACAGAACCTCTCTACTATACCTAAGTACTAAGAATATACTTGAAGATTATCTGCACACTCATATTTACCTTGAAATAGCCTGGTGTGGAAATTGATTCTAGTGTGGCTATGAAACCACCGAATGTGCATCACTTTCCGACACCCTGGGTACATGGACATGTAGGTAATAATACATTGGGCCAGTTCCTGGCCCTCTTGCACCAGAGTGCGGCCCTTATGTATAGGGTGATTGGACTGTATGTAGTCTACCAATACATGCGCCCACGACCATGAAAATGTAGTTTATTGCTCCCGGGTTTAATTTATTTTTCTAACGTGTAATTTCTAGGCCCGATCCAGCGAGTCGATAAAGAATAAAGTAGTAGTTGTTTAATTCCCATAGTCAGATTTGAAGTCGAAATCGAGATACATACTTACTTATATATACTTATAATTACATACATATTATGTGCGTCTATCAAATTGATTATACATGTATATATGTGTTACTGTGCGTTGTTCGAAGTTCAACGGGGAGTTAGAAATCTACAAAGACAAAATCCTCCGGGGTTCGAGTGATTGCTCGTGCTTCAAATACATCACGAAAAGTCACTCGGGTGTATTGAGTATTGAAACTTGTATGTATGGATTTGATCGCACGTGTAGCAACCTGATCACCCGTTACAATATGAGGCTAATTTAATTTGTGTGTAGGGCAACCACACCATCGTCCGGCCATGGCCCGGTAAACTGTGGTATCAAATATATTTGCCACCTATATCTACATCATACATGTAGTTGAGATCTTTGTCGTTCGCCCCTAAGCTGTAAGTTAGCCCAAATACCACTCATTCACATGAAATATGTTTTCCCTATAAACAACTACAGATGAAGTATTTCTGATCAAAGAAACCAGATCCTCCCACGGCAATATACTTTCGTCTTTTCAGCAGAGGTTTCGTGAATTTCTTCTATTCCTAATTATAAACCCTTCTTTAACACGGCTTCCTGCATGCAATTGCGCCGTTAGCCATATCCCCGTCTAGGGGGTGGATAAACACCCGACAGCCAGAAGGTTGACTTGAGTATTCCCCTGAATCGACGGTCCTGATAAGGGAGGTTGTATAGGCTGGGAAATTACTAAAAGCATGCTAGCATGATCGACAACTCAGCCGATATATCGATATATCTCTTTCAATTAAATTATGGGCCTAAATACTACATACTACCTTTCGAATTTCTAGCTAGGAGTAGGGGGAATTTGAACACTCCCACTTAAAAGTGAGCTGTTTCAAGAGTACGGTGACGTGACCTCAGGAGATGACTTTATTTATTTTTATTTTGCTATTTCGTCAAGATCTCGGAGTAAACAATATCAACGATTGTCCTTAAAAAATCATGTAACCCACAAAAGAAAAACGCCAAGACTGTCAAGTCCGCCCACATCATAATCAAACACCAAAAACAAAGAACGAAATATACAAAATCTAAATGAAAAACCGACGGGATCGTCCCTCTTCCTTGAGCAGAACGAACTATACTAGGCCAATCTGGAATTTGGCGCGTCTTTCCCATCGAGTAAGACCGCCTCCCATTCCCCCGACGGCCTATATACCGGGGGTTGGATCGGGGGTTCCGGGGGGGGCAACGTCAAGAAGTTACTATAATTTTGATACGGCCCCCCCGCCGCTGGAGATGTGCTTCTGTTTTCCTGGTCTGAAGTGTAGGCTGGAGCCGGAGGGCGCATAGGGCCATTGTATGTTGAGTTTGCCCTCCGCTTTGAGGCATTGTGAAGGCGGATCCCTAAACTAGCTGAGAGGATAAATTGGATGCTAGTGCGAGATGTTAGCAGGGAGGCAAGCGGGAGCTAAAGGATAGACCGACATGCAGAGAATACTAAAGAGGAGGTTGACTTTGTAGAGTGTAATTAACCAGTATTTCTCTCTCCAACCACCTTGAGAGTTAATAAATGTTCCCACAAACGTAGAGCCAATTATCCAGCCGGCGGCCATCAGGAAGTCCCAGAAGACGACCAGCTTGATACTGAGTCTGTGGCAGCAATAGGTAATAAGGGAGATAACGCATGACAAGAACGAGAGTGCTGACTAGTTATTTTGCCTTCCAAATCAGCTTTCAATTCATGAGCAGAGACCAGGACAGAGATATTACTAACCACGCCCAGAAGAATGTACAAGGGAAAGAAGTTTTGCATAGTATCCATCGTCGCATTCCCCAACACAACCACCTCCGTATCTCCTTCAAATCCCCGCCATACATGATCCTCGGTCAGTGTTGAAATCAAAATAAACACCGAGAGCGCAAGCACAAGAGCACAAGTAATTATCTGAATCACCCGGATGATGAGCCACCCGCAGGAACGATTATTGGAGATAACCTTTTCCATCTCGCGGTAAGAGGCCGTTGATGTATCAGTGGTTCCACTACTGGAGCGCTCGAGAGGTTTGGTGTGCATTGTGTTAAATATTAGCACAATGTTCGATCTAGGAAGATTTTTAGAAAAGTTGGACTTCAGTTTGGCTTTACTCTGGGGACGCTGGATCCGGGTACTACATATATCCTTTGGCTATACCGCCTAGGAGGGCATGAATTCCCATCATAGGTAAAACCTTAAACCCGAATAACTGCGGAGCGGCACATTTGCTTCTTTGAATTTGGGTACCATCCAATAGGCTTCCGCAGCTGTCTCAGAAATCATCCCGACAAATACTCTAATTCCATGACGTTTCCGAACACGACTGGTATTGCATACACACAAAAAAGCGCCAAGTCCCTCCTATTTGTATGGTATGCAATATTGGTCGTGTTCGGAAACGTCATGAGGGACAAGTAGAGACTTTTCAACTAAGAAGCCTGTATGGCACGCGGTAACAACCAAATAAAAGGGCTTTAGTTTAAGGTAAGATCTCGATAGGCGGTACATACATGCGAGTTGGGAGTCTCGCTCTTCTCAGCCATGTTACTATTTTTAGAAACAGATGGTTACACAGCCAGGTAGTAACGTGTTAAAAAGCAACTGCTTCAACGTTTCGCTCGTATCTACAGAATCGAATTGCGATAAGTTTGTTTAAGGTCTGATGGATAGGACGGGAAGGCTTTTGTAAGGCTGAAGCTCATGCATATGGCCTGGGGCAAGTCGTAGAATCTTTGCGGGCTCTGTAAGCCAAATCAACCTTGGCATAAGCCAGTACGCCAGCTAACAGCTAAATGTAGTTAACTGAGGAAGATACCTAAGTACGTAATACAAGTAAAGCCGCCTATAAAGGTAGTGATGTCTACGTACTATCTACAGGTGTGTATGTAGATACAGCACGGATAATCCTGTGAGTCAAGGAGCAAAAGATCACATTCATGAAACTCATGTGGTTTTGGCTAACGTCCTGAGTTAACGCTCTTACCACTCTTAGAAAATTGGCTTGAAGGTGGAAGAACCTGCAGTCTGCTCTCCCAGTCGGTATAGGATCGGGTCTAGCTATATATAACATTTTCAGTCTTCCACCAGACTGGCCTGCACAGCAAGAATATATGACACCTATTGGCTAGATGACTGTGTTTCCGTCCCACAACCCTCTAGATACATATCACCAAAGAAGTCCCCGCTAAATGGGCACCTACCTGATAACTCATAACCAATGACATCTTATTCAATAAAATAATTGCTACTAAGAATAGCATCTCGCCAAGCCTCCCCCATGGCCACAAATGAATGATCACGACTGGAGAAAGTGCAAAAATACCCCCCCCCCCCCGCCTGAAGAAATATTTTTAGCCGATGCCATATGTGTAAAGCCATTCAGCTTCAGGTGATAAGTTATGTGATTGTGAGGGGCTCTTTTTTGCTTGAGTCATGTGATATCACTCACTTACTCTGATTGTCTCAGGGCTAGGGTTGGACGAGCAAAGGAGCTCCCCGCTCATTGTAGCTATGAATAGAATGGACTCTAGATACTCGCCCCGAGAAGCTCAAAAAAACTAGACTGACAATACTTACAAAGCATAGATAAATCCAGGCTTTGAGGATAGCCACATTATCGACTTCTTTTACTAATAGATCGTTGTACTGAGTATGTAAAGGTCAGATTTAAGCTTGTATATAAGTGTAATTATAAAAGGTCGGTTAATTCTGCACACACGCTATCCCAGCCAGCTAATACAATGTAATGTAATGTAACGAGTGACTAGCAATCGTGTATACCTTTCAAGCCTGAACTACGTACGATTCTAGCCTGTGGATACCGTCGATCTAAGAAATCTCCGATCATTGGCACTAGTATTAAACTGGGGTCCGGGTGCTCGAACTCTGATTCTTACGCTGACCACCTCTCCGGGTCCATAAACCTGAATTTTAAGCCCGGCCGACGTTCAAACGTATCACGATTGCACGGCAGTTTAATACCTAAATCCATGACCGAAGCCACGTGTGTGTAATCACATTTGAGCTTAAAATTCAGGTATCACCTGCGTCTGGGAAAGGTGCTTGGCGTGGGGTTCTATGCATACTTGTATGTGAGAGGGCACGATCAGGCTTTAGACGACGTTAATCAAATTCACTTCCTGCAACCATTATCCCTTGGACGGATGAAATCCTCTTTCAGCTATTCCTAGCCCTTTGTGGTAACTGATGCTAATTTTTCATTGGCTCTATTGTTACTCTCATACGTAAAAACAAAATCAGTTACTTTGCTAAGTGCGTGCACGGTCCATGTCACGAATTTGAGGATTTCATTTGTCCAAGGGATAAGTCAACCTCAGGCTTGTAAGTAACTGTCCCATTGTTCCGCGGGGACTTAAAGGATAAGGAAGTGTAGGTTAATCCGCGGATATGGTGCAAAGACTAGATAAAGGAGAAGGTTTTTCACTAATCCTGACTTATCAACACTCATATGATTCCCCTGGAATTAATATTCTTAGTTCTTAATTCACGCGAAAGCCACAGCAAGCCACAGCAAGCCACCGGAATCTTCGCAGGCTATGACAAAAATTCTGGAGCCAACAGTTAAGGTCTTTGGGTTTGAAGATATACGAATGGTCGTTAATCTGGTGAATGGACATATATGCAGGAGTAGGGGCGCTTACGCATTCAGGAGATAGCATTTTGGATACAGTATACCCAGTCGTTAATTGAAAGGTTGGAATTTTTGATAAGCGCTTGGTTGCAACGATATCCGACGACTTAGTTAACGCGCAGGTATATCGATGGGAGTTTGGGTGAAATTAATTGTACGTTTATACATAAACTACTACGGGCGCTAGGAGCTCGAGTAATAATGTCAGAGTCTACTTTAGACAACTCGATCAATTGAACAACCAATACGATCATGAAAAAGAGGATTACTATATTTCTACCAAAATACCAAAGGTTTCAATGATACTTCTAGAGTAAGTACAACATATAGCCAATGTGTAGCTTTGCCTGAAATAGAATCGATTTGAAAACATTCGGTACTCTAATTTGTTGGGCTAGAAAGGGAATCCAACAACCGAATCACCAGACATCACTCGAATTGCCCCGGAGGGATTTGTGGACATTGATTGAATTTATCAAACAGGAGCGATTTATTCACAAAACGGCTTTATTTATTAGGTGTTCATTCGATTCCACCAGCTACAGTGTGTTTGCAGACTTAATTATTAGTCTTCCTCAATGAATCAACGTACAAGATTATAAAGAATACATGAATAATGATAAATTAGTACTTGCAGGCCCAGCGCACTCGAGAACCACCCATAGTTAAACAAAGGTTAATCGACCCTCAGATTCTGGTTCACTACAAAAATTCTGTTGTCTTAAAAGCCTATCTATCTCACATTCCATTTTTTAAGGTAATACTAATCGATCCTATAACCACGTAAAAATTTGATCAGACCTACTTCTCCAGGCCCCAGCAGACATCCCTGCAGAGTCCGCAGCAGGATTAACTAATAAAATTCGTGTTTATAATTGGCAGGCCGGGGTCAAAACTTTATTTCAATATTTCCCTATTTGCACAGTACTACATACAGGACTTGAGCCTAACTTAGTTTCTAGGATGTACCCCCCCAAACGGGCCCCAGTCCTTTCTGCTAATAGCTAGATAATATGGGTCAACTGCACGGTAAGTACTGAGAGCCTACATGTATAAAAAAAGCGGATTTCACTTTCATATATAGCAACTACCACAAATTAAAAAGAGATACAACCAAAATCTGATACTAGCCCAAAATCCCACCAACGGCATTCAACTATCAAAGGCTAGGCTTAACTAACCCCTACAAATTCATTAATTACGTTTCAAGTTGTTAGCTTCTAGTGTTTTAGCCGAAGCTTTTTTTGATACGTAGGTCTAGATCAGCTGAGTTGGTTTCATGATATTTTGCTAGCCAAACAGCTACATACTCTATTAGAATTAGGCATATAGGCTCCTATGATATATGCGGGACTAGCTCGACTTTTTCCCCTTCAGGTAGGCGGGATGAGACAAGATTATTATCACTCGATGGCGGGCGTGATGCCTCTCTGACAGTGGTCTGGGTTCTGAACCACCAGTGAATTCACTTAGGCGACGCCAACACTCAGTTACTGCGAGTGCTGCCGTCAGGCAAGATTCGACTTCACCCCATGAGCGGCCTACACCCATGGCCACGAGTTCAAAGCTAAATACGTCATTACGTCATCTCTACAACCGGTAGTTTAGTACGTGGTTAACATGCCTTGATATGAAAGGAAAAGGGCTGTGAACGTAAGGTACAGTCTCATATATCCCAGGCTTTTCACTGCCAATTTCGAGCTGCGTACTGCTATATATTAATCAGGATAAGCATGAGTTGTACTAATTGTGAGAATAGCTAAGGCTCTAATGTACTGGGGCACTATCATTTCCTTTGACTGTTATCTCTCTACTAGCCTAAATTTGAAGGCAACGGGTGAATATTGTATGTAGCTACTTAGTTCTATTACATGCTTTGGCTGAAAGGGGACTCACGTACCTTCACAGCACCTTATCTCACCATCCTGCTCTGCTTTATAGTTCATCCTTCCCATAAGCCGGCACCTACCCTGCCCATTCTTCAAAAGATGATCATCCTATGGGTGATAAATAGCTTCAGATGTTGGTCATGATGAGTAGCAACTACTAAGTACATGCAACTACCAAAAGCTATATATTCTGATAGCACTAGCGGGGGTACACACGGGAGGTGCACCCAGTGGACTTGACATCGACTAGATAACCAACCTTCGAACCGGTAATGGAGAACAATCCCTCCGCAGCCAGTGATGCTCCCACGAGTACTCGCTACTAATTCTCCACACACCAGGCCTATCTACCAACAACTATACACCACAGCCCCAGATCTAGACCCCTCGCCTTAACTGGAAGCATCCATTGAGAGGGCCTAATCAAGCTCACACACTTCGCCGTACCCTAACTAGGAGCAGCGGAATGGGGGCTGTTGATGCACCTATATATACATATATATTTCTAGGTTGTGACCTTTCCTGGGATCCGGACAAGACCGAGGTGGATGATATCTAGTGAGTATATAGATATAGCGAGTATAGAATGTGCGATTCAACGAACATGATTGGCCGAGTTTGAGGGGTTTTTTATTTTTATCTTTCTCTTTCTGGGGGGGAGCTAGGGGGGATCGGCCTCTAAAAAACCTTTTTGGGTCAGTAAGTGTTGATGTTCCAACATCCTTTAAGTTAACTAAACCTAGTATCAGGTGTGCAAATATATAGGGTACGTACCTTGTTTTTCTGCAATCTTGAGTGGGTGAAGAGGTATTGTTTAAGCATATCACTAGCTTCCTGCTAGATCTGGCCAAAGACCGGGATGTGCCCGTATTATACCTTGACATCTTTACTCCTGAGCATGAGGTCCAGGTAATATACATGTCAACTGCAATGATATACATGTACCTACACGATTACATCCAAGATAGATATAGAGTAGGCTTCGGGAGGGTCTTAGTCCCCAGTTAATTTCTTATACTTTATACCCCCATCCCCTACGTACACACACATACCAACCACCAGGTAACCGCGCTCATGACCTGGATATCAAAACTAGCTTAGTATAGGCCAATAGTATATATAAAGGCCACTTGAGTCTTGACCTGGGTCCAGGGGCGCGGCGGTGGTGCAACCTCTACCCCGCCCCCCCCGGGGTAGAATTCTTCCCACCCAACGCTAGTACCAAGTCCTTATGCACTTTAATCTGGATCTCAGTCCTAAATTCTGACATTCCACTGTAGCGCTCTTGAGCTTGTTTTGGCGTGAAATGCCGACCAGCTGAATTATGCGGGGGCCAAAATGCGACCACTAATATATACCAAGGACAGCTTATGAGCTAGGAATTGATCTCGATCTGTTCTGGCCTATCTATCTAGGACGAATAGAATACTATCTATACTGACAACGGTGATGTCCTGGATCACCGTATATAATATAGAGAGTTTGAAAGCTAAGTGAAGTTGCACGTACGTTGTATATACTGTCCGGAAATTCTGCTCCGAAGAGATGGTCGAATCGAAGACGTTACACGCATCCTTCCAGAAATGCATTCCATCCGGATCCAGGAATGCATGCTTTCTCACCTGCATAAAAACGCCCCACCCGCAACAAGGCTGATTTTAAGTTTCCCAACCCGAATCAATTTTCCTGTTATGTCCTCTACATGCTCTATCTAATGCTGACAATTGATGCATGCAGCACTGGTAGGAAATGGAGTCATACGGACTCATACCAACTTGTCTCATCTGCAGGGATGATGATGTCGATATGTATCTCCCGGCAGGCTGAGAGCTGTTTAGAAACATCTGTATACCTTGGCATTTGTTTTATTTGAAATCTCAGCTCAACTATTGCCATATCCGGCATGATAATAGCAGGTTTGAATAAACCGAAGTGTGAACCAGATTCTGAGCAGGTCTCAGCCTCCCAGGCGTTATACATACATGATGTATGTATGTACCTAGCATAATTCATTTGTTCATGTCACTTGCAAGTACCCTGCCCGAACACATGAAGGTAAAAAGTACCATGGCCAGCTATAGCTTATAAATACAAAGTACATACATGCTCTCATTGTACCATTTCGCTTGCGATAAGTCTATTCTACACCGGGTTATAGATGCATCCGAGGCCCAGCAACTAGGTTTAACTCATAAAGTCCCGCCCCCGCCCCCCCTTACCTCATGAGACTTTAAAGAACCCCGGCCGGATATTTAACAAGCAACTCATGTCCGGCAACAACCGGTTACAGGTCTTGGCATCGGCAAGTGACCAAGGTGACACCGAATTTTGGGGGCTTCGGGGCTGGATTTAATAAAATCAAATGCCGCAAAACTAGCTTTGTCTTCACCGGTGAGACTGAGCAGGTATTCTCTTGTGATAGACGGTGCACGCGGATGCTGTCTGATGGACGTCTTTAATACGTGCAATTAGACATGTGTGTAGCTTAGAGTACAGTGTTAATGTAGTGTTAGATCTACATGCAATATGTTATTAATATTACGGTCGTGCGGCGCGGACGGTCATATAGCTATTGCTACTAATCCAAAGTACGAGGAATGATGATTATCATTACCCACCCAGTATAGCCAATCAGACTGCCTTGATGCAGTGTAATATACCCGAGTAAGATTTGTGATCCGTCATCTGTCATCACTCGTAAGGTGGGGCGTGGGCAGTACCTGCCAGGAGAGGTACACTATCTACAATTGCAAGGCTACTAATATCTCCAGATGCTAAACCCAAATACTCGCAAGGCAATAGAGAGCTTGTTACTAATATCGATCGTGATAGAAATTCTTGATATTGAAAATCTTACTTCTTCTGATATACATTTAGCTATGTGCTTAATTAAAGCATCCAACTTTCCAAAAAGGTTAACCGCTTTAAAATACTCTATTCAGACCTCGGGTGATATTTATGGGGCCATCTCCCATATTCGGATGACCTCAGGGTTTCTTTCAATCACGTTATTCCCAGAAACCATATGTACATGTATATTATCAATATATTGGCTTGGCAACGGACGCTACCAAGAACCGCCCCCGGCTTCTGGTTGGATGGAATGTTGCAGAACCGTTGTCTCAGAGGAATAGTCAACAAGGCTCCGATATCAGCATCAGCTTCACTTCATCATCTGCCATAGGAAGCGGACAGAAAAGTGTATATAAACTCCCTCGGACATCCTCTCAAGTGTTTTCTTCACCATCTTCATCGCTCACCACAATCCGGCATCAAGATATACCAACACCTTCAGCTCCCAATAATATCAACCATGAAGTTCACCACCCCCCTGATTGCCTCTGTCCTCCTCCTTGCCTCTCAGGCCGCTGCCCAATGCCGCGTCTTCAGATTCCAAATTGCCAACTCACCCTACACGGAACTCAATGGCCTTTTTCTTCAGAACTACAATGGTGACGCAGTCATCAACGCTCCTACCGCAACCGAGGTCACCGCCTTCTGGGACGATGTCGCTCCCGTAGAGCTCAAGGCAAATGGTATCAACGGTGATGATGCTGACAACTTTTTCTTGATCCCAATTGGGACCAATGGGGTTGAGCAGCTGGCATTTGGGGACTTTGCAATCTCAGAGGTAGGAATAATAATATATCAAATCTCAGAGAATGTGCGACTAACAGCTGTGAATAGGCACGTTTCTCGGACTGGGCTATCATTGATAGCATCCTTACCTACGGTGATGTGCCCGACAGGTTTTACGCTTCCCCATACGGCGCGGTTGAGGGTGCTTACACTGTAAGCTGTCCCGGATATTTCCTTCTTATTTTTCGGCGACTGTACTAATATCTTTGTTTACAGATTCGCTGGGTTCCTGAAGGGGTCATTTCCACCACTGACAGCTTTTCGGTTGACTTGCTGTTGACTTGCCCGTAAATCTTGGTTCATGACAATGATGATTATGATGGGTTGATGCGACGACGACCGATGTTGCGGAGAGGTTGTTAGCTTATTAGTATATAGGCGGACTATGGATGTGTAGCTATACTTGCAGTTAGGTGTGGAATTTTAACTTTGAATACAAATTTATAAACCCAGTGGCGTGCGAGACCGAGAAGATTAGATTGTGGTTGTAAAAAATATAATATGTGGAGTATGGCCATGAGATTCCAAAGAAGATGGAACTGATTTATATATTTCAGTGTTTCAGTAAGGGAGGTGGGTAGTGGATCGGGCTGGAGATGGAGGGGTCTTAAGAATGATGTATGCTTGTGTAAGCAACACAAGATATAAAGTTATGTAAGACTTGTATCTAGCCACATTTAAGCACATTCTTCTATGCGGCTCCCATTGCCAAGTGCATGTGGTATATGGCACGTAGACACATACATGTAAGTATGTGCCCAGCAGAAGTTCTCAGATGGAGTACACAAACTCTGAAGGGGTCCAGAGTTGAGTCGAACGTATGAAGAGGTTCAATCGAGATCATGTCACTCCGTGTATATATGCACATGTTATACATGCATGGCCACATGGGTGGTCGCGACGTTGGTTGACGAGTGCTAGTTTATGATCAAGCCACACCCCGACATTTTGAATCCCTCGTGCTCGTTATGTCCCAACCCTCGAGTGTCTTCCCGAATACCCCTCGCTACCTACAGATACTGGCCCTACATGCAGTCATTGTATCTGCACTAGCTATCCTCATCGCAATCGACCCTCTCCCAGCAAGACCTTAACCCTCTCCCTCGCCATCAGTAATGCTGAGTACGTACCTGCCCCATCATTCTTGAGTTGTTATAACTACTATATGCTAATAACCACCCCCAGGGCCAAAACTCGTTGGCGCATTTGGAGCGACACGCTGACAAGTACTTAAATGTGGGACCGAGAATGAACGAAGGACCAGCACAATATGCCGTCCGTATATATATCCCCGACAACCCGAGCAGCGAGAAACACCAAAAGAAAGGGGGGGGGGGGGGGGATGATATGCTTTCAAGCAGTGGCATTAGTCCCAGTCATTGTGAATGGGCTATGCACCGGAAACCCGAGCATATTATCAGCTCCAAAGATTGTTGGAGATAGCTCTGCGGTCCGGGATGTCTTTAATTTTTAATCCTGTCTATGCTCCTTCCTCCCCGCCCCACAAAGCATGTGAAAAAAACCCTTCTAATTTGTTTGGCGATATTTTTGGCAGACAGATTTGCTCTCATAGAGAGTTTAAGTAACGAACTTCTGAACGGTCGCGAACAGGATAATTGAATGAGTGATATCGCATGAATCCCCCACAGATAACCCCAGCAGATGTCACCTAGAAGCAGATGGAGTGGTTTACTCATTATCTTATTGGTCTATTCATGCATGTTTTAGAGCAACATGCCATACATTAATGAGTAAGTGTAGACACCACCCTGATTCGATCCTAATCTTATCAACTTTTATAAACACACGTTCCTGATCAAACACCAGTCGCAAAAGAAAATCCGTTTTAAGCCAAATAAAAAGAATATAAAACAACGAAACGCATGCAGGCCCCCTACAAATAACTACAAGAACAGAACGAGAAGGAAGGAAGGAAACAAAGAAAGAGAAAATACAAAAACGCCCCCTACCAGATACATAACCCATGCAACTACATACATACTAATAACTAATACCTCTCCCCTGCCGCCAGCGCTTCCCAGCTTCCCAACCTCGCCTCCAGTGACGAACTCCTCATCCCGATCCTCAGGACTTCCGGGATTACTATCGCCTTTTTTGCTTCCGGAATAGCTGTCGACTCCTCCACCTCCGGGGCTACCACCACTTCCTTCTCCTCTGAGGGTGCCATCACCTTCATTGCCTCCAGGATTGCTATCACCTCCTTTGCCTTGAGTGACGAGGTCTCCGGTTCAACTTTCAGCTCTCTTTCAACCACTTCCTCCCCCCCCGGAGTTTTCGTCACCTTCTTTTCATCCAGGGCGGCCATCATCTTCATCACTTCCAGGACTGTCACCACTTTCTTCGCCTCGACCGACAAGCTCTTCGGCCCGACCCTCAGAGGCTCCGGAATTTCAATTATATTTTTTGTCTCTGGGATTGTCGTCACTTTCTTCGCCCCCTGAATTTCCGTCACCACCTCCGGAACATTATCGGAGTCTCTTTCCTCTACCTCCTGATCCTCCACCACAACGTCTGTCACCTTTTTCCAATCAGGCCATCCCGTCACCAACGGCGGAATATTGGGCAATGGCTTCTCAACTGCTGGTTCAGGTGTGGGCGGGCGGTAGGGTTTATACACGGTCTTCTCCGTCGGCGGTAGGGGTGCCTTTCGGGTGGGCTCCGGTATATGCACCGCAACCGGTGTGATTGAGGGGGTGGGGGTGGGGGCGGGGGTGGGGGCTGTGATGGTCAGGGTCGGCGGCGTGCCCTGCGTCTGCTTGGGCGACGTACCAACCACGACGGCCGGTACCTCAGCAGGAAGCACCCCTTTAGGTGATGAGGCGGTGGTGGCGACGAGCTCCAGTGAGAGAGGGACAATTTCAACTGGGAGTTCCTGTGGCGAAGCGGTATTCCGGATACCCCAACTACGTTTTCGACCTGCTGGGATAATCTCGATAATCTTGGGTCGACCGGTGCCGATGCTGATGATCTTCTCTTTGGGAATGTACTGTTTTTTGCTCGGGATGCGTTTTACGGCGGTGCCACGGCTATTGGCGCGGAAGATGCGCTGGCTGTGGGGACGGCGGGCGGACTGCTGAATGTATTGATTTGGGTTGGGGTGAGGGTGAAACGTAGGCGGAGAGATAGGCGTAGATGAGGATTCTGTGGTCATTGGTCTGGATGATGCAGTTGCCTTTGGGATTGGCTGGTCCTTTGGGGGCGTGGGAGGAGAGCGGGGAGGAGATTTTGTGTCATATTGTCTCTCTGGGGTACAGGATCTTGACGGTCTCGGGGAAGTATAAGAGGTCGAAGCATTGTAGGGCACATATGTCGACTTTGGGTGCTCATTTGCCTCCTCAAATTCTGCAATCGTCACCAACGCTGGCTTCCCCGGCCCTGCCGCGCCCCGAGGGTTCAGCGTCCACGACCGCCTCCGATACGACGCTGCCATGCTCTCATTGACCGCAAACTGATCTGGAGAATACACAGGCTCCCTTGGGAGCTGTTTATCTGTCGACGGGCGTGGGGCGGTACTCCCGCCCCTTGATACAGAAATCGGGCCTTCGCCCTGTGCCCTGCGGTATTCCTCGTCTAGCCTCGGCGCCCTCGAGAACCGTCGCGGGTTTGCAACGGGGATATCATCGTCCGCGAAGCCAGTCGGTTGTTCGGAGGTGCTGCGCTTGGTGAGTGAGAACCTGTGCTTCCTCTTTAGCTTCTGCGGCTTAACGCTCTCGGGCGTCCACTCGGCGCGCGCTGCTTCTTTGCAAAACACATCCATGATGCGGGAGCTCCTCATGATTATTGAATAAATATGCGGGGTAAAGTGAATTAGGGTTTCTATGTAGGGCTGGGAAAAATAAAAGGAAAAAGAAAAGAGGAAACAAACGTACTGCTTGTGGTAATAGGTGTAGTCTTTCTGCGAGTCTGAAGGCCTATGATCAACGCTGGCTGGCGACATATTTAAAAAGAGCAAATTTGATGGTCCGTGTCTGTTAGAGTATGGGTAATGGTATGTTGTGGGCTTGTGTGCTTTTTTTTTTTTTCTTTTTCCTTCTCTGGCTGAGGGGGTGCGGGGCGGAGTTCCTGACTTGCGCCTATACTGACTTTGAGAATGAATAGATCTTGCTGCGGATGACAGTGGCAGCTACATAACTCTCCAGAGGCTACATATTGAAGTAGTTAAGCCCTCCACAGATGTCTCACCGGGGAGAGCACACAGTTTACAGGAAACACTGGCCCCCTGCGTGCTCTGGCAGTATCCCCAAATTAAGGTCTTTGTAGATTTATGCCAATGTCCACACTACCTATCGAAAGTAAGTAAAGGGCCATACCGGCATACTGATTTCGTATCTGATATGTACATACGCCGGTCAAACACGAGCCGGCCGGTGGGCTGTGCGTGTGCTGCTAATCCCGTGGGTAGAGGGTACTCGTATGGAATCGATAAGCATTATTGACCACTTCAGAAAGGAGCAGGAGGGGAGAGATTTCTCGCTTTGGTCAGCAATTCTGTAATCGATCATTGAAGTGCATATTTTTATGATATGCAGCAAATATGTGGTAGTCAAAAATAGATTTCCATTCCTCTCCCCCGAAAGAGAAGTGGGTGCATGTGTCGCCTAACCGGTCTTGGCAACGTAGGTGGGTGTGACAAGCACAGGGCTGAAGCTAAGCTTTTTTACGTGTGATGAGTGTTTTAAAGACAGATCTGGAGATGGAATGTGCCTACATGACCCACCCTTAATTCCTACACATACCAGCGAGTACTGCATGTACCTATCTCAGTACTTCCAGCCAGGTGAAGGTACATATCGTAGGAATGCGGGAAATTGATGGACTCTACGTCGGCTAAATACATTGTGGACCTGCTGGGCTGCCATAGTTTCTTTTTTTGAATAAAGTGGTTTCAGTTGACGTTGTGCTGGCATGGCGTGGAAAGCCTACACACACCCCCCTACCTATATCCTCCGGAGGCTGGAATAGAAGCTTGTATGCCCACTTGTACATATATGATGCCAGCACCGCCACCCAGGCCTCATGGATGAGTACAGAACGAGTGAATTTTCTAGAAGCATGTTCCTTTTACAACCACTCACTCGCTTGCATATATCCAAATGTACAAGCGTACGTGGGGTGAAGTTGGAACACCCAAGACGCCCAGCCACAGCAGTTATGGTGTAAAGTCACGCCAACTGATACCCTGGCCATTCCAACTCCACCCCCCGTAGGCTAGTACTAGCTATTTCCTGTATCTGGCATCTGCAAAGAAAGGTTGCTCATGGGTCTTGAGGGCGAGTTTGATTCGAGGCGTACCCGATGACTTAAACTCGACAGGAAGTTCTTGGTAGTATGTACACATGTGCCGGGGAGAACTTATTTCTTTAATTTGGTTCGTAGTTCTTTTGCCAGAGACTACCTTTGTATCCTCCCTCGTGCGCACCTGCAGCATTTACTGCCCATCTATATAACTGCGTGCAAGAACTATTCTCACAATATATACGAAGAAAGTGGCTACTTCCTAAGTCCCCGGTTCGCTTACAACAGCGAGTGAGCAGCCATGAGCCAAGACCGACTGGGCAAGAATAGATATCGGTACGCGTAGGATTAACCCCCCTTGATTGTGTGGCTCGTAGTATATAGATGCTTAAATAAGAACTGGCAATGAAGCCCCCCTCGGGGTACAGCGATCGACCATGGATTAGAGATTCCTGTCATCGGCCCCGTGCAATACTAGCCCGATGTGCTGGCTGATCTGGCAGGCTGCGGTGGCCCTACCATCTCTCTGCTGGTACATTGTAAGTGTTCGAGCTCGTATCAAGGGTCTGGATATTTGTACACATATATTTACTGGTGCGTTTCTCGACCCCTTTCCCGACACGTTTCTTCACAGGTTTTCCATACACGCCCGCCTTGCTACGTGTAGTTACATAGTGCGGAAAGGGGGGATGTTCTTGGCCATGGTACAATAGTGATAAATGATTATAGGACTTAGTGTAGGACAACTGCTTTGAAAGAAATGCTGTCCTCTAAAAATGACGATATTTATTCCTATATATATATTGATTATAACGTAACAGTAGTGCTATGTAGATAATTCTATATATTATCTTTGGTCTGGTACGTCTCTTGCTTGGGTACCGTTGTTATTTCAATATCGTAGTACTACAGCGTTCTGATCAGCAATGCGTATTTTATAGGAGCTAGTAATCCTCCAGTGGTAATATCGATTTTTCCATTTGGTAAGTAGAGCCTTGGGTCATGGAAATAGATTTTACAGGCGCTCTAGCTGGTGGGGTTCCTGAAAATATCGCAGGTATGTGTGTTGAAAACTATGGTGATAACGGCTGGGTTGGTGGTTCGATAATTATGATCCCGAGTACTATCAAGAGTTTACGATAACCGAAGTAGTGTCTGTATCATACCTCTGAGTGTAGGGATGCAGATACTAAGTACATAGTGATAGGAATAGGGATATGGACTGCTTCAATAGGAAGTATGATTACTGAAAAGAGTGAATTGATTATTGACTTCTATGATGATTATCCAAAGTGGATATCGTCTTTACTTTTATAGAAACGAGACAAAGAGAAATATCTGTATACGGAAAGAGATGCCCATAAAGAGAAAACAAAGAGAGCATTATCCCGATAAGGAAAGAATGAGACTAAATAAGGGATAAAGAAACAAAGACTTTACGCTGATTCGTCAGCTTCTTTTACCTGGAGACATATTCCAGCATAATCCAGCACATAGTACTTCAGTAGGTCCGTATAGCTTTAATCTACGCCTAACTTCTAGAAATCATAAGTAACACCCGAGTATAATACACACGGCCTAGTATTAGGCCCCTTATCGGCTGTGTGGCAGCACCACCGCATTCTTGTGAATATTATCACAATCATAATGCAGATCATACACTACCATAGCACTACAGACTGTATCAAACAACGTATTTACGAGGAAAACAGCATGTACATGGTCCCCTCAACTGTTATCACAATCTAAAAAATGCAGACGTATACCAGCATCAGGTCAAAATTCCACATTTTACCTAGGTGCAGCAGTCGTGCATCAAGAACACCCCGACTTTTGGTATATGTATTTATGTATCGATCGCATCTCGCTATGTCAAACCTTGGGACGGCCCGTGGGAGAGGTACAGGCTAGGCTCCAGCACCTCTGGATTCTCCTCTCTCGATATTCACGGCCAGCGAGGGGGCACAGACGAGGAGCATCTCAGGAGCTAGACAGGATGAAGCAGTGTATGGCGTACGCGTTGAGCTAGAGGAAACAAAATTCTAGTCCCGGGGCTTTCCCGGGGTCCCGTAACACAAAGCCCTGGAGGAGATCGCCCCCGCAGTGTAAGATATATATGCCCATAGTGTTTGTAAATGGATCTATAGTAAAAGACAGGGTGTCGGTCTGAGTAACTCATGTATGCTGTAATTCCTAGTGTGCACTGCGTATATATAGTAATAGTTATTGGCTTTGATTGTACGGAGTTTTGTAACCGCTAGTTGTAGGGCTAAGGTTGTCATCTAGAGCCCATATCCCCTACGTATTCATAATTTTCCGGTGCCAGGGTCAATGGCTCGGCTGCCTAGAAGGAATAATGGGATATTTTTTTTTATTTTTTTGCATTGAGTGTTACCAATACAGTATCCTCTCCTGAGAGCACGGCAACGTCTATGGACAACACTGCTAATTGAAAAAGCTATACGGGCCTGACCCAGGCAAGGAATGCGCGCTCAGCGGGTTACATCTGAAGTGAAGGGCACTCTCAAGCTATCTCGGGACTTTTCCACATGCAACTCCCAAGCCAGGGTTAGGGTTTGGCAGACGACTCCCACTGGGGATATTTTTTTTTGTTTACGTCATTAATTGGGCTCCCACTGGGGAGAATTTCAAGCTAGGCCGGAAAGGGAATGCAAGACAGGACACGGCTCGTCTTGTCTCGTGCCCGCCGCTGGTTTGAGGGTGGGATTACAGCTAATGGTTTCTCATTCTCTCTTTGTTAGAGTATCCCCTGTCCCGCTGGTAGAGCGTGTTTAGTAGATACCTATACTCACAAGTAGTAGGCAGTGGGGTTGTAGAGCATGTTTGGTGGATACTTGTACTCACAAGTATAGGCAGGGGATTGCAATCACGGGCTGTCACTCGGCGCTGTCGGGCGCACAGGCAGTTTTGGACTCGGGTAGATCTCTCGCTCCCAGCCCCGTCCGTCCGTCCGTCCATGTCAGGTATTGACACGCATAAAGGCTAAACCCATCCATCCCCGCACCCCGCGAGGGGAAGCATCGCCATAAGTGCATGTGTATATATTGGCGCGGGGTGCATGCGTCGGAGTTTCGCGCACCGAGGGTTGTTTGGTTGTCGGTTAAAATAGAGTTTAAATTGCTTGTCTTGTGTGGCGGTGCTGGGCAGCAGTAAGTGCATGTATTTATAGTTGTTGTGCCCTCGTCGCTTAACCGCACCCGTCCTGATGAGATGTGAATGCAGGAACCGCGGTTGCAATTGGTAATACAAGTGCGTGCAAGTAGTAAGTGTGTGCCTCTACACTACGTTGTGTGGCGTAGATGTGGTTACGTTAGGACAGTGTAGATGCACTTGCAGTTACATGTAGTTACATGTATAGATGTATAGGGCAGTAGTGGGAGTAATGCAGTGGAGTAATGCAGTGGGAGTAGATGGAAGTGGAGATACGTGCATGGCTTTACTTGAATATATGCACAATGGTATACAGTATCTGCATCCACAGGTATATCTCATCCTTTATTCTACTGCCAGTGATGTTCTTCTTCTCTTCCGTGGGTCCATCACTCTCATCTCTTTAATTCTCTCCTTCTAGTAGCCACCTTCTCTTCATCTCTTCTTCTTCTTCTCTTCATCTCTCATCTCTTCATCTCTTCCTGGATACATCTCACATCCCTCATCCCTCATCCCTCATCCCTCATCCCTCTCTTCTCTTCATCCCTCTCTTCTCTCCTGATACATCCCTCTTCCTGGTAGTCATCCCTCATCGCCCACCCCCGTCAACCTCCAACCCCACATCAACATTAGGCAGAATACTTAATTATATCCTCTACACATATATATCAGCATGGACCATCTCTTATTCAAATCCCCCCCCCCCTGCATACGTCCAACCCCCCGGCTCTTTGTCCGTAGCGCTACGCTCCGGTCCGCATTGGTCCGAGCTCTGGATGCTGGTCCCGTCCCTTCACCTGTGCCTCCTCCCTGCTATTGGCGCGCGATAGACATTTGCCGAACACTCACTACCACTACCACCATCCCAGGGGTGCTCCTCCTCCCAAGAGGAATGCTGGATGTGTGGGTATATAGGATGGCGCTCTCCCCTCCCACACAACAAATATCAACATTCCACTCTCCCTGCTAGACTGCCAACTTGGGTTGATCGACTGAAAACCAAGAAAAAACAAAGATAGAAACATGCCGTCGCTCAATTCCTTGGTGGTGCTCTGCGCGCTGCTCGTGCAGTCGGCCATGGGTATCTACGTCTTCTCGGTCTTTACCTCCACCAGCGAGAGTATGTCCCCCGGTCTATGCGCCATGTGTACACCCAGACTAACCCGCACTGCCAGGCAACATGTACATCTACACCTCTGACGACGCCCTCAACTTTAACCTCCTCAAAGGGCCCGCCTACGTTCGTCTCTCCACTCTCCACTCTCCTCTCCGCAACCCCGTGTACTGACCCGCACAACTAGACCCCCGCCACCGGCCTCATCCGCGACCCCAGCATCATCCGCCACACAGACGACGACTACTACGCCTCCTACACCACAAACTGGGAAGGCCGCGACTTTGCCATCACCCGCTCCTCAAACCTTCTCAACTGGACCCTGCACACAACCGTCCCCGTTCCAAACACCCTCATCACTCGCACCTGGGCACCAGAGATCTTCCAGGACCCGCACACGGGCAAGACAAACATCATCGTCTCCCTCGGCCAGACGCTCTCCACCTTCAACGCATACCTCTACACCGCCGCCGACGACTCGCTGACCTCATGGACCGGGCCCGTCCAAATGCAGGGTATCGGCCCAAACTACATCGACACCTTTGTCGTCTGGGACGAGGGGAGCGGCCTCTACCATGCGTACACCAAGAACGAGTCGACCAAGTACCTTGAGCACGCCACCGCCGCTAGCCTCGCCGGGCCATGGACGTTTGTGCAGACTGGTATGTCCCTCGCAACCCTATCCTCTGTAACACTCTAACAGGTAAACAGGCAACTTTGCTGGCTTTGGCCGCGCAGAGGGACCCTGCATCACGACGCTCGAGGATGGCACCTACCGCCTCTTTGCCGACGGATACGATAGCGGAAAGTACATTTATAGCGATAGCTGGGACCTGTACACGTGGAGCGCGTACCAGGAGGTGCCGAACGGGCTGTCGGGCTTCATCAGACACGGAACCGTGAGGAATATGGGCGATGGACCCCTATGAGGGATTTGGGCCTCGGGTAGAGCTGTGCTTGGGGCGGGGGTTGTATTTTAGTGGTGTATGTATTGTATTTTATTGTATACAGTTTTGCAAAAAAGAATTGATATGAGGGGACTTGTGAGCAAAGTGGCCATGCCAAGACCGAGTGATGGGCTGTGATTAATTGTCGACGGTTGACTGCCAGCGTTGAGGGAGTGTCGTATATCAGATGGCGGTGTGATATATGCCGTCAAATATCAACTCTGAAGGGGTATACATGTATCTGCACGGATCCGTGGAGCTTGATTCTAATCTCGCCTTGGTTCGGGGTGTACAACGGGGATAGTGGATTAAACTGACTGAGGGCGATCGCGAGCTTCGGGTGTCAGGTCAAACTTAAAGAGGAACCTATTATGATATCCCCCCCCCCCCCCCCTCGTGATGTAAAATGTGAAATGCTGTCATGTCACGCGTGTTGCACCCCCGTACATTCTGGGCGTAAGGGTTCAAGTTTCCCCGGATTGCAGGCTGGAGGTTAATACTGGGAGGTTTTGCAAAATTCATTTTGTTATCAATACATCAACAATGTGGTCTGGGCCGTATGGCATAGCAAACAACAAGTAACAAGCATAATGTAGCTAGCAAGGAAGAACAAGAAGAAGAAGAAGCAAAAGAGGAAGAAAGGAAACCAATTTCTCGTAACGACATCCCCCCCATCACACATCCCACGCACAATCACACCGAGAACGGTAGCCAGCCCTCTACAAGCCCGTCGTCTGCAGTTTTTTTGTCATTAGTTACCTGCTCATGGGAAAAGGATGCAAGGGACTTACCGAGCTTTGTCACGACCGCCCAGGAGGGGAGGTGGGTGATGAGCTCCTCGAACGCGGGGATGTTGCTCTTGTCGTTGACGTCGCTCCACAGGCAGATGAGCCTTCCCTCCAGAGTTCCCCTTGAGGCGCTGTCGGCCGCTGCGTCTGCGGCGGCGGGGCTTTCAGGAGTGGCCCCCCATGTGAGCTCCACGTCCCACCCGCGCCCCCATTCCCTGCTCCAGAGGCGCAGCTGTCGCGAGCCTAGCGGCGGGATAGGGTTCCCGAGCCTCAGGGACCGCTTCGTGGGGTCGTCGCGGCCGTTGCGAACCTCGACGTCCGTGATGTTCCTGTTGTCAAACATGATCCTGCAGGCCCTCGTGTTTGCGCCCGCGAGTGAGATCAGCGCCTTCCCGTCCTCGAGCTTTGTGATGTTGTGCGAGAGCCATGTGGCGGCGGCGGTGTGGGGGCCCCCCGGCACGACGTTGGGCGGCGGGCCGGTCCACGAGCAGCGCAGTTGTGTCTTGTAGCGCTCCGACTCGGTCTCGGGGCCGCAGCGGAGGTTTCCGCCCCTCCCCGCGCTGGGGATGAAGCCTGAGATTGCGCGCTCGACAAAGTCGGGGTGGCCGATCAGGTGGACTTGGTTCTGGCCGGTGCGGAGGTCGACGGTCTGTTTGAAGAAGAGCTTTATGCGCGCGTTGTGGGAGAAGGGAAATGCGGCGAGGTTGTAGATGCCGGTGCCGGCGAGGATCACGAGGAGCACCACCGTGACATGGTAGGTGACGCGGTGGAGGAACGGTGCGATGGGGAGAAGGAGGATGGTGGAGAAGATCGCAATGATCATATATGGTACCGCGGTGTTCCCGCCGTCGCAGCCAGTCTGCTCCAGCGCTGCAGTCAGGAGGAGGGAGATCTGCCCGGCGAAGATGATCTGTAGTGGGACTGCCGCGAGGAACTGCGGGATCCACGTCCAGGTCGGTAGGTTTTTGCTCCAGCTTTCTTCGGCCCCGTAGATGTTCTCATCCTTTGGTGTCACGATGCTGGAGCGGACGTGTCGGAAGGTAGCGGAGGTGCCACCGGTTCTTCGGAAAAGGGGGGTGGTCTCGGTGCTGGCCGAATCATCGTCTTGCACAGCAGCAGCACTTTGGGCTGGTCCAGAGTTTGACGATCCTGCATGACCTCCTGAAGAACGCAGCAACGGCTCCGTTTCGTTTGATTTTGGCCCATCCCTCCGTCCCAGTACGTTCATGTCATAGAGGGTGATGCAGGAAGCCAGAAACGCGCCAAGGTAGAAAATGGGGACCCAATAGCCACTGGCCAAACCCACACCAGAAGAACTGCCATATGCCACCGCGATCATGCCGATAAACCAGAAAGCGAACATCTCGATACAAGCATATCCTCGGGCGAGCGCGGTTGGCCTGATTGCATCTGCCCCCCGAAGAACCAGCCAGGAAACAGTCCATGAGACAGCCAAGGTAGTTGCCCATACAGAGTCAGAGGATGAGTACACAATCATCGGATTGACCTTGTGGATTAACAAAGCAGCAATCATGGAGAGGCCACTTGAAAGCAGAAGTGCAGCTGGAAATCGAAAGATTCCGCGAAATGTAGGAAACCTGTCACGGCTGATATAGACTCCCACAGCGACTACACACGATGGGATGATTATCAAAGTTACGGCCCAGGCGAATAAGGTTTCTAAATCAAACACCGCCATTGTTTGGCCAAAAACTGTTTTACACGTGAGTTTAGAGCTTGGAGAAAGAAGTCACTGGATACGTACGGTCAAACCAAACACCCGGCTTGCCCTTTCCTGGGCCACCGTCCTGGTCAAACTCACTGCTATCGTCATCAACCATGGCACGTAGGGTGTAAAGAGAGCCCCCTAGCATATGCCAGACAGAGCGTTTGCTGGCTGTCGGATGGGGATATAGTCAGCAAGGAAGGGTATATAGTTGCAGGTTGAGCTTACTATGCTTCATATCATCATCCATGTTATGATAGCGACTCCTTGGTCTATAAAAGGCCACATCGAGACCCCTCATACCGAGATACCGGTGAAAGAATGAATTATCTGTATCGCTCCTAACCGAAACACTTTAGTGAGCCTCTCGTTTAAAGCTAATACGTCCTGGTGGAAGACGAACCGAACCAATCCCAGTTTCCATCCATCGTTGCTTATTGCTGTCCCGAACGGTCTTTTTCCCTTTTGATAAAACTTTGTGACCGCAGAATCATTCGACCTAAATAGTGTAGCTCTTCCGCCAGCACCAGCGCCTTCCAGATTCAAGAGCATATCTAAAACCAAGACAACAAGTTAGTAACGAATGCGGGCGCGTCACGAATGGTACTAGAAGAGAGAGGGGGAGAGGCAACTTACGGGGAAGCCGTCCAAGAGGATGCGCGGCAAATGCGTGTGCGCCATGCTGTTTTTTTTATATTAATACTTAGATTGGCGAGGGTAGGATCGGGCCAGCTAATTACCAAGCCATCTTCCTCTCCATTGTTGAACAATGCAATGAGCCCTCTCTGTAACCTCTTTCCGCCTTTCGCCTCCGAGCGAGTGAACGATTTGACGATTTGCAGCATAGAGACAATACCCACTCCATCATCGGTAGCGCCTGAATTTCGAGGTTCGTATTAGCCATTAAACTGGGATTTATGGCCATTTGGGAACGTACCAGGTGCAGTGGAAACACTGTCATAATGGGCATTGACGAGCGCAGGGGAGAGCTCCGATGCAGGTCTTTCACCGTGTATGTAAACTATGATGTTCGTGCCTTCAAAATACACCTACGCGAGCTATTAATAAAGGTCTTGGGCAGGGTGTTGTTGAACTTACAGTACTGCCGAGTCTATCTTGAAAAAACGTAGCGTTGCTCCCACCCATTGAGTCCGCGCCATCATTGATAAGCTCTACCGTACCCTCATATCGGTCCCCAAGTGGTGCCATATCACTCCCGTTGAAACCACGAACGCCATTGTCGGAGAGGATCTGTTGAATCCGTGCTAGCAGATATTGTCTAATGCCGTCGTTCGATCTGCTGTTGTACGGATGGTGGGTTCTTGTCAGGAACTCAAGGTCCTTGAACGCCTCATCAACACTAACACCCCAATGATCTAGTTCACTACGTGATGCGACATTGGGGACTCGGCGGTCGGTCCAGATCAATGCGGTAAAGAGACTGAGGTATGTGACAAGGGTGAAAACTGTGACAGGCAGGGGATGAAAGGCGATGGTTGATTTTGTGCATAGGTCGGTAATGCTCGTGATAGTGGAGCGGAGGAATGCTCTGGTGCGGGCAGGCCACGGGCGGGGGGGGTTTGATTCCATCTCAGTTCGTGGGAGAATATAGGCCGCAGTGGGGGTTATTCAAGATACTAAAGGTGAGTGTTGCTCCCCAAGTGGATTATCTTATCTGTTGGTACGCGGTTATAACATAGTCCAAATCGCAATCCAGGGCACCTAAACCCCTTATGGCAACGTGATGAATCCAACGCCTATAGAGATACAAGTAGCTTGTATTAACAATATTCTATCTACATCATCATATGTAAGTACGTGTAGTTAAAGGTCGTGGGTTTTTGTCTAGTTATAAAGTAGAAACGGGCTGTTATTCTGACATTTTTAAAAGTGACCTCGTCTCTCTACCCAGTGATTGGTGCTCATGTCATACCGGAAAGTTGGCTGTGCATATGAGATCAAGAATTACCACCAGCAGACATCTACCCCGTTCATCCAATCGTTCAGCGAAGGCAGCCTATTTTCGAGTTTTTGCGGTACCGCTTATAACTTTTTAACAAGACAAAATATCAAAAATCTAACACATAAAATTGTAGATATAGGTATGGTAAAGACTTTTGTGTGTTAGATTTTTGATATCTTGTCTTGTTAAAAGTTATAAGAGGTTGGGTTTGCTAAAAAGCGCCAAGAGTTGGTGAAGTCGAACAGTATTATACCCATTACCCTACATCACAGATCATAAAGCCAAGATTTTGTTTTCAGCCGTGCTAAGATTGTTCCAGCTGAGATACCTTTAAGACGCGCCGCACCATACTCATATCTTTACTTTATTGTCACTCACTACACACACGACGCACATAATAGACCTAAAGAATCGATTAATCCAACTCAAACAGTTCCTTCTCAAGATCTTGTCGACTGCAACAAACTTCCAGTTTATATCGAGCCATCAGCGCGGAGAAGGTTCTGTTCAACGCCCTTCTGCTTCACTAGTCGGTCCGCCTAGCTCTTTACCCACTGCATCAGAGCTGGAGGTGCGGGGTACTGCTGTCAAGTAAGTTCAACCTACCTCCGCTCTATATCTCGCCCTATCTAACATGCAAGGTTTTGATATTAGCGGAGGAGAGCATCATATAGGAAATTCCGTGGCTATAGTCCCCGACCCTCCGCCCACGGAGGGGAAACGGCAGCTAGTACTAATATAGCTATTGGGTACGGCTATGGAAACATGATATGAAATAAAAGGGGACTGACATTATTTCATAGTACTATGTCTTCAACTCTGTGGAGCCAGGCCGTAGGTAAGCTAGGAGCGGAAGACCTAGAGACTATTTCTGGGCCGAGGGACAATATTGATCTAGTCAAATGTTTCATCGGGGAGGTGGAGCAGAAACAGAAGCAATGCGATAAAAAGAGGTGGTTTTATACCAACAATAAAGGGGAAAATGTATTTATACTTGATATGCTTTTAACACAGCTCAACAAATATGCGAGGATAGGCGATCTTGCTATTCAGCATAATCCTGCTATTGTATCACTGGCGTGGTCAGGTTTCAGATTGCTTTTGCAGGTGTGTTGCGACTAAGTCTCAAGACTTAGATCCCCCAAAGATTCACTAACTTACTCAAATCTTTAGGTTGCGACGGATTACACGGATGATATGCAGACGTCTTCGGAAAGCTTGGAATACCTACTGCACATATTGTTCTGCTGCGACTTTTATGAAAAAATGTACTGTAGAACGGATCTTCCTACAGTCCAAGCTCTTAGCACGTCTCTTGTGGAACTATATGCTTCTATCCTGAAATATCTTTGTTGCGTCGAAAGATTCCTCAGCAAGAGAACTGCAGGTTGGTTATCGCCTGAGCTATCTTTATGAGCTAGGAGTCATACTGAAGCAAATTTTTTACTCAGGCCGTGTGCGTAAGAGCTCTGTCTCGAAGTTGAGGACACCGCTGGAGAATATTAAGGAGAAGGAAAGAATAGTATTATCATACGTCGACATAGCAGAGAAAGAAGGTTTGTGTAAATGTCTTTCCTTCAAGCTGGTATGAATCTAGATTATAACTTTTCATGATATTTAGCATCGGCAACAGAACGAACTGGTACGGATTTCTACACTCTTAAGCTATTCACTCGATGGGTTTTCTAACAAGTTGAATATTGGGCAGAACGTAAGGAAGAAAGGGAGATGTTGAAGAAACAACTAGAAGAAATAAAGAAACCCCTTGATAATATTGGAGATGTAGTAGAAAGGGTATACGAGGCAATTGAAGGCAAGTGACCAACATATATTGCCTCATCTGATATACATGTTGTACTAACGTATATCAATAGAAGAGAGAAAATTAAAGATTTTGAGCTGGTTATCGGACATCAAGTTTATTGATCATCACCATTTTGCGAAGGAACGCTGCCAGGCGGGTACTGGGCAATGGTTGAAGGAAAATGAAGCTTTTAATCAGTGGAGGAATTCCAAATCATCTTCTCTCCTTTGGCTACGCGGAGACGGTGTGTTTAGCTTTTTCACCTCCTTTCTCCTTTCTCCGTTCTCCCCTTTCCCCTCATTACCCATGGTGTTTCGTTGCTAAAATGCAGTAATCTACCTCTTAGCGGGATATGGAAAAACTACTTTAGTGTAAGTATAACCCTCGAGGTTCTTGCACGCAAGACTTTAATTTACTCTTTGTACGTGTAGCTCCTTCGTTATCGACGAATTGCAAGCTGAAGCTGAAGCCAACGAAATCGTTTTAGCATACTTTTATTGTAACTACAGGAAGATAACCGAAGGAGGCCAGACACGGTTTTAAGCACTCTCGTCAAACAGTTTTGTCTCAATAGCCGCGGAAACTCGAATCTTGTCCCAATGCTTATCTCATCACTATATGAGGAACGCGAACGTCATGGTCACTCATCCGGTCAGCTGCGGTGTCAGGAAAGTGCCGATCTTATTATAAATCTATCAAAAGTGTACCACCAGGTTACTACTATAGTCGATGCTCTGGACGAATGCCATCAGGATACACGGAGCGAGTTGTTCTTATCCCTCGAGTCAATAGTGAGATCGGGAAGCAATGTGAAGGTGTTTTTGGCAAGCCGATTTGAGCAAGATATAGCACGTATGTTCGATCGCAATGGCTACAAACATCACTACATTCAAGCATCGGACAACACTAAGGATATCAATAATTATATTGACCTACAACTCGATAACCGTTGCGACCCACAAAAGTGCGGGACCGGGGAGCTCCTGCTTGGCGGCGAGGTTGATGATGAGCTAAAGGAGGAGATTGGCCGGACACTTAAAGAAAAGGCTCACGGAATGTATGTATCTTCCCGAGTCGTTCTAATTCATTTGAGTACTTTACTGGGCTCATGACAGATGCCAGGTTCATGTGGGTGAACTTACAGATTTTGTCTTTGTACGAGGAGCCAACTGCCGGCTGTGTCCGAGAAGCACTTAGGAAGCTGCCAATAGACTTAAAAGAAATGTATGACCGGATCATAAAGCGCACCAAGACGAGACAAAACTGCGGCCTTATTGCCAGCTCGGTGCTGAATTGGCTGCTCTACGCCCAGGAGCCGTGCTCACTTCAAACAGTTCTTCAAGCTCTTGCTGTTGGTCCCGGAGATAATAAATTTGACCGAGATGTTCTTAGGTTAAATCTGTCTCTAGTACTTGATTATTGCAGAAACCTTGTCGTTGATGATAAAAACACTCAGAACCTCCGGTTCGCTCACTTTTCGGTGCAGGAGTACCTATACAGCAACCAGGAACTTGGGGGTCAGTCTATGAACTATACCGCCATGGCGGAGATCTGCCTAAAAGTACTTCTATATCATCGCTCAGAGTC
This sequence comes from Morchella sp. 2018-W16, assembly GCA_024713755.1. Lineage (NCBI taxonomy): Eukaryota > Fungi > Ascomycota > Pezizomycetes > Pezizales > Morchellaceae > Morchella > Morchella sp. 2018-W16. Next base: position 85,604 of record JAMGYY010000025.1, on the reverse strand, counting down.
CGGATCCGGTCAGGATATAGGAAATCTTAAGAAATACGCAATAAAGCATTGGGCGGCGCACTTGCGACTATCAGGATCCACCCCCCAGTCAAGCCTATTGTATGGAAAGTGTATAGAATTCTTGGGGCCATCGATGGCTTATAAGGAATGGATCTCTATGATGCAGGAGAGAGGCGCTCCTTTTAGGGCTTCTAACAATAGTTTCGTTTCTCAATTTCGGGTAGCGTGTTATTATAGACTTTACGATCTCTTGAATGTTGAGACGCGCAGTAAGGAGATTTTGAATGAGCTCAATGCTTGTGGATGGACACCACTGTTATGGGCGGCTGATAAAGGTCACGAGAAGGTAGTAGAACTACTTTTGCGGGGTAGCCGCACAGATGTTAATTTATCGACATATGGGGACAAACGGACGCCGCTTTTGGTGGCAGTGGAGAAGGGCTACGACAAGGTTGTAAAACTGCTTTTAAAGGATAACCGAACAGATGTTAATTTATCGGCATATGGAGACAAACAGACGCCGCTCTTGATGGCAGCGGAGAGGGGCCACGACAAGGTGGTAGAACTGCTTTTGCGGGATAACCGCACAGATGTCAATTTATCGACATATTAGGACAAACAGACGCCGCTCTTGATGGCAGCGGAGAAGGGTTACGACAAGGTGGTAAAACTGCTTTTGCAGGATAGGTGTACAGATGTCAACAAAACAGATGCGGACTGGACACGACTCTCATGGGCGGCGGGGATTTACAGAGCGCTGGGCCCATCCGCGGCGGGGATCTACAGAGTACTGGGCTCATCTGCAGCGGGGATTTACAGAGCGCTGGGCTCATCTGCGGCGGGGAGAGCCCAAGATGGTGTGGTTTATCATAGGAGCCAGCCGAGGGGCCTTGGCGGCCTCATAGGCCCTGGCGGCCTCAGACGCGCAGTACCACTCGTCTCCCCGAAGCAATCCTTTGCGGCGGGGAGAGACCAAGATGGTGTGGTTTATCATAGAAGCCAGCCGAGGCGCCCTGGCGACCTCCTACTCCCTAGCGACATCAGACGCGCAGTGCCACTCGTCTCCCTGGAGCAATCCTTAAGCCATGGCCGGCACCTGGAAGGCCGGACACCGCTTTTTGTTGCGGCGGCGAATGGCCACGACAAGGTAGTAAAAATGCTACTGCAAAATAGCCGCACAGATGTCAATAAAGCGAATAAGAACAGCCAGACACCACTCTCATGGGTGGTGGGGGAGAACCGCTACAAGATGGTAGAGCTGCTTCTGCAGGATAGCCGCACAGATGTCAATATCGCGGACGAGGATAGGCGGACACCCTTCTCATGGGCGGCGGAGAACGGTCACGACAAGGTGGTGGAACTGCTTCTGCATGATAGCCGCACAGGTGTTGACATAACGGACAAGCTCAGCCAAACACCACTCTTATGGGCGGCAGGGAACGGTTGCGACAAGGTGGTGGAACTCCTTTTGCAGGATGGCCGCACAGATGTCAACATCGCGGACAAAGACAAGCGGACACCCCTCGCATGGGCGGCAGAGAACGGTCACGAAAAGGTGGTGGAACTGCTTCTGCATTATAGCGGTATAGATGTCAACATCGCGGATAAGGATAGCCGGACACCACTCTCATTCGCAGTGAGGAAAGGCCGTAGCGGGGTGGTGAAACTGCTCTTGCAGGATAACCGCGTAGATTTCAATCGGGCAGATGCTAATGGCCAGACACCACTCCGGTGGGCGGAGCAAGGACACTATAACATTGTTGTGCAACTATTGATAGCAGCAAATAAAACGATCCAACGTAGCCCACCAGGGGGTCATCGAGCACCGGCCAGGGGAGCATAGTTCACGCTAGTATCTTACCCTTTCCTAGTCATGGAGGGTCAATTTGAGGAACAAGAGCTCGAGGATGGGGGGTTAAATTTGGTAAATTTGTATTTTCGTTTGAGGGAAGTTAGAAACTATGGTGTACTAGGATCTAGTTGTTATTTTAGGGAGTCTATGCTTTTCTTTTCATTTCTTTATGTCTACATGTACATACTTATGTTTGTCAATGTACGGCTCATGATCAACAAGTTACTTTCATTTTCACGTCTAGCTTGATGCAAGTACAATATAGCGGTGGGTATGTACGCCACCAAAATTTGGCGTCTGTGCCTCAGGGCGTCCCATCACTTATATTACTACCTATCGCTGTACTTACATGTAACGCTGTACCTGTTGCATGTATTACTATCCAGGAAGTGACTCTCAATCAAGAATTCTGTCCCCACCTCGGCTTTAAGACGACTACTAGCCTAGTCTCAAGGGGGCGTCAGGGGGTAGGGCTTCGTTCTGCAGGGTACGTAGTAATACAACGATACTTCCGAGGAGGAAGTATATCGGAAGAGGAGTAAAGGAGCAGCGATAGTCACTAATTTATAAATAGGACTATAGTGTATTGGTATACTAAAGACAGAAGACGTTGCGTAAAGAGAAAAGGAGAAGAAAGAAAAGTACATGAATAGGTGTCGTTGCCTCCTATATATAGCCATCAATCCTCCGCCAAGCCTGACTCATGTATCCGCGTAACCCCTCTTATGACCCATTCCCTCGTGTAACAGAAACCCGTAGAAACTATCTTGACCCCTCTTTTCCGTGTATCGCGTCATAACCCCACCCGTGATAATCCTTCCAGCCCCCCGATCCTAGTACATCCATGAAAGTAGCCCCTCCCTTCAAGCGCGAGCTCCTGCGAGCCTTGACCTCCTTGGGCCTCGGTTTATTCGGGTATTGTGTGTGGAAGGCCTCGACAGCAGTGGTGTGTTCGTGGTAATCGGCGGGTTCCCAAGTAGGGTCGGTATATCCCGTCCACTTGACGTAGTACTGCAGTCCTTGCTTCCCATGATGCCTTGAATCCAGAATCTCCTCAACTTCGTACTCTTCTTCCTGGTTCACTATAACGGGTGGTGGTGGTGTGAGTCTCTGTCCAGGTACAGGGTCGGTGGCGGCGATGTCAAGTAGGGAGACGTGGAAAACGGGGTGCATCGTCATTGAACGAGGGAGGTTCAAGCGGTAGGCGTAGGGGGAGATGACCTCTTGAATGGGGAAGGGTCCCAGCTTTTTCCAATCGAGCTTCCTCGAGTTCCGGTTTGTACGGATGTTTTTTGCGGACACGAATACCATGTCTCCGATTTCGTATCACGGGGCGGGGATGCGCTTTGCATTAACTGACCTTTCCTGCTAGTTCTGAGCTGTCCTGATTTGCGTTCGTAGGTAGTTGTGTAGCTCCTTCATCTTTTCTGCAAAGTTGTGGGAGTCCAGGCTCGGGGGGGTCCTGTCTGGCTTCCGTAGGTTTACCGTGAATCGAGGGTGGTACCCATAGTTGGCAAAGAAAGGTGTAGCTTTAGTAGAGGCTGAGACTTGGTTATTTGCTGCAAACTCCGCCATTGGCAACCACTTAACCCAGTCATCTTGTTGGTATGATACATATCCCCGGAGGTACTGTTCCATCACTGCATTCATTCTTTCCGTTTGGCCATCTGTTTCCGGGTGCAAAGCGGTCGACATTCTCGCCTCTATCTGGAGTTGTTTACAGAGGGATTTCCAGAACTTTGCGGTGAACTGGGTACCCCTGTCGGAGGTGATGTGCGTGGGAAGGCCGTGTAGTTTCCAGACATGTTGTAGGTAGAGGTTGGCTAGGTCTTCTGCATTGACAGTGGTGTTGCAGGGTAGGAGGTGACGCATTTTCCTCAGTCGGTCCACAACTACTAGTATGGCATCGTATCCCTGACTCTCTGGTAGACCCGTGACGAAGTCCATAGAGATCTCTCTCCAGGGTTGTTCCGGGATGGGTAGTGGTCGAAGGACTCCCAACTTCCCATGTGTTGCTGGCTTACTTCGCTGGCAGGTGTGGCAGTTCCGGATGTATTGACCAATATAGTCGCGCATATTTGGCCAGTAGTAGTCTCTGCTGATCAGTTCGAAGGTTTTTTCCCTGCCTGGGTGTCCTGCTGAGGGGGCATCGTGGTATTGCTTCATGATTGCCAGCTTTAGTGGTGGATAGTCGGGGATATAGATACTTTCCCGATAGAGTAGTATCACGGTGCTAATCGAGGGCGAGGACTGAACAAGCCAAGGTAAACCACCAAGGCTGAACTATGGTGAGCGAGGTAGGGGGCTACGTGGGAGAGGGGACGGCCGGGGAACTTGGGACGAAGGGCGAAGAGCTAGGTGCGGGGCGAGGGTACGAGGAGGTAGTCTAACGTTCCCGTAGGGCAACACGACCGAAGGGACTATGGCTAAGAGAGAGAGAATATATTCTAGACGAGAGAAGACTAAAGACGCCGTGAAGAAGAAGAAAGGAGAAGAAGAGAAGTCCTACAAGCGAGGGAATGAGCCCCCTATATATAGCCCTGAAAACCCCTCGCTGACTCATCCCATAGAAACCCGTAGAACCCAAAGGAAATCCATCATTACAAATACCTGCATGCCGTTGACTCATAGAACCCTGCGACCGAAACCCATAGAACATAAGAGAAAACCTGACTAATCCTTCTCCCCGCAACCGTACTTGATATCGTATCACGCCGTGATAGATATTAGGTCCTCCTCTGAGGCCTAAGTCCTCTTAGGCTTACGTGGGTATCGTTCGTGAAAGTCTTCGACCAACTCGGGGGAGTTTTCCAGGTCATCGTAGGGTTGCCACGAAGGTTCGTTATATCCGGTGTATCGAACGAGGTATTCCAATCGTCCCCTCCGTCTGCGAGAATCTAGTATTGTATCGACCTCCCACTCCTGTTCTCCTTCAATCTCGACGGGTGGTGGCGGGGGTTGTAGTTGTCCCGGGACGGGGTTATTGGTCATGATAGCAGAGATACATGGAAGACTGGGTGGACCTTCATTGAAGGGGGTAGGGTGAGCTCGTAGGCATAGGGGCTGACAACACGGGAGACGGGATACGGGCCGACTTGTTTCCAGTCCAACTTCTTTGAAGGCCTCTTGGTAAGTAGGTTCCTGGTAGATAACCATACTTTGTCTCCAATGGCGTAACGGGGGGCCGGGGTCCTGTTGGCGTTGGCTGACTCCTCCTGGATCTTCTGTGCTCTGAACATCTCAGCTCGGAGGAAGTCAAACACTTCTGACATATCTCTTGCCATAGTGTTGGCTTGGTCCTCGTTGGTAGTGGTGCCATGGGGCCCAAAAGTCATTCGGGGGTGTCGTCCATAGTTCGCTTCGAAGGGGGAGAGTTTCGTAGATTCTGATACGTGGTTATTGGTTGCAAACTCAGCCATAGGTAAGTAGGTAGCCCAGTTGTCTTGTTGGTAGTCGACGTAGGCTCGGAGGTACTGTTCCATGATTGCATTGATTCTTTCGGTTTGGCCGTCGGTCTGGGGGTGGAAGGCTGTGGAGAAGCGGGGGGATATTTCCAAACGCTCGCAAAGTGATTTCCAAAAGTTTGAGGTAAATTGGGTCCCTCGGTCTGATACAATCTTTTCTGGGAGGCCATGGAGTTTCCATACATTTTCCAGGTACATGTTGGCGACATCCCTGGCTCCCGATTCCTCAGTGCATGGGATGAAGTGTCTCATTTTTGTGAGGCGGTCAACGACGACGAGGATTGCATTATAATTATTGCTAAGGGGAAGGCCGGTGACGAAGTCCATTGATACCTCCAACCATGGTAATTTGGGTACTGAAAGGGGGCGGAGGACTCCCTGGGGGGCGTTACGGTTTGCTTTGCTCCTTCGACATGTGGCAATTCATAACATAGCGGTCAGTGTATTTTCGCATGTTTGGCCAATAGTATTCGCGGCTCAGGAGTTCGAGTGTTTTGGCTCTTCCGGGGTGACCTGCTGATGGTTTGTCATGGTATTCTTGTAGGAGCTTAATTTGTAGCTCCTCATGTTCTGGTACGAAGAGTTTTCGGCGGTACAGGAGAAGCCCGTCTTCGTTTTCGGCGCATTCGGCGAGCGAGATTTGTTTTGATTGTTTGGTGCCGTCTTTCAGCATAGTTAGGACTTTATTCGGGAAACTGTCTTCTTGGTAAGCGATTGCAAACAACTCTTGGATGGTAGGCATTCCTTCAGCGGATTCATTTATCAAAGAACCCGCGAACAAACTTAGCTTAGAGTCCAAATTTTCTTTCTTCAACACGGTCTGGTACTGGTACGCCAGGCGTTCATCCCCCTCCTTAGGTAGATCTCCCGATCTCCTAGTCAAAGCATCTGGTTTTCCCCCTTGTTTGCCTGGTCGGAATTGTATAACAAAGTCAAAACGGGATAGGAACTCTGACCAACGTGTCTGTCGTCGGTTCAATAGCTTTGTTGACATGAAATATTCAAGGTTCCTGTGATCTGTCAGGACCTTGATGGGGAAGGAGGCTGTTTCTAGGAAGTAGCGCCATTCTTCGAACCCTCGGATTATTGCTAATAGTTCTTTGTCATAGATTTCATAGTTGCACTCGGCCGGCGTATGCTTTTTTGAGAAGAACGCCACAGGGTGTAGTATTCCTTCGTCATCCCTTTGTGACATGATGGCGGCGGAGACATAGTCGGAGGCGTCTGTTTCCACTATGACTTCTCGGTCGGGGTCGAAGTGTCTGAGTATTGGTGCGGTGGTGAATGCTATCTTTAGGTTATCGAAAGCTTTTTGGGTCTTCTCAGTCCATTCAAACTTTACCCCTGTCTTAGTGAGGGCTGTTAGAGGGGAAACGACTCTGGAGTATGCATAGATGAATCTCCGGTAGAAGTTAGCGGCCTAGGAACTCCTGTACGCCTTTTCAGACAGGTTGGTGTTTCCCAGTCCCTGATCGTAGACCTTCTTTTCGTCCATCTTGATTCCCTCAGGAGTGAGTCCAAATCCCAGGTACATTGTTTCTTTGACATGCCATTCACACTTCTCAGGTTTTAAATGTACTTTGTGTTGTTCCAGTATCCGAAGAATCTTATCAACATGAACCTTATGCTCTTCCAGTGTGGCAGAGTAGATGAGTATGTCATCCAGATAGGCCGTCGCGAAATGATCAAGGTGTGGACGTAGCATGTCATTCACCCAATGTTGAAATGCTGCCGGCGCGTTGGTGAGACCGAATGGCATGACCGCAGTATTCGGCGGCCGCATTACCTGGTCCTGAATGCCGCTTTTCCATTCATCTCCTTCTTTGATTCTCAACTGGTGGTATCCATTGCGTAAGTCTAGTTTAGTGAAGTATTTGGCGTCCGAGATTCCCATGAAAGTTTCCGGAGTTAACGGCAGTGGATGGCGGTTCTAACTGCTACCGCTGCTCAACTTCCTATAGTCGACGCAGAGTCGGAGAGATCCATCCGCTTTTTTCACAAATAGTACGGGGAGCCTGCTGGGGAGGTGCTGTGGCGGATCTTCCCACTTGAAAGGTATTCCGCTAGGTAATCCCTGAGTGCTTGTAGCTCCAACCGTGTCATCCCATACATAGGTCCGAAGGGTACTGTCTTGCCTTCCTGGATGTCAATGGAGAGGTCATAGTCGGATCGGCGAGGAGGGAGTTCTGCAGCGTCAGGTTCGTTGAGGAGGTGAAGGAAGTTGTGGTGTTCACTTGGTATGAGGCGCCTGTCTTTGGGCGATAGGTGAGGAGGTCGCCGAGGGCCTTGAGTGTGGTTGAATATAGCCGCATTCCTTTTCTCCGCTTATGGAGCAGTCTGTGAACGCGTATGAGGTGATGACGGATATGTTCGTTGTTGGTTTAGTGGGGGGTTCAATAGAAATACCCCTAGCGGAGACTTTGGTATTGTTGAGGAGCAGTGTTTGACACAGGCTGAGGAATTGAATTGTATTTCGCTTGGTGGCAGGGAGAATTGAAGTTGCGTGGCAAGATCCATGGGAGGCCCATGACAATGGGGTAATGTCCTAACTGGGTGACAAAGAAGGGGGCCTCCTCTCTGCGCCCATTTATGTCTAAGCTGAGGATGACTTTTATGGGTAACCTTTCCTGACTCGATAGGTCTCCATCTATTACGCCTATGTCGTGGGAGGATGAGGGGGTTTGTTTAAGTTTGTGGTGGCGCAAGTTTTTATCTATGAAAGCGTATCCTGAGGCGCCAGTATCAATGAGGGCATATGATGGGATGAAAGAATCTTTATTTTGAGAAATAGAACAAGTTACTAATTGATTCCCATCCATATCCTTCTCCGAAACCGAAAACCCGAAACCGAAATCCTAGAAAAATCTTAACCCGTCCCTGGAGTGAGCCACTCAGTCCAGGGAAAAATCTTTTAACGCCTCATTACCGGAGGCTTCCTCTTCTCTTTCTTCATTTCTGACATCTGCCCTAGCTCCCCTTATCCTGGGGGCTGGGTTCCTGGGGGGCGGCGCCTGTGGGCATTCCCGAATGAGGTGTCCCACACCTCCACAATAGTAACATCTGTTTTCTACCCGGCGGGCCTCTCTTTCCTGAGGGTCCGGGCGGCCCCGGCCAGTGGATAGATCCATGGGGACTGTTCCTCCAGGTGTGTGTGATGGGTGAGCGGCGGCAGGTGCGGCGGCCGGAGGGTTGGTAGTGTAGCGAAGCGCCGGGGGCCGGGCGGAGAACGAGCAGGAGCTTGGTAGCGAGGGGGTGGAGCTGGCGCGTATAGCGAGGGCTGGGCGAGCGGCGCAGAAGACTGATAGCGGGGGCGAAAGCGGGCGTTGAGGGCCTGCTGTTTGTTATCCAACCGCTGCAGGATGGTAGCGAAGTTCCAAGACTGTGGCGGGGTATCTCACGACCATGAGTCTGGTCAGCCTCGTTTAGTCCGCCAGGAGGCTTTCCACATTGGCAGCCTCTCCTAACCCGATCGGCGGCAAAATCACAAACTCAAGTAGTCTGAAAATGATCGTCCGTACTGGCGTGGGTTCCTGAGCTTCTGGCGGGCGGTGCCGACCAAGTCCGGATCTCCAAAGGCATTTCAAAAACCTATCCATGGAGGGGAGATTAACCCCAGTGTTGGTAAGGTATGGCATGAACTGGTCAGCGGCAGGGCCTTCCAGGCGAGAGATAGCATAGGTGAGTTGGTTTTGTAGGGTGGGGTACCGGTCGGCATTGCCCAAGAGTTTTAGTTTCAGCATGTGTTGGAAGAGGGGAAGTTCCTTCCGGAGGCCCGTAAACTGCTTGGGGTCCGGGAGCTTCTCCGACTTCTCCATTCTTGCTTCTGGGTGTGTTATTGCTAGGCTCTGGAGGAATCGGTTGGGGCGACGAGGAGGAGGTGCGGGCGGTGCTGGTTGTTCTGCTGCGGGTGGTGGGGGCCTGGTTGCAGGAGCTTCCGCAGGCTAGGGTTTCTTGTTCTTAAGCGTGGCTCGCTGGAGACCTGGGCTTGGAGCTTTGTGGTGGTTGCTTCTTCCTTTTCCAAGTCTTGCCCCAGTTCGGTGATCCTTTGTTTCCATATCTCCGTTGCTTCATCCGCCTCCTGTTGGGTTAGTCTCAGTTCGTTTCGGAGTTCGCTAACCGCCTGATGGCTACGCATGACGACATTGTGGTTAAACAATGCGTCCTCAGACGCGCCTGGTGGTGCTCGGGGGTATGCTTGGGCAAAGCGACCCAAGTCTCTTTCGAGTCGGTCATAGTCGAGTTCTACTGGGTCCGTCATGACTTGTTCTTGTGACATGTCGGCTGAGTTGTGGTTCGGGTTGGCGTTGGAGACGCAACCTTAGTATCACGGTGCTAATCGAGGACGAGGACTGAACAAGCCAAGGTAAACCACCAAGGCTGAACTATGGTGGCGAGGTAGGGGCTACGTGGGAGAGGGACGGCCGAAGAACTTGGGGCGAAGGCGAAGAAAGCTGGAAGTCTTGGCGAGAATGCGAGGAGGTAGTCTAACGTTCCCGTAGAGCAACACGACCGAAGGGACTATGGCTAAGAGAGAGAATATATTCTAGACGAGAGAAGACTAAAGACGCCTAAGATGACAGGAAGGTTGCGTGAAGAAGAAAGGAGAAGAAGAGAAGTCCTACGGCGAGGAACAAAAGCTCTATATATAGCCCTGAAAACCCTTCGCTGACTCATCCCATAGAAACCCGTAGAACCCAAAGGAAATCCATCATTACAAATACCTGCATACCGTTGACTCATAGAACCCTGCAACCGAAACCCATAGAACAACAGAGAAACCCTGACTAATCCTTCTTCCCGCAACCGTGCTCGATATCGTGTCACGCCGTGATAAGTAGGCGTCCGTCCGCCTCAGTGCATTCCGCCAGCGATATTTCCTTGCAATGCTTCGTGTCTGTCTGCCGTAGGTCCAGTATTCTTTGTGGGAATGGGTCAGCCAGATATCCTTCATTTAGTAGTTTTTTCCAGGGGGGCGTTCTTTTCAGCGGATTCATTTGACAAAGAACCCGCTAACAAACTCAGCTTAGGATCCAAGTTCTCCCTCTTCAAGACTGTGCGGCTCTGGTGCAACTATCTTTCATCCCCTTCCTCAGGGAGATCTCCTGATCTCCTAGTCAATGCATCCGGTTTCCCGTTTTGCTTCCCGGGTCCATGAGAAGGGGGTATTCTTTTTTGTCAACTTGGTTAGGGGGGCTACGAGTTTCGAAAATCCGAATATGAAGCGGCGGTAGAAGTTGGCGAAGCCCAGAAAAGCCTGTATGTCCTTAACCGTCTTGGGAGTGGTCCATTCCTGTACTGCCGATACCTTGTGAGGGTCCATACGGATGCCGTTTGGTTCGATAATCAGCCCGAGGTATGTGGTACTTTGGGTGTGGAATTCGCACTTCTCCGGCTTCAATAGGATCCCATTCTTCTGTAATGCTTCCAATATTGTTTCGACGTGTTGCTCATGTTCTTCAAGGGAGTCGCTGTATATTAGGATGTCGTCCAGGTATGCGGTGCAGAATTGGTCAAGATGTTCTCGGAGGCAATCGTTAATGAAGTGTTGAAACGTCGCGGGGGCGTTGGTGAGGCCGAAAGGCATAACAGTGTACTCAAAGTGACCATAGCGCGTTCTGAATGCCGTTTTCCATTCCTCCCCCTCGGCCATTCGAATCTGGTTGTATCCTTGTCGCAAGTCTAATTTGGTGTACCATTTAGCCTTTGATAGTCTGTCCAGTGTTTCCCGGATTAGAGGTAGTGGGTATCGGTTCTTAACCGTCAGCTCATTCAATCCACGGTAGTCCACACATAGGCGAAGGGACCCATCAGCCTTTTTGACAAACAATACTGGTGCACCAGCCGGAGATGAGCTCATGGATGAAGCCCGCGAGAGGTTCTCGCGGATGTAGTCGCTGAGCGCCAATAGCTCATCTCTGGACATGCCATAGAGGGGGCCGAATGGTGGTTCCTTTCCTTCTTTGAGGGGGATCTTGTGGTCGTAGGGGCGGCGTGGTGGTAGATCTTGGGCTAAGGCTTCATCAAACATATTGAGCCGATTGTGATAGCGTTCCGGGATCCTTTGTTTCCACTCGTCCTTTGGGGTTTTCATAAGAGCTTTATCGATGTCGTGGAGCGTTATACTGCAGATTTGTAGTTTCTTTTGGCGGACAAGACGGCTGAAGGGGACGGGTCCTATCATATATGTGGGGGGTTTGATACCTGGAACAATGCCAGCGGCGGGTGTGGCGTTGCAGTTTTCCTTACAGAATTTTGAGTCGAATGCCACCGTATTATTCTTGAATCTAAGGGTAGCGTCGTGGTGTTGTAGCCAAGGTATTCCCAGAACCAGGGGGTACTGCCCTAGTTTGGTGACAAAGAGTGGGATTTTTTCCTGATGAGATCCGATGGTTAAAGGGACACGGCATATAGAAGTGATTTGTCCGGAGGCAATAGGCCTTCCGTCGATGACTTCAAGTATTCGGGGGGTTTTTAGGGGAAAGATAGGAAGTTGGTGATGGCACGCAAAGGTTTCATCGATAAATGCGAATCCCGAGGCTCCCGTATCAATCATAGCGTGGGTGGAAATAGAGTTTTCATTGTGAGCAATTTTACAAGCTACAACTAAGTGATCTCCATTTAATTCCTCCTCTGCCACAACTGAAACCGAAAACCCAGAGATAGAAAACGCAGATAAAGAAAATTCCTTTCACTGGCGCCATGATACTGACCAGGGACTACTGAAAACCCGAATTATCAGAGGAGAGAATAACATCCGTGGAAGAAGAAGAAGAAGAAATAGGAGCAGGGGCTTCGATCGGGGCAGCGGGGGGAGCAGACACGGCAGCGCCCCTCAATGGGGGAGGGCCGCGTGGTCGGGTACCTTGTGGACAGTTGGCGAATACGTGGTCGGGGGCAGCACAGTAAAGGCGGCGTTCTCCATCCTCCATTTTTTCTCGGCAGCGGTGGTCTGTCGGCGGCCGTTGGCAAAAATGTACCTTCCCTCGGGTGGGGGGCGGGCAGTAGGGCGTGCTTGGAGGGCGGAGAGGTCCATAGGGGCAAGGCCTCCTGGAGTGTGTGAGGGATGCGGCGGAGTGTGTGGGGAGGCAAATTGCCCCATGGGGTTCCTGTTGGTTCTATGGGCGTCTTTCCTGGCCCTGATCCTGTTGTCCATCGTCATTAATCTCCTAACATAGGCATCAAACCCTTCTGTCGCGGCGTCCTGGTATATCATCGCGTCCTTCAGGTCGTCAGATAGCTCTATCTCTAGGGCGTCCTTCTTTGCCTCTTCGTTGTAGTCAAGTTGGCCCATGATGCGTAGGAATTGGGTGAGGTAGGTCGCGAAGTCTCCCTTGCCCTGGCGGAGGCCTTGGAGTTCCCTTCTGGCTGTGCCTCGAGGGTCTGGGTCTCCAAAGGAAGCTTCCAGAAATGCGACGAAGGCGGCGACCGATGTAAATAGGGCAGCGTCCCCGGTGGCCATAGGAATGACCTGGTCCAATGCCTTCCCTTCCAACTGACTCACTGCGTAGAAGACCTTGGCCTCCTCATTTAGGAATCTATCATGGTTGACCCTGAGTTTGGTACGGAGGAGGCTGAGGAACCCTGGTAGCTCCTTCCGGATCCCGTTAAACTTTGGGGGGTCGGGGAACCTTTCGGAGCGGAAGGTGGTGGGTGGGGGGTTCGCAGGTGGTGGGGGTGGTGGAGGTGGTGGAGGTGGTGGAGGAGGTGGGGGAGGTGGAGCGGCTCGGGCGGCGGTGAGTTGAAACTCCAGGGTACGAACCTGGGCTTCTAATGCATCAGTATGGTTATGGGAGGCGATGAGTTGCTCCTGGGCGGTCAACTCCTGCCTGATTTGCGTGTGTAAGGCTCTGCTGGCGTTTCTTTCTGCTTTCCAGCGGTCCCCTTCCTGTAAAAGGGTGAGGATGTGTACGTAGTAGTAGTGTTTATCTTCGACGGCCTCAAACTCTGCGAAGGTTGGAGGGATCTGGTAGTTTCCATCCAGGGTGACCCCGTCCACTATGCGGGCCGGGGGAGGTGGTGGTGGAGCTGGGGTGGACATTGGTAAAGGGGTACAGTGCAGATGACGACGCAACGTAATCTCAAGGGGCGTCAGGGGGTAGGGCTTCGTTCTGCAGGGTACGTAGTAATACAACGATACTTCCGAGGAGGAAGTATATCGGAAGAGGAGTAAAGGAGCAGCGATAGTCACTAATTTATAAATAGGACTATAGTGTATTGGTATACTAAAGACAGAAGACGTTGCGTAAAGAGAAAAGGAGAAGAAAGAAAAGTACATGAATAGGCGTCGTTGCCTCCTATATATAGCCATCAATCCTCCGCCAAGCCTGACTCATATATCCGCGTAACCCCTCTTATGACCCATTCCCTCGTGTAACAGAAACCTGTAGAAACTATCTTGACCCCTCTTTTCCGTGTATCGCGTCATAACCCCACCCGTGATAATACTTCCAGCCCCCCGATCCTAGTACATCCATGAAACCTAGACTCTGGGCATGTAGGGAGTATTGTATAAGTACATGTATGTATGCATACATAATATAGGTACCACTCAATTAAAGTAATTAACCGTGCAACGGCAGTGGCATGACTTAGGCGGAATATTACATACCTGTATTCCTAGATAACAGCTATGAGCAGAGCCGTCCAGTTTTAATATATATACACGTGGATACTAATATCAAGATAGGTCCGGTGGTCTTTGAAGTACATATTTCTCCAAGCTCCAGCTCCTACCATGAGAGTCTGCAGTGGTCGGTGTGCGGGTCTCTGGCCCCAGCAACATAATAGTACAAGTACTCACTACATACTTCATGTACCCCGTAAGTACATGTATGGTGCGGCGCGTCTTAAAGGTGACATTCCGGTATATCAGTTGGAACAGTCTTGGCCACTCCGTTTTCTTATGAACCAATAAGAGCCTTAGATTCCAGCCATCTTATGGCTGAAACCTAAATCTTGGCTGCAGGTCTGTGATGTAGGGGTATAAATGGCTATAATACTGTTCCACTTCACCAGGTCTTGGCGCTTTTTACATACAAAAATAGGTAAATGGCATCGCTAATAACTTTTCAGCAAGACAAGATATCAAAAATCTGTCTGATAGAAGTATTTACCATCACTAGACCTACACTTCTGTCAGACAGATTTCTAATATCTTGTCTTGTTAAAAAGTTATTCGCCTTGCAATTTATGTCACCTTTAAGGTGCGCCGCACCATATTGTATTTAATTCCATTACATGCACTTACATGTAGCACTAGTGCGGACACTTTATCTTATCTTGGCAACGCCAATCCAGGATTACATAAGTGACCGAGTACGCACCGTGAGTGCCTGATCTCCAGGTGGTTCAGAACTACATGTATCTATCTAGACTACTCACGGTGACAACCTCCATATCCCCGTTCAGGAGCGAAATTAACGAAACAGACTGAATCGGCGTGTCTCTAAAAGGAAGGTATGACTCGCCTAGCAGACCTTTTCGAAAACGATTCCTTGGCGCCCGCCGGGCATGTGGTTGCGGTCATGAATTATCACTCGGTCGTGGTTACACTAGGGTTCAATATCCTCTGATGTTCTGTATTACACGTCCTATGGATACAAGGGGTGATATTTTGTTGTCTTGAGCGGAGGGAATGGGAGTGGGGTAGCTCATGATACTCTTGCCTCGTTCACCAATACTACTATAGCGCCTAGAGCATATTATTTTTCGGATACACTGCTTTTGCCAGTATGAGATGAAAGAGCCTGTCTCAAATCAAGTCATAGTATAAGAATTTCGTTTATTGCTGGGTCTGATAACTAAGTAACCGCTTACTTATCTCATTAAATGGTAACCTTTCGGTACTCCATTACCAAAGGGGGTGCATTGCAAGCATACAAGAAAAAATGGTTAATTCGGAGGGCTAGACGCGGTACATCTCTGCCCCACCCCCGTACTCTTCCCCCACCCCCCCCCCCTGGGTAATTACCGACCGCATATGCATGAGCCAGGTACTCTTTCAATACGCAAAAGTAAGCAATAACCGGTAACGAACCTGTCCTGAGTGACATGGGTCCGCGGTGCACAATATATCTGGGGGTGGGTGATCAGAAAAAGAAACACCTTCCAGCCGGGAATGATGTGTCTGAGAAAGGGGATGCCTAAACCCTGTTACCAAATTCTCGTGAGCGGCGCCTCCGAGAGGACGGTTAATTGCGGTGCTGGAGTATTGATAGAATTCGAACGCCAACACCCGATAGTTCAGGGCCGTAGCTCTATCCGGTGAAACATCTTAACTTCACAAGCAAGAGCTGCCCCCACATTCATCCCACGACACCACCGAGCTAGACCCTCCTACCTTCTACCCACTCCTTGATGCCCAATCCCTCCCAGATTCCCGCCTTAGTACCTCCCACCCACAGCGCCTCACTTGTATCAATGGTCGTCAAGCGTTGTATTATTGCTTTTGATTTGTTGGCGGTGGCTATTGGCCGTCAGGTTTTGCTCGCATTTGTTGGTTGTCCGCTGTGCATGTGGGTGACAGTGGAGCTTTGTGTCAGTATGTGATGAGTTTGAATGGAGCTTCTAAGCACTAGATAAGTAACTATTAAACCTTTCCTAACACACACTATGTAGACAGTAACACATAATATGTATCTGCAGCCGGCCATATATACACGCAAAGAACAATCTACACCAGAGAGTGGCATAACTGCAGTTCACATCGCGGAACACAGAGTGCCAAGAGATTCTATTCTAAGCGGAATGGGAGTATTTGGAGGGGGTGACGGCGGCTGGTGGTCTAGCTGCTTGGAAGGTCTGTTGCAACAAGGTCGGCGGAGATTTGGGCGTTGGTGGATATATCGGTGGTTTTTTAATCCCGAGCTATATATTATAGAAGAAAAAGATAAAGGGTTAAAGTCTTGTACGTACAGTTGTGGGGCTAGGCTTATTCTTGAGGTGTTTAAGGGTACATAGCTAAGCTGGCATATGATTATAAGGAGTCTGCATGCAGTACGCGGTTTATGGGGTGCTTAAGAGAGATGAGTGGGGCGCCGTATAAGTATGTACTTGGTAGTGCATTAGGCATGAGTAATTTTTGGACTGAGTTTATTTCAATATCTACATAGGATAAGTAAGAGGGGAGGGTTACAGAGCAGATTCAGAAACGTTAGCGAATTTCCGTGTCTGGAAATCATAGAATATATTATCGCACAATCTCTTGAGTAGTACTAGTTAGTTGAATGTAAAGTATATTGATAGGGTAGCTACATGTAGTGCCCGGCGGTGCGTAGCTATGGCCATCAACATGCTCTGGCTACCATAACAGGAGAAACAAGATATATGTACTTAATATATCTACTCAATAAACAAAAACAAGACTTTAAAGAGAGACTATCCATCACATATCCTAACAGAATGGGACCAGATTTTACTCAAAATACCACGGACCTAAACTTAACATAACCCAATATAACCAGATCGCAACAAACTTAACACTACACTTGCCTTCCTTAACCTAATTTTCGGCCTCCGTGATCCGGTCCCCCGCTAAATGAACTTCGACTTTACCAATAAACACCAGAATAGCTAGAGAAAGACCAATAGAGAAATACAACGGTTCCTGCCCCTTAGATGATGTTACATCTTGACGCATACTTGATCTTGAAGGATCATTTGCGCGACTACAACAAAGCACCCTACTGTAGGGCCTGACAATATCAATGCAATCACAACATTGCGCAAACTCGCCTCAAGATTTTTGAAGCCGGGGAAGATTTGTCTAATTACCCCTCTATCGATGGAATCTCTAAAAGACCAAGAAACCTGATTGAATGCAAGGCAGCCAATCACCGATAATCGTTGGCCTAAAGTGCTCCTGCCCTTGTCAAAGCCTGTGAGTCTTTTGATAACGAGGTACGGAAGAACTATAAGGCCAAGAATTAGAAGCCCAACTATTATAAACACGGCACCTCCCAAGGCTGCACTCCCAACTTTGGAGTTTTCGAAATCTCCATATGCATATCCCACAGCGCCCCCTATCTTTGATTCCACCTCACACATCCATTGCTCTCGATGTTCGCGAACCATATCTGACTCGAGTAACGGACCAGCATCGGTAGTAACTGGCTCGGAAGCCGCTTTTGGGATCTCATCCGGGGCCTCTTTGCCGCGATAGTAGACGATATACTTGCTTGGGTAACTAGGACGACTCAGGGAGGCCGCAAGATTGACAAACGACATTATGATATAAGGGATAGCTGTTAATGCGTACGCGGCGTACCCGAACTCCATAAACTGGCCTCCACTTGCTTCATAAAGCCCATAAGACCCGTAGATTATCTGGACGATAGCCGCAAGGGATTTCAACACGCTATGATTGGAAGAAAGCTCATTTCCGGCGTTCCCGCCAACTATCGGATGTACCGTGAAATTAGCTGGTACCTTCCGATATTCGTAGGCACTCTAATAACATGGCCGCTACTTTTTAGATCTTCTGATGTATTTAATATATATGGAGACCACTTACCTCAAACTTCCACTTGGGAAGGCTCATGAAACTCTGGTCTTCCACAAGAGGATATTGACCATGTATATTGAAAAGCCGGGGCGAGAAAAAATATCCTCTTGATGGTCATGTTAGCATACCTATTGATGAGCTGTCTAGAGGCAAGGACTTGTACACATATTTAGGCTACCTGTCTATATGTACATACATGCACTTACCCACTGAACTTGGCCCGTGGAACAATCATGCACAAGGCATCGGAGAGAGTTGCTCTTTGCAAGTGGTTCTTGCCCTTCAATATTGCAAAATTAAACATGTCGGTAAGTGTAATCGCTATGTTTGCATATGGCATCAATATCGCAACAAAAAAGTTGCACAGTGTTACAATTACGCCACTACCAGGCTCTGTTATAACTGTAAAGGCATGGAGCACGTAGTTGATCAAGAAGAACCTGGCAACGTCTGTCCAATGACTGTCCCGGCAGATGAGATCCCCTTTTGTCGCATATTGTGCCGTTACATTAGAGGGGACAATCATATTGTCGAGAGATCTAGGAGTGCTGACTTTATTATTTGGCTTCGAATTTTGTTTGAAGTGATAAACGTACTTTGTAGGATGATCTATAGGTCTATAGGACTCGAGTGCTTACCCCGCAGGATTTATACACACACATGTACTCTAGGTAGAAACCTTGGCATTTTAATTGTACTACATGTACTTACGTACCTACATGTACAGCGACGGGTAATAAGTGGTGGAACGCCCTGAGAATCAAACACCAGATGTGCATCACTGTCATGTTCCATCACCAATAGTACTATGATTCCAACCCTGGTCGCTCCTAGTAAACAGTAACATATCTTGATTGTGTGTGGGTAGCTAGCTTACACGGAGTGAGCGGATCCCTTTTTTGGTTTCCCAACTGCATAAACATCGCAAACCTTCCACAGACTGCAGTAGATGCTTGCGGCATACGGAAGGCTCTCAAAATCTAGAGCTCATTTCTAAGGCAGAGACATGGGAATGGGGAGATGGAAGAAGGTAGGGAGAAGGAGCGGAACATGGAGGATGGATGGGGGG
This sequence comes from Morchella sp. 2018-W16, assembly GCA_024713755.1. Classification (NCBI taxonomy): domain Eukaryota; kingdom Fungi; phylum Ascomycota; class Pezizomycetes; order Pezizales; family Morchellaceae; genus Morchella; species Morchella sp. 2018-W16. The sequence goes on along the minus strand of JAMGYY010000025.1, from coordinate 66,717 downwards.
GACTGAAGAGAGTCATATAGAATGTAGTGGGGGAAACCGACAGGAGAGAAACCAAAGACAAATTGAAGGATCAGAATGGGGAAGACGGAACGGGAGGAAAGGACGAGGTTGAAATTGCTTGGCAACACTTATTTGTATTTCATCATTTCTTAGGGAGGGAAGTTCTAGCTGCCCTGCCTCCGGTATGGTGAGGTAAGGTTTTGCCGTATCTACACGAGCTACCAGCCACGCTAGTAACCAGTCATAAATTATCACTCGGTTAATGAACATACAGTCTTCCGCAAATGACAGTGCAAGAAGATGTATATATGTCTCCGGGTACTCAGGGATCAACATTTTAGTTTTGCATGCACGTTCGCTATATCTGACGAGTGGGTAGGAACTTTGTGATCAGATCCCAAGCAGGTATGCACATACAGGATATTACATGTAGTTGTAGTTAGAGGACGTAGCCATGGCGTTAATTTGACGTATTCTACTATATATATATGGGGGGTAAAGCCAAATTATAGATAGACGCTAGAATTTCCGCAGGGGAAGTTCATTAACTTCCCTATCGGAGGTTAAGCGGGCCCTATAGTATCTGAAATAAGCTCGCGGCGACATGCTGGTCTGCGTGTCCTATCGGTCGTTTCGTCGCTGGGTCTAGCATATCTATTGTATACATCTACCGCGCGCCCAATGATACGTTTCTTTTATTGTCTAACATAGCGCCCAGATTTAACTCCGAGGGACAGATACCGCGCTCTATGTATGCCAGCTGGGTTCAATCAGCATGGGAGAGCGGGTTTCACAGGGCACCTGCACTAAAACAAGAATTGACACATTTTCATCGAGACACATTGTTTTTTTTAAAGAGTAGGGACAACTAAAATTGTATTGTGCAAAGGGCTCTCTTAAATGGAATACACGATCTGCTGTTATAATATAATAGTTGATATAAAATTTAGTAAGATATCTTTAAATGTCTGTTTGAGAGGCTATAGTTCAATTGGAGGCTTTCCTCATGTGACCCAAGTTAGATCCAGTGAACCACATATCAACGCTGGTCAACATCTACATGTAGTCTTGTCTCGTAATCCTTCAACAGGGAACTACATGTATGAATAGATCAATCCCGGAAGGCCAGTGCGTGGCGAAGAGATCTGCTGTCGGTTTTCATGGTAGATTTTCAAAGCGAGAATCCCGATATAGATATATTAATATAGTACAGGTAATGGAAATAAGCACTCAGATCTGGGTCATGAATCAATTCATTTGTCAAATAGTACATCACAATACAAAAGCCCTTTATTTGGGGTAACATCTCCCTCCCTTGAAGCTAGCACTCCATAAATTCGAAAGACTATCCATAATAAGAAAGTACATTGGTTTCCCTAAAAGGCTTAAACTCTCTAGTAATCCACCTGCAGGTAGTCCATTCTCCATCTGAACCTCTCCATGTCACCGTCGTACGGCACCGCTTTTATATTCATACAGCCTGGCCGTTCCGAATTACCCCCAAGTGCGGCGGACCAATCCTTTCTTGCGCAATTTGACAATCTTCCTATCGCAATTGGCGGCATTCTGTCACAAATACCAAACAGCTGTCAGCAGTCATTCTACGAAAGGAAACGTAAATGTGTATGTGTCTGCTAACCTCGGATGCACGATGCACTCCTCGATGACCCACATCTGCTCGGGGAGTGGCGGCGACTGGAGCGGGCGAAGATAAATCTCGCATTCATCCATGCCACCCCAACCAGACTGGAGGGTAAGGCATTTCTCCTCACCCCTATCATCTATCGAGCTGATAGTCACAGGCCCGCGATTACCGCCACCAGTGGAACATATTTTCCAGTTCCGCTCCTCTCCGTCTCCAGAGACTGCGTTGTCGCCGTAAGAGGTGAGGCAGTTGCCCTCCCCATAGATAATTCTGGCGATTCCTGCTGGTGCGGACATATTGTTTGCGATAATTTGAGGTAGTTGAAGGGATAACATGTTATATGAGTGGTAGAATGCTACAATGTATTCAGAAGAAGAGTGATGATTTCGATGATGGTGGAGTGTTGAGGAACCGTGGGGGGGAAGGGGTTGATATAGAATTTTTCTAGAGAGAGAGAGAGAGTGAGTGAGTGAGAACCTGTGAAGATGAGTGGCTCGGCGTAACGTTACCAGGGGCCGGGTAGGCCTTCATGCAGTGCGGGCAAGCTAGCTAACGGATCGCCATGCTGGGGCGTGGATACATGTAATATGTCTGAGCTCAGCTCCGAATTCATTAATAACTATTAGCTATAGGTACTCTAAAAGAACAAACAATGTCTAAGTCTCTTGTTGTACGTAGAGAGTATGTATACAGGTTTTATTTATCCTGACTTAATTGCAGTAGTGCCATTGAAGTATGGCTATACGTCGACTCGGATAGCGAACCAACACTTGGCCCATAGAATAATATGGGAACATTCTAATATCGATCTAGCTAAATACAAGTATGTAGCTATATGAAGTATGTATATGTATTTAGCTATATACATAAACAAAGTGCCTTTATCAGTAAAAAATTGGGCTGTGTCTGATGGCGCCTGGGCGCCACAATTGACACAAAATGCACAAGATGTCAAAGACGCCCAAATACCAATTGCTTACCTGCATAACCACCCCCCGGTACCACAAGATAGTCTTGAACTCCCAAGATGCACTTTCATCTTTAGTCTCTATTAGTCTCGTCTTTTGTCTCCAAAACCTCGTCTTGTACCTTTTGCCAGGCTATCGGTTATGGTAGAACCTTGCCCCTAATTTTCGCTGAAAAATTACGATTAGAGAATGTAAGTGGCAAACGGTACATCTTGTATTTTATTCTATATAGCTCTATGTACAAATATATGCCTGCACAACTTCCTGCGCGACTGATTACTTGCTTGCGCGACTACCCGCCTAGGCCCACCTCCTACTTGCAAAAGTCACCATTTTCAGCGTGTTCTAATATCACAGCGTTATCACGGTGCTAATCGAGGGCGAAGACTGAACAAGCCAAGGTAAACCACCAAGGCTGAACTATGGTGAGCGAGGTAGGGGGCTACGTGGAAGAGGGGGCGGCCGGGGAACTTGGGACGAAGGGCGAAGAGCTAGGTGCGGGGCGAGGGTACGAGGAAGTAGTCTAACGTTCCTCAGAGCAACACGATCAAGGGACTATGGCTAAGAGAGAGAGAATATATTCTAGACGAGAGAAGACTAAAGACGCCTAAGATGACAGGAAGGTTGCGTGAAGAAGAAAGGAGATGTCCGGAGGAACGAGCCTATATATAGCCCTGAAAACCCTCGCTGACTCATCCCATAGAAACCCGTAACCCAAAGGAAATCCATCATTACAAATACCTGCACGCCGCTGACTCATAGAACCCCGCATCAAAACCCATAGAACATAAGAGAAAACCTGACTAATCCTTTCTCCTCAAGAATCAGATGATATCGTATCACGCGCGATAGATATTAGGTCCCTCTGAGGCCTAAGTCCTCTTAGGCTTACGTGGGTAGCGTTCGTGGAAGTCTTTAACTAACTCGGGGGAGTTGTCCAAGTCGTCATAAGGTTGCCAAGAAGGTTCGTCATACCCGTGTATCGGACGAGTACTCCAGTCGTCCTCTTCGCTTATGCGAGAGTCCAGGATTGCGTCGACCTCCCATTCTTGTTCTCCTTCTATCTCGACAGGTGGTGGTGGAGGTTGAGTCGGGGCGGGTCATTAGCGCAGGAGACAGTAGTGATACGTGAAAACTGGGTGAACTTTCATTGATGGAGGTAGGGTGAGTGGCAGAGGACTAACGACACGGGAGATGGGGTACGGGCCGACTTTGTTTCCAGTCCAACTTCTTCGATGGCCTTTTGGTAAGAAGTTCCTGGAGACAACCATACTTTGTCTCCAATGGCGTAACGGGGCCGGCGTTCTGCTGGCGTTGACTCTTCCTGGATCTTCTGGCGCTCTGAACATCTCGGCTCGGAGGAAGTTAAACACTTCTGACATATCTCTTGCCATAGTGTTGGCTTGATCCTCATTGGTAGTGGAGCCGTGCCGGAGGGGGCCAAAGGTCATACGGGGGTGTCGACCGTAGTTTGCTTCGAAGGGGGAGAGCTTAGTGGATTCCGATACGTGATTGTTGGTTGCAAATTCAGCCATTGGTAAGTAGGTAGCCCAGTTGTCTTGTTGGTAGTCGACGTAGGCTCGGAGGTATTGTTCCATAATGGCGTTGATTCTTTCAGTTTGGCCATCCGTCTGGGGGTGGAAGGCTGTGGAGAATCGAGGGGAGATCTCTAGTCGCTCGCAAAGTGATTTCCAAAAGTCCGAGGTGAATTAGTACTCGGTCGATATAATCTTTCTGGGAGGCCGTGGAGTTTCCATACGTTTTCCAGGTACATTTTGGCTACATCCCTGGCTCCTGATTCTTCTGTACATGAAAAGTGTCTCTCATTTTGTGAGGCGGTCGCGAAGGATGCGTTGTGATTGTTGCTGGGGGGGAGGTCAGTGACGAAGTCCATTGAAACGTCCGTCCATGGTGCTTTGGGTACTGAGAGAGGGCGGAGTAGTCCTTGGGGTTCATTGCGGTTCGCTTTGCTCCTTCGGCATGTGTGACAGTTCATAACATAACGGTCCGTGTATTTCCGCATGTTTGGCCAATAGTATTCACGGCTAAGTAGCTCAAGAGTTTTTGCTCTTCCGGGGTGGCCTGCTGATGGTTTATCATGGTATTCTTGTAGGAGTCTGAGCTGTAGCTCCTCATGTTCTGATTTAATAGTTTTTGGCGGTACAGGAGAAGCCGTCCTCGTTTCCGGCGATTAATCTAAATTTGTTTTGATTGTTTGGTGCCGGCCTTTAGCATGGTGAGAACTTTGTTTGGGAAACTGTCTTTTTGGTAAGCAATTGAAAATAACTCCTGAATGGTGGGCGTTCCTTCAGCGGATTCATTTATCAAAGAACCCGCGAACAAACTTAGCTTAGAATCCAAATTTTCTTTCTTCAACACCGTCTGGTACTGGTACGCCAGGCGTTCATCCCCCTCCTTAGGTAGATCTCCCGATCTCCTAGTCAAAGCATCTGGTTTTCCCCCTTGTTTTCCAGGTCTAAATTGTATAATGAAATTGAAGCGGGATAAAACTCTGACCAACGTGTCTGCCGCCGGTTCAGCAACTTTGTCGAAGTACTCAAGGTTCCTGTGATCTGTCAGGACCTTGATGGGGTAAGAGGCTGTTTCGAAGAAATATCTCCATTCCTCAAACCCTCGGATGATTGCTAGTAGTCCTTTATCGTATATTTCATAGTTGCATTCTGCGGCGATGTTTCTTTGAAGAAAGCCACTGGGTGGAGTATCCTTCATCATCTCTTTGGGACATAATGGCGGCTGAGACATAATCCAAGCATCCGCTTCCACTATGATTTCGGGGTCGAAGTGTCTGAGTATGGGTGCCGTGGTAAATGCTATTTTTAAGTCTTCGAACGCCTTCCGAGTTTTCTCGGTCCATTCAAACTTTACCCCCGTCTTAGTCAGGGCCGTTAGCGGGGAAACAACTCTGGAGTATGCGTAGATGAATCTTCGATAGAAATTGGCGAAGCCTAGGAACTCCTGTACATCTTTCAGACAGGTTGGTGTTTCCCAATCCCTAATAGTGGCGACCTTCTTCTCGTCCATCTTGATTCCTTCCGGGGTGAGTCCGAATCCTAGGTACATTGTTTTTCTTCGACGTGCCATTCACATTTCTCGGGTTTCAAGTGTACTTCGTGCTGATCCAGAATTCGGAGGATCTTGTCGACGTGGGCTTTGTGTTCTTCCAGTGTAGCGGAGTAGATGAGTATATCATCCAAGTAGCGAAAGATATATGGGTGTGTGTGGTGGCGATATCGCTGACCCAGTGTTGGAAGTTGCTGGCGATTGGTGAGCCGAATGGCATGACTGTGTATTCGAAATGGCCATACCTGGTTCTGAATGCTGTTTTCCATTCATCCCCTTCTTTGATTCTCAATTGATGGTAGCATGTAGATCTAGCTTGGTAAAGTACTTTACGCAGAAATACCCATAAACGCTTCCGGAGTTAGTGGCAATGGGTGGCGGTTCTTGACCGTTACTGCATTCAACTTTCTATAGTCGACGAGAGTCGGAGAGAACCATCCGCTGTCATGAATACATTCGGTACCTGGCAGATCACGGGTCTCCTGACAAACACGGCGAAGGCATTTGGAGGGTCAGCACGCGACTGCGACAATGGCAGGCTTTGCGATCTCCCAGAGATCGTGATCAGTATGTCAATCGGTGCGGTGGTTTGCGCGGGGTTTTCCTTTGTTCGGCGTTAACGCTTACATTTCTTAACCTGTACATCCTCGACAGTACTTTCGCCAGGGTTCTTGTTCGTGACAACTCCTATGTATGTTCTTTTCGTGTCTCCTTGCTTCGCTTCTCTCTTCCCCTTTGAATCGGATGTGCGTCTAGGCTGGGTCGCCGGTACACTATGCTACCTTCCAGATAGACGTTGCTGAGGAATCATTGGGCCTTTGGTCTTCGGTTAGCCACTTGTGCCCCGAAGACCCCTGTATAGTTATTCTATCGCTGTCTTTCGTCTTCTTTCTTCCTTTTCCTTACACTGTATCATCCTCGGATTGGCCATTTGAGCTCGAGGATCGCTGTCACATGTATCTTTCTCTGTTTCCTTCTTTCATTTCTTTCGGTGAAGGGAGTCGCGCCAAGTAGGGAGGAGGACTATAAAGGGCCGCGGACACACCATGCTGTCTTCCTTTCCTCTCTACGCAACGTCTTCTCATCTGAACTCTAGTAAATACTTCAATTACATACTTTACACTCACTAGAGGTTCAGCTTCACACTCGTTCGCCTAAGCCCTGCCTCTCCCTCCTTCGGGAGGCAGGGCTAGGCACTTACATTCTATCATGAATCGCTTGCCTCTTCGCTGTTCTCTTCGCTGTCCTCCTCGCTGTTCTCCTCGCTGTTCTCCTCGCTGTTCCCTTCGCTGTCCCCCTCGCTGTCCCCTCTCCGCACCCTTCCCTCGGCAGTAGATACTCTACACGTCCCCTTGTAAGTCCAACACAACGTGCAGTCTAGCAAGAGATGATTAGGTCCACCTGATAGGTTGAGCATTCCCTATTCAGTATAAACGTAGACTGTAGCAAGAGACATCAGGGACTCGAGCCTACTTGCCCTCACCTTCACCCCCATCCCCACCCCTACCCCAACACCACCTTCGCCCCCCTTGACATTCGCCTTGGCGAATCGCCCCCCTTCTCTCCTTAGAGATGCCTCCCCTAATACAATAGCACCAAAACGCACAAGCTAGGTACATACACCTACGCTTCCACGAGATCCGCTTTCTTGACAAACAGTACTGGTGAGCCCGCTGGGGACGTGCTGTGTCGGATCTTCCCACTGGAGAGGTATTCCGCTAGGTAGTCCCTGAGTGCCTGTAGTTCTAATCGCGTCATTCCATACATGGGTCCGAAGGGTGCTGTCTTGCCTTCTTGGATGTCGATGGAAAGGTCGTACTCGGGTCGGCGAGGTGGAAGTTTTGCAGCATCTGGTTCATTGAGGAGGTGGAGGAAGTTGTGGTGTTTGGCTGGTACGAGGTTACGGGGGTCCTTTGGCGATTGGGTCAGGAGGTCGTCGAGGGCTTTGAGGGTGGTTGAGTATAGTCGCATTCCCTTTCTTTGTTTGTTCAGTAGTCTGTGGAATGCGTATGATGTGATGACGGAGATGTTGGTGGTTGGTTTGGTGGGGGGTTCAATAGAGATACCCCTAGCGGTGACTTTGGTGTTGTTGAGGGAGCAGTGTTTGACACAAGCTGAGGAGTTGAATTGTATTTCGTTGGTGGCAGGGAGAATTGTAGTTGCATGTCTGCGCATCCATGGGAGGCCCATGACGATGGGGTAATGTCCTAACTGGGTGACAAAGAAGGGGGCCTCTTCTCTGTGTCCGTTTATGTCTAAGCTGAGGATGACTTTATGGGTAACCTTTCCTGATTCGATAGGTCTACCATCTATTACGTCTATGTGTGGGAGGATGAGGGGTTTGTTTAAGTTTGTGGTGGCGTACGAAGTTTTTATCTATGAAAGCGTATCCTGAGGCGCCAGTATCAATGAGGGCATATGATGGGATGAAAGAATCTTTATTTTGAGAAATAGAACAAGTTACGACTAATTGATTCCCATCTATATCCTTCTCCGAAACCGAAAACCCAGAAACCGAAATCCTAGAAAAATCTTAACCGTCCCCTGGAGTGGCCACTCAGTCCAGGAAAAATCTTAACGCCTCATTACCGGAGGCTTCCTCTTCTTTCTTCATTTCTGATATCTGCCCTAGCTCCCTTATCCTGGCTGGGTTCCTGGGGGGTGGCGCCTGTGGGCATTCCCGAATGAGGTGTCCCACACCTCCACAATAGTAACATCTGTTTTCTACCCGGCGGGCCTCTCTTTCCTGAAGGTCCGGGCGGCCCCGGCCAGTGGATAGATCCATGGGGACTGTTCCTCCAGGTGTGTATGGGTGAGCGGCAAGGTGCGGCGGCGGAGGGTTGCAGTGGTAGGGGTGGCGCGCCGGGCGGAGTAACGGGAAATGTGAGAGCGGGGGGTGGAGCTGGCGCGTATAGCGAGGCTGGACGAAGCGGGCGGCGAGAAGACTGATAGCGCGAAGCGGGCGTTGAGGGCTTGCTGTTTGTTATCCAACCGCTGCAGGATGGTAGCGAGTTCCAAGACCGTGGCGGGGTATCCTCACGACCATGAGTCTGGTCACCTCGTTTAGTCCGCCAGGAGGCTTTCCACATTGGCAGCCTCTCTAACCCGCATCGGCGGCAAATCGTTGGAACTCGGCAAAGTAGTCTGAAAATGATCGTCCAGATTGGCGAGGTTCCTGAGCTTCTGGCGGCGGTGCCGACCAAGTCCGGATCGCCAAAGGCTGTGTGTAGAATTTCAAAAAACCTATCCATGGAGGGGAGATTAACCCCAGTGTTGGTAAGGTATGGCATGAACTGGTCACGGCAGGCCTTCCAGGCGAGAGATGGCATAGGTGAGTTGGTTTTTGTAGGGTGGGGTACCGGTCGGCATTGCCCAAGAGTTTTAGTTTCAGCATGTGTTGGAAGAGGGGAAGTTCCTTCCGGAGGCCCGTGAACTGCTTGGGGTCCGGGAGCTTCTCCGACTTCTCCATTCTTGCTTCTGGGTGTGTTATTGCTAAGCTCTGGAGGAATCGGTTGGGGCGACGAGGAGGAGGTGCGGGCGGTGCTGGTTGTTCTGCTGCCTAGGGTTTCTTGTTGCGCTGTGGCGACTTCGGCTTGGAGGGCGGTGACCTGGGCTTGGAGCTTTGTGGTGTTTGCTTCTTCCCTTTCCAAGTCTTGCCCCAGTTCGGTGATCCTTTGTTTCCATATCTCCGTTGCTTCATCCGCCTCTTGTTGGGTTAGTTTCAGTTCGTTTCGGAGTTCGCTAACCGCCTGATGGCTACGCATGACGACATTGTGGTTAAACACGCGCCTCGACGCGTGGTGCTCGGGTATGCTTTGAAAGCGACCCAAGTCTCTTTCGAGTCGGTCATAGTCGAGTTCTCTGGGTCGTCATGACTTGTTCTTGTGACATGTCGCGGAGTTGTGGTTCGGGTTGGCGTTGGAGACGAACCTTAGTATCACGCTAATCGAGGGCGGCGAAGACTGAACAATGGTAAACCACCAAGGCTGAACTATGGTGGCGGTAGGGGCTACGTGGAAGAGGCGGCCGAACTTGGGACGAAGGCGACAAGAAATGAGGCGAAGTGCGAGGAAGTAGTCTAACGTTCTCAGAAAAGAACACGAATCGAAGGGACTATGAGAGAGAGAATATATTCTAGACGAGAGAAGACTAAAGACGCCTAAGATGACAGGAAGGTTGCGTGAAGAAGAAAGGAGAAGAAGAGAAGTCCTGGCGAGCTCCCTATATATAGCCCTGAAAACCCCTCGCTGACTCATCCCATAGAAACCCGTAGAACCCAAAGGAAATCCATCATTACAAATACCTGCATGCCGTTGACTCATAGAACCCTGCGACCGAAACCCATAGAACATAAGAGAAAACCTGACTAATCCTTCTCCCCGCAACCGTACTTGATATCGTATCACGCCGTGATAAGCGTACCACAAGCTACTGCGGAGGAAAGAATATTGTGGAATAGAGTCTCGAGTCTAGGAGTTCTCTTTGGGTTTCTAGGGTTTCCATTACACGGGTTATGAGTCATCCCTGGGCAGGGATTAGGAAGTGTATATATAGTCGGCTGCGAATCTTTCCTTTGTCTTTTCTCTTCTTTCCTTTTCTACGCAACTATCACGGCGTACAACGGACTACTGCGGGGGAAAGGATATTGTGCAATTGGGTCTCGGGTTTAGGATTTCTCTATGGGTTTCTATGGGTTTCCGTCTCAAGGGGGCTACGTGGGATAGGACTTCGTTCTGCAGGGTACGCAGTAGTAGCGGCGGTACTTCCAAGGGGGAAGTATAAAGGTAGCGAAGTAGAGGGGCAGCGATAGTCACTAGTTTTTTAAGATAGAGACTATAATATATTTGGAATACTGAAGACAGAAGACGTTGCGTGAAGAGAAAAGGAAAAGAAAGAAAGTACAGGAGTAGGCGTCATTGCCTTCCTTATATAGCCATCAATCCTCCGCCAAGCCTGAGTCACTCGTTCGCGTAACTCCTCTCATGACTCACTCCTCCGTGTAACAGAAACCAGTAGAACCTATCTTGACTCATCCTTCCCGTGTATTACGTCATAGCCCCACCCGTGATAATCCTTCCATCCTTCTAAACCTACTGCATCCATGAAATTCCGTTACACGGGTTATGAGTCATCCCTGGACAGGGATTAGAAACTGTATATATAGCCGGCTATGAACCTTTCCTTTGTCTTTTCTCTTCTTTCCTTTCCTACGCAACCTTCCTGTTGTCAACTCTACGTTTCTAGTTTCTTTCTTGTTACTTGTTTCATCTCTCTCCAAATATAATACGTCATCGCTCTTAATCATCCTCGTCTTGGTAGTACCTCGTCCTCGCTTAGCCATAGTTATAGTCTATGACCGTTGTATGTGTCATCTATTGGTATCTTCGTCTACATCACTTCGTTCGTACAGCCATCTGGACTCTCTGTCCCACAACCTTGCTCCTCGGTTGGGTTCATCAGCAAACTACCATTTGTGACTGGAGCCTCCCAACAGTCTCCTGGGTTTCCTAAGAGTCTCCTGAGAGTCCTGGATATTTTTTGAGTCTCCTGAGGCTCAGGAGACTTCAGGAGACAAATGAAGTCTTGCTGATGTTGTCTCATTATCTCGCCTCGTCCTCGTCCTTGTCCTCGCCTCGGTTGTGAACCTTGGCTTGTTTAGATATAGTCTCTGCTTCGCTCCGTAACAGCAACCTTCCTGTTATTAACTCTACGTCTCTAGTTTCTTTAGTTGTTACTTGGTCCCGCCTCTTGGAATATAATACGTCATCACACTTAGTCATGCTCGTCTTAGTACTACCTCGTCCTCGCTTAGCCATAGTCTGAGCCCATGACCATCATATGTATCATCTATTGGTACATCAGGAAAAAATAGGTCTCGCCAAGACGCATTTTGTGTCTCAAGACGCAGAATACCCAAAGTCGTCATCTGGATGCATCGGGTGCCGTCTTGTGCCTCCAAAAAGTGATAGGTCACATTTGGCTCGTCTAAGCTCTTCCAAAAGTGATGTGTCATCTTTGGCTCGTCTAAGCTCGACTTAGCTCGTCCTAAATGTGACAGGTCGTCTTTTGACATCTCCAAAATGTGATATGTTGGCAGAAAAGTGATATGCCGGCACAGACTAAGCCCGATTAGGACTAGCCCCTGTCATCAACGTCATCTTGACGCAGTTTCCAGGTTTTAAGCACCCCCGCCGCCGCCTCCGCCTCCATCTCCACCTTCACCTCCACCTTCACCTCCATTTCTATCTCGAGTATCTCCCTACCCCATATTCCGACACCTATACTAATGTCTATATAGAGTCCTACACGCCCAAATCGATGCCCAAACCTACACCTAGGACACGCCCAAATTGACGCCATGGACTCGCCCAAATCAACGCCCAAATCAACGCTATGGACACGCCCAAATCGACGCCATGGACACGCCCATAGTGATGCCTAGGACACACCCAAATAGACGCCATAGACACCCTCAAATTGAGGACTTCTACAGGTAGTAAGGTGGGCGCACGGGCAGGTGCGCGGGGAGGTAGTCGCGCAGTCATATATTTGTACATAGTATTATATAGAATTACATAGAATTAACTGAACGATGTACCGTGAATCACCTGAACTGTCCAATCGTCAATGTGATGTCAATTCCCAGCGAAAATTAGCGTCAAGGTTTTGCCATGACTGCTAGCCTGGCAAAAGGTACAAGACGAGGTTTTGGAGACTAAAGACGAAAAATGCGTCTTGGGAGACCAAGACTATCTTGTGGCGCTGGGGCGTGGGATGCAGGTAAGCAATTGATATTTGGGCGTCTTTGACGTCTTTGACGTCTTGTGCCAATTGTGGCGCCCAGGCGCCACAAGACGCAGCCCCATTTTTTGCTGATGTACCTTTGTCTACATCACTTCGTGCGTGAAGCCATTTGGACTCTCTGTCCCACAACCCTGCTCCTAGGTTAGGTCATCCCGTCGCCCCGCCCCTCGGTTAGGTCATCCCGTCGCCCCGCCCCGCTTTCGCTCCCGTTCTCGCCTCAGTTGTGAACCTTGGCTTGTTCAGTCATTGTCCTCGCTTCATCCCGTAACATCTAAATATCGATTTGGGCATGTCCTAGGGTGGATCTATAGCGTCAATTTGGGCGTCACTATGGGCGTGTCCATGGTGTCAATTTGGGCGTGTCCTAAGCGTTGATTTGGGCGTGTCCTAGGCGTCGGTTTGGGCGTGTAGGACTCTATATAGATATTAGCATAGGTGTCGGAATATGGGGTAGGGAGATACTCGAGATAGAGATGGATGTAGAGGTGAAGGTGAAGGTGGAGGTGAAGGTGGAGGTGAAGGTGGAGATGGAGGTGGAGGCGGCGGCGGGGGTGCTTAAGACCTGGAAACTACGCCAAGAATGATGTTGTTGGAAGAAGCTAGTCCCAATCGGGCTTAGTCTCTGCCAGCATATTACTTTTCTGCCGATATATCACATTTTGGAGACGAAATAGAACGTCAAAAGACGACCTGTCACTTTTTGACGAGATTAGACGAGCTAAGTCGAGCTTAGCCGAGCAAAAGATGACATGTCACTTTTGGACGAGCTTAGACGAACCAAATGTGATCTGTCACTTTTTGAAGGCAGCCGATGCATCCAGACGACGACTTTGGGTATTCTGCGTCTTGGGAGACAAGATGCGTCTTGGCGAGACCTATTTTTTCCTGATGGGGTAGTGCATCGAAAATAGGTCTCAAAATACATCATGAATTGCATCTTTGTATTAATGTAGATACATACATATGAATCGGCATATGCATTGGCATATGCATCTGAGTCTCATTTGACGACTTTCAAATCAGTAAAAGGATCAGTAAATATATATGATTCAGAAATACCATTCTCTACGGGGATTGAACGTGATGGGTTCAACTAATAAACTAGACATCTTACCAGCTAGACCATCAATTGATATAATAATGATATGATATAGCTCTTATCAAGCGAGTTTATAGCTATTGAGTGACTTTCCTGATACACTTCCTGATGATTTCCCCTTTCCTAATGAAATGTATCATGCACATCTCTCAAGGGAGCCCTCGACAGGTAATGCATCAAGGGATGCATTATCATGTCCGATTATGTATGGGCAATGTATCAAATGATGCATTTCCTGGCGTGGTAGAGCTACAGGGTGTGTTAGATATGATATCGACTCATGAACCATCACTCGCTCACATATGGTCACTCGATCATTCCCAGTCACTCGTCGGGCCGATCATACGTATTTACCCACCACCGGTAGTCATTCGCATTGATGATCCTAGTGGGTGGCGATTTCGAGGATAAAGGGTAGTAGCACTCAATTAGTGAGCGGATCAGAAACCGTCCATCTTGAGACGTCAAATACGTAAATCTATAGCGTTTAATATATCAAAGGTAGGCTAGATCATCGATATTATAAATTGTGGGATTATTGACATTCTGGGGAGTATATTCTACATATAATTCATCAGTCAAGACTAGAATTTGTACCGTTTAAATTTCTCAATATACACACGGCAGAACTACTAGAGACCCCCGACTTTAAGATTTATCTATACTTGGGGTGGAATTAAGTATTGTCCCAACCATCGCTGGCAACCATGCTATCGCGAGAGACAATACTTAATTTTACCGCAAGTACTTTAAGAGTTAAACTCGCAGGCAGCACCGGTAACGGACCACTAGTACAGGACTGACTGCGCTGTCTCACATGGATTGGTGTAGTCGGGCGCCCATATGGAGTTGACCGAACTCGGGCTTCAGTCGGCAATAGACTCGCTCATCATATGCCAGGTGTGCTGGGTGGGAGGGCAGCTTGGGGGACCGCTCCCCCCCTGAGGGGGGGGGGGGGCGAGCAGCCCTCCGGCCCTTTCCCTTTGCAGTCCTTCCTTCACCATCACCGTATATCACCACCATACCACTGACCACGTACCAGTACTAGTATTGTTACCTTCCAAATGCACCGCTTCGTGTTTGTTATAGTGAAGGGTCAGGCAGCGACGTTGGTGTGCACGTGCACGTTGTGGCCCAGTGCGAGGGGGTGCTATTGGCGCTGATAGTGGGGAATATCGCAACGCCGGGTCTAAGGTGATTCTCCATTTTATATTAAATTAGGCGGATTGGTGCATGCGCATGGCGTGGTGTTTATCCTGCCCACCGACTAATTTAATATCCTTTGGCCTGTACTAATCATGGCGACGATGCAATGATGGCTTGTACGCTCGCCAATGATGGCAATGTCGTGCTAAGACGGAGGGAGCAGCCACCAAGTGGAGAGCAGCTGTGGACATTGGGGGAGGGGAAGTGTGTACTAGGGAGGTAGGTTTCCTTTCATTATTTTTTTAATACAGACCACAGAAGTGGGATTTATTTACGGGTGCTGATATGGATCATGGCTGGATGGCGGAGGGAAGGCTACAAAGTATCGCCAGGGAGGAACTGAGCAGGGCCATCGCAGGGCGCGCATGTGCCAATGCCTCCGATTATGTTTGATGTGTCTGCAATCCCAAAGACTGGGGGTGCCGAGAGGTTCAAGTGGGGGGTTGAGTACAAGTAGATAAGATATTATTTCCGAAATATTTGCAGGTTTTTCGGAGGGAGTTAGTAGCCCTTTTATAACAATAATTGCCTTAACGACAAAGACCGAATTAGCAGTAATGACAAAAAACAACTCCTTCGCTCATCACAGCAAAAACGGAGACGTATTATGCCCCAACGTAATGGTGATATTCTATGTAGGTAAGTATGTATCTGTAGACTGTGTAGTTGCACTACCAGCTCCCGGTCGTGTAGGTACATACATACATGTAGTAGCCTAGCTACAGACCTTGCCACATCCCAGTTGTTACAGCCAGGATGTATCTTTGCCAGGCTCATAATAATGTGTGGTTGCCCCCAATTGACACTACTGGTGCGTGTAGTATAAAATCGCTGTACAATATACATATACGTCCATGTGTACGTGCAATTACGAAAGTTTTCAGCAAAACCCAGTTGCCTAAGCCACCGTGCTTCCCCCCGCAGTATCAAAAAAAGTCGGAATTTACAGCTGTTTTCAGAATAGAGATACCCCGCTAAGGTATCTTTAAACCTTTGGCAGGATTCACATATCAGGCCCCATCAACACCGGTGCAGCGCAAAACGATCAAAGGGTCAAGTCCTAGGTAAACCTAGGGGGATGAACTTCCACCCTGGCTCCAACCCATGACCGCTCAGTGTTGGGAAAGCAGTCGGAGTGTTACACCCACTCAACCACTACTGGCCAGATGCTAAGATTCCCGACAACTGACACTTAACCATGCCCCAAAAACAAACTTTAGCAAAGAGAGGGGCGTGATCACTACGGGCCAATACGCTAGTTATGTGTATGTAGCGATTTCACCCGTTTTTTCATACTATCCAGAGAGGTAATTGCCTAAAGATTCGCGCAGAGTGTTACGATGCGCGGCTAGGCCTAATATTATGCAAACAGCTGTAATACACCAAGAGATGCATTTTTCTCGGAAATTCAAATGATACATACCCTACATGTGGACTAAAGAATAGGGGGAAAAAATAAGAGTATCTCTGGGTTCAACAATTAGTATAGGGGTAAACTAAGTTCAAGCATCCTGATTTCTCCTCCCAGCTTAGAAGGGGAGCAACATCTTTGAGTCGATTCTCCCAAAATGTTGGCCTTCATTCCCTAGGTGAATTGTCTGGGGGCGATGGAAACCCCAAGCGCGCATCGCCGACACCCTTTGCTTAATTCAGCACCTCCGCAATAACGTTCCATATGTCGAGAGGGAAAAGAAGCCAGGGGAAGCGAAAATAATCTAACCGCCATGTGGCCCTCGTTAGAACCTGGCGCTTCCCTTCATCAACAGATATCAGGAGTGTCCGTAATTCGAGCTTAAGTGCTACCTTTAACAGAATCTGTTAGCCCGGAATCCCTCTATCTGTGACTTGGTCTTAGAAGTACTCACTTAGTCTTAGCAGTGTGGCTCAATGCGAATTTCCGACTCGAGATGCACGCCTTTTGCAAGGCCCTCTGTGAAGGAGTATAGCCAAACTTGGGCATCCTGGACTCTGATTCCATATTTTTATCAGCTCATGGGGCTTAGATCTGAGTATTAAAAAAATTACCTCATTCACCGTAGGAGGAGCTAATCTAAAATCCTGACCTGCTTTGTGGGGCTTGATAAGCCGGCTGGCACCAGCGGGCCTCTATGGTTCCGAACTCGCCGGAATGAAGTGATCGGAGTTGATGTATAGAGCTGGAGGGTGATGGACGAGGAGCAGACAGTTGAGGTGAGAATGGAGAGAGCGTTAATGGAATGGGTATTGATGGGCTGGGATCACACTCACGTAGGAGGTAGATTCACGAAAGGCGGATGGATGAGCAGTGGGGATGAGTACACGTAGTGATGAATATCAGGAGGAAAAGGAGGTGAGGTGGGATGAATGCATCTAAGAGAGATGCATGTAGATACATGTAGTTGTTGTTTGTGTGAGCTATATTCAGCAAGAGGAAAAGGCAGAGATCAAAGACAGCAAAGCAAACATTGTCAAAGATAACAATTGTCATGGGGATGACGGATTATGTGTTCTTCCGCCATATGTGTAGGACACATTTCCACTGCCGATGCCCGCTAGCTTGTAATTGTATTCCCCTCTCTCTCTCTCTCTCTCTCTGGGTAGTGTTTGTAGCAGGGGATGCGGCTGTATCATTTAAATACATACATTCTCTGCTGATGCAATTCTACCAGTGGAAAACCTGAACACCTAAGTTACATATGTATGTAGTCGGTGATGGTAACAATATATTAGAAGGCGTTGAATAGTGCTACATGTATATACATACTAATATTGGTACATGTAGTATCGGGTGAGAGGTTTAGATTCCCTGTACTCTGGTGTCAAGGGTAAAAATCATCCGCTGCGATAAGCCACACCTGGCGTATCGCCAGACCCGACAGCTTGGGAGCGACATTTCTCATACGGTTAGGGTTGAGTTGGATGACTAATACATTAGTCAACTCACGATCGCTTAAATCCCCCCTCCCAACGTCACAGCATACAACGACGTCCATCTCCGTCCAGATCATCTCCCACCACCCATCATGGTAAATCATACACCCTCTTACATCTCCATAACTAACACCCCCCGCCTTTTCCTCCTTTTACCTGCAGTCACTTCTCAAAAACCCTCCAGTCCGGGCTAGCGAGCTCCCCGAGCGATGCAGAACCTACCTCGAAGAAACTCCTTACTCGGAATGGAATTTTACTGATTTCTGGGACGGCGATGAACACCTTCTCTCAGGGTGTGGGGATATCTGGCTGCGAGCTTTACAGAAAATTATTGACACCACAGATGACAAGAATAAGTCTCTTGCTGCTGGTTTGATGAAGGTCAAGTACAAGAACGTATGTATGCATCACGTTAACTTTGATTCACAATAGCACAACCACATCGCCGCTAGGGCACAGATGGCCTTCACGGTCGGTCAGTCTGGAGTTAAGCCTACCCGGCATCCATAAGCATACGTCCCTGCTAGGGCACAGATGGCCTTCACGGTCGGTCGGTCTGGAGTTAAGCCTACCCGGCATCCTTGCGTATATTCCGCTTGGGCACAGATGGCCTTCACGGTCGGTCGGTCTGGAGTTAAGCCTACGCGGCATCCATAAGCATACGTCCCTGCTAGGGCACAGATGGCCTTCACGGTCGGTCGGTCTGGGGTTAAGCCTACCCGGCATCCTTCCGTGCATGATCCCGCTGGGGCGTAGAGGGCCTTCCCCAGCGGGATTGGTGGTTGTGTTCACTGATTTTTCTCTAGCGCGAACACCTACCGGAATCGTCTCGGGACAAGGGGACCAAGTCCAAAGGGAGTAGCAAAAAACGCAAAAAGGGCCCGAAGGTTCGTTATTCCGTCCCCCGAGATTATCGACTACTAACATCCGTTGATCAATCCAGCCCCCAGTGTACGAAAGCTCACAAGAAATAACACCCGTTGCGGATCCGTCGAATCGCTACCCAAAGCGTCGTAAATCCCGTGAGCAGCCCCCAACGTACGAAAGCTCGCAAGAAGCAACACCCGTCGCGGATACCCTGAATCCATACTCGAAGCGTCGCAAATCCCGTGAGCAGCAACGCCGAGAATTATCGGTAGACCAGAAATGGGTTCTTCCGAGTGGCCGATTTGTGGAGGATGTTCTTTTAGAGTGGGCGCAGTCGCAGGTAGATAAGGCTAGACAGTTGAAACAGGTGCCAAAAGAGATGTATGCACATTCGCTCATACTAGATGTGGATGATCCGGATATACAGAAGCTCTTTGGGGAGGACTGGGACTCTATCGTTTCGCTGCTATTACCGCTTCCAGAGGCTGATGATTCTCTAACGTCGTTCATGCACGAATTTGTTGATGTAGGTTGACATGCACGTGCTAGCCGCTTGACTCAATGCTAACAATGTAGGTCAAAACCGCTGCCGACCTCCGCGACCGTCTCGAAAGCACTTTATACAAACCTCCTGGCGAGCCTTACTCCCGCGAGAAACATGGCGACCAAGCCTGGGTTCATTCAGTCCTCACTTCCTTGTATGTGTGCCAGCCCTGTATTACTACTACCACTGACCTCAAGTCAGACTCGTCCTTTACGAGCTTGACCATATGTCATGCAAGGGGAACCTCGAGGCCTGGTTCCAAATCAACATCTGGGGCCCAATCTTCGACCGCTGTTTCCAATATATTCCTAAAATGTCTATTGCACGGTACTTCCCACCCCCCACCAGTTTATATCGCACTGACCCGCTCCTCCCAGCTCCGAATCTCAATCTCCCAGCAACTGCCGTCGAAAGAACTCAAACAAGCCCAGCACACAGGACCCAGCTAATTCCAACCTGGCTGACCCAACTAACCTCGCTACGAAGGACACAACAAACTCAGACCGAAGGAGCCTAACTTCTGAGCGTAAAGTCACAGCCAATAGATACGACGGCCTCATCACCCATAATTCAATCGAATACGGCGCCGTAGAAGACAGTAGAAAGTTCCAAGAGGAGACCGCAAAAAAGTGGATTTCGGACTCGTTGAAGCTTGCAAAAGTACTGCATGATCAGATGAGATGTTTGGAGGACAAGGTTAAGCACGACAGAGAGGCTCTGGGAAAATTTCAGTGCGTGGGGTTTGTGACGGCAGGTAAGTCAATACCCACGCGGGATTAGGAGGGGGCAGAGTTTAAGTATTGTCGCAGGGTTACACTGCCGGGGCCTGTATCTACAGTATGGGAAGGGTCATGTGAGTCTTTTACGACGAAGTAAGAAGTGTGAGGTCCCGGTGAATGTTTCACCAATGGCTGATCTTATTGCTGTGCTTGTTGTGGTTTGGCAGATAAGAGTATGCTA
This sequence comes from Morchella sp. 2018-W16, assembly GCA_024713755.1. NCBI lineage: Eukaryota > Fungi > Ascomycota > Pezizomycetes > Pezizales > Morchellaceae > Morchella > Morchella sp. 2018-W16. The sequence goes on along the minus strand of JAMGYY010000025.1, from coordinate 46,633 downwards.
TTACCGTCCCTATTGTATCATGTTGGGTTCTGTCCCAAGTACTGATCTTCATCTTGGCAGGAAACTGTACGGAGGTCTGTTCATAACCTGGACGAGTTCTTAGAAAGTCACACGGAAATGCTATTTCAGGCGGCAGTAAAGCAGCCGCCCCCTATACCGGCTATACTACCGGCTTGTTTTGATACAGATGCGGAGCTTTGAGGGCCTTTCCTTGTCAATTTATACCACATTTCTGGGCTATCTTTTTGGGCGTTGGGATGTACTTTTTTTTGGCGTATGGCTATTTTGTTTATAATTCAAAGCTTCAACTCTGTTGGTATTAATCAAGCGTTTGCGTCCCATCTGCGATAAAGCCCTTCCACAAAACAATATGCCTTCCCTTCAATGTAGAGAGAGGCTCTTTATCACTCTATATTCATGTGGGAAACCCACCTGAACGTTAACAGTAGCTGCTCCGGCCTGGTGATCGGCGGCGGGCGACGGGCCAATTTTTGCCAAGGGTTGACTGCGAGATTTGACAAAGTAATCATTGGCATTCCTTGGCATTCCTTGGCAAGTTGAGCCCGCAATTCTTCAATACCAACCCTGATGCTGCTGCTTTAGCAAAAAATATCATTTTTTGAAAAAAACTACCAGACTCCCTGGTACATCAAGCATGAACTCTCGGTAAGAATTACGGACAACTACAGATAACTGGCAACCCAACTCCGTTAGCAAAAGTAGATGGTTAATTCAATTAGATCATTATTATGCACGTAGCTGTCTATCTCCTTTAGGGGTGTTGGGATTGATGGGAGTTGGTTGTGATGCTGGTGATCCGATGTGTGCGGCTGCGACTTTGAGCTTAAAGATCATACGTATAGCATAGCCTGATCGCATGAATCAACCACTTACCTCTCTATCGGTACACATAGGTCTGTCGAACAGAGGCTTCAGGCCACTGAGCTTACGTTGTCTAGGGTCAGTATTCTCGAGTGAGAGTCTGTGATACTTGTATGGCTCGAGCTATACACTATGGGTGCCTACCTACGCGCGGCATCACATCACATAATTGTGGGATAGCAGCACCGTGCACGAGGGTGGCGAGTGACACTCTGTGATGCACGGAATACGGGTGATACCTGGTGACTGCACATTCTATCCGCAACCAGTTATTTCTCCCCCGTTTAACTCATTACTCGTATGCAACCTTATATAGAGTTATGACGAGACACCGTTTTATCCCAGAACGCCCTTCCACCGCCAACTCAATAAATAAAGGGAATAAAATAAAAAGAAAAGAAAAGAAATACGCCTTGTCTCTTCCTCAACACTGGCCGACCTGGCGCGCTCACTGTCTCGAGCCTCATCATTCACCAGGCAGGCACCTCTTGACGATTTCTTATCTCAAATTCTGCCCAAATTCCTTTTCCGTTCCTACGTCCATACATCTATCGTCAATGCCCCCCTTTCTTGATCCGGAAGGATCCTGTAGCGTTTAGGGTCTTTCCTAGTGCTAGATCTTGCACCTTGTAAACAGTGTATCTAGTTTTGTCGACGATAAGAGACGAGCTGTTTTGGCCTAGAGCTAGTCATGATTTGTGCTGCCTCAAGCTGAGTACTTGTGATTTCACCAATTGGTGCGTCTGTCTCGGAAATGCCCGCGGAGCCTCCCCATGCTCGTTGAAAGAGGTCATTTCAATTAATGTCTAACAGCTGCGTAGGGGGTAAACTGGCGACTCAAGGCGGTCGCACAGTTTCCCGGGGTCCGTAGGAATGTTTCATGTGACTATTATTATATCAGGTATTCGTGGGGGTTAGGTAGAGAGTAGTTAGTATGAGTATACTTGATGATGCCATTTAAGAAGTCGAGTGATATTTCATGATCATATTGAAAAGTGAGTGATTGTTCATGATCAGACTGAAAGATAAGTGATTATTTATGATTGGAAGATATGTATATGACAAGGATTAGTTAATAGTGATAAGTCGAGCAAATTGAGTATATCACTGAATATAAATTTTGATATTTTCTCTTGTTGAACACAGCCGAACATGTTTTTCAGGCTAGTTGCCATTCCAGCCAAACCACATGTATGTACCTCTACGATGTGTAACCATACTATCCTGCTGTCTGGCTAGTTAGAGGTACATACGCGAATATCTTACCCCGACTTTCACTGAAAAAGCAAACCCTCGAACCTTAAGAATAATGTGTTATCTCCCTCGCATTCGCCGATGACAAGTAGAACGGCCAAGTGAATTACAAAAAATAAGCCACATGGTATTTTACAAGGGTCGGGGGCGCGGCCTAGAGCTGAATTGAGACTAGAAGAGGGCGTAAATGTGAGGTTGAGGTTTAGGAAAGTGAATGCTTCTGAAGGAAGCAGCAAAGGTATACAAAAAAAAGAGAGAGGTTAGGTAAAACAAAGGAAAACCATGATGCTTTACGTAGGAAATAGCCGGAAGACTGGTAATCACTTCTCAAGTTTAGTTTACGATGGCCGGGTCAAAAATTCAACACTAGAGATCTAGATTCCGTCAAACATAAGATACCTGATTGGTATAACTATCAACATCATACATTATACAATGCAGTGGCATTCCCAATTGACTACTAGGTTTGCTTGTTTGGAACCGAATTGGTTACATTCATTGGTTGGGTAAAAAATAATTATTTTATTGAACTCATTCCGTGGATGGATTGCGAGTGATCCATAAATTCTTAAGTCAACAGAACAGGCACTAAGGTTGAAATAATATTGTACCACAATGTCCCAAACTTGCCGCGGGCGCGCCCGTTCGATAAAAAAATGCTTCGAGGCATCTATCTTTGGTCATGTTGTAGTTAACTGGCGAATAATTCAACGAGCATCCCCGCTGCACTTGACCCGATCGCGACAAAAAGCTAATTTATAAAAGATACATCACTCCTCTCCGGAGCATCAGAAACCCTAGCCCCCGCCCCCCCAATTCATTGTAGACAAAGATTATCAGCCTTTGTAAGTTATAAACTGCGGTTGTTTTACCTTGTCATGGTACTTCAATTAGAGGGGGGTTTCCCTAACCATTGTTAAGGTTTGCCTTCCCTATGCCAAGTGGCCAGGAACCAAGGTAGCCAAATGGCCCCGTTTAGAAAATCTTGCGTTGTATATGGAGCCATTCATGTTAGATGGTCTGATACTTTATATACCTGTAATACTGAGAGGTGTTCCCCGCCTGCCCACATAGTCATTTCCCGGGTGTTCGTGGATTGTCAGTTTCTGAGCCACAACCGGGGCTACATGTATCCTAGAGCTGTCTGGCATTAAGGTTGCTGGTATATTGTATAATTTTTATCTTTCGTTATTGATGCTTTGGATAGTTTGAATATGAACCGTTTGCCATCGCAATATGAGGTATATATATACATGTATCATTGTGGGATACGTCTAAAAATGCGATAGGAACTTAATTATGATCATATACTTGACTATATTAATACAAAGACTCAAGACTATATATAAATCCGTCAAACTCTCTCCATACTCTCTAAGACACATCTCGCCTCCCCCCCCTTCGTCCTCGCCGGGATTCTCCGGCTCCGGCCCCGCCTCAATGATATATTTCACATCTTTGTTTCATCTCACTATGTACCGACCTACCACACCTTCCACTTATTCTCTAACACTCCCTTCTCCGCCCTACTCTAAAACTACCTAGGCATCACCGCCGCCATAGCCTAAGGGCTCGATGCGAGTATGAAATAAACAAAAAAAAAAAAAAAAAAACCTAGGCATCACCTTCAGGTATTGTACGCCGGCGTGCACCTACTCACCCTCGCACCACACCTCCAGCCCCAATGTCCCTCCATCCTTCGCCGATCCTCGTAGTTCTCTGCTTCCACCACCTTTCACCGCTACAACAGCATCGGCGGCATTATGATACCCAACCACCAAATACACGCTCCCAGGATTGCGTCCTACAGGGGCCCCTTACCTCTATCGGCCCATAACTTTACAAACCAGCTGTTGCTGCTACACATGGAGTAAGTATAAGGTTCCGTCACAGATATAAGTAAAAACCATCGGTCTAGGTGCGGTAGTAGCGGCGTCTTTGCGGGGCGTGTGTATAGCGTATGACTACTTGAGGAGGAGACAAAGGTGCTGCATTTCCTTGATGAGGTGGTCAAGGGTTCGGGAGAGGCACAGTTACAATGCTTATATGTGCAACATATATATATATGGTCATATTAGTAGCGATAAATGGCAGGTAGGGCCGACCTGTGTTGTCCGCCAGGACGGATCATCCTTGTGTGCTAGCCTCGAGAACTTGCAGATATAGCTCTTGGTTATAATACGGGACTGATATGACCGAATTGGAGAAGATCATGAAGAGAATATACCTTTCATTTGAAGGACATAGTACTGCGCTTTGACTACAGACATCCACAGAGGCCAACGAGGACACGCTCAAACCTACACTAGAGAAACCCACTCCTCCTACCCCTCCAACGATGCCACACTGCCCTCCCTCTATAAGCCGTAGTATCCCAAGTCCGGTCAAGCGTCAGGGCGCTGCTAGCTACACGCTCATACTCTGCGCGCCTTCTTACAGAATACGGACTACCAGTCAGGGACCCAGAAAGTCATTGTTTCAAGCCAGCCCGCATCCTCCGGTCTAGTACCTACATGCCGTCCCAGCTCCAATTTCCACCGCCACGGGTCTGTCGTGTAGGCAACCGAGACCATCACCCGGCCCGGCCCCGCCTCCTCCCACACAAAGAAGCACAGCCGCGGCTTCCAGCCACCCCGATTCGTCTCAGCACTGTCCCAGTTAATGTGGATCCTGTGGGGCCCGTGCGCCTCGCCGACGCTTATCCGGCGTAGGTGCTGGCCGGCGGGGTTGAGCGTGGGGACATGGAGGGTGAACCGGTTTATCCAGCCACTAGATTCCAAGGAGCTCCAGCCGACCATGTCACGGCACGGATCGAGAGCCCTGCCGACATAGAGAATGCTGGTTGAAAGGGTTGCCTGCCCCGCATTGTCAATAGTCATCCTCGTGAGAATCGGGCTATGGGGGGGGGGGGGGGGGCTGTTACACGCAGGATCATACGTGGTGCAATATATAGAGAACGCAACTTATCGTGCCTCTCACGAAGCTCTGCACGCAGCTCGCCTATCTCCGCCAGTATTTGGCCGAGTGTATTCTGTACTTCGTTTTGCGATGTGGCGCCACCGCGCGGGGCGATATTCGGGGTGGATGAGGTTCCTTCCATTCTGAGACTCCCGTCGGGGTGCTGGGCGATGAGAGCGGGGTTTTGTTGTTGGGCCGATGTATGTATGTACTATGATCCCTCAAAAAAGCAAATAATTTAGGGGTGGCAGTGCAGTACGCCATGTCTCGTGGGCTCAACTTTGAGAAGTTGAACTCACAGGTACTAACTACGGCTACCAATACTATGCATATATGCTGCAATTCAAAGCAACGTAACGTTCGCAGAGATGCGCCTTACAGAATGAACACATAGAGCGGGGTTTGGTGGCCCTTTTTCCGGAGTTCATTGAATTGCCTGAAGTTGGAAGATCAGCTCCCAGCTGTCTATCAGTGTGCTCCGCTTTCATGTCCTTTCTTCTCTTTCCTATGGTCTCCTGGAAGGAATAGGGTAGGTGAAAGTGGTTTTGTGTTTCGTTCTAGGCCTGGGGATGGGCCAAAACCCTTCACTCCATGGCCATGTGTATAATACACGGCCTAAGGTTGTGTGTGGCAGAAGCGTGAACTGTAAAGATCAGTAAAGCCGTTCGTAAAATCATTCAAAAATTACCGGTATATTCCTTTACTTTTCTCCACTAGAATATTGACATTTCCCACGCAAGTCCGCCGCCCGGAAAACCACCCTCCCGACGACTTTACTGAATATTCTAGATACACATTTCCACAGCGTGTAACAAATCAAGACTCCACTTGCTAATCTGCTCTCCGTCCCTAATACAAGCAAGTTTCTAGCCGGCTAATCCCTGGCTCCCACAACTGCCAAATATCGTACTAGCTAGAGAATGAGCTTTAATTAATCCCAATTATTGTAGGCTAAGATGCTAGACGCCGTGTATAAAGAGGGGGGTGACTGAAGAAGACGTGCCCGGAGAACTACAGAAAACATGCAGCCAGGAACATTGATCGGGAGGTGCGATAGCCCCCTGTCGGTGTGGGGTAACTGGTGAGATGCCGGCGCTGAAACGCGGGCCGGGCTACGATCGGGTATGTAGCTAGTTACTTCTATTGAATATACCACCATGCCGTACTCACCGAGACGGTCATCATATATAGATCATGAGTAAAGAGAGTATAAAGAATTCATTTAAATTACATTTATTTGGGTGCCTGCATCTATCAAGCGTCCATACCATATCGCAGGTTTGCAGGTTGTCCATGGCCACACCGGGCTGGAGCGAGTCAGGGTTAGGGTTCACGACTCTCGACCGATCAAAGGCTCAAGATTGATTGATTGATACTTCATACATGCATGCAGCCTGTAGGCTATGGCAACCGCCACTCCCCTAAGCCAACTGCTCATAGAGTGGCGAAAATTTTCCTCCCCGGCAATCACTCAAACGCAAAGAAAAAGAAAAGGAAAGGAAAAACACTCGTCTCTTCCTCAACACTAGCCGGCTCTAACGGGGCAGGTGCGGTCTTCGGAACAGAGGCAAGGGCACGGGCGGGGTCGGGATTCGGGAACGGGAGCAAGGACAAGAGCGGGGCACGAACGGGACAGGCTCAACTCAGGATACACCGGAGTCGGTACGGGGACTGAAGGGAACAGAAGACTAAGGTATGTATTGCTAACAAGGAGAAGACGTTGCCTAGAGAGGCGAAGACATAGGAGAAACGGAGCTCTATATATACAATTATTCCTTCCCTAGCTGACTCAGACCATAGAAACTCATAGAACTCCTTTCTCGGCCGAGCCACCCATACTATCCCCAATACCGGTGACTCCATCCTGTGCTATCCCAGTTGTCCCTAGTGCTTACATTCTACCATCCGAGCTCCTTCCTATTCCGTTACCCTGATTCCGACATCGACCGATCTCAACCAACAACCCTGTTCTGGAGACGCCTTGGCGGCAGACGGGATGGTGGGGGCGGAGCCGTGATACCGGCGTAGTGCGCTCACTATCTCGAGCCTTATCATTCACTGCGCAAGCCCCTGAAAGAATATCACGGTGCTAAGCGAGGGCAGGGACTAAACGAGCCAAGGTGAACCACCAAGGCGGGGCTGGGACAAGGGGGTGTGTGGAGACGAGACGAGCGGTGGGGTTGTTGGGGGAACTGAGGGGTGGGTTCGAGGTAAAGGTGCGAAGAGGTGGTTCTGTCTACGGGGGCAGCACAACCGACGGGACTATGGCTAAGAGAGAGAGAATATTTTCTAGACGAGAGAAGACTAAAGACGCCTAAGATGACAGGAAGGTTGCGTGAAGAAGAAAAGGAGAAGAAGAGAAGTCCTACAAGCGAGGGGACGAGCCCCATATATATAGCCCTGAAAAACCCTTTGCTGACTCATCCATAGAAACCCGTAGAACCCAAAGGAAATCCATCATTACCAATACCTGCATGCCGTTGACTCATAGAACCCTGCAACCGAGCCCCATAGAACATAAGAGAAACCCTGACTAATTCTTCTTCCCGCAACCGTGCTCGATATCGTATCACGCCGTAATAGATATTAGGTCCCCCTCTGAAGCCTAAGTCCTCTTAGGCTTACGTGGGTAGAGTTCATGGAAGTCTTTAACTAACTCGGGGGAGTTGTCTAAGTCGTCATAAGGTTGCCAAGAAGGTTCGTCATAGCCGGTGTACTTTACGAGGTATTCCAATCGTCCGTGTCGTTTCCGAGAATCTAGAATTGCTTCAACCTCCCACTCCTGCTCTCCTTCAATCTCGACTGGTGGTGGTGGAGGTTGTAGCTGTCCAGGGACGGGTCATTGGCGTGGTGAGAGAAGCGATACATGGAAGACTGGGTGAACTTTCATCGACGGGGGTAGTGTGAGTTCAGGCATAGGGGCTCTGTACGGGATATTACGGGCCAATTTGTTTCCAGTCTAACTTCTTCGATGGTCTTTTGGTTAATAGGTTTCGGGTGGACAGCCAGACCTTATCTCCAATGGCATAGCGGGGGGCCGGGGTTCTGTTGGCATTTGCTGACTCTTCCATGATCCGTTGAGCTCTGAACATCTCGGCTCGGAGGAAGTCAAACACTTCTGACATGTCTCTTACCATGGTGTTGGCCTGATCTTCGTTGGTAGTCGTGCCATGTCGTAGGGGGCCAAAGGTCATTCGGGGGTGTCTGCCATAGTTGGCTTCGAAGGGGGAGAGCTTGGTGGATTCTGATACATGGTTGTTAGTTGCGAATTCAGCCATTGGTAGGTAGGTAGCCCAATTGTCCTGTTGATAGCCGACGTAGCTGCGGAGGTACTGTTCCATGATGGCGTTGATTCTCTCTGTCTGGCCATCAGTCTGGGGGTGGAAGGCGGTGGAGAAGCGGGGGGAGATTTCTAGTCTGTCATGAAGGATTTCCAAAAGTCTGAAGTGAATTGGGTACCCCGGTCTGATACAATCTTTTCTGGGAGGCCATGGAGTTTCCATACGTTCTCCAGATACATTCTAGCGACGTCTCTGGCTCCTGATTCTTCAGTGCATGGGATGAAGTGTCTCATTTTTGTAAGGCGGTCAACGCAGCGAGGATCGCGTTGTAGTTGTTGCTGAGGAAGGCGGTCACACAGTCCATTGATACGTCTGACCATGGTAGTTTGGGTACTGAAAGAGGGCGGAGGACTCCCTGAGGTGCGTTGCGGTTTGCTTTGCTTCTTCGGCAGGTGTGACAATTCATAACGTAGCGGTCGGTATACTTCCGCATGTTTGGCCAATAGTATTCACGGCTGAGGAGTTCAAGTGTTTTAGCTCTTCCTGGATGCCCTGCTGATGGTTTATCATGGTATTCTTGTAGGAGTTTAATTTGTAGCTCCTCGTGTTCTGGTGCGAAGAGTCTTGGCGGTACAGGAGAAGCCGTCCTCGTTTTGGCGCAAGACTAATCTAAATTTGTTTTGATTGTTTGGTGCCGTCCTTTAGCATGGTGAGAACTTTGTTTGGGAAACTGTCTTTTGGTAAGCAATTGAAAATAACTCCTGAATGGTGGGCGTTCCTTCAGCGGATTCATTTATCAAAGAACCCATGAACAAACTTAGCTTAGAATCCAAATTTTCTTTCTTCAACACTGTCTGGTACTGGTACGCCAGGCGTTCATCCCCCTCCTTGGGTAGATCTCCCGATCTCCTAGTCAAAGCATCTGGTTTTCCCCCTTGTTTTCCAGGTCTGAATTGTATAATGAAATTGAAGCGGGATAAAAACTCTGACCAACGTGTCTGCCGTCGGTTCAGCAACTTTGTCGACATGAAGTACTCAAGGTTCCTGTGATCTGTCAGGACCTTGATGGGGTAAGAGGCTGTTTCCAAGAAATATCTCCATTCCTCAAACCCTCGGATGATTGCTAGTAGTTCTTTATCGTATATTTCATAGTTGCATTCTGCCGGCGTATGTTTCTTTGAGAAGAAAGCCACTGGGTGGAGTATCCCTTCATCATCTCTTTGGGACATAATGGCGGCTGAGACATAATCCGAAGCATCCGTTTCCACTATGATTTCGCGTTCGGGGTCGAAGTGTCTGAGTATGGGTGCCGTGGTAAATGCTATTTTTAAGTCTTCGAACGCCTTCCGAGTTTTCTCGGTCCATTCAAACTTTACCCCCGTCTTAGTCAGAGCCGTTAGCGGAAACAACTCTGAGTATGCGTAGATGAATCTTCGATAGAAATTGGCGAAGCCTAGGAACTCCTGTACATCTTTCAGACAGGTTGGTGTTTCCCAATCCCTAATAGTGGCGACCTTCTTCTCGTCCATCTTGATTCCTTCCGGGGTGAGTCCGAATCCTAGGTACATTGTTTCTTCGACGTGCCATTCACATTTCTCGGGTTTCAAGTGTACTTCGTGCTGATCCAGAATTCGGAGGATCTTGTCGACGTGGGCTTTGTGTTCTTCCAGTGTAGCGGAGTAGATGAGTATATCATCCAAGTATGCCGTTGCGAAGTGGTCGAGGTGTGGGCGTAGCATATCGTTGACCCAGTGTTGGAAGGCTGCTGGCGCATTGGTGAGGCCGAATGGCATGACTGTGTATTCGAAATGGCCATACCTGGTTCTGAATGCTGTTTTCCATTCGTCCCCTTCTTTGATTCTCAATTGATGGTAGCCGTTGCGTAGATCTAGCTTGGTAAAGTACTTGGCGGCAGAAATACCCATAAACGTTTCCGGAGTTAGTGGCAATGGGTGGCGGTTCTTGACCGTTACTGCATTCAACTTTCTATAGTCGACGCAGAGTCGGAGAGAACCATCCGCTGTCATGAATACATTCGGTACCTGGCAGATCACGGGTCTCCTGACAAACACGAAGGCATTTGGAGGGTCAGCACGCTGACAGGGACAATGGCAGGCTTGTTAGGCGATCTCCCCTAGAGATCGGGGATCAGTATGTCAATCGGTGCGGTGGTTCGGTGCGGGGTTTTCCTTTGTTCGGCGTTAATGCTTACATTTCCTTAACCTGTACATCCCCCGACAGTACTCGCTTGTGGGTTCTTGTTCGGGGGACAACTCCGATGTATGTTCCTTTCGTGTCTCCTTGCTTCGCTTCTCTCTTCCCCTTTGAATCGGATGTGCGTCTAGGCTGGGTCGCCGGTACACTATGCTACCTTCCAGATAGACGTTGCTGAGGAATCATTGGGCCTTTGGTCTTCGGTTAGCCACTTGTGCCCCGAAGACCCCTGTATAGTTATTCTATCGCTGTCTTTCGTCTTCTTTCTTCCTTTTCCTTACACTGTATCATCCTCGGATTGGCCATTTGAGCTCCCGAGGATCGCTGTCACATGTATCTTTCTCTGTTTCCTTCTTTCACTTCTTTCGAGTGAAGGGAGTCGTGCGCCAAGTAGGGAGGACTATAAAGGGCCGCGGACACACCATGCTGTCTTCCTTTCCTCTCTACGCAACGTCTTCTCATCTGAACTCTAGTAAATACTTCAATTACATACTTTACACTCACTAGAGGTTCAGCTTCACACTGTTCGCTTAAGCCTGCCTCTCCCTCCTTCGGGAGGCAGGGCTAGGCACTTACATTCTATCATGAATCGCTTGCCTCTTCGCTGTCCTCCTCGCTGTTCTCCTCGCTGTTCCCTTCGCTGTTCCCTTCGCTGTCCCCTTCGCTGTCCCCTCTCCGCACCTCTCCCTCGGCAGTAGATACTCTACACGTCCCCTTGTAAGTCCAACACAACGTGCAGTCTAGCAAGAGATGATTAGGTCCACCTGATAGGTTGAGCATTCCCTATTCAGTATAAACGTAGACTGTAGCAAGAGACATCAGGGACTCGAGCCTGCTTGCCCTCACCTTCACCCCCACCCCCACCCCTACCCCAACACCACCTTCCCACCCCTTGACATTCGCCTTGGCGAATCGCCCCCCTTTTCTCCTTAGAGTTGCCTCCCCTGATACAATAGCACCAAAACGCATAAGCGTAGGTACATACACCTACGCTTCCACGAGATCCGCTTTCTTGACAAACAGTACTGGTGAGCCCGCTGGGGACGTGCTGTGTCGGATCTTCCCACTGGAGAGGTATTCCGCTAGGTAGTCCCTGAGTGCCTGTAGTTCTAATCGCGTCATTCCATACATGGGTCCGAAGGGTGCTGTCTTGCCTTCTTGGATGTCGATGGAAAGGTCGTACTCGGGTCGGCGAGGTGGAAGTTTGCGGCATCTGGTTCATTGAGGAGGTGGAGGAAGTTGTGGTGTTCGGCTGGTACGAGGGTACGGGGGTCCTTTGGCGATTGGGTCAGGAGGTCGTCGAGGGCTTTGAGGGTAGTTGAGTATAGTCGCATTCCCTTTCTTTGTTTGTTAAGTAGTCTGTGGAATCGTATGATGTGATGGCGGAGATGTTGGTGGTTGGTTTGGTGGGGGTTCAATAGAGATGCAGGCGGTGACTCGGTTATGGTTGAGGGAACAATATTTTATACAGTATGACGAGTTGAATTGTATTTCGTTATCGGCGGGGAGGATTGTTGTTGCGTGTCTGCGCATCCATGGGAGGCCCATGACTATTGGGTAGTGTCACAGCTGGGTGACAAAGAAGGGCGCTTCCTCCTTGTGTCCGTTGATGTCTAGGCTGAGGATGACTTTGTGGGTGACCTTTCCTGATTCAATAGGTCTACCGTCTATTACGTCTATGTGTCGGGGAAGAATGAGTGGAATTGTTTTGAGTTTATGGTGGCATACGAAATTTTTATCTATGAAAGCGTATCCTGAGGCGCCAGTATCAATGAGGGCATACGATGGGATGAAAGAGTCTTTATTTTGAGAAATTGAGCAAGTTACGACTAATTGATTCCCATCCATATCCTTCTCTGAAACCGAAAACCCAGAAACCGAAATCCTAGAAAAATCTTTTAACCGTCCCTGGAGTGAGCCACTCAGTCCAGGGAAAAATCTTTTAACGCCTCATCGCCGGAGGCTCCTTCTTCCTTTTCTTCATTCCTAATATCTGCCCTGGCTCCCCTCATCCTGGGGGCTGAGTTTCTCGGGGGCGGCGCCTGTGGGCAGTCTCTGATGAGGTGTCCTACACCTCCACAATAGTAGCATCTGTTCTCTACCCGGCGGGCCTCTCTTTCCTGAGGGTCCGGGCGGCCTCGACCAGTTGACAGGTCCATGGGGACTGTTCCTCCGGGCGCATGGGACGGGTGGGGGGCGGCTGGTGCGGCGGCTGGGGGTTCTGAACGGGGCGGTGTATCGAGTGCGGAGAGCAGGAGAGCAAGGCGGGCGGAGCTTGGTAGTGTGGCGGCGGATTAGGGGCTGTATAGCGGGGGCAGGACGTCTGGCGGGCGCGGAAGACGGGTAGCGAGGGCGGAAGCGGGCGTTGAGGATCTGTTGTTTGTTGTCCAACCTTTGAAGGATGGCAGCGAGTTCGAGGACCGTGGCGGGGGTGTCTTCGTGGACCATCAGCCTGGTCAGTTCTTCGCTTAGTCCCGCTAGGAGACTTTCCACGTTGGCAGCTTCCCCTAATCCGGCATCGGCGGCATAGCGTTGGAACTCGGCGAAATAGTCCGAGAACGATCGTCCATACTGGCGGATGTTTCTGAGTTTTGTGCGGGCCGTTCCCACCAAGTCCGGGTCCCCAAAGGCTGTGGTCAATATTTCGAAAAACCTTTCCATGGAGGGGAGGTTAACCCCTGTGTTGGTCAGGTATGGCATGAATTGGTCGGCAGCGGGGCCTTCCAGGCGAGAGATGGCGTAGGTGAGTTGGTTCTGTAGGGTGGGGTACCGGTCGGCATTGCCCAAGAGCTTGAGTTTCAGCATGTGTTGGAAGAGGGGAAGTTCCCTCCGGAGACCATTGAACTGCTTGGGGTCCGGGAGCTTCTCCGACTTCTCCATTCTTGCTTCTGGGTGTGTTGTTGCTAAGCCCTGGAGGAATCGGTTGGGGCGACGAAGGGGAGGTGCGGGCGGTGCTGGTTGTTCTTCTGCGGGTGGTGGGGGCCTGGTTGCAAGTGCTTCCTGGGCGGCTAGGGTTTCTTGTTGCGCTGTGGCGACCCGGCTTGGAGGGCGGTGACCTGGGCTTGGAGCTTTGTGTTGTTTGCTTCTTCCTTTTCCAAGTCTTGCCCTAGTTCGGTGATCCTTTGTTTCCATATCTCCGTTGCTTCATCTGCCTCCTGTTGGGTCAGTCTCAGTTCGTTTCGGAGTTCGCTAACTGCCTGATGGCTACGCATGACGACATTGTGGTTAAACAATGCGTCCTCAGATGCGCCTGGTGGTGCTCGGGGGTATGCTTGGGCAAAGCGACCCAAGTCTCTTTCGAGTCGGTCATAGTCGAGTTCTGTTGGGTCTGTCATGACTTGTTCTTGTGACATGTCGGCGGAGTTGTGGTTCGGGTTGGCGAGGCCAGGGACTAAACGAGCCAAGGTGAACCACCAAGGCGGGGCTGGGACAAGGGGGTGTGTGGAGACGAGACGAGCGGTGGGGTTGTTGGGGGAACTGAGGGGTGGGTTCGAGGTAAAGGTGCGAAGAGGTGGTTCTGTCTACGGGGGCAGCACAACCGACGGGACTATGGCTAAGAGAGAGAGAATATTTTCTAGACGAGAGAAGACTAAAGACGCCTAAGATGACAGGAAGGTTGCGTGAAGAAGAAAAGGAGAAGAAGAGAAGTCCTATAAGCGAGGCGAGCCCCATATATATAGCCCTGAAAAACCCTTTGCTGACTCATCCATAGAAACCCGTAGAACCCAAAGGAAATCCATCATTACCAATACCTGCATGCCGTTGACTCATAGAACCCTGCAACCGAGCCCCATAGAACATAAGAGAAACCCTGACTAATTCTTCTTCCCGCAACCGTGCTCGATATCGTATCACGCCGTGATAAAGAAAAGAAAACTAGCAACATGTAGCAATTTCAAATATGGCCCTCCCTTCCTTCCTGTATAGTTCTGTATCGTCTATAGCTCTCTGTTGGTGCCGGTGGATCCTGAAGTCGAATTCTGTGTCGTGAAATTTAAATCTGCCTGTCCGTGTTTCTGTCACGCCCAAATCTGTTTCTCCTGCAAACTTTCCTAGTACAGGGAGGATGAGGAACGCTGTTTTTTCGCTGTGTTTAAACCAGGCCCATTCTTTTAATGTGTATGTTTCCCCCGGGTTTTCTTTGTTTCACTTTTCCATGCTCTGCCTCATGTATTGCAGTCTGACGCTGTCTTGCGGGATGGCGGTGATGCCAATCTTTTCTTTTCTTGGAGCGTAACTCGGGTGAGAGTGGACCGATGTCCTACTTCTCTCTGGTGGCGGCAATGTAGTTTGTAGTCTTTGTCTGGCGGCAAGGAGGCGGGGGTGGATTTTTGGCGGGATTGGCGTAGGTGTTCGGGCTGGTGGTGGCAGTGGTGGTGGTGATGGTGGCGATGGTGGTGGTGGTGGTACAGGCATCGGTTCTGGTGTGTCTTCTGGGACCTCTTCCATTGTGCAATCGGATCCGTGTTCCGATTCGAGGTAGTTTTCTGTCTCTGTGTCGGAGGGGGGGTCTTCTGTTTCGCCTTCTGAATCAATTTGGTTTGTTTCTGTCTCTGCTTCGGCTTGTGGTCTGGTCTCAGTGGGTACCCTCAGAGGGGGATATTGCTGTAAGTTCTTTGCCAGGTCATGAACTTGCCGCGTCAATTCATTGTTTTTCCTCGCTAGGGAACTAGTATTCCATCGTAGTCTCGTAATCTGTTCCAACTGCTGGGTTTGCAAGTCGGCGTGGGTAGCCATGAGTTTCTGGATACTCATGGCTTTGTTTTCTCTCCAGTTGGTTGACATGTGTATCTT
Organism: Morchella sp. 2018-W16; assembly: GCA_024713755.1. Lineage (NCBI taxonomy): Eukaryota > Fungi > Ascomycota > Pezizomycetes > Pezizales > Morchellaceae > Morchella > Morchella sp. 2018-W16. The sequence continues at coordinate 31,250 of JAMGYY010000025.1, read as the reverse complement.
GTATTCGCTGTATCTCATGGTGAAGCCTAAGAGATATCTGGTTGGAGTTTTCTGATTGGAGGAAAACTCGAAAGCGGGGTATTTCCTGGTGTTGAGGGAAATACTTGTCGACTTTTGATTGGTCGGTTCGTCCTGCACGTTGGTTGTCTTGTGTCATGGATACATTCGGAACCTGGCAGATCATGGGTCTCCTGACAAACACGAAGGCATTTGGAGGGTCAGCACGCTGACAGGGACAATGGCAGACTTGTTAGGCGATCTCATTAGATATTGGGGATTAGTATGTCAATCGGTGCGGTGGTTTGATGCGGGGTTTTCCTTTGTTCAGCGTTAATGCTTTCATTTCCTTAACCTGTACATCCCCCGACAGTACTCGCTTACGGGTTCTTGTTCGGGGGACAACTCCGATGTATGTTCTTCCAATGTCTCCTTGCTTCGCTTTTCTTTTCCCCTTTGAGCTGGAAGTGCATCTAGGCTGGGCCACCGGTACACTATGCTACCTTCCAGATAGACGTTCATCAGCAAGATTTTACAAGTCTCAGGAGATTACAGGGGTCTCAGGAGACTCAGGAGACTCCAGTCACAAATGGTAAAGCTTGCTGATGTTGCTGAAGGATCATTGGGCCTTTGGTCTTCGGTTAGCCATTAGTGCCCTGAAGACCCCTGTATAGTTATTCTATCGCTGTCTTTTCTCTTCCTTCTTGCTTTTCTGTTACGGGGCGGGGCCGGAGAATAGGGGACAGGCATCGAGGACGGATCGGGGTTTGGGGACAGAGGGCCTGGTGTGTAAGCGAGGCAGACGGGTTCAGGACACGGTGGTACCAAGGGGCACAGCCGATAATGGGTTCGTGGACGATCAAGAGTAGAGCAACCAAGTTTATTTGATAGAGGCTAAATGTATAAGAAACCAGAGAGAAAACTGAGAACAGGAACCTTATAGGTAAGGTAGATAATAGAAAGTCACGCAAGGAAAGACATCAGCAAGCTTTACCATTTGTGACTGGAGTCTCCTGGGTCTCCTGACAGTCTCCTGAGTCTCCTGAGACCCCTGTAATCTCCTGAGACTTGTAAAATCTTGCTGATGGAAAGGAAAGAAGGAGAGAGAGAACAGAGGGAATCCCAGCCAATATATATAACCCTGAATCTTGCCGCTGACTAATCTGTGTCACGGAATCCCATAGAAACTCCAAGAAAGAAACCCAAAGTCCATCGTCGATCCTCCATAGTAAAACCCGATGCCTCTAACGCAAGCCACATGCCCGTCCTAACCTAAACTTCCTTCGTTCGTACTAGTAGTCAGTTCTTGATACACCGTGATATTTTCCTTACGCTGTAACATCCTCGGATTGGCCATTTGAGCTCCCGAGGATCGCTGTCACATCTATCTTTCTCTGTTTCCTTCTTTCACTTCTTTCGAGTGAAGGGAGTCGTGTGCTAAGTAGGGAGGACTATAAAGGGCCGCGGATACACTATGCTGTCTTCCTTTCCTCTCTACGCAACGTCTTCTCACCTGAACTCTAGTAAATACTTCAATACACGCGTTACACTCACTAGAGTTCTTCTTTCCTTTCCTTGACCACCTAAGCCCTGCCTCTTCTTCCTCTGAGAGGTAGGGCTAGGCCCTTACATTCTATCGTGAATCGCTGCCTCCTCGTTGCCTTGTCCCTCGTTGCTCCCTCGCCTTCGGGCCCATGGCCTAAGCGCCATTGCCGCTCTGTCTCCTTCCCTCCCCTCGGTCAGTAGATACTCACACGTCTCATTGTAAGTCCAATATAAACGTGCAGTCTAGCAAGAGACGATTACGTCCACCTGATAGGTTGAGCATTCCCTATTCAGTATAAACGTAGACTGTAGCAAGAGACATCAGAGACTAGAGCCTACTGGCCCTCACCCCCTAACCTCCCCCTTCTTTCCTCTCTGACATTCGCCATAGCGAATCGCCACCCCTCCTTAGTGGATGGTCCCCTGGATACAGTAGCACACACGCATGAGCTAGGTACATACACCTTCGCTTCCCCAAGCTCCCCAAGCTCCCACGAGATCTTGTGGAGAGCTTCAAAGGCTCAAGAGTTCAGAAAACCCAACGACAGTACATATTAGATTAGAAGGTAGATCCAGCTCAAAAGTTGGTGATTAAGAGTGCAATCTCTCTGTTATCCGTGGCAGGTGGTGGTGACGTTGGTTTTTTAAGGTTAAATAAGTGAGAAACCCCTGCCCTGTCCCTAAACATCCTGTCACGCAAAAATGGGTTAGCGCATGTAATATCTGTCGAGCTCCGTTAGCCATTGATAAAGTTACAACAGTTAGCAGACCCAATGAAATCAGTTACTGTAATTTAGGGCTCGGTATTGTGCCAAGACTATTACCAAAAGATAAAATCAGTTCCTCCTAACCTTCTATCTATATTGTCTCGAACTAGACGTTGGGTTAATTAATTATTAAACTTGGCTAGCGCTCCCAACATTCTCAACCTCTATCTAGCAACGATACTAAGCCCAATTGGGACTGGTTAGAGACAACTACATATACATGTATTTATATACGGGTTTTGATAATAGTACAGTCGAATCTCTCTATAAAGGTACCCATTATAAGAATAATCGCCCTGTAAGGGTATGTGTTTACGGTCCTTCTGGGCTCTGCTCATACAAAATCAGGCTTAGTATAAGGGTAAGCGCCCTATAAGGGTACCAATCCTTAATGGTTCCGACGTACCCTTATAGAGGAATTCAACTGTATTTGGATCTTTTGGATTTCCTTTTGCGGTAGTAAAATAATAGGATTTTGGGGATAGGTAGCTCGGGTGTATCCGGTATCTATCGACTACTTTAAGCTATGTTTCAGCTTCCACTATCATTCTCAGGCATCAAATTGTTCTGCCATATGTTTCTATGGTGAATCCAATAAGAGATCCAGAATAGGTGATACCGGGTGCTGTAGAGCCCCTCGATTGAGTTTTATGAACTGATAGATAGAATAGCCACTGTGACTCAACGCGTGGAATGCTAGTAGTTCCAGAGGTTTTATGGGGGTGGGCGTCTGAGTTACCAAGAGTGTATACCTATACTAGCCTAGTATGGTAGCCATTAACTATATGTAGCTATATAACCAAGTTAAAGATGAGGCGCTTTGAGGTTTACTGCCCAGAGCTAATTAGAGGGTTAGCTGGCGTGGTTACCCTATGTTTATGTTTAGTTTGTGGGAGAAAATGGGGTCGACGTTGGATAGCACGGTTGCATGGCTTCGGTGAACAGCGTTTACTAGAAGGGCCGGTATTGGTATACCTTCGTCAATGTGCCAGGTTATCATTCAACTTTGACAAAGGGCTTCAACAAGTGGTCAACTATCATTATTTCATCCAGTCCTACTGCCGCCCAACAATCCGTTCTGGCACTTCCGGGACTAGAGAATTTTGAATAAGAGGTCTTTTGCTACTCAGAACTGGTGTAATTCGGGCACAGATTTTCCATTACCAAGGCATGTTATATTGTACACTAGGGAATATTATTGGGGGAAAGGTGGTCCTTTAGGTTCTTATATTATTACTACCCTGGTCGACCTCTCGCGTGTTAATTTAGTACTGACATCTCGTGAGGCCGTTACAACCGGGAGTTCTCGGGACTTGATTTCTGTATGGGCGTACGTAGGGAGGGATGTTTATCACATACCTATAGTTCTTATTCAAAAGTCCCGGGACAACGCAACTGTGAGTTGCTACGGGGGCTTGTCCCGGGATTTTTGACATGGAGGTATACATACCTCTACCCGCGGGAGTGCGTCTAGACTAAGAGGTGAAAGAATGAACATTAATGACCGAGCCTGGGAAGCTTGAGTGTAATGGAATATAGAAGAAATGACCTCAGGATTACTTACAGTTACTAATGTCGTTTGGTCAGTAGTTCGTACCGTTGGACCTGGAGAAGGAATAGGCGCAACCCTCGAATGGGTAGAGCACAAGTGAAATTCGCCCCGACCACTAAGGTATTTATGCTCGTGGTGGTTCCCATAATACAGATAATTATAAATACCCTTGGCATGGGTTCAAGGTACAGGCAGTAATTTGGGGGCAATTCTTGTATAGGTCATGATCAGACTTCTGCCAATCGGTGCACCTACATCTGATAGTATAGTTGGGTAAATACGCGTAGGTAGGTTCGGGGGAGGTCGAAGACCTAGTTAAATCTAGTACTGCCGTCAGGACAAATCGTTAAAATACGTATAGTACTACGCTGTTAGTGCCCCCAGGCGGTGCCATACATGGCCCACTTAACCAGAGGCTTAGGATCTTAAGGATGCTTGATCAACGGGTCAACTACTCATCGAGATCCCATGCCAAGCCCGCCTTATAGATCATTCACCATCTTGCTGAGCAGGGCGCGCACTTGGGCAAATGGACGTCTTGGTCTGTGGGGGGTCAGAGCAGGCCAGGTCTCACCTCACTCTGGGTGGCTGGGGTGTTTTGCGCCGCACCCGCGCGTGCCACTTTGGGTTCTTGGGGTGGTTTCCAATAACTACGAGGCACTTATTACTGTTTCGTCAATGCCTCAGACCAGGGACTATATATATATATATTCCCCTTACAGTCCTTTAACTAACTCCACACGCACCTCCACCAGGTTCACAACAACTAGGAGTTAAAATCACAACTTTCCACCAAGACACCTGGTGCTAGCTATAGACAACTTTGATGAGACATCAGTTTTGATTTCTATGGAAAGTATATATATAAACGCTTTATATAACCTTATAAAATGATCAATCTACTGAGATAATATAACATCATTTTCCGGCGCCCTGGGTACGTCACTAGCCCTTCCTGTGTTTTCCGCGTCAAGAGTTTAAGAATATATGATCCAGGACCGAGAGGGCCGGGCCACAGACAGTTTATACACATAGCATTATCGGCCGGCATCCATGTATATTATGATTGATACGACTAGTGGATGTCTCATAGCTCTGAAAGCAATTATATGATTATATTCAGAGTCTGATCTACATGTACATCCCCGACTTCAGGGTGTATACAGTGCCACACTAGGGCCCCTTGTAGGTATTAGACCTATCAAGCGTCATCACACCCGCCCCACTCAATTGTCTAAGCCTTTCCGACACCGCTACCATTTCTATACACCCACCCGGCCCCGATACTCCACCAGTAACTCCTCCATCTCCGCCGCCCGCGCGCCCTTTACATCCTTCTCCTCCAGCACCGGCACTTGTGCCCCCGCTTCCAGCAGAGACCTTACCGTCTCCACATGCCCTCCCATCATGGCCCTCATCAGCGGCGAGGGGCCTCCGCAATCCATACCATGACTGGGCACTCGAGGGAGCTCTAGAATCTTCATGACCACAGTCGTACAGCCTCGTGCAGCAGCTTGGTCTAGTAGTTTCAGCGCGCGATCGTAGTCGGACTTGGAGGTCGGAACTCGACAGCAGCCGCTGCAGTGGTCGCACATTACAAAGCCGGACACGACGCCCGTGGCGGTGGCGGTGAAGCGCGCCATGCAGACCTTGTCGAGGAGCGCGTGGAAGGCGCGGCAGGCGGCAGAGAGGTTGCAGAGGGGGCCGGGGGGGAGGTGGTCCGCGATCATGAGCAGGAGCTCGGCCGGGAGCCTGGCGAGGCAGGGGTAGCCTGGGGATGGCATAGTCAGGTAAGAGGGGGGTTAAGTTTGCGTCGTATGTACTCTTTTTAGAGGGGTTCTGGTAGCCTTTTGGTAAAGCGGTATGGGCGAGTAAGGCGGTGATAGTGAGCTCAAGGTGATGTCAGGTTTCGAGGTGAAGGAGGCAGGAGCGGGGAGGTGAGGAGGTAGCTAGGTGGAGTATATATCGCCGGAGTGGGCATCCTCACCGGAGAGGCGCCTGACAAGGCTGTGGACAAGCTTAAGGCGCAGTACTGTCGTGATGGATAAAGATTGGTTGTTATTTACTGACTCGAGAATCCAACAATTTGATCAAAGCTGATATAGGCCTATAGAGTTCCGTGATAACTATTTAGTCATCATAGGACGGGGGCTGAGTGGATAAATGTGCTTTTAGAGGATACGCACATGATGGAAAGAAGAAGATATTCGAAACACATATATGCATTGCTTGTAAAGGATTTCCAGTCCATAAAAACCATTCGTAAGGTCCCGGGTGTTTGAGTCCGCAAAGACACGCGATAACGTGGAATCTTGGGCTTCGGATTGGTCAAATTCCTGTTGAGCCCCAATCCGACAAAGGCACAGCGTCTTATTGACCAATAGTGAAGCGGTATTCCAGCCCAGTCAGATTCGTTATTCTTGAGATTCTGCGGTATATTTTACCTACATACAATTCGTATGGAGTAGCTAGCTATAGCTCGCCCGTCAGCAGAAAAAGCTGTTCCTAGCCTGCAGGGCATAATCCTAGTTGTATAACCAAAGCACCTAATCTGTCTATCCCTTGGACGGATGAAAGTTGTCAAATTCGCGACCTGGACCGTGCACCACTTAGTAGAGGAACTATATTGCTTGTTACGGTAAATAGCAACCAGAGAAGCAAACAAGAATTTCAAATAGTTTACCACACTAAGTTGATATTAGCTGAAAGAGGGAGGTCGCGAATTTGACAACTTTCATCCGTCCATGGGATACCAGTTGCAAGATTATTATTACAAGGGTTCCTTGACATGATTCTTAAACCTCGAGCTCCAGATTATCATCTTATATATCTTTAAATAGTAGTGCTTAATTCTATAAAGTTGAGATCCGGTGATTGGAGAGGTACGTAAGGGATAGTATCAATTTCATTTACTCTATATTCTCTCTAGTAGATTGATTTGATATCCCAAGGATATTCTCATCTAGCTATGTCCTGGGTGTCCGGAGCACTTGGTGAAATCTTTCTCATGCATTAGTGTGGCTTGGCGAGTCATATGATATCAAATACATGTAGCCTAAGGTAGGTGCGAGTCCGGAGAGAATAAAAGCCATGAATAAAATATATACAGATATATCACTCCCGGCACTATTAGATCCAGAACCCTACAAGCCCGCAACCCGCAACCCGCAATACCACTTAACTATGCCAGTGCTGAAAGCATGAACTACTTCGGTCTGGGCCACAAAGGGCTGTGGGAGGTGAACAGATTCGGCATTCAAATCTAGTGAGATTAGGCCTTCGCCTAGTACTCTGGGTTTGGGAATCTTTACATGCCTGTCGGAAATCACAGCGGCAAATAGTGCATTCTCGTCTCTTTGCTAGCCGGTCCAAGTGGTGGTTTGTCGTATTGGTACTGGTTGTTTTGACTTTAGTTTTGTCTGTATATCTATTGAAATATATTCTTTTTGTCTTCTTGGCTGTAGCTCTTTTTGAAAATAAATATCTGACCCGTTGATTTGTATTGAAAATGGCTCGGCATACCCATAGATCCTGAATCCTGCCGATTTGAGGTGGAGGTTGATCAAGACTGAGTTCTTTGAATAACACTCGGCGGAAAAGCTCGGCAGAGTAAGGACGTGCCAAATAGTGATTTTTTACATGAGCGGGTGTTAATTGTCTGGTGTCTAAAACGGCGTTCAACCGCTCATTACGGACTATTTGAAAGAGAATGAAACAATTCGTAATTGAGATGTCCAAAAAAGCAAAGAAAAATGCAAGCCAATTTCTCCATGCTCGTTGATGTGTAGTATATGCAGCTTGGCGTTGATCTGCAAGGTCTACACCATTCATGTGATGATTATAGTCATCAATAATTGCTGGTATAAACAATGCCTGCCTTTCTTTGTTTCCAATTGCTCTACGCACGATCGTAGCATTGGTGCTGGTATTCCGGGGTTTTCGGCGCTCTCTAAGAGTCATTTCATTCCAGGAATGCGAAGTTGAAAGCATACGGACAATATTATTATCCATCCAACGCATGCATAAAACACCAAGGTTGCCTACAACGAATCCATCCATGGTATTCCATTCTTTTGATGTCATATCATGCTTCAGATATACAGGATAGTCTGCGCTATTGATCCGTGTAGTACCACAAGCGCCAATTCCCATTTCTCTTAATCGACGAAAGAGTGGTATAGTCGAGAAGGCATTATCAGTGTATAGGATATAGCTGTATTTGGTGTCGAGGCATTGGCACAACTGTACCACAGCTGAGGAGGTTGGTGAAAGGTCAGGTAAACGAGACAATTCTGCTATGGATTCTGTCCTGAAGCTGAGTAACCAGCTGACAGTATACCCACTCTCACAGAGAGCAAGAATTTTATATCCAACAGGAATAGGTTTGCTTGGTATCTTTACTGTATATCTACTCCGTCCGGTAAATTGGACCATCATTTCATCAATAGAAATATGAATGCCCGGAGAATAAAGATCTTGAGAGCGCTTGCGGAGATGGCTATGTAGAGGTTCCATCTTTTTCCACCAATTTTTGAAAGAGGTTTTGGCAGCTCCAGTATCTACCGGCATTGATATATGCAGATATCTCCTGATCTGATAGTACCGCATGGAACTCATTGAGGGTGGCCGTACTTTCTGCCTATTCTTTCCAGAAAACACACCAAAAGACCAGTATTTCCTTATAGCAGAAATCCGAATCACTCCCATCATAATGGTGATATCAATATAGACCCTCAATTCTGCAATTGAAAGGTCACGGCACCACTGGCTTCTTTTTGCACCTTTTTGTCTAGCATATAAATTTGTTGCATTGACAAGTTGCTTCAAAATGTCGTCCCCCCAGAAAAGATTAAAGAACGATATAGGTGATTGTGGGTCAACAGTATCGGGTACTCGAGCCTGACTGTAATGTTCAACATGTGGGAGTGGCACGAAGGTGGCAGGATCGGCAACTTGAAGGTTATCCACAGTCTTTTGCCGCTTGATAGAACTTGAGGGTAGTCGGACATTAGGATTACAATCTCCTAATGGCTTCCGGGCTCGTTTGGCTGACATTCTGATGATAGATATTGTCTGAGCTCGTTAAGCTGGAACCCGTTGAGCTCAAGCTGAAGTCAACAGTCACATGATTGTTTGCACTTCATTGGTTCGCCAAGTCGAACTTATGCATGAGAGAGATTTCACCAAGCGTTCCGAACACCCAGGACATACGAGTTCAGCCATTACTTATAATAGTCCCTTGGCGCAAAAGACTCCAGATTCTTTTTCTACCTGTGTGATTGGTTGATGGGAGGATAGGCACCAATCAAGTTACCGGAGAAAGACTCTGGAGTCTTTTGCGCAAAGGGCCTATTATAAGCCGACTGCGATCCATGATACCCTCGCGCGAGAGGGTTGGCCTTTGCCACCTCCGGCACTTGTTAGGGCCTCAGCCTCGTTCCTATCTTGCCCGCCCGCACGATTTGAGACTGTTCGAGTTTGTAACAGATATTGACCCACAATTGATCAGGCATGGCTCATGCTCGATCAATAATAGGTTCTGCTCTCTATTTTGTATGCGTAGAAGAAAAGAAAAAGACAAAAGGTGATCTAAGGGATACAGTCTAGTGCTAGCCAGAGTATGATTTACGACCTATTGCCGATCTGCCCTTGTAGCCTTACACTTATGCTTATTGCCATGTTTTCGCCCGTTGTCACTTATCCTGTGCCACAACGAGCCTGTAGGGCTACATACTGGCTGTGAGTCATACCGAGATGCGGTCGATCTTCCACCTGCTGGTTTCTTATAGGTGTACTGTTGGCGAGCCTCCAAGCCCCGCCAGATCTGCAGATATATGTTAGGTTGACCGTGGATTTTAGTTTAGTATTTGAATTTGCTGAATGAGGAATATTTCCTATAGGCACTTACAGTGAGTGTGGTATCCGAATTGAAAACATTCCCTGCGAAACCTCTAGTCTAGTGGCTACCCCAGGCAGCTGATAGGAGACGATTATAGAGAGAGGTGGGGGCTGTCCATTATTTTCTACGACCCTAGAATCTATGTGTTTAGAAATATGAACCGACCCCCGCCCCTCTGTTCAGATAATCTAAATTTCTACAAGAAGTCACCCGATGGGGTGCTTTACCTGCCAGGCAAATGAAGGGGGAAATAAGCCATATTAAAGCGTCCTAGCTGTCTGGAGTACTTGACTAGTTGATTATCTAATACCGGCCGAAGGCTGGAAACCACTTGTCTTGATATAAATATAGTGCCTTGTAATCCTAGAAAAAGCAAGTATATAGTTCAAGTCATTCAACGGGGGTCTATCCCATGGACGGATGAAAGTTGTCAAATTCGCGACCTCCCTCTTTCAGCTAATATTAACTTAGTGTGGTAAACTATTTGAAATTCTTGTTTGCTTCTCTGGTTGCTATTTACCGTAACAAGCAATATAGTTCCTCTACTAAGTGGTGCACGGTCCAGGTCGCGAATTTGACAACTTTCATCCGTCCAAGGGATAACTTCTGCCTATTTCTTCGTGGGGGTGGCAACTGGTTCAGTGTCAAAGTCACTGAGCTTTGAGACGGATCTTACCCCCAAATATTAAATTCATATTTTCACTGATTCAGGAATGCCTCCATTCCATCCACTCAAATATCTTTCTGCTCTGGTAGGGTACAGCCCCACCTCGCCATCTCTTGTCCTCGCCATTTCTTGTGATTTGATATCTCGGGGGCTCGTACATACAGACTTGCGGGGTGGTACTGTCCCGCCCCGCTGTACGCCAGGTCACTTACAGTCTCGCATATTTGCTATATACCTGCGAGGGTTGGGAAAGGGGGCGGGGGGTTTAAAGGGCAGTCTTACTGTATACCCAATGGGTATTTTACCCACCAGTTAAATTGTTTATTCGTCGAAAATTAATATATAATATACATTGTTTCTTTCATATTTTAAATTATTTGTATTGTTTTATTAGTATATTCTCAGATATAGATTTGTTTTCCAAATTCATGCTAAATTCAAAAAGTTTTGAAACGTATTAACATAGGTTAGAGTACCCAGTACTGGCAGACAGTAGGCAGTCTTCTCTCCGAGGAGGCCAGTGTCTTGGGGGGTCAAAAGATTTGGACTGTGGCGTCAGGTATCAGAATATATATTCGAACACGTATAAATATAGCTGGAGGAGGTAAGAAAAGAGGCCTCCATCATGATCACTCCTCCAATCAGAGATAGAGCACGATGAGTCGAGCAGAAGCTCTGAGCTCTACCTTGACGGACGAATTAGAAAACCAGCGCCAATTGTCTACAGTTAAGCAACCGTTTTGATTCGTCTGCTGCGCCTGGGGCGCAGCAAGACGACACCGTCTTCGCTCTCGATTGTGCCTATCCCCCATCAACCAATCACACAGGTAGAAAAAGACTCTGGAGTCTTTTGCGCAAAGGGCCTAATATGTAAGGCATGTATTTTCACCATTGCATCAATTGTCAATGATGTAGCTTTAGCCGATGACGCTGACATTGAAAACGACAGGCCCCGAATGAGATTTACATATCTCCGAGCCCCCTCCACTGCACCCTGCTGGTAATTTTTTCTGCGGGCGACTATAAACATGCTGTAGAGAGTGCGGATTGTGCGGTCTAGCTAGAGGTTGTTCTAAAATATCTGGACAGCCGCTACTTGTGCGCTTGGGTTTGGAATTTTAAGTTCATCTCGTACATTTTAGATTGAGAAATATCACTGCCCTGCCTCACCAAGTGTAGATACTTAGCTACATGTTCCTGCTAGGCCCGGAGGAGTTCCGGCGGAAATAAAAAATGAAATTTACGCAACAAAAATAAAAACCAAAGCGGCAAATATAACCAAATATCTCCACCAGCTGCGCTGTGTGCTGAGCTTAGGACAGTACTGGACATAAGGAAGAACAGTTAAAGATCATGAGACAAAAATCAAAAAACGAAACACTGACAGGCGAAGAAAACAATGGATTGGGGATGGATATGTGGCGCCCTCTGGTACTTGTACGGCCGTTGAGCTTTCGGAACTCTTGATATTCTAGTAACCTCCCCTCCCCTTTCCCTTCCTCATCCGCCCGCGTTTGGCATTCATCTCTAACGTGTTGCTGTCGAGGCCCCCCACGCTCTCTGGGATACCATCTCCGAATGTCGGTAGAATACTGACTGGATTTTGTCCTGCCGCTGCTGCTGCTGCTGCTCCTCCTTTTTTCTCCTCCGCTCCTTTCCTCTCCCCCGCTCCTTTCCTCTCCCCTCCTCCTTTCCTCTCCCCGCCTCCTCCCCTGTCCCCTCCTCCTCTCCTGTCCCCTCCTCCTCTCCTGTCCCCCCCTCCTCTCCTGTCCCCCCCTCCTCTCCTGTCCCCCCCTCCTCTCCTGTCCCCTCCTACTTTCCTCTCCTCTCCTCCTCTCCTCTCCTCTCCTCCTCTCCTCTCCCCTCCTCCTTTCCTTTCCTCCCCTACTTTCTTCTCCTCTCCTACCTTCTTCTCCTCTCCTCCTTTTTTCTCTCCTCCTCCCTTTCTCTCCCGCTCCTCGTAGTCCTTGATACGCAGCGTCCCCCCAAACGCGGTTACCTCGCGCGGGATCATCGCAAGAGGATAGAACGTGAGCAACGCAACCTTCGGGGTAAACATGCGGGGCTTGCAAACGAGCAATTTCTCGATTTCAGGATTATTGTTAACCATCTCGGCGAAGAGCTCATTTGAATCGGTGGGCTCGCGTGGGTATATCATCTTGAGCACATTTTGGGGGGTTTCTTTGGCAGCGTGTGCTTCTTGTGCTGGCTTGCGCTCGTTCGCTGCCGGGGCTGTTTTGTTTTGCGCTCTTCTGTTTTGCGCTCTTGTGTTTTGCGTCGCTGTCGGTGGCTGTGCCGCGGCGCGGCGCGGGCGGTTCACTTGGTGAGCATGGATGGGACTTGAGGGCCCAGACTCGGTACGGGCGACGATGTTACTGTTACTGTTACCGTCGGCGAATCCTACCACCGCGTCCCTCACTGTATCCTTCACCCAATTGATCGCATTGGTGACTGGTGTCTGCGCTGGCCCTCCTCCTCCTCCCCTGCTGCCCGCTTCACACCGGCGCCCGGCGGCCGCATCAATGAGCTTTCTGGAGAGGTGCGTCTCGTGGATAACGTCCCCGTCCGGCTGGACCCAGTCCGGAAGCCTGAGACGCAGAAGAGTGCCGTTGTACGTGCGCTGTAGCACATCTCTTGATATGATGTAGACCTCCTGATCCGGCAGCTTCTGTCTGGCCAGTCCCTCACTCACCGTCCTCTGAGTCTCCAATATGAATTCATCCCGACACTTTGCATACAGCGCCGGGTTGTCCTCGGCCCGCGTATAGTCGCCGTACTCCTTCATGGAGTTGAGGATATGCATGTCCGCCTTTGACCGTACGATGAACGTTGGAATCTGGAACCTCGCGCAGTCCTCGACGATGCGCACGTCAATCTCCTCGAACCGGTCACCGATCGCGAGGACCACCAGGTCAAACACAAACAGACCCTGCCGGACAAAGTAGTCGTGGTGGGGGATGCGCTGCGTACCGGCGCCCGGGACATCGTACCAAACCATCCACTGGCGGGGCGGCGTGGTTCCCGGGTCCGGATATCGCCCAATCTCGAGGGTCGTCTCTGTCGTGCCCGCCTTTGCGGCACCGAGCTCCTTATTGCGTAGGTTACGGAAAGCGTTAATGAGCGACGACTTTCCGGAGCCCGCCCTACCGACGATGGCAAAGTGGAAATTGTTGCGGTCGTACTGGGTTCTCTGCATGGCGTCCTGGAATTCGTCCCTGGTGGGCCACCGCAGGGGGCCAAACACCCCGCCGCCGCCTGCGCTGCCCGCTCCCTGTTGCTCCTTGTCTCGCTTCTCTTTCGCCTCCTTCTGCTCCTGCTCCATGATCTCGAGATCCTGTAGTCTTCTCGTGAGGTCTCGGGTCTCCCTTTCGAGTTTCTGGAGCGTAAACCTCGCATCCTCCTCTTTCCGCCGAGCTTCCTCCTCTATGGCCATTTTCTCCTCTATGGCTCTCTGACGTTCCGCCCTCAATCTCACACGCTCTTCGGCCGCTTCCCGCTCCAGTCTCATCCTTTCATAATTCGCGGCTGCCTCTCGCACCTCCCGTACATCCCGCGCCGCCAACGCCCTAGCATGTAAACGCTCTCTCTCCTGTCGCGTTATTTCCGCGTCCGAATATTGCACGGCCGCCTCGCGCGCCTCGCGCGCCTCCCGAGCCTCTCGAGACGCTTTCATTCTGGCACGCGCCGCCTCCGACTCCTGTCGCTTCTTTTCCGCCTCGAGTGCCCTAGCACGCTCTGCGGCCGCGTCCTGCTCCGCCTTCACTCTATTACGCTCCAATACCGCTGCCCTCGCCCTAGCACGCTGTACCTCCTCCTCCTGCCGCTTCCTCTGCACCTCCATCGCTTGCAGTCTTTTCCGCGATTCCTCCAGCTTCGCCGCGCACCGCTCGCGCTCACGGTCTTCGGCCGCCTGGCGTGCTTGGTACTCGTGGTGGTGCCTGATATTAGAGACTGTTTCGTTCTCCTTGCTAGGGCCCCTGAGGAATGCGCCTATAGCAATAGCAGATAGTGCAACAGCGCCAATAATAAGGGCGGCCATGTGGGGGGGGGGGGGGGTAGTATCTCTGGAGCCGTGTGGGTTAGCACTTTCCAGTCGGAGGGTGATTGGGAGAGGGGCGCAGACTGTCAGAGATGGGGGGATATTCCTGTTTCCCCTCGATGGCGGTGGGCGGGCGATGGGTGTGCACGTGTGTATATATATTTATATATATATACCTGGAAGGAAAAAGAAGGAGGTGTGTGAAGGGGGGGGGGAGGATGTCCCCTGTGTGTGTGTGTGTGTGTTGTGTTGATAACGGAGTAGAGAGAGAAAGAGCTGAGCTGGGCTGAGATGGAGGCTTAAGGGGCAATACCCGATTGGGAAATGAGGCCAGATTTTCAGGCAAACCATTTTGAACGGTCAGTAATCCGTAATCCTCCCTTTTTGCCCTGGGACCAGATTGAGCGGTGGCGGTGGGCACATAGGTGGCGCAGTTACAGAGGTTGAGACACGACCCACATACATAGAGTATGTAGTTACACATACTGCAGGTATTATAGCCTTAGCTGGTAAGGCAGGAAGACTATCCTACTGTAGAAACAGTATAGAGGTGTCCTAGTGGCTCATAGATAGCCCTGTGTCTGCAATTAATATGTAATTATTAACTTTGTCTCGCGCTGTGGAGAGAAATACTACAGGATTTATTACCAGTGCCAACGTCAACAACATTTGATCTCTATCCCTCGAACTTGTAGCGAGACTTTGTCGGATCCTAACTGGTGATCTGGCTCAGGCCAAGACTAAGCCCATCTTTGTTGTTGTTTCATGCGTGTGGGCACCTCAAGAGGGAGGGTATATTCTATAGGTCTAGAGTATGCGTCCAGCCTCCGAAAGTGCCTGGCTTAAATGCCCAATATCACAGGGCACGAGTAGGCACATCTCTCGATTCTGTCTCCTCGCTTTTATCTCTTGGACATATGAAATCGTCAGATAGGCAGCCGAGACCGTGCACGCACTGAGTTGGGTATATTCGTTACTCTGAATGGTTGATAATCACCTGGCTGGACAATTTCATCCTCTCGTGCGATAGTCCTGTACCCTACTGATAGTCCGTTGCAATAGGCCTTAATCCGTAAGCTTTTATTGGCTCAAAGCTTCAGTTGTCCAACGACCAGCGTAGTACATATACCAAGCTCGTTCCCCACCGCGAAACCTGTAGGTAAGGATTCATCATCAGGAAACTGGGACAAATATATATCTTAGTGTTCGCGGCGATATATATATATAGAATCTTTTCTCATACCCTTATGTAGCATGTTGGTCACCGTAGATATCGTCACCGATACACATGGTCACCCGGAGGCCTTGCAGAAGCCTCGAGTTAAGAGTTGATCTGGGGGACTAATTATCAGACACGGTTTATACTAGACTATAGCTAGGGCTAGGGCCAGGTACGGACATGCAGTTATATAAGCTCGCGGCGGTGGAGCCGTTGGTGGAGAATCGGGTCGACAGGCGATGAGGGGGGCTTTTAGCTTTGATGTGTGGAAGGCTGCCTGTGCCGGGTGTTTGGGGCTGTTTTTTTTTTTTTTTTTTTTTTTGGGCGGGGTTGGCCGCCCGGTCATGTGCTAATTACCCGGCGAAACACGGCCTTAGCTATGAGCCCAGTTGGATAGGCGTTCCCCCACCACCCCTCTCCCCGGTGTAGGTATATGTTGCCTAGAATACCTGCGCAAAGGCATTTCCCGGGGCCGGGACCCCGGGCCACCACCCTTATTTGTTTAAAAGGTACGTCTCACCCTTAAGGTGTCTCCGGAGAGATGAGCCTGCCGAGTAATATGGGCTAGATTAATCGGATGGTTGAAAGTAATTTTCGCCGTCTCCGTGACCCATGCACGACGAGTTAACTAAGTACTGGAAGGACTCGCTCACCCACACCCCGCAGCCTTTGAGAGGTCTGGACTCAAGAAGAATGAGAGTAGCCGTATTATACACAATTCCCACCCAACGCACGCACCCTTGTGAGGAAAAGGGTTTCCACTAGGAGCGGTGTTTGCGGCGATCCTTTGGTTTATCAGTTGGGCGCCGGTTTTGTAGGACAGCTTGGAAGAACAGTAGTTCAGTTCAGTTTTCTCTTCTCAATATTGTGTTCAGTTAAGTTTTTGGCTTCGAGAGAGCTGGTTTTGAGTCAAGGTATGAACACCTTATCTGACCCTGAAGACCTTTGGTGTCTGTCTATTGTGACAGGCTAGACCTTAAAACGGTTCCGATTCGGCCAGTCTAGCTGCTGGACATTTCTACCTAGTTTACTTCAGTTCAACTTAGTTCTATACAGAAAGCGGGCGCCGGTTACAACCGTTACACTCACTGAGTCCACAACAGCACACAAGCAATACAAAGCCATAAGAGTGCAGCCATGTCACAATTTCCAGCTCCAATTATGGAATAATCACTACACCATCACTATTGAATCCTCTCCGCCCATAGATACAGTAGTCTACAGAGGCCTACACCACATATTAATCTCCACACACTCCATCAAGCGTACCGCCATCTTTATTCAAGCACCTCTGAAATGGACTCTCACCAGAGCTGTGACGTCGGCCAGAGTGTGGCAGGTAGCAAAGGCCGCTTATAATATTCAATACCACTACCCCTACCTCCTTATAGGCTAGTGAGTGTATATAGTGCTGTGTCAAGGTTGTCTTTGAGCATGCGAATGAACAGCCGTAGTCAACGTCAATGTTGATTCCTGAAGAAGTTATAAGCTGGACATGGGGCTGTCGAGCTCCCTCACTAACACTCTCCGCGGAGGGCTTTGGTGTTCTAGCAGGAGCAGTGTCAACCGGAGACTGTTAATACCATTTCCGAACTTAGCAATAGATAATTCCAGATAACTGATCACTCATATACCACTTGCTCTTTCACAGTCGTTCCTTCAAAAGCAATCGACGCCCCCCCCCCCCCGCCGCGCTGGAGGCGCACATCACGCTGAGTGTCGCACTCTCGCTGTCTGGCTCATAGCAGATCAAACAGAGTTACTTTAGCCTTTGGTCCAAGCGCGCAGAATGTAGTGGAATTAGACTGTGATGTGGGAGGTCACTTTGGCGGCAGTGATGCATGCGTCATCTGCTTAATTATGTGGATCTGAATCACTTCAGTCTCGTCCCACCAGTCCAACGCGTAAAGTCCAAGTGCCCTAATTATCTGTTCGTACCTCGGGATTAGCCGCCTATGGGGAATTGTGCTGTAGTCATATGCTATCACTCGATCATGATTTAGCACTCGACACTACCCGTCAATGGTACCGGGGTTTTTTTTTCTTTCGATTTAATTCATTATTTGCATGTAATGGTATAGAGTCGCCACTCCACATGGTAGAATAATAACCCATTTTTATGCCGGTAGATGTTATGCTGATATTGGAAGTGCCACCGGAGTTTTGTCCCTAGCATCAATCTTTTTGCGTTATCGTTGTTATCTTACCGCCCCCCGATAGCAGAGGGCGAAAGTTTGTATGGGAGATGAACTATTTGATAAGGCAGATAACAAGATCTATTACTAACCCTTGCTTCTTCTGGGCTGGCAGCATTTACTGACAGCCTAAGGGATACCCTTTGTTACAAAATTGCAGCTAAGGTGTGGTTTCCGGCCATATTTAAAAGCGGCTGGTGGGCTACCATGCTCTAATTGGTTTAAGAGCATTCGGAGTAGCTACTATCTTTCCGGCTGAAATACCGACATGCCGCCTCTAAGACACGCACCACACTCGATGTGCTATATATACCGTAGTACGGCACGCAAATTCAAACTTATGTTTGAGGGTATGCTGAAGTTGGGGAGATACCGAACAAGGATTATTTGGGTACTGTAGTTGATTGCAACGTGGAGTTCCACTTCCCAAAAATGCGAAAATTAAAGCTCTCAACCTGCCTTATTAGGCCTAGCCCCTTCCTAGAAAGGGGGTGATTAGCGCGTGGTACTTGTGCCAAGACTGCCCCCCGTTTGGTGCCCCCCACCATATAACGAACCTCTATGTGCTGGTCTTCTTTTACCAATTGATAGGCATACTTTACTAAGAAGTATCCCTCGAAAAATGCCAACATGATTATCTCGTGGCTAAGAGGCAGAAATCAACCTCGAGTAGACAGCTCCACCACCCACCAGGACATTCCCCTCTCGCATCGATAGTTAATATAATCTTGATTGGTTGAGAATTGGCATGGAAGTCGGTTACAACGTAGATCCCCTTCTTACTATGTCAACTGTCCAAGTGGGGGGGGGGGGGTGACTTGGTGAGTGGTGGAGTCGTATATTTCCTTTAGTGGCTAGTTCCTGATCGGATTCACTGGTAAAGATTGCTTGTTTTTCAGTGGTTGTACTCGGGCCAGTTAAGAGAAATCTTGATATTAACCGCTGTGGTAAATGCCGTTGATTCGCCGTTGATTCGCCCTAGCTGTAGATTGAATCCCACTTGCATACTCTCATGTTCAGGTTCTATTTGCGTGCCCCGACTACCAGCTCTAGGTCTATATCAAGACTTATATTCCCGCTGCGAGTAGGATAGCTTAAGTTGGTGGGAGTGATGCCCACCTAAAACTACGAGAGCTTTGTCATATTAATCGACTCTATACTAGGATTCTAACTCTCTATTATAGGTTGGGCATCATCGGGCTTGGAGGTCCTACATTGAGCCCCCCAAGCATCGTGGGTCGTGCAACTCCGGTTGCGATTGCTTGTGGTCGGTGTGCGATTGCTTGTCTGTTAGTTGATGCAATTTGCTTGATTCGAGATTCAGTTCTGCCTGTTTTCCATTCTCACAGTAAAAAGGAAATTCCTATAGCCTTAGTTGTCGGCAAATAGAACATCTTGTAGGTGTAGGCTGAGAAATCTAGCCACCCACGGTGTTTTGGCAAATCTCTCTGCAGCAACGACTAAACTGGCCCTAACCTGTTTGCCAAAATCCTGAGAACGGCTGTACTTGAGGAGGGAATAGTAGGCATTGGGTATTTATCAGAAGCAGATGCGACTTCAGTTGCACGTTGCATACGTTTCCTATTCAGTTGGAAAATAAATATTCATGTCAATTGAAAGCCTCTACTGTTTCATAAACCAATTTGCTAGCCTGGATGTTTGGAGATATTTTCTATCCCGGGCAAGACCAAGATGAATCCATAGCCTATAGGGGAGAATACTTGTTCATGGTGTAAACTACATGGTATGTAGTAGTATTGTAAGATGACTGTGGTGGTGGAGTTTTCGTAGGCTGCTGAAACATATAAGCTCTCCGACTTCTCAACAACACAGTGATGGACAAAGTTGATCAATGTTTTCACAAAGCAGTGGAATCAACAGGACTGAAGTATATATTCCCAATATCCCGATATTTAAAGGTTTCGGTGTATCCATCAAGTATTATGGGGGCTGTAGGACGTTGAAATCTGAAACTCCCTGGTTTTTCTGGAGCCCTGTGCGGGTCTGGGGTCTTGGCGGGGTTTTCATGATCATCTAAGCGAAGTTAATGTTTTAGCATTAGTACAGAAATAATTAATTTTGGAATTCAAGACCTTCGGATGATATTTCTGATGGTTAGTGCGCATATAACAACTTCCTACGTGTTATATCTTGTAATTGTGGCCTAGAAAGCAATTTGAAAAAGGTGGATTCTATCAGCGCTTTGTGGCATGGTTTTGTTTCGTGGTGACGACTTGTGTCTGCGGCATTTCCCTAAGGTGTTGGAAGGTGATGCAGATTTTGACCTGACAGCGCTCAAATTACAACATCTTATCCTAATACCACAGAGTCCGTGAATTCACACCTCAAGTACTGAACTTCTCTACCAACGTTAAGAATACATGGCATTCGAGTAGAAAGTATCTGCTTTCTAGGGAAGGGGTCACGGCTAGGCAGTAAAGACAGCACGGAGAAGCATTTGTGCCAGGCCTTTTTATTTATTTTCTTATGAGGAAAAGCATCTGCACACATATACTTACCTTGAAATAGCCTTGCGTGGCGGCGGATGCGCGTCGCTTTCTGGTACCCTGGGTGCATCCACTCCTCCACTAATGGTAATTATATAAGGCTTCAGGCGGAGGATAAGGGCTATTATGTGCGGGATACGTGTGATCCTGCGGTTACCTGAGCTTCATTACGCTTCCGGCGGGTCCGCGAGAATTTAAGTCCTGTTATGGCTACCGACTATCATTTTGGGCGGAGAACGTGAGGGTTAATTATAACTACATGTATGTACTGTAGAGGTCCCTCACAGATAGGCGAATTTGAATCAGTGATACCCCCGAATAGCTCAACACAACATCTCACAGTATACGGTCTAAGCATATTCGTCATTATAATATATATTAGTGGGCGTTTAACAGTATGGGCAATGAATAAATTACATTTTTTTGTTTGTGGGTACAGTGGATTGAATCGTTTAGTTTCCGCCACTTGTTGAGTTTGTTTCCTTTTTTATATACATCATCTAATCATATTGGGATTTATCTCGGACAGCCAACTTGAGCCAATTTACAGCTGTTTCACAGTAAAATTAATTTTCCACCCCGCATGCTTCTGGGATATTTACTCCCCCCTACGGGCTTTGCCGGACCTTGGCCGTGCGGCAGGGCGGGGTGCGGCTATTCTTTATTTTTCGTTCTCTGCGGTTTTGTAACGCAGGAACACACAAAACTGGTATAGATACATGTAATTCACCACACTACTAGGGGACTGCAATTAACTAATGGGCTTAACAAAACAAACAAACAGAACTAGAGGGGTTGTAGGAGTTAAGTAATGATTCTTTTTATAGTAACATATATATTAATATGACCCTTGACACCTAGGCTGAGCCCACACCAGATATACCAACATAATCATCAACAAAGAGCAGTGCTTCAATTACTATGTCATTGGTCTGGTATATCATTGAGGCTAGTTGGGGAATCTGTGGAACATGTCTGGAGTAATATCAGATATATATAATTGAACCTGAATATGAAGAGAATATAGCAAAGCAAATTTGGGCGGAATTCGCTAATCGGATTTGGCAATGGTTTCTGTCAATTGATTTTTGTGTTTTATCATAATTCGTACTTTTATTTACTTTATATAACTTGTAGATAATAAAAATCAAATCTAACTTGATACTTATGTCATTATAATACTAGAGATTATCACTCATGCATTAGGGTGCCCTATCTAACTCATAATGTGAGGATTTTGGATCACGTCTAAATATTTCAAGGGTTGGCGAACAGCTTACAAAAACCGAGACCTCATAATCTCCACCTGTCTGATCATTCGGGCGATAGATAGGTGTCCGCCGCTCTCGTCACTGTCTAAGAATATTGGGGCGACCCCAAGGCTTCAGCCCATCCTCCAGGCACCTAATAATGGTTTTCGTTTTTTCCCGGCGGAGTTCCGCTCTCGGACAATTAACTGTTCAACTAGTGGTTGGATACCAAGTTCTATGCATAGTAGGGACATGGATTTTTGGGTTATTTCCCCGTTAGCCTTCCACGTATCCTGTATCCTAGTGCCCAAAGTTTCACTGTTCACATGCTTTTATTACGATTGAATATTAGAGGTCTCATGGTTAAGTTGTTTCTAGTCTTTCTATGTATCAGCATAAGTCTTAAGAAACCGTATCGGGATATACACCTTTGGATTTGCCAGTTTCCCGTCGAGAGCCTCATGGCGACCATAGCAGGGCTGAGACTTACCAATGATACACAACATTCCAGTCATGTTTTACTCCTAATTCGTGAGACTCTGCGCTGCCTATTTTCAACATGTGTCCTCCAGACACTGGCCCAATGGGTGAATGACTTATAATTAGTTCTTAGGCTGCCACTTTGGTACCCCACATTTCCTGAAACATTAGTTACCGGATGGGGCACCTGCTAAACTAGGTTTAGCTCTGACCGCGAATACTTCCTTTGATGGTGATGATCTCCGCTTTTCCCCTTGGCAACCCGACTGTTTAGTTGGCGCTAATCCTGAATTGCTCTCAGCTCTTTCAGCTTCTGACAAATCGCTATTAATCTAACAAAATTTGTAATTGGCTGACCTCTTGGCGGGAAGGGCCCACAACAATTTCGTTCGTAGATAGGGGCGGCAACTTTGAACGCTTAATTACCCCAGGTACGTACTATACTAATAGCACGGCGTTGCCTGTCCGTCATCTTGATACCACGAAAAGATATGTCGTCGAAGATTTTTCGCATCTCGGGCCTCCCTCTTCAAACTGACATCGACACGTTGCGGGACGCTCTTCATCTACAACAAGAGGGTATTAATCTAAAAGCAACAGTGTCTCCATGTTGTTCCGATCCTACTACGAAAGTCGCTATTGTGGAATTCCATCCCCACCCTCCATCTTACTTGCACGATGTAATTACCGGCGTCAAAACGGATTACCAGATTCAGATGAATGAGGAGTACGACTTGAATATCGACATGAACTTTTATGGGCTAACTCAATTATATGGCACCCCACATAAAGCATCTATTACTACAGAGTAGGACACTAACAATCTACCCATCCCCACCTACCCTAATGCGGGAAAGCAAGATCTAACATTACCCAAGTATTGTGGCAGTGACAGGCATTGCCGGCCATGCGTTTGGATCGTGGCGAGGGAAAGGGGACTTACGACGAATGTGGTTGCAAGACTTTCTCAGAAAAGACTTACCGAATTGTAGAACCATGATCTTTGGTTACGACTCAAAGCTGGATAGCCCTGGAACGCATGAGATTGAGGATTACAGGGACAATCTCCTGACGGAATTAAAGAAGGCCAGAATGTCAGACGAAGTAAGTACCGCAAGCTTCACATTGGTCCGGATTCATTATAGCAAAGGGAGGATCATGTCCTTTACAGCAGGATGGATTGTCGCACGTGGTTTCAGGTCGGGCAGTTCCTCGGATCCCAAAGTGGAGGTTCCTGGAGGTTTACTTCACCTTGGTGACTGATCCTTGTCCCCCACTATTCTCGGGTGTCATAGTTCGCATAACCTCCGGTTATTCATTCGTCACAGTTCCAGCTGCCGTACCAGTTATAGAAAAGGTGGCTAACCCCTGATACCAATAGGAGCGCAACAGACCTATAATATTCATTGGTCATAGCTTTGGGGGAATCATTATTACACAGGTACGTCTCTTTTAGGATGAAGAAACAGATAGGAGATCCCCGGAAACGTAACGTAGGGTTGGATGAATAACTATATTACAAGGCTCTAGTAAAGGCTCAGGACTCGGGTGTGGACCCTGCTTCAGACCCAGATACTCATGCAATATATAAGTCAACCTATGCTACCATTTTTTTCGGCACTCCACATCGTGGTTTCAATGTTAAGAGTCTCACTAAACTGGTTGACAAGAGAAAATCGGGAGAAAGACTTGCACTCTTAAACTCGATTCAAACTGGCTCCGAAATATTAAAAGAGTGTTTAGAAAGATTTCTCACGTTTGCGGATCAACTTAAAGTAGTGAGCTTCTATGAAATGATAAAATCACAAACGCCGGAAAAGGTAAGATTTGCGTGTGAAGGGGGGTTCAGGCCAAGGCTAATCAATATTTAGGTTGATACGCGGTACGAAAGGATAGGCCCGTACGAACTTTCAGTTCCTAAAGAATCCGCTTTGCTTAACCTCTGCGGGGTTGAAGTGGCTGTGGGTGTGAACAAAGACCACACGCAACTCGTTAAATTTGATAATAAGCAATGTTCGGCTTACAGCGACACTATCGTTCATCTAAAAAGATTTGAGAGGGATATATCTCCACAGAAGACCGGTACTTAATTAAATCCCAGGACTGGTGACCGTTTCTCTGCCTTGAACTAACTTTTAGTTTTACAAGCCCCTCTCCCACAGGCATGGGTAGACGTAAGCCAGCATTACTCTCAAGACACCTCCGGGGGCTTCATTGCTGCCTATGACGCCATCGAGAGTCAAGACGTTGATCAACTTGCCAACTTATGTAACTCAGATGCACTAAACAGTAGAAACATCAACTTGAGGCATGACAACGGTTCAACTTTACTTCACATGGCTATGTTGATGGGGGGACGTAAAAGCAGGGTCAAGATGGTTGAGTGGTTACTTCGGGCAGGTGCGGGTTGGATGGCCAAGAACAAAAGGAGAGTAACACCTTTTGTGCAGGTAGCAATGACGGAGCCGAAGGACGCTGTACGTGAGCTCTTACCACTTTGGATAGACAAAAAGACCCTCGGGAAGGATCAAAGAGGATGGTCCCAACTACATGTTGCAGCAGCTTACGGCAATTCCCATGCGGTCGGAGTCTTGATTAATCTAGGGGTGGATATTGAAGCTAGGAACGATGACATGTCTACCCCACTTCATGAAGCCATTAGGAACGGAAACATATACACGACGCAGGTGCTTCTAACCTTTGGGGCAGATATCGATGCAAGGAATATGAACGGTATGACAGCATTGGATCTGGCCGCATTTCATGGCAGGGACGATCTAGCAAAGATTCTACTCAATAATAAGGCGGATGTGACAGTGACTGATAACGAGAAATGGACACCACTTCATACGGCCTCCTCCAAAGGCCATGATTCTTTAGTGACGATATTGCTACAACACAAGGCGCCGATTGACGCAAAGGACTCGCAAGGCCAGACGCCTATCTATCTGACTCTAAAATATGGACACCAAGAATTGAGTAGAAAGCTATTGCACGAGGGTGCTAATCTGTCAGTCTCCGATAACCAGGGACGGACAATCTTGCATTACGCAGCTATAACAGGAGATGATTATGTGACCCAGATATTGCTAGAGAATGGTGCGGATGCCATGGCAGCAGATGAATCAGGGAAGACACCTTTACATTGCGCAGTCAAGAGTGGGCACAGTGGCGTGGGTAGAGTTCTTCTCGATCTAGGGAGGGCGGATGTCGCTTCAGTTGACCACAAAAAACGCACACCGCTACATCACGCAGCAAGGAATGGTCATTCTGGCTCCGTCAAGTTGCTTCTGCTACACAATGCGCCCATAGAATCAAAGGACATCCAGGGTTCAACACCACTCTTGCATGCTGCCAACTCTGGCTACGGCGCTACGGTCAAGATTCTTCTAGATAGGAACGCGGATATCAACGCTAGGGACGATCAAGGTTGCAGTGCGCTTCATTTATCGACGAAACAGGGACATTTGGAGGTGTTGATTCAGTTAGTTGATGAAGGCATAAAGGTGGATGCGGCAAATGTCAACGGTCAGACAGCATTGCAAATCGCGTATGAGGAGGAAAACGATAAGATAATAAGAGAGCTGAAGAAGAGGGAGGCTTCTAGTAGTGAAACCCAGGTTATCAGGGGCCCAGGGGAGGCAGGGGCTATAGAAAAGAAAGGGACAAGTCGAAGTAGGGGCATGGATATAGGAAAGGCATTTGTTGATGAGTTTGAAGCGGACGAAGATGACATCTCCGCCACAGTCTTTTACTTTTTGGTTCCGGTTCTTGTGGTAGTAGCGTTGTTCACGGGGTAATGGTATGTGGTAAGGCTTGGTTGTATATAGGAATTAAATAGGTATTTAACTAGATACTCGATAAGCCGGGGCAGGGGTGGGGGTGGGTGACCCAGTCGGCTGGAGGTATGAACCTTAGATTAGAAATCTACCGTAATGCTCTGTAATGTGATGGCGGTGGCTTGAAGAGATTACTGGGGGTGGGTAATGTACTGAGTTATAGGCAGCAGCTGGGGAATATTGGGGTGTAGTTTGGTCTGACTGCGGTCTCCTAAGAGAATATATAGTAGCAGCGGTTACGGAATTTTGGTTAATACACTAGTAATGCGGTAATAATACGGTATTGGTATAGATATCCTATAAAGCCCGTTGAATTCGGTATTCTTTACTCAATTGCGCGCTCCTACGGTGGTAATTTCGCCCCGCTTTGTCATGCTGCGGTGATGCCCTTGGTCTGGTTCCTTCTCCATCTTCATGTCCAATGATGAGCGCGAACCTGTCTGTGGATCCAGCGATCGCCTCTGTCGTTCGCGGCTGTACTGAACCAGCTTAACTAACCCTAACTAACAACCAAAACAAGGCAATCCCCCCCCCCCCCCCCACCCCAAACTGCCGCTACTTGCCTTAGGGATGGTATGACAGACCTAAGCTTCTCACTCAATCACCATCGAGTGCTAGAGATACTGGGCGTTGAATAATGCCATTGGTCCTTGGTTCCCCAACAGCGTGCAGAAGGTAACCGTCATCTGTGAGTACGAGTAGTATCTGTCCCCGGTTGAAGCCCCTTCCTCCAGTTCTCACGTTGGGCTCTGATTGGGGGGGCTACTCTAGTATTATTGGGTAATCATTGGGGGCAGAAATCTAGAACGGATTCAGCTCAAGGTGCTAGTGAGAGACTTGTTGAAGTCAAAGAGGAAATAAAGAACCCAAGCATGGGAGGGCCTCACGTCCAAGGGCGTCGGTTATATAGGGTTCAGGAGAGGCAACCCGGGAGATTCCCGACAGGCTGGGCCGGGACTGTGATTTGTTTGATGGGATTGGCTGGGCAATGGAGACTCGGGATTTGGCCCGGGCGAAGTAGGTAGGCTCGACCTCTCAAAGATATACCAGTATGTCCTTGAAGAATACCTTCAATTTACTTTATATCCTTCTGTATATTTTTTGACTGTTACAGCATGGCACAAGAAGAAGAACACCCCTAGTACCTAGTCATACTAGCCCGGGCTCAACTGGGCTATCTGCCTTGCATCAAAATCTAATTTGAGACCCTGACCTGGGCAAAGTTAATTAATGTATGCTTATGGCTAGGTGGGGAAGGGCGGCTGGATTGGCTGTACGCTACTAACCTATGGGAAATGCCCTGTACATGTACCAGGGGCGGTGGTACAGAAGGATGTAGTCAGGGAAATATACTGTATGAATATGAATCGATCCCTCATGAAAAAATTGAATGGGGCTGGGCTTGTTTGCCACGTTGGTTAGATTGAATAGTATATGTGTCTATACTAATACATTGCTCTGTTTGTAATATCAGTGGTAGAAAATATCTAACTGTAAAATCAAATAATCAAATGCACGTCTAGTAATGACTTATTACGTTCGTGAAATCATTATTACTCACCAATGACCCCGGCCACTTTAAAAGCCACATAACGTGTTTCACCATGAAAGCAATCAACACCATGAAAACAATCTTCATGTGGGTCAATGATCCGAAAGTAAAGAATATTATTCTCGCACTTGACCATATGATATTAATGCTTAGGGCCTGTTTCGCAACAGGCCAAAACCGAGTTTTTACCCTTGTAATCTCCATTTCAACGATCTGTTTCTTAGGCCTTGACCCTTGCAAACTCCTGGTTGCCAAATGGGCCCGTAGTATTCTCTCTTATATGATAATTTTTGATCGCCCAGGGAATCCTCTGAGCAAAAGCTGTAGAATGTCTCAAAGCTCCTACTACTGACTATCGGTCAAGCGCTCTATTTGAGGGCTCCGTCAGTAGCCAACTAGTGCTCCTTGCTATGCTTCAAGCCCACGAGTCTTAAGAACCCATAAGGTGGGTCTAGGACATTGAGATGCCTAGCATCCGTTTTGCGGTCGGCGTCAGCACGGTGGGCCTCGCGGCGCAAATAGTTGATTTCTGTTATCCCTTCGTCTGTCAGTTAATTGCTGCCAGGTTTGAGACATCTGATCTTGTCAAACGAAGACCTAGTTTGTCAGTAAGGCACATCTGAATTGATTTCTTGGCGAAACCTGGTAGCTTTAACAGACGAAGGGATAGTATGTATAGTTATACTGTCTACCATCTCTAGATAGTGAGAATTAGCTATGTCTTTAGAGAGAAGGTAAAAGAGAAGGTTACGTATTAACCATGCATACCTTAACTACTATCTCGTAGGCGATCATGGAGCTACTTGCCCTCTTAAACATTGTAATTCGACGAGGCCTGATAGCGGGGTGAGTGGGGTTAATGAGATCGATTAATGTCAACGACATAGAGTAGATCTCTGTATGGGTATGTACCGCAGGGCGATTGATTACTGGCTTGGTGCTGAGCAGGGGAAGATGACATGGCACCCTCGCCTCTACCAAGTGTCACAACCCCCAACAAAACACAATACAAGTCTTGCGCCCCCAACGTACTACCAGCGCAATGAACACTAATGAAGCCTCCTGACCAGATTTTGCGAGGCGGGGCGCGTGTCAGGCGACATGCAAGGAAAAATAGCGTAGAACATACGTATAGTGCTGTGGAGACGATGTGGTTGGTTATGGGTAATCGGAGCACTGTTTTTGTTAGAAAGCGAAAGATCATCTGGAAAGATGAGAGCGATCAAGAGAGTTCCCTGTGACCAAACTTCATGCGAGCTCTCCTCTCTGACGTGAACTTCGTTTCTTAATCACAGTTAGGGATGTAAGTATTAAATCTGGGCTTATATCCCATTAAATACTCTGGTTACTGAAAAGTGGGTGTGAGCACATTATGGGATTCTCGGCTGGTATGAAAGCGTAGATTTCTATTTCATAGCGATGGAATATGCCACTCATGGTGGTCTAAAACAGTACCTCACGGATGGAACTAAACCAGCGGTAAAACATGTCGAAGATACTACCACCCGGATCCCCAAAGCGCTTGTGGTTGTTCATGGCAAAAATATATGTCACCCGGATCTGAAGCCGCAGGTATGTACTCCATGGTTCTGGGAAGCAATCCTAAAGTGATGTGCTGACACATCCATAGAATATCCTTATCACCGTTACAACCTATTCATATCAAACTTGCTAATTTTGGAATATCCAACTCATTTGAGGGTATAGAGTTAAAGACCGCGTTAGAGGCGCCAGCCTTTCTTGCCCCTGAAGTCCTTGGGATTCTGCCCCAACGTTTTCGTTCAAAGACATCAAACTCGTATACCAAAGCAGTCGATGTATGGTTTTTGGGCTGTCTTTTTTATAACATGCTTATACTGGAGGCCCAATTCCTTGAGGTCCAGGGGTTCAGCGATGGCATTAAATAACTCAGCCGATAGGCTAGCGAGGGTTGGGCGAGGTTCTAACATGTTGTAGGCGAATTGGCAAAGGGTTATGAGGGCTATGAGGTTAGTTAGGGTTAGTGATCAAGTTATATTGTTTAAGGGTACAATAGAAACCACATGCTAGGGAAAGCCTAGGCACATGACTACAACTATAACCGCAGGTACAAAAATGAACCCCCATCAACCCCCCAGAAGAGCTCAACCCAAATTCAGAGGCACAACCCCCAAAGCCGAGTCTTACAACAACCAAAGAAGAAAACAGAAACCCACCAAGCACGGGTCCTATGCATGCCATCACCCTTATAACAGCAATCCATGCGAGGGAGGAAGGGTCCCCGCCCGAACCAGCAGCTCAACCCATAAGTGGAGACGCAATCCCCAAGTCGAGTCCAACAAACCAGTCCAGCAAAGACCAAAACCCAAACCTGCCCAATCTATACCGAGGCACAACCCCGAGATCAGGACTAACAACAGGTTACAACCTCCAAAGAAAAAGAAAGAAGCCAAAGAGACCAAGTAACCACCCAGAGGAGGAAACCACCCACAGGAGGAAACAAAGAAACCCAACTCCTAGCGGCCCCAGACCTTCCACTTCAATCCCAGAGCATCCTCTGCAGATTCGAATCATGAATTCCTAATCACCAGAGAGATATACTTGTCCACCCACAGTATTAAATGTACATTTCAGGTAAAAAAGATAACAATAAGTACTGTCGCAATGGGGGAATTCCCCCACCAAAGCCATGTACCTATCGGTGGAAAAAGATAGTATTGGTAACATTAGATACATGATACATGGTCGCGATGGGGGAATTCCCCCATCGAAGCCATGTACCTGTTAGTTGAAAAACATATTATATGCCTTTTTTCTGGTCTGTGACCCGGGTTAGAGTTAGCTGCCCCTATATATAAAAGGCGGAAAAAATAGATTTTTCGGTAGGATCATCGTACGACAGCTTTTGCACACACTAGTGCTGCGTCATCATGTCGCTCGATACCCTTTGTGCACAATACCCAATACCCTCTTCGTTATACTTTAAAGGCCTTTATCGAATCCATTACCCCAATATCTTGCAATATGATTTTCAACTTCAAAACATGTCGCCCTACAGAGATACACTCCTTTTACGCTATATCATGTTGTCGCTCCACAGAGGTCACTAGTTAACAGAGTGGCTGAAGTTTGTAGCTCGCCCTGAATATTGATATGCCACTGTTTTATCGTTTATCGCCCGACAGGGTAGAACTTTCCCTTTCATCCCTGGTTATATCGACCGACACACTATACCCCTGCTAAGCCATCTGCCATCTCGTCGAACTATACAATCTTTATAGTGTTTAGTCTCTTGTCTATAGTCGACCGATACCTTCGCCTGCTTTGTCGAATATTTCATACCCGTCGCACGACTATAGGAGTCAAATTTCAGCTCCCTGAACCTTGTTGTGCGGGACTATCTAGTATATTCTCTCCTTATTGTTAATCATCGGCCGACCAGAAGTTACTCCTCTTTGCAATTCGTAAATGCGTCGAGCGACTTATATAACACTTGGCTTGTATTCACTAAAAGTATAGGACGATCAATTGTGTTCTCAGACTTTTAAACACTACATCCGTCGAATGACCAAAAATCAATGCTCTCTCGGGTGTTAGTTAGGGTTAGTTAGGGTTAGTTAGGGTTAGTTAGGGTTAGTTAGGGTTAGTTAGGGTTAGTTAGGGTTAGTTAGGGTTAGTTAGGGTTAGTTAGGGTTAGTTAGGGTTAGTTAGGGTTAGTTAGGGTTAGTTAGGGTTAGTTAGGTTAGTTAGGGTTAGTTAGGTT